>OX596077.1:38060296-39420296 GCA_951394005.1 Protophormia terraenovae | reverse complement strand
TAACTAATAAATAGAAAAAATAGAACGTGATCATCAAAATTTGGATATCACCTTTTCCTGAATTAAGCGTCATTTTCGTCCCAATTTAACCCAAAATGTATAGACGGAAGGACGGACATTACCATTCAGCCAAAAAACATGTTATAATTTTAAAAATACATTTTTTTACTTACTAATAAATAGAAAAATTAAAGGTGATCTTTGAAGTGGTGATATCACCCTTCTCTGAATTATGCATAATTTTCGACCCATTTAACTCTAATGTATAGACGGACGGACAGACATTACCGTTCTGCTAAAAAAATCTTAAAATTCTAAAACTGAATTTTTTAAACTAATAATCATCACCTTTTTCTGAATTAGTCGTTATTTTTGACCCCTTTTACCCCAATGTGAGTCGTCAGAAAATCAATTTATCGGGCATAAATCCCTTACAAATGTTAGCATGAAATTAATATTTGACATAAATTAGTGTTACATCAATAAAAAAACGCAATGCTAAATGCCGTATAAAAGAGTATACAATACTTTTAGATTTTTTATTTAATTTACAATTAATTTATTGAGATGTAGTTTTCTAGTATCCTTAATATTTTTTCCTAATAAATTTAGAATTTCTGATGTCCGTCTTTCCGTCTACCTATTGTATTTACCTATACTTATTATTAAAGATACAAAGTATCACCAACATAATTCATTGGTTTCTTTTACACGAGTTTTTTTTTAAATAGATTTAGCTTAGAATTAGCTATTTTATGATTTTCACATTTTACTTTTACATTTTATGAATAAATGTTGATATTTGGAATGTCTGTCCTTCCGTCAGCCTGTTATATTTTAGTTTCAAAAGTACTTCACTTAACTTAAGGAACTACATCATATTATTAATTTACATATTTTATATCACTCTAAATAATTTTAACAGGCTTTTATTTAATTAGCTATTATAAAATTTCATTATATCATCTCTTTTTCTATATATGTAAATGTCCATTTCACATTGTCTGTCCTTCCGTCCAACTGCTGTTTGCAAGAAATCCAAATTTTTATGATATGCAGAAATATATCAAAAATTTATTCATGAATGGCAGATATTTTTTTTTATTAATTTAAAGGATTTTTTTTTTGTGTTTTTGTTAATTTTTCTCAGCCTTTTTTCTTTCTCAGATTTCTTATAAATTGTCGTTTTTGCAATGTCCTTCCGTACGTCTATCTTTTTTTATATATTTAACTTTTATGAATATCCTTGCTAAATGTTAATTCTTTGCTTTGTTTTTAGAAGCGTAAATTTTGTATTATTTGTTACAGATTTGTATAATTAAAATTTGTATCTCTATGAATAAGGACCTTTTTATAGTCTTAGGTTAGGTTTTATAGTGGAATTTAAAAAAAATAAAAAATATGTGTACGATTTATTTGAACATCTTGCTAAAATCCTCTAAGTAGTAGATTAATTAAAGTAATTTCAATATGGCTTTAATCTTATGCTTTTATACAGTCCAAAATTTATGGTAATTGAAGAAGTAGATACTATCCTATATTAGTTTAATCACAGGTCTTAACATTGGTTAACATAAGCTATAATCTAAAGACTATTTAATTTTATTTGGTTAAGAATATTTCTTATACATAATTTTCTTGGAACTATACAAAATTTCTTTTTAAAATATAATTTCTTCAATGATAATGTCATGAATCATTAACATGATATGCAACATTTTATTTTAAATACTTATAGTAAAATATTTATTCTATCATTGTAACAACAATTGTTAAGCAAATTAATAACAAGTAGAACTTGATTTATATTTTCTAAAAAATCAGATAAAAATCATTTTAAAAAAACAAAATATTTTGCCTGATTTTTTTTTTTTTTTTTTTTATTTAACAACTTTGAACATGTTTTTTTCATGAGATATCAACAACAGAGAAGAGGAGGTAAAACAAAAAAACTTATACTTGGTATTTTTTTTTATTTTTTTGTAATATAAATAAAAAAATTAAATAAAACTTGCTGACCGCATTTAAATACAACTATGATCAACGTCAACATCATTTACATTAAATACAAAAAAAAAAAAAAAAAAAAAAATTGAAAACAACATACAAGATACAAGTACAGATTCATGTATAAACTACTAGATACAAAGAGAACACTGACGACTGACATCCCATAAACATTGTCATCTGTAAGGGGGTTTCTCATATGGATGGATGTCAGTCTTATGAATACCATTCCGAACATATGTAGTATGTATGTTTTTATATTATTTTCTACATATTGTAAACTTATCCATCATTATACTAGTTTCAATTATTTTTTACTCATATTTAAAACTATATAGTATTCACATCATTTTATTTATGTTGTATGTGACTTTTAGATACAAGTATTGAGAGATACATACTCGGATATAACTGACATGAAATTGTAGTAAAAATGTAGTGTTTGAAGAATCACGTACAATTAAATAAACCCTCAAGTTTTTTTTTTTTCTATATTATTTTTTTATAGTTTTAAATCCTAATATGTGTTAAGAGTAAATGATATACATACATATGATATAGTTTTGTTGTTGTCTACAGCTTTATTATGATCATTAAACTTCTCTTTATATTTGCTGGGGCTTGTATTGTCATACAATGTCAATTAAATTATGGGTCATGTAGTAATAAATATCACTAAATCTTTTTTAGTCTCTCTCTGTTTGAGTAAACACTTAAACATAATTCACATAATTTTTGTGGAAAAAAAAAATCCATACCCAGAGTCTGCTTTAGTCTAGATTAATTGAATTTTTTTTATAGTTAAATAGAAATTATATTAGAAAAAAAGTAACAAATATAAACGTGCAAGTAATTTGTTTTTTGTTGAATGCTGTGTAAATGGCGAAAAATGAAAGTGTTATATTTGTTAAAATGTAAAAAAATGGAAATATAAATCATTGAGAAAGTTTATTTAGAACGTGTTTAGAGGGATTACTGTAACAAGAAAAATAGAAAAAAAAAAAAAAAAGAAAGTAAAATTTCTGAATATATTTAGAGCAATAATGAGTTAATATGGACATTCGTTAGTATTTTAAATCTTAAAAATGCCTTAATAAAATATTTATTTTGTTAAGGTTATACGGAATTTTCGAAGGACTCTAAGTTGTGTTAATTAAACTTCATAATAACTGAATTTTTTTATATTTTATTTGAGCCTCAAGCATAATTTGATTTGATTTTAGCTTGTCCGTCCTTCCGTCTGACTGTTGTATTAAAGCTTGTATAGACCATAACATAAGGACCTAAATTATCATTAATATAATTTTTATGTATGTAAAATAATTTTAAGAGAGTTATTTATTTCAATTACTTTTAATTACTTTTAATGAATTACAGTATATATTTCTTTTAATTTTTCTAATTCAATTTCTATTTTGCGATGTCCGTCCTTCCGTCTGACTTTTGAAAATTAATTTTACAAGAATCTCAGATATTTTTGGGTCATACATCATGATCAATATATTCCAAAAAAAATTTTCAAGAACATCTTGTATGTCATTTATAGATTTAAATAATTTTAAGTTAATTATCTTAGCCTATTTTCTTTCGGAGTTTTCTTACAAAATATAGATTTCGTAATGTCTGTCCATACGTCTGTCTGTTGTATTTAATTTTTAACGAACGAACCGTTTCTCAAGAGACTTAAGATTTTTTTAACAGGTTTCTTTAGAACTTGTTAAAAAAATTATTGGCACAAAGAGATCATGTATTGATGTGTCTATTAAAATTGTTTATGCTCTTTTTTGTGATAATAATGAATTTGTTTAATTTGAGTATTTACGCTTTTTGTGAACACGTTCGTGTTGTGTATGCGATAATGTCAAATGGCGCACTACCCTGGAGGTCAAAAAGGAGTACACTTTTGGTGTAAAATATTCTCTTATGCGTTTGTAATAGTTAGAAGGATTGCATAGGTACCCTGCAGTTAATGGTGGCAGTTGCATACAAGTCACCTAACCGACTACATTAGGGTACCACTAGTCACTTTATTAGCTACGTGACTAGTCACTTTAACATGTGCTTGTCCTAGGAGAAAGTCTATTGCCACCTAAACGACTTTTTATTGTCACTTTTTTGCACACACAATCACCTCCACGACTACCGAAGGATCAATAAAATGACAAATAGGCACTTCAATGACCAAAAGGTGGGCCTTTTTTTACATACACAGTCACTTTAATGGCTACAAAGTGTAACTTTTGGACGTACACAACCACTTTACTGGTCACAATGAGTCAGTAAAGTGCCAATTGCTATTATGCTCAATGGTGACCGATGGAGAGTGCCAGATGACTATACACCAATGAATCTTACTGTCTAAAAGCGGGTTAATCGCCACCAAATAAACTGCTGGGTATTGTGCCTCAGCAAATGTATTTTTTTCAGACTTCTTCGAATTCAATGAATAAAAATGTAGAAAAAGACCGGCACAAAAAGATGGCGTATTGACGTATCTTTTAGAAATTTAATTCATTAATTATTTCCACTCTTTTCTTTAAGATCTATTTGTTTATTTAAATGTTTATGCTCATTGTTTTTGAAGGTGTTTTGTATTTGAAAATATCAATTGGCTCTCTACCCCTGAGGTGTATGGACGTTAAACTTGTGTTTAAAACATTTGTCTGTCCTTGAACACTTTAAGGGTTGTATGTGGGGACAGTAAAGCAAAAGAATCTTAGAAAATCTACAAGTAAAGCATCAACTTATTTAAAGCTTTATAAAGTCCAGATTACTATTTTATAACAAAAAAGAATGACAAAATTTAAATTTATAAATCAGAGAAATAGAGGCATGCGGTTTACAGCCCCCAGAGGGCACATGCATGTTTTCAGTTAAAAGTTTCCTGTAAATATTCGTTTCCATTCGTACATCCTAAATGAATTTGAAACGATTATATTTAAGAAAGTATTATTTAGGGTTTTTAGAGCCAACAACTGATGGAAGTGACTTAATTGTAAAACCGAAGCTTATTGAACGCCAGTCAATTTTTATTTAAAACTAAATATTTTTCTAAGGAGTTCAAATACCATTTGTTATGTTGAACAAAATCTAGAGTTTTCTGTTTTCAAATTCTAAAAATTTAAGATTTCATGTTTTTTATATTTAAAACAAAAATCTTTTTCTTCGTTTTAAAACAACCCACTAAATATTAAACTGACTTGTTGTATGTTTTATATGTTGGCTTGCTGTCTGAAATTTGAGTGAAATCTTAAACAACATACAAACATACAACATAAACATTTTTCAAAAGGGGGGAGTAAACCGTGGGCGATGCGTCTGTGGATAAAGAACGCTTTAACATAAACATATTTAAAGTTTAAAGTTCTAAAAAAAATCTCTATACAAGTTTTAGCAAAGTTTCCAGTGCAATGAAGCGCCGTTTTAACAGTTCATCTAAAAAGTTGTTTAATATTGAAAAAATAAAATAAAAAAAGTATTGAAAAAATCTGGCAAAAAAGGATTTTTACTTTATAAACATGCAGCCAGCCAGCTGAAGAAAAAACAACATTTTAAAATAAGATCACAAAATGCCGATAAAAGCTCATAAACACGCAGTTTAATCATTTTTTTTTTTCGAGGTTAAAAAGTACAAAAAAAAGTTGTAGTGTAATTTTTTTTCTTCAACTTGTTGAAAAGTTCACACGCTGCCTTTTGCTTTTTAAAAACAGTTAAGCTTTTCAAAGGTTTATTTATTTTTTATTCTTTAGAGGACTTGGTAGTGGAAGTGTGATCTTCATTTTAAGCTTTTAAAGCACCATATTATTTCGTATGTGTTGTACAAATTATTGTAATTATTCAATTAGGATCACTTGTTGCCAAAAGAAAAGAGTAGAAAGAAGAATTTTGAGTGTTGCGAATTTCCAGTAGTAAATAATTGTTTTCTTAATAAATGGTTGCAATTTGTGATGCAACTAATAATTTTCTGACACAACACACAAAATGACAAGGTTGACAGTTTTTAAAGGAAAATAATACACTGAAAGAAAAAATTTATTATTGAAATTATAATATGAAAAATATTTTGTTTTGTTTATTTTAATATAGAAATAATGTTTAAGTTTGTGTCCTAAGACTATTGTTATGTTGAAATAGATTTTATAAAATTCCTGGTTGTTGCCAATAAATTTTGTTTTTATAATTCAAATGTCTAAGGTTTCGAAAAGTTTGGTATTGAAATTCATCAAAATCTTTTTAAGAATGAAAGAGTTATAAGAGATTTTGTGATAAATGTCTTTTAACAATTTGTTTAAATAAATCAAAATTTCTTGTACATGATATTTACATGAATTTCTCTTAAGAATTAGGAATTAAAAAAAATTCCTGGTTAAGTTCTATAGACTTCGAGTTATAAAGCTCAGAAATTTTACAATCGATTTCCGACCTAGTTTTATGTTAAGTTTATTTTTATCGAGATTTTTTTTTATACAAAATTATTTTTTACTTACTTTTATTTTTGTAAATTTAAATTAATTTCATTTATTGTAATATTTTTGATCTCAATTTGTTTGTGGCTGTAAACACCTTAACACTCTGGCATGATTCATTGAAAATTCCTGGCTGTCTGCCTTAAAAGAAATCTACAGGAAAAGTCAAAAAAACTCTGTTGGTGTATTTGATTTAAATTTCTGATAGTTTTATATTCGCTCTTGTATGTGTTTCATATAAAACGCAAAACTTTAGCCCTTATAAAGAAAAAAAAAACTTTAACAAAAATAAAATCGCCCACCTCTTTGAAAATAAAATACAAAAAAAAAAAAATCTTCATCGATTAAAAATCCATCATACTTGCAAAGACAATCAACTACGGTTTTAAGGGCACAGGAGAGGATTTTTAAACAATAAAAATAAAAAATTTTACGCAACACACACAACATATTTGCGGGTAAAGCCTACTATTTTTTCATGCTATTTGAAATCTCTACTTAAAAGGTAGAGGCCTCCAGTTAGTATTGAATACAAAAGGATTCATGGCTTGTGCGTTTTGCTGGAGATTTTTACACTTTTACCTTTTAAATATATGGTATATTGTGTACTCGTCTTTTTAAGTAGTTGTGTTTTTTTTTTTCGGTTTAAATAATAAATTTATAATTATTGTTATTATCGCGTAACAAAAATCGCATAAATTTTATTTTAAGCATAAAACGTGAAGTGTTTTGTAAATGTTTAGAGAAGGATTATTAAAAATTATTTATAATATGTTCTTTTAATTTGTTTAGGAAATGTCACTAGAATATATTAAAGTAAACCATTTTAATTACTAAGAAAGTAACAATTTGCACATCTCTAATAATTACAATATTGTCATCACTAGAAAAAAGTTTAAACAATAACAAATACATATCCCTAATAAACACAATTTTACGATCACTGGAAACTAGAGATGGTCTAAATTTTAGTATTGTTAAACCAGCAATAACTACACCAGTAGCTTTTAAAGTAATTGTAATAGTAATAGTAGCTATTTAAGTAATCGGTTTTGCGGACGGCAAACAAAAATCGAATTTGCTAAATTTAAACATCACAAGCAAAAGGAAAAGTTTAGTAATGGTTTTATGAAATTATATTTTTAAATTTATCGTTAGAATATATTCTAGCAAATGGTTTTTTTAATTATTAAGAAAATAACAATTTGCACATCTCTAATAGTTACAATATTGCCATCACTAGAAAAAGAAACGCCTGAATAAAAAGTTTTCTTATTTTTTCCAACATCTTTTTAAATAGAATATAACTAGAAATGTTTTAGAATTAGTTTTAGTTAACGTTTAAACTATAACAAATACATATCACTAATAAACACAATCTTACCATCACTATAAACTAGAGATGGTCTAAATGTTAGTGGTGTTAAACCAGCGATAACTACACCAGTAGCTTTCGAATTAAATAAAAAACAAGCGCCAATGTTGTATTCGGCTCAGCCGAATCTATATAACCAGCATCAAGATTTTAAAATTTCACGTTATATGGGAGGTGGGCCACGTCCATTTTATATTTTCGAGTTTATATTGGTCCTTAAACTATTTGTATAAAATTTCGTTGAAATTTCATTTTATATGGGAGGTGGGCGGACTACGCCCACTTTTGGTTTCCAAGTTTATATCGACCCTCGAAGTATATGTACAAAATTTTATTATTGTACATGTTTTTGTTTAAGAGACTTTTTTGTTTATTAACCGATTTTGCTCATTTTCAATACCAAACAAACCTTATATAAGATAAATATGTGAGCCAAATTTTGTTTTCCTAGGTTGTCCCGTTCGAGCCCCATCCTGTTTTCAACAGACGGACAGACGGATGGACATAGCTAGATCGATTCAGAATCTAACCAGAACCCAGAAAATATATACTTTATGGGGTCTTAAATGATTTTTCAAGATGTTACATACGTAATGACAAAAATTTTTTTATATAGAAATTTTTTTCTATAAAATTATTGACATAAATTTTTCTTTAATATTTTTGCAAATTGTAAATTTTTTTCTCCTCTTAATATATAGAAATTTTTCTTGTGGTTACCTTCTCAATACTTTTTTCATTTTTTAAGATTTTGCAATTTCCTTTTAATAAAAGATTTATATCACAAAACAAACTCAATCATCAAGAGCATGTGTCAGTTTACCAGTTTTTTAAGTAGATTTTTTTTGCTTAACGCTTTTCAAAACAAAAACTGTGCTAAAGTTTTCATAAATGATTTTAAGATAAAATAAAAACTTGTACACAACTCATTTTAAATGTAAGAAAAAAAAAAAAAAAAAAAAAAAAAATGTAGGAAAAAAATCATTAAATTTTGTTGGTTTATAAATAAATTTATATTTAGTATGTCAACAATAACGGCCCACAAATTATGACGGTGACGACTGTATGTGAATAAGTCAAATTGACAGAATGAGTGTAAAAATATTTTAAATGGTTTTTATGAAATAAAAAATTGATCATTGATAAATGATATTATTAATATGATCATGACAAAAAATATTTATAGATAACAAATTTGACTTTAAAGAAATATGGTGGGAAGGATATTGAAATTATTCTATAAAAGGTCTGAAAATTATATTTGGTCGCCTGTAATAGAACTGGCAAATAATATGATCAATACAAGTATGATAAGAGGATTTGAGATGAGAGATGTTTATAGTTGACATACAATTCGTAGCTATGAGTATTATTTTCATAAGTGTTTTAGAGATAAACACAAACTTTATAAAAGAAGTAGAGATGATTATAATATTTTATTTATTTATTATTATTATTTTTGAGCAGTAAAGAAGAGTAAAGTCATAAACAGAATACTATGGCTATGGGTAATCATATTCAGAGTTGAATATAGTCGTCGTAAGATCATTAGGTGTCATTATTATTGTTATAAGGAGTTTAAAAGAGAGCATAACTATGTGAAGAAGATAATGTTAGTTTGGCAGCTCATTCGCAGAGTTCCCAGATTTTTTTCAAGTCATATCCCCAAATAGTGAATTTTCATAACCAAAAATTCTCAAATAACTACTTATATTATCTCCAAAAATCCCCGCTAAAATAATACCTTAATTTTAGAGATTAGTATAAACTACATTTCCATTTATTTGTGTTTCAATTTTCCAAATAGTTAATATTAAAAAAAGAAAATTTCATATTTTTTTTTTACCGATAATTTCGTTTTTATTTCTTCTTCAAAAGTATGAAAATATGATTCATAAGATTCTACTGCCTCAATTATTTTTGATACATTTTATTTAACTTTTAAACAATTACTTGTTGAAGACTGAAGACAAAATTATTTAAGCACTTGTTTACTAAGGACTGAGATCGAAAAAATCTTAACACACATTTTGCCTCATAACTTTTATCGGAATCAATAATGAAAATTTTTTTTGATGTAGTTATCATGGAAAAATACTTCAGTTATTATTTTTAATAATAACCATGTTAATTTGTCCTTATTTTCATCAAAATAAGTGACGAAAAAGATTTACGTCCTACAAGTTATTAAAAAATTTCAAAAAATCAAAATAGGTCTTACAAATAATTGGCCACAGAATTAAATGTCGTCCGTAAAACCGTTTCTAATATTATTAAACAGTATCAGGAGAATTTGACTATTGATGTGAAACCTAGTTCGGTAAGAAAAAAGGACCACATGATATTGGGAAGGCCAGAAAATTGAAGGCATATTGAAAGGAACTCCAAACACATCTGGTAGCTGGTGCTTCGACTATTTGGTGCGAAAATTTAAAGCTAATGGGAAAGTTGATACCATATAAAGTTCAAAAAATTCCAAACTGGAATTCCGCAAAAAAAAAAAAAAAAAAAATTACAAGCCAAAAATAGGACTTGGAATTTAAAACCAAATTTCATACAAAAATACTCAAGCTGTATAATTGACGAAGAAACGTAGGTGCTGGCAGAATCTTCGCGGCTTGTGTCTCAAGAGTTTTAATTGCTAATGCTCGAAGCAATGTTGGAGATAAGTTTAAGACCCAAAAGCAGCAAAAATTTATTACAAAATTCATGGTATGACAAGCTTTTTGCAGTTGCGGCAAAACAGGAAAGTCATTTGATACATTCGGATCTATAAATACCAAAATATACATAAAGGAATATTTGCAAAAAAGACTTCTTCTTTTCTTAAGAAAGCACAACGTGTTCACATATTTTTGGATCCATTTGGTATCATGTCACTAAGGTAAGAAAGCTCTGAAGTGGTACCAAATCAATAACATAGTTTTAGTACCAAGAGAGGTCAATTTTCAAAATTGTCCATAGCTTAGACCAGTGGAGAGATATTGAGCTCTTGTGAAAAGTGAATTGAAGAGCACAAAAAAGGTGTCCCAAAACAGAAGATGTGCACACTGTTCCAAAAAAGTGACTGAAGCAACTATCAAATCTCCAAAGAAAGGGTTTTCAAAAATGGTCCACAATTTTATAATTAGTGGTTAGAACCATAAAAATTATATATTTCTGCGATCTGTGCTAAATTATCAAATGATTAAAAGAATAATGAAAACTCTAAGATCAACTGTTTCCAAGTTATTGAATATTATGTATGTTAAGAATTTTTCGATCTCAATCCTTATTACAATAACAATAATGGAACATCAATTACTCAAAAATTACCTTCATAGCAAATCTGTACAATAATCATTTTGTTTCGGAGATTTTAATAATTTTATTGACCTTATAGTACAAATTCTGTATTAAAGTTACTTTTTATTGTCTTCAGTTCACTGTTGTTGAAATAAATATAGTTTTATCTTACCAAAATCTTCATATCCAGAGGAAAATTATGTTTTTTTTTTTATTGTTTTTAAGGTAAAAAAGAACATTTTTTTAAAATAAAAATCCCCAAAAATCTTCAGAAAATCCCCAAGCCTTTAAATATATCCCCAACAAATCCCCTAATCACCAAACAAAATTTGTCATCCCCGTTTCCAAAAATAAATCCACAATTTGGGGATAACACTGCTCATTCGTTACTTAAGATCAATATTTTAAAGAGACAGGCTACAAATATAATACTCACAAAATAACTTTATCATAAAAAAACTATAACAGAATTTTATTATTGTGATAAAAATCCTAGAGAAGAATATTTTAGTCATAATATTTAATAATAAATGTGAGCTTTATTGACAAAGGAAAATATAGAGACGATCAGTAATTTTATAAGAAAAGTATAGGTGATTATTGTTTTTTCTTAACAGAATTAAAGACAATTAAAGTGACTACATTAGACAAATTTTTATCAAGACAAGCGTCAAAATCAGTGCGAATCTGTACAAGGTAACTTTAGTTAAACTGCTGATTATTATTTTTGCTTATTACAGCTGTCAAACTACATATATATATAAAAAAAAACCTTAATGAACTCGCCATATTGTTTTTTTTTCTGCAATTGTTGCCACCTTCCATAAATTCGCATTAATTTTGACATTTGTCTTAAAAGTAGCAGTTGGGAGTAGCATCGTTATAAGAAACGAAATACGAGTATAATCATCGTAACTTTGAGTCTACACTAAACAAATTTTTATCAAGACAAACGTCAAAATTAACTCGAATTTATGGAAAGTGGCAACAGTTGTACAAAAACAACAATATGGCGATTTCATTAATGTTTTTATATATACAGTTTGACAGCTGTAACAACCAAAAATATTAATCAGCTGTTTAACTGAGGCTACCTTGTATAGATTCGCACTGATTTTGACGTTTGTCTTGATAAAAATTTGTCTAATGTAGACTTAAAGTAACTAAGCAAAAGAGAATTATCTTTACTGTATGATATAATCGTAATATACTTTATGAGCATAAATACAAGTTCGCGATCATCATATATTCATCAGACCAACTTTAGGCTACTACAACCAAACTTAAGTTCTAATGAAATCATTTTACGAAATAATTTTATACTTTATATCTATTTAATATATAACTTATCTCCATTTAGTTTTTTTCCCTCTCCTTTGAATAACATATTTTTTTTTTCTAATCAATTTTGAAAATATAAATGAAGTTTCAAATACTAATTGGCTACAAAAAGTATCAAATATAATAGAAAAACCTGTTACTTGCTTCATCTTTTGCAACCCCCATAAAATGCAATATGAATCCTTTTGCAAGAGAAAAAAAAAAAAATCAAACAACATTAAAAATGTTACTCTTAAAGTCAAACAAACATTTTAAGCTATTTAGTAATACGAGTGCTTTATTTAATAATTTGATGCCAATTAAGGAAGTAAATTTGTTGTTTTTTTTTTTTTTTTTTTTTCTTATATTAGGAAAATATTTTTCTAAATATTTCTTTTTATTTATTTATAAAGTTTTAAATTAAATATTCTATTATATTTTAATGTATTTTTTTTTCTTTTTGGAATTTCACGTGACGGTTACAGTTTGTTGAATTTATTTAAAATGAAATAGCAGAGACATTTATATTTGTTTTGTATTTTATTTTGTGAAAATAATAATAATAATGAAAAGTTAAATTTATAAAAAAAAAAAAATTAAAATCACTAAACCATGAATTTTTTTTGTAAAAAAAAATTATGATAAACAACAAACAATTATACTGACATTTTGTCATCATATTTATTGTTTTAGAAAAAAAAATTAAATTGTTTTCAAATCATGCATACTCATTTTAAAAACCCAAAAATATTCCCATTGAGTGGGGAAATAAAATTTAAGGGAATTCCAGTAGTTGAAAACAATTGAGAACAAATGAACTTAAAATATCAGCCAGAATATTAAATACAGAAAATAATATAAATAATAAAAGTTAATACTTAGATATTTTATAAAAAAATCAAATAATAATTTCAAAATACATATATGTATGTATATTAACCCTGAAAGGCTGCACATATTTTTAATACAAAAAGCTTACACTTTGTCGAATCGAAGACGGTAGTTGAAAACAATTGTAAACAAATGAACTTTAAATATCAGCCAGAATATTAAATACAGTAAAGTATAAAAATAATAAAACTTAGTACTTACATATTTTATAACAAATTCATATAATAATTTAAAAATATATGTGTATGTATATTAACCCTGAAAGGCTGCAGTTATTTTTAATACGAATAGCCTACACTCACACTTACTCGAATCGAAGAAGGTAATCTCAAACAAGTTTTTGTACATAATATTATCTTAAAAATTTTCCAAAATCGAACAAATGAAATAAAATAAGAAAATTATTTTTCTGTCCACTTTATTACTAAAAATTCAGTTTTCAAATTACTGCTGTTTTTAAATAAAAACTACATCAGTGAAAAATGAATCGTCGATTCGACGATGGGTTAGCTTTCAGGGTTAAAGATGTTATTCATACTAATAAAAAATTTGAATTAGTAAACGATTTATTAAACAATTTGTATGAAAAATTTTTTTATAAGTCTAAATCGTTTATTATAAATAAAGTAAAACAAATTTAATTTATTATTTATTTACATATCTATTATATATATATTTTAATTTCCCTCAGTTAATTTGGATTGATTTGAATTAGTATTTTATTTAGAATTATATATCTAACCTACGATAAATACGAATATTTTTTATATTTCTAGTAAAACTCATGCAGTTAAAAAATCGCTAGATTTATTGATTTTTATTTTAGCGATTTTTATATAAAACGAAATTTATGCTTTTATAACAAAAATTATAACTATTGCTTCAACTCTACGCTTTATTTATATTATTTAATTTTTTTTAGTGCAGAAAACAGCAAAACAAATTTCCCAATTAATCAATTTTTTACAGCGATTTTTTTACGGTGATTTAGTATATTGAAATAAAAAGCTAGAGCGACCTTATTTGACTAGGTTACTTCAAGTCTACATTAGACAAATTTTATTAAGACCAAACGATTAATTTTTATCAGGATAAAAATTTATCTAATGTGGACAGAATCTGTCAGTACTATTGCAGCGTTAAAACTAAATTATTATAATTGTTGGTACTTTTTAAATGGTTTGTTATGACATACGTTTTCCCCTATAATTGACAGAGATACAAAATTATCAGCAATTCCAAAAAAAAAAAAAAAATTGACGTTTGTTTTGATACAAATATCTCATGTATAGACTGGATGTTAGTACCATAGTGTAATAAGAAAGTGAGTGTAATAAGAATACCTCGCTAAACTGTCAAATTAGTTTTGTATTCGTAAACAATTTGACATTGCGAGGTGTCTATTTTAGACAAATTGTTATATAAATAAACCGAAAAATAGAGCGAATCTATACAAGACAAACTTGGTTAAACAGCTTATTATTTTTGGTAATTACAGCTGACAAACTGCATGTACATATAAAAAACATTAATAAATTCTCCATATGATTGTTTTTGTATTACTGTAGCCACCTTCCATGTATTCGCATTCATTTTGACATTTGTCTTGATAAATTATCTAATGTATACACTATGTTATGTGCAGTATTTTTACACTAACAAAATACAAGCAATTGTCATTTTTTGTAGTTATGCATTCACTTTCTAATTACACTATGGTTAGTACGTTACATTTTCGTTTAGAAGTACAAATACATACAAATGTACATAACTCTCATAAGCAAAAGATGTCTGCTGATTTTTTACATTTACGTCAGAGTAATATTTTATATTAATTTGAGCCAATTGATTTGTAATTTTTAACAGTATATTTATAATTTTATTAAATAGATTTTATTAAATAATTTTTATATTTTCTAAATCTGAAACTTGATTAAATAATTTCACTTATTATAATTTTAAAATTAAAAAAAAAATCCCCTTTAAAAGAAATATTTGTTTGAATTTTAAAATTTTTCCAAATTAAATAAATTTAAATATTCCCATAAAACTACTTAAATAAACTTTATTTTTTTGCATTTAATTTTTTCTTTTCACTTACAAATTTTCCTGCATATAAAAAAATAGTTTTCATATTATTTATTATGCTAATAAATTTTTAAATTTCTTAGAAATGTAATAAAACAATATTACAACAAATAACTGTATGTATGTATGTTTGTGTGTAATTGTTGTTTTATTTTACAACAAAACAATTACATTTTACCACGACATGCCATTGTTTTAAAATGCTTATAGATAGGAAAAAAATACATTTTTTTTAAATCTCCACAAAAACTAACAATTTTCCAAAATATTTTTTTTTAAATGCATTGTTGTAGTTATTGTTGTTACATTCTGTACACAATATAAAGTGAGGGATTTAACAAAAAAAAAAAAAATACAATTTTCTACAAATATTGTTACTGCTACTTTATAACTATTTACGTTGTAAGTTGAATGTAATTGTAATAATTTTTATTTTATTTAGCTGCTGTTGTTACTTTGTTGTAAAAACAATTGCGTGTTTTAATATAAAAATCTGAAAATATGTTTTTTTTTTTCAACTTTTTGTAAATATAAAAGAAAACAATGGCTTTTGTATAAAATCGAAAAAAAAAAAAAAAAAAAAAAAAAAAACTTAAAAACTAAATGAAAAAATAAAAAAAAATTACGCAATCCGTCAACCATGGCAATCAAAAGACAAGAAACAATGACGTTGTTGCATGGTTTTATTTATTTTATTTCTTCTTTTTTTTTAATTTTTTTACATTTATTAAGAAAAAATAGTTTTAAATGAATATGCGTGCTGTTTTGCTTACAAACTTTAAAGAAAACTTAACGTTTATGAGAATTTTTTTTCAAAATAGTTTGTACATTTTTTTTTCTGTAACTTACCTTTCTGCTTAAAGTTTTAAAAAATCAGTCAACTTTGTAATAGGAATAAAAGAACACATTTTAAAATTTCATTTAATTTTAATTATATATGTATGTAGCTATAGTTTTTTTCATTTTCGCAGAATCAACTTCTTGGAAGGTACATTATAGGATTATGCTGAAATTTCTACTTCAAAAATATTTAGAGGGTTAAGGCTGCCTCATTTTTTTTAGTTTATAATCATGGATAATTAAACTTCTTTTCGTTTTTTAATCATTTGATTTAATAGTTGACATAATAAACTAAATATCTTGATCTTAAATCCTCCACAAATTATTAATCTAATATATACCCACCATTAACTTTTTCAAATTTTACGTTTTGTGGGAGGACAGTGAAGTGTGCTATGCCCATTTTTGGTTTCCAAGTTTATATTGATCCTCGAACTATCTGTACAAAATTTCGTTGTCGTAAATGTTTTTGCTTAAGAGATATCAGCAGAAAAGTATGAAATGAAGCTGCAACGGACACCCTGTGTTTCTAGTATTTTGATCATTACTTTTTTATTTAATGATTTTGCCCATTTTCAATACCAAACAAACCTTATATAAGATAAATATTTTTGCCAAATTTCGTCCCCCTAGGTTGTCCCGTTCGAACCCTATCCTGCTTTCAACAGACAGACAGTCGGATAGACGGACGGACATAGCTAGATCGACTCAGTATCTAACCAGTATCCAGAAAATATATACTTTATGGGGTCTTAAATGATTTTTTCGACATGATACACATGGAATGACAAAATCAATATACCCCCCATCTTTTTGATGGTGGGTATAAAAAAAAAAGGTCGAGAGCTAAACAAATTATTTCTTCGGAATACATCTATTAGTCATATCCCATTATGCGGTTATTAGCCAACAGAGAGTCAAAGTATTTATATTATCTGATTGTATTTAGTAGCCATCGTTGCCCATACAGTTCTGTTTGGCCGAATTAAACCTGAAAGATTTTACTTTTTCGATGGTATTTAGTTAAAACCAGTAAACACAATCTTTATATCAATGAAAAATTGGAAGTTTTTCAAAAATTTCAAATTCGTTGTAGTTTAGTTTTTATCGTGATTCAAAGTTCGACTCAGAATTACTTTCTGAGTCGATTTAACAATATCCGTCCGTCTGTCTGATCGGCTGGCCGGCTGTCTGTCCTTTTAAACACTATTTT
Organism: Protophormia terraenovae; assembly: GCA_951394005.1. Taxonomy (NCBI): domain Eukaryota; kingdom Metazoa; phylum Arthropoda; class Insecta; order Diptera; family Calliphoridae; genus Protophormia; species Protophormia terraenovae. Next base: position 39,402,811 of record OX596077.1, on the reverse strand, counting down.
AAAGATAGTATGATGAAATATTGTACGAACAATTATTTTGCGACAAGGTCAGAGCGTATTGAAACTGTTTATGATCGGTCTATTATTTCACTTAGCCCCCATACAAATGTCCTTCCGGAATAGTGGTTTAAATATCATAACTGAATTAAATATAGCAATATTTTAATGAAATTCGGTGCAAAGAAGTTTTGTTAAAGTTTCAATATCTGTCCATATTTGATCATAACTCCTATATTGGGAAGAAGGGGGAGCATTCGACATAGGGGCACATTCGTTTTTTGCCAATTATCTTGAAAACGAAGTAAAACTTTTTGTGTTAATAATTTATTTTATTTTCCTTTATAACAGATCTTTCATCTATCAAATTTTAATATTTTCAAAAAACATTTGTTCGAAGGTAGATATGATTAAATATTTTTTTTTTTTCAATATGTGTATTTTCTATGATAACTTTCATATTTTTTTGGAATTTATCAAAGATTTTTTCTATGTTATAAACATGATAGTAATGAACAAGAATTGACAACATATGTTTTAATAAATTCCTTTAAAGTGTGAAAAAAATGATCACTTGTGTGCAATACTCCTCCTGGGGCACATACGCCAAACCGCTGGTAGGCCGATTTAACTTATCTTCCAGAAACATCGTAATAAGATACAAAGCGCTAACTATCTGTAGTTCTTTCACTGTACATATAAACTCTCTAGTATTAATTAAATTCAAACAAAAATCATTTAGTGATTTTCTCATGCATAGATTTTGGGTCGCCATCATCAATTGAATTTTTATTTATTTTACATAAAATTCAATTAAACATATAAAAAAAAAAAAACGATTCTGCCCCCATCACTTGGCGAATATTTATAACCCATGGGGTGGGGTAGTTTCGATGTTTTTGGTCACTTCACAAATTCATAATAAGAATTAACTTAACATGGAGATAGTCAGGATCAAAAGGGTTTAAAAATAAGCCTATATATCAAGGTTTTTATTACTAAAGAAAGTTTATTGATATCGTGAATCGTTTTGAAAATACAGTATTTTATAAAAAAAATTGGCGAATGCTCCCCCATCTACCCTAAACACATTCTTCCGAAAATCATATTAACGTTCATAAATCCTATAAAATGTTAGTATCAAGTTAATATGCGACACAACTAAGTCTCATATAAGTAGAAATCACAGTGCCAAATTTTATGATGAATGGTCTATAATCCCCCTTTCGGGAATCACCCTAAAGTAAATAAATTTATATAAAAGCTAGCATCAATGCAATATTCTGCATTCATATATTTTATTTTACACTTAGTAAAAGTATCGGTCTACAATTGACCACAGGTCTAATATAAGAATCTTCCCCAAATTTTGAAGCATATACCCAATGCTATAGGGTATCATATGGTCGGGCTTAACCGAATATATCTTTCTAACTTTCTTATATTGCATATAACAAAAATATTATCAATTGAAACTAATATAAGACTATAAAGAAACACTTGATTAAAAATATTACCTGGGATGATGTAAAAAGTTCGATTAAAGTTATGTTTGGACTATTAACAGACCTAGGACCAAAACTTATACATGTTATTAATTAAAACCTAACTTAGCTAATATAAAGAATTACGATTAAAGCTTATCTGAGATAATAAAAAGATCTAAGACTCTTGGACTATATAAGGGCAACATATACAATCTCATCTAGTAGAATATAAAAGAATTGTATTTTAGGATTAGGATTTTATAAAGATCTAAGGTTATATAGATTTTTAATTAAAGTTAATAACATCTTGTTGTTCCCAACTACTGAAGAGTACTTTGTTTAAAGAAAGACTTTATACATTTTTTTTAATTCTGATTAAAATATCGGTATGAACGTGTCACTATCTTTCTGTCTCTCTGTCAGGAAAATAGGTTATCTTAATATCTGCTCAATAAAAACTCTTTTTTTTTCGTTATTATAACGTCTAATTTTGAAAATTTTACAACTTTAAGACAGCAAAATCCGTAACACAAATCAAATTTTCATCACTTGAAAATTACAATTTTTAAAATTTAAAATTCATTACTTTTAAAGCTATTTTTCAGCAACTGTAAAATCTTATGCTTTTACGCTTTTATGGAAGTTTTCTTTATTTTTTTTTCTACAAATCATTTTAAGTATTAAAAAATCATTTAATTTTTCCTTTTTAATTAGTTCTAGTTATATTTTATAGATCAAATTTAATCTACAACCTAACATTGTTATTACCTTCTTTCTAATTGTTATTTATCTGTTGACTATGATTGTTTTTAATTTACGTTAAACAAAAACTAAAAATACCTTTAAAATTAACCTTTAACTTTAATAAGTGGAAAAAAAGGGTTGTTATTGTTATTTATCTAAATAGTTAATAATTAAAAGAACTGACTCTAATAAAAATAAATATTAATAAGCAAAACACGTGTCATGTATTAATTTTTATGTTAAATGCCATTTAAAGTAAACAAAACAATTCTAGTTATAGAATTGTTTTGGAAACTACTCAAGTTTCTTATAGCCTTTGAATTTTGTTATCTAAAAAGGATCACAAAACAGTAGTCAAATAGACAAACAAGCTAACAAAGAAACCAACAGACAGACAATCAGTCATTTATTTATTAAGCATTTAGTTCTGCTTGAGAAGTTGGTAAAAAAGAAAATTATGAAAAAATCAATAAATATTTTAAATGATTTTTTTTCCCATTTGCCAGTTAAAATCGAGTTTTGTTAAGATTTTGAAGGCCTGAGTAGTTTTATGACAATATGCCTTCAACACTCTTTAAAAGGTCTTTAAAGTTATACACTCAGAAAAAGGTAATAAAAATCAGTCTGTTGCTAAAAAAAAAAAAAATATTTAATTTCCCTAGAAATCTTTAACATCTTTAAAAGAGTCTTCTTTATAAGTTTATTTAAGAATTAGGTTTATTTTTTTTATTTTTTAAAGATGCTGTTGAAAGATCATCAAGATATTGATGCCTCTACTCTCATTACCAAACTGGGAGGTTAATATATTTTTTTTTTAGTTTTTAGTAAGTTTGTTCTATTGGTTTTAAGATATTCTCTCTATATTGTTTTTATTATTATTATCATTTTGTTATTATGGTTTAGAAGTTTATGGTGTATTTATATAGCATTTTTCTTAGTTTTTTTGTTTTTTCTTAAAGCTATAAATGGCTAAAAGTATGTAGCGCTTTAAGCTTTTTTTTTAACATTAAACAGTCTATAACTATAATATTATTGTATTGTGTTATTATGTTTGTGTTTAGTAGTCGAAAACCATGATTAGCTCTGCTGGTCCTTGGTCTTTACAGTTCTTTAGCAGCCTGTTTTTTGAAGCGCGTGTTCCCTAGGTTTTTTTCTGTTTTATTATTGACTTCCTTGACTGGTGTTGTTGTAAGTTCTTTCATATGATCTACTTTTGGTAATATCTATATGATGATGATACTCTTATGATTATAATCATTCGATACAGCTAGTTAAAGGAAATATTCTTTCTATTCTATGATTTAAAAAATATTGGAAAAATTAACCAAGTTTTTTTTTTAATATTTAATTAAAAGCTATTTTTATTAATTCTTTAAAAAATGCTAAATCATATGTTGTAAACAAAAATATGAAAAATAAGTTGTCATTTGTATTAGGAATGGCTGAAAAAGAGCTTCCAAAGCATATAATTTTTACATTATAGTGCTGCTAATCCAAATTTAAGACTAATTTTCCAAGTATATATCCTTAACTTAAAACATTTCATTTTATTCAAAAATACATAAAACAAGTAAAGAATCATAAAATCACATACAATTTTCTTTTACTCCCTTTTAAACACCAATTTTTTGTCGTTGATTGTATACTCATAAACATTTCAATACTTGAAATGTTAGCACAACATACGCTTACGATTAAGTAATCACTTAAAAACTTTAAAGTAATAACAACTCAACTGTAATATATATTTATATAGAAAATACTATATACAATTTTTTTCTTACAAATCATTTAAACGTGTTGTTTTGTACTGAAGAAAAGTTAACGAAAAAAAAACCGTCTCAAACTTGCTTATAAAATTTTAAAATGATCATAATAAAAATCAAGATCAATATCTTTATTTATAACTCTATAAATGTTCAAAATACCATTACATTTTATTTCATTACATTAACATTAAAATTACACATTCAACTACTGTTTTTCAGTTTTTTTTTTTTTTAAGAGTTTGCCAACTGCAAAATGCAATACATATGATGCGGTTTGTTGCAAAAGCCAACGGCTGTTTTGTATGTTTTTGTTGTTAACGAAATCATTGAGGATGGCTTAAAAGCTGGGGATTTATGAAAGTGCTTTTAATTATTTGTTTTTCCAGTTGGTTTGTAGTGTTTAAATCATATTTATTATTTAATAACAACTTTCCCAAGAGAATTTTTGTAAATATACAGAAAAGGAATCTATTAGTGGTGAAGAAATAAAAATAAAAATAGATAAAGTTACTTCTGGTTAGCTGGAAGCTAAAAGTAAATGTAGAAAAAGGAAGTGGCAAATAACTATAAAATAAATTAAATAGTGTATGTGAAGTGTTTTTGCTAAAGGAAGAAAAAAAAGGGATTTCAAAGCAAACTTGGTGATTAAATATTGCATAATGGGTCAGTAACTAAGCTTTTTAAAAAAAAATAAACTTTCAAGTTTGTTCTAAAACTACAGGGTGAGCTATAGCAGGTCAAGCTTTGACTAAAGCTTTTTTAATTTTATTTTTTATTTGGATTTTTTTTTAAGATTCTATCAACCTAACTTTAAAAGCAGAAAAGTAGATTTTAAGTCCAAAAGTCGACTATTATTTTAAGTTTCTTACCATAAAGCTTTTTTCAATAAAAATTTTAAAATTTCATTTTAAATTTTAAAATAAGCTTTTTGGTTTTGAATTTGAATTGAAAGTTCATGTATAATTTGTTTCTATAATTTTTTGAAATTTCTTTTTGTTATTTCAATTTATTAAAAAATATTTTCAAATATTTCAATGTGTGTTAAAACTCACTCAAAGCTTTTAAAATAGATATTTAAATATTTTTAATTGTACGGAAAAACAAAACATTTATTTTAAAGTTAAAGTTAACTTTAACAAAAATATAATTTTAAATTTCTTTTGTGGTTATGTTTAAAAGTTAAATTTAGTTATACAATTTTTGTTACTAGACATAATTTCCTTTCTGCTGATATACAAAAAATATATCGTTCGATTATTTTGTATTTAAAAAAGTAGACTTATTAGCTTAAATATTTTTAAGAACTGCTTTAATTTGAGTTTTTTCTCTACAAGTAATATCACAAAATTAATTCTAGAAAGCTTTTGAATAAAACAAGCTTTCAAAAACACTTCACTTATTAATATGTAGTTTAAGCATATTTCTTAAACAACACAAATTAAGTGTTTTTAAAATAGATACCCTGCTGGACCCCCCCCAAAAAAAAAAAAAAAAACTTTGCTTATCAATAAAAGCTTTTGATTAAAACAAGTTTATTAAAAACTTAAACTTTTAATAAAAAAAGCTTTCACTGTAAAAATAATGCAACAAATGTTTCTTCTGAAAGCTTTAGATAAAGCTTTCAATAAAAGCTTTTTTAACTAAAGTTTCAGCGAATTTTGTTATTAATTCAGAAATCAAGTGTTAATTAAATTTAATAAACATATTTTAAACAAAAATTTTAAAGCTTTTGTTTAAAACAAACTTATTGCATTTTTTTTTTTTCACAATTTAGAAATATTTTATTAAATATTTTTATAAAATATTTTTTAGTATATTTTTCTTATATCTCCCATCCCATTTGATTCCTTATATGCAACATCTTACTTCACACTACATTCCTCTATAGTAAATTAACATTTAACTTTTTAACTTATAAAAGAGAAGAAGTTACTTGCAAAAATTATGATTTTTCATGATCAAAGATAATTTTGTAAAAGGTGCGAAATTATTAATTTTTATTTTATTTGTCATTAAACTTCTACTTTTTTGTCACCTTAACCATTTAGAGTTTTGCGTAAAACTATGTTTATGCTTGCCATTTATAGTAGCTTTAATAAAGATTGAAATCTATATGATAATATTGAAAAAAGGCCAAAAAAGGTAAGAATTTTTATAGGGTAAAAAGAACAAAAAATGTATCTAGAGATGATTAGCATGTAATAAGCAGAGAAATATATAAGATTCTTTTTCAAGCAAATAATTTAATCATTTAAAAGAAATCTTTAGTTAAAAGACTATTTTTAATATTAAAGGACAATATTTTTTTATTAACACTGAAAGAAATATTTTTATGAAATTTAAAAATATTCCAGCAAATAATTTAATCATTTAAAAGAAATCTTTAGTTAAAAGACTATTTTTAATATTAAAGGACAATATTTTTTTATTAACACTGAAAGAAATATTTTTATGAAATTTAAAAATATGTGATCAATTAAGATCAATAACAAATTTTCTAATAAGCTAAGGTTTGTTATATTTAAAAAAAAAAAAAGAAAATAAAGAAAAAATAATAAAATAAAAATTTTATTTTTAAATTATTACGAGGAATTTTACACCATGTAATAATTTATTTTACTTTTTAATTTTAGCTTTTGAAGTTAAGTTCTTTGGCAAATTATTATTTTTTTTTTAGCTGGAAATGCAAACAGTTTTTACAATTTTCCAAAAGCTTTTCTTATTAATAAATATAAGTTCATTATAAGTTTGTTTTTTTTCAAATTAAGCAGCTGTTTGGAAATCATTAATATTTTATAAGTATTTTTTTTTAATTAACTTATCGAAACCAATTGTTTCCACAATATTTGTTACACTTTTTTACAATTACAATACTTTTAGCATTTCACATTATAAATGACACTGCAACAACATTTTAAATTATAATTAAATAAAACTTGAACTTTAGCTTAATAAAATAAATTCCTAGAATTGACTAAATTTCAGGGTAAATAAAAACAATATAAAATAAAAGATTTCATTAAAATTTAAAATCATACAAAAAAATTTTCCATTTTTTTTTTATTTTTTAGTAACAAATAATTTATTCTATAGAAATAAAAAAATAAAATAATAATATAAACAGAAATATATTTATGTGCATTTATATTAGTTTAAAATCTAGCTAAAAACAAATGTATGAGAAGACAGACAGATAGACAGACAGACATAGTGTATACAAAATGATTGTAAATATTACACAACGGAAACAATATTTCATATAATCTCAAAACAACAAAACAATGTGCAATTTACTATTACTAACAAAAACTTAAAAAATAAATAAAACTAAAACAAAAAAAAAAAAAAAAAACAGTAGCTACAATTAATGCAGAAATCACAAAACTATTTGACCAGTTTTTTTTTATTGTTTTAAATCGCAAAAATAAAAAAATAAAGAAAATACACGCAACAGGTGTTTTATGTTTTATAACTTTAGAATTATCTATTAAAATTCTTATGTATTTAGTTTTGTTGGAATTTTAAAGAAAAATTAAGTTTTTTTTTTTTCGTTTTAAGATTCCAAAATACATACTAACATTTTTCTAAGACTGTGTAACTGTTATTGCTGAGCAAGTGTTTAAAAGCACGAATGTAGTTTTGTTTTAGGGGAAGTGACTAGAGTCTAAAGCTTTTTTTAATTTGTAAAAAAAAAAAAAATAATAAAAATACGAAAAAAAATCTATTTAAAAAATTTAACCTTGACAATTGTTGATCAAATGAAGCCGACAATTGAATTGTGTGTTTTTTTTATTTTGTTTTAGAATTTAAGTTTTTTTTACATATACATTTTTATTGTAGCACCATTATAATCAAATTAAATAGGTATATAAAATTAAACAGTTGGTTGGTAACACAAAAAAAAAAAAAAAAAATATATATATATATATATATATATATATATATATATATATATATATATATATATATATATATATACAAAATTTAATCTTATTATTTTCTAATTATACCCTACACCACCATAGGTGGTTGGGGTATTATGTGTTTGTGCAGAAATTGTAAAGTAGAGAAAAAATCTTTGGGCACCTTAAAGTATACCGTTCGACTCAGAATCGCTTTCTGAGTGGATTTACCGATGTCCGTCCGTCCGTCCGTCTTTTCCCCTGGCTGGCTGTCCATGTAAAGCTTGTGCACAAAGTACAGGTCGCAATTTTCAAGATATTTTGATGAAATTTGGTACATATTGTTTTTTCAACACAAAGACGATTGGTTATGATCGGCCCATTATTTCACCTAGCCCCCATACAAATGTCCTCCCGGAATAGAGTTTTACTCCTCATAAAAGTCTTAAAAATAGGAATATTTTAATGAGATAATAAGTCTTATATAAACCCAAATCCATTTGCCAAATTTTATGATGATCGGTCCATAATTGACCATAGCTCCCATATAAGCCCCTCTACCGAAAATCACTTTAACGTGCGTAATCCGACAGAAGTGTTAGTATTATGTTAATATATAACACAAATAAGGTTTATATAAGTAAAAACAAAATTATTTGGATCGGAATGGTGTAGGGTATCATATGGTCGGTCTTGACCGACTGTACTTTTATCGTTTTGTTGCTAGCTGAATTAAGAAAATTAAATTCTTATTTATTTTAAGATGGAAATTTCAGTAATATTTTTAATTTTTTCACAAATTCAGCTAGCTGAATAAGTTTTTTATGCTTATTTTTCTTACTTAAAAATAATTTTATAAATTTGTTATAATTTTTCTGTTATTCAGCTAGCTGAATTAGAAAATTTCAAAATTTTAAATATTTTTTTCTTTTTGCAATATAAGTTAATGTTTGACAATTTTAGCTAAATTAGTTTTTGCTTCTATGCTAGCTGAAATAAGAAAATTAAGTTATTATTTATTTTAAAATTAAAATTTCTGTAATGTCTTTATTTTTTCACAAATTCAGCTAGCTGAATTAGTTTTATTATACTTATTTTTCTTACTTAAAGTTAATTTTATAAATTTGTTGTAATTTTTCTGTTATTCAGCTAGCTGAATTAGAAAATTAAATTTTTGACATATTCTTTTAGCTATTAATTTAGCTATTTTTTTTTAATATTTTTTTTTTTTTTCACAAATTCAGCTAGCTGAATTAGTTTTTTTATGCTTATTTTTCTTACTTAAAAATAATTTTATAAATTTGTTATAATTTTTCTGTTATTCAGCTAGCTGAATTAGAAAATTTCAAAATTTTAAATATTTTTTTTCTTTTTGCAATATAAGTTAATGTTTGACAATTTTAGCTAAATTAGTTTTTGCTTCCATAATAGCTGAAATAAGTAAATTAAATTATTATTTATTTTAAAAATGGAAATTTCAGCAAAACTTTTATTTTTTTCTCAAATTCAGCTAGCTGAATTAATTTTATTGTACTTATTTTTCTTACTTGAAGATAATTTTATAAATTTATTGTAATTTTTCTGTTATTCAGCTAGCTGAATTATAAAATTGTGTGTCTGACAAATTCTTTTACATAAATTAGTTTTGGCTTTTATTATGCTAGCTAAAACAGAAAATTAATATATCTGAGTAGCCCTGTAGCAGAATAATTAATTATTTCTTAAATTCAGCTAAGTTTGGTAAAATTTCTTTGCAATTCAGCTAGCTGAATTAAGATATTTAACATTTTTAATATTATTGTTATAACAAAAAATATTTTTGAAAAAATTCTTTTAACTGAATAAGAGCTCATTTACATTGGGGATTTCCCCGGGAAAAATCGCTGCAACTTTTACGTTTGTAGGCAAGAGGTGTAGAGAAGCAAGCGGGGTAAGAAAAGTTGCATGTCGTCGCAAAGCTAAAAATTGCATGAAATTTTTTCAAATTTATTTTAATTTTTTCTGATTTGTTGTTTTTTGTCAAACATTTTTTAAAAAATTTTACAATACATATTTATATGTGTAAATGCAGAATGGATTTTGAAGCAACTTCAAAACAAAATATCATTAAAAAATGCTGCTATAATCCCCAATGTAAATAGGCTCTAAGTTTTTATTACTATTCAGCTAGCTGAAATATAAAAATTTAATGTATTTATTCGTTATAAAGCAAAATAATTGTATTTTTTGCAAATTCAGCTAGCTTAATTAGCTTTATTATTTATACGAACTTTATTTGAAGCAAATAATAGATAAGATTGATATAATTTTTCTGCTATTCAGCCATCTGATTTAACATATTAAAAAGTTTTTAATATGTTTTAATTTTTTTTTTTAGCTGAATTAATTTTTACGTCTATTCAGCTAGCTAGAAATAGAAAAATGTAAGCAAAATATTTTTTTTTTTTTTATTAAATTTCACTAGCTGAACTAGTGTTATTGTGCTTATTTTTCTTATTTGAATAACATTTATAAGTTTGGTATAATTTTTCCGCTATTCAGCTGACATTTTTTTCTATGATATTATATACTTTTTAATATTTTTTTTTAGCTGCATTAGTATTTGGTTCTATTCAGCTGGCTGTAACAGACAAATTAAAATTGTTTATTTGTTATTTAGAAAAAATAATTGAATTTTTCACATATTCAGCTAGCTGAATTAGTTGTATTTACGATTTTGTTTATTATTTAAAGTAAATTTTTTAAAATTATATAACTTTGCTGCTATTTAGTTAGCTGAATTAAGAAAATTCAATTAATTTCGGCAATAATATATTTTAATTTATTAATTCACTTAGATGTAATAGTTCTTGCTCCTATGCATCTAGCTGAATTAGTAGAATTAATTATTATTATTATTAGTTTTTCAGTAATATTATTTAATTTTTCTTAAATTGAACTAGCTTTTTCTTTATTTGTCAACCTATTTACTTAATTCAAGCTCATTTCAAATTCGTCTTTGCCTTAAACAAAATTTTTTATGGTAAATTCTCGTTTTAATTTTTATGACTCAGTTTAATTTTTATTTAGATAATCGCAAAAACTTACATTTTATTTATTTTAAAATTAAATCTAGAATCTCACATTAAGGTTTTTTCTATACATATTGCGAACAACAACAACAAAATTTCTTGTATTTTTATTATTTGCAGGTGAATCAATAGCCAGCACGTTTAATTCATATAATAAAATAAAAATATTGCATGTGTGCTTTTTTTTTTGTTTGCCACAATAGAAGCCACAAAAAAAATCGTAGTTTTAGTTTAGATTTTAGCAAAAAAAAAAAAAAAAAAATTGTGTTGTAGAACATGATAAAAATCTCAAAGGTTAAAACATGGGAACAGTTTCCGGATTTATTATTTGCGAAAATAATCAACATAGAAAACAATCAAATAAAAAAACAAAAAAAAAAACTCGTCATTGAAAATCTATAAAACAAAACCAAAACGTTAGAAAAAAGTTAAGATTTTAGAAAAGAAAACAAAAAATTGATACATACCTACATATGTATATGATACAATATTTGAAATGACGCTATGTTAGTGTATGTGTATGTGGCATACATATACTACAACGGATGTACGTCAACAACATCCGTTCAGACATGATTTTTCAAATACTATTACAAATATAAAATAAAAAAAAATCATACAAATATAAAAGTTATAAAACTTTAAGTATTGAAAAAAGTTGTTTGAACTTAATTTTTATATAATAAATATTTGTGCTGAAATAAAATTAATCAGTTTTTAATTTTTTATACAATTCAGCTAGCTCAATAAAGTTTTTAAAGCTAATATTTTAGTTTTTGCTTTATTTAGCTTTATTTTAGAATTTTAATTTCATAACAAAATTAATTTTAAATTCCATTCAATTAGCTGAATTTGCCAGTAGTTGGGTTTTTATTTTATTCAGCTAGCTGAATTTTAGGGATTTAAAAAAAATATTATTTTACAAATATATATATTATTTTTAATTTATTTTTTCTATATATTCAGCTAGTTATCAGCGTAAAAATACTTCATTTAGACAATTCAGCAAAAATAATTTATTTTCGTAGTATGGAAATTAAAATTTTTCATGAATTTAGCTAGCTGAATTAAGCTAAAGCTCATTTTTTAATATTAAACTTATAATTATTTTATATTATCTAAAATCAAAAGCTTATTCAGCTAGCTGAATTAACAAAAATCTGTTCAAAAGTTATTATTCTATGAAATTATTATGTTTTTCGTAAAATCTGTAAATTCCAAAAGTAATATAATTAAGTTAAAATTATTTTTATAACAGAATTCTCTTCATTTTTTTGTTTCTATTAACTTTAGTCTAACATTTAAACTGCTAGCTGAATTAAATAAAATTTATGTTAAACATCTTGTTTTCTACTATTTAATTTCATGAAATTAATAATAAAAATTAAATTCAGAACCAATTCAGCTAGCTTAATACATTATGTTATATACTCATAAGTGAGAAATATATAGAAATTTTGTTAGAATTTTTACTTTAAAATTAGAATCTTTAATATAAAATCAATTCAGCTAGCTGAATATTTTATTTCACGAAATTAATAATAAAATTTTAGTTTTAAGCCAATTCAGCTAGCTGAATATATTAAATTATATATTCATAAGTGAGAAATATAAAAATTTTTTTAGTATTTAATTTAAAATTAGAATCTTTAATATAAAATCAATTCAGCTAGCTGAATATTTTATTTCACGAAATTAATAATAAAATTTTAGTTTTAAACCAATTCAGCTAGCTGAATATATTAAATTATATATTCATAAGTGAGAAATATATAAATTTTGTTAGAATTTTTAATTTAAAATTAGAATCTTTAATATAAAATCAATTCAGCTAGCTGAATACATTAAATTATATATTCATAACTGAAAAATATAAAAATTTTATTAGAATTTCTTGTCTTAAATAATGTCTACTAGTTAAATTACATTGTTTTCATAATAATTCAGCTTTTGTTTACGTTTTTATTTTAATTATTATAATTTTGTCAAAATATTTTTTTTTTTTAATTTATTTTCTCTATAAATGTTGAAATCATTTACATTATTAACTATGTGTTAACACAAAATGGTCATCCATTATAATCATTAAAATTAAACAACAGATGAAAACAACAAAATGTTATAAATGTGTAATAAAACGTTTAAATACTATTATTTAATGGTAGCACAAACATGAACGCGTGCGTACAATAAATTATAATACACACAATGAAATTTTTAAACTCACGTTCGCTTAATGTATAACAAGGTTATACATTTTTCACTATTCGTACGCATTATGCAGCATCTTTTGTTTACAGCCTGTGGTAAAATTATAGCAAGCTGGCTCTTTTAAATAGGTGGCAGTAGTTCAATAGTTTGTGTTTTTTTACAAGCCTTAAACCAAAGTAAGTAGACAGAAAAGTTTATTTTTTTTAGCACACGTTAACTACATGTCAGTTCTTCTTACTTGCTATTGCTGTCGCTGATGATGAGTTAAGGTTTAATAGATTTTCTTGTAATATTTAACGCCTTTATTTTACGAAATCTACTTTTTTATTATTGTTGTTTTTTTTTTCATTCGATTTCTTACGATTTTAAAGCGTAAATGTGTTTATGCGTGAACTATGTTGTAAAGTATAAGAGTTAAAACCTCATAATTCATTTAATGTTTTTTTTTTTTATTCAATTTATCTTTGTTGTTGTGATAAGTCACAATGCATTTATTGAAATGATTTGTTAGCAACAATAACAACAAGATAACATTTTAAAGTATTTAAACTTTAAAATATTTATTGTTGTTATTTAAACAAAGTTCTTTTTACTTTATGTATTCATTTGAAGCAAAAAAAAAAAAAATATTAGTATGAAAAAGTAAAACTGTAGTCTGTCTCTCAGTCAGTCAGTCAATATACTGTACATGAGCTGATTTCTTTTTTTGGTTGTTAGTGAGTGCCTGGTCTTGGCCTTGAAGCCTTTGAGGGATTTTGTTTTTTTGTTTAACATGTTTTTCTTTTTCTTGCTTTGGAAGGGTTTTAAGCTGATTTTTTTTTTTTCATTTCTTGGAGGTTTGTGTTTTCTTTTATATTAAAAATAGAGGCGTGAGGGCGTTAACTTAAACTGCCTTTAACGTTTTTATTTGGAAATATACTACGTTTTCTTTTGTATATATATTTTTGTGTGTTTAGTTTGATTTTTAAAGTTGTTTAAACTCGAAAAAATAAATATAAATAAAATATTTTGTTGATTTTGTAATAAATTAATTGTATTAAGCAGCTGAATATATTAACAAATCAAATATAAAAATTTAGTTTTAAATTTTTATAATTTCTTCACAATTTTTAATCTATTCAGCTAGCTGAATTGCAGCAATATTTAATTTACTTATAAAATAATTAAAATTTTAATAAAATGTTCAATAAAAAATGGTATTCAGCTAGCTGAATAGTAAATTTCTTAAAGCTCAATATACATTTTTTAAATTATTTAACATTTTTTATACATTTTATACATAAATTTCTGAATTCAGCTAGCTGAATTGTAACAAAATTAACATTATTTAGAACATAATTATATTTTCAATACACTGAATATGATTAATTATAATCGAGTCACTTAAAAAATGATTCAATTCTTCTTCATTTTTTTTTTAAATTTTATAAAAATTAAACTTTTTTTTAACCTTCTAATGAAATTTTTGTATATTTTAACTTAATTCAGCTAGCTGAATATATGTTTTATATAATTCAATATAGTTTTATTGCTTAATATTATATTTCTATACAAAATTATGTAAATTCAGTTAGCTGAATTGTAATTATATTAATTTTTCTTACAAATCTTTAACAAGTAATACAATTCAGCTAAATGCTGAAGTTTCCTAAAAGAATAAAATAAATTTTTTAACGTATTTAAATATTTTATGATTTTTTTATATATTTTTTATTAATTCAGCTAGCTGAATATAAGCCACAACTAAATGTAATTTAAATAACAGATTTTTTTTAAATTCTATAAAAAATACTAAATTCATGTAGCTGCATTGCAATAATATTTACAAAAATAATTAACTTTTTAATAAAATTTTAAAAAATTATATTTTCAGCAAGCTGAATATGTAATTTTATAAAGCTTAGTTTAAAATTAAGCATTATTTGATGTTTTAATGAAATTTTGGTATATTATAATTTAATTCAGCTAGCTGAATATAAGCAAAAATATAATTAAATATAATTTTATTAATTTGTTTCTTAATGGGGACAATTTTTTCTAAATTCAGCTAGCTGAATTGTAATTAAAATTCTGTTTTTTATAAAATAAATACATTTTTTTTAAAATTTACAAGAGGTAATTATATTGAGCTAGCTGAATGGGAAAATTATTCTTAGGTTTAAAATAAAATTAAAACTTAAGAAAAAATGTAACAGTTTTACGAGTTTTATTTATCTTTTCATTTAATTCAGCTAGCTGAATTTTAATAAAATTTAAAATTCTTATGAAGAAATAAAATTTTTTGTAAAATCTTTAACAAATAAAGTTATTCAGCTAGCTGAATTGTTTTTTTTTTTTTTTTTATAAATAATTAATATAAAATATTATTTTTTTTAAACTTTTGATATATTTTACTTAGTATATACAATTCAGCTAGCTATATATAAATATAATGTTTTCTTATTTTAACCTCAGCTTTCATATTTTATCTCTTTTCTTATCAATCTCTTCAGAAGTTTTATCAATATTTTATGTAAATTTTCTTCACAAAAACCTGATTTAACGTTTTTTTTCTCAGTTTTACCACTTTCATTAACACAAATTTAAATGCTTTTCTTTATGGGTTTTGATTTTGTGATAGTTTCTTGTATATAAGTATGAACGCTTAACACGAGTAGTCAAAATATGTTTAGTAATATTAAATACCACTCACTCATGATCTTCATACACAACATTCACTTAATATTTGTTTATGTGTGTAAGTCCGCCAGGCATAAAATTCAGCATCCGCACTGTAACACAACAAAGATTCGTCCATCGATCGTATATGTTTGTCTTACATGCAATGTGTGTAACTTTTGAGCAACTCTAAAGAAACTTATCAAAATGCAATCACTAGGTTTTCTTTTCATCTTCTGCTTTAGCATTTGTGTTTGTTTGTGATATTTAATTTATGCCGGTTCGTCTTTTTTTTTTATTTATAAAAATAATCTAAACAGAATTAAGAAAAAATAAATGAAATAAAAATTAAAAATTTTGATTTATGATCTTGTCGCTTAAAAAGTTGTCCATCATCTATGCTTTGCAAGAGTAACAGAAATTTTGATAAAAAAGCAAGCTCAAGTTTAGCTGAAGTTTTAAAAACAACTTTTTCACAAAGTTTATATGATTAATTTCTAAGAGTAATTTGTTTAACGATTACGAGGTTATTCGATTAAAATTAAAATTTTGAAATATAATAAAAATTCACTTAAATATAATTTTCTTTATAAAAATTTATATAAAAGTTTAAAATATGTTTGAATAATTAATTCAAATTTTATCAAACAATCTTTGGAATATTATTCGAATAATAGTTATTTTTGAAATCCTTATAAATATTAAATAAAATTAATAAAATTTATTTAAAATATTTTCGTGATTATTAAAATTGAAACTAATAATTGAATAATAATTTGATTAAGAAAACAAAATTTTTGTGTTAGTAGAAAATTGTTAAAAAATAAAACTTTTTTTAGAAAAAATCGTCTGAAAAATTTTAATAATCGAATAATTGATTGAAATTTTTATATTTAATTTTTTTTTTTTTTTAATTTTATTTATGTCATTAAAACATATACCAGAATTTATATAAAAATAATCGTAGTTAAAAATTAATCGAATTATCATAAATGTTTAACAAATAATCGAATAAACGGTTTTTACAGTAATAAATTATTTAAGGTAATTTTTTTTGGGTTATAAACAAATTTTATAGAATTATATTGTTCAAAAATAATCCTATAATCATTTGTAATTTCATCGAATATTCGTAAATAATTAAACGATTAATCGAGTAATCATGTCTATTTTTGAAATGAATTTTGTTAATTTAAATTGTTAGCCAGTAAAGTAATTTAGCGAAAAATAATATAAAATTATTCGAATAATCGATTAAAATTTATTTGAATAATCGTTAGAAATTATACGAGAAATCATTAAAAAAAACAATTATTTTCAAAATCTTTTAATTTCAAGTTATTTTTAAAAATATAGAATGTAATTTAATTACTAAAATACTTGTTTTCAAGAAATTATAAAAAAAAGTAACCGAATATTTAAATAACTTATTATTAAACGATTATCAATGATTTGGTTTTAAAAACAAAAATATATTTTATTTACATTTTTCGTTTGTAACTTTATTCAATTGATTAAGAAATTTTCAGAAAATTATATAAAAATATTCGAATAATCGATTCAAAATGAATGGAAACTTCATACTGTTTATTTTTAAAATTAAAATCAAATTATAAATCAATTCAAAAGTTAGATAAATTGTATTTGCATTTGATCAAAGTAATTATTTTTTTAAGAAAATTATTAAAAATGTTCGACTAATCGATTAAAAATACTCGACTCATTTTATTTATTTTTTTAAATTAAATCATATTTAAATTACTTCAAAAGTTATTGAATAATTTTAGATTTCATTTAATAAATTGATTTAAATCCATTAGGCGAATCATCAAGCAACCATTTAAATACATTTTTTTAATCGAATAATTGTATGGAAATAAAGCGAATAATTGTTTAAAATGAATCGAATTATCGCTAATAATTAACCAGATAATTGATTAACTAAATTTCAGAATGTTGTTATTATTATTATATTTTATATTAACTGAAGTAATAACTTGAAAATAAAAATAATCGATTAAAAATTATTTTAAACAAAGCTTTAAAAGAATTAATTAAATCTTTGCTTGATTCCCTTAAATCTTAATTCTGAAATAAGAAATACTAATTTTTCATTCGGCTGTGCCGAATCTTTCATACCCTTCAATCTTACCAACAAATAATAAAATTTTCGCCTTAACGTATGCTTTCATACTTTCACATTTATAAATCTACATTTTTTTCAAAGTACGAAAATTTGAATACGAAGAAAAAAATAAATAATCATAGCAAGCATTGCTTTAAAAAATAACAATAATTCCATATTTATATATTTATGTATATATGCACAAACAAACTGGCTGTATATCGAAAATTTATTAAAATATTTTTGACGGATCTGTATAAACATAAAAATCTGTAGCTTAAACAAGGGCTTAAAAAAATCCAAAAATGCGTTATGCCCGATATTTCCATTATTATTGAACCGATTTATTTTATTTTTTTCATCACAAAAATTCAGAAAAAAATGTCCGAGCCTTCTTTGTAAAAACGAAGTCCCTAGTGTATACAGAAGCTTCAGAAACTGGAAAACCGGTTCTAAAAACCGGGTTTTTAAGCATATCTCCGCGATTTATGAACCGATCTTGCTGAATTTCAATAGCAAAGGATTTCTGATCGTTTGATGTATATATTATATATGCCAATTATCGGTGGGCTTCATGAACGCCATTTCAACCGACACCTGTGGTAAAGGGTATAAAAATATATATTTCAATAGCTTAATTCGAAGGCTTTTGTTTAAATAGAATTAATTTTTTATTGAATTAAAAAATAAAAATATTTTTCATTCATTCAACTTGTAATATTTTGTTTTTTAATCTTTTACAAAATGAATTAAAAAATATTTTCTAGAGCTAATTTGTAATAGATTTGAATTGAATAAAATTTGAATGATTCAATATATTTTTTAAGCTTGAATTGTATAATTGATTAATGAATTTTTTAAGGAGTTTAGTCATTACAGAATTAATTCAGTTCATATGAAGTAAAAATAATTTAAGTCCATGAATTAAATTAATCTGAATGCTTTAAAAGAGTGACTAGGATAATAAATTTAACTCGATTAAAAAAAATTAATTAAAGAATTATTAAACATTTGATTTTAAATAATTTATTTTTAAAACCGATTAAAACGAATAATTTACTAAAGAGTTAATTTTTCAATTAACTTTGCTTATTTAATAATTAAAAAAGTTATCAGAAACAATAAAAAGTATTCGAATAAAATAAATTAATTGAAAAATTTATTTTTAAACAAAATGTAAATAAATTCGTGTAGCCTTTTAAATATCAATCGAATAACCAATACAAAAAAAAATTTGTAATATTATTAGCTATTATTTTTATTTATTTATTTATTTATTTATTTATTTATTTATTTATTTATTTAACTATTTTTTAGAAAATTTATCGAACAAATTAGTGATGATGTTTTTTATGGTAAAAAAATTGTTTTGAAATTAATGGCGGAAATATTAAGAAAGTAATATTTATGGTATAAATTATAGTCGTCAGAATCGATTAAAGAAAAATTTTTCTTAAATTAAATATATATTCACGTAGTCTATTAAACGTTAACCAAATTACCAATTTTAAAAAACCGAATAATCTAGTAACCGATTACTTAAAATTTTGTTTAAAGTACCTAATGTTTCCTCATTTTTTATTTTTTGTTTTTTCCACTACAAATTTTTAACATATCACTAACATTTGCTATTTGGCTGCTAAAAAAAAACAAGTGTCTTAAAGTGGACAGAGGCACGTCTTAATGGTTACAAAATGTATTTATTCAACATACAACATTTAAACAATTCAAGTGATCATTCATAAAATCTTTATTATTTTTTTTGTAACTAGCACGTGTTTAAAGTCTCTGGCTTTTGGTTAATGTTGCAATCTTAAACAATTTCATTGAACAAGTTAAAAAGCAGAGTTTCAAAAGCAAAGAAAAACATGTTTTTAAATATGTTGTTTAATAAACATCATCAAAGATACAAATCTGTATGTTTATAAGAAATTTTTGTGAAATTGTTTTATGATTTTCATACAATAAATAAATTTTATTTAGTTTTGATTTTATAAACAAACATTTTTGCAAAAAAAAAAAAGTCATGGCATTGAAAACAAATTTTCCACATGGCAGGTCTTGCGTAACCGTTGCCAAATGGAAAATCACAAAAAAAGCTAAATAAATCTAACAACAACAAAAAATTTGAGGCTTTTTTATAAAAAAAGTGTTTAGTTTAGTAAAAAAAAATAAATAAACTTAAATAAAATATAATTAAAACAAAACATTGACAGTGAACTTAAACATTCAGTCATTTTTTATGAGATTGTTTTGAAATGAAAATGATGATGTTGCTTGCTTGTGCTGATATAAATTTCAAGCTTCATTGATTTCCTTTTTGGATAAAGTTTAGCGACTTAAGTTTAAGTTTTATTTTCTTTTTTTGGTTTTTTAATCTTACAATTTATTTAGAATTTTCCCATCATAAGTTTCATTACAAGTTAACGAATTAATAGATTTTATATAAAATGGTTTTTTTTTTTGCACACAAAAACCACTAAATTATTTAGAAATATTGAAAAATAAAATTATTATTAAAAGTTAAAAACCCACAAACGAAAAAAAAAAATAATCATAATCAATTATGCAGCTTGAAAAAAAAAATAATAAATTCTGTGGGAAATTCCGTATTATTAAAAAAAAAACAATGAGTTGCAAATTTAGATGAAGCGTTAAACTAATTTATTTTTTGTATCCGATATAATCAAATTATAGTTTCAATATAATTTTTTTTTAATAAATACATTTTTCCATTAATTTAAAATTATCACCATTTAGTTTTCTAGCCGTTGAAATAATTATTACATAAATTGTTTGTAAACGAAATAATAAATCTTTTTAATTTAAAATAGTAACATTTACTATCAACATTTGATATTAAATGACAATTTAATATGTGTATTTTATTTGTAGTTGTTTTTGTACCCCCTCTCTCTCTTTCCTTTTTAGCTTTTCAACTAAACAAATACTATTATGATGTGTAAATTAAACTTTATGTGTGCTTTGTATCCTTTCAAAAAGACTTCGATCAGGTGCGATTAAAATCTGTTATAAAATCTTGTTAACCATGTGTTTAATGAATTGTAAAAAATTTATTAAACTGGTTTTAATGAAAATTGTTTGGAAAACATTGGAATATTTTTAAGTTAAGCTCAAAAGTCAGGGGAAGCTGTTTAAGTTTTAAAGGCATCCTACATGAGGAAACTTTTGTAATAATTTTAATATTTAAAAATATTTGTTAGCTTAAAATTTATAAAAAAAAGTGTAGAATATCTTAAAATTTTTGAGTTAATCGTTTAAAAATATTCGAATAATCGATTAAAAGTACTCGTATAATAGACAAACCGACTTCAAAAATATTACAAATTAAGCACAAAGTATATTTAGAAATTATTTGGAAGTATTTTATATAAAAGTTTAACGAATTATAACAAATAATCGATTAATCGTTTCAATTTACTCAAATAGTTATAATTTTTTTTTTTTTTCAAAAGAGCACAAAATTTTAATTTAAACTTTAAATTAATATAAAATGCCAAAGAACTTTAATATATATCATTAATCGATTAAAATATACGAATAAACGTTTAAAAAATGCGAATAATCGAGTTTTACAAATAAAAATTAAAATATTTTTTAAATTTATTATAAAGATTTTGCTCAATAATAAGAAAATTGCTTAATCGTTTTAAATTATTCGAATAACTAGATTATTTCTTTCGTAAAAATCAACAAAATATTTATGTACTTATGTAAAATGTGTAAAAAAAGTTAATATTTTTGTGTTAAGCGATTAAAAATTATCGAATAATCGATTAAAAATTATCGAATAATCGATTAAAAATATTCGAATAATCGATTAATCTATAACAAACAATTGCAAACTAAAGAAAAATTATACATGAAAAATATTACTAAAGATTTCATACCATAATTTTATTTATTTTTATAAAATTATTCGAATAATGCCATTATTTATTTCATAAAAAGATACAAAATTTAATTTTTTAATGCATTAAATGAGTATAAAAAGTTAAAAAAATATATAAAAATATGCGAATAATTAATACAAAAATTTAAAATTGAAAATTTAAACGAAATAATATATGAAAATTATTACGATTTCACATAGCAATTTGATTCATTATTAGCAAAAAAAAAAAAATGGTTAAACGTTTTAAATTATTCGAATAATACGATTATATATGTATTTCTTAAAAAAGATGACAAATTTCAATATAAACTTTAAAGGGGTATAAAAGGTTTAAAAAGATATTTAAATTTTGTTTTAATACATATTATAATCGATACAAAATATTCGAATAATCGAGTAATCCATACCATAAAATTGCAAATTGAACCGACAAAAATATATGAAAATTATTACAACGATTTTACACAGTAATTTGATTCATTATTAGGAAAAATAAGGAACGGTTAAACGTTTAAAATTAATCGAATAATTCGTTGATTAATTTCATAAAAAGTTGCAAAAATTTAATGTCAGCTTTAAGGGGGTATAAAATATTTAAATAAATTTTTTTTTTTTTTTAGTCCGTTAAAAATATTCGAATAATAGTTTTGAAGTATTCGAATAATCGATTAACCTGTACCAAAAAATTACAAATAAAATAGAAAATATATTTGAAATTTATAACAAAAATTTTATAAAATAATTTCATTCAATATTATTAAAAAATATCGATTAATCGTTTTATATTATTCGAATAATTAGATTATATTGTTATAAAAAAAATCTCAATAATTTGATATAAGTCTTAAATGGGCATAAAATTGATGAAAATATATTAAAATTTTGCGCTATTCAATTAAAAATATTCCAAGTAACGAACCGATTCAAAAAATTTTACAATTTAATAATTTTTCTTCAAAAATATATAAATTAAAAAACTAATCGAATAACCAATTGTTATTCGATTAGTAATTATTATTCGTTATTTTTTAAAAGTAGTGCAAAACATTCAAAAATCTTCGTAAAAAGGAATAATCGGTTCCACAGAATATTCAAAATTTTGCATAAAATAAAATTATAATTTCTTAGGGATTTTTAAAATGATCTCTATAATTTAATGCAGGAAATCTATTAATAGTTTGAAATTATTTGAATATTTGAATTATTTTTTTCACAAAAAATTACGTATTTTGAATCCAAGTTTTAGATAACGAAATTTAAATCGGGTAACTGCTTTAAAAAATATTAATTAAAAATTTAATTTAAAATCATTAGTTCTAGAATTGGTGTAGTCAGAAGCACTCCAGATTCTTTAATAACATCCTCAGAACTTGTGGTATCACAACCAATTCTGACACTGATGGAGTAGAACCATATTATGATTCTAAATTCGTTTTAAGGAATGTTTTAGAGAACTAGTGCTTAAAAACTAATTCTGTATGACTTCTACAACAACTGACTTCTGAGAACAAATTACTGGTTCTCAAATGACTTCCTAGAACTGTTTAAAAATACTTGTAGAAAAATTCTCAAAAATTAAAGAAAAAAAAAAAATAAATAAATAAATTGATTTTAAAAGTTTTTTTTAGAAAATAGACCATAACAATAAAAAAGAACAAATTCTGAAACCGTTCCCTAACTCTTTTTATGTGACAATTTGTTACAAAAATCATTAATTAAAGAACTAGTTATAGAAGAACCCAGCAAAAACTTAGCTTCTATTTTTAAAAGCAACAGCTTCCTTTATGCATTACAATGTAGCCTTATTCGCCACTCGTACCATTACCTAATAGTACTTCGATAAATAGTATTTAGTAAATATGAAAGTAATTTGATCTAGAGCGCCTAACTATAAAAACGTGTACTTAAATTCAAAGAGAGTTCAACTCCCACTTGAGGCAAATATTTATTATATTAATTAAGTTTA
This sequence comes from Protophormia terraenovae, assembly GCA_951394005.1. Taxonomy (NCBI): domain Eukaryota; kingdom Metazoa; phylum Arthropoda; class Insecta; order Diptera; family Calliphoridae; genus Protophormia; species Protophormia terraenovae. The sequence goes on along the minus strand of OX596077.1, from coordinate 39,378,965 downwards.
TTTATTTCCCTATATGAAAACCACTTTTTAGCACATAAAAATATAAGTCGATTGTGGAGTAGCGAGTAAGACGGCAGACTTACAAACACAACCAGTATTCTGATGCGTGGGTTCAAATCTTAACCGAGCCAAATGTTTTTTCTTGTGCGTAAAAAAATCAGCATCCAAAACAACTTTTTTGAAACCCAAATAAAAACTTATGAAATTTTGGACATCTCGAACAAAATTCATCAGTTATAGCACTAAAAGTGGAAGCTGTTTTTTATACTGATTTCACTTACAAATCACATTATTTAGTAGGCGAAGTTTATTTTGGTAATGGGTACTGGCTAGCTAACACTTCCACAGAACTAAATCTAGAGGTGACAATTTCAAACAAAAATCATTGGTCGTAACGCCAAAGTAGAACAAGTAGAGGCTATTTTCATGTGTTCTGGAACTAGTTGTAGAACCAATACAATTTTTTCTGGGGAGTTTTAATTTTTTTTTTTTTTTTAAATCTATAAATCGAATAACTGATTAAAATTATTCTAATAACAAAAATTAAAAAAAAAAACATATAATTTTTCACTATAATGTTAATAACTGTTAAAAGTAATCAAATAATCGTTTTGATTTGTTTGAATAATTATGTTATATCTTCAAGAAATTCTTAATATTTAATACAAAATTATGTTTTTTCGATCATCCATCTTGTAAAATTTTGCTAAACTTTAAATTGAAGAAACTTTTCCAAAGAAATTCTTAAAAAAATATGAAAAAATTAGTTTAGTTTAAAAGTATGTCTTTAAATACAACATTTAATAATATCAGGTTTAGAATAGTTGGATAATATAGTGGTAGCTAACTTTTGACCTGAAAAACTTAGCTTTTTTTTTTTAATTCAAATTTAATAAAATTTAGTTTAAATAAAAAAGCTTTTTTTCTAAGGCAGAAGTTTCAAAGCAAGTACTTTGCTGCAGTTTTAGTCTGATTTAAGATTTCCACTTTAATGTTTTTTTAAAAGACCATCATTATATATTTCCTTTTGTGTTCATTTATTTCTTGCTTTTATTACAAAAGAAAAATCTTCTAAAAAGAAATAAATTATTTCATAATATTTCTCAAGCGCCACTAAGACTGTAAATCATTTTCTTGTTTTAAGTGTTTTTAAAGGAATTTATGCTAAATGCATAATGACTTTATTTGTTGCACTTGTAAATGTTTCTTTTCTTTTTAAAACAATGACAAACAACATGTAGCAAAGAGTTAAATCGTTAATAAAAAGAATAATAACAAGTTTATCATCGAGCATGAAAGGGAATATAATTTCAAAATTTGTTTTGAATTAAGATAATTCAACTTAGAAATAAAAACTTAGGTTTTAGTACAAAAATTCTATAGCCCGAGACAACATTGTATCTGGTCCTTACAAGTTGTTCATTTCATGAATTCATATCTTTAAATGTATGTATGCTGAACGTTTGTCTTTTGTCTATATGCAAATTTGCTACATACATCATTCATTAAATCAACGTACCATGCATGTATACTCTCTAATAATAATTGTTACAAGAACAAAAAACAAAAAGCAAAGAATTTGTTTAAGCTGTTGTTTTAGCAAATATTTACCAAAAGCCATAGTTACTAAACTTAATACACTAACAACGCCTTTTCCTTTTTTTTTTTCATATTTTTGTTGAACATAAAATTTATACATTTACACAGACAGACGGATGGACAGACAAAAGCAATAGTTATAAAAAATTTTTGGTATTTTAGTTTTTCATTTGTTTGTAACAAAGAAAACAAGAAAAAGTAAAAATAGTTTGTTATTTATTTTTTATTTTTGCAAAATTTCCAAAAGTTGTTAATAAATTTATGGCCTAAACGTTGAAAAATAGACAATAACACTTTATGAAAATGTTAAAAAAGAGGAGCATCAGGCTGTTTTAATGAGTATTGTTTTCCCTTGTTTCTTTTATGAAATTGATCTAAGTGTACGAAAGTTTAAGACCCTTTTAACCTGTTTCGTCTGTTGGCAATTTTAACGAGCCTAAACTATGTGCAACCAACAACATTGCAGCCAGTTAGCAAAAAGCCGCTGTTGGTTGTTTACAAAAAGAAAAAAACTGAAACAAAACTCTTGTTAAAAGTTTTCATTCATAAATTCTTCATTGGCCATAGTTAACATCGGCAGCAACATTTTTTACCCTGTAAATTTTGCACTGGTATTTTAAAACATTTTTTTGTTTTTGTTAAACAAAGAAACACCGACAACACATTGTTGTTATTTGGTATTTGTTAAAAGGAGGAAAAAAAAAGTTTAAAACAATTACAATTGTTTGAGAAAGCAAGAAAAATCGAAAATATAAAACAATATTTTTTATTTTCATAAAACCATTAAAAATTTTAATATGAATTTATAAAATTTTTATTATGATAGATTTATAAAAATTGAAAGTAACATCCTTTGTTTAAAAAGCCAAACATAAACAGAATTTAGCTTAAATATTCATAACATACAGTTAGCTGAATATAAATTATTTTATGTTGAACAACTTTCTGTAGTGTTTTTCTACTTTATCCATACATTTTTGTGCTATTCAGCTAACACATTTTGCTATTTTCTTAATAAAAACACTCTTCAGTAAACAAATATTATGATTTTGTTCATTATTCAGCTAGCTTAATTTTATTTTTTATTACTATTTTTAGTATTAAATTATTTTTATCTCTAAAAAAATATTCTTTTATATAAGGCTTAACATTAATTCAAATTCAGCTAGCTGAATTTAATATTTTTCTTGCTAAATAACATTTCTAATAATATTTTTTCTTAAGAATAATTTTATGTGCTATTTAGCTAGCTGAATTGTTATTTTCTTAATAAAATGGCTTACTATTCAGCTAGCTGAATTAAAGTTTTTATATTAATATTACAATATTACAAAAAGAAAAATAATAATAATTTTTTTTTTTGTAAATAAAAAAATTATTTTTTTTAGTTTTTACGTTTTTTTTTTTAGTTTATAATTTTTTATTTTTCTTTTGCTTAAAAATTGTTCTTACATAACCATTTAAATATATATAAATTAATTATATTTGTTATTCAGCTAGCTGAATGAAGTTTTTAAAAAAGTATTTAAAATTATTTTTTAATAAAAAATTATTTTTTTAATAAAAAATATATATTTTTTAATAAAAAATTATATTTTTTAGTTTTTTTCCTTATACCCATCTCCTCAGGTGTAAAGGGTATATATAAGTTTGTCATTCCGTTTGTAATTTCCACAATTTTCGTCGGAGATCAAAAAAGTTTACATTTTCGGGATCCTTGTAAGAAATTATGACGATAGTACCATATCCGTCCGTTCGTATGTCGGTTGAAATGGCGTTTATGAAGCCCACCGGTAACTGGCATATATAATATATACATCAAACGATCGGAAATGCTTTCGAAAATTTTGCTATTGAAATTCAGCAAGATCAGTTCATACATTGCGGAGATATGCTTAAAAAACCGGTTTTTAGAACCGGTTTTCCAGTTTCTGAAGCCTCTGTATATACTAGGGACTTCGTTTTTGCAAAGAAGGCTCGGACATTTTTTTCTGAATCTTTTTTGCTAAAAAAATGAAATAAATCGGTTCATAATAACTAAGATATCGGGCAAAACGCATTTTTGATTTTTTAAGCCCTTGTTTAAGCTATAGATTTTTATTTTTATACAGATCGGTCATAAATATTTTTATAAAATTTCGGTTTTTTAATAAACCAAATTCGTTCATAATCAACTGAGTTATAGGCCAAAAACTATAACAAATCTGTTAAGAATAAAAATACACACCCAAATATATATATTAAGCAACAGCAGTAATATAATGAATAACAGTGTTGTTGTTGTTCTTTGTATATGCAGTCAGTTTGTATATACACACATACAAAAATAAATAAATATGGAATTGTTGTTGTTTATTTTTTAAAAGCAAAGCTTGCTATGGTTGTTTTTTTTCGTTTACAAATTTTCGTAGTCTGAAAAAAATGGCGAAAATTTAATTATTTGTCGGTAAGATGGTGAAGGGTATCAAAGATTCGGCACAGCCGAATTTTTTTTTTTTTTTTTAGTTTGTTTAAGTTTATTCTGAATATAAAGAAAATTTTATTAAAATTAAATGAAGAGGTTATGAATAACTATACACAGAAAAAAATATTTCGAATAATTTTTTAATAAAATTATTAATTAACTTTATATTGGAATTTAATTATACGATTTATTAATATAATTAATTTTCTAATTGGTTTTCAATTTTGCTTTTTAATAAATACACAGCTGTTAATAAAATATAAAGGAAAATTAAATACTTGTCTATAAAAGTACAGAAATAAAATAAATTTAAGCAAATTTTTAAAAATTTTCAGCTCACAGCATCTATTTAAGGAAAAGAAGTAATAATAATATCAATTATTCTAGTTATTACTATTATCATTTTGATGATTGGAGCAAAATCAATTAAAAATTAATTGATATTACAAATTTCGTAATTGAAGTCCATTTTTACTTTTTTCTGTGTAGGAAAAAATAAACTAATTAAGATTGCTGTATAACAGAAAAAAAATTTAATATTTTTCTTGCTAGAAATCTTTAAGTACTTTTTTAAATAAACAAAATTTTATTCAGCTGGCTTATTTACAATTTTTTTTTAATAAAAAATCAGCAATTAAATATTGCTTATAAATTTTGTGCTGTTATTCAGCTAGCTGAATTAGTTTAGTTTTTCCTAAATTTATTTATAAACTCTTAATTTAATTTTAATTTTCCATTATTCAGCTAGCTGAATTTAGTTTTTATTTAAAACTTTTTTATGTTTTAAGCTAATTTTTTACTGGTACCATATAATTTTTGAAATAACTTAATATTTTCGTGTAATTCAGCTAACTAATTTTCCAGGTTTTGTTACAAACTAGTAGAATTTTGAAGTTTTAACTTAAAAAAGATCATGTTGCTTTAATTCAGCAAGCTGAATTTAATTTTATATAAACATTTTTGTTAAAAAAAAAAATCTTTTTAACTAATATTTTGTTGCTTATTCATCTTGCTGAATTTCATTTATTTTAATAAAAAAAATATCTTTTTTTCTCTTATTCAGCCAGCTTACTTAATGAAATATTTATTTAATTTGTCCCTTTTTGTAGCTATTCAGCTAGCTTTTTTTCAACTTTATTTCATTTTTAATATATATTTACATTCAATTAAATTTAAAATCATCTGTTTTAGACTTAATTGCTTCTAGCAATAGTCTGTTTTATTATTGAACCTATAGAACATTCCATCTGTTGTTTTACTTTTCAATTGAATTTTTTAAATTTAATGAAGCATAACATTTGTTGGAGTTGTATGATGCGTATATTTGTCTACCCTTTTCATAAGCAATGAGAGTAAAAGTGTCTATAATAATGCCCGCATTTGACAAATATGTCAATAATATGTCATTTAGTGCAAAGAAAAAAAAAAAAAAAAAAAAAAAAACATACACTTTCAATTATAAAAACTCAAGAAAGAGAAAATTAGCATACATTAATCTTACATCCTTTTTAACCTACTTTTTTGCTGATGGCTGATGGTTACTTTGTTGACCAAGAGTGTCTTTGACCAAAGCTTAAGAAAGAATGGAAATGAATGAGAAAAAAAATAAGAAAAAACAGCAACAAGCTTGTTTTCCGACTTGATCACTCACTTCCTTAACATGTCAGGTCTTATAATTTATGTTTTGTTTCGTTTTTTTTATTTTTTTTATTTTCTTTTAAATGTTGTTGTGTTTCTATTTCTAAAGTTTTTTGTTGTTGTTGTAGATGTTGCTTAACAGATTACAGACATTTATGACAGGTCTTAAGACATGACGCTTATGTTATTTTTTTATTTTTTTGTTTTTATATATTGTATCTTAGTAGAGTTTATAAATTATGACTAGATCTTAGGGGTATTTAGAAGTGAAAAAATATATTATAAAGAAGCTTTAAAGTGTCATATTGTTTTTATGGTAACTACATATATAGATAAAAGTATATTCAGCAGTTAAAAGTTTTTACAAAAAGTCATTGCTATAATGAAATGAAATAAAATTAATTTTTATAAATAAAAATCATAAGTATTTCAAATGAAACATTAAATTTATTTATTGTTATTTATTATTATTATTTTTATTTTTCATTCATTCAGCTAGCTGAAAAACATCGGTCTTCTCTTTAAATATTTTATTGAAAAAGTTTAATACTAGAAAATAATGTAATTCAGCTAGCTGCATAAGGAAAAATATTAGTAAGGGCTTAAAATAATTAGAAAAGCTTTAAGTGTAAAGAACTTTTAATTGAGCTAGCTGAATATTTAAAATATATTTGTTTAGAAACAAAAAGTCCTTAAAAAGTTGTTTATAACATGCAAAAAAATAAATTCAGCTAGCTGAATAAGAGAAAAAAAAATAATAATAATAAATAATGTTAAAAATTTTTAAGCATAAAAAAATTTTTATTAAATTTGATGAACAGGAACAAATTGTATTTTGTAAAAATTGCTTAGAAAAGTTTAAAATATGAAGAAAATGAAGTTCTAAAATAGCTGAATACAAGAAAAATTTAAATTTAATCTCAATTAAGAAACATTAAAATTCAGCTAGCTGAATAATATAAAAAATTAAGCTAAATTTTAAAAACTTTCTTTAAACATTTTTTAAATCCAAAAAATGTTAAATTCATAAAGTAGAATAAAAAACAAAATAATGGTTATTTAAAAAAATGCATGTAAACTTCAAAAATTAGCTCAAAAAAGCTTTCAAAAAGAAAATAAATTAAATTCAGCTAGCTGAATAAAAGCAAACAATTATTGTTCTTTATAAAAATTATGTAAAAAATTTTAAGGTCTTTAAATGCTTAAATTCAGCTAGCTGAATTGGCAAGAAATTTTATTTTTTACAAAAAATTAGCTTGGAAAATACTTTAAACCAAGAAAAATCTTAATTCAGCTAGCTGAATAGTAAAAAAAAAATATTTTTCTTTACTAAAATCAGATAAAAAAAAAAATTAAAAATATTTAAAGACTTTAATACAGACAGCATTCATTATCTTAGTCGGGGTTCACACACAGCAATTTTACTTGCTGCAATTCTGAGTTTATAGAAAAGAGAGGAGAAGGTAATACTAAACATTTACATTCTCTTTACCTCTCTCGCCAAGAAAAATTGCTGTGTGTGAACTTCGACTTAGAAATTAATTTTATTATAAAAAATTACATAAAAAATTTTTAAATTTATAAAAACTAAAATTCAGCTAGCTGAATAAAAGTAATATAATACTGTTAAAAAAAATATAATACTGTTCTTTAACACAATTTTGCAAATGATTAGTTTTTATAACTCTGTTATTTTTATTTTTATTAATTCATTTTCAATACTTTTATTTTTGTACTCAAATTACACTTATTTTATTACCATATTAATTAGTTTTGGTGTTAAAATCATATTAAATTAATAAAAACATTGCACTTGATTTTTACATTGAAAATAAATGCGTTTTCCAAGACAACAAGTCTTTTGGGTTAACACAAAAGTTTGACCAACTTTGTAGTAAAGTTGCTTTAAAAATAAAAATTTATGTATTAGCAACTTTTCATATTAAATGTTGGCTTGACTGCTTAATTTGTTACTATTTTTTCCTTTTTTTTTTACAGTTTAAGATCAATTTAATTTAAATGACATGTGTTTATGTTTAAAATATGAAAAACTAAAAAAATAACTAGATAAAATTACAAAAAAAAAAAAAAAATATAAAATAAAAATGTTTAGCTAATATAAAGTGTTAAATATTTATGACAGTTTATAGAATTTATTATTAACTTTAACTAATAGTAGCTTTAGTTGGTTCAATCTTTACATAGAGATAATGTAAAACGTGGGAATATTTTCTTAGTTAAAAAAAAAAAAAAAGATATGAAATCTTTATGAGAAAATTTAGCAAAAATATAATAAAAAATTAATTTCTGCTAGAATAGATTTTTGGTACAATTCCCATAATTTTAATAAAAAAAACTTTCAATAGTGGCTTTCAACAAAATATAGTAATAATTTACTATATTTTGTTGAAAAGGAAATTAGTTTAGTTAGAATATCTTAAAAATATTAAACTACCTCTCTGTAACCTGTATTTATGTTTCAAATATAAAACAAGTCATAAATAAATATTTATATCATCTAACAAATCTAATATTAACAACTTTTTCTTTATTATGACAGGAAGCCATTAAAATCAGTTATAAAAAAAAAAAGATAAGAAAAAAACTCAAAGACGGCTACTGTGATGATGTTGTTTAAACATTAAATGTTTTAATCTTTTTATTGTTTTTTTTTCTCTTTTTTATTATTATTATTATTATTATTTTTTTTAATTTTTTTATTTTCTTTATTTTTGTTTTAAATAAAAACCACTTTCGCTGTATAAAACCACTTTCAAAACAATCTAGATACAAACCAAACAAACTAAAAATATAAAACAGACAAGAAGTTTGTTAATTTTATACTTTGCATATAACACACTGTTTTTGGTTTTTTTTTTCAATTTTTTGCAAAAAAAAAAAGTAGCAGCATAAATTATTATTATGATAGAAATGAAGCGGCTTTTATTTTCAAATGTCAGTTATTGTCTTAATAGCAGCAGCAGCTCTACGTTAACAACAAGAATTGTGATAATAATTACATTAATAATGAAATAAAAAGTAAAAATAGCGAAATAAAACTCGATGTTATAATAACAAGTTTAATTTCAGTTTCATTTGCAAAGACTTAAAATACTTAACTATAAAATGAGGCATAATAATTATTTAAAACGCAAAATATTTATATTTCTATAATGACTTTAAGCAGACGAGAATGAGATTCAGGTAAAAAGAAATATTATTTGTTGACTTTTTTGTAAAGTTCTAATAATTTTTTTTAACAATTTCAAATGAAATGTAATAAAATACATATTAATATTATTTTATTTATTGATACTATTTTTTATATTACAAAACTGAAATATAGCTTATCTGAAAATTTTTGACTATTAAAGTAATATTTTTTCAATTTAACTAGTGAAATATATGAGAAAACTTATAATGATTGAAATGTTATCTTGAATATTTTAAAATACTTTTCTACGAAAATTCCTGTAACAAAAAACACTTAATCAATGTCTGTCTGTCCGTCTGGAATTTAAATTTATGAAATATTTAAATAAAATATTCTGGTCGAAATGTTATCATAATAATAATAATAATAATAATAATTATAATAATAATAATTATAATAATAATTATAATAATAATAACAAGAATATTGATAGTTTTTACGAAGTATTAGAAAGCGTTATATCATTGACTGTCTGTCTATCTGGATATCTATAAATATCAAAATAAATGCTAATAAATGTAAAACTTATAAAGTAACGGGACGATTACTTTAAAGAGAATAATGATAATTCCTTTTATTACAAAACGTTTGAGCAATATCTCTGACCATCTGAATATCTATAAATAGCAAATGCTAACAAATCTGAAACTTCTGATGTAAAGGGAGGATTTTAATCAAACTTGGAACAACGAAAGAAGAGATGTTAGTCTTTAATCCTCTAAAGGTTAAAGCTGTCTTTAGTTTTTAATTTTTTCATATTTAGGCTCGAATATTATTCCAAAATTTTTCTTTCGACCATAACTTGTTTTACAAAAATTGTATTTATACCCTACACCACCATAGGTGGTTGTGGTATTATGCGTTTGTGCTGATGTTTGTAACGCATAGAAAGAGTTATCCAACACCCACCTTCAAGTATAACAATCGACTCAGAATCACTTTTTAAATCGATCTAACGATGTCCGTCCGTCCGTCTGGCTGGCTGTCCATGTAAACCACACAAAGTACAGGTCGTAATTTTGAAGATAATTCAATGAAATTTGGCACGTGGGACTTTTGTGATACAAGCCTATTGAAATTGGTTATGATCGGTCAATTATTTCACCTAGCCCCTATACAGTAGCATTTCGAGTTTAGAAGCAGGAAATGTTACACTTCAGGAGTGGAGCTATGAAGATTCAAAATAGGGTACTAATGTCATAGAAAATGTTTAACCAGTAGCGAATTTTTGTTCCTTAACTGATTTCCAAGATTATTATATTACCTTAAAGTCCTTCATAAGTCCTTTAGAAAACATGCTTACATGTACTATTTCTTTTTTATATTCTTCGATATATGTATATTTATTTGAAATTTCAACAAGTATTTATTGCAAATTAATAAACAGGCGGACGGAAGGACAGACATTAGAAATCTTTAAAAAAGTCTTACAATTGCGAAAATGTATTACTTTTTTACAATACAAAATACAAAAACTAAATCTATTATCTATATTTATATTAAATTATACTAAATCTATATTAAATTATTAATATTGACCTTTCCCTGAATTAAGTGCCATTTTTAACCCATTTTCCTAAATGTATAGACAGACGGACGGACATTGCCATTCTGCCAAAAAATATTTTAGGATTCTAAAAATGCATTTTTTTTACTAACTAATAAATATAAAAAATAGAGCGTGATCATCAAAATTCAGACATCACCTTTTCCTGAATTAAGCGTCATTTTCGACCCAAATGTATAGACGGACGGACATTACCATTCAACCAAAAAACATCTTATAATTTTAAAAATGCATTTCTTACTTACTAATAAATAGGAAAATTAAACGTGATTAAAATGTTGATATAACCTTTCCCTGAAACGTGCATAATTTTCGACCCATTTAACTCTAATGTATAGACGGATGGACAGACATTACCATTCTGTTAAAAAAAAAACTTCTAAAACTGAATTTTTGTACACAGTAATTAATAAAAAAAAAAACTTGATCATTAAAATATTGATATCAACTTTCCCCGAATTAATCGCCATTTTCGACCCCTTTTTTCTCAATGCAATTTTGTAAAATTTTAAATGTTTACACCACAGACAGTAGAGTCCAAATGTAGTTAATTTCTGAACCTATTCAAATCAAACTATACAAGGCAATATACTTTTAAGGTTTTTGTAAAAAATTGTGATAACCTTTTGAAAAATTTTGTCTAACGAGGTATTTTAGTGAAAAAAAAACCCACATTTTCAATAACCAAATTTTTTATCTTCAAAAATATATGTTTATATATATGAAAGCAAGACTTTATAAAATTTTATGTTATTGAATTCCTCATAAGAAAAATATTACTTTTATTTTTAAAATATTTAAAATTTTAAAAATTTTTATTAAACATAATAAAGCTAATTATTATTTAGTTATGCTGTCCTGTTAACTAAATGAATTCATTTATTTATTTTTTTAAAAAACAAATTGCTAATAGTGTTGTCGTGTTTTTTATAAATTTATTAACAAATATTACCATTAAACATAATACTTTTTTGTTTTATTATAATTTTTCTAAAATTGTTCACTTAACAAATTTGTTCATAACACGAAATAAATTTAAACGAACTTTACATTACATACATTATGAATAAATAAATTAAACTAATGAATTAATTAATTAATGAATGAATAGAATTAATATGTGGTTTATTAAAACATATTAAAAACTTATTAAATTAATTTTAATTATTTACCATTAATGTAATACAAAATGTGTTTAATAATAACAACAATACCAATAATGAAATGCCAGCAAATAAATACTAATAATTCGAATAATCGATTATTCGTTGTTTTAAATATAAAGACAAGAACCTTCTATTAAGTTTTAAGATATTAATATTATATTAAGATTTTCCAAATTATTATGATGAGTCTCTTAAAATCAAAAACTTTTAAACAGAAATTTCTTTAACAAAATTTTTAGGTAACCATGATTATAAACTACTCGTTTATTTTTTTAACAACACTACTAATTTATCTCTAAATTGCTACTAAATAGAAAAGAGCTATTTATCAAACACCATATTAGTTTTTATTTAAGTTTATTATAACTATTTAATTATATTAATAATGTCCAATTAAAATCACTATAAAACTTTTTTTTTTTTTCTTCTTTCAATTACGTCTTTCTCATTTTGTGTGTATGTGTGTATTTTTTGCACATTTTATTTACAAAAAATGAAAAATGACCCATAACTTTTATTTTTACACACATAATACAAAAAAAAATTCCCACTATTTGTTGTAGTAAAATGTATTAATAACTCTATTAATTTGTCATATAAAAGTGTTAAATAAATTTATAATAAAATCATATTGTTGAAATAATAAGTATGATTAACAATGAAATAAATTATTATTATTTTAGTTTTAAAAAAGTTTTGAATAATTGTTGTTGACAAGAGATTTTCTTTTTTGTATTTAATTACAGGTTAAAATCTGGTTTCAAAATCGTCGCTCAAAGTACAAAAAAATGATGAAAGCAGCCCAGGGTCCAGGTCAAGGTAGTGGCATGCCATTAGGTAGTGGTGGTCCAAATCCTGGTCAACATAGTCCAAATCAAAATATGCACAGTGGTAAGTTTTAAAGAAATATATATATATTTTTTTAAGAAATGAAATGGAATTAGTTTCCTTTACTTTTTATAAACCTTATTTAAAATTAATTGAAATATTTTTAAATATTTTTTTTTAGTATAATTTATAAATTGTTTAAATTTTAATTGTCTATTTTTAGGCGGTAATAACGGTGGCGGTTCAAATAGTGGTTCACCATCACATTATCTACCTCCCGGACATAGTCCGACGCCTTCAAGTACGCCTGTATCTGAATTATCACCCGGTAAGTTTAAATATACAAATATATAATTTAAAAACTTATTCCACAATCAACAGTTTAGAGTAGAATTAACACAATACAGAAATTTATAAATTAATATATTTGTAAATTTCTGTTAACTTTCATTAGTTTTTAATTATATTCAGTCAAATGTTATTTCAATTCAGCTAAAAATAAATTATATTTAACAGGTTATGTAAGTGTTTTATTAATTTGTTAGCTTGTAAACTAAAATTCAATTTATTCACTTTTCATAACTTATAATTTTATTTCATATTTTGGCTGTAAAAATTATGTTCTTAATGGTTAAATTAAATAACTATATATACACAGCATTTCTTAAAAATCTAACTAAAATAATCCTTCATTCATCTAATGAATTTTTATCAAATTTTAAATATTTTTATATTTCGAAAATACATAGTTAAGTTTCTTCAAATTCAGCTGGTGTTTAAGAAATGTTTAATCAAAAACCCTATTAAAAACGAAAAAATTTTTAATTAATTAAGTTGTAAAAAAATATATATGTATTCAGCAAATCTTATAAAAAATTATTTTTTTAATTTAATCCTTTTCTAGCTGTTTAAATAACAAATTCTACCATTGTATGTTTATCAAATATTAAATATTTTTATATTCCAAAAATATTTTCAAAAGTTTCTTTAAATTCAGCTGGTTCTTGAAATAATTCAGCTGCAAAACAAAATTATTCAGTAAACCAAACCCTACTAAAAGAAAAAACAACGATTTATTAGTTTTTGAACAAAATCAGCAAGATATTAAAATAGTTCTGCTACAATAAAAGTTTATACATTTTTTTTTAGCAATTTATTTAAAATAAACTTAATTAAGCCAATGAAACTTTTAATCAAACTTAATATTTATTTATTTTAGCAATTCTTATATAATTGTCTTCTAATTTAACAAAAATTTTAAGCAATTCAGCTGTAAAAAATGTTTTTCAGCAAACACTATCTTATTTAAAAAAAAAAAAAAAATATATATATATATATATATATATATATATATATATATATATATATATATATATATATATATATATATATATATATATATATATATATATATATATATATATATATATATATATATATATATATATATATATATATATATAAATTAATTTATAAAATTATTAAAAATATACATTAATACTTAGTTTTCTTAAAATTTAGCTACAAAAAAGAAAAAACACGTATTCAGCAGCTAATAAAAATCCCTACCACATTTTTTATTTTTTTGGCAATTCAGCAAAAATAATTTTAATTCAGCTAATGAATTTTTATAAAATGATTCAAAAAAATATACATTTACACCAGGGATCGGCGCTCTTAAATTTCACATTCTATATTCTCTTGTTTCCGTGCTCTTATATTGTGTACGGGAACAATTTTTAATATCTGTTACTCTTAAACAATTTACGGTCTGTAATAAAAACTATAATTGAATATTAAAACAATTTGCTTAAAAAAGTATTAAAAATATATTAAATCAATAAATAATTATTCTCTCTTCACATGTAAGAGCATATAGATGTGAAAAAATTAAGAGATCATTTGCGCGTGTGCACTATTTTGCGGGTCGTTGATTTATACTTAGTTTTCTTAAATTTAGCTAAAAAAAAAAATACAAGCGCGAATGTTATATTCGGCTCGGCCGAATCTATATACCCACCATCAACTTTTTAAAATTTTACGTTATATGGGAGGTGAGCGGATCACGCCTATTTTTGGTTTCCGTGTTTACATTGGTCCTTGAACTATTTGAACACAATTTCACCTTATATGGGAGGTGGGCGGACCAAGCCCATTTTTGGTTTTCGAATTTATATCGACCCCCAAACTATGTATACAAAATTTCGTTGTCGTATATGCTTTTGTTTAAGAGGTATCAGCAGAAAAGTATGAAACGGACACCCTGTGTTTATAGTTTTTAGCCCACAACTTTTTTGTTTATTAGCCGATTTTGCCCATTTTCAATACCAAACAAACCTCATATAAGACAAATTTCAAATTTCGTCCCCCTACGTTGTCCCGTTCGAGCCCTATTCTGCTTTCAACAGACGGACACACGGACGGACAAAGCTAGATCGACTCAGACTATCCAGGACCCAGAGAATATATACTTTGTGGGGTCTTAAATGATTCCTTCGACATGTTACACACGGAATGACAAAATCAATATACCCCCATGGTATTTTGATTTTGTGGGTATAAAAACTTATTCAGCAGCTGATAAAAGTCTCTACCACATTTTTTTTTAGCAATTCAGCAAAAATAATTCTAATTCAGCTAATTAATTTTTATAAAATTATTAAAAATATACATTTACATATATCTTCTTTAATTGTTTACTTAGTTTTCTGAAAATTTAATTTTTTTTTAAGAAATTCAACTGAAAAAAATTTATTCAGCGAAACAAACCATATAAAAACCAATTTATTAGTTTATAAACAAATTCAGCTACACTTTTAAATAACTCAGCTAGAAAAAAAACTTTATTCAGCAGCTTAAAGAATTGTCTACTATATTTTTTTACAATTTGCCTAAAATAATCCTAATTCAGCTTACGGAATTACATCGAAATATTTAATAAAATTTAAAATTTTTTTTTTATACAGTATTCAGCAAAGCAAATACAAGAACTGAAATGTTTGCAACTCAAAGAATGTTAAATTTAAAAAGTCAAATGCTTAAAATATTAATTTAATTATTTCAATAAGAATTCAGCTAAGTGCTTTAGAAATTCAACGCAAGCAACTTGAAGTTAGCTTTTCTAATGTAAAAATCTTTTTAACTAAAAGCTTTTTACATTTATAGCTTTATGCGATTCTTATGCTAGAAGTGCAATTCAGCTGCTAAAAAAAGTAGTTAAAATCAAATAATTTTTTTTAATATTATTTATTTTGTTTAGAATTCAGCTGTATAATTTACTAAAACATAAATTTAATAAATACTATAAAACGTTTTAAATTTATTTTAATAAAATTTTGTTTTTCATATTATTTTTCTTATAGAATTTCCACCAACGGGGTTAAGTCCGCCAACGCAAGCGCCCTGGGATCAAAAACCACATTGGATTGATCATAAACCACCACAAATGACACCACAACCACCTCATCCAGCAGCGTCACATCCGCAAACACATCATCATAATCCACCACCACAAATGGGCGGTTATGTACCTCAGTACTGGTATCAGCCAGAAACAAATCCATCGTTATTAACGTAGGTAAACTATTTATTTAAAAGAAATAAATTAATAAAAATGAAAATAATTAAAAAAAAATAAAAACTTTTTAGATAATCAGAAGTTAAAGTAAAAAGTTTAAAAACTTTTTGAAAAATTTACTTCCTTATTACAAATAAACCTAAAGTTCTTACATGCCCTATAATAAGAAAATATGTCTTTAAAGTTAAAATTATAAAAGCTTTTTAAATTATAAAATTTTAATTTTTTACTTAAATTTATTTTAAATTATTATTCATTAAGATAAACTTTTGGAAATTAAATTAAAAAAGCTTTAAAAAAATAAATCTTTTGTTTACTTCTTGTATTAAAATATTTTCTAATTAAATGTAAAGATCTTTTATATATCATACTTAAAGCTTTTATTAGTTTAAAGCTTTAAATTAAAGCTTGTTTACTACTTTTATCTTAAAAGCAAGTTTAAAGTTAATCAATATTACAAAATGTTATTCAAAATTTATATAAAATAGTTATCAAAAATGTTATTAATTACAATTGTTTTCCT
The DNA here is from genome assembly GCA_951394005.1 of Protophormia terraenovae. Lineage (NCBI taxonomy): Eukaryota > Metazoa > Arthropoda > Insecta > Diptera > Calliphoridae > Protophormia > Protophormia terraenovae. The sequence goes on along the minus strand of OX596077.1, from coordinate 39,362,389 downwards.
TTTCTTATATTTCCAGGGTATGGCCAGCGGTTTAACAAACACCTCCTTCTACTCTAACCACAACAACCTTTACCAAACCGATCCTATAGATAATTCTATGCATATATATTAATTAAAATTTAATAAAAAAAAAAAAAATAATAATAAATTAAAAAAAAAAAAACAAACAAAAAATGTTAAACTAAAGTTAAAATATAATTTAAATGTTTTTTTTTAGGAAAATGCCTAAACAAATTGTAAGAAAATAAATTGCAAAATAATGTATGTGTGTGTGTAAAAAAGTGCACCTTGTGTAAAAAGTTTTATTTTTTTTTTTTTTTGTACTATTTAATAATAAATTTAAAAAAATAATATTTGATAATCAGATGTTTTTTATTACTATTATTTTAACAATAAAAAAAATGAATTTTAAATATTTAGCTATAAAATATTATAAATCATTAAGCATAAGTTTTAAATATAATTTTTATGTAAGACATAAAACAATATACTTTAATATAAATTCATTAAAAAAAAAAAGAAATAATAAAAATATTAAAAAAAGTCTATATAAAAACAAGATAATAAAACATTCCTCATTGTTTAAAAAACCAAGCATTTCCTTTCAGTTAAACAATTTATTTTTTTGTAAATATTTATAATAATTTTTTTGTAATTTATATTAATAATAATATTAAACATAAAAATAAAATAAATAAATAAATTGAAAATCAGCTGATGATCTTAAAGTTGTCTTAACAAATTAAATAATAAAAAATAAAAATGTTTAAAGTAAAATTTAATTACCATTAAAAGAAATAAATTAAATAAAAATAAAATGTAGCAAAAAAACCCTATATAAAAATAATTAAAATAAAATGAAATAAATAAAAAATAAACAAAAAAAAAAAAAAGTCTACTCATTATTTTTTGTACAAAATATGTTATTATTTTTTTAATTTTGAAATAGTATACATACCCAGCAAAAACTTTGGTTGTCATGTAATGAGTTAAGAGGCTAATATAATGGCTCTTCACAACTTACACATTAGCTGAATAACTCATTATTTTAACACGGTGATGACATTAGAGGCAACTACTTACCCTTTATTATTACAAGAAGGCATTTTAGGAAGTCATTACCCAGTTGCCATTACAAAAACTAATTACTTCCAAGCTGTTCAATAACTCATTGGTTTTAAAGCATTGTTAAAGTCGTTATTAGTAAAAACAATAGGAACTAGTTATATTTCAGATTACAAATAATTAATGAAAATATGAAATATTTTAATATAGAATAAATTTAAAATTTTAAATATTTTATATTTTTTTATAAAGTATAAAAGATAAATAAACAACCCCTTCTTAAATTTTCAATTTAATGAAGAAAGGTCTAAAATTTGTAAATGTTGGAATTATTAAGCCATCAAACATCATTCATTAACTGTTTAAAACATAATAACTGTTCCAACGTTACACCATCATCAAATAAAATATTATTTCTATACTAAGGAATAATAACATCTCTATTCCTCCAAGACCAATCGAAAATAATAGCGTCACTATTGAATAGTCTATTTGTAGTATCTACAAAAAGGCATATATCAATCCATTATGTTTTAAGAAAATGGTGATGGAAAAAATTTCTTTCTGCTCACCGGACATTATTTTTATATAGATGTGAGTAGTAGTGAGACAAATTGCATCTTCTATTTCTAAGGCTGTTCATGAAGCACGATTACCTGATTATAGTATTGTCAACTGAACAAGCTGGAAGAGTATTAATTTGTACTGATAGCCTCAGTGCATCTGGAGCTCTTTTCAAAAAACATAACAAATTTTATGATGGCATGATTTATCACAAAAGTAGTAATATATTTAAAATTTTCTGGATTCCTTCACACATTGGGATTCAGGGTAATATAGTTGCAGACAATGACGCTAAGACAGCCCTTGAGATCCACGTTTTCTCAAAGTATTATTGAACCCTTTTAAGAAACAATATTCACAAATTACAACGTTAGATACAACAGGATTTTGAATAGGAGCCAATGTATGTATAATGGAAAAGACATTATTTAACTCTAGTCATTACTATGAGAAATCAGACCCACCTAAATGATACTTTTGTAAAGTTTTTCTTACTATTCTTATTGGGCCTATTGGTTGAATGTCCTTTTTCCAGAAATGGCGAACCTTTGGAGAAGATACTTGACTGCTCACCAGATGACAAACTTTCTGAAATTCTTATAAGCTTACGGAAGTTTACACGGGAAATTTGTATTTTTTTTTTATACATACTTAAATACATAAATACATTTTTTTCCCTAATATGACACAAATTTTGCAACAAGATGTCGAAATATAGGTATAATAATTTTTCTTTAGCTATAGCTTGACCTATAATATTAATACTGGAGATAAAAAGTTTTGAAGATTTCTTTTGTAATCATCAACATAATATGCACACATGCATACAAATTTTGCCTTTTCATATCCATTTTTAATTAATGAATTTGAAAGCAGAATCATAAATAAGTTATTACATACCGGGTTATAAATAAATAGTTACTAAACTACATCTATGTAATGCAAATGGTATGTTGTTGTCATTGAAAGGTAACCACATCCGTAACTACATGCCATTACCAAGTTTTTGCTGGGTATATAGAAAAGGAAATCCTCTCACAATATTCTAAAAAAGTAAGTATCGGGTTTGTCATTCTGAGTGTTACGTTAGGTTCCTTGGGCAGTGTCTCTCCGAGACATCTCACGTGGATCCGTCATGGTCTGGTCTCACTGTGTTATCCCATGACAGGAATACAGTGTTAATCATGCAGTATTGTTGTCGTACCAAACCATCAAGGTTGGAAACCGAAACGAATAACGGTATCGGTATTCAATTTTATTTTATTTCGGTAACGGTATTTTAAATTATATCGGTATCGGTATACCGGTACCGAAACTAAAATACCGGTAAATACCGTTATTGTTAAAAAAGTAGAAAAAACGTTTAAATTTTTAAATAATTTTTACTTGAATGTCGCAAAAAAAAATTAATAAATTACATATTTGTATATGAATATTTTTCGTTAGAGAACTTCATACGATTTTTATAAATGCTTATTTTATGGCAACATTTGGAAATATTAAACTCGACTTTTTAAAGACAAATTGCTATCATTTTTTGCAGTACAGTAAAGTAAAATATTTGGACAAAATTTGTATTTACCACAGTCCTTCAATTAATTTTGGAAACATTTTTCCAAAAAAAACTAATTTTATTCTAAAAATTGCTAAATGTAAAATTGCATAAAGGCAAAAAATCCGTGAAGTAGCAGGAAAAGACAGAATAGCATAAAAAAACATTTTTTTTTTTTTTATTTCATCACAGATTAACGCTGCAAAAATATGCGTTTCGGATATCGTAGGAATACTCGTTACAATCACCATAAAAATTAGTAAAGAAAATATGATTCCCTAAAGAGTTTTTATATTATATAACTGTTCAGGTAAGATTAAGAGCTAATGTGGCAATTACAGCCATTTATTCAGAAGAAATTTTTAAAGTTGAGAAATTTACATGTAATTCAAAGTTTGAAGTCGCTCAGAAGAAAATTTTCAAGGACTTTTCGATTTCCCGGGATTTCACTTAAAAATGTGAGTTCAAATAGTATAAAATTGTTTGTATCTTCATTAGTGTGGTCCATCAACGTTATTGAAAATAACCAAGTGTATCGCATATTTAAATGTACTTAAATTATGAAATAATATTTTCGAAAAATATCAACTTCCTATGATGATTGGAACATAATGCTATATGGTCTGACATGACTAACTTTTTCTCTTAACTTTCTTAATGTAATTTGTAGAGATTAATTCTGGATGTTGTCCATACCAATGTCAAATTTATATTGTATACGAGGGCGGATCAATAAGTCCGTGACTTTTTGAATGAAACACAGTTTTTTTGAAAAAAAAAAAAAAAATCTCCTTTTAAATCAATACACTTACTCAAACGTTTCTCCAGTTTTTGTATCCCTTCCAAAAAAATAGGATTTTTCTGGGTCCTTAAAATAGGCATTTGTTTGGTCAATAATTTAATCGTTGGAGCTGAATTTCTTTCCACCGAGTCATTTCTTTAGGTTTGGAAATAGGAAGTAGTTACTAGGGGCAAAATCCGGAGGATGAGGTGCCAATTCATAGCCCAATTCATATAGTTTTGCTATTGAGAATGCACATGTGTGAAAAAGAACATTTTTCTGGGTCATATGGGATCGTTTTCTTTTTAAATCCTCATTAAATCGGTCCAATAAGTTGTCATAATATTCGCCATTTATTGTTTTTCCCTTTTGAAGGTAATCGATGTGGATTAACCCGCGTGCATCGCAAAAAACTGTTGCCATCACCTTATTGGCTGACAAACTTACCTTGGCCTTCTTCGGAGCAGGTTCCCCCGGAGAAACCCATTGTGTACAGTAATGGATCCATGTTTCATCCACAGTTACAAAACGCCGCAAAAACTCATTCGGATTGCGGTTAAACAACTCCAAACAATCCTTTGAAGTTGTCATACGTTTACGTTTATGGTCACTTGAGAGCAAACTCGGCACCCATCTTGCAGACAACTTTCTTAAACCCAGTTGATCATTTAAAATCGAAACCACACTGCCATATGAAATGCCTATGGCATCAACAATCTCACGCACTTTTACTCTTCGGTCGGCCAACACCATATCGTGGATAGTATATTACATTCGTTAAAAAAATTCGAAAATATATGATCGTTTGTTAAAATTCATGCAGTTTTAAAACCCGGGAATCACGATTAAATTTCCCGGAAAGATAGCCTAAGCTGTAATTTTCTGAAGGAAAATTTTCGGTACTCTGGAAAAATCAAAATTAAAGAGAGAATCTTCATTGAAGCAAATATCAAACAGTTAACTAAGAACCTATCATTAATTTCAACAGTACGTTCATGGGCGTCATATGACAAATAATTGAGAGCATGTCGTAAGTTGAAATGTCCATATCTTTTTTGTGTTCGCACTAAGACTTTTTATCAAAATGAAGTCACACTAGTTTTAAGGGATTTAAACATCTTTAAAAATACATTTATTGCAAACGAACATTAAATAAACTTATTATTAACAATAATTTTATCTTTCTTATTTTCTCAAGTAAATTATATGAGAAATTATTCTTACGTTTCCCTCTGTACCGGTATATACCGGTACAGAGGGAAACGGTATTTGAATACCGGTATTTTTAACAAAATAATAATTTCGATATCGGTATCAGTTACAGTAACCAACTTTAAACGGTATTTAATCGGTATCGGTATTTATAACGGTATCGGTTTCCAACCTTGCAAACCATACAATTCCTGAAAGGAAGGTGTACAGTGACCTAGGATCAATACCGGAGAGGTCACTTTAATTTAGGACGCTAGAGCCCGTGCGTTGCATGTCGAAATAATCATCTAAGATCTATAAATTACACAGGGTAACACAGATTCTGCGGCACGGGGTTTCTCAGTCAATACGAATACATGGTATTAATAAGTACTACGCCTTTAATCCACTTACTTTAAATTGTATAAAATTCTTCTTTTCCCAAAATAGGAATAAGAAAGTAATGTAAGAACGACTTGAAGATATACTTCAATATAAAGTGCAACCTCTTTAATTTTACAAATCGCGAGAACTAGAGTCAATTCAAAAAAAGTGGATTAGAGGTTTTTTTTTTCTTTATAGAAAATTTGCTGAATTTAGTGAATTTTAATTTAGAGGGCAGAATTGTAAAGACAAAGTGATTATATACAGATTAATGTATATCTCGTTGATGTCAGGAAACCACTCTTTGATACACCGCGTCAAAACAGGGACATGTGCAAAAAATCTAAATATACCATTTATTATAGGAAGGTCTAGGCTATGTTTCCTCATACTAAGCTTTTTCTAGAAGGCCTATGTGTTAGAGCAAAATTAAAAAAAAAAAAAAAAAAAAAAAAAAAAAAACTGGTTCGAAAGAAGTTATTCATACCACTATTTTAACCACTGCGCCAAAACAGGGACATGTACCATATACCGTTTGATAGCGGAAAGTCCAGGCTATATTTCTTTATATTTAGTTTTTGCCAAAAAACTAGTTCAAAATAAGTTACTCATACCTCTATTTTACCCACGAAATAAAAACAGGGTTATGTGCCAAAAATCGAAATATATCATTTTTTGGATAAGGTCTTGGCTAGCATCTTTACAAACTTATATACTTATATATAAATGGCGTAAATATTTTCTAATTATGTTTTTCGCTACTGACAAATTCCGCTTTTACAGAAATTGTCCAAATATCGCGTAAACCTGATTTATTAATAAATGACACATCCGATTTCGCAATTTTGAAAATTGTCACCAAATTTCAAAATATTGTTCAGAATTTTTTTAAATAAAAGATATGACTTTAGACCATCGAAAAATATCCCTAAATGTAAAAAAGCAACCAACGGCAGTTCCATACAAATTTTACTTTTCAATTTTACTTTCATAGAGAGAAAATGAAAATTCCTTAAAGAAATTAAAATCAACGAATAAAATATATCTATATTTATATATTACAAATAACAGTTTTAACAAATAATAAAAAATAAGATTTGTAATTCATATTTCAAAAAAAAAAACCTTGGCAATAATTTTGACGTTCCGCTGCCATTCTTATTTTATTTATTTTCTCTCAATAAAGGCAAACCTTCCCGTTGCCGGCGGTGTTGTGTTTCAACTCTAAAAAATCATCTTAATGGTTAAAATTGATATAAATGAAAATACTTAAAGAAACGTCATTTATATCGGCTACAGTGGTATTCATGTTAATATTGTTATCAATAATATGTTAATATGTAAAATATATCATCAAATAAGAAACAAGTTAAGAATTTTGCTAAAATTCACATAGAAAAATTAAAATTGCGCTTTTTGTTAGGAATATTTTTATGAGTATTGATCTTTAAACGACTATATTTTCCAAACTAAAATCAATATTCACTAGGGTATTCACTCGAATATTGTTTGTTAATTGTCCGATTAAATTAAAATCAGGAATTTCGAGTAAAAATTTATTCGAGTAAATTATGCCAATTAATCAAATAATTCGACTTTAAAGATTTCCTTTTTATTTTTTTAATTTGATTGAAAACAACTATAGCAAATTTTTATATAATGTTTAGATTGCAATTGTGGTGTTTCAATTTGGATTTTTTTTAAAAAAGTTGATATTGGTGTATATTAAAATGTCCAGTAGACAAAAAAAATTGTAGGAAGGCCCATCAAACGATATGTTAAAATTAGCGTAATATGAGAAAAATATTAAAATATATTTTTTTTTAATTGATCTTCAGTTCCCTACCAGCGATTGAAAGTCACGGGTCTAGAACATTTCGTCCAAAAAAAAAAAAAAGTATTAAAATGGGTATTAAAAAATCGTAATTTTAAGCCAGTTAAAGAAAAATAGTTTAAAGATTTTGGTCCACAAACCGTCATTTTAGTACATCATGCGAAAAAAAATCGATTTTTTTCATGGAAAATGTATGAAAGTTTTTCAATTCTGTTCCTTTTGTGGCCAAAATATTAAAAATTTGCATTATAGTAAGCACTGCACAGTGGGTTCAAAAGCAAAATAAATGGTAATAAGTCTGAGTCTTTGAAACCACTAAACCGATTTAGATGAAACTTTGGAACACCCATAGAGGAGTATCTAGGCTTTCAGAATATTGTTGGATAGAGTCTGTAGCTGTAGCACGGACGCCGCTACAGTGGGCCAAAGTTGACCACCTCGAGGGTGAAAAACATATCAGGGCTTATAATTTTTACAAATATAAACCGATTTTAAATATTTTTACATTTTAAAATTTTCCTAAGCAAGACAAGGATAAAACACGCTAACTGTATTAAATTATATCGTATAGTTTAAAAAAAAAACTATAAACAAAAAAAAATTCTCATTTTTGTCCTTGACTTTTTTACGATTTTGCCCTATAACTTTTAAAATAAAATTTCTAAAATTTCTTTAAAAATATATTGAAATTTTATATAATTTTCTAAATTATGCTAATACAATTTTTTTTATCTCAATTCGATAACAGGAAAAAAATGTTCAAAATCAAAATTTCAAAACAGGTCTCAAAAATTGCAATTTTTTGTCATAAGAGTAACTTTATATATTTAATTTTTTTAAAAAATTTAGTTAAAAAAGATTAGTATTTTTTTGGCATTTTGTGAAAGCCGGGACCTCAGGAAAACGTGTAAGTGTAATTTTGAAAAGTTCTGAACGTTTACCCTACATCCAGCAGTGGTCAAAAATAGTAAATTTTGGATGAGAAGTTGAACTTTTTGAGTCTGTAAAAAAAAAATTGATTATTGATTTCGGTATTTCTGTGAATTACACTATATACTTCAATATGTTCTTAAAAGTTTTGCAAAAACTTATGACAGTCTACCTAAATTTATTAAACTAAATTTAGTCACACGAGGCAATTGTCCGAAAATTCCCATATTTTCAATAATAAAACATTTCGACATTTAAAAATATATAGTAAAATTATATATATTTTTCTGATTTTTGCACTTATCAATTCTCCATTAAATATTTTATATCATGTGAAAAAATTATGTTGATACCTATAAGCATTCAGAAAATATTCAGTCTTTTAAGAAAAGTGTGCTAAAAATTTTAAATATGTAAAATTTGTTATACATAGTTTTAAAGAAGGCACAATATACTTTAAAATGATATTAATATCCTTTAACAATATACTTTAAAATGATATTAATATCCTTTAAAATTATATTATTTAAGAACCGCTGAACTTCTTTATCCAAAATAATTCAGAATATTGAACGAATTCATAAATGTGTATTATTAAATTTTTAAGGCCTATTTGTTTAACTATCAAAGAATTTATAAAATATATAAAAACAATAAATTTATGAAAAGAAAAGAGAAAAATGTACACAAATTTTAATTTTATATTATTTTTAATGCGATCTTAAAACTAGGAGTTTTTCCAAAAATGTGGAAAACATCTCAGATCAAAATGATACTAAAGCCAGGAAAATATTCTACTATACCATCATCTTATAGACCTATTAGCCTTCTATCCTGTTTGTCAAAGCTGTTCGAGAAAGTATTTCAAAAGAAAATTATGCCATTCTTGAACGATAGAAATATCGTCCCAGTTCACCAATTTGGCTTTCGTGAAAAACATGGAACCATAGAACAAGTGAATCGTCTAACTGGAGATAAGGAAATGTTTTGAATTAAAGAAGTATTGTTCAGCTATTTTTTTAGACATCTCGCAAGCTTTCGACAAAGTTTGGCACAAGGGCCTAATATATAAAATTAAATGTTTACTACCACCATGTACCCACAAATTGCTGGAGTCCTATCTATCTGATCGTTTATTTAGAGTAAAGTATAACGAATTTGTGATAGAAGAATTTGAAATAAAAGCAGGTGTTCCACAGGGAAGTGTTCTGGGACCTACCTTGTACTTAATTTACACTTCTGACTTACCAGTATGTGGTGAACTGACTGTTACTACGTTTGCTGATGATACGGCAATACTCAGTTCCCACGAAAACCTGCACATATCATCTAGACAACTTGATATTTATCTCCGACTTGTGGAGACATGGTTTAAAAATTGGCATATACGAGTAAATGAATTGAAAAGTAACCACTTTACATTCACCCTCAGAAGAGGAAATTGTCCTCCTGTTAAACTTAATGACATAAGTATACCCCAGTCAGACCACGTTACATACCTTGGTATACATTTAGATAGGCGACTAACGTGGCGTCGTCATATAGAAACCAAGAGACTTCATATGAAGTTAAAAGCTTCTAGCATTCACTGGTTAATAAACAGCCAATCAAAACTAAGCCTTGACAATAAAGTCATCCTGTATAAAACCGTTTTAAAACCAATTTGGACATATGGTATCCAATTATGGGGTACAGCCAGTAAAACGAGTATCGATATTATACAGAGAGCATAATCAAAAATTCTTAGAACCATGACAGGTGCACCATGGTATATAAGAAATGAGAATATCCATAGAGATTTAGAGGTTCCATTTGTAAAAGACGAGTTTGAGAAAATCATTGAAAAATACATTGTAAAATTGCAAGACTACTTACTGAAGTTCAACCAAGTTCAAGGCTTCGTAGAGCCGATTTTCCACCCCGTTATTAGCGAAGACAAATTATTCACTATGGCATGCTCTCATTAGAGATAAAGTAGTATTTAATTTTTAGTTTTAAGATTTGAATACATATTGTGAGGCCTTAAAAAAGGTAGATTCAATATATAAATAAAGAAAACGTTAAAAAAAAAAAATATATATTATGTCGGAAATAATATTTCAGAAGGGTTATTTAAGTCTTTCTTGTAAATTAAGTGAATTTAGGCATATTTGTGATGTTTTTATTTCCTTTTTCAATAAAACCTTAAGATAATATAGAATACTTTTCATATTTCTTAATAAACATTGAAAGAAAGAGTAAAATTTTAAGTTATAATTTACTCGAATAACTCGAGGAATTTAAAAAATCTACTCGATTAATCGAGTAATCTAAAAACTGCATTTTCGATTTATCTGATTAATCGAATAACGAAAAAGTCATTCGATAAATATTGAATATTCTTTTATAATTTTTACATGTGCTGATAGTACTTTAGAAGTTCAATAGCTTTGATTTTGATAATGCCAAAATTTTTTTTTTTGATATTTTCAAATTCAAATATCCACAACTTTTGCGCGCATTGATAAAAATGATTAACAGATCTTGTTTGTTGATAAAACCACAAATCGACATTAGTGTCAAAGGAAAAAAATATTCTGAAAATATTTTTAACTAAAATGTTCAAACATTTTTAAATTCCTCATATATCTTCTGGGTCCTCATAGCGAAATTTTGCTAAAATATTTCTCTTATACAATAAGGTTTTGAAAATGTGCCAAAATCGGTTCATAAACAAAAAATTTCTGGCCCAAATACTAAAAAGATACAATGAAGATACAATTTGATGTCATATATTTTTAAATGAGCTAATTCTGTTTCGTTGTTGATATATTCCATTTATGTGTAAATAAGAGAGTATGAATTCTTCAAATAAACGAAAAAGCTTGTTTTTTTAAATAAGCTTAATATACATATCAATAACTGTTGTGCCGCAGAAAAAAAAAAATAATTTTGTTAATCTGTTATTGTTAATTTTCGAATTCGACTTGAATAAAAGTTACATAGTTATATTATATCAAAGTAATGCTATCACAAATTCAATTCAATATTATAAAAGTCCAATGTTTTCTCTTAGCCTTTTTCACACATTGCAACCACTTGTAATAACACTCTTTTTAAACAAGCCTAAAGTATTTAACAAATTATGATTAATTATAATATGTTTAACTCAAATTAATGACAATAACATCAACTAATCCGAAAAATAAAATCTACTCCTTTTTAAACAAAATTTAAATTTACTTCATTAGAAATTTTAATGGAAAAAAGTTCTTAAAAAGTTAAGTGCACCATTTAAGACTAAAAAGGGGAGAAAAAAAAAGAGAATTTTAACACTTGATTTTATTTATTCATTAATTTATTTTTAAGTAATTTTAATTCATTTCATTTGTTTCTTTTTGTTTTTGTATTTTAAAATAAAAGTGCTACAAACTGCAATAAAGTGGCGGAAGGAAACATAAAATACGTTCCATTAATCACACACATACATGTTCACAAAAAAAAAAAGATGCAACAGGATACAAGGATTCATACATTAGTACTAAGAGATACATATGCACTCATACTCCACACATCTAAAAACCTCAGAAATTAGTATACAACATAGACTGAGTGACTGTTATCATCAGGGGATAGATGGTTGTTGTCATAGAGTAGCATATAGAGACGAAATTCTCGATTGACATTTAAACAAAATTGTTGTTTTGTAAACAAAAATGTGTTTTTATTTTCTTTTGGCAACAACAAAATGTATTTGATTACATGTATTTTGTTGTTGCATGAGTTAGGTTTTTGACAACCGACTTAGGTTTTTGACAATTAGTTTCGTCTCTTGTTACTCTTTGATTGTTGTCATCGTTGTCACATAATTGTGTTTGAATAAAATCGGTGGTAGGTTTTATTTTTGGTATAAGTGACTCTGATGAACATGATGTATGTTTCCATTAACTGCTTGAATGAGTTTTTAAATATTTTTTTCATTATGAATTGTATTTGTATTTTATATTTTACTTCATATATGTATGTACAAAATGTAATAGAAAAGTTTTATGTATGTTTATGTATATTATGGACCGATGTTCATAAAATATGGTACTGTTGTTGTTTTATGTTAAATATTAACTTTATACCAACTTAAGTTTAGGATTTATGCTTGGGCTTTATATGGGAGCTATGGTTTATTATGAACCGATCTGCATAAAATTTGGCACATTAATATACACTTATATTAAACTTCTTCGTACAGAATTTGATTAAATTATTCTTATATTGAAGGTTTTTTTTAATTTGTTTACTTAAATTTTATTTTTCTTTTCTTCATTTTGAAGTAAATCGCCCATAACAGGTGTCCTAGCGATTTTTAATTCGCAAACAAATAATTTCTGTGAAACCTTTATAGCTGCAGACATTCCGCTAAAGCAACGGTTCTCAAATGGGGGTCCGCGACCCACAAGGGGTCTGTAAGGACATTAGTGGGGGGTCGTAAAGTTTTTTTTTTTTTTTTTTCTAAAATGAGTTCTTTTTAGAAACTAGTAATGAAGGAACCTTTGATTGAAAATATTATGTTTGATAAAGACAACAATGATCAAACGAAGAAAGTAATGCTGTCCAATAGAGTGTTTGAGTGACCCTCAAACGATGCGTAAAAATTTGTTTGGGTCGTAGGTCCCATACATTTTGGTCAAAAAAGTTTAGTTTAGATTTAATCGAAATGGGTATCAAAAAATTCGTAATTTTATGCTGGTTATGGAAGAAATAGTTTAAAAATTTTTTCCATGTGATTTTGTTTCGCTAGAAGACTTTTTAATAACTTCAATGCATTTTTTAATACTTTAGCCATAAAGGAACAAAATAAAATTTTTTAAGAAAAACATTTTTTGTTTTTGTTTTTTTTTTTTTCTTTTTTTTTTGTTTTGCATGTTGTACTAAAATTACGGTATATGGACCAAAATTTTTACGAAAATTTTTTAAAATATTTGTTATAATTGACTTAAAATTACAAATTGTTTGATACCCATTTCAAGACACAACTCAATAGTATTTTTTGGACGAAATGTTCTAGACCCGTGACTTTCAATCGCTGGTAGAGAACTGAAGATCAATTTTAAAAATGTTTTTATATGTTTCCCATATTAATCTAATTTTTACGCATCGTTTGAGATTCTTCTTTTTATGTAAAAATATATTTTTTCACTCTTTTGTCCCTCAAAACAGAGATTCGATATTTTCATATTATTTATACGAAAAAATCTCTTAATATTCAAAAAAAACAATGTCGAAATTATTAATATTATTTTTTTAAATTACTTTATCTTTACATTTTTTCTGATTTTTAAATTAGTCAAAGTTGTAGTGGGTCGCGCTTCCATTGCAATGTCAAATGGGGGTCGCGAAGCTAGGTCTTGTGAGAACCCCTGCTCTAAAGAAACCATATAATCCGATTTTATTGTATTTCTTAAAGACCAACACAAATGAAAGCATTTCATCAACGTTCAGATAAAGTTATGTGAAAAAAGTGTACACACAGAAAAAAGATTAGTTGGAAAACGTTTGTATCCATTACAATTTGATAAGATATAACGAATTTGTATTGCTATTACTAAAGTTTTATAAAGTTAACAGATTTTTTGTTCCCATAGTTTCAAATTTGTAACAATAGTGGAATGTAGGCCTCTACAACAATAAAATCAATCATATGTACCAATTTATACATTTCCAGAATTCATTTTAACTATATTGGTAGACACAATTAAATTAAACTAAGGATAATATTAATCAGTGCCATTAATATTGTATTTGCAATTATAAAATAGTTGATTTTAATATATTTTAACACATAAAATAGATTGTCAGTTACAGTAGCCGATTATTCATTACGGAAATATATTCAATTTCGTTAATGTGTAGGAAAACCATATTTAAAAAGATTCGGTTCTATTAACTAATAAACAATTGTGAAATTAAAAAACTGTTTGATATTAATTTGATGTTTTAAATAAAAGAAAATAAAACAATTTTGAATTTATGTGTATTTTTATTGAAAAATTTGTAAAAACAAAAAAATAATATACAAATGGTTCTACAAATGGAATTGCAATATATAACATAAAAAGGTAAGACATTAATGTGTAAATTTTTCTGCATATTTTTGTGTATGTAGTATTTTTTAGGATAAACAAGCTGCAGACACCTCTTTCTAATTAGGACAAATCATATAAGGATATTGGGAGTAAAACATCCAGTTCAATGTGTCAAATATTTATAAATTTTTCGCTAACGCAAACCATGACCAAGACAGGTTTGTTTCACAAGAGTCCGTTTAAAACAATGTTATGCCAAAAACTATATCCTGGAAGCTCTTCAAACATAGAATTGCAATATTAAAAACATACAAAAAGTGTTTTTAAGTTTCACAATATATGTATGTATGCAATTGAAATGTAATGTGTCCATAAAATTCAGAAAAATAAAGCGTAACAAACAAAACTAGAAAAATTACATCAATTTAATTTTTAACCGTTCAATTCGGTTGTGACAGACGAATTATTTGCCTTCAAATTACTTGCCTCTACCGAAATTATACGGTAATTACAACTGAATTGTATAGATAGTACCTACAAAAGACTAAATTCGATTGGCAAAAAATTCGGTTGTCATAACCAAAGTGTTTTCTCTGTGTACGATATTTAATTTGAGGAACTAACAAACTTAAATCATAGACATAACTGGCCGATATATTGCAAATGTAATTATTGGAGTTTTGGATCACAACGTTTAGTGGAGCAAACGAAAGTTTTTGATTACACTGGTCGACAAAAAAAATTTTTTCGTGTTCCTTCAAATAAAAATATATGGACAAGATGGAATTCCGCATGCTAAACTAGAATCTGCTTTCAGTTTTTTTCCATCAGGTCGAGATTTTTTTTTATGGGCGTGTCTAATATTGCGTCCTAAATAAGCCGATTACTCGAGTATATTTTAATATAACTCGAGGTATGCACGATTTATATAAAATATGGACCAAAATATTTGGAATAAAATTGGATTTAAGTCGTTCTACTAATCAATTTTTATCCGCTCAATAGTTCTGGAGGTATTTCGAAATAAGTGTCAAAAAAAAAAAAAAAAAAAACAAAAAATGTTTCATGCTAAATTAAATATTTTTTTTTTTACTAAAATTTTTTTTTAAAGTGAAAACATCAAAAATGTTTCAGTTTATCATCTTTATTTTAAAGATGCTAAAACTGCGAGTAAATAAAGCTACGTATCATCAAAATTGATGCACAAATCATGATTGCATTCACAGTTTAGTTAGGATACCCATGCATACCTACAGTTAAGTAGAGATAACATAGTGGGCAAAAAAAAAAAAAATATTTTTTTCGTCTTAAACAAAAAATATGTGGATTAGATGGAATTTAATGTGCTAAATAAGAATCAGCTTTTACATTTTTTCTATCACGTATCGATTTTTTTAGGCAGTCACACTTGTATAACTCGAGAACGGTTTGTCCTATTCAGATAAATTTAACTCAAATATATAGCGACTGAAATTGTCTTTGAGCTAAATTTACACAATTTTTTGTTCAGTTAATATTTTTGAAGTTATTCGGTAATTAGTAGCGAAAAAATTATTATTATTGTTCCTTTTTTTTAAAAGGTGAAAATTTTGATCCATAACTCTGAAATTCTTGAGCGAATAAAAAATATTGTTCATAAACCTTGAAGACAATTTTTGTGCGCATCTTTTGGTGTATCAAAAAATCTTTGGTATATTTATCAAAATCGAGTAAACGGTTCTTGAGTTATAGTTTAAATTGGACAAACCATTCTCGAGTTTTATAGTGTGACCGCTGAATAAGGTGATGATATTAGTCATGCCTATTAAAAATCAGTACGTGATAGAAAAAAAGTGAAAGCAGACTCTTGTTTAAATCGCCAAAATACACCTTGTCCACCTATTTTTGTTTCAAGAAAAAACAAAAAAGTTATTTTTTTGAACACCACTGTTAAAATCAAGATTTGTGCATCAATTTTGAAGATACATGATTTGTTTTATTCGCAGCTTTAAGATAAAGATGATAAACTGAAACATTTTTGATATTTTCGTTTATCAAAATAAGTTTTAGTAACAAAAAATCTAAAATTTTTGCATGAAAAAGTTTTTTTTCGAAACTATAACTATGAGCAATTTTGATGCTCATAATAATAGACACATTTAAAAGAAAAATACATAAACTAAAAACTAGTTAAATTTTTATTGAAAAGGTTTAAGTAATTTTCAACAAAGACTAATATCCTGTATAGCCATTCTTATTTTGGCCAACTTTCTGTATTCGTCTGGGCATACTTTACATCAACTTCTGACAAGTTTCCAATGGAGTCTTGTGCCATATTTTTTTATTAATTCATCTTTATTTTAGAAAACTTTTTTCGATTTTTCTTCGAATCATTCAACAAGTTATCTATATGTAAAATACGGTCATTATTCTGGGAGAACCTATTCATAACTGGACTCGTATTTGGAGCCATTATCTAGCTCGAATGTCCAAAGTAAATGGCATATTCTTGTGCACAAAGTACAGATCGCAATTTCGAAAATAATTCTCTGAAATTTGGCACGTGGAACCTCTTTGATACAGGGAAGTAGACTATTGAAGCCTATTGGTTATGATCGGTCCACTATATCACCTAGACCCCATACAAATGTCCTTCCGAAATAGGGATTTAACAAATATAAAAAAAAGAAGAAAGATATAGTCGGTCAAGCCCGATAATTTGATACCCTACACCAATGCGTTTGTGCACTAAAAAGATTTCTGAAATTTTCGGAAATGGATCTTAATTATGAAGTTACTTAATACGATTTCTGCTTATATTAAACTTATTTGTATCAAATATTACCATGATACTATCTTGTGTTAGAATTTTGCGAGTTAAATTTATATTCGTGGGTCTTATATGAGAGCTATACCTAATTGTGGACCGATCTTCTTGAAATTTTGCACTCCGATTTATCTTAACCGAATTTTATGGAAATAGTCACATAAATAAGGCATTTGTTAGCGTTGGAATCCTACTCCGGGGAGTATAGCACATGAATTTTCGAATAAATATGCAAAAAAAAAATGCACTAACAAATCGATGCCGTTTTTTAGTACAAGGGCATTTGCATTCAAATCTGCCTCATAATTATATAGATATTAAAGAAATCAGTCACAAATATTTTTTTAAAAGTCTATAAATTTTATAGAAATATTATTTTGTCTTTCTTGTATAAAACTATACTTTTGACATTTTTTACTATTTGTACAAAATAACATGGTACTACTTTAAAAAAAAAAAACTTGGAATATAACAAAAAATGGGCGTGGTCCGCCCACTTTACTGCCCACCTCCCATATATGGTGAAACGTCAACGAAAATGTATACAAATAGTTTAAGGACCAATGTAAATTCGGAAACAAAAAATTGACGTGGTCCGCCCATTTTACCTCCCACCTCTTATATAACGTAAAATCGGTTAGATTTTGGCCATTTTCAATCCCAAACAAACCTTATATAGGATAAATATTTGAGCCAAATTTCGTCGCCCTAGGTTGTCCCGTTCGAGCCCTATTCTGCTTTCAACAGACGGACCGACGGACGGACATAGCTAAATCGACTCAGAATCTAACCAGGACCCAGAAAACATATACTTTATAGGGTCTATAATGATTTTTTGAACATATTACACACGGAATGACAAAATCAATATACCCCCATCTTTTTGATGGTGATAATTTAAACTTAGTATCCAAAATAAGCTTAAAAATCTCTTTTTGTTATCAATATAGACGCTAAGAACTTCATCAACTGATGGAAGTTTATAATTACGTATAACCTGAATAAGAAAGAAATATCTTCTAAGAGAAAGACCTGTAAGACCATTAATTAATAGGTGAATAAAGAACATAAATCGTCTCAACAACCACTTTACAATGAGTAAGTTTAAAATTTGTTATATCTTCTTTTCGTCTTCTTCCAGCTTACCATAGAGTCAGTAAAGTGGCAATTGGCAGTACGCTCTTTGGTGGCCGACGAAGAACGGCAGGTATACAAAAATTTATTTTACTATATAAGGAGTGAGATCGAAAAATTCTTAACTCACATTTTGCCTCATAACTTTTTTCGGAATCAATATTAAAAATTTTTTTTGATCTAGTTATCATGGAAAAATACTTCAGTTATTATTTTGAATAACAACCATGTTAATTTGTCCTTATTTTCATCAAAATAAGTGACGAAAAAGATTTACGTCCTACAAGTTATTAAAAAATTTCAAAAAATCCAAATAGGTCTTACAAATAAATGGCAACAGTATTAAATGTCGTCCGTAAAACCGTTTCTAATATTATTAAACAGTATCAGGAGAATTTGACTATTGATGTGAAACCTAGTTCGGTAAGAAAAAAGGACCACATGATATAGGGAAGGCCAGAAAATTGAAGGCATATTGAAAGGAACTCCAAACACATCTGGTAGAAAATCAGCTCAGTTTTCTCAGTGCTTCGACTATTTGGTGCGAAAATTTAAAGCTAATGGGAAAGTTGATAACATATAAAGTTCAAAAAATTCCAAACTGGAATTCTACAAAAAAAATTACAAGCCAAAAATAGGACTCGGTATTTAAAACCAAATTTCATACAAAAATACTCAAGCCGTATAATTGACGAAGAAACGTAGGTGCTGGCAGAATCTTCGCAGCATGTGTCTCAAAATTTTTTATTGCTAATGCTCGAAACAATGTTGGAGATAAGTTTAAGACCCAAAAGCAGAAAAAATTTCTTACAAAATTCATGGTATGACAAGCTTTTCAGGAAAGTCATTTGATACATTCGGATCTATAAATACCAAAATATGCATAAAGGAATATTTGCAAAAAAGACTTCTTCTTTTCTTAAGAGAGCACAACGTGTCCACATATTTTTGGACCCATTTGGTATCATGTCACTACGGTAAGAAAGCTCTCGAGTGGTACCAAATCAATAACATAGTTTTAGTACCAAGAGGGGTCAATTTTCAAAATTGTCCATAGCTTAGACCAGTGGAGAGATATTGAGCTCTTGTGAAAAGTGAATTGAAGAGCACAAAAAAGGTGTCCCAAAATACCGAAGATTTTAACAGAAGATGTGCACACTGTTCCAAAAAAGTGACTGAAGCAACTATCAAATCTCCAAAGAAAGGGTTTTCAAAAATGGTCTACAATTTTATAATTAGTGTTTAGAACCATAAAAATTATATATTTCTGTGATCTGTGCTAAATTATCAAATGATTAAAAAAATAAAAAAACTCTAAGATCAACCGTTTCCAAGTTATTGAATATTATGTATGTTAAGAATTTTTCGATCTCACTTCTTAATAGCGGGTTAATTGCCACTAAATAAACTCCTGTGAACGTTATGAATAATATGGAATGAGAATAGACAACTTAGTATGAATGGTGTTCGATAGTGATACAACATAAATGAACGAGGCTTCGGTGTATAGTACAACTGAAAGTGTGCATAATGGTGAAATTAAATCTTAAATTATACCCATAAATCCACGCGTGTAGTATGTCATAAAAAAACCTTCCTAAATTATGGACAACTTGTCATATTTACTTAAAAATTAAAACTTTTTTAACAAAATGAACTCTTATTTTTGCAAGAAATCAAAGGAATTATTTTAATGTGTAATTAATATGCTGATCACATTGACATTTGTTAATTAATTAGTAAATAATTTTCCTTGATGTTTTCGCTTGAAATTGTAGCACATACAACCATATCACTGCAACATTAGTAGCAACAGCATCACCAACACACCACACTTGACTTCTGTCAAGGAAATGAAGAAGCGAAAGAAAATAAATAAAATAAATAAAATAAATAATGAATAATTGTAAATGTTGATGCTGACAATGCACAGTGTCACATTTGGCAGTTTTAATACGACAAAAATCCAGTTTTGGAGATATTGGTCCGAAATTGTATATTCTGTTAATAGATAAGGTCGTAAACATTCTCACTAGAATCACTGCCACTCCCATTCTGAAAAAATTACTTTATTTGTATGAATTTCGGATATATTTTTGTAAATTTTATTAAAATAAAGGATATCTTAAAAGTAGGAGTGGCAAGATCTAATTACACCAACCTTTGTGTAATATTTGCATAACAAGTTTTCAGTCATTACCTTAAAATTTTTAAATAATTCTTGAAAAATTGGCGATGTGAGGTACCGCATATTTTTTCTAATATTTCAAAAGATCGCAGCCAATTTTCTCAAATATAATTTTATAGATGTTCTTTTTTATAAAAAGTTCATTTTTAAATTGGAACCCGTTGGAACTTTTTTGTTCCAGTCCATTAAAGATATAATTCCCAAAAATATATTTTTTAATGTTATGATTTCTTCTAAATAAAAGACAATATTTTCAGTATTGATTTTTTGACTTAACAAATTACACTGGTCGACAAAAAAATCCTACCCCAAAAACGAATAGTTGGACTTGATGCATATTTATGTGCTAAACACAAATGCTTTCAGTTTTTATCCATTAGGTCTGGATTTTTTTAAGGGCGATTATTTCTTTTAATTTAAATTAATTTGTATATAATTTCGAACTTAACTTTAATTTTTCTTTTTTATATTTTTATTTTAAAAATATTTGTTAAAACACAAACGTCATTTTTATTTGGAACATTGTTGCATTTTACAATCACATTGAAAGAAAAAAAGTGTTGGAAAACGAAATTTTTCAAAATCTAATAAAATTTTATTAGATTTTGGTAAAATCTCATTACAAACTAGATTTTGATTTGTATAAAATCCAATTAAAATCTAATAAAATTAAGTAGATTTTGTCTGAAATCCCATTTAAACTAGATTTCGTTCATATGTAAATGAGCTATTACTAAAATTTCTTTTAATAAATGAAAACATCAAAAATGTTTCTGTATATCATCTTTATCTTAAAGCTGGTAATGCTACGAATAAAATAAAGCATATATCTTCAAAATTGATGCACAAATCTTGACTTTAATCACAGTTAAGTAAAAATGTATACTTACATACAATTGAGTAGAAATACAGTGCACAGTGCGGCAGAATCGAAATTTTTTTGGAAATAAATCTGTAACTTCTGAACGGCTGGTTGGATTTGCATGAAATTTGGTACAGGCGTAGCAGAGGAGCGTGCAATATTAAGTTTGGAAGGGGGACTAGACTAGACTGAGGGACGGAGCTAAAGAGGCTCAAAGTTGGGTACCTCTGATATAAAAAATTTTTAATCGCGTGTCAAATTTGTTTCTAGTCCAATTTCAAATATTTTTATACATTATTGTAGGCACTGATAAGACCTATAAAACACATGCTTGCATGTCCTATTTATCTCTTATAGTTTTTGAGTATTTTGCATGTTCCTGCTCCAGTTTTTTTTTCATATATATCCTAGTATTTTCGACCGATTTCATCTCTTTTTTTCTTTAGCTAATTAATGAACAAAATTATCTATTGAATAGAGTACAAAAATAAACGATTTTGAATTTTAAAATTGCAAAATTTACGACTTTTTGTGTTTTTTTGGCCGAAAAAGTATCATCACACTATTTTCTCTAAAATAAAAATTTCTTTAATAACATATAATAAATTCACACTTTTCTGAAAGGTATCTCCACAGAGAAGACTTTAAAATAAGAAGTATGCCCAATAACTGAAGTGGTCAAGGTACACACCCTCCCGAATTTGATCCATTTTTTATGAAAGTTTTGACTTTAGTCTATATTTTATCAAATCCCAAAGCACGTATCGGCAAACGGAATGCAGTTTAAGAATCCATAATATGTTGTTAAAAGTTTTCAATCAAAATCTGCGGGACTTCGGAAAAATGTGGATTTTATAGCCAAAAATGTGAAAAAAAAAACATTTTTGGGATTTTCCCGGTTTTTTTGGGAATTGTGGAATCCTTTTACATAAATCTTAAAGTTTTTTTTACTTTTTCATTTTATACGATAAAGTCTATATCCACCGTAAATTTCGTAAAGATATCTTTAATAACAAAGATTTTATTACAGATAAAATATTTATAGTTTCTCAAAAAACCAATTTTTTACAAAAATATTAATTTAATTGCAAAAATCAGAAAAAGTATAAACTCGATTTTTTCCATCTAAATTACGTTACTTAGCTGACATTATTCTTCGTTGAACAGAAAAAAAATGAAATCAATATCTTTTACAGAAACGAAACTATACCACTTTAAAGTTTATTAAGTCACGGAAAATTCCATGTTTTGTGTATTTTTGCACAAACACACATTCGAACATTGGCTACGGCAACAAATTATTTATGTTGTTATTGCTTTTTCACACCCACAATAGTACCATATTTTTGGAATTTTCCGTGACTTAATAAAATTTAAAGTGGTATAGTTTCGTTTCTGTAAAAGATATTGATTTCATTTTTTTTTTCTGTACAACGAAGAATAATGTCAGCTAAGTAACGTAATTTAGATGGAAAAAATCGAGTTTATACTTTTTCTGATTTTTGCAATTAAAATAATATTTTTGTTAAACATTTTTTTTCCTAACTTAACATTGTACGCTCCTCTGCTATGCCTATACCAAATTTTATGCAAATCCAACCATCCGATCAGAAGTTACAGATTTATTTCCAAAAAATTTCGTTTCTGCCCCACTGTGCAGTGGTGGACAAAAGAAATATATATATATATTTTTTTTTTTAACATAAATAGGTGGACTAAAAGGATTTGGACAAGTTAAACAATAATCTGCATTCACTTTTTTTCTATCACGTATGGGCATTTTTTTTGGGCATGACTAATATAAGCACCTATTCAGCGGTCACACTATAAAATTCGAGAATGGTTTGTCAAATTTAGACTATTATTGTCTTCAAGGTGTGTCAAAAATATTTTTTTACTCGCTCAAGAATTTCAGATTTATGGATAAAAAATTTCACAATTTTTAAAAAAAAATTTTGATTTTTTGGCTACTAATTTCCGAATAACTAAGGAAATATTAACTGAACAAAAAATTAATTCAGCTCAAAGACAATTTAGATCACTATCTATTGGAGTTTAATTTAACTTAATTGGACAAACCGTTCTCGAGTTGTACAAGTGTGAAACTTGATTCTTGTTTAGCACATATTTTTTTTTTATGTGAGACGAAAAAATTTTTTTTTTTTTTGCCCGCTAGGGTATCTCCACTTACCTGTAGATGTGCATGGATATTTTAACTTAACTGTGAATGCAATCACGATTTGTGCATCAATTTTTATGATATTTAGCTTTATGTACTCGTTGTTTCACCAGCTTTGAGACAAAGATAATAAACTGAAACATTTTTGATGTTTTCACTTCTAAAAAGAAATTTTAGTAAAAAAAAATCTTCAATTTGGCATGAAAAATTTCGAAATATCTCCTAAACTATTGAGCGGATAAAAATTTGATAGCAGAACGACTTAAAGCCAATTTTATTCCGCATATCATGATATATTATTTATATAAATCGTGCATGCCGTTCTCGAGTTATAGTGAAATATACTCGAGTAATCGGAAAAAACTGAAAGCAGATTAGTCTAGCCCATATAATATATTATTTTTTTTTTTTTTTCAAGGAGCACAAAAAAAATTTTTTTTTGTCGACCAGTGTTATATTAGAATAATTTAGATACATTTATTATTACATACCCAGCAAAAAAACGATCAAAAGCTTCCAAAAAAAGAACATTTTCACCACTTCAAAAGTAAAACAAAGTGAATATTTTAAACTTTTTTGGAAGTTTTTAAAAATTACTTCCAAAAAAGTGGAAATAAAAGAAATTTTAGCTGGAAAAAGAGGTTAATAATTTCTAAGAAAATTAAAATTTTATAAATTTTAATGCATTTTTATTATCTTTTAATAATGCTAAAACCGAATTTTTGTAAAAAAGTTTCATAAACATTGTTTTAAAGGAAGTACTTCAAAATAAATGAATAAGAAACATAAAAGAAGAACATCCTACCAATGACAACGATGGGTTAAAAAAAGAACTTCTGCAGCTCTTTTGCACCAGTAAGTACTTCCCTCCAATGCCAACACAATGGTAAATTCATGACTTTTTTAGCTCTTTTTCAGTTCCTTTTTTGCTGGGACACCAAAAATAATCATATCAATATCTCTAGTATTTACAGAGATATATGAAGTTAAAAGTTAATATACTTCTTTACAAAAGCTGTAAATAAAATTAAAATATTTTTAAAAGTTGCAAAATTTAAAATCCATAATTCAAGCTAAACACTCCTTCCAATACTTTAAGTATTTTTTTCATAATATATGATGTGTTTATAATATTTTGTTCGTTCTAATGTTTATAAATGTGACACTGTGCGATGATGATGAAACGATTTGATATTTGTCCATTTATTATTGAAATTGTTATTCTGTCTGCAAACGTCCATATAAAAAAAACCGAACTACGGTGTAAGTTTGTTGTTCGTGTTTTCATTTAAAAGTACAACATTTAAATTGTTCGATATCACCATTTTTGGTTTAATACACACTCGTGTAACTGATGGCTGATGATGATGTTCGATGATCGATATAAAAATTTGCAAATAAAAATTTCTTTCTCTCTTTATATATTATGGTTTTCAAATCATCAAATCATTAACATTATTTTAGTCTACTATTCAGCTCTTGTCTAACAAATAATCTGGACTGGTCTAGTCATCATCATTCAACATCAGCACCATCATTTAAACAACATTGTCATAATCAGAAATTCATAAGATCGTTAATAATATTGTGCGTTTATGCGTCTTGTGTTTTGTCATTGGTGGCAATAGTATAGTATATTCTGTTTTATTTTTTTTTTTTTTTGCAATTATTGTGTATTGTTGTTGTTTGATCCACGTGCCATCACATTCGTTTCTATAAATTTTGTATTTTGTAATTTTTATCAGACATACACATGTCCACATCCATGTATTTTGTCACTTTTTCTTGTTCAATCATCATGTTTTCCATGTTTCGTATTTTTTTTTTGGTTCATTTTATGTATTTGTATTTCTTTTAACCATAAATATACGAATACTCGTGGTCATATTACAATCTAGATGAATTGTACAATTTGTTTTTCCTGTTTAAGCATGAATAAATTTATGGATGTTTTCGTACACTCATGAAAAAAATTAGGAAGAAGAAATTACTGAATATTTTTAATTTTAAAGAGTTATAAAGTTAGGAAAGTTTCTAAAGAAAAAAAGGAAACGAGCATATTTAATTCAGAAATTTATTTACGATTCACTTTTGTTTTGCGTTTAATAGAACTATTTCTTTTTCTATCGGTATTACTTTCCTTAAATTATATCCTGCAAAGCATTTTCTAGTAGCCTCAAAGCAATAACGCCATATTTAAAAAGCCCAGCAAATGCTGCACAGCATCCCATTCTAAAAATTAAACGGAAAAAAATCTGCAGTTTCCAAACGGGGTCGAAAATGGAGCTTAATTCAGGGAAAATTTATTTTTATAATTTTTCCTTCTAAAAATACATTTTCCTTCCGTCCTTTTGAAGATTTTCCAATAAAAATCGTTTATTTTGGACTTGATAAATATTTTTTGTTTAAATTAATTACAAAAAGTAATTGAATCGGTTGGATATATTAGGCTATATATGCAATAAAACATGGCCAAGATTTTGTAAAATAGAGATTGTTGAAATTTGAATATTTATGAAACGATTTATCAAGAGCTTTAAGGTCATACACGTAGAGAAAAAACATTTCTCAATATGGTTGCCCCAACAATATTATTTTCATTGCAGAGAATTTTTCCGTCGCATACATTCTTATTGTTGAATATATTTTATTTTAAAAAAAATTTTGTTGTAGCAATTATACATTTGTTCTCAACTCACAATTATATTGTTGGCACCACATGTTAAGCAATATGTTTAAATTAGAACCACATTATTGTTGTTAAAATTGCATGTGCAAAAAAAAAAATATTTTCAATACCTGAATATATTATTTTGTTTGTAATTTTGAATTGACCACAAAATGTTTGTTTTGTATTGACAACAATATACATTATTAGTACTTGACAATAAGAATACTTGTTGATTTTTATTCAGTTTAGTTTGCTTCTTGCTTTGAGCAAGTTGTCTGTCGGCAAGTTAAAAATGTATTAGAAAATATGCTGAAAATATATTTTTTAAAAGGTGAATTATTTAAAATAAATTATTTTAATTCAAGTTAAATTAGAAATAAATGTTTCATATTGTGAAAATATTTTAAATGGATAATATACAAAGAAAACTACATAATTGGTTATCTTCAGAGTGCTAAAAAAAATGTGTCAGCTTGTACGAGTATTCAAGAAATTTCTTAGGTTTCATCGTTCACAGGTGATAAATTTATCTTTTTATACCAAAGTGATTTATTTTACATAACTAGATTATAATTAATTTTAATAAAAACTTCCATACGATAAATTAATTGGCTTTTATTTATTTTTAGGCATAATAATTGTTTCTCGAAGCTAAGTACAGTTATTGGGATTCAACATATTATTGCTGTATAAATGAATCAAGTATATATATATAACAAAAATATTGTTGTATATCAACAATATTTTTATTATGATTTAACCATATTATTGCTGTATATATGAATCAGGTATATATACAGCAAAAATATTGTTGAAGATCAACAATATTTTTATTATGATTTAACCATATTATTGCTGTATATATGAATCAAGTATATATACAGCAAAAATATTGTTGTAGATCAACAATATTTTTATTGTGATTTAACCATATTATTGATGTATACATGTATCAAGTATATATACAACAAAAATATTGTTGTAGACTAACAATATTTTTATTGTGATTTAAACATATTATTGTTATTTACATGAATCATTTTTATTATGAGTCAACCATATTATGGTGCCACATCTAACCATAATATAATTTACAAAAATATGGTTGCTATTCACCATATTTTTTCTTTGCGTGCAGGTACTATTTTTCGAGTTAAGGAGTGCGTCCGAAAAAATCTTAACATATATAATATTCAATAACTTGGAAATGATTGATCCAAGATTTTTCATTATTTTTTTTTTATTAAATTGATAATTTACAACAGATCACAGAAAAATAAAACTATATATAGTTCTAACCACTAATTATGAACTTGTAACCCTTCCGCTAGACATTTGATAATTGCTTTAGTCACTTTTTTGGAACAGTGTGCACATCTTCTTTTAAAATCTTCGGTATTTTGGGACACTTTTTTGTGCTCTCGAATTCACTTTTCACAAGAGCTCAATATCTCTCCACTGGTCTAAGCTATGGACAATTTGGAAAATTGACCTCTCTTGGTACTAAAACTATGTTATTGTTTTGGTACCACTCCAGAGCTTTCTTACCATAGTGTCATGATACCAAAACGGGCCAATAATGTATGGACAAGTTGTGCTCTCTTACGAAAGGAAGAAGTCTTTTTTGTAAATATTCCCTTATGAATATTTTGGTAATTATAGATCCGAATGACTTTTCTGTTTGTTGTACCAGGAATTTTTTAGGAAATTTTGTCTGCTTTTGGATCCTAAACTTATCTTTAATATTGCCTCGAGCATTAACAATAAAAATTTTTGAGACATAAGCAGCGAAAATTCTTCCAGCACATACGTTTCTTCGTCAATTAAACAATTTGAGTATTTTTGTATGAAATTTGGTTTTAATTTCCGTGTCCTATTCTTGGCTTCTAAATTTTTCGCAGCATTCCTGTTTGGAACTTTTTGGACTTTATATGTTATCAACTCAGCATTAGCTTTAAATTTTCGTACCTAATAGTCGAAGCACTGAGGAAACTGAGCTGATTTTCTACCAGATGTGTTTGGAGTTCCTTTCAATATGCCTTCCATTTTCTGGCCTTCCCAATATCATGTGGTCCTTTTTTCTTACCGAACTAGGTTTCACATCAATAGTCAAATTCTCCTGATACTGTTTAATAACATTAGAAACAGTTTGACGGCAGAAATTTAATTCTATGGCCAATTATTTGTAGGATCTATTTGGATTTTTTTTGAAACTTTATAATAATTTGTAGCACGTAAATCTTTTTCGTCACTCATTTTGATCAAAGTCGCGACAAATCAAAATGGTTCACCCAGAGAAATATCAATCACATACGTGTTGAAAACGATACCATTCTGTGTCAATAGTGAATCTACACCGTATGTGTTTAAATTAAACATTGCGTGTACAATTCTTATTGAAAATCGATACCTAATTGGCACCAAGTTGAAACCATTTCGGTATCAAATTGTTAAATTACATATGTTTTCTATTAAATTTGTTAACGAAAGGTATTAAAAAGCTGTTACCGTATATTACCAATGTGACCACAACCGTTGTTGATTTTGAATCAAATTTTTTCCCTTAGTGTTGTTATTGAAAATAATAACTGACGTATTTTTCCATGATAATAAGATTTAAAAAAAATGTTCAATATTAATTCTGAAAAAAGTTTTGAGGCGAAACGTGTGTTAAGATTTTTTCGATCGCACTCCTTATGTGCATTTGAAATTTCAAGTATCTAAATTTTAAAAGATTTTGGTCAAGTTTTTTCCATACATAGCCCAACATTTTTTTTCCGATTTTATTTATTACAAGTAAAAGAACAAAATTCTCTATTGAACAAAGGAAATTTTCGTTATACGATTTTAAATTTGAAAATTTGCAAAAAAAGATACACAAAATTCAAAGAAATTTTTTTTTACTTGATAATCAAGTAAAAGCAAAATCTAGACATTTGAATATTGATATCAACTTTCCCTGAATTTATCGTCATTTTCAACCACTTTTAATCCCTATGTGCAACGACGAATTGACTTCCTCGTGTTTTCCTTGAACACTATCACTAACACTGGCAAAATTTTTGGCCAAACTTTCCTCTGTTTGATGAATTGGTTGTCTCAAAAAATTTTATACCTTCACTAACATTTTTACTCCAGTGTAATTTATATTTAACCAATAGCATCTACAATTCAACTAATAAAACTATTATTGGCAATAGCTACATAATATTCAAAGGCAAAAAATTAGTTAGAATAGTATGAATTTTTTTTTTTTTTTTTATTAACAAAAGAGTACCTATTACAAACGTCTAGTATTGTATTTAGTACTTGATTTGATTCAATCGCATTTTACAATTAAGGAAAATGTTTTTATGTAACTAATAAATGTAATGGCCATAAATGTATTTGGTACTTGTACATGTTTTCACAGTCATTAATTATGGAAAAATGTTGCTTAATCGAATTAGTATGCAAAAGCAAAAATAGAACAGAACAACAATATTGAGTCTTTTGCCATACGAGTAACAAACTAAACAAACCAACCATATTAAGGTGTTGTCCCTTAATAAAATAGATCTTTAACCGCATCTATAAAACTATTAAGAATATTTACTTTTACAAATAAATATATATTGAGAATTTGTAGGCAGCACTTCCATATTAAAAAATGCTAATATTTTATTTAGAGTCAGTCAGTCAGTTGTATTACCTTAACATTTTCGCAATCAAGTACCCATGACAATATATAAATTTTTTAAGAATTTACAATATACTCGTGCTATACTAAATACAATTGATTTATTTAATGGCTACTTAAAGGATACTCTTTATTATATAGTTATAGTCTTTATACGCCCAACATTCATTCTATAGATTAATTAAATATCTGGATAATAAAGCTTGGAAATTAAAAAATATTTTGTTAATGATTACCACACCATTTGTAGAGAAAATATTTTTATATTACTAAGTGAGTAAATAGTACGTAGAGATAATTTTCCATGTCAAGAATTCGTATCCATGATGGTTGTGGATTCATGTGTGTGCCTAAATAATTATGGTGATTATTATTATGATTGTTATTACAAAAGTTATGTTTGTTAATAAAAATATTTTTACTATTTAAGGCTTCATTAAATTATTTGTATTTTAGGCTTAAAATAAGATTGTATTTCGAAGAATTGAATACTTAATTTATTAAATGTTGTATGTACATGATGTCTTGAAAGATTTATTTAGTTTATATGGTTTAACTTTAAATTCCATACATACAACTCCATAGGATATCATAAGATTATAAACTACATAGTAAATAAAATTTAGAAGATAAATGTTATTAGATAAGATCTTAAAGAAGCCTTTAACTAATACCTAAATGTTTTTGATTTCCGAAATATTTTCCATAGAAAGTGAAACAAAATAGAGCTCCCTTCGAAGCTTGCATATAAATAAACTTTTTCTGCTTCACGTGCTTATATAGATGCACTAAGGTAAGGGAATTAACGGTAAGTTGTAAACGAGTAAATTTTGGCAATAATACTAAAAAAAATCGCTTACCTCTTAAGATTTCAAAAATAACTTTTTACTTCAAAAACGAGGGCGGATCAATATTTCCGTGACTTTTCGAACTTCCCTCGTAGTTATATAAAATGCAACACTGTTCCCATCAAGTACCACCTGTTAATAGACTACTGTCAAATTTTGAGTAAAGGCCGGGTTAGTTGGTTGTTTATGTGATGTTGATGTCCCGTTTATTTACGGGAAGAATTTTGTGCAATTATCTAAAATTAATAACGTGACATATGTTTTTGGCATTTGCTAGAAAAAACACAGAGTTACCATAAATTGTTTACTAGAAAAAAACTAAAATGCAACTCTGATTGAAATTAAACATGCCAAACATTTATCTATTTAATTGTTTGTGTATTTAATTATTTTTGTTAATTTATTTCTTTGTTTATTTAGTGGCTTTTCCTTCTTATTTCGTTAAATATTTGTTTAATTGTAAGAAAAAAGTGATTGTTTGGCAACACTGCTAAAAACTGTCACGGAACATCGCAAGAAAATTCTGTTTTCAACAGAATCAGACATCATATCACATCAACGTCAAGTTTCAATAATTGTTAGCATTACAATACAAGCAATATAAACGATCAGCTGTTTCCTTCGCGGGAGGAAACGTCACATAAACAACCAACTAATTCACGCTTAAGTGTCGTCATTTACTTTACGTTTAACAGCTGTTCAAAACATACAACCTCGTGTATTTTTCTAAAAATGGAAAAAAGTAAATTTCGAGTGCTCATTAAACATTATTTTTTGCGAAAAAAAAACCGTCAATCAAACCAAAGAAAAGCTCGATAAATACTAGATTTCAATGGTAAAAAAGTGATTTACTGACTTTCGTTGTGGTCGCACAAGTACTAATGACGCTGAACGTTCTGGACGACCAATTGAGGTCAGTAGACCCGAAAATGTTGAAAAAAAACACGATATGGTGTTGGCCGACCGAAGAGTAAAAGTGCGTGAGATTGCTGATACCATAGGCATTTCATATGGCAGTGTGGTTCGATTTTAAACGATCAGCTGGCTTTAAGAAAGTTGTCTGCAAGATGGATGCCGCGCTTGCTCTTAATTGACCATAAACGTAAATGTGTGACAACTTCAAAGGATTGTTTGGAGTTGTTTAACCGCAATCCGAATGAGTTTTTGCGGCGTTTTATAACTGTGGATGAAACATGGATCCATTATTGTACTCCGGAGACCAAGCAGCAGTCTAAACAATGGGTTTCTCCGGGTGAAACCCATTTGTCGGCCAATAAGGTGATGGCAACAGTTTTTGGGATGCACGCGGGATAATCCACATCGATTACCTTCAAAAGGGAAAAACAATAAACGGCGAATATTATGCCAACTTATTAGACCGATTTAATGAGGATTTAAAATGAAAACGACCCCATATGGCCAAGAAAAAAGTTCTTTTCATCAAGATAATGCATGGGTGCACACGTGTGAATTCTCAATGGCAAAACTCTATGAATTGGGCTACGAATTGGTATTCTCCATATTCTCCGGATTTAGCCCCTAGTGACTACTTCCTATTTCCAAACCTAAAGAAATGGTCGCTCGGTGGAAAGAGATTTAGCTCCAACGATGAAATTATTGACCGAACAAATGCCTATTTTAAGGACCTTTAAAAATCCTATTTTTTTGGAATTGATACAAAAACTGGAGAAACGTTGGACTAAGTGTATTGAGTTAAAAGGAGATTATGTTGAAAAATAAATTTTTGTTTTGCAAAAAACACTGTGTTTCATTCAAAAAGTCACGGACTTATTGATCCGCCTCGTATAATGCTTCCACACGAGAACTCGCTATATTAAATTCTTGTCTTCCGTAAGGGAGAGGGTAAGCGCTAAAGCATTTCAAAAAATTACATAGCTCTTCGCTCCTGCTAGCAGTAGGGATGATTTTTATAAGGCGAGTTCCTGCTTGGAAGTATTACATTTTTAAAGTTAAACATTATTTTTGTAATCAAGAGATAGTTAAAATTTTTTACCGGGTTTTATACTTCTATTTATTACGGTATATAACGATTCCACTGCAATACTAAATAACCTTTTATACCTTTATTGAAAGATATGTTTCATCAAAATTTAACATATGTCAATCATTTCCTTTTGCTCATTAAGTCAGTCACTTGCTACTTCTTTACTGTTTTTTTTCTTTCCTTATTTTTTTATTTTTATTTTTTTTCGTTAAAATTCTCATGTCTTTATATGAATACAACAATTCAACAGCAAACGTGAGTAAGTGCGTATAAATAAATCTTTTAAATCCAATATACGAAATAAAAAACCTTAAAAAAAATCACAAAAAAAAATGCAAAAATATCACAAGATTTGTGGTGGTTGCCTAAAACGGTGACAAAACTGAAATAACGTATAAAAACAAATATCACTTTTTCATTTATGCCAACGCAAAAGGATTTAAATGTTTTTTTTTTTTTTCTCTTTCGTACGATCGTTTATGCTTAAAATATAGAGAAGCTTTTTGTGGACTTTGGAAGTAATTTTTGTTTGTTTTATATTTAAAATTTTGAAAACATTCAGCATTCTGGATGGATGTAAGATCGAAGAAGAGAGGAAGTATAAAAGGTACTGGGGAAAAAAAAAACATAAATATTTGTGGGTTTGGAAAAAATATGCCAAGATTTTGACTACCGAATTACGTGCTTGTATGTGTCTGATCTGGTTTTGTATTGAAATACAATAAAAATAAGAGCAAAATATTTTTTTTTTTCGCTTTTGGAAGAAGATTTTTGAACTCATTGTGGTGGAAGTTGTGAGAAGGTGTGTGTGTATTTAATGGTACCAACTAATTTGTTAAGGCTCGGTTTGAGACTGAATATATACTTTATAAACTTGATTATAGACCGGTCTATAGATTAGACTGTTGTACAGACTTGACTACAGACTGGTCTATAGACTAGACTGTTCTACAGACTTGACTATAGACTGGTTTATAGACTAGACTATCTAGACTATAGACTGGGGTATAGACTAGACTATATGGACTATAGTCTTGTCTATAGTCTGGACTACAGACTTATCCATAGTTTGGACTACAGTCTGGAGTACAGTCTTGTCCATATTCTTGTCTATAGTCTGAAATATAGTCACGACTATAGTCTTGTCTATAGTCTGAACTATAGGCCGGACTGTAGTCTATAGTTGGTGCTAAAGTCTTGTCTATAATCCGAACTATAGTCTTAACTGAAGTATTGTCCATAATATGGACTATAGTCTTTTCTATAGGCTGGACAATAGTTTTGTCCATAGCCTGGACTATAGTCTTGTTCATAGTCTAGACCATAGTCTTATATATAGTCTGGACTATAGTATTGTCCTAGACAATAGTTTTATCCATAGTCTATAGATAAGACTGTCTATAGTCTAGAATATAGACTTATCTATAGTCTTGGCTGGAACTATAGGCTGGACTATAAGCTGAACTATAGTCAATAGTTGGTGCTAAAGTATTGTCTATAGTCCGGACTATAGTCATGAAAATAGACTGGAGTATATTATTGTCTATAGCATGAACTATAGTCTTGTCTGTAGTCTAGACTATCGTTTTTTCCATAGTATGGACTAAAGTCTTCTCCATAGTATTGTTTATAGTCTGAAATACATATAGTCACGACTTGAGTCTTGTCTATAGTCTGAACTATAGGCTGGACTGTAGCCTACACAGAAAAAAGTAAAAATGGAATTCAATTACGAAATTTGTAATATTAATTAATTTTTAATTGATTTTGCTCCAATCATCAAAATGATAATATTAATAACTTGAATAATTGATATTATTATTACTTCTTTTCCTTAAATAGATGCAATGAGCTGAAGATTTTTGAAAATTTACTTAAATTTATTTTATTTCTGTACTTTTATAGACAAATATTTATTTTTTCTTTATATTTTATTAATAGCTGTCAATTTATTAAAAAACAAACTGAAAATCAATTAGAAAATTAATTATATTAATAAATCATATAATTAAATTCCAATATATAGTTGGTTAATAATTTTATTAAAAAATTATTTGAAATATTTTTTTCTGTGTATAGTTGGTGCTAAAATATTGTCTATAATCCAGACTATAGTCTGGACTATAGTCTTGTCTATAGTCTGAACTATAGTTTTGTCCATAGTCTTCTCTATAGTCTGAAACATAGGTTGGACTTTAGTCTGAACTATAGGCTATAGTTTTTTGGTGCTGAAGTCTTTTCTATAATCCGGACAATAGTCTAGAATATTGTCTGAACTACAGTCTTGTCCATAGTCTGTATTATAGTCTTATCTATAGGCTGGACAATAGTCTTGTCTGTAGTCTGGACTAAAGTCTCATCCATTGTCTTGTCTATAGTCTGGAGTGTATTCCTGTCTATTTTCTGAACTATAAGCTGGACTATTGTCTATAGTTAGTGCTTAAGTCTTGTCTATAATCCGCACTGTAGCCTGGAATATAGTCTGGAGTATAGTCTGGACTATTGGTTGGAATTTAGTTTGAACTATAGGCTGGACTATAGGCTAGACTGTGGCCTTGCCTATAGGCTGAACTTTATTCTTATCTTTAATCAGGACTATAGTTTTCTCTATAGTCTAGAATTATAGTATTTTCTATTTTATAGACTATTCTCTTATCTATAGTCTGAACTTATAGTCTTGTCGATAATCTGAAATATTTCCTTGTCAATAGTCTGGTCTACAGTTTAAATTTTAAACTGTAGTATTTTCTTAATCCTGGACTATAATCCGAATTAAAATGTTGTCTATAGTCTTGGCTATAGATTTATCTATAATTTGAAATATAATTCTGTACAGAGTTTGAACTATAGTATCAACTATAATCTAGACTATAGTCTTATCTATAGCCTTAATTACAGTCTGAACTTTACACATTTCTATATTCTAGGTTATAATCCTGTCTATATGCTACATCATGTCTTATCCATTTATTAAATTTAAATCTTTGAAATAAGTAGTTGGTTACATTAATTCTTTTCCTTAGTCGGTCCCATTGAGTCTGTGCCTCTTTTGAAAGTATGATCATTGAATTGGGTTGTGTATTGACTGAAGATGTGCGGCAAATCTTTTTGTTGACATTATTGAAATTATTTTGTCCAAGTTGAAAAAAAAAAAAAAAACAAAGAATTATTTTTCGTACAAATACATACATATTTATGTATGTATTTGTTTAAAATGTTTTAGTTAAAATATTTTTTTTTATTTTAAATTTTTTCATATAATAATGTGAATAAATCCAGTAGTTGCGTTTACAAATACTACCACTATATGCTGGTACATTTTATGGAGGTTATAAAGTGCAATACAAAATAAGAAAAAGTTTTTTTTCTAAAAATATAAAAATAAAGTTGTGTCTTTTATATTGACTTGTCCTAGAACTCGTTATACGGATATTTCATTTAAAAACACAATGTAAATTATTTAATTTTTTTTCAAATGTAAAATTTTTCATTACACATTTTTACGATGTAAATTTTTTTTAATTTCAATTACATTGTTGTATTTTGTCTGTGATTGTTATTTGTAATAAATAGAAATATGAAGGAAAAAAAAAAAAAAAAAGAAACAATAGCACATTTATGTCTTGCATAATGTTGCAGAGTTAGAGTGACAATGACCGCGAAACCATTTGGTGTGTGTATATGAGCAAGTGCGTCTGCACACAATGCTACACTAGATGCGCATTTGAATTTATTCTTCTTTGTTTTATTTTTCTAAAAAAATAGTACGATTTACGTGCAAAAAATTCACATGACTCTAAGTCGGTGCAGTTTGGTTAATGGATTTAAAACGAATGCTTGACTTTAAGAATTTTTAAGATTTCTTTCGAATATATTGTAAAGGGTGTGAAGCAAACAAAGATTGCGTTAAATGAGAGACTTCACTAGAAAAGTCAAATTGATGGAAACCTATTAGCAAAATATAATATTCCCTTTAAAAATTCTAAAAACTAAGTCTTATGAGACAATAAAATGTTATGATACTTGTAAGACATCAGCTTAGTCAAATAAACAATATTTACTGAGCTCACTTTTGCCTTTACCTTTTTATCATATGTATTTTCATTTAAAATCATGACAACATTTCTATTTATTTCAAATGTTTTTAATCTCCTGTGTCTAATTGTTAAAAGAATTAGACCCCACCTTTGTTCTTGGAACCAAAAGCCTATTACGATTTAGGGTTTTCAAAGTTTAGCGTTTAATTAAATGTTCCATACAACATTATTTACTCTTACATAAGAATTTCCTCTTAAATAAAAAGGCAGCGAACGAACCACAGTCATACACATGTATTTATTTCGTATAGCCGTAAAACAGTAGCGTCTAAATGACTGCCAAGAAATCGAACCAGTCGTTTGATTTTTTACTCAATAACAAATATCTGTAAGTAATGTTGGTTGGAGTTTTTTATACCCACCATCAAAAAGATGAGGGGTATATTGATTTTGTCATTCCATGTGTAACATGTCGAGGGAATCATTTAATACCCCACAAAGTATGTATTTTCTGGGTCCTGGTTAGATTCTGAGTCAATCTAGCTATGTCTTTCTGTCTGTCCGTCTATTGAAAGCAGGATAGGGCTCGAACGGGACAACGTAGGGGGACGAAATTTGGCACAAATATTTGTCTTTTATAAGGTCTGTTTGGGATTGAAAATGGGCAAAATCGGTTAATAAACAAATTATGGGCCAAAAACTAGAAACACAGGGTGTCGGTTTCATACTTTTCTGCTGATATCTCTTAAACAAAAGCATGTATGACAACGAAATTTCGTTTACATAGTTTTGGGGTCAATATAAACTCTGAAATCAAAAATGGGCGTGGTCCGCCTACTTTACCGCCCACCTCCCATATAAGGTGAAATTGTGTTCAAATATTTCAAGGACCAATGTAGACTCGGAAGCAAAAAAAAAAGGCGTGGTCCGCCCACTTTCAGCCGAGCCGGATATAACATTTGTGCTTGTTTTTGTTTTTTTAAAGGTACGACATTATAGTGACTTAGGAGGGAGCCTTGAATCGAATGACTCAAATACAAATACTAAACAAACCAGAAAAATAGTCGATCAAACCTGACATATATTACCCTACACCATTAAAGATCCTTGATTTGCATGGGGACAAACAGATGTACCCCCTTAAAATTAAAGAATAATATGTTTTAAACTAATTCTCAAAATATTTTGACTCAATTATTTCGCTCACGTAATCTGGACCATTTTTAAAAATACCTCTAAAAATATGGTTTTCTATCAACAGTCTTTTTCATAAATTTATCGATATTTAAGTGTACAAAGTACTCCCATGGGACTTATATGGAAAAATTTCTAGTTAATTTTGTGTAATCTTCAATAGCATCAGGACAGACCATTCCAATGCTACATTAAAACCTAATATATTTTGAAAAAATTTCCGAAATATATAAAATTATATGTTTGAACAAAGAAAATATGACGAAAAATGTAAGTAAAATTTTAATATTCCGCGAATGAAAAGAAACATAACAATTATTTAAATATTCATTAAGTCAATTTTAATATAAATAATATTATAATACTATTTCATATATAATTATTACATAATATTAAAAGAAATACACCCAGAGAAATATCAATCACATACGTGTTGAAAACGATACCCTTCTGTGTCAATAGTGAATCTACACCGTATGTGTTTAAATTAAACACTGCGTGTTCAATTCTTATTGAAAATCTATATCTAATTGGCACCAAGTTGAAAACATTTCGTTATCAAATTGTTAAATTACATATGTTTTCTATTAATTTTGTTAACGAAAGGTATTAAAAAGCTGTTACCGTATATTACCAATGTGACCACAACCGTTGTTGATTTTGAATCGAATTTTTTCCCTTAGTGTACGTAATTTTAGAGGTGTTTTGAAAATGGTCCAGCTCACGTAAATTTAAACATTGAGAAAAACAAATATTATAGGAATCTTATAAGAACTACCAATCTTTACTTCTAGAGAAGTACATTTGCAACTTTTTTTCGTGAGGCACTTTATGTGCATCGAAATTTGGGGAGTGTAATACATAATAATATGATCATACTAACATTTGTATGGAATTTATACATTTAAGATAATTCCCGGAAGGCCTTATATGGCAGCTATGTTCAATTATGAACCGATATTCATGAAATTTGCAAGTGAATTTATACTTATATAAAACTTATTTGTGCATTTATGAGTGGAAGGGAATTTGGGCAAATTTAATAGGCTTCGTCCTTGTGTAAAAAAAAACACATGCTTTACATGGTTAGCCAGCCAGCCGTCCACACGGACGGACGTACATTGTTAAATCAAGTCTGAGTTGAACGGTATACTATAAGATAGGAGTCCGAAGATTTTTTCTTTGCGTCACAACTACTGCATAAACAGATAATTCCTCAACCACCTATGATGGTGTAGGGCATAGTATAAGAACTAGTACGGAAAGTCTCTCTTTTGGTACATCACGCATTAATCAAAAGTACGTAACGCTAAGAATGTGTTAGTAAAATTTTATTTATATGTATTGGTATAAAATTAACATTCACCACACTTCATATGTACACAAAGTTGCAAAAAATTGTATTAAAAAATTATTAAATTTTTCTTTTACGTGTATATTTATATTTCTCAACATATATAAAAGATTTTAACGTCTATTGTATTTGTAATGATTTAATTATTATATTTTTGTTGCTAAATATCAACAAAAAATATAAATTATTGTAAAATTTACTACATTATTAATACCAAAAATTGCAACTGTTTTTATTTAGTTTAAAATTCAACAGCCAATAAAAAAATGTCAAAAATAGTAAAAAAATTATTTCTCGTTTGTAAAAAATAAAAAAGTGCCGGAAATTAAAATGTGATAAAAGCGTTAAAAAAAATAATAAAATATTATATGTGTATGAAAGAATGTGCTGCAAATGTTATTTTAAAGGATAATTTTCTTATTTTTGTGTTGTTTAGGTCTCTCTCAAGTGTGTTGAATTCACACAGCATATGTATGTGAAGAGTGTTGAATAAAAAAGAGAGACTAGTTACTATACTATGGTGTAGGGTATAATGAATAATGAACAGTGATGGTAGCATAAAAAGAGACAGGGAAAAAATGTGAACATTGATTAGTTAAAAAAATGTTTCTTATGATTTATTTGCACACACAGATAGAATAACATGTTAAACTATATTTTTATTAGGTTCCATTTTACACCCCCCACAGTGTCATATTTGGAAGTTTTAGAACGACAAAAATCCATTTTTTGAGATATTGGACGGAAATTGTATATTCTGTTATTAGACAAGGCCAATAACATTCTCACCAAAAAATGGGAGGGTAGAATCACTGCAATTCCCGTACTGAAAAAAAAAAAATATTTTATTTGTATGAATTCGGACATATTTTATTAAAATTAAAAATACATTAAAAGTAAACGTGGATCTAATCACACCAATCTTAGTGTAATATTTGCATACAATTTTTAATCAATTCTTAATTCTTAAAGAATTACTTATGTGAGGTACCGCGCATTTTTTCTAATATTTTAAATATATTTTTATACCCACCTTCAAAAAGATGGGGGGTATATTGATTTTGACATTTCGTGTGTAACATGTCGAAATATTAATTTAAGACCGCATAAAGTATACATTTTCTGGGTCCTGGTTAGATTCAGAGTCGATCTAGCAATGACCGTCGTCTGTCTGTCCGTCTGTCTGACTGTTGAATGCAGGATATTTGAATAAATTTCTCCAAATTGACTAAAAATTTGTAAATTGTCTAAAAATATATACATTACTATTTTTATTTTATAAATAATTTCGATAGCAAATATAAATAATTTAAATTAATGAACTGCTAGACCACGGTCATCATCTCATGGAGCCGTTTTGGATTATAGAGAAATGCTCGTCAAAAATTTCTTTGAAAAACCTAAAAAAAATGTGGGTTGTTTCTCTTCGAACTATGGAGCATTTTCATAAAACATTTTCATATATTTAATGATCATATCAAGGATCCAGCAAGCAAACTTCTGTTACAGGTAATACCTTACAACTTAATTATAAAATAACAGAATTTCTTATTTCTTATATATATTTTTTTATATTTCAGACGTTCAGTGGTCCCAAAACGAAATTTTTAATAACTATGTTAAATTTCATTGAAATATTTTGAACGGTTCAAAAGTTAGACAAATATTATTTTAAAAAACACATTGAAACTACTGTGCACTTAAATATGTACACTATCGGACAAAATAAAGTCCGTTTTTTTACTCTTGCTATTTAGTTCATAATTATTGTCTTCTAGGTTCATAATGGTGTACATTTTTCGTGTCCAGTTAATTGTCGTATTATATTATTTAAATTAATATGCAAAAGAAGTTTTTGGAATATGTGTATTTCGAGTTTAGGGCAAAAGTGTGGTGTTGGTCATGCATTTTGTGCGACATAATAAAATGACACTTTACATTATTTCCTAAAATTTTTTTAATTTTTTTATAAAAAATGGAAGGCATATTCTTAAGAAGTGCTAAATTTTATTATTCTATTCATTAAATTCTATTAAAATTATTATTGCATTTGAAAAATAAGTATAAATTCGGCCATATTATCGGTAAGTCTTCGACCACAATCTAGTAAGATTTCTTGATTCCATATAGAGAAAACTAATTAACAGTTATGTAATTGTCTTTAAAATGCAACATTTTATAATCTGGCGCCAAAAAAAAGCATTTCATTATACAAAATTACAATTTAGAATCAAAAATATGAAATTGAGAGGACAGAAATCCTAAGACTAAGAAGTTAAATCGTAACGATATCAATATTTCGCCAAAAGAGAATGAGTTTCATCATTTAAATACATAAAGAAGGAAGTAATTATAAATATATTAACTTTTACTGCCAGGAAAAAGCTCAAACATAGGAGTTTTAGAAGTACCTATTCTAAGTAAAAGTCATATTATTTGTGTGCTAATATAACAAAGCTACCCGTAATAGAAAAATAATCGTTAAAGTCCCAGAACCATTCTAAAATGCAGTTATTTGGATGAATAAACATAAATCTTATTGAAACTTTAAAAAAAACAGGAAATTTTGCAAACTGCCATGGAAAAATCTGAAGTTTTAAATTTTTGTATTAGAAGATCGTATAAAAAATTTTTTCTTAAATTTGGTACATATGAAACTCATTTGTTTGAACTATGTCTGGACAATTAGGCTTGTAATAATTAAAATTACTTCCTCCTTTATCTATCCGCTTAGAAATATGAGATTCTTTTTGGCGAAAATTGCGATATTGCTACGACTTTACTTCGCAGGGTTTCTGGCCCTCAATTTCTTATTATTTTCATTCTAGATTGCAATTTTGTATAATGAAATGTTTTTTTAGACCTCAGATTCTATAATATTGCACTTTAAAGACAATTATGTTAATCTTAATTAGTTTTCTCTATCAGGAATTAAGAAATCTTACTGGATTTATCCTTATTTTTCAAATGCAATAATAATTTTAATAGAATTTATGAATAGAATAATAAAATTTAGAATATGTCTTCTATTTTGTATCAAAAAATTTAAAAAATTTTAGGAAATAATCTAAAGTGTCACTTTATTATGTCGCAAAAAATGCATGACCAACACCACACTTTTGCCCTAAATTCGGAATACAAATATTTCAAAAACTTCTTTTCCATATTAATTTAAAGAATATAATACGACAAATACGACAGTTTTTAAACGATTGTGTAAAGTATTTATGCAAGTATTTGGTATCGTTA
This sequence comes from Protophormia terraenovae, assembly GCA_951394005.1. Taxonomy (NCBI): domain Eukaryota; kingdom Metazoa; phylum Arthropoda; class Insecta; order Diptera; family Calliphoridae; genus Protophormia; species Protophormia terraenovae. Next base: position 39,319,823 of record OX596077.1, on the reverse strand, counting down.
TTACTTAGATAGTAATAATATATAAATAATAAAGTATTCGAACTAAATTTTTTTTATCGAATTGATCAAAAAACGAAAAATTTTTGATTTTAGTGTTATTAAAAAAAAAAAAAAAAAAAAAAAAAAATATTTGGACTTAAATAAAATCTACATTAAATAAGGTATCATAGTGAAATTTTAGTATAATATAAAAAATTTTGTTCTTAAAAGAAGAGAACAAATAGATTCCCATTTTCTTATTCTGAAATGCCCAAAATTTCAGTTCGGGGAAAACTTGCTTCAAAAATTAATTTTCTTCAGTAAAATGGTTGCCCTGTCGTTATAAGAAGCGTGGCTTATTAAATATTTTCTGTGTGTTTAGCTAACATATGTTGGTAAGTTTTCAAGGTATTCTTTTTTTAATTTCGGCTTTGACATTTTTGAGCTCCACAAAAAACTAAATAAACAAAAATTAAAATTAACGAAATTCTGATAGGGCTAGCGGGGATACTGCACTCGGATTTACTTTACCTGCATTTATGTTAAGTATTCTTTTAGAAACATAAAAAAAAACGAGAGAAAACGATATAGTCGGTCAGGCCCGACTATATGATACCCTACACCATACAGTATATTTCGGGCAGGGGTCTTTTATTAGACATGGACCCAAATGTGGACCGATACTTATAAGTGTAAAATAAGACAAATACAGAATATTACGTTGATGCTGACATTTATATGAATTTATTCACTTTTGGGTGATTCCCGAAAGGGGGCCTTATATGGGAGCTATGGTAAATTATGGACCGATCTTTATAAAATTTGGTACTATCATTTATGTTTATATAAAACTTATTTGTGTCGAATATTAACTTGATACTAACATTTTAGTAGAATTTATGGCCGTTAAATTGATTTTTTGGAAAGGGGTTTATATGGGAGCTATGAGTAATTATGGACCGATCTTTTTAAAACTCGGCACACTTATTTAAACTTATATGAAACTCATATGTGCCAAATAATATTAAAATATTGCTATATTTAAGGGATTTAAACCCTTTTCCGGGAGGACATTTGTATGGGGGCTAGGTGAAATAATGGACCGATCATAACCAATTTCAATAGGCTTCGTCCCTGGACCAAAAAAATGCTGTGCACCAAATTTCATAAATTTTGGTTCAAAATTGCGACCTGTAGTTTCATTAAAAGGTTTACATGGACGGACAGACGGTCAGACGGACAGACGGACGGACGGACATCGTTAAATCGACTCAGAAAGTGATTCTAAGCCGATTGGTATAAATTAAGGTGGGTCTTAGACCAATATTTTTGGGTGTTACAAACATCAGCACAAACGCATAATACCCTCCCCACCTATGGTGGTGTAGGGTATAAAAAATGATGGTCTGGAGGAAAATAATAGATTTTGAAGTGAAAAAATGTTACCACCTTTTTGAAAAAAAAAAAAAAAATCACAAAAAATTAAAATTTTTTCAAACTTTCTAATTCAAAATAATATAACTTTTTATCTAAAACACGTAGGTATATGATCCTTGGACAAAAATTGTTAAGAATTTTGTACAGAATCCAGAGAATATTTTAGAAAAAAATATTCTCAAGTTAAAAAAACTAAAAAAAACATAGTCAAAAATGGGTCAAAATTTTACTTTGCAAATATCTCTGAAAGTAAAAGAGATAACCCACACATGTAAGCATATTTTTTTTTCGTTTAGGGACCAATGTGAGACGGTAGTTTATTTGGTTTATTTTATCTTATTGAAAACGTATTAGATCCTTCATCATAAAATTACTTATAATTAAAACTTTAGCTACGTAAGTTTGAACTAAATTTAATTAAAATATTTTTTATATTAATTAATTAAAAATATTTAAGTGTTTTTTACTCTTTTATAAGAATTGACGTTATTTATTTCATTTACAAAAAGAATTGTTTTTTGTTTTATATACGTATTTTTAAATCGTTTGCTTATTTCTAATATGAATTATATTTTGTTACACAATAAATATTATTAGTGTTTAAAATTTCTTATTTATTATATAGTAACTTATAGCAAATTTTCCTCATTTTAAAATTTACAAAATTTTATCAACATTCTTCAATTTGAAGAAAAAAAATTAGTGAATTTGAATAAATTGTTTATTCAATTTAACTAAAATTTATTGGAATTAAATAAAATTGGTCAGTTAAATTGAAAAAAAAAAAACTTTTCAATATGAATAAAATATTTAGTTAATTTGAATAATATTTTCTTCAATTTAACTAAACATTTTTCAAATCAACTACCTTTTAATTAACTAATTGAATTAGTCATATTGACGAATTTTCGTCGATTTAATTACTTTACGAAAAATTAACAAAAATTTCTGTTGAATTGAATAACGATTTTGTTGGTTGATATTTAACCTACTTTTCCTCAATTTTATACCCCATTTTACCGTATTTACTTCTCTTTTTCAGTGTATTACAGTAAAAGTCTTATATATACGGAGATAAAAAAAAAAAAGACCCGTGTCTCCCAGTTTTGCCCAAAGACTTTTTATAGGCCCCCAAAGTTTTGAGTGATCATTTTCTCAGGCTCATATTTTGCAAACCGTTCGGAATTTCCCAACATTTTTTTAATTTCATTTGTTTTTTCTTTACTTCAACATTGAGATACTATGCTATCTTATACAAAAATAGTAAAAAAAATATTCGTATTGGTTTATAAGGATGGCCCTGGACTTACAAATCGCACTCAAATCGTCGTAAAAAATTTTCGGGAAATTTTTCACTTTTGCAGCCACATTAGCGCTACCTAAACGGTGTTAGGAATCATTCCTAGGAAGTTCATATGTTCTAGAAAGTTATTTATTGAGATCTTAGGTACATTTTTTTAGTTGACTGTTTTCTTGAATTTTGAACGGTTTGCTACCTATGAACCTGAACATGGAAAAAAAGGTTAAAAAAATCGAATTTTTAAAAGTTTTTTTGCGATTTTGATCTTGAAGATGAAGTCTTTTCATTTTATATCTTCACAATTTTTGTTCTTAATGACAAGGGCTACAACCTTGCCTCAGACAGTAAATCAAAATTCCTAACGGTTTGCAAGATATGAGCCTGAAAAAATGAAAACTTTTTTGCAAAAATGGCACCGAGGCCCTAAATCTTTGGGGGCCCATAAAAAAGTGTTTGACTTTGGGCAAAACTGGGAGACATGGGTCTTTTTTTTTGGTCTTTTATCACATAGTGGTGTCCGTATATGGTTATATTTCCATGACTTAAAAAATTACATTCAGTGCTATAATAAAAATATGTACATGGAAATTAGTAAACTTTTTAAAAATAGCGGTGAAAATGCGCTAACTGGTTGAAATACTATGCTAGTTTCTGATATTTATTAATAAAGCTTATCTCAGCTCCCTGATATAGATTTAAAAATATGACTCTTTTAGCATTTGTGGAACAAAATGTTTTATTAGTAATTCTCGACTGGGTCTTCTGGGAGCTCAGGAAAGAGAAAACACGTTTAGGAAATTAAATCTAAATTCCGTGTATCCCCGCTCCCTGATATAAATTTCAAAATTTTTTTCCGTTAGGATTTGGTTTTAAATAAGCCGAATTTTAATATTTTACATCGTCTGGGAGCTTCAGTAAGCTTTGGACAGAACAAAATTGCATTAGAAAATGACACATAAATTCGCTTTTTTCCATTCCCTAACAGACATTCTAAAACTTGGCTGGATTTAGATTTGAGGACGTATACTTTAATAAGTAAGAATTTTAATTTTCCATATATAAAAGAAGATGTATTAAAATAAATTTACAACTATTTGGTTAAAATATACCAAAATCTCCTAATATTTATTTATAATGCTAATTTTGTAAATTTTTTTTTTTTTTTTTTAACATTATGCCTATAATTTCACCCTTAACTGTCAACTAAAATCTTTGATGCAGAGTTTAAGGTTAGACTTGCAATCGTCATACCAAATTAGTGATCAAAATACAGTAAAACGAGTAAAATCGAAAAAGTAAAACCAAATACAATGACAATAGTCAAACACGCGCAAATACTACACACACACACACACAAAGCACAAGACAAAAGGAAATAAAACAAATAGGTAAGGAATGAAAAAGAAATATAAAAAACAAGTGGAATCCTTAAAAAGTTATTTCTGAAATGCATCCATCAAAGTCTGCTTCACCAAAGTCAAATCAAACTGAAAACCAACAGAGAAATACAAAATGCGAATATGCGTACCAGAGAAGACAGACAGACGGACATTAAAGTATTGTTGCACATAGTCCGTCAGTCCAATGTTGAAGAAACTGCAATCCAAGAATTGTATAAATGACTGACTACTCTTTTAGTTTCTTGAGTTTCAATGCTTTTAGCTTTTATTAACCTTTGGCGTAAAACATAAAAAGCGTTCCTTTTTACTACGTTTTGCCTCTTCTACTGATCAGCTAAAGCAGCTAAAAAAAGTTTGTAGTTTTTTATAGCTTTTTTTTCTTGTTGATGATATTGTTGTTGCTGTTGGTTTTTGGTACGTTTTGTTTTGGAAATATATGCTGGATATGCTACTGAAATGCGCATTCCATTTGCAAAAGGATTCATGGTATGATGAACGATGTGTTGCTGATGACCTGATCAAAGTGGAGCATCTGTACGCATATCGATTGCACTGCAGTAGACCTTTTAATAAAAAAAAAGTACGACTTACGACTACTACGAACTTGTCTGTTTGATGTCAATGTGTTTTGCTTTTTTTTACCCCTGTTTTAATATATTTTTTGCAGGTTTAGTTAAGGTTTTTTGTATTGATATTCTTGCTTAAAGATATTAAGAAAAGTGTAGGAATCTTTTGTCAATAAGTGTGTACTTTTGTTTGTTGAATAAGACCATAAGGCAACATTTTGAAATTTGTTATTTTTGGTTTGTCAAAAAAATGTTAAAACTTTTTTGTTTTATTATTTCTTTTTCTGTAGAATAGAAGTGGGTTTAGGAGCTTTATTTCGAAGTTTTACAAAACAAAAGGTAAGTACTTTTCAGGTCTTAATCATAAGTAGTTGTATATCATTCCCTTTGAAATTTCTATAAAATTTATATGATTTTTAAATAAAAATCTTTTTATATAAATTTGATAATTTATTTTTGAAAATTAAATATTTTTTTTAAGAATATTTGATTGATTATGCTGTCCTTATAAACTTAAATTTTGTTCAAATTCACTGTAACACTCTTTTCAATAAAATCCAGCTGTGGCATAAAACTTTAAATCAATTCTTAGCAAAATAATAAATAAAATCAAAAGGCCACAGAAATGAAAATAAAATAAAATAAAATACCAAAAGACAAATCTTAACTTTTTTGTCATATCAACCTCCTTTTGGACAAACTGTCAGACGGAACATATAAGTTTGAACTGAATTTTTAATGATCATTATAAATTGTAAGTTAGTTCAAAGCTACAAAGAAAACAAATAAAAAAAAAAAAAATCTACGACAACCTTTAAAAGGTTTTAATACTTTTTGTCCTCAAGAACGAGCTCTGGCATCAGTCTTATCTGATATAGAATCTTTTCGCTTAACTAGAGTATTAAAATACATCAGACCATCAGACAAACAGAAGTAAAAGAATACATAAAGATTGAGAAGTTTTATGACAAATGTATTTTATGAACTGTCAAAATAGGTGTTGAAAATGATTTAATTTGTAACTGTCATGTTTAAAAAGGCGGCAAATTTGCAAAGAAAAGGAAACAGAGAAAAACGGTCAATAAACAGTAGTAACAGAAAAGAAAAAAAAAACAAGACATATTGCCATAAAATTTTGCTTTAAAGTATAAAAAGGAAAGGTGTGTGTGTATCTGATTATAAAGAACGCATGCGTACGCATGTCAAACGTAATTTAATACTTTAAATTATATATTTTGATAATAATTTATTTGAAAAGCGTTTTTTAACTATTAGTTTACTATGATTGTCGCCAATGACAAAATTATAACATTTAATTAAATTAACCCTCATATTACATAAGTGCCTCGTATTTAATAAAGACTTTTGTAATGTTTTCATATTAATGCCACATTATAAGCATTTCATACCGTTATTAATATTCTCGTAAATGATGCAGCCAATTATTAGTTGTGTAGTGATTTTCAAAATTTTAGAGGGGTGAACGGAAATTCTAGATGAGGGCGTTGCACTTGGAACATAAAGCACGTGACAAAATGTTAAACTATTTTAGTTCATTTCTGCTTAATTTTTTTTAGATGAATTAAAACAACAATTCTAGTTACCGGATGCAGCAATGAAAACTAACTGTAAATACATATTTATTTACATGTGTATGTAATTCAATTAAAATATAAAAATTGTATTAGTTACACATATTTATTTAGTTACAATTTCATGTATCACTATTTTAAGTTTAAAACATATAAAAATATGGAAAGCTTTCTATATACAGAAAATTTAAGTAGATTTTCCTTTCTCGGGATTATGTAATTCTGAAAAATCTCGGGATTTTAGGGATTGGCATCCTTAATTTTTATAAATTCTGAGTGAAATATTAAATAATATGTTTGCAGTTCTACTTGGAAAACAAATTGCATTAAATGCAAAAAAAAAAAAAAAAAAAAAAAACGAGAGAAAAAGATATAGTTGGTCAAGCCCGACCATATGATACCCTACACCATTGTGTACATTACAATTCGGGGAGGGGTCTTTAATTAGACTTGGAGCCAAATGTGGACCGATACTAAAAATAAAACATACGAATACAGAATATTACGTCGATGCTGACGTTTATATGAATTTATTCACTTTCCGAAAAAGGGCCTTAAATTGGAGTTATGGTAAATTATGGACCGATATTTCTAAAATTTGGCACAATAATTTATGTTCATATAAAACTTATTTGTGTCGAATATTAACTTGATACTAACATTCTAATAGGATTTATGCCCGTTAAAGTGGTTTTCTGAAAAGAGGTTTATATGGGAGCTATGGACCAATCTTTTTAAAAATCTTTTTTCTTTGCAAATTTATCAAACTTATATGTGCCAAATTTCACTAAAATATTGCTATATTTAAGGGATTTATGATCGTTAAACCCTTTTCCGGGAGGACATTTGTATGGGGGCTAGGTGAAATAATGGACCGATCATAATTAATTTCAATAGGCTGGACTATAAAACACCTGTATGCCAAATTTCATTAATTTTGGTTCAAAATTGCGACCTGTAGTTTGATTGCAAGGTTTACATGGATGGACAGACGGTCAGACGGACGGGCGGACGGACATCGTTAAATCGACTCAGAAAGTGATTCTAAGCCGATTAGTATAAATTAAAGTGGGTCTTAGACCAATATTTTTGGGTGTTACAAACATCAGCACAAACGCATAATACCCTCCCCACCTATGGTGGTGTAGGGTATAAATACAGTAAATTTTAGAATTTATTAAAAAAACCTGTAAACTTATTAAGATATAAGTAGGGATCGCAATTTCCCGGACTTTTTGACTTCCCGAGATAGCGGGAAAAATTTTTCGACTTCCCGGGTTCCCGCATTAAAAACTTTAAATAATTCTGCTCTATTTAGTTGAACAACTTAGACCCAAAGTGATATATATTTTTTGCATTAGCAGATTGAAAACAGAACTACGAAAAAGAAATTTGATCACTTAATCTACTGATGATTAATTAACTCGAATGAATACTGTCGTGAAAGAGCTTTGTGGATATCGACACAATATTAAGCAGATCGTCTTTTCCGAAAATCTTTGGAGTAATTCAAATGTGTGTTAAACCTATATTAAATTGTTTGTAGCTTCAATGAATTATCCAACATTATATGAAAATATCAAAAATATTTAACGTACTTTCATAAAGTTTTGAACATCATAATAATATCTAGAACTAATTTCAATTTTTTACACGGCCATCGATATAAAATTAACTTTTATTACAATTTGTTTTTTTTTTTTTTTTTTTTATAAAGTGTTCGATTTTCAAATTTAGCTGGCCAAAACCCCAAAAATTAACTTTAAAGGAGGAAAAAAATTATATTCGGGTATTAAAATAGACTATTCAGTTAAGACATTTCCGTACTAATTTTAGCTGAAATCGATCAATGAATGCTTCTAACGATAACATGAATGATGGGTAAAATATACAAAAGAAAAATATTTTTTTTTTGCTCGAAAATTAGTCAAATTTTGAACATGAATAAAAAATTTTCTATGGCATATTTTTAAAAAATTATTTTTGTATATAAAAATATAATTCCTTTAAAATACAAAGCAGGTATTTTGTATATATTTGAATGAAGATAGTTTTAGATATTGAAATATATAATAGGGAAGCTCTTAAAAAAAAATTGTAAGTCAAAAACAAAAATGCATAGACGAATACTTTTTTCTGTTATCAGCTGGGGTCCAACTTTTGATTGTTTTGAGAACTAGTGATACTCCTTTAATAGAAACTAAAAAAATTTTTTGCCCGAAACTGCCCCTGCCGAACAAAGTATTCAAAACAAAGATACACCATCCTTCTAAGTGGAACAAAAAATTTAATACCATTTTATTTGTAAGTTGCTTTTAAAGAATATATGTTTTAAATGATCACCTTTGTTTAAGTTGTGAGCTTACAAGATCGTGGGTGAATAATTCCATCTAGCAATTAACCGTTATATAGTGGAACTTTTCTTTGCTAGAAAAAGAACTTATTTTTGTTTAAGATGTCACAAAAGTAATTCTTTATTTATAGAACGATTTACAAGAATTAAAAAATTAAAAAAAAAAAAAAATAGTCGGAGCCAGGAGTTGAACCCACAACCATCCGGATGCTAGCCAATTGCTCTACCCACTATAAATTTATGCTGTATTGTTGTTGGAAAATGTAATAATGCAATATATTTTTTATTTTTTATTCTGTTTTGTGTAAATTAAACTGCATTTTAAACAGAAACTTTTAAGTGTGTCCTCTGATTATTTTTTTTTAAATTGTGATGAATTCGGTTAATATTTCTCGGATGGAACTTTTTGACGTATGGCTATCTAGTGTTAAAAATGAACGTTTCGATCGTTTAATTGACTTTATTTCATCTAATTTGGTGAGCGGCTCAACAACAAAAATACAGTTTGATAAACTGAAATCTTTTTGTTTGAATATGTGCAGCGATTTTCAGAAAAGATGGACAAAAGCTAAAAGAACAAAACCCCGATTCCTACATGACAATAACGATTGGCTAGCAGTTTTAATAGATTATTCTGTTACAAAAAACCTTAAATCCTGGAGTTTTGGAATTTGGCTTGTCGCCTCTACATTCCTGGATACGATTCATGGAATGTTTACTACATATAGCTTACAGGATAGATATAAAAATGTGGCAAGTTAGAGGTGAGATAACAAAGTAAAAGTTTTACAAAAAAAAAAAAAAAAAAAAAAAAAAATTTATTCAAAATGAATTTAGATAAAAAATGGGGTTATTGATAGACATACCTAAACAGATATCGGGAAATACTAACGATGGCAATACAGCCAGGCGATTTTTTAGAAATGAGGAAATATCTGCGCAAATAACTGGGTTAAGTTTAGAACTTATTAAACATTTCATTGTATATTCTAATGCTTAGCATCTGGGTATACTATAAACGTGGAAGCATTCGAAAGTTATACATTTGAAACAAGAAATCTTTATTGGAAACTATATCCCTGGTATTACATGCCTGTCAGTGTTCACAAAGTTATTTGGCACGGAAAAGCTATAATTGAACATTGCATCCTTCCTATTGGTCAATTATCTGAAGAAGCTTAAGAATCCAGGAATAAAGACAATAGACGTTATAGACTGCAGTTCACGCGGAAAACTTCAAGGACCGAGACTAATGCAGATTTAATAAAAAAAACTATTAATATCATCAGATCCTTATATTTGCAGCTTCAGGAAAACTCCACCAGTTAAAAAACGAACTTTAACGCCAGATATATTGAAACTACTAAAAAAAGGATGTTATAATATACAAGAGTCTGATAGTGAAAACGACAGTGATATTGGTGCAGATTCCACATGATTTTGTTTTTTTTTTACTGAACTTTTTTATACTTTCATTAAAAAATTATGATTATTTTCAAATGAAAAAGAATTATAAAAGAAGCTATTTTTAAATTTTGACTATTTTTCATAATTGGGTAATTAATAGTGGGCGTGGCGGTAGGCGGATTTGTCTAATTTTTTGTCCAATAATTCTTCAATATGTAAGTAATCACTATGCCAAAAATCACTTTTGTACGATTTATAGTTTTTGTGTAATTAATTTTGGTTCGAAAAGTTCTTTTTGCAATTTTCAAAATGCAATTTTTTCGCCGATATTATTAGGAAAGTAAGAGTTGCGAAATATTTTCGTACAAAATTGAACTAAAATATAATCACGAGATAATGATAATACAAATAAGAGTAAATTATGTTAAAAACTGTATACATTTGTATACTAATAAATGATCATCTGAATGCCTTCTAAATATTGAACATAATTAAACAATGAATTAAAATTTGATACTAAATATGTTGTGATATGTTTTCGCTATAACTAAATCATATAAATACATTTTATGCTCCAAACTAGTCAGACTTTAGTAGATCTCCGATACTTAAAATTATTGTAAAGGCATTTTGAATATTATGAAAGCCTGCGTGTACCACATAGATTAGTACGGGTCCAAAGTAAAAAGTGAGGTTATGAGATAAAACCGCAAATTATTCCAAAGTGGATAAGAACTCAACATTAATTTTTGATTTGGGTCAAAAGCCTTTAATTGGGTATCATTAGAGTTTTCTTAGTGCAAAAACGTGTCATTTTATAGCGTTTCAGAAATGACAAAAAGCACTTCGAACTCACTACATACTTTTTTATATTAACTATCTTAATATTTTGTAAATTTTTTGTGAAATAATTTCCGCACGTTTATATTACTGACTAATTTATATTATATGTTTGTTTAAGTTGTCTACATGATTGTTTCTAACAGATATGGGCAATTCTCATTTTACGTTTGCCTTTATGAAACCAACCTTAAACCTAAAATATTTTTTTAACTTCTGATCTTTTTAAATAACTTTTATTGCAATTATGTTAACAACACACGCAGAGAAAAAACATGGTTATAGCATGATCACCACAACCATTCAATGATTATATAGCCGTTTTTCATTGATTTAAATATACTGTGTTCATGAGAGCAACGTTTATGATTCTGTTTAATCATTTAATGATTACCCACAATCAAAATTTTAATATGGTTCACTGAATTATAATATGTATTTAAAGATGTTTATATGAAATCATATTTATGAACAAATCCAATCATTTAGTCAATTCCACAACAATTTAGTTAATTACATAACCATTCATTTCATTTTACAAATTTGGTTAATTCTACAACCATTAAGCCATTAACTTTTAATGCCTTTTGAATACACATGTTTGTGTATCAGTCCAGTAGTTATAATTCTCATTTAGTTTATATATGAACAAATATAAATTGACAAGTTTTGTTTTTATTCAGTATGATGAATGTACCACATATCGTGGTACAAATGAATATAAATATGAAAATATGGGATCATATATATGATAACATGGGATTATATATATGATTAAATTAGTTCATATATATGATTAAATTAGTTCATATATATGATTAAGTGGAATTATATACATGATAACATGGGATTATATATATGATAAAATGGAATTGTATTTATGATGAAATTAGTTCATATATATGATAGAATGGAATTATATATATGATGAAATGGAATTATATATATGATGAAATTATTTTATATATATGGTAACATGGAGTTATTAAATGATAAAAACATGATGAAATTGAAAGCAATATTTAAGAAAAGGTTATAAAACTTACTAAAAGTTATTAATAAGGTTATGAAACTTACTAATAAATTATTAATTGGAATCATAATAATGATTACGTACAAATATACTTATTGTAACATGGAATCATATATTACAATCATAGTATGTTGCTCTTATTTTATGGTCACAGGAACCATATTTTTTCTTTGCGTGCACTTTATGGTGTAACACAACAAAAAGGGAATAAAAAAACTAAAATGGATATTTTCCGATACCTGGGCAAAATTTCGAAAATTTGTTAAATTAGATTAGTTTTTAATTATTTTTAGCTACATACATATGTTTGTATTAGGATCATTTAATAAAATTATCTCTTTAATCAAATTATGTACATATGTGCTGCAGAATGGTTTCAAATTTGTGAAAATTCCTAAACATTATTTTCTAATAACTTTTTCTTGGAAAATTGCCATTTATTGCTTATATTTTCTATGCTAACTATTTTTATTTAGCATTTGCATTAGAATCTTATAAAAGAATATCAAAATTTAAGCAAAATTTTTGAAAAATTCCCAAACTTTTCATAAAGAACAATTTAATAATATCTATGAACCAAATTTTATTTTTTATAAAAAGAGTTTGGGAAAAAAAAAATCATGTTCGATTCTTACTATTTATGAACAAAATTTTTAAATATATGTACTTCTTTTTCTGAGTGTTTTATAAAGTTTTATTTAATAAATTTACAATATTGGTAAATTCAACAAAAAATTTAGAAAATTAATATTTTAATGAGTTTATGTTAAACATTTGTGTATTTAGCAATGTAGATTTTATGAAGGATTTAAAAAATTCGACTAAGGTGAATATGGCATTTTCACGTTTTTACACGAAAAGAAAAAATATGGTTCGGGTGACTATAAACCATAATAATCCCATTTTATCATATATATACATGAATTTAATCATTTAATATTCCCATTTTACCATATATATAAACGAATTTAATCATTTAATAATCCCATTTTATCATGTATATAATCCCATTTTATCATATATATAATCCCCTTTTATCATATATATAATCCCATTTTATCATATATATAATCCCATTTTATCATATATATAACCCGCTTTTTGTAATACTGAATATATTTAAAATAAAGCACATTTATCTGAAATTTTTATTTATTTATTGAGAATATTGAACAAAAATTTTTCAGGTATAAAAATTGATTAATTTTTAATTATAAAATTATTAAAAGTTATTAATAGTTTTTTATATAATATTTATACTCTACATATTAATTTTTAACATATATTTACATATTCATTGTTTAAATATTATTTACGTGTTATATTTTATAATATTTACATAAAAATTTAAATCAACAGTTTTATGTTTTCTTTGGTAATGCAAATATAGCCAATAAGATTTGATTATAAAATTTTATTGGCTATAGAATAGATATTAAAAAATAAAAATCCTCATAATACTGCTGAAAGGCTTGAAAGTGTGAGTTAAATCCATGGTTTGAAAGCCTTTGACCGCAAAGATAGTAAGATTCATTAGAGCAATATATGTGGTTTATATGACCAACTAATGGAAGGTTATTTTCATACATTTCAATATGGAAAACCATTCTTGCATATCTCAGAACAGGACATATTTTTCATTTATTTTTTTATTTTGTGGTTTTATTTCACAATTTTTTAAACTTAGAACACAAATAAATTGAACACTTTTCTAAAAACACACAGCTATACCGTTTGCCTTCTAACAAACTACTGAACTTATACACAAAAATGTGTATTCAATAGTTATGTAGAAAATAAATATGATTAACGATAAAAATACAATAGTTGTGTGAAATCAAATTATAGTCAAAAACAAATATTTTATATTTAAGGAAAACATAAACATATTCATAAACAAACATTCAACAGTTGTGCATAAAAATACAATAGTTGTGTGAAATCAAATTATAGTCCAAAACAAATATTTTATATTTAAACATTTTCAAATACAAACATTCAACAGTTGTGCAAAACAAAATATGACTTAAAATCAAATAAAAATATTAGCCAAATGGTTGTAGATTTGACTAAATTTTTAAAATTAACTTAATGATTATAGAATTAACTAAATAATTGTAGAATTGACTAAATGATTGTATTTATTCATAAATATGATTTCATATAAACATATTTAAAAACATATTATAATTCAGTGAACCATATTAAAATGTTGATTGTGGGTAATCATTAAATGATAAAACAGAATCATAAACGTTGCTATGATGATCACAGTATATTTAAATCAACGAGAAAACGGCTATATAATCATTGAATAGTTGTGGTGATCATGCTGTAACCATGTTTTTTCTCTGCGTGTATAGTTTAAATATTTAAATTTTTAAATATTAAGAAAAGCATGAATTAAATTTTTATTAAATAAATTTATATATCCATATAATTAAGATTCAATGCAACTATTATTTAATATTTAAACATAAACATTTCTGATTTATAAACATTTTTTGACAATATTAGAAATCAAATATAATTTTCCTTTTATGTTTTTTGCCAACTTATAGTATAAAATATTATTCTTAAAATATACTTCATTCTTCTTTCAACAATAACTAACGGCTTACAAAACACTCTTTATACTGAACCTATTATTTATTCATATTGAACAAAAAACAGTAACAACAATCAAGTGAAAACAACTGAATTCCAATTCTTATGAATTTTTTGCATTTTGATATGTGCAAATAAATACTCGTACATAATAAAAATGTAACTTATGAAAAATTATTCTACATGTGGTACGATTATGAAAAAAAAAAAAAAAAAAATCATTGAATAAGGAAAAAAAAATCTTAAAAGAAAAATATGCAACTTTGTAATGTGCTAGTTAATTTATGCGAAAAAGTTAAAATGTCATTTATACATAAATTACATACATACAATCACATACACAAACTCATTCTTAAGTATGTGTATGATTTTTTTTTTTTTAACTTTTTTGTTAAACTTACACTTACTATAAATATATAATATTTATTATTCACTCTATAATTGGTAAGTATTTTGAAATTGATAGGAGGCTTGTAACTCTTCAATTGTATAAATCTTATTTGCCTTGATCAGCGTGAGGCCTTCTTACAGTGTTGCCAGAAAAATATATCCTCAGTCCTCAAACTTTTTTTATAAAAATAATATGTTTTTTTTTTTTTTTGTTTTTTCTTTTAACAGAACTTTTTTTAAAATAAATTTCTACAAAAAGAAAATTTTTATAAAAAGTTTTCTACAAACAAACAAACAAACAAAAAAAAAAAAAAAGTTATGTAATGAACAGATTTCTCTAAAAAATTTACACAGTATGTAATGAAACACAATGATTCTAAAAATTAAAAAAACGAAAAACAGTATAACTCAAGTTATGTAGTTTTTCCTTTTGGCCACAGATTTATTGAAATTTCTATAAAAAAAAAAATTATCAAAAATTTCGTATAAAAAGAAAATGTATTGTATTTTTCTATACATATAAAACAGAAAGCTTCATGTTATGAAATGAGCTGAATGGACAGATTTAAAAATAATTATTTCATAGAAAATGTTTATTTTAGTAGTATGTAAAAATCAACGAAATTAATATAGTTTTTCATTCTAAAACTGTATGAAGCCAAGAAGTACAGGTTTTTGTTTAGTGTAAATGGTATATAAAGAAAGGTGATATCAATATTTTAATGACGTTTAATTTAATTATTTTTTATTTTTTTTTTTGACAGAATGGTAATGTCTGTCCGTCCGTCTATACAGTTAAATGGGTTAGAGTTAAATGGGTCGAAAATTATGCATAATTCATGGAAAGGTGATATCAATACTTTAATGATCACGTTCCATTTTTTCTATTTATTAGCTAGTAAAAAAAATGCATTTTTAGAATTCTAAAATATTTTTTAGCATAATGGCAATGTCCGTCCGTCTATACGTTTGTGTTAAATGTTTCGAAAATGGCACTTAATTCAGGGAAAAGTGATATCAATACTTTAATATTTAGATTTAGTTTTTATATTGGTCAAGAAGTAAAAAAATAATATATTTTTGGAATTTTAGAACTTTTTTTAAGAATTCTAATGTCCGTCCTTCAGTACGTCTGTTCATTAATTTTTGAAAACTTTCCAATTCAAAATCGTTTATTTTTTGAGTCAATCAAGATATCGACATAAAATTTCTTTATTCGATAAACAATTTTGTTCTTTAAGAAACTGAAAGACATTTGATAAAATCGGTTGAAAATGATGGGACATATATGGAAAAGACTTGACCAACATCTTGCAAAGTTGAGATTGTTGAAATTTCAAAAGAATATATCTAGAAGAATATATAAGAGAAATAATACCTGCAAGCAGGTTTTCTAAAGGATTTATCAGGGACTTTAAGGTTATAAATAATCATGGAAATCGGATAAGGAACAAAAATTCGTTAACTAATGTTTCATAAATAAAATATCAGAACTTAAGTTGTTTTATGTATGAAATCTACTGGAATTTTTTTCGTAAAAAAATTAATTTCTCAAATCGGGCTGTATATGTGCACGATTTTTTTTCATAGTGTTGAAATAGACAATATATACTGTTTTTCAGAAAATTTTCAGAACAAAAATCTTGTAACATTTTAAGTTGCATTCCATGAAAATTGGAAATTAGTGTATTTTAGGACAATTTTCAAAAAAAAATTACAAAAATATTAGGAAAAAATATAATTTACAAATACTTGAAGAAAAGTACACTTAAATACCCATTTTAAAGTTTTACTTTAAAAGACTTTTTATTTAAAATAAATACACTGAAAGTTGAAGAAAATTGAATTCTTCATTCTTTTTCAAAAATGTAAAAAATTTATCTTTGACAGCTCCTTATAGGAAAACAACGCAACCTAGCTTAAAGATTTGAATTGATATTGATACATAATTTTATCTATTTTTGTTTGGTACCCAACTTTATTACAAAAAATTTAATTTTAAAATTCATTTAATCGCCACTTTTGACACATTTTACCCCTAAAACCGCTGGACCGATTTACTTCAAATTTTCACAGTGTTATCCTGTGATACACAAAAGTATAATAGTTTTTTTTTTTTCAATAGGACCAGGGGGAATGGTAACCCCCATACAAAGTCAATATTTATTATAACATATCTCTAGAACTATTACCGATAATGTCCTGAGATTCTTAATGGTTTGCATTGATGAAATTAAAAATAGAATAGATAGCCGGTGGGGTAGCTCCCATGTAAAGAAAAAAAAATTATTTTCGCATATAAATAATTTTAATATCAAATTTGAATAGCGCAGATAGGTCGAAAGAAGTATTAGTTCCCATATAAAGTAAATATTAGTAATCGCATCAAAAAGGGTAGCAAAGCTCACCGGGATAAGGTAGCTACCTACAAAATTTAGAACTTATCGAAGTTTTTCTTTAAAAATTTAAATTTTTCGAAAATTGTCTATAAATTAAATAAATGTATTATTTAATAAAGAATCCCCATATTTTATGAAAATCCCCAAATCCCTCCCCACGAAAATGTATCACCAAATGAAAGTTTAAATCCCCAATTTGGGGACAAATCCCCTCATCTGGTAACAGTGTCTTCTCAAAAGATATTTGAAAACTAATATAAGAAATAATTGTAGATTTTTCAACTGATATCAATATTTATAATATTGACTCAACATGATTCCCTCCAAATTTCGATATCGACGATTAACCCTCTTTTAATATTGATGAGTTTTTTCATTTATTTTCAATAAAAAAATATTTTGTAGGAATAAATGAAGTATTAAATTCTTCTCTATTTTGAAGATATATTTTTCGATTCCAATTTTTAACCTTTTATTTGTTATTTGATAATATTACAAAACATTTCCAATAATTAACAAAATCTTCTCCAACTATTCTGTAGGGCATTTGAAGACAACAACAACGATTACACACAGAAGTTAAAAAAAACGCTAGACATGTCTTGAGCATTCATTTGGTATCATTGGACAGTATTATTTTTTTATTTTTGTCAAAGTGATACCTTTTTGAGGCAAAAGAGTGTATAGACCTTATAATATTTCCCAGGCGATTTTAGGCGTGAATCTATTTCGTTTCCTATTCAATAACAACAAAACCAACAACATCGACAAGAACTACAAGCAAAAACTTAAACAACAACATCAAGCATGCAACGAAAGCTGCTGCAACATGGAAATAAATAAATAAAAAAAAAAAACGCTACAACTTATCTTAAGGAATATGTAGTATAAGTAATAGATTTTTGCTCATTGAATGGATGGATTGTGCTGCTTTAGTAATAACAACAAACAACAAACAAATAAAAATATACAATGTTGTTTGTGTTAAATGTATGTTAAAAATTTATATCGCTCATGTTTTATGCGCATGCTTAAACGTTTGAAATGTCGTTGGTTTTTTTTTTTGTTATTATTGTTTGTTTATTCCATTTGTTTGTCAATATCTTGGTTTAAGTTGTTGTACTTAAATTTTCTTTTACCTTTTTGTTACTGCAGCATTTTGTTGTAAGCAGCAGCTTAATGCCGGTAGCAAAAAACTCTTAACAAATCGAATGATTTTTATTGATGTTACAGTAACAGCAGCCAGCATTCACTTGAATCAATTGCTATTTGGTTGTTGGGATGTTGTTGTTTTGGATTGTTGGGTACCTCATCTTAACATGTGTTGTACTCAAGTCGATTGCTTTGACACCTAACATCGTTTTGCGCTATTGTTATTACATATTTTCTTTTTTTTCTTGATGTTATTGCTTTTTTACGGCAAATACGATTGTGGTGTTTTATTGGCAATAATAAACGAGGGTTAAGTTAAAAGTAGTTGTAAGATCTTTGTTCAAAATATCCTTTTGTTTATGGAAGATAGGAATAAAAAAATGTCTTATATAAGGAGTGAGATCGAAAAATTCTTAACATACATAACATTCAATAACTTGGAAACGATTGATCTTAGAGTTTTCATTATTTTTTTAATCATTTGATAATTTAGCACAGATCATAGAAATATATAAGTTTTTATGGTTCTAAACACTAATTATAAAATTGTGGACCATTTTTGAAAACCCTTTCTTTGGAGATTTGATAGTTGCTTCAGTCACTTTTTTGGAAAAGTGTGCAAATCTTCTTTTAAAATCTTCGGTATTTTGGGACACCTTTTTTGTGCTCTTGAATTCACTTTTTACAAGAGCTCAATATCTCTCCACTAGTCTAAGCTATGGACAATTTTGAAAATTGACCTCTATTGGTACTAGAACTATGTTATTGATTTGGTACCACTCGAGAGCTTTCTTACCGCAGTGACATGATAGTGACCAAATGGATCCAAAAATATGTGGACACGTTGTGCTTTCTTAAGAAAAGAAGAAGTCTTTTTTGCAAATATTCCTTTATGCATATTTTGGTATTTATAGATCCGAATGTATCAAATGACTTTCCTGCTTTGCCGCAACTGCAAAAAGCTTGTCATATCATGAATTTTGTAAGAAATTTTTGCTGCTTTTGGGACTTAAACTTATCTCCAACATTGCTTCGAGCATTAGCAATAAAATTTTTTGAGACACAAGCTGCGAAGATTCTGTCAGCACATACGTTTCTTCGTCAATTATACAACTTGAGTATTTTTGTATAAAATTTGGTTTTAAATAAATAAAAATAAAATCAAATAAATAAATTCCGAGTCCTATTTTCGGCTTGTAACAATGGCTGTTATTAAAAATAATAACTGAAGTATTTTTCCATGATAACTAGATCAAAAAAAATTTTGAATATTGATTTCGAAAAAAGTTATGATGCAAAATGTGTCTTAAGATTTTTTCGATCTCACTCCTTAGACTTTTGGTCACTTCAGAAATTCATAAAAAATAATGAACGTAACAAATAGTCTGGATCGAAAGGACTCCTTAATTCAAAACATAGTTTTTAGATAACGTTTAGTTTATGAGAAGAAAATACTTTAAACAAAAATGGCGAATGCTTCTTCCCCTTCTACCTTACTTTACGGATCGATATAATAGTCAGTAAATAATAAATTAGGATAGGATTAGGTAGGATGTTTTTTGAAGTTTCTTGTTTATAGCTTTTTAAGTTCGTCTCTGTAAGCTAAGTATATAAAATTTTATTTTAGCTTTGTTAGAGAAAATAAAAATACTTTTGAATTTACGAAATTTTATTTTTCTTAGAAAATAAGCTTTTTTTTTTTGTTTTTTTTTTTTTTTTTTTTGCTAAAAATAAATTTATTTTTTCCACAAAAGTATAAAATATGTACAAATATGTAATTTCATGTTTTATCCTGTGCGAAGCCACCGCACATTGCCAAATGCAAAATTTTTGTTATTATATCCTAAACTAATGGTCGCACGTTGGGGCAAAATGTGTCAAAAGTGGCGATTAATTGAATTTTTAAATTTAAATTTCTATCATAAAGGTACTGAAAAAAAAAAAACGACGAAACTATGTATCAATATCAATTAAAATCTTCAAGCTAGGTTGTATTGTTTTCTTATAAGGAGCAGTCAAAGTTAAATATTTGTTTACATTTTTCAAAAAAAAAAAAAAAAAATGAATTTTCATCAACTTTCAGTGTTTTTATTTTAAATGAAAAGTCTTTTAAAGTAAACAATTTAAAATAGAGTCATAAACTTCAGGTATTTAAATGTACCGATTTGAGAAACAAATCCAGTAGATTTCATACAAAAAACAGCTTAAATACAGACATTTTCTTGGCTTTATCAAACATTATATAATAGGGCAGAATCGAAATAAATCTTGAACCGCTAATCGGCTCGTTGGTATTACATGAAATTTCACATAGGAGTAGCAGAGGACAGTAAAATTTTAAGTTTGGAAGCAGGATCCCATATACATTTCAGGAGCGAAGCTAAATAGGGTACTAATGTCATAGAAAATGTTTAACCACTAGAGAATTTTTGTTCCTTACCAGATTTCTAATATTTTTATATCATTTTAAAGTCCTTGATAAAGCCTTTAGAAAACATGCTTACATGTGTTTTTTCTCTTATATATTCTTCGAGATATATTTATTTCAAATTTCAACAATCTCAACTTTGCAAGATGTGGGTCAAATATTTTCCATATATATACAGATATTTTCAACCGATTTTATTATGTGGTTTGTAATTTATAAAAGAACAAAATAATCTATCGAATAAAGAAAATTTTAAGTCGATACCTCTATTAAGTAGATCGTTTGACATACATATTATATATGTCAGTTATCGGTGGGCTTCATAAACGCCATTTCAACCGACACACGGACGGACGGACGGACGGACATGGTCCAATCGTCATCGCTTCTTACAAGGATTCCGAAAATATAAACTTTTTTGCTCTCCGACGAAAATTGTGGAAATTACAAACGGAATGACAAACTTATATATACCCTTTACACCTGTGGTGAAGGGTATAAAAATAAACGAATTTGAATATATATATATATATATATATATATATATATATATATATATATATATATATATATATATATATATATATGAAACTTGGACATACTCAAGATAGTTAACTTTGATACCCTCCGATTTATCTTTTTGTGTAAACTTATGCCTACTAAATTTTATTGAAATAGTGACATAAATAAGGCATTTTTAAGCGTTAGAATCCAATAACAGGGAGCATTTGACCGATCATGGTCAATTTTAATAACGTTCGTCGTTATGCCAAAATAAACCTTTGCGCCAAATTTTTTCAAATTATCTTCAAAATTGTGACCCGTACTTTATGCACAAAGTTTACATGGACACACAACCATGCACCCAATCAGACGGATGGACAACGTTAAATCAACTCAGAAAATGATTCTGAGTCGATTGGTATACTTTATGGTGGATGTTAGGATAATTTTTCTGTGCGTTACAATCATCAGCACAAAAGCATAATATTCCAACCACATTTGGTGGTGTAGGGTAGAAACACTCATATAAACCGATAAAGTTAAATTTAATCAAAATATTGAGAATAAAAACCTTTATATTCAGTTTTAATTTCCTTATCTCCATAAGACCCATTTAATATATACTTACTTTAAAATATCTACCACAAAATCCTCTGTCCCCAAAATAAAATTATATTACCCTATTTTCTATTTTTACTAACTTTGGCGAAACTCATTTAATTCGAACCATATTTATTAGAATTTTCTAATCCCTTTTTAGTCTGCCCACTTGACATATTTCACATAAGTTTTGAACAATTTCATTCCATACTTAAGACATACACATACCTTATTGATCTCGGAATAATGTATGTATGTAATCTTGTTTGGATTCTATAATCCTATTCCATTATTCCAAAT
Organism: Protophormia terraenovae; assembly: GCA_951394005.1. NCBI lineage: Eukaryota > Metazoa > Arthropoda > Insecta > Diptera > Calliphoridae > Protophormia > Protophormia terraenovae. Next base: position 39,297,536 of record OX596077.1, on the reverse strand, counting down.
GTAAGATACGATATCTTTCCCTCCCTTTCATTCGTTCATTCATCCATCTAACGAGCGAATGTTTAGTGCTTGTGATCTCAGAGTCAAATTGAATATAGACACAATAGTAGAAAGAACTTGTAGTATCTGCAGCGGCAACAGTTGCATCTGTTCCCAGGAGACAAAAACCGATCATCTTGTCCAAGCAATAAACACATTAACGCATTATTTAGTTGTCAACAGACAACAAAGCAAAGCAAAGTTAAGTTAGCTTCATCCAACAGACTTTATACTTTTAAGCAATATTTTATCTTTTTTTTATATTCAAGATTTTATTACTTTTTATTTGTTATATTATATTTTGTTGGTTTTGTTTGAACAAATGTTTGTTTGCCATGATCTCGATTTATTTGGTGTTCATCCAAGCTTTTAAAGAATCTTTGTTAGCTCTTGGAGTTCTGATGATACTGTTTATCTCTAGTACTTGTTATAGTATTTAAACAGTAGTCGTCGGTGGACTCAATGTCGGTTTAAAGTGTTTGATGTTGGCAAAACATTGTTTTGTAGTTGTGATACACGCCTTTTGTCATCGTCATGTTTGAAAATGATATTATTTACTATTGCTGCTGATGATGATCATGATCATCATTGGTTTGTCGGTTTGTATGGAGGAATTTTTTGGAGACATTCTTAACCTGATTTGGTTTGTGAGAGTTGTTGAACAAGATCTTATTGCCGCTTAAAAGAGAATCACAATAAATTCCGCACGTATTTTTATACTATATGTATATTCATGGCAATAGTTGTAATAATAATAATAATTGCAGAATACATGTAATCGTCCTATTTGGTTTAAGAGCAAAATACATACAAGTACTTTATTGATTAAGATTTGTTTAGAAATTTGTTCACTTTTATAGTAGAAAAATGCATGAGAGAAATATCCCTTGGGAGAAAATATTGCTAACTACTTGTAAGCCTGTCAATGGAATAAAACCCTTTACTTGTAGGTTTTAATTGAGTACGAAAAGGAAATTGATTAAAAAGAATTTAGGAATTCGATAATAAAAAAAAAGAATATGGTTTCAACAGAAGTTATCAGTTGTTTAAAAAAAAAAAGTTTTTTCATTTGATTATTTTTTAAAGATTTTTGTCTATCTAAACTGTCATACAAAAACGATATTAATAAATATTCTAAAAAAAATGATCTGCTTTAAAACAAATTTAAATACATATGTTTTTGGCAAATGATCAACACATCCTTTAAACTTATTGTCCTTTTTTATTTAACCCCCCCACTGTGATAAATATATACATATATGATATATTAAGGACAAATAAAAAAAAAAAAACACTCATTTACACTCACTGATTTCACAACATTAAGGTAACGCCTACAAAAAAAGACACTCTAAAATAAAAATAAATTTTGCAAATTACAATTCAAATACTGTGTGAATTTATAATAATCCTTATTGAAAATTTTAGATAAGAAACATAATTTTTGTTGTCCTTTTATTGTTTCATTTTTAAGAGGATTATAATGATTTTGTGCATTTTTAAAATCAATACATTTTGCAACAAAACATTGATCTTATTGTTAAACTAAACAAATTGTAACACAGCAATTGTGTCAAATGATGAATGTTTTGGTTTTTGTTTTCAAACACAGTTGGAGATCAGCTAATTTGTAAGGCTGTTTTTAGTTTGTTTGTACCTCCATTATTATCTACAATGGAGGTGTGATTTAAAAAGATAATGGAATTTTAAGTAGTTTTGCAGGATAAAACTACTAATTCTAGGGGAATAATGAAAATAAAGGGAATTAAATCGTCCTGTAAAATGAACAACATTCTTTCGTTTGTTTTAGTTTTTCAAAAAAAATAATAATAATATTCTATTATCTGTGATGATTATTCACAGCTAAACGCCCTTTTGTGAATTGGAGGCTTATTTAAGAAACTACAGCCAATTTTAATTTTATTTTGATTTTATATGAATTTTTTTTTTTTTTTTTTTTTTACATTACATACTTTATTTATTGAATCTTCAATAATTGTACATGAACTAACAATAAGTATTAAAATCTTAAATCTAAATATTAATATCTAATTTTGTCCAATCACCGTCAGACAAAAATCTATTTTAATACGTATATTTTAGCTCCTCAAGTTTGATGTGTGCCTTCTTATTATATGAAAACAACGAATTTTTATCAGACTTACACTGGTCGACAAAAAAATATAACACCATATACGAATATTTGGACTTGATGTATTTTGATGTGCTAAACACGAATCTGCATTCACATTTTTTCTATCAGGTCTGGATTTTTTTATGGGCATGTCTAATATTTCGGCCATAGCTCATAACCAAGGAAACCTAAATATGCTCTCAAGAAATGGGTTTTATGCGCATTAAATATGCAGTTAAAAATGAAAAATATGCTCTAAAAAACTCGAAAATATGCACTTACAGAAAAAATTATTACCATATATTCATATATTTTATTTACAGTTTTTACTAATTTATATAATCATTTTGGTGAGAGGTGCAAATTTAAAAAAGCTGCTAATTGAATGAACTATTTACTAACACATTTGATTATTGATTTCATTTTTTGCTTTTTTCTGTGCTTAAAAAACAAAGATTTTGTATAATTTTTAACAAAATTATGTTTTTTATTAAAACAAATGGTTCTATTAAAACTTCAACGTTATAAAATAATGCAAAACTGAAATTTATCAACCGCGTCGAAATTTGATTCCCTTTTTTACTGTATCTCATAAAAACGTTATTGATCTTCTATTTTCTTACCCATCTAATTCTAGACACTAATATTAGTTAAGAAATTATCATATCGATCACTAAACCCCGAAATATCGTAACCGACAGCATTTCCGAAATTCGTGTTTTGATGAAAATTTATAATTTAGAATCATTTTGACCAATTGTCAAAATTTCATTGACGTATCAAGTGTCATTTCAGATTTATAACTAAAGTAATTTTATCGTAAGTGACATTTTTCATACATACATATAACAATGTGTAAACAATATCCTTAAAATGTCAAAATATGCTCTAAAAGGGTTAAATATGACCTACAAATAACAAAATATGCAAAAAAAAAAATGAACTAAATAACAAAATATGCAAAAAACATGAACTAAAAACCGCCAAATGCAGAAATATGCCGTTAAGAGTAAAATATATTTTTGCATATTTTACTCTTAACGGCATATTTCTGCATTTGGCGGTTTTTAGTTCATTTTTTTGCATATTTTGTTATTTAGTTAATTTTTTTTTTTGCATATTTTGTTATTTGTAGGTCATATTTAACCCTTTTAGAGCATATTTTGACATTTTAAGGATATTGCACTAACAAATCGATGCCAAAACGATTTATTTATTCTGAAACTGACAAATATTTTATCGCTGGCTTCATTCAGCGTCCAGGAAAAAACATGCAATTGCATATTTGTGGTTTCCCTGCTCATAACTTTTTTCGGAATTAATATTGGAATTTTTTTTTTTGATCTAGTTATCATGGAAAAATACGTCAGTTATTATTTTTTTTTTTTAATAACAATCATTTTGATTTGTCGTGATTTTCATCAAAATGAGTGACAAAAAAGATTTACGTCCTACAAATTATTAAAAAAAATCAAAAAAAAAAAAAAAAAATCCAAATAGGTCCTATAAATAATTGGCCACAGAATTAAATTTCTGACGTCAAACTGTTTTTAAAGTTATTAAACAATATCAGAAGAATTTGACCATTGATATGAAACCTGGTTCGGAAAGAAAAAAGGACCACATGATATTGGGAAGGCCAGAAAATTGAAAGCATATTGAAAGGAACTCCAAACACATCTGGTAGAAAAGCAGCCCATTTAGATCAGTGCTTTGACTATTTGGTGCGAAAATTTAAAGCTAATGCAGAGTTGATAACATATAAAATCCAAAAATTTCCAAACAGGAATGCTGCAAAAAATTTAAAAGTCAAGAATAGGACACGGAAATTAAAATAAAATTTCATACAAAAATACTCAAGTTGTAAAATTGACGAAGAAATATATTTTTATTGTTAATGCTCGAGGCAATGTTAAAGATAAGTTTAGGATCCAAAAGCAGAAAAAATTTCTTACGAAATTCCTGGTATAATAAGCTTTTTACAGTTGCGGCAAAACAGGAAAGTCATTTAATACATTCGGATCTATAAATAGCAAAATATGCATAAAGGAATATTTGCGAAAAAGACTTTTTCCTTTCGTAAGAGAGCACAACGTGTCCACATATTTTTGGAACCATTTGGTATCATGTCACTACGATAAGAAAGCGCTGGAGTGGTACCAAATCAATAACATAGTTTTTGTACCAAGTGAGGTCAATTTTTAAAATTGTCCATAGCTTAGATCAGTGGAGAGATATTGAGCTCTTGTAAAAAGTGAATTGAAGAACACAAAAAAGGTGTCCCAAAATACTGAAGATTTTAACAGAAGATGTGCATACTGTTCCAAAAAAGTGACTGAAGCAACCAACAAAACTCTAACGGAAGGATTACCAAAAATGGTCCACAAATTAATAAATAGTGGTTAGAACTATAAATGTTATATTTTTCTGTTATCTATACTAAATTATCAATTAAATAAAAATAAGAATGAAAATTCTAAGATCAACCATTTCCAAGTTATTGAATATTATATATGTTAAGATTTTTTTCGAACGCACTCCTCAAGGACATTACTCTAGTATACTTCCTTATAACTTAAGAACAGTGTGTAAGATTGACGTAAGTGATACACCAAACGATGCGTACTAAAAATATCTTCCATCCTCCAAACTTGATTTTTTTATGTGCTCAACAGTTTCGGAGTTATTTTGAAATAAATGTCCGAAAAAATACTTTTTTATGCAAAATTTTAGATTTTTTTTGTTACTAAAATTTCTTTTTAAAAGTGAAAACATCAAAAATGTTTCAGTTTATCATCTTTATCTTAAAGCTGGTAATGCTGCGAATAAAATAGGGCATGTATCTTTAAAATTGATGAATAAATCTTGATTTTATTCACAGTTAAGTAAAAAGTAGAGGGCAAAAAAAAAAAAAAAATTTTTATTTTTTCTTTAACAAAAATAGGTGAATTAATTGGATTTTGACGAGTTAAACAAGAATCTGCTTTCACTTTTTTTCTATCACGTACTGATTTCTTTTTATGGGCATGACTAATATCATCACCTTATTCAGCGGTCACACTATAAAATTCGATAATGCTTTGTCAAAATTAGGCTATAACTCAAGAACCGTTATGAGTTATACATGATACACCAAAAGACGCATACGAAAATTGTCTTCAAGTTACGTCAACAATATTTTTTATTCGCTCAAGAATTTCAGAGTTATGGATCAAAATTTTCACGATTTTTAATTTTTTTTTTTTTTTTTGCTACTAATTACCAAATAACTACGTAAATATTGACTGAACAAAAAATTATGTAAATTCAGCTTAAAGACAATTTAAATCGCTATATATTGGAGTTTAATTTATCGTAATAGAACAAACCGTTCTCGAGTTATACAAGTGTGACTGCCTAAAGGCGAGGTCATAGTAGTCATGCCCATAAAAAAAATCGATACTTGATAGAAAAAAAGCAAAAATCCGATTCTTATTTAGCAAGTTAAATTTCATCTAATCCACCTTTTTTTTTATTTAAAACGAAAAAAAAATTTTTTTTTTGCCCACTATAGGTATGCATGGATATCTTAACTTGATTGTGAATGCAATCATGGTTTGTGTATCATTTTTTATGATACGTGACTTTGTTTACTCGTAGTTCTGCCAGCTTTAAGATAAAGATGATGAACTGAAACATTTTTAATGTTTTCACTTTTAAAAAGAAGTTTTAGTAAGAAAAAAGAAATCTTGAATTTGTCATGAAACTTATTTCGAAATATCTTCAAAACTATTGAGCATATACAAATTTGTTAGTAGAACGACTTAAAGCCAGTTTTATTCCACATATTTTGGTATATTAGTTATATAAATCGTGCATACCGTTCTCGAGTTATCGTAAAATATATTCGAGTAATCGGCTTATTTAGGGTGCAATATTAGACATGCCCATAAAAAAAATCTCGACCTGATGGGAGAAAACTGAAAGCAGATTAGAGTTTAGCATGCGAAATTCCATCTAATCAACATTTTTATACCCACCATCAAAAAGGGGGTATACTGATTTTGTCATTCCGTGTGTAACATGTCGAAGGAATCATCTAAGACCCCACAAAGTATATATTTTCTGGGTCCTGGTTAGATTCTAAGTCGATCAAGCTATGTCCCTTCGTCTGTCCGTCTGGGCAACGTAGGAGAACGAAATTTGGCATAAATATTTGTCTTTTATAAGGTTTGTTTGGGATTAAAAATGGGCAAAATCGGTTCATAAACAAAAAAGTTATGGGCTAAAAACTAGAAACACAGGGCGTCCGTTTCATACTTTTCTACTGATATTTCTTCAACAAAAGCATGTACGACAACGAAATTTTGTATGTATAGTTCGGGGATCGATATAAATTCGGAAACCAAAAATGGACGTGGTCCGCCCACTTTACCGCCCACCTTCCATATAAGGTGAAAATCAACGAAAATGTGTTCAAATAGTTCAAGGACCAATGTAAACTCGGAAACAAAAAATGGGCGTGGTCCGCCCACTTTCCCTCCCATATAACGTAAAATTTGAAAAAGTTGATGGTGGGTATATAGATTCGGCCGAGCCGAATATAATTCGCGCTTGTTTTTTTTTTTTTTTCAAGGAGCACAAAAAAACATTTTTTTTGTCGACCAGTGTTATAAGTGATCACAGATTAACGTTCTTTTGTCAATTGGAGACTTATTTAAGAAACTATAGCCAATTTTAAATTTCATATGATTTTATATGAAAATATCGAATTTTTATCAAAATTATAAATGATCACAGATAAACTTTCTTTTGTGAAGTGGAGTCTTATTTAAGAAGCTACAGGCAATTTTAGTTTTTTTATGATTTTATATAATACTATCTATTTTTGTATTACAGATCAACAGCCTTTCGTCAATTGTATTCCTATCTGAGAAATTTTGTTATGGTTCCATATAAATTGTAGTTATATTCTCTCAATATTTGTTCCACATATTTTTAAGGGTTTTCTTAATTGAACAATAAATTTTCTTTACTCAAAAAGCTTAATTCCGACATTAATAAACATATTTCTCACTTTACGTAAAACCACAATTTGATGTTGTTCAAGGGGTTCCTCGTTTAACCCTGAGATCGAAAGCACTCAATTTGCCGGAACTTCCGTTGTGTAGCTGTTTCATTAATTGCCATATCAATGATATAGTGACAAAAAGCAACAGCAACTACAATAACATTAGTAAAGTTTTATAATTTTTAAGACAATTCTCATACAAACATTGGACATATGACTAGAATTAACGATTATTTAATTCAATAATTTATAACTATGAGGAGGACAAACACAAACAAATACATCGTCACTTATGTACACCAACAACAAATCTATATGGGTCAATTTAAATGTTTGCGTGTGATATTGTTGTTGTTGTTGTTTTTGTTCTTATTTAAATTGTTATAATTGCATTAAATAGTTGTGATGACTTTGTTCACAAAAACAAATCAAGACAATTGTCAAAGACAAAGACTTCAATACCCCAACTACACACTAAGCTCAACGTCACTATCAATGAAATTGAAGCAATACACTAAAATTAACAACAATAAGACATCAAGGCACCATCGTATTGTTGTTATTGTGGTTAAATAACGACGACAATTTAATTGACCTCTAAAGGTCATAATGCCAAAAACTCAAAGAATTTTTAAAAGCAAAAAATCGAGCAGCACGTTTCAAATGAATTGTCTTCACAACATTTAACAAACTTACAAACAAATGTGATCTGAACCATTAAATATTAAATGAAAACTAAAATAAATTGCAATGTACAAATTAATTGTCATTGAAAATTAAATTCCTTAAGGTTAAAACATGAACTGCAATGAAAATGAGTGTAAGAACCGACAATGGGGTTTAATGAAAAAGTCAGATATTATGGTAGTTGTCAATACAACAACACGAATTCTCTTCCACTGCATATTTCGTATAGGGAGTAAAATCGAAAACAAATTGTTATGCACTTCAACATATGTATAAAGAAGGGCTTATATTCAAAACCTTCTATCTCGAAATGCATAACTTTTACGGAGAGCAGAAAAACTGTTCATTTAAATTATTTTGCAAATGTAATTATTTTTTTATTTTTTTTTTTTAAATATTTATTTAAAAACACTTTTCTCACAAGACCTCGCTTCGCGACCCCCTTTTGACATTGCAATGAAAGATCGATCCACTACAACTTTGACTAATTTAAAAATCAGAAAAAATGTTATGTAAAGATAAAATAATTAATAATTAAAATAATAATAAAAGACTTTTTCGTATAATAAATCTAATATTATTCTCAGTGTCCACAAATGATCGAATTTCTGTTTTGAGGGACAAAAGAGTGAAAAAAGATATTTTTACATAAAAATGTAGGTTGAAGAAAAATTGTTTAATAGTTTTAGGTCTTCGGAGCCAACAAGCGGATAAACTTTGCTATATTTCAACTATTTAAAATGCTTTTAAATATGTCGATTCAAAATTAAATTTAACGCATGAGTTACATTTCAAATCTTTTTGAAATGAACCTGGTACTTTATTAATATGAACATTGAAAGGACTTTCCGTCTTTAAATTATAAAGTTGATTAAGCAAATTTTCTTTATATGGCAGACAAACTTATTCATGAAATAAAAGTTTTGTGAACTCAAAACGATTTTATTAGAAGTTCTTGGCATAAGTAATATATTTTTATTTATATTTTTATAAAATATAAGTAGAATTTCATGTGTACAGAAAAAAAAAGTTCATATATTTAAAAACTTTGTTCATAAATATTATGAATCGAACATGACTTTTTTCCAAACTTTTTTCATAAAAAATAAAATTTGATTCATAGATATTATTAAATTGTTCTTTATGAAAATTTTAGGAATTTTGCAAAAATGTTGCTTAAATTTTGAATTATTTTTATAAGATTCTTTGAAAATGCTAAATAAAAATAGTTAAAATATAAAATATTAACAATAAATGGTTATTTTCAAAGAAAGTTAAATTTTTTTTTAGAAATTTGCACAAATTTTATGCCATTATGCAGCTCATATGTACATAATTTTATTATAAAGCGCTTCAGTTGTGTTGAATGATCCCAATATGCATCCAAAAATAATTAAAAACTAAAAATTTTCCAAAGAAAACTTCAAACATTTCGTTACAAAAGAAAATATTAAATAAAATTTATAAAATTTGTTTGTCTTCTTGAATTTGATTCATTTGGAAAAAAATTTAATATTTAAGAAATTATTCTTAATTATTATGAACTAAAATCAATGAAACTAAATTTTTATATTAATGTACTAATTTTTTTCAGTGTAAAAAAAATTTAAGTGAACTACATATTTATATTAAAAATTGTTTTCCCTGCCATCTTGTAAAGTTTTCTTTATACTGTGTGATTGACAGCAGTAATTTCTTCGTTTGATCATTGTCATTGACAGCATTACTATCTTCGTTTGATCATTGTTGTCTTTATCTACCATAATATTTTTAATCAAAGGTTCCTTCTTTAGTAGTTTCTTAAAAGAACTCATTTGAGAAAAAAAAACTTTAAGCTTGTGTTTAATTTGGGTGTATTTTGTAAAAAGATGTATTTCTTTTTTTAAATAGATTTATGCTTTTATTGGAATTTTCATTTAAACTTCTAAATAATATTTACATTAAAAAATTATGTGTTCAAGATTATTTTTCAGGAACTCTTCGCGACCCCACACGAATGTCCTTACGGACCTCTTGTGGGTCGCGGACCCCCATTTAAGAACCATTGTTTTACAATATTGACATAATATTGTTTACTTTATTTAACTTGACCTTATGTCTAAGCTACTGAACCGATTAAAATAAAAAGTGGCACTTTTGTATAACGTAGGTAGACGAGGCACAGTGTCACATTTGGCAGTTTTAGAACAACAAAAATCCAATTTTAGAGATATTGGTCTGAAATTGTATATTCTGTTAGTTTTTTTTATTTTTTTTATGATTTCTTTTTAATAAAAATCAATATTTTCAGTATTTATTTTTTAACCTTGATATCTTTCTATCTCAAAACGACATAGAAAGATAAAGTCGGTCAATACCCTACACCATCATGTATGTGAATCAAAATTCTGGAAGGGATTATATATTAGACCTGTGGCCAATTTTGGATCGATACATTTACTAAGTGTTAAATAAAATATGTATACAATGATTTTATGCATATTAGGGCGAATCCCGGAAGTGGGTTTATATGGGAGCTATTATAAATTATGGACCAACCTCAGAAAATTTGGCACTGTGGTTCGAAAAACTAGGAATGAGGGTTACTATAAAGCACGGTTTTCCAAATGGGGGTCCGCAGCAACTTTATAGGGTCTAAAATAGAATATAAATTCCATTGCTATTTGTTGTCGGAATAAGATGTGAAATAAGAGATCGCAGACGATCAAAGAACCAATTATGGTGTTAAAATATCTAATAAAGTCACTAAGTTCTTGTGTATATTGGAATAGAAGCCTGATTAAGAAGTTTTGCTTTTTTATTATTTTGTTTTTAAATAAAGCGATACGGAAAGCCATCGTATTTTGAAGCTTTAGTTCAAACAACTTATAGTTTAAAAAAAGTTTGATAACACCAGTCGAAAAAAAAAATTTTTTTGTGCTTCTTCAAAAAAAAATAAATAAAAAAGACTAGATGGACTTCCGCATGCTAAACTCGAATCTGCTTTCAGTTTTTTCCCATCTGGTAAAGATTTTTTTATGGGTATAAATTTTTTTATGAGTATAATTCACTATAACTCGAGTACGGTATGCACGACAAATTTTTATCCACTCAATAGTTTAGGAGATATTTCGAAATTTATGCCCGAAAACATCAAAAATGTTTTAGTTTATCATCTTTATCTCAAAGCTTTATCTACGAGCAAATAAAGCCACGTATCATAAAAATTGATGCACAAATCTTGATTGCATTCACAGTTAAGTTAGGATACCCATGCATACCTACAGTTAAGTGGAAATATACTAGTTTTTCGTCTTAAATAAAAAAAAAGGTGGATTAGATGTAATTTAACATGCTAAATAAGAATCAACTTTTACTTTTTTTCTATCACGTATTGATTTTTTTATGGGCATGACTATTATGACCACGAATTAAGGCAGTCACAGTTGTATTACTCAAGAAAGGTTTGTCCTAGATATATAAAACTCCAATATATAGCAACTTAAATTGTCTTTTAGCTGAATTTACATAATTTTTTGTCCAGTTTATATTTTCGTAGTTATTCGGTAATTAGTAGCGAAAAAAATATATTTTTTTTTTTTTTTTCTTAAATCGTAAAAACCTTGAAGACAATTTTCTTATGCATCTTTTGGTGTATCACTTATCAAAATCGTGTAAACGGTTCTTGAGTTATAGTCTAAATTTGACAAACCATTCTCGAATTTTATAGTGTGACGCTGAATAAGGTGATATTAGTCATGCCAATAAAAAAAAAAAAATCAGTACGTGATAGAAAAAAAGTGAATGCAGATTCTTGTTTAACTCTTCAAAATCCACCTAGTACACCTAGCTCAGATTAGCGGGAAAATTAAAAATTCCTGAAAGGGTCCGTGAGGTGATGAAAACCAAAGATAGAGTACTTTGAATATAGGCCCAAAATATGTTGCATATAAGTAAAAAAAAAAGCTGTCCTTTAATTAATTTAATTGAATTCTCAAATTGACGCTCGACCAAAAGTTACTCAAGTTAATCATGGAATGACTTTGTATTGTGTACAGTGGGTATGGGGAAGAACTTTTCAAATTATTTTTTAATTGTAAATTTAATAACTTCTTACAAGATGAGATAATAATGTCTCTATTATCATGTCAGTGAATCTATTAAAAGTGCAATAGAAAAAACAATGAAAATATAGTTTTAAAACTTATCCAATAAGTCCGATTAGTTTATATACGATCCAACAAGATCAAAAAGTATAAAAGCGAGAAGTAAAGGTGTAGAAGAATAAGAAAAATTTAAGTATTTTTTTTTTTTTATAAATATTTTTCATTTAAAACTGTCTTGGTTTTATCCTGATGACAAGCCATATGTAAGTCATGCATCTTCTGAAAGGAAATGAAGAATATAATACACACTAATAAAAAACTCCATGTCTACTGTTTGTAAACAATTCATATTTTGAAAATCCAAATGATATTTTTTTAACGATTCTTTATTTATATATTGAATCTGCCCTTATTTTAAGGCCTCACAATATGTATTCAAATCTTAAAACTAGAAACTAAACATTACTTTATCTCTAACCAGAGCATGGGTAGGTGAATAATTTATCCTCCTAATAACGGGATGGGAATCCTTGAATTTGTTTGAACTTCAGTAAGAAGTCTTGCAAGTGGATTGGGATGAGTCTGCAGTTTTGTATTGTATTTTTCACTGCGCTTTTTACAAATGGAACCTCTAAATCTCTATGGACATTCTCATTTCTTTTATACCATGGTGCACCTGTCATGGTTCTAATAATTTTCGATTGGGCCCTTTGAATAACATCGATACTCGTATTACTGGCTGTACCCCATAATTAGATGCCATATGTCCAAATTAGTTTTAAACGATTTTATTTATTGTCTTAGTTTTGATTGGCTGTTTATTAACCAGTGAATGCTAGAAGTTAAAGTCTCTTGGTTTCTATATGACGACGCCAAGTTAATCGCATATCTAAGTGAATACCAAGGTATTTAACATGATCTGACTGGGGTATACTTATATCATTAAGTCTAACTGGTGGACAGTTTTCTCTTCTGAGGGTGAATGTAAAGTGGTTACTTTTCAATTCATTTACTCGTATACGCCAGTTTTTCAACCATGTCTCCACAAGTCGGAGATAAATATCAAGTTGTCTAGATGATATGTGCAGGTTTTCCTGGGAACTGAGTATTGCCGTATCATCAGCAAACGTAGAAACAGTCAGTTCACCACATACTGGTAAGTCAGAAGTGTAAATTAAGTACAAGGTAGGTCCCAGAACACTTCCCTGTGGAACACCTGCTTTTATTTAAAACTCTTCTGTAACAAATTCGTTATACTTTACTCTAAATAAACGATCAGATAGATAGGACTCCAGCAATTTGTGGGTACATGGTAGTAGTACACGTTTAATTTTATATATTAGTTATGAAATTATCTACTATTTTTTGGAGAACATAATTGTTTAAAATATATGTTGGATGCTACGCCCAGTTAAAATAAACTAAAAAATAGTATGACAAAATTTCCGTGGAAAACTCTAAGGAGTAATTTCAAAGTCACTTTCTCCAATTCTGCTTTCTAAAGTTCCCTATCATCCAATATTGGGTCTCATTGTTAATACATTTATGATGAATTTGAGTTTCATTTCTTAAATTGTTTCTTTTAGCTACTGTTTCTTTCTAGAAGTATAGGTTCAAGTTTTGACGAAATATTAGCTAAATTGTAAAATATCAAGTTTTTGACTGTTACTACATCATATACAAGATAATGACTATGAACCTGTTAACTCAAACTTAGCTACCAAATGGATTTGTCTGTCCCTTTGTTCGACACATTATGGGATCGGTTCACAATTGACAAAATTCTCACATAAGAAACTATGCTTTACGTATAAAAATTAATAGCAATAGATTTTTCTTAGATCCAAATAAAATCATTTTAGTAAATTTTCATTGTATTTTTGAATATTTTAGTTAAGTTTCTTATAATAAAACTAAAAGAAAGGAGCTTAATAATAAGGAAAGAAAAATAATCAAATAATTCTACTATTTTGTCTCTCTCTTACAGCATCTATACCTACACGCAAAGAAAAAATATGGTTCTGGAGATCATAAACTAAGAGCAACATACTATGATTGTAATATATGATTCCAGGTTACAATAAATATATTTGTACGTAATCATTATTATGATTCCAATTTATAATTTATTAGTAAGGTTCATAACCTTATTATTAACTTTAAGTAAGTTTTATAGCCTTTTCAATTTCATCACGTTTTTATAATTTAATAAATCCCATGTTATCATATATATAAACTAGTTTCATCATATATATAATTCCATTTTATCATATATATAATTCCATTCTATCATATATATGAACTAATTCCATCATAAGTATAATTCCATTTTATCGTATACATAATCCCATGTTATCATATATGTATAGAATTCCATTTTATCATATATATGAACCAATTTCATCATATATATAATCCTATTTTATCATATAAATAATCCCATGTTTTCATATTTATATTCATTTGTACCACGATATGTGGTACATTCATTATACTGAATAAAAACCTTGTCAATTTATATTTGTTCATATCTAAACTAAATTAGAATTAATATACTAACAAACTACTGGACTGATACACAAAAAGTCATTAAAAACAAATAAAAATATTAGCTTAATGGTTGTAGAATTAACCAAATTTTGTAAAATTAACTGAATGGTTGTAGAATTAACTAAATAGAATTGACTAAATGATTGGATTTATCATAGATATGATTTCATATTAAATACATATTATAATTCAGTCAACCACATTAATCATTAAATGATCAAGCAGAATCATAAACGTTGCTATCATGAACATGTTATTATTTAAATCAATGAAAAACGGCTATATAAACATTGAATAGTTGTAGTGATCATGCTGTAACCATGTTTTTGCTCTGCGTGTAGGCTTCCGATCTGACATAACTATTTACTATGGTTTTTGTCAAAAAGCGGGATTCTGAACAAAATTTTATATAAAAAGCGGGATTTTTAAAAGTTTTGTAAAAAAAGAGGATATTTTCTTTTCATATTTTTTCGGGCACAGTCCTTATTTTAGATTAAAAATTAATTCATATGAAAATATAATATATATTCCTACTTTAAATATATTAAGTAGTAAACTGAATAAAAAAATCAATAAAAAGTAGGTTTTGAAAAAAAAAGAAAAAATATTATAAATAAATAATTACATACTATGTTATATTAAAGTAGTTATTAAACTACTTCTATGTAATGTATGCGATATGTTACTGCCATTGAAAAGTAACTACAACCATAACTACATGTCATTACTAAGTTTTTGCTGGCTAAATATTAGTAATAATTTTATAGAAAACGTAAATAAAGAAATCGAATAAATAATTGTTAGAGTTAAAAAAGCGGGATTTCTTTATAAAAATCTTAAAACGAGGGATAATCCCACCAAAAGCGGAACGTCTGCTCACGTTAGACATAACCTATTTAAAAAACACCCTCAATCCAATATTATAAAAATTTCTCAATACCCACTGTCTTATTTAATGTCAAACGTTTAATTTAATCTTAATTATCTGTGTGAAATAAACATAAATCACTTTTTTGTTAAAAAAAAAAAAAAAAAATATCCATACAATTGATTCCCTTTCGTAAGACTGTAAGTTCCCAGTTCATTACAAAAAGTTTATCGTAGTAGCTTTTGATTTGAACAAATATTGTTTCGTTTATTGGGGAAAACCAGTTGAGTGGATCATCAATTTATGACACTGACAGGTTCGCACACAATTTCTTTGCTTCTACTCATCTTTTGAACATTTGTTATTGTTGTGGTTTAATACATAAGAGTTGTTGTCAAACACATACAAAAAAAAAATCCATCATTCTTCATCATTTGCTTGTTGCAATTGTAACTTAAAAAAAAAAACAAAAACTATATTTTGATGATTGTAAAACATTGACCAAATTGTGAAGGGAGTAGTCATCATCATCATCCTGTTCATCATTGTTTCAAACTGATAAAAATCTTGAAGTCTCTATCAAGTGCAACCAAAAAATCCTAAATACAATAAGTTATTTGTATAAATGAAATTTACCGACAAGTTGTTTCTAGTTAGTTATTATTGTTGTCGTTGTAGATGATGATTGTGCGTTTTTCATGGCAATACAAAAACGATGATGATTCTATATCAAGTCAGTGTCTGGGAACCTTCTTCTTCTTCTGCTTCCATTTGATAATACAATTGTTTTCTCACTCATATTTTTGTGAAGGAGACAAACTGGTGTCTATTGTTTTGTATCTGTTAAAGTGTTGTGCCCTCATTCGTGTAGACATTTACGTTTTATTCAATTTTATTTGAATCTTTTTTTTTATTATTTGGTTCGTTCTGTTTCATTTGATTTAAATTTTTATGTTTGAGACAATTGTTCTTGGTGAAAACGAACGAAAAAAAAAAGAAAGAATTTTAATGCAAATGTATCGGCAGTTTGGTCATTTCTCGTTTAGTTTGTAGCTACTGGTACTTACGTGCTGCTAAGTAGTTTAAATACAAATTTAGCCTTAAATGTTTGTTACACTCTTACAAATAATTATGTTAAATGCTAAACGAAAATTTTCTTCAAAATTAATCCTATGTAATTTTTGCGAAGAGATTCACTCGTTAGTTAAATTCATCTAATCTGAATTTGTATTAAGGGCAAATAATTTTTATCTTTAATTTTTTTCTCAGTGTATGGTTTGGGAAATTAAAATAGAGCAGAATCTCCATCACATATTACTTTATAAACATTCATGCATATAAAGCTTCGAATTTACGCAAAAATATGCTGGTTTGCGATGGTTTAAATAAAAATATAAAAAATCTAAAAAAAGTGCTTAATAAATAAAACAAATCACAAAACAAAAATCATCACGGAACCTCAAATCAAGACATTATTAATTTTAATTTTACTTAATTTAGTAAAATTTATGACAATGCCAGTAGTGTTTTTATTCATCTTATGATGACTACAAAAACACTAAAAAATAAATATAAACACATGTGTGTACGTACGGGAGATGGTTCTTTATTGATGAACTATGAAAGCTTTTTCCTTATTAAGTTTACGAAATAAATTTGATGAGAAATTGTAAAAAAAAAAAAAAAAAAACAAAAAAAAAAAAACATTAAACAAAACGAGAAAATAAGATATAGTCGGTCAAGACCGACTATATAAAACCCTACATCATTGTGTATGAGTATAAATATTCGGGAAGGGGACTTATATAAGACCTGTGTCCAATTGTAGACCAACACTTTTACTAAATGTAAAATAATATATACAAATATAAAATAATTTGTTGATACTAACATCTAGATGATTTTATTCACTTTAGGGCGATTCCCGGAAGTAGGTTTGTATGGGAGCTATGGTAAATTATGGACCGATTCTCATGAAATTTGGCAATGCTGTTTCTACTTACATAAAACTTATTTGTGTCGATTATTAATTAACTTCGTATCGGATTTATGCACGTTAAAGTGATTTTCGGAAGAAGAGTTTATATGGGAGCTATGGTCAAATGTGGGCCGATTTTCATGAAATTTGGCAAAAAGATTAATATTTATACGAAACTTCTTCTCATTTGTATGGGGGCTAGGTAAAATAATGGACCGATCACAACCAATTTCAATAGGCTTCGTCCTTGTATCATAAAAGTCCCAAGTGCCAAATTTCACTTCTTCAAAATTGTGACCTGTACTTTGTGCACAAGCTTTACATGGACAGCCAGACAGCCAGCCAGCCGGACATCGTTAGGTCGATTTAACAATTGATTCTGAGTCGGTGTTGGATAACGTTTTCTATGCGTTACAAACAACAGCACAAACGCATAATACCCCAACCGCCTATGGTGGTGTAGGGTAAAAAAATAAAATCTATGTATCAAATGGTCAGACAAATATTTATTGCAGCATATATAATTGCCATAAAAACTTTGTATGCAGTCAGAATATTCGTTTGGAATTAAATAGATCGTAAGATTAATATTTAATTTTCTAGCTTAGATCTTTAAGGAACTTTTAAAATGTCTTTCCGTCTGAAAGTTTTAATTCTAGTTACGTAGTAGTTGTCAAAACATTCGGAACTGAGACAATAGTTCATCTTTGAATTCAGATTTATCTCTTAAACAAAAGAATGTACGACAATGAAATTTTTTACAGATTGTTCGGAAACCAAAAATGATCGCCCACCTGCTATATAAAAAAAAAAAAAAAAATTGCAGATGCTGGGTATGTAGATTTGGTCAAGCCGAATAAAACATTCTTTCTGGTTTCGTGTTGTTTTTGATACGGTCTTTTTGCACTGTATTATCAAAAATAGAAGGAAATATGAATATTTCAGAATTTTTCTTCATTTTTCTTATTTAAAATTGATTTATTCCAAAACAAGCTAAAACTAGTAGGTATACCTACTAAATTTCAATATTTTAAAATTTTTATAACTCTTTCAGTTAAAGGAAACTTTATACTTACTTGTTTGAATATTTTATAAATATTTTTAACTTTTTGAATATATATTTTTTATATTCTAAGCGCCGAGTCTCTGGGTATCCGTCCATGATGAAATTTAGAGATAAAGAATCATCAAACAATGCAGATATTTGCGATATGTTTGCTGCTTTCTTTTCATCTGTCTATTCCGATAGAGAATTACATCAACTTTCCAATTATCCATAATCAATTATAATACATCCCTAATAAATTGTCCAAATTTTTATAAATCCATGGTAATAGCAGCTGTACAGAACCTTTAATATTCTGTACAAGCGTTCTCATAAAGTGTTTAAATTCTCTTATGTATATCTTCGTTATTTTCCTGCAGTTTGGAGAAAATCCTATATTATACCTTTGTTTAAATCTGGAAGCAGATCTAACATCTCAAACTATAGAGGGATTGCTAAATTAAGTGTTATTCCAAAACTTTTCGAAGATAGTTACTGAAATACTTTCGCATCATGTTGTTTGTTATCTTTCCCCATTCCAGCATGGATTCAGAAATCTTTTGGAGTTCACAACCTCAGTTATAAAAGCATTTCACTCCGGCTTACAGGCAGACACAATATATACAGATCCCAGTAAAGCTTTCGATAAAGCAAACCACGATCTCTTATTGTTAAAATTGGATAAACTCGGATTTTCTCCTGTTTTCCTTAAATGGATATTTACATATCTTAAAAATAGATACCAATGTGTATTATTTATAGAATGTAAATCCAAAACCATACCTATTTTATTCGGTGTTCCACAAGGTAGTCATATCGGCCCATTATATTTCCTAATATTTATAAATAATTTACCAGCTTGTATTAAGAATTCCAGAATATTAAAGTATGCAGATGATGTAAAGATGTTCCATAGCCTTACTCCAATCAGATCTTGACAACCTTTACGATTGGCGTATTATAAATCGAATGGATCTGAATTTAAGAAAATGTAAACAGATAATGTTCTAAAAAAGAAGTCCAGTACTCTGTAGATGCAGAATAAATGAAAATTAACTATATCCAGTCGACGAATTTTTTGTTCTCGATGTATTGCTTGATTGTAAACTATCCTTTAATTCCCACATTTCATAAATCGTTAATAAGGCAAAAGGAGTTCTAAGTTTCCTCAAGCGCTGTGGAAAAGAATTTAATGATCCTTACGTTTCGTAGCAATTACTCACATATCTTGTAAGGCCATTCCTGGAGTATGCTTCCATGGTCTGGGATCCTCAATACGAAGATCATGTAAAGAAAAAAAAAGAAAAAAAGAAGATTCAATTTCTCTTCAGTTCCCCACCATCGATTGAAAAATCATGGATTCCATACATTTTGGCAAAAGAAAGTAGCTTTTTTTATCGAATATTTTTTTCATAACTGGCTTAAATTTTTTGATACCCAATTCAAATTTCAATACTTTTCTTTATGAAATGTTCTAGATCCGTCACTTTTCATCGCTGGTAGGAAACTGAAAATCAATTTTAAATTTATTTTTTATATTTTTTCCATATTAAGCTAACATTACACAACGTTTTTATCTACGGGCACTCTAATAAACATACATATTTCATAAATTTGAGCCTAAATATTTTCTGAAGAATAATTGACAAATGTAAAAATCTAAAAATTTTTATATTTTGAAAGGTCACCTTTTTGTTATTGTAACTAAAGTATTTTTCCGAAAATTGTCTCATGTGACCTAACTTACCAGTTGGCTGTCAACATTTTTTAAAACCCTCAAAAATTTATTAAAGCATCTAATTTAATTCGCAAAAGTACCGAAATCAACAACCAATTTTTTCGCAGGCCCTTATAAGATCCAGTCTATCAGAAAATGCCAAAATATGCTTTTTTAACAAAATTTAAAAATTAAATACATATATAGTTACCTTTTTTCGACAAAAATTAAAATTTTTGACACCTGTTTTTAAATTTGACTTTAAATTTTTATTTATTTTTTTTGTTATCGAGGTTATTAAAAAAACAAGCGCGAATGTTATATTGGGTCCGGCCGAATCTATATACCCACTATCAACCTTTTCAAATTTCACGTTATATGAGAGGGATTCGGTAAAGTGGGCGGGCCACGCCCATTGTTTGTTTCCGAGTTTACATTTGTCCTTGAACTATTTGAACACAATTTCGTTGATTTTCACCTTATATGGGAGGTGGGCGGTAAAGTGGGCGGACCACGCCCATTTTTGGTTTCCGAATTTATATTGATCACCGAACTATACATACAAAATTTCGCTGTCCTACATGCTTTTGTTGCAGAAATATCGGCAGAAAACTATAAAATGGACACCCTGTGTTTCTAGTTTTTAGCTTATAACTTTTTTGTTTATTAACCGATTTTGCCCATTTTCAATCCCAAACAAACCTTATAAGACAAACATTTGTGCCAAATTTCGTCCCCCTACGTTTCTCCGTTCGAGCCCTATCCTGCTTTCAACAGACGGACAGACGGACGGACATAGCTAGATCGACTCAGAATCTAACCAGGACCCATTATATATATACTTTGTGGGGTCTTAGATGATTCCTTCGACATGTTACACACGGAATGACAAAATCAATATACCCCCCATCTTTTTGATGGTGGGTATAAAAATGTTTCAGTTTATCATCTTTATTTTAAAGCTAGAAATACTGCGAACAAAATAAGGCATGTATCTTTCAAATTGATCCACAAATCGTTATTTTATTCACAGTTAAGTAAAAATACCCACGTTACATATAATTGCGTGGTGGCCAAAAAAAATATTTTTTTTTATTTTTTCTTGAAACAAAAATAGATGAACTAAGTGGATTTTGACAAGTTAAACAAGGATCTGCATTCAAGTTTTTTCTATCATATACTGATTTCTTTTTATGGGCATGATTAATATCATCACCTTATTCAGCGTTCACGCTATAAAATTCGAGAATGGTTTGTCAAATTTAGGCTGTAACTCAAGAACCATTTAGACGATTTTGATATATGATACACCAAAAGACGTATACGAAAATTTTCTTCAAGCTGCGTCAACAATATTTTTTATTTGCTCTAGAATTTCAGAGTTATGGATCAAATTTTTCCAAATTTTTCCAATATTTTTTTTTTTTTTTAACTGGACAAACAAATTATGTAAACTCATCTCAAAGACAATTTAGATCACTATATATTGGAGTTTAATTTATCTTAATTGGACAAACCGTTCTCGAGTTATACAAGTGTGACTGCCTAAAGGCGGGGTCTTAGTAGTCATGCCCATAAAAAAAATCAAAACGTGATAGAAAAAAAGTAAAATCCGATTCTTATTTAGCACGTTAGATTTCATCGAATCCATCTATTTTTTTTTTGGCCCATTAGGGTATCTCCACTTAACTGTAGGTATGCATGGGTATCCCAACTTAACTGTGAATCCAATCAAGATTTGTGCATCAATTTTCATGATACGTGACTTTATTTACTCGTAGTTTTGCCAGCTTTAAAATAAAGATGATAAACTGAAACATTTTCGATGTTTTCACTTTTAAAAAGAAATTTTAGTAAAAAAAAAAAGAAATCTTGAATTTAGCATAAACAATTTTTTTCAGACACTTATTTCGAAATATCTCCAAAACTGTTGAGCGGTTTTGTTTGTAGAACGACTTAAAACCAGTTTTATTCGACATATTTTGGTGTATTATTTATATAAATCGTGCATACAGTTCTCGAGTTATAGTGAAATATACTCGAGTAATTGGCTTATTAGGGCGCAATGTTAGACACGCCCATAAAAAAAAATCTCGACCTGATGGGAAAAAACTGAAAGCAGATTCTAGTCCACATATTTTTTTTAAAGAAGTACGAAAAAATTTTTTTTTGTCGGCCAGTGTTATAAGCGACCGTATTTTAAACTGAAGTATCGCTTTTCATTTCTTTAAACGAAATTCAATATTCAAATACATAAAATATGAATTTAACACAATTTCTTTAAAACACTTTTCTCTTACTACATTTCTTTGCAACATCAAAATGCCTTAAAATATTTCAAACAAAAAAAAAAAAAAAAAAAAAATTTAAAAGAAACCTTTTCTGTTCTAGAAGAAGAAGAGACGATTTAACTTGATTTTCAACCACATCTAACGCACGTAATTTTAAATTATATAAAATTATAATCACCAACAAATGTATAATTTGGTACTCTTTTCAGCAATTTTTTCATGTCTTCTTTTTTTTTTTTTTTTTCTTTTGCTGTTGAAAATACATAATCATCTCTACAGCAATAGCAACAATAATTTTCAAATATTTCCAAAGAAGAAGTTATAGCAGCTACAATACCAACAGCAACAAATAAAAAAATTTAAAAAGAAAATAAGTATCAGTCCATAATTTGTTTTTTTTTTCTCAGTCTCTATTACTGTCTGTCGTTTTGTAAATTATACACGTTAAATATGAACAAAATTTTAGTCTTGTATTTGTCTGTCTGATGACCTTGAAAAAGAAAATTATTATTAACTGATATTTGTTGTTGCTGTTTTTATATGAATTTAAATAATTATTTTGAAAATAAAAGTTAAAAAATCAAAAGTAAAACAGAAAAATTTAATATGCTCATATGAACGAACAGTAGAGGTAACAAAAATAGTCAAATTTGAGAAGAAAATACAAAGTGACTTAAATTAAAAATATAACGTTACACGCAGAGAAAAACATGGTTACAGCATGATCACCACAACTATTCAATGATTATATAGCCGTTTTTCATTGATTTAAATATACTGTGTTCATGATAGCAACGTTTATGATTCTGTTTAATCATTTAATGATTACTGACAACCAAAATTTTAATATGGTTCACTGAATTATAATATGTATTTAAATATGTTTTTATGAAATCATATTTATGAATAAATCCAATCATTTAGTCAACTCTACAACAATTTAGTTAATTACATAACCATTCATTTCACTTTACAAATTTGGTTAATTCTACAACCATTAAGCCATTAACTTTTAATGCCTTTTGAATACACATTTTTGTGTATCAGTCCAGTAGTTTGTTAGTATATTAATTCTCATTTAGTTTATATATGAACAAATATATATTGACAAGTTTCGTTTTTATTCAGTATGATGAATGTATCACTTATTGTGGTACAAATGAATATAAATATGAAAATATGGGATCATATATATGATAAAATGAGATTATATATATGATGAAATTAGTTCATATATATGATAAAATGGAATTATACTTATGATGGAATTAGTTCATATATATGATAGAATTGAATAATATATATGATAAAATTGAATTATATATATATATATATATATATATATATATATATATATATATATATATATATATATATATATATATATATATATATATATATATATATATATATATATATATATATATATATATATATATATATATATATATATATATATAATGAAATTAGTGTATATATATAATAACATGGAATTAAACGATAAAAACATGATGAAATTGAAAGCAATACTTAAGAAAATGTTATAAAACTTACTAAAAGTATTTAATAAGGTTATGAACCTTACTTATAAATTGAAATCATAGTAATGATTACTTACAAATATACTTATTGTAACCTGGAATCATATATTACAATCATAGTATGTTGCTCTTAGTTTATGGTCACTGGAACCATATTTTTTCTTTGCGTGTATGATCTTGGGATCTTTTGAGAAAGATGTTCCCGAGTTCACACTATTTTAACAAGTTAGATTTTAATTTTTGTGAAGAGGAGTTTAAATTTTAAATGTAGTAATTGGCAAAGAATTATATACCTATACATTATCATTTACTATTGGCAATTCAAAAGATAGTTTATAAATTGTTGATTAATTTACTTCTTCTTTAAAATGTTAGTTACATAAAACCTGACATTCTATCTACATTTAAAGTTTCAAATCGTTTAAAACTAAAGATGAACATATTTCAAAATAGAGATACAAAAACCATAAAAGATCAATTAGTAAGTGTAGAAAATAATATCATGAAGTAAAGCTCAGTAGGAGAGTTTTGTGAGAGAATTTATTATAGAAGAAAAGAAAATACTCGTAGTAGCATAATTAAAGATCAAAGCGTTGAAATTAACTTTAAACATATTAAACCAGCTGGATAGATTAAACAATAACAATAACTAACCATTCATACTTTCAGGTATCCACCACAACCATTCATAGAGAGATTCCCATTCATAATCATCTTCCGCAATTTAAATGATCAGCTCAAAATAAATTTATTTCTTTGCTACGAGTATTTATTTTGAATGGTATTTTCTTATATATATTTTTTTACCCTATTTTCTATTTTATTTTTTTGTCTATGCTTATCAGCTTTGCAACGAAAGTGGTAATTAACCAGAAGCCAAGCATTAAATTATTTATTATAGAAAAAAAAAAAAAAAATATCTACTTCAACACCATTATAATAACCCAACGATATTAAAAACAACAGCAGCGGTAATAGCAACAACATGTAACTAATAACAATGGCAAGAAATATCAGCAGGTTATTGGAAGTGTTTGAAAAAAGACATAACCATGAAATAAATTCATTCTGTCTTTAAAACCTGCTACGAGTCTATCGTCCTCTATAGGAAAAGATCATTACAATATTTGAGTCGTTTTCACTCTTTGGTAAATTTGACGCATAAAAGAGTGTGGAGATGAAGATACAGTATAAACTCGATAATGCGAATAACACTGGTCGACAAAAAAAATAATCCCCCAAAGGCGAATAGTTGAACTAATGCATTTTGATGTGCAAAATACGAATTTGCTTTCAGTTTTTTTCCATCAGGTCAGGATTTTTTTTTTATGGGCGTGCCTAACATTTCGCCCATAGTAAGACCATTACTTTAGTAAATTTCCTCATAACTCAAGTACGATGTGTACGATTGATTTCTTCAAATCACCTAAAATTAATTTTATTTTGAAATAAGTGCCCAAAAAAAAAAAAATAATTTTCATGCAGAATTTTAGATTTTTTTGTTACTAAAATTTCTTTTAATAAATGAAAACACTAAAAATGTTTATCATCTTTATATTAAAGCTGGTAATGCTGCGAACAAAATAAGGTATGTATCTTCAAAATTGATGCACAAATCGTGATTTTATTTACAGTTAAGTAAAAATACCCATGTTACATTCAATTGCGCAGAAAATAAAATAATTTCTTTTCTTGAAATAAAAATAAGTGGACTAGGTGGATTTTGACGAGTTAAACAAGAATCTGTATTACATTTTTTTCTATCACGTGCTGATTTTTTTTAGGTGCATGACTAATATTATCACCTTATTCAGCGGTCACACTATAAAATTCGAGAATTGTTTGTCAAATTTAGAATATAACTCAAAAACCGTTTACACGATTTTGATAAATGATACATCAAAATATGCATACGAAAATTGTCTTCAAGGTATGTCAACAATATTTTTTATTCGCTCAAGGATTTCAGAGTTATGGATCATATTTTTCACCATTTTTCCAAAAAAAAAAAAAAAAATATTAACTGGACAAAAAAGTATGTAAATTCAGCTCAAAGACAATATAGATCACTATATATTTGAGTTTAATTTATCTTAATAGGACAAACAGTTCTCGAGTTATACAGTGTGACTGCCTAAAGGCAGTGATAGTCAGGGATCATGATAGTCATTCCCATAAAAATAAATCAATACGTAGAAAAAAAGTAAAAGCTGATTCTTATTTAGCACATTAAATTCCATCTAATCAACCTATTTTTTTTTTATTTAAGACAAAAAAAAAAAAAAAAATGTTTGCCGACTAGTGTATTTCCACTGAACTGTTGGTATTCATGGGTACCCTAACTTAACTGTGAATGCAATCAAGATTTGTACATTAATTTTTATGGTACGTGGCTTTATTTACTCGTAGTTTTGCCAGCTTTGAAATAAAGATGATAAACTGAAATATTTTTGATGTTCTCACTTTTAAAAAGAAGTTTTAGTAAAAAAATAAATCTTGAATTTAGCATGAAAAATTTTTTTTCGGACACTTATTTCTAAATATCTCCAAAACTAATGGGCGGATAAAAATTTGTTAGTAGAACGACTTCAAGCCAATTTTAATCCACATATTTTGGTGTATTATTATAGTGAAATATACTCGAGTAATCGGCTTATTTATGGCGCAATATTAGACACGCCCATAAACAAGCTCGACCTGATGGGAGAGAACTGAAAGCAGATTCGAGTTTAGCATGCGTAGTTCCATCTAGTCCACATATTATCATTAATATTGCTATATTTAAGGGGTTTATGATCGTTAAACCCTTTTCCGGGAGAACATTTGTATGGGGGCTAGGTGAAATATTGGACCGATCATAACCAATTTCAATAGGCTTTGTCCCTGGACCAAAGGAAACCTGTGTACCAAATTTCATAAATTTTAGTTCAAAATTGCGACCTGTAGTTTGATTACAAGGTTTATATGGACGGACAGACGGTCAGACGGACAGACGGACATCGTTAAATCAACTCAGAAAGTGATTCTAAGCCGATTGGTATAAATTAAGGTGGGTCTTAGACCAATATTTTTGGGTGTTACAAACATCAGCACAAACACATAATACCCTCCCCACCTATGGTGGTGTAGGGTATAAAAATGAAACTTCTTTGTACTTCTTCAACTAATTAAGAAATGTAATAATTCTTATCTGAAAATTAATGAATTCAACTACAATCAACTCTTATATAAAAATTTTTAATATATTTTTCAAGCTATATTTAAATAAAAATATTACTTTTTATATTAAATCCGGATTACGGAGTTGCAGTCAATCCGAATTGTAAATTATAGAGTATGTAATATGTTGGAAAATACCGTCCGGATTATCGAAAAATCCCGATTATCGACCTCCAAATTATCGAGATTACACTGTATTGTTTTTACGTTGTAAAGTAGTAATATATTTTAGTGTTGTTGAATTTGTTAAACTCTATTGATTATTCGGTTAGAAATGCAAAATTATTAGAAAAAATTTAATAATATTTGATATCGAAATTACACTAAGGGAAAAAATTCGATTCAAAATCAACAACGGTTGTGCTCACATTTGTAATTTACGGTAACAGCTTTTTAATACCTTTCGTTAACAAATTTAATAGAAAACATATGTAATTTAACAATTTGATACCGAAATGGTTTCAACTTGGTATCAATTGGGTATCGATTTTCAATAAGAATTTAACATGCAGTGTTTAATTTAAACACATACGGTGTAGATTCACTATTGACACAGAATGGTATCGTTTTCAACACGTATGTGATTGATATTTCTCTGGGTGTACTAACGATCCATCTACGATAGAAATACAATATTCAATTTTTATCATCATTAAAATAAATTTGTTTCAAATAAAACAAAACATATCGAGGGCTTATATTCAAAACGGGCCTCATGCAAAACAGCATTGTTCAGGAGAATATAAAAACTTTTTATTTCCCTCATTTTTCAACATTTTGCAATCCGTTCTTCTACGATTTATTAATATTACGTCTACTAAATCTCACACTGAAAAATATTTTGTCTTAATTATTTTAAATGTTTGTTAAAAAATGTTCATATAACCCGTTTTGATTATTTGAAATTAAAGAAGTAAAACATACTATTTTTGGAAAAAATATTGACAATATGTTAAATTTATGATATCATACTAATCAGGATATAAAAAAAATCTAAATTTTGTGGTTGGCTGGACCATTTTTAATCGTTAGAAATTTCAAATAACAGGAATGTTTACTAAAAGGACGAAAATGTGTTCAAGATTAAAATTATAAACTAAACTTTGAAAAAAATTGCAAAAAAATTTTACACCAATTAAAATTTTATTATATTGCATATCAAAAACTCAAAAATTATTAAAACCTTTAAAGACGATGTTTATTGCACTTTTTATTTAATTATCATTTTTATAAGAAACTGATTTTGGTATCTAAGATGTTTTGCTTATAATTACGAATTTTATTAAAATTTTTTCATTTCTGTCTTTAAATCTAGAGTATAGTGCTCCAACTTAGCTTCATAAAATGTTGATAGGTGTACCCGCGTATGATCTATAAGCATCTAAAAAAGGTTAAAAATCTAATTTCAATGGCTTTTTCCTTCAGACTGTATTGAGATAACAAAATTTTTATGATATATATTAAGATTGTAATTCAAAATGTTTAAGAAAAGTTTAAACCGCAAAGAAAATTCTCATTATTTATCAATTTTTATTTTTAAATTTCTTTGAATATCAAACAAAAACTTGCATATAGCCCGTTTTGCCTTAAAAAAATATATACTGTTTGTAGATAGCCCAAAAACAAAAAGTGAAAAACATAGTGTTTGAAAAAAAAATTTTTCTAAATCTGCATGAATATAAGCCCTCGATATTTCATTCAAATAAAAACATAAATTTTGATTTTATTTACAAAATAGTGAAAATATCTCATTTATAAATTACACAAAAATAAGTATGTGTTAAAAATAAGTGCGAAAGGTATAGTTGGTCAAGTTCGACTATATGATACTCTACACTAGCGATAGGCACAATGAGAGGATGCATTTGGTTTGTTTAAACACTTTATTATGAATGTGTTTTTATACCCTACAACACCATAGGTGGTTGGGGTATAATGCGTTTGTGCTGATGTTTATGACGCATAAAAAAAGCTATCCAACACCCACCTTAAAGTATACCAATCGACTCAGAATCACTTTTTAAATCGATCTAAACCTTATGCACAAAGTACAGGTCGCAATTTTTAAGATAATTCAATGAAATGGCACGTGGTACTTTTACGATATAAGGACGAAGCCTATTGAAATTGGTTTTAATCGGTCCATTATTTCCCCTAGCCCCCATACAAATGTTCCCCCGGAATAAAGTTTCAACACTCAAAAATGCCTTAAAAATAAGAATAATTTAATGAAATTCGGTGCAAAGAAGTTCTTCTGTATAAGTATCAATCTTTGTACCAAATTTTATGATGCGCGTAATTTTTAAATCACGGGTAGGAAACTAAAGATGAATCATCAATAGACATCGTTTAAGTAGTATTCATATAAACATTTTTCAGCGGAACATTCTAATTAAATTATATTATTTTATTTGAATATTTACAGAGCGTACACCACCATAGTTTGTTGAAGTATTATACGTTTGTTCTTATGTTTGTAAGCTCCTAAAACAATTGTTTGAAACCCAAAGTATATCGTTAAACTTGAAAAATTTAACGATGTCCTTCCGTCTGGATGTCGGACTGTCCTTTTATGTAAAGCTTATAAACAATGTACAGATCTCAACTTTAGTTACGATCGGTACATTTTTTCATCTATATTCCTTACAAATACCCCTACGGATGAGTGTTTTAACGCTAATGAATGCCTTAAATATGCCACTACTTTATATAAAGGCGTAAGTTAGTATGCTAATTTCTATGAAGATCAATCCAGTTAAAATTCTTATTAAGTACTTATATTTTTGTATAAAGTATGAACTAATTCCTTAAATCTGACTAAATTATATTAATCGATAATTGCACATGTTCTATAACACTAATATTATTGTTTTAAACACTTTAAATAAATTTAAAACGCATATATGCACTGATTAGTTTCTTAATATTACAACAAAACCTGTTTAGTATTTCGAGTCATTGAATGCATATGTACTTAGATAAAAATACTTTGATAGACACGTAAATCTCATATGCATGAAGATAGTAATAACACACAAATTTATATATTTTTTTTTATTAATTACACTGGTCGAAAAAAAAAATCCGCCCCCAAAGACGAATAGTTAAACTTGATGCATTTTGATGTGTTAAACACGAATCTGCTATCAGTTTTTTTCCATCAGATCTGGATTTTTTTTTATGGGCGTGTCTAATATTTCGCCCATAGTAAGGCCATTAATCTAGTATATTTCCTCATAACCCAAGAACGGTGTGTACGATTGACATAAGTGATACGCCAAAAGATGAGGACTAAAAATATCTTTAAATCTTTGATTTTTTATGTACTCAATAGTTTCGAAGTTATTTTGAAATAAATGTCTGAAAAAAAACTTTTTTATGCAAAATTTTAGATTTTTTTGTTACTAAAATTTCTTTTTAAAAGTGAAAGCATAAAAAATGTTTCTTCATCTTAAAGCTGGTAATGCTGCGAATAAAATAAGGCATATATCTTCAAAATTGGTGAACAAATCTTGATTTTATTCACATTTAAGTAAAAATACCCATGTTGCATACAGTTCAGTAGAAAAAAATTTTTTTTATTTTTTCTTGAAATAAAAATAGGTGGGGTAGGTGGATTTTGACGAGTTAAACAAGAATCTGCATTCACTTTTTTTATGAGCGTGACTAATATCACCTTATTCAGCGGTCAGACTTTAAAACTCGAGAATGGTTTATGCAATTTGGACTATAACTCAAGAACCGTTTACACGCTTTTGATAAATGATAAACCAAAAGATGCACACGAAAATTGTCTTCTTGGTTTGTCAACATAATTTTTTATTAATTATAGAATTCTAGAATTATAAAAAAAAATTTTGCAGAGTTTTTCAGTTTTTTTTTTATTTTTTTTGCTACTAATTACCGAATAACTACGGAAATATTAACTGAACAAAAAATTATGTAAATTCAGCTCAAAGATAATTTAAATCTATCTACTGGAGTATAATTTATCTTAATTGGATTAACCGTTCTCGAGTAATACAAATGTGACTGCCTAAAGGCGGGATCAAAAAAATCAAAACGTGATAAAAAAAAGTAAAAGCTGATTCTTGTTTAGCACGTTAAATTCCATCTAATCCACCTATTTTATTTTATTTAAGACCAAAAAAAAATATTTTTTTTTTTTTTTTTTTTTGCCCACTAGTGTATTTTCGCTTAGGTATGCATGGATATCCTAACTTAACTGTGAATCCAATCAAGATTTGTGCATCAATTTTTATGATACGTGGCTTTATTTACTCGTAGTTTTACCAGCTTTGAGATAAAGATGATAAACTGAAACATTTTTGATGATTTCACTTTTAGAAAGAAGTTTTAGTAAAAAAAAATTTTTGAATTTAGCATGAGAAAATTGTTTTCGGACCCTTATTTCGAAATATCTCCTAAACTATTTAGCGGATTTGTAGTAGAGCGATTTAAAGCTAATTTTATTCCACATATTTTGGTGTATTATTTATATAAATCGTGCGTACGGTTCTCGAGTTATAGTGAAATATACTCGAGTAATCGGCTTATTTAGAGCGCAATATTAGTAACGCCAATAAAAAAAATTTCGACCTGATAGGAGAAAACTGAAAGCAGATTTGAGTTTTGCATGCGGAATTCCATCTAGTCTACATATTATTATTATTATTTTATTTGAAGGAGCACGAAAAAAATTTTTTTTGTCGACCAGTGCACAGTGTTCCGTTTCAAAAATAAAATGGAAATAAATCTGGAATTTCCAAATAGCAAAAAACTTTAAAAATCCCATTTTTTAAAATTTTTGAAAGTTTTTTGGGACTTGCGGGATTTCTATCGAGAAATCCAAAAAAGTGACTAAAGGTCCAAATTAAGCATCAAAAAATATACCAAGGTGCAAAATTTAATTTAAAAATATTACCTATCAAAAATGTTATTCAAAAATTAAAAATGAATAATATGTTCAAAATCAAAAATCAGTCCTTTCTCGATGTTTTTTTTTCGAAAATTCTTCAATAAATTTTCGTATTATAAAGATTTTTATATATATTTGAAAAGAAGATAAAATTTCCTAATCATCGATATATAAAATGTATTATTTATCAGCCTGATGGCTATAACAAAAGGGTATGAATTAAGCGCTATGCTCAAAAAAACTTAAATGTTAAGCTTTGTTACAATATTCCTTGATACTGCATTATCAGGAACCAGTGTTACCGTTTGGCGACTTTAGTAGCCATTTGCCCCTTTTTCAACCACCATTTAAAAAAGTGGCGACTAAATGGTGACTTTTTAAAACTATGTGCTAAATGCCGAGAAATTAAGTTTTTTGAAATATATCGACTCATTATATATTAATTTCAACAAATAAATTCATCATTTTGAGATTGTATCGCAGTATAATGATATAAAAAGCCACGGAGAACTTATAAATAAACTGAAACTGTTAGTAACTAAAAATAATAAAAAAGTTTAGGAACAACTATTTATATCATCATATGCCAAATCTTTTTGTACTGGATCGAAAAAATAAAAAAAAGTTTCGATGAATACTTTTATCTTAATTTGTATTTTTAAAATCCTCATAGCAGTCCCTCAGGGGAACGTGTTCTTTTTACTAAAAGAACAACAGACTTAAGTCAATACTTGTTAATCCATGCCTTTTGTCCTAAACTTTGTCCGATGGAGATTTGAAAGACTGGAGTATGAGAGTAAAACTCGTACAAATGTTTAATTAATTAAAAGAGGATTGTATGTTAATTATTTTTGTGAATTTTTGTAATAATAAAAATTGTTATAAAATAATTATAAATTATTTTGTTATTAAAAAAACTGAATTTTGTAGTTTTTTATAAAATATAAAATTTTTTGTTTTTGTTATCAAATAAACAAATTTTAAGCAGTTTTTTAGGTTTTAAAGCAGTTTGCACCTTTTTTTCAAAAAATCGCCTTTTTGGCGACTTTTTATTTTGAAATTCCCTTTTTTGGACACTTTTAAAAAAATCTCAACGGTAACGCTGTCAGGAACGGCATTACCAATCATAGAAAAATTAAGCAAATTAACCAAATCACATCCAGTTATTAAGTTTGAATCCTTTAATTGTATACGCAAAACAGAGGATATAGACTTGTTATACACCAATATTTAGGAAATTATGTCTTCTTTTCAAAAATATATAAAATCATTTATAATAAAAAAAATTCGTTGCATATATTTTGCGAAAATATGCCGAGAAATTGTTGAATTGATTTTTGTGCAAATTATTCAGCTTTAAATTTGGAATAACATTTTTGTTAGGTAATATTTTTAAACTCAATTTTGCACCTTAGTAGATTTTTTAATGCTTAATTTGGGCCTTTAGTCACTTTTTTGGATTTCTCAACAAAAATCCCGTAATTCCCAAAAAACTTTCAAAAATTTCCAAAAATGGGATTTTTTAAGTTTTTTGCTATATCTTCTTAACCGATATAAGGGAGCAAAAATGTCTATTAGCAAAAAATTAAAAACACATCAAGCTTTGTAAAAAATAGAATTATTTTTTAATTCCAGCTTTGCGATTTGAGAAATTAAGGCAAAAATTGGAAAATTATAACAAAATTGTTAAATTTTGAGAGACCCTGGTTCACGCAGTATTAAAGTTTTTATTTATTTTTTTCCTTCGCACAATTTCTTATAAAGTAATCTTTCAGAAAAGTATAAATACTATATGTGTTACTTAAGAAATTTTTTTTATAACTCAAAAAGAACGCAACTACATTTTTTCGCAAAAAAATGCATATAACTTTTGATTTCGTAATGATTTTGTGAAAAAATTTTCAACACAATTTTGTTATTTGTTATTAATAAAATAAAAAATATTTGAAAAAAAATCTAGTGAAATTTTAACCCGCAATAGCGAAAAAACTTTACCAAGATAGGTCCAAAAATAAAAATTTTAATCTTTGAAGCCAAATATCTATTAAACTAAAAGAGATAACCTACACATAGCAGAATCCACTCATATAAAAATCTTTTAAATCGGCTGAAATATAACGAATCTGGATCGTTTTAAATTTTTTTGAACACCCGAGGTGTCCAAATTTAAGACCTTCTGGACCCGCCCCCGTTATGCTTATAAGGTCCAAAATCAAAACTTAAACTCGTCTGCACCTGTACTAACACTGTCTGAAATTTCATTGAAATCGGACTAGCCTTTTGGAAATTCCAGATTTATTTCCATTTTATTTTTGAAACGGGACACTGTGGAGTCGTATTTTTCTTTAATTAAATTCGCGTATTAAGTTATTTTATATATATACGAGCTGTAAACCCGTTACTTCGTTAGCGGAAATTTTTTATAAAAACCATACTATATAATAAACTTAAATTAACTCCCGTGGGAACATTTTTAATAATGGAGTTATGTTGGAATTTACAACAATAAACTTTTTAAATATTTTATCTAAAAAAGTACCAAAAATTGCAATAAAAAAATATCACTTTAATTTCAGAATTCTAATCTTAAAATAACGAAAAATAAATATGAGAATTACGAAAAAGTATATTAGAATAAAGAAAAAGTAGCACAAAATTCATTTTAAGGTTTCTGATTCACTTAGGTCCTTACATCTTCAATTTTATGTTTCTAAGGATGAAAATTACAGAACATTCAAGAAGTATTATTAGAAGAACGAAAAAAGATATCACAAAGTCCCTTCTTATAGATTCTCATTCATTTAGGACCACATATCTTTAATTTCATGTTTCTAGATTCATAATTATAAAAAATTAAAAAAGTACCATTAGAAGAACAAAAAAAGTACCACAAAGTCCCCTCTAATGAATTCTCATTCATTTAGGACCAAATATCTATAATTTTATGTTTCTATATTAAATATTATAGAAAATTCAAAAAGTACCATTAAAATAACAAAAAAGTACCACAAAGACCCCTCTTATGGATTATCATTCATTTAGAACCATTAGAAGAACAAAAAAAAAATGTACCAGAAAGTCCCCCCTTTTGGATTCCCATTAACTAAGGACCACATATCCCTAATTTCATGTTTCTAGGTTAATAATTATAGAAAATTCAAAAAAATTAGAAGAACGAAAAAGTACCACAAAGTCCCCCCTTGTGAATTTTTTCCAACATCGAACCATGCGTATTTAATTTCATGTTTCTAGGTTAAATATTACAGAAAATGCAAAAAAGTACCAATAGAAGAAGAAAAAAGTACCACAAAGTCCATCCTCTTGAATTCTTACCCACAGGACCATGTATTTTTAAGTACCACAAATTTCACTCTTGTGAATTCTTATCTACATAGGACTACATTTTCTTAATTTCATGTTTCTATATTTAATGTAATTTCATTATTAAGTTTGAATAAAATGTAATTTCCGCCTTTACCCTTTTTTGGTACTTTTTTTCACCCATCGAAGTATCAAAAATTGTATTCCAATAAATTTCTAAATTGTAATGGTATGCCATATTAAAATACTCTTATGAATATTTCAATAAATATATAAAACTGTTTTATGAAAAAAGTACCAAAAATAGGTACGATTTTTACCCCTTACACGTTTGAATTTCTAAAAAGTACCAAATTTGTATTTCTTATTTTTTGATAAGTTACGAATACGACATAAATTTTATCTGTTTGTTGATTGGTTTCAAAGATACATATGGTGCCAAAAAAGTACCAAAATACAGTTTTTACTCGTTTTCTCCTTAAAGCGGCCGATTTTCCAATATACTCAATGTTGGTGAGAATTAATTTAAGTTGAGATGTGAGTATTAACTGGGTGGCAAAGATAAAAAATCACTCAAGACCACAGGTGCTTTTTATTTAATTTATTGTAGAATTTCTTCCAGAAAATCATATTTTAATTGTATACAATAATTTAAAAAAAACTACGCTGTTATTGTGGTTTCTATTACGAATTTTAAAACTACTAGCAACAAACATTTGTATAGCTTTTATAAAAAAAGCAGCTGTAACTAATTTTGTTTCCTTTTTTTAACAAAACTCCGTTAAGTTTCAATTTTTTTATAGTATGTATTTTTTTTTTTTTTATTAAAGAGTGGAAAACAACGGATATGACCAAACATATGTTGCAACACCTCCAGTACACTGAAAGATTGAATTCAATAAAAAAAGAGATCAAATGTCAATGAAGAGATTTTTTATTTTTAAGATTCTTGTGTCAACAACAATATGCGATCATGTTAATGATAACACCCCTTAAATTATTGTTGCTTTTTATATCTAATAGAGTTTGTTGCATGCTTAAGGGTGTATTATTTGTTATTTTTCACCTTTAATTTTTAAATTGTTACGCAATATTGCCAAAGATATTTAGGGAAAATTAAATTACAGTATTCTATGACAAAAAACACATTTTGGAAGAATTAATTTAGAAAATATGAAATTTTTAAGAAATAAGAGGTAATGAAAGTTCAATTGAATTTTACAACAGATATGTGTTAGGACAAATAACTAATTCTTCAAGTGAAAGCCTTTCAGATGAAAATATTAATAACGTATTTGATCAAATAGTGTAAAGATTATAACAAATTTTTGTTGAAAGAATATTTTAAATAAATGAAATAGTAAGACAAAAAAATATTTATGTAAGGAGTGCGATCGAAAAAATCTTAACACACGTTTTGTCTCATAACTTTTTTCGGAATCAATATTGGAAATTTTTTGGAACTAATTATCATGGAAAAATACGTCAGTTATTATTTTATTTTTTTTTTTAACAACCATGTTGATTTGTCGTGATTTTCATCAAAATGAGTGACAAAAAAGATTTACGTCCTACAAATTATTAAAAAAATTAAAAAAATCCAAATAGGTCCTACAAATAATTGGCCACAGATTTAAATTTCTGACGTCAAACTGTTTTTAATGTTATTAAACAATATCAAGAGAATTTGACCATTGATATGAAACCTGGTTAGGAAAGAAAAAAAGGACCACATGATATTGGGAAGGCCAGAAAATTGAAAGCATATTGAAAGAAACTCCAAACACATCTGGTAGAAAAGCAGCCCAGTTAGATCAGTTCTTTGACTATTTGGTGCGAAAATTTAAAGCTAATGCAGAGTTGATAACATATAAAGTCCAAAAAGTTCCAAACAGAACGCAACAGTTGTGGCCAAACAGGAAAGTCATTTGATACATTCAGATCTATAAATACCAAAATATGCATAAAAGAATATTTGCAAAAAAGACCTCTTCCTTTCGTAAGAGAGCACAACGCACAGTGCTTTGTTCCATAGACAAAAATCAAAATAAAAACATTTCTCAAATTGAGTTGACATAAACATTTTTGGAAAGGTAACAAACTTAAACTTATTTTTGTGGCTACTAGAGGGCGCTAAAGTTAAAGCCAATATTAATGAACAAAAAAGCTGGTTTTAAACTATTTTAGGAAAAAAATTGTCAAAAATTCGTTTTTTGATGTAATGCTTCGAAGTTTCGTTTTTTTCAATACCTCAGAATATTGGTAAATTAAAACTATTATTATCTTTTAAATATAGTGTTTCGAATATGTGTATATTTTTGCTCAAATTTACACATATTTTTTACTTAAAACCTAAAAATTCCTTAAATTTGATGAAGGATAAAAAAAAAATTATAAAAAATTTTACAATTTTTTTTACGGTTTATGTAAGTTTCTGCAGTTATTTAATAGATTAAAAAATAGTTAGAGCCTATTTTTTTCCACAACTTTAAAAAAAGTTTAATTGAAAAAGTTTCTTATTTTCCGTTTTTACTACAATTTTAAAGTGTTCTCAATGTTGACGTAATTTATTTTGTTAAATTAAAATAAAATAATTATAAAAATTATTACGAAATTTAAAAAACAACTAAGGAATAGAAAAACATATTTTTTGGACCTAAAACATTACGTTAAAAATCCTCCAGATGGCGCTCATTATGGAGTATTTTTAAATTTTATTACAAAAATTACATGAGTTCGATGGAGAATTAAAAAAAAATGTAAAAAATTATACAATTTTTTTTGCTTGATTCTAAAATTTAGTATTGTTTTTATAAAATATAAAAGAAGAATTGCGTCCTATTTTTTGCCACAACTAAAAAAAAATAATAATTCAAAAAATTTATAAATTTCCTTTTATTACACAAAAGTCAAAAATTCTTTATGTTGAAATATTTCGTGTTGTTAAATCGACATTGCTTTAAAATTTAATAAAATATTGAAAACTAAAAAAAATAAAAATTTTGGACCGAAAATCGGGCGATATTAGGCAAATTAATGATTTAATGAACATAAAATATGGGTGCAGAAATTAAAATAATATTTAAAAATTATAGGGCTTGGGGAAGGTAGGTATGCCCTTGCTCCTATTAAATAGAATATTGTCTGACCCATAGAAAACCCATTTCCAATAGCTATCGTAAACTTTGATACTGTTTTGACCAGTATTTTGGAAGAAAATGCGTTTACACATTTCAGAATATATGGGAGGTAGGCGTGTTCTTGCTCTAATTTTTTCAAAACTTTGTATATATTTACTTTGGGTCTAAAGTAATATATGTGCCAAGTTTAAATTTTCTGTGGCACCTCCTTCTATTCTTAGAAAATTAAAAACGGTGTGTTAGCCAGGAATGCGTTTTTACTCATATTAGGATATATGGGAGGTAGGCGTGGTTTTGTTCCGATTTAAATAAAAATTGGCAGAATCATAAATAATCTATATTTAACACCAATCACAAATGGTGGAATTCTGACCAATATTTACGAAGTAAATCCGTTTTTTAGTTTCAGGGTATATGGGAGGTGGGCGTGTCCTTGCTCCGATTGAAAAATAAATTAGAAGACGTGCAAGCAATCTATTTTTAATGGCTGCCACAAATTTTGGTTAAGTTCAGATCAGTATTTTAGTTTTTTAACTTCAGGATATATGGGAGGTAGGCGTGTCCTTGCGCCAATTTTTTGAAAACTTCGTATTTATTCATTCTAAGCCTAGAGTAATATGTGTACTAAGTTTCAATTTGCTACGACAACTCCTTCTTTTTTTGTCCCATCGTTGTATGGGATCAAAGCACTGTGCAACGAGTCCACATATTTTTGGACCCATTTGTTATCATGTCACTACGGTAAGAAAGCTCTGGAGTGGTACCAAAATAATAACATAGTTTTTGTACCAAGAGAGGTCAATTTTCAAAATTGTTCATAGCTTAGACCAATGGAGAGATATTGAGCTCTTGTGAAAAGTGAATTGAAAAGCACAAAAAAGGTGTCCCAAAATACCGAACATTTTAAAATAAGATACATACTGTTCCAAAAAAGTGACTGAAGCAACCAACCATCAAATCTCTAACGGAAGGGTTACCAAAAATGGTCCACAAGTACATAAGTAGTGATTAGAACTAAAAAAGTTATATTTTTCTGTGATCTGTAATAAATTATCAATTAAATAAAAAAAAAAATAGTGAGAACTCTAAGATCAACCATTTCCAAGTTATTGAATATTATACATGTTAAGATTTTTTCTTAAGCGTTTATAATATTCAGCGCATAACAAAAGTTTAATATTTAATATTGACGAATGATTGCTAAAGTAAATTAAAAACGAGAGAGAAACTGTAGTCGGTCAAGACCGACTATATGATTTACTAAATGCAAAATAAATTATACAAATACAGAACTGATAATAACATCTATGTGATTTTATGCACTTTAGGGCGATTCCCGGAAGTGGGTTTATATGGGAGTTATGTTAAATTATGGAGCGGTTCTCATAAATTTTGGCAATGTTGTTTCTACTTATATAAAACTTATTTTTGTCGAATATTAACTTGATACTATCATTCGTATGGGATTTATGCACATTAAAGTGATTTTCGGAAGAGGGTATTTATTTGGGAGCTATGGTCAATTATGAACCGATTTTGATTCGGTACAAAGATTGATAAATGTACAAGGCTCTTTTGTACCAAGTGTCATTGAAACATTGCTAAATTTAAGGCATTTATGATCGTTAAACCTCTATTCCGGGAGGACATTTGTATGGGGGATAGGTGAAATAATGGACCAATCATAACCAATTTCAATAGGCTTCGTCCTTGTGTCAAAACAATTATTCGTGCCAAATTTCATCAAGATATCTTTAAAGTTGCGACCTGTACTTTGTTCACAAATCGACTCAGAAACTGATTCTGAGTCGAACGGTATACTTTAAGGTGGGGGTCCAATAATATTTTCTGTGCGTTACAAACATCAGCACAAACGCATTATACCCCAACCACCTATGGTGATGTAGGGTATAAATATCCTAAATTTAAAAACTAAACTGCATTAAACTGGCGATAGCGTAACGTTTAACCAAATTCTATAAAATGTGATCTA
Source organism: Protophormia terraenovae (assembly GCA_951394005.1). Taxonomy (NCBI): domain Eukaryota; kingdom Metazoa; phylum Arthropoda; class Insecta; order Diptera; family Calliphoridae; genus Protophormia; species Protophormia terraenovae. Next base: position 39,256,960 of record OX596077.1, on the reverse strand, counting down.
CTTCAAATACTTCAAAAGTCAATTTGTATTTGTCAATTTTCGTATTTTGGGTAAATAATAATTATTATTATTTTTTTTCTTCTTTTAAATAAATCAAATAAATTGACGTATCATGGATTTCAACACCACTAAACTAATAATTTTCGCCAAAAAACTTAAAAAAAAACTCCTAAATATAAAATGCCACTTAAAATACAAAACAATGTTAACAAAAATACTTCATACAATACAGAAGTACTTGTGTTAGCAACAGGCAAAAAGAAATAAATAAAAATTCTTTACAAAAAATTGTTAAAAAAAAAAAAAAAAAAAAACAATTCAATTGAATTGAATTGAATTGAAGCAGTAATATGAACCCAAAATGAATATGGTCATACAAACAAAATGTTCTTGTGTTTGTATTTATTTATATGAGAAGAATATTTAAAGTCGAGTACTTGTTCATCTTGCTAAATGTTGTACGTAGTATGTTGCCTCCTGAAGTTGTAAGTAACAATAGAAAACGGCAGTTATTTAGCAAATTATAACAGAAAAATAAACACACTTGTAACGTTTTCGCTACGAATGTTTCAACAGGAACTATGAAAAAAAATACAACAAACATTATTCCGGTGTAACAAATAAAAAAGTAAAGAAAATTTTACTTGAAGCATACATACATATATACATTCTCATTTTACCAAATACATACATAAATACTGAATAATATAAAACCTTGTTTATTATAAAGATCAGCGCAGATGTCAATAGTCGACCGTTTAACATAGTTTTTGGATTTTATAGAATCTCTAAAACAAAGATTTCCAGCAAAAATTCAGGGCTTGCGAAAAAGTGCAGAATAAACCGTTAGACGTTGGGGGTAAAGTATGTTAAAAGTGGCTATTAACTGAATTCTAAAATTTAAATTTTCCTAATAAAGTTTATTTCAATAGCAGTTAAAATCATCAAGCTAGATTGTGTTGCTTTTTTTGTATGGTGCTGTCGAAATTAAAAATGTTTTTTTTTTTTTTTTTTAATTTTGGAAAAAGTGTAAAAAATTTACTTCGGTGTATTTTTTTAAATAAAAGGTTTTTTAAAGTAATAATTAAAAATTAAACGATTAACTTCATGCACTTAAATGTACTTTTCTTCAAGTATTTGTAAATAATATTTTGTCAAAAATATTTTTGTTATTATTACTATTATTATTATTATTATTATTATTTTTTTGAAAATTGTCATTCTTTGTTTTAGATTGTGTGGCAGAATAGAACATTTTTGGAAACATGTGGACTTGGCAGAGGAGAGTAACAATTTAAGTTTGGAAGGAGGATGCTTCATACATTTCAGTAGTGCTCTACTTAACTATATAGCGGAGCTATAGGTTCTCAAAATAGGGAACTTATGACATGTTAATCGTCAGCTAATTTTTGAAAGATTTTTATATCACGTTAAAGCTCTTGATAAATCCTTAAAAAAAATGCTTGCACATACTATTTATCTTATACACATATTTTTGAAATGTCAGCAATCTCTATCTTCCATCGGTTAATAACCGATTACACTGGTCGATAAAAAAAATTCCTCCACCAAAGACGAATAGTTGAACTTGATGCATTTTGATATACTAAACACGAATCTGCTCAGTTTTATTTCCATTAGGTCTGGATTGTTTTTATGGGCGAATCTGCTTTCAGTTTTTCTGAAAGCAGATTCGCCCATCAGGTATGGATGGATTTTTTATGGGCGTGTCTAATATTTCGTCCATAGTAAGGCCATTACTGTAGTATATTTCCTTTTTTATCTGCTCAATAGTTTCGAAGTTATTTCTTTTAATAAATGAAAACATCAAAAATGTTTCAGTTTATCATCTTTATTTTAAAGCCAATAAAATAAGGCATGTATCTTCAAAATTGATGCACAAATCTTGATTTTATTCACAGTTAAGTAAAAATACCCATGTTACATACAATTGAGTAGAAATACAGTGGTGGGTAAAAAAAAAAAAAAAATAAAAAATTTTATATTTTTTCTTGAAACAAAAATAGGTGAACCATGTGGATTTTGATGAGTTAAACAAGAATCTGCATTCAGTTTTTTTCTACCACGTAATGATTTTTTTTATGGGTATGACTAATATCATAACCTTATTTAGCGGTCACACTATAAAATTCGAAAATGGTTTGCCAAACTTAGGCTATAACTCAAGAACCATTTAACTACACGATTTTGATAATTGATACACAAGAAAGATGCACACGAAAATTGTCTTCAAGGTATGTCAATAATATTTTTTATTAGCTCAAGAATTTCAGAGTTATGGATAAAAATTTTCACTATTTTTCAAAAAAAAAAAAAAAAAAATAATAATAATAAATAAATAAATACGGAAATATTTACTGGGCAAAAAGTTATGTAAATTCAGCTCAAAAACAATTTAAGTCGCTATATATTGGAGTTTAATATATCTTAATAGGACAAACCGTTCTCGAGTTATACAAGTCTGAATGCCTAAAGGCGGGGTTATAGTAGTCATGCTCAATAAAATCAATACATGATAGAAAAAAAGTAAAATCCGATTCTTATTTAGCACGTTAAATTCCACCTAATCCACCTATTTTGTATTTAAGAAGAAAAAAAAACATTTTTTTTTTTGCCCACTAGTGTATTTCCACTTAACTGCAGGTATGCATGTGCATCCTAACTTAACTGTGAATGCAATCAAGATTTGTGCATCAATTTTTATGATACGTAGCTTTATTTACTCGTAGTTTTGCCAACTGAAACATTTTTGATGTTTTCACTTTTAAAAAGAAGTTTTATTAAGAAAAAAGAAATCTTGAATTTAGTATGAAAAAAATTATTTCGGACACTTAAAGCCTTAAAGCCAATTTTATTCCACACATTGGTGTATTATTTATACAAATCGTGCATGCCGTTCTCGAGTTATAGTGAAATATATTTAGGGCCAATAATAGACACGCCCATAAAAATATGTTTTAAGAATTCCTATTGTCACAAGTTTAAATATTTATGAAAATACATATATTATTATTACATTTTCATATCGCTTTTTATAAAACATTCTATCCTAAAAAAGGAGCATCCAAAGAAGTCATTAAGATACTGAACTTGTGATCCAGAAGTAGTACAAATTCATATCATTTTTAATGAATTGATTTTTTTGATATCTGTGTTATTTCATGTCATGTTAACGATGCATTACATTATTTTTAATTTGTTTCATACTGTAACAAGTATTTCTAAAAATGATAACCGAATATCAACGTCTTATAGCAGAACAATTAATTTAAATCTTCCGTATTACTTGTTAAGAACAAGAAAATGTATTACGAGAAATAAATCTTAAATAAAATTAGTCCCAATGAAATTTTTCCCAACAAAGATGAAGAAACTCCCAATCATCAAAAGAAAATTATTTCCAAAGGGATAAATGAGAGATTCCCCAAAATTTCGGAGTTTTATCATAATAAAAAACGAGAAAGGAAGATATAGTCGGTCAAGCCCAACCATATGATACCCAACACCATTGTATATGTGTATCAAAATTTTGGGGAGGGGATTTATTTTTTACTTTTACTAAGTGTAAAATAGAATTTAGGAAAACATAATATTACGTTAGTATCAAACATTTATATGATTTAATGCACGTTTTAGCGATTTCCGAAGTAGGCCTTATATGGGAGCTATGGTAAATTATGAAGCGATCTTTTTAAAATTTGGCACAATGATTTATACTTATATGTAACTTATTTATGTCAAATATTAACTTTATACTAGCTTTTGTATGGGATTTATGCACGTTAAAGTGATTTTCGGAAGAGGGGTTTATATGGGAGCTCTAGCAAATTTTGGACCGATTTTCATGGTACGAAGATGGATAGTTATACAAATTTCTTTTCAATGAATTTCAATAAAATATTCTTATTTTTATGGCATTTATGAGTGTTAAAACTCTATTCCAGAGGGACATTTGTACGCGGGCTAGGTGAAACAATGGACCGATCCTTGTATCATAAAAGTCTCACGTGACAAATTTCATTGAAATATCTTCAAAATTGCGACCTGTACTTTGTGCACAAGGTTTACATGGACAGCCAGCCAGCCGTCCAGCCAGCCAGACGGACGGGCGGACATCGTAAGATCGATTAAAAAAGTAATTCTGAGTCGATTAGTATTCTTTAAGGTGGGTGTTGGATAACGCTACAAACATCTGCACGAACGCATATTACCCCAACCACCTATGGTGGTGTAGGGTATAAATATGTACCAAATTTAAAGAGTTAAGCCCCAATGAAATAAGTCCCACCACAAATGTCATAAATCCCAATTTAAATTTATCAAGTAAAATAGTTAGTAAGTTGTAGTTTCAAAGAACCAAACAAACAATTTTTTAATTTCAATTCTATATAAAGACTTATATATGATTTTACGATAATTTTTAATTATATTGAAAAAATATCTTAGTGTAATTGTATTATTCTGTTACATACAATGTTATTAAGAATGTCTATAAAAATACTACAAAAAACTGTTGCATAATGTAGGGTATACTATAAAAAAAAGGTAAAGAATTGTTTAAAAATCTCTCTTAAAAAAGGAACGGAACATAAATGAAAAAATCGTTGAAAAATGAAAAGAATCACAACAAAACAATTGGATTCAACAAGCTCACACCCAAAGTGTATAATTACACAATCGTCAAACAAACGTCGTCATTCATAGGTTACAACAACAATATTTTTGGTACACATATTTCAATAAGTACGAGTTTATAGTTGCCCAAGTACTTGTGTGTTTTTTTTTTATAATAAAATGAGTTTAAGATTGCACAATACGCCTGAGTGTACTTTGCTGTTGTTGTTTGTTTGAACGGAGCGGAAAAGGTTGTATTGTTCGTTGGGACCCTTTTGTATATCCTTTTGATCCTCTGATATGGTTTCTTTTTTTATTTTTCTTCTTTTTATACAAATGTTGAATTCTTAAGATTTTCTTCATCATCATCATCTGGCACCTTTAGCATTTCGAGCATGTTCTACTTTTTTTTTTTTTTTGCATTGTGTTTTACTTTTTAAAAACAATTTTTTATTACGTGTTTTTTTATTTATTTTGAAAATTATTTGTAAATATTCAATTGTTCATATTGTGATGCAAAGATTTTTTTTTTTGCTTTCTTATTACGTTAAGGATGGGTGTGGCTGGAGATATTTGTCAGACGTTTTCCGGCATATTTAAAATTAAGAATACTGTTTTTTTTGTGTTTCGTTTTTTTTTTTTTTTATGATGACAATATTTACACTTTACGGTAGAGAATAAACATTTTATTACACTATGCATCAAATTTAGGGTCTTTAAATATTGTCTCAATAATATCAATGCAAAATGAAAGTATTCCATCAGATTAATAAAATGTCTAAATGGTTTAACAAAGTACGAATTTCGATTTTGTGGGCTCTTAAACTTCGAATCTTTTGGATCACTTTTTTTTTTTATTATGTATGTAAATAAAAAACATTTAAATCAGTAAATTCTTATGTTTTTATAGGTATTTATTATATGAAATGCCCCTTCATATATCTGATATTTTGCTCACGCACAGAAAATAGATTTGTTGGAAAATGGTTGGAAATATTAATATTTGTACTAAAATATTATTATGGCAGTTTATAATTTATTAGTTCAACGCATTTTCTATATTGATGGTATTAAGAACGTCATTATATAAGAATAACATTTATTAACATGCTTTATATAGTTAATGTAATTATGTAATTGTATTAGGCTAAAAGAGAACTAAACTAATTCGGGATTAGCAACCGAACTGAATTCATGTATTTTCAATAAATATTAATATTTGCTATTAATAACACTGGTCAACAAAAATTCCTCCCCCATAGACGAATAGTTGGACTTAATATATTTTGATGTGCTAAACACGAATCTGCTTTCAGTTTTTTTCTGTCAGGTCTGGATTTTTTTATGGGCGTGTCTAATATTTCGCCCATAGTAAGGCCATTGCTCTAGTATATTTCCTCATAACTTAAGAACGGTGTGCACGATTGACACAAGTGATACACCAAAATATGCGGACTAAAAATATCTTCAAATTTTTTTATGTGCTCAATAGTTTCGGAGTTATTTTGAAATAAATGTACGAAAAAATAAATGTCCGAAACATCTAAAATGTTACAGTTTATCATCTTTATCTTAAAGCTGGTAATGCTACGAATAAAACAAGGCATGTATCTTCAAAATTGATATTCAAATCGTGATTTTATTCACAGTTAAGAAAAAATACCCATGTTACATACAATTGAGTAGAAATACAGTGGTGGCCAAACATTTTATTTTTTCTTGAAACAAAAATAGGTGGACTAGGTGGATTTTGACGAGTTAAACAAGAATCTGCATTCTCTTTTTTTCTATCGGATACTAACTTTTTTTATGTGCATGACTAATATCATCACCTTATTCAGCGGTCACACTATAAAATTCGAGAATGGTTTGTCAAACTTAGGCTATAACTCAAGAACCCTTTAAACGATTTTGATAAGTAATACATCAGAAGATGTATACGAAAATTCAAGTTATGTTAACAATATTTTTCATTCGCTCAATAATTTCAGAGTTATGGATCAAAATTTTCATCACTTTTCAAAAAAATAAATTTTAAAATTTTCGGTACTAATTACCGAATAACTACGGAAATATTAACTTGGAAAAAAAAAATTATATAAATTCAACTCAAAGACAATTTAAGTCACTATATATTGGAGTTTAATATATCTTAATAGGACAAACCGTTCTCGAGTTATACAAGTCTGACTGCCTAAAGGCGGGGTTATAGTAGTCACGCTTATAAAATAAAATCAATAAGTGATAGAAAAAAAAAGTATAATCCGATTCTTATTTAGCACGTTAAATTCCATCTAATCCATCCATTTTTATACCCTTCACCACAGGTGTAAAGGGTATATATAAGTTTGTCATTCCGTTTGTAATTCCCACAATTTTCGTCGGAGAGCAAAAAAGTTTACATTTTCGGGATCCTTGTAAGAAATGATGACGATAGGACCATGTCCGTCCGTCCGTCCGTCCGTGTGTCGGTTGAAATGGCGTTTATGAAGCCCACCGATAACTGACATATATAATATATATATCAAACGATTGGAAATGCTTTCGAGAATTTTGCTATTGGAATTCAGCAAGATCGGTTTATACAATGCGGAGATATGTTAAAAAAACCGGTTTTTAGAACCGGTTTTCCAGTTTCTGAAGCCTCTGTATATACTAGGGACTTCGTTTTTACAAAGAAGTCTCGGAAATTTTTTTCTGAATTTTTGTTCTGAAAAAATGAAATAAATCGGTTAAATAATAACTGAGATATCGGGCAAAATGCATTTTTTATTTTTTAAAGCCCTGGTTTAAGCTATAGATTTTTATTTTTATACAGATCGGTCACAAATATTTTTATAAAATTTCAGTTTTTGGAATCAGCAGGATCGGTTTATAAATGGCGGAGATATGCTTTAAAAACCGGTTTTTGGAACCGGTTTATCAGTTTCTGAAGCCTCTACATATACCAGGTACTTCGAATTTTTAAAGGGGGCTCGGAGATTATTTTCTGAATTTTTGTTCTGAAAAAATGAAATAAATCGGTTCAGTAATAACTGAGATATCGGGGAAAACGAATTTTTTATTTTTGAAGCCCTTGTTCAAACTACAGATTTTTATTTTTATATAGATCAGTCATAAATATTTTTATAAAATTTCGGTTTTTTTAATAAACCAAATTCGTTTATAATCAACAGAGTTATGGTCCAAAAACAAATCTGTTAAGAATATAAATACACATACAAACATGTATATTAAGTATTGTAATGACTATTAGTGACGTTTTTTGTATAGACAAGTAGTTTAGTTAGAAACAGCAGTAATATAATGAATAAATGTTGTTGTTGTTCTTTGTATATGCAGTCTGTACAAAAATAAATAGCTATGGAATTGTTGTTGTTTATTTTTTAAAACTAAAACATATCTGTTAAGAATATACATAAATACAAACACAAACATGTATATTAAGCATTGTAATGACTAGGGCAAGTTTTTCAAGCTTTTCGCTTGGAAAGTAAGCATTTGCATATTTCAAAAGAATTTAACAAAAAATGCTTATATTTTAAATCTTTGCATAAATTTGCATATAATGGATACAAAAGTCAGTTTTCCTAACAAAAACACAATTTTTTGGTGATTTAATTTTTTTTTTTTTTTTTTGAGTATTTTGAGTACATTGTAAATATTGTAAAGAAAAAAATTCGGAAGCTTCAAATATGATACTTAAAATTAAGATAGTTATATTTTTATAAACATCGAAATCTATTAGAGATTAAAAGTTAAAAAATGCATATTTGTGCATATTTTCTACACATTAATATATAAGAATGCATAAATTCGTTGGTTTTTATATACATATTCATGCTATTTTTGCATATTTTTGTGCATATTATACCATTTTTTCGTGCTTTTTCAAGCGCATATTTCAATTTTTTTTGTGCATATAAAAACTTGCCCTGGTAATGACTATTAGTGACGTTTTTGCCTATAAGACAAGTAGTTTAGTTAGCAACAGAAGTAATATAATGAATAACAATGTTGTTGTTGTTCTTTGTATATGCAGCCAGTTTGTATATACACACATAAAAAAATAAATAAATATGGAATTGTTGTTGTTGTTTATTTTTTAAAAGCAAAGCCTGCTATGATTGTTTTTTTTTTTATATATTCAAATTTTCGTAGTTTGAAAAAAAATTTAGATTTATATATGTGAAAATATGAAAGCATAGGTTAAGGCGAAAATTTTATTATTTGTCGGTAATAATGGTAATATGATGTCGATAAGATAGTAAGATGGTAATATGGTAATATGGTGAAGGGTATCAAAGATTCGGCACAGCCGAATCTTTTTTCAATTTAATTTTTTTTTTATTTAAGACGAAAAAAAAAATTTTTTTTGTCCACTAGTGTATTTCCACTTAGCTATAGGTATGCATGGGTATCCAAACTTAACTGTGAATCCAATCAAGATTTATGAATCAATTTTTATGATACGTTGCTTTATTTACTCGTAGTTTTGCCAGCTTTGAGATAAACTTAAATATTTTTGATGGTTTCACTTTAAAAAAAGTTTTAGTAAAAAAAAAAATCTTGAATTTTGCATAAAAACATTTTTTTCCGAAACTTTTTTTGAAATATCTCCTAAACTATTGATCGGATAAAAATTTGATAGTAGAGCGATTTAGATCTAATTTTATTTATATAAATCGTGCATACCGTTCTCAAGTAATAGTGAAATATACTCGAGTCATCGGCATATTTAGGGTGCAATATTAGACACGCCCATACAAAAAAATCCCGACCTGATGGAAAAAAACTGAAAGCAGATTCGAGTTTAGCATGCGGAATTCCATCTAGTCTACGTATTTTTTTTTTTTTTTTTAAGATCTCTATCGACCAGTGTAATTTATTTGTGTTCTGAAAATTTAAATATTAACTATATTTTCAATTACTGCAATCAATATAATGCGGTTATGGTAGCAAAAAATTAATGAATTCGGTAGAAAATAGTGCTGATCATATGACATATAATTTTATATTTTGAAATTTTTTAAAGGTAAGTAATGTGTGTTATGCATTATTTATACCTAAATCTCCTAAATACGAGCATTCAGAATTCAGCATAATTTATTTTTATAGCTCTAAAACACCGCATTAAATTCCAATAGAATCAATCCATAATTGTCCATAGCTTCCATATGTTGCTCTCTCTTTCTCTATCTCTCTCGAAGATAATTTAAAACTACATAAATCCTGCACAAATGTCATATGTTGATGTCGGCTTGACCGACTATAACTATGTACATGTTTAAAACTATTTCTTTAATGCTTTTGTATTTTACAGGATACAAAACAAATTTGCAATCTCGGATGATATGCCAATTTGGAATTAATTGCTGTATCCTTCATTGATGCAATATTTTTCTTATCGTTCTATATTTCTATATAAGAAACATATTACTAAACTTATTGTCAATATTTCTTTGATATTATTAATTTAGTGGATTTTCACATCTTTAACTTCTATTCAAAGTTCCACCGTGACAAACACTTTTACTAAATATAAAATAAAATATACAAATACAGAATAATGCGTTGCTACTAACATCTACTTGATTTTATGCACATTAGGGCGATTCTCGGAAGTGGTTTTATTTGGGAGCTATGGTAAATTATGGACCGATTCTAATAAAATTTGGCAACGTTGTTTCTACTTATATAAAACTTATTTGTGTTGAATATTAACTTTATACTAACATTAGTATGAGATTTATGCACGTTAAAGTGATTTTCGAAAAGGGGTTTATATGGGAGCTATGGTTAATCGTAGACCTATCTTCATAAAATTTGGTACATAGATTGATACTTGTACTAAACTTTTTTGCATTAAAATATTATTATTTTTAAGGCATTTTTGAGTGTTGAAACTCTATTCCGGGGGGACATTTGTATGGGGGCTAGGAGAAATAATGGACCGATCACAACCAATTTCAATTGGCTTCGTCCCTGTATCACAAAAGTCCCACGTTCATTGAATTATCTTCAAAATTGCGACCTGTACTTTGTGCACAAGGTTTACATGGACAGCCAGCCAGACGGACGGACATCATTAGATCGATTTAAAAAGTGATTCTGAGTCGATTGGTATACTTTAAGGTGGTTGTTGGATAACGTTTTCTATGCGTTACAAATATCAGCACAAACGCATAATACCCCAACCACCTATGGTGGTGTAGATTATAATTAAAAATAAAATTAATCGTTTCAACTAATATATTCAGTACCCTCTTTCGAATTGCTTTTTATTTTATTTTAATCGGCATCTATTAGAGTTTAATTTATCTAAATTGGACAAACCGTTCTCCAGTTATACAAGAATGACTGCCAAAAGGCAAGGTCGTAGTAATAATGACCACTTTCACTTAACTCTGAATAAAATCAAGATTTGTGCATAAATTTTGAAGATTCGTGGCTTATTTTACTCGTAGTATTACTAGCTTTGATAATAGATAGATAAAAATTATAAACTGACACATTTTTGATGTTTTCACTTCACTTCAAAATAAATTTTAGTAAAAAAAAATTTTTAAATTTTGCATGAAGCAAAATATTTTTGGGACACTAATTTTAAAATAACTCCGAAACTGTTGATATTCCTGGTTGGTTTTTTATTGTGCCTTTAAAAAACTTTAAAATTTTATTAAATTTAAGCAAATTGTTATTATGAATTAACTTTTTAAACCCGATTTAAAATGTAAATTTTGCTAAATAAAAAAATTCACAGAAATACTAAACTATCAGTTTGAAGTAAAGAATATAAAAAAGTGTGCGTTTTTCAAGTGTGCATGATGCCATAAAAACGAACACTACAAAATGCAAAAAAAGTACTGGAAAATAAAAAATAAAAAAAAACTTAAGAACATAAAAAATAAACCTAAAGTTATTTTTAATGTTGGAAAATATACAAAAATGGAGAAATGAAAGAAAAAAGAAGATTGTGCCAACCAACCCCAGACCATGTATTATTGGAGTAATGGTATCGACCAACTATAGACGCCATATTTAATAATACACCTTACGTTGTTCTAAAACAAGTTGTGTTTTTTTAAGCGTTTTTGGCCCCCAACTATGAACTGAGTATGAGGAAAAAATAAAACCGCAAAATGCTTTACTTAAATTTTTTGTTTATATAATTTCATCTACAAATAAAAACAAACTTAAGAGTAGTAGGGATTTTTCTCTAAAATATGCAAAAGATACTTTCTTACCTTAAGCTTCATTACAAAATCATCTTAAACACGCATATTAGTGCTGAAAGCGTGATGAATATGTAGTGAAAGCTTTCAAATTTAAAGATTGAAGGTGTTACTCAGTTGCAAAGACTTTTAATATATGACAACTTTTACAAGCATAACGCAAGTATACTCATATATTAAACTCACCATCAAATAGATAGGGGTATATTAGGTTTGTCATTATGTGTATAATATATGGAAAAAATCATTTACGACCCCATAAAGTACATATATTCTGAGTCCTGTTAATATTCTGAATCGATCTAAATATGTCCGTCTGTCTGCTGAAAGCAGGATAGGGTCGAGAGAGACCTCCTAGGGAGATGAAATTTATTTCAAATATTTATCTTATTTAAGGTTAGCTTGCATTGAAAATGGTCAAAAGTGGTTAAAAAGCAAAAAAGTTATGGACCAAATAATAAACTAGCTTTCGTTATTAATTCTAAACGGCATTTAGTACGTCAATGCTGTAAATGACTCTGAATTATATGTTTTCATAAAAAAAAAACGAGAAAAAACTATATGATACTCTACACCATTGTGTATGAGCATAATAATTCGGGAAGGAGATTTATATTAGACCTGTGGCCAATTGTAGACCAACCCTTTTACTAATTGTAAAATAAAATATACAAATACAGAATAATGCGTTAATACTAACATCTATATAATTTTACGCACTTAAGGGCGAATCTCGGAAGTGGGTTTATATTGGAGCAGAAGAGGGATTTATATGACAGCTATGGTCATTCGTGGACCGATCTTCATAAAGTTTAGTTGAAAGATTGATTGATCTTTGCACCGAATTTTATTAAAATATTCTTATTTTTAAGGCATTTGTGAGTATTGAAACTCTATTCCGGGGGACATTTGTATGGAGGCTTGATGAAATAATGTACCGATCACAACCAATTTCACTAGGCTTCGTCTTTATATCATCAAAGTCCGGCGTGCCAAATTTCATTGAATTAAAAATGTCGACCTGACTTTGTGCACAAGGTTAACATGGACAGCCAGACGGACGGACGGGCATTGTTAGATCGATTTAAAAAGTGATATTGAGTCGATTGGTATACTTTAAGGTGGGTGTTGGATAACTTCTATGCGTTACAAACATAAGCACAAACGCATAATACCTGAATCACCTATGGTGGTGTAGGGTATGAAAAGGTTAGAAAACAAGTTAGAAGCTGTAATGAAAATTTTGAGGCTAAAAGCAAAATAGAAAGACTAAATTTAGCATTAAAAATAATAAGCTGGCAACACTGATTATATATCGCCCTAACTGAAAATATGTAAACGTAAACATTTTAGAATTTCATTGTACCCTACACCACCATAGGTGGTTGGGTTATTATGTGTTTGGCTGATATTTGTATAAAAAGTTTTTCAACACCCACCTTAAAGTATACCAATCTACTCAAAATCACTTTATAAATCGATCTAACGATGTCCTTCCCTCCGTTCGTCTGGCTGGATGGGTCTAATAAAAGTCCCCTTCCCAGATTTTCATGCTCATACACAATAGTATAGGGTATCATATGGTAGATCTTAACAGACTATATCTTTTTTCTCGTTTATTCTTAAAATTGTCTTAAAAAGGCTAAGATGTTTAATATATCAGCAAAGAGAATCATAATTTTAAATTTTATTTAACAAATTTTATTTTTACAGTATCATCCATTTGAGTATTTTTGTATATTAATTCTCACAAATAACACTGTTCGAAAAAAAAAATTTTTTTGAGCTCCTTCAAAAAAAAAAAAAAAAAAAAAATATATATATATATATATATATATATATATATATATATATATATATATATATATATATATATATATATATATATATATATATATAGACTAGATGGAATTCCGCATGCTAAACTCGAATCTGCTTTCAGTTTTTTTCCATCAGGTTGGGATTTTTTTTATGGGCGTGTCTAATATTGTGCCCTAAATATACCGATTATTCGAGTATATTTCACTATTACTTGAGAACGGTATGCACGATTTATATAAATAATACACCAAAATATGTGGAAAAATATTGTCTTTAAGTCGCTTTTTTTATCCGCCCAATAGTTTAGGAGATTTTTTGAAAAACCTGTCGGAAATTTTTTTTTTTTTTTTTTCATGCAAAATTCAAGATTTCTTTTTTTAACTAAAACTTTTTTTTTTTTAAGTGAAAACATCAAAAATATTTAAGTTTATCACCTTTATCTCAAAGCTGGCAATACTACGAGTAAATAAAGCTACGTATCATAAAAATTGATGCACAAATCTTGATTGGATTCAAAGTTAAGTTTGGATACCCAAGCTAAGTGGAAATACCAATGGGCAAAAAAAATAAAATTTTTTTTTCGTCTCAAATAAAAAATAGGTGGATTAGATGGAATTCAACGTGCTAAATAAGAATAAGCTTTTACTTTTTTTCTATCACGCATTGATATTTTTTTGTATGGGCACGACTACTATGACCCCGCCTTTATGCAGTCACAGTTGTATAACTCGAGAACAGTTTGTCCAATTAAGATAAATTGAACTTTAATATATAGCGACCTAAATTGTCTTTGAGCTGAATTTACATAATTTTTTGTCCGGTTAATATTTCCGTAGTTATTCGGTAATTAGTACCGAAAATTTTAAAATTTATTTTTTTGAAAAGTGGTGAAAATTTTGATCCACAACTCTGAAATTCTTGAGCGAATGAAAAATGTTGTTAGCAAACCTTGAAGACAATTTTCGTATGCATGCTTTGATGTATCACTTATCAAAATCGTGTAAAGGGTTCTTGAGTTATAGCCTGACAAACCATTCTCGAATTTTATAGTGTGACCACTGAATAAGGTGATGATATTAGTCATGCACATAAAAAAAAATCAGTACCTGATAGAAAAAAAAGTGAATGCAGATTCTTGTTTAACTCGTCAAAATCCACCTAGTCCACCTATTTTTGTTTCAAGAAAAAATAAAAAAAATTTTTGGCCACCACTGTATTTCTACTCAATTATATGTAACATGGGTATTTTTACTTAACTGTGAATAAAATCACGATTTGAACATTAATTTTGAAGATACATGCCTTGTTTTATTCGTAGCATTACCAGCTTTAAGATAAAGATGATAAACTGAAACATTTTAAATGTTTCCATTTATTAAAAGAGATTTTAGTAACAAAAATATCTAAAATTTTGCATGATAATGATTTTTTTCGGACACTTATTTCAAAATAACTCCGAAACTATTGAGCACATAAAAAAATTAAGTTAGGCAATTTTGAAGATATTTTTAGTCCGCATCTTTTGGTGTATCACTTAGATCTCGTACACACCAATCTTACTATGGGCGAAATATTGATGGAAAAAAACTGAAAGCAGATTCGTATTTAGCACATCAAAATACATCAAGTCTAGCTATTCGTCAAGGGGGGTGATTTTTTTGTTGACCAGTGTAATCGAGATTATTTTTAATTAACAAATATTTTCGCACTTCATTCTACAATTAAATATAACATAACGTATTTTATGGATTTATTTAATCACTTATTGCTACAAACTTCATGAAACATAAAAACTATTATTGAGCATAATAAAAAAATTCTTTAAAACGAAAAATCACCGAAAAATTTAAAACTTACTAATTATATTTCAAAAATGATGAAAAATCACTTCAAAACATTAGGCCATTGTTCATATGAAATATAACCCAATTTGTATGGAAATTTTTTGGGGGTATTTTCATTGTATCTTGTTGGCAGCCCTGCTATGTTTTATTTATTACAATATCTTTTCAAAAATTATCAAAAACTAATGAAAACAAAGAAAGTTTTTAAATTTAAAAAATATTAGTTTTTTCTTGCTTTATATTTTGGAACATTTAGACTATTTCGACCTTTAAATGTTCAATTTAGTCTCTTTTTTTGTTCACCTCATGGCAACACTATAATAAATAGTATATAATAAATGTTAAAAATCATGATATAAAAAATAGGAGGTAGTTTCATTTAAAAATATTTTTCGACATATTAACATTTGACAATAAAGGGGTTTTGAAGTATAGGTTAAAAATTGTGCTACCATACCTATATTAAACAAATCCCATTTTTCTTTGTGTTGATATGTATTTCAAAATAGTCAAAAATAAAAAAAATATTGAATATCAAATTTAAACAAAAAATTTTGTTTAATATTAAAACATGAGTTGCATTTTTAAAAGCTGCAAAAAGTTCCTTCTCTGCCTTATATTCGTTATCAATGGTTAGATGTATGTAATGTAGATGAAAGGAATTTGCCGTTAGATCCCTTGGTATGTTCACACCATTTCTTCCAAATGGACATGAAGATTAATAACAACAATGTTTGATTAAAAAAAAGATGCAATTTGTGTTGACGTATGAAACTCATTACCCATAACAAGGTACAGGTTTACATTTTGAAAACCTATTGAAATTAATTGATAATTATTAAATTTATTTCTGTCCACAGTTGATCATACTACCCTTATGTCTCGTTATAGAGAATTCTTTTAAAGCGAATAAATCCTATATTCTACCACAGCAAATCACTTACCCAAATGTTATAGTGTAATAGTAAATCTACAATTAGCCACAACTACTATATATATAAGTGTCATGTACACAATCCTGTGAAACATCATATGGTCAGCCTTTGAATAACTATTACTTACCAACTTGTTATTAATCTGTTTAATTATTATTTCCAATAAATAAAACCTATTTTGCAATATTGCATATTTTCAAGTAAGTATGTTAAATGAAACCACCGGAACCCAAGATTCTAATGAAGAATACCTTGATGAGTATCTCGAAGAGCAGGATGAATACTCATTTTATATTACGAGCAAATTACACAATTCTGTTTAAAAATGTCTGGGAATATTTTATTTGTATTGCAAATCAGAGAACCAAGCCGAGGCGAAATTGTCGGCGGCGGCGGCTTTCACAAGACAGAATCGGTGGCGGCTTATATGTAGGCCTTCCGTTTTTTCCTAGAAAAGCCAAAATTGTTTTGGGGGCAAAAAATAAAAAAAATTTAGTGCGGTAATCATACGTATAGGTGGCAGTAGTGTATTCAAATTGTTATAAAAAACAAAAATGTAAAGTGTGTTCTAAAAGGACATTACGCTGAAAAATACGTTTTTTTTTAATATATTATGGCAGAAAAAAATAAAATTTAAGTCAAAAATGGGTCTGAAGTCCAAAAGTACAGAAAATTAATTATAAAATAGTATTTTTTTATCGGCGGCGGCCACGGCTTGAAAAATTAAGCGGCGGCGGCCGATTTTGAGCCGGTCGGCTTGGTTCTCTGTTGCAAATGTGGCATTGCTCTTTAAAATGTTTTTAAAAAATAAACTTCAATAAACCCGATTCTTGTCAAATAATTATAATTGAAACTACCTTGTATTATTTATATCATGTTAAAAATAGTTTTGAATCTCCTTCCAGAAAAAATAAAATCGTCAACGGGCCATTTTTATAACCAAATATTGGTCCAAAATAGCATTTTTTAGTACAACTTTTTTGTAAATATTAGTAATTAAAATATTTCATTGTTGTATTTACTATATGAAGCCCTAAAGCAAATTTGGATTCCATGAAAAAATATATACAAGGACGAAAAAAATTATACACACATATCATTGATTTACATTCCGAAATTTATATCTTCTCAACGAATGAATTGAACGCTATATTTTATTCAGATGATTTGTTGGTTTATTTATAGGTAAATTAAAAATAATAAAAAAAATTAACATAATTATATCCGTTATAAAGTACCCAGCAAAAACTTGGTAATAACATGTAGTTACGGATGTAGTTACTTTGTAATGACAACAACGTATTGTCTACATTACATAGAAGTTATTTAGTAACTAATTATTTATAACCCAAATGTAATTAAATATTTATGATCCGATTTTTGAAAATAATAATCTTTATTGATCTGTATAATGAAGTTATCAATTCTTATATTTGAAGAAGGGATACATAAACGAAAGGCAAAATTTGCGTTTGAATTAATTTGTAATCTAAAATAGTTTATTTTTATTACATTTTTGGTTGTTGTTAAGTTTTTAAAATTAAAATTAAAAAAATATTTTTACAACAACCAAAAAATATTTTATATCCTGACATTTCATTACTTATTTATAACTTAAAATGTAACTAAATCCTATTGTTATTACTAATCATGACTTCAGTAATACTTTAAAATCAATACGCTATTTAACAGCTTGGAAGTAATTAGTTATTGTAATGACATCTAAGCTATGTATCATAATGAGTTATTCAGCTAATGTGTAAGTAGTGTAAAGCCATTATATTAGCTTCTTAACTCATTACATGGCAACCAAAGTTTTTGCTGGGTAATTAAAAAATAATTTATTTTTATGGGGATAACATTATTCACACAGCCATTTAAATTTAGGTTTAATATCTTGTAGATAAACCATTTTTCTTTAAAATTTCTTTTAACCTAATTGGCATTGATTCAACAAGTGTTTTGTTGTTTCCCGGCCAATATTTTCCCATTCTTGTTGAAGGATTTCTTTAAGATGGGTCTTGTTTGAAATGCTTTGTTTTGTCACTCTTCTATCGAGTTCATCCCAAAGATGTTCGAACGGATTCATGTTGGGAGGTTGGTAGGATGTGTGGGACATGATGTATAATCCACATGATTCACTTTGCTAATGAGGGGCTTCTTTCAGGCTACTCTAGAGTTATAACCAGCACGTTGCAGTGTTCTGCGAACAGTTTTGGGAAGAATTTTTTTGGCCATCTCATCTTTAAATTCTGCTGCTACCTAGGTTGCAGTGATTTTTGGGTTTTAATTGACTTTTCTTATTTTTTTCTTTTACGGAAAGCTTTCGAGGTCTTCCAGTATGAAGGTGGCTTTTTAGACTCTCATCATTTTTGAAACGTTTTATAATACTATAAATGGTAAACATACTTTTTTCTTTTTTTTTAATCACTTGATAACTTAGCACAGATCGCAGAAATATATAATTTTTATGGTTCTAACCACTAATTATAAAAGTGTGGACCATTTTTGAAAACCCTTTCTTTGGAGATTTGATAGTTGCTTCAGTCACTTTTTTGGAACAGTGTGCAAATCTTCTGTTAAAATCTTCGGTATTTTGGGACACCTTTTTTGTGCTCTTCAATTCACTTTTCACAATAGCTCAATATCTCTCCACTGGTCTAAGTTATGGACAATTTTGAAAATTGACCTCTCTTGGTACTAAAACTATGTTATTGATTTGGTACCACTCCAGAGCTTTCTTAACGTAGTGACATGATACCAAATGGGTTCAAAAATATGTGGACACGTTGTGCTCTCTTAAGAAAAGAAGAAGTCTTTTTGCAAATATTCCTTTATGCAATATTGGTATTTATAGATCTGAATGTATCAAATGACTTTCCTGTTTTGCCGCAACTGCAAAAAGCTTGTCATACCATGAATTTTGTAAGAAATTTTTGCTGCTTTTGGGTCTTAAACTTATCTCCAACATTGCTTCGAGCATTAGCAATAAAAATTTTTGAGACACAAGCTGCGAAGATTCTGCCAGCACCTACGTTTATTCGTCAATTATACAGCTTGAGTATTTTTGTATAAAATTTGGTTTTAAATTCCGAGTCCTATTTTTGGCTTGTAATTTTTTTGCAGAATTCCAGTTTGGAATTTTTTTAACTTTACATGGTATCAACTTTCCCACTAGCTTTAAATTTTCGCACCAAATAGTCGAAGCACTGAGAAAACTGAGCTGATTTCTTCAATTTTCTGGCCTTCCCAATATCATGTGGTCCTTTTTTCTTACCGAACTAGGTTTCACATCAATAGTCAAATTCTCCTGATACTATTTAATAACATTAGAAGCAGTTTTACGGACGACATTTAATTTTGTGGCCAATTATTTGTAAGACCTATTTGGATTTTTTGAAATTTTTTAATAACTTGAAGGACGTAAATCTTTTTCGTCACTTATTTTGATGAAAATAAGGACAAGTTAACATGGTTGTTATTCAAAATAATAACTGAAGTATTTTTCCATGATAACTAGATCAAAAAAATTTTTTAATATTGATTTCGAAAAAAGTTATGAGGCAAAATGTGTGTTAAGATTTTTTCGAACTCACTCCTTAATTATTTTAAATATATTACTAATAAATGCAAATCATATCTCTAAATTTATTCGATTGGAAGATATAAGCTCCCAAACACATAACAACGATTTGTGTGAATAATTTTGTCTGCCTCTGTACATATTTTATTTTTTTAATTTCACAATTTCTTTAACTTAAGTTGCAATTTTTCTGGTGACCACAATGTTGTGGTAAAATGCCACATAACATGAATTTTCCATTATTTTAATTACATAGACGCTTTCTAAATATACACGGAGAAAACTGTTTCGTTGAGGCAACCGAATTTTTTGCCAATCGAATTTGGTCGGTTGTAAGTACTATCCCATAGTTCGGTTGAGATAGTGGTA
Source organism: Protophormia terraenovae (assembly GCA_951394005.1). NCBI lineage: Eukaryota > Metazoa > Arthropoda > Insecta > Diptera > Calliphoridae > Protophormia > Protophormia terraenovae. Next base: position 39,236,538 of record OX596077.1, on the reverse strand, counting down.
TTTTATGATAGTCACAATTGTTTTAAAAAAATGATTTAGTTGGAATATCTGTATAAAAAGTATTTATAATATTAAGACTATCCAAATAAAAAAATATTTTTAAATATTCTTATTTATAATTTTTTTTTTTTTATAATTTTATTAACAAAAGCTGTGTAGATAAAAGAATGTATACAACTGTATCAAGTTTTCTTGAGAAATTGACTGCTTCCATCAATACTTGTTATTTTAGCCCAATGTTTGCTAATAGAATTCTTTATTTATGTGATAACAAATCTCTGGTTAGGGTAGATAGGATGATTCGGCACCCAATGTTAATAACTGTAATGGATAAAATAAAAGGAAACAATTAGTATATTTATAGCCGTCAAAACACGATAATACAATACACTTACAGAGGGAAAGGTTTATATAGGAACTATAGTTAAGATTGGACCAAATTACAAAAATAAATGATTTGAGACCAATAAAGAAATTTGTGTAGGAGCTAAAACCAAATAGGACACAATTAAATGGACATATCTTCGAGATTGCAAAACATTAAAAGTTAGTAAAAGACTTAGTGGAGTTTATGTATAAGGGTGAGCCATTATCAAATAAATACCTTGATAAAATTGGTGGAAATGTTGAAAATATGATGTCCGACCGAAGTACCTACATAGGTACTACGGGTGGCAGCATGGCAGTTCAACAACTACTCCAGGAGAAACACATGACGGGTTTTGATGATGAGGAAGATGGAGAAATTATTGGAAAAAATAATGCAATGAATAACAACGAATATGATCCAAAATCCAAACATGCCAGAATTTGCTAGTAAATGATGATCTTTTCCTTAAGTCGTCCTCAATCCCAATACAACCAATACAACAACATCACACATAGACTGCTTCTACCATTGTGTGGAAACTTTTGGCTTCTCCAAATCCCAATAATGAACCCGTAGCAACTGGAACATCTACTATTTCTTCCTATTCAAGTTCTGCCTCTGGATCGGCTATCTCAGTGTCATCGGTTTTCCCTCTTCTGTTACTAGTAAGATATCTGTTGAATTAGTAAATGCACGATAAACAATATGTAAATGTACATTAAAAGACAATTCTGCAACTTACCATTACAAAAAAAAAATACTTAAAATAATTTTATATTTTAATTTTTAATATTTTAATTAATGTTTAAAAATGTCCAAAAAATAATTGATTCTATTAATATAACCTTCACTTGGTTAAGATAACTAAATTGATTTTGTTTTATGAAATATGACCGAATCTTTTTTAAAACATTAGCTATTGCAAATGGAAATTTGGTTAAAATTACAATTATTTTATTATAAATTAAATATTGATAGCAAATACTAATAATTCGTTTAAAAACATGGAATTGATAAGGGTATGTCCACAGATTGATTTAAAACTATTTTATAAAATATCAAATTGATTTATATAACTAAATTTACATTTTCAGGAACATTTATACTGTTATAATTATGTTTTTACTCCTATAATTAGAGAAAGTCTGTTAAAATAATATTATTTTTATGTTTATAATAAATTTTGTGTTAATTGAATTAAATTTTAATGATAGTTACCATTTTCCAACCATTCTTTTTTCTGTGTGTATGTAATAATCATACTGTTATCAAGAACTTAGACTGCAATAAATAATTAATTGAAATCAATCAAACAATTTTGGGGTAATCATTTTATACACATTTTTAACATTTTAAATTCTATTTGTTTGAGTATCTACTTAATAGACAGTGAAAATATCTTAATAGTTTATGTAGATAACACCGGGCAACACCGACTCTGCGGCTCGAGATTTTTAGTATTTCAAAAAAAAAAATACCTGAAACAAATTTTTAAAAACTCAAATGAGACCAAAAATGTAGTGCCATAGAGAAATTTTGGTTACTCTATTAAATTAAACCGGACACATGGTTTTTCAGATATCAACGATTTTATCTCGATAACTTTATAAGTTAAAATGAATGACTGATAAATAAATAAATAAATAAATAAATAAATAAATAAATAAATAAATAAATAAATAAATAAATAAATAAATAAATAAATAAATAAATAAATAAATAAATAAATAAATAAATAAATAAATAAATAAATAAATAAATAAATAAATAAATAAATAAATAAATAAATAAATAAATAAATAAATAAATAAATAAATAAATAAATAAATAAATAAATAAATAAATAAATAAATAAATAAATAAATAAATAAATAAATAAATAAATAAATAAATAAATAAATAAATAAATAAATAAATAAATAAATAAATAAATAAATAAATAAATAAATAAATAAATAAATAAATAAATAAATAAATAAATAAATAAATAAATAAATAAATAAATAAATAAATAAATAAATAAATAAATAAATAAATAAATAAATAAATAAATAAATAAATAAATAAATAAATAAATAAATAAATAAATAAATAAATAAATAAATAAATAAATAAATAAATAAATAAATAAATAAATAAATAAATAAATAAATAAATAAATAAATAAATAAATAAATAAATAAATAAATAAATAAATAAATAAATAAATAAATAAATAAATAAATAAATAAATAAATAAATAAATAAATAAATAAATAAATAAATGAAATAATTACCAATGAAATAAGTCCAAAAATAAATTAAATATGTCTTAATTTAAAATAAATAATTTTAATAAAGATAAAGCCCTTTTGCTAATAAAGCTTTTCTGAATAGCGGGGTTTATCCATGCGAAAAAGCTTTTTTTGCTGTAGTACTGAAAAATCTGGCTTTGTTGAACACAATTTGGTATTTTAAATACCACAAATGAGAAAATACTTTCATTGCCGAAGCCAGTTGTTGTCCTAAGATGAGAAATTCAATAAAAATTAAAAAAGTCCCGAACGATATGAAATAATTCTCAATTGTAAAAGGACATGAAATAAAATTTTGTTATAAGTTATTTCATTTGGGAGTTATTTTCAATTACCACTAGGTATTATTTCATAATGAAATAAAACCAAAATTATAGACAAACAAAATATAGTCCATTTATCGAGGACAAAAACAATTCCAATTTATCGGTTTTCAATTATTTTTCTCATTGTATCAATTAATAAATTTATCAAATATAAATAAAAGTAAGAGATAATTTGTATAATTGAATAAGCAGTTTTTTCATGAGTTGAATGTCAATTAAAGAAATAATTGAATATGTATTATTTATAATTGAAATTGGATTTTAAATTTTTCAATATAATATTTCAATTTAATTTTTCATTTAGAAACTCTAATTAATAATTTAATTGACATTTTTTTCAGAACATGTACAAATTTTGGAAGTAATTTCATCTTCCGGGAGTTTTTTCACAGTACCTCCATGATCAAGTGTATTTTAATTGTCTGAGAAATTTCGTGCCGCAAAAAAACTTTTTCTGTCGTCCTGTGTAATATTTACAAAAATGTAGAAAAAAGAAAAAAGAAAAAAAACGGCAATTAATTTTTATTTACATACACCTACTCATATTATTTAATAATAGACCGAATAAGTAATTAAGTTAATTTCACTTTATAAAATGTTTTGTAGTTTAATCACAATCAGTTAGATTATAAACATCAGTGGCTCTCTTAAGCTCAAGTAAAATTCATACAAGATATGTCTGATACGGGACATTTATTTACTTTAGATGAATTTCTAATAAAATTGCAAATTTCGCAAAAATATACAGGTGTTATATATTTGGATTTTCGTCGCGAAAATGCTAAACAACCGTTTCGTTTTAAAACAATTCCATTTTTATATGTAGCCATCAGCATTTTGGTTATTGATGGTATTTGCAATGTAATAAAAATCATAACGGAAATTATTTCAAATCGTTTAAATGAAGCAAAACAAATTGGTGCAGTTTTTAGTATTGAATTCTTGTGTTTAGTACGTGGTCTATCGTTGTTAGCCAAATATAATAGTATATTGGATTTAACAAATTGTTTAGATAAAATATTTCCTCGTACTGCAGAATTGCAAAAACGTATGCATATTGAAAAATTTACACGTTATTTGAAATTGAGACATAGTATTTTACACATATATGCTATAGTGGGTCTATCGGCATTTATTGGCATTCCACTTTTTAAGTATTTAGTATTTTATGATAGAACCAGTAGTTTGCCTTTACTGGATGAATATCATCAACATGCATCTTGGTTTCCCTACCAATTGAAGCAGAGTAATAGTGCCTATCCATATATGTATGTTTATGAGACTATTATAACAATTTTTGGTATAAATTGTCTATTTACATGGGATCACATTTATACGGTTACAGTTGCACAATTTGTCATGCATTTTGATTTTGTTAACGATCAATTGATGGAATTGAATGTTAAAAAAACTTTGAATGATAAGAGTGCAAGAGAGTTTTATAATGATTTAAGGGAAATTATTCGTTATCATCAGCATATTTATGTGTAAGTAAAAAGCATAATTATTAAAAATTGCCTATCAAGGAAAATTTATGAAATGTTTTCAAAAAGAGGAAAATTTATTGACACATGATGAATCGACCACATAAAAAATGAAAAAAGTACATAAAATGAAATTTTAGTACATAAAATGTATTTTTAAAATTTATTCCGGCATGGGGAAATAAATTTCCAAAATCTGTAACTAATATTTTCTAAAATTTATGTGTAGTTAATAACACTGGTCGACAAAAAATCCTCCCTCATAGACGAATAGTTGGACTTGAAGTATTTTGATGTGCTAAACACGCATGTGCTTTCAGTTTTTTTCCATCAGGTCTGGATTTTTTTTTATGGGCGTGTCTAATATTTCGCCCATAGTAAGGCCATTAATCTAGTATATTTCCTCATAACTCAAGAACGGTGTGTACGATTGATCAAAGTGATACACCAAAAGGCTAAAAATATCTTCAAATTCCCCAAGCTCAATTGTTTTATGTGCTCAATAGTTTCGGAGTTACTTTGAAATAAGTGTCCAAAAAAAAAAAAATTATTTTGATGCAAAATTTTAGATTTTTTTGTTACTAAAATTTCTTTTAATAAATAATCTACAGTTTATCATCTTTATCTTAAAGCTGGTAATGTTGCAAATAAATCAGGGCATGTATCTTCAAAATTAATGCAAAAATCTAAATTTTATTCATAGTTAACTAAAAATACTTATATTACATACAACTGAGTAAAAATACAGTGGTGGCCAAAAAAAAAAAAAAATTTTTTTTTTTTTTCTTGAAACAAAAATAGGTGGACTAGTGGATTCTGACGAGTTAAACAAAAATCTGCATATATTTTTTTTTCTATCGCGTACTGGTTTTTTTATGTGCCTGACTAATATCATCACCTTATTCAGCGGTCACACTATAAAATTCGAGAATGGTTTGTCAAACTTAGGCTATAACTCAAGAACCCTTTATACGATTTTGATAAGTGATACATCTAAAGACGCATACGAAAATTGTCTTTAAGTTGTGTCAAAAATATTTTTCATTCGCTCAAGAATTTCAGAGTTATGAATCAAAATTTTCACCATTTTTCAAAAAAATAAATTTTAATATATTCGGTACTAAATACCGAATAACTACGGAAATATTAACTGGACAAAAAATTATATAAATTCAGCTCAAAGACAATTTAGGTCGCTATATATTAAAGTTCAATTTATCATAATTGGGCAAACTGTTCTCGAGTTATACAAGTGTGACTGCATAAAGGCGGGTTAATAGTAGTCATGCCCATAAAAAAAAAATCAATGCGTGATAGAAAAAAACTAAAAGCTGATTCTTATTTAGCACGTTAAATTCCGTCTAATCCACCTATTTTTTTTTTATTTAAGACAAAAAAAAAAAAAATTTTTTTGCCCACTACACCATTTCCAGTTGTATTTCAGAAGTTTCTAATTATATTTCAGAAAATTCTATTTATATTTCAGAAAATTCCATTTATATTTTAGAAATTTCCATTTATATTTTCGAAATTTCTAATTATATTTCAGAATTTTCTAATTATTCTTCAAAAGTTTCTAATTATATTTCAGAAATTTCTATTTATACTTCGGAAGTTTCTAATTACATTTCAGAAATTCTATTTGTAGTTCAGAATTTTCTATTTATAGTTTAGAAAATTCTAAATGTATTTTAGAAATTTTCTATTTGTAGTTCAGAAAATTCTAAATGTATTTCCGAAATTTCCATTTGTATTTCAACATTTTCTAAGTGTATTTCCGAAATTTCCAATTGTATTTTGGAATATTAAACATATACTTTCTCCATAAAATTTCTTAAATACAATTAGAAATTTCTGAAATAGAAATGGAAATTTCGGAAATACATTTAGAATTTTCTGAACTACAAATAGAAAATTCTGAATTACAAATAGAATTTCTGAAATGTAATTAGAAACTTCTGAAGCATAATTAGAAATTTCTGAAATATAATTAGAAATTTCGAAAATATAAATGGAAATTTCTAAAATATAATTGGAATTTTCTGAAATATAATTAGAAATTTCTCAAATAAAACTGGAAATGGTGTAGTGTATTTCCACTTAGCTATAGGTATGCATGGGTATCCAAACTTAACTGTGAATCCAATCAAGATTTGTGCATCAATTTTTATGATACGTGGCTTTATTTACTCGTAGTTTTGTCAGCTTTGAGATAAAGGTGATAAACTTAAATATTTTTGATGTTTTCACTTGAAAAAAAAAGTTTTAGGAAAAAAAAAAGAAATTTTGAATTTAGCATGAAAACATTTTTTTCCGACACTTTTTTTTTTTATTCCGGTGTATCATTTATATAAATCGTGCATACCGTTCTCAAGTAATAGTGAAATATACTCGAGTAATCGGCATATTTAGGGCACAATATTAGACACGCCCATAAAAAAATCCCGACCTCATGGGAATAAACTAAAAGCAGATTCGAGTTTAACATGCGAAATTCCATCTAGTCTACATATTTTTTTCGAAGGAGCTCGAAATTTTTTTTTTTTGTCGACCAGTGTAATTACTTAAGTTTTTTGAAATAAAAATGGAAAATGGTCTCAGTTCGATTTACAAAAAAAAAAAAAAAAAAAAAAAAAAAAAAAAAATTAAACTCGCCTGCAACTCTACTAACAATGTCTGAAATTTCATTGATATCGGACAAGCCGTTTGAGCATTCCAGATTTATTTCCATTATATTTTTTGAATGGGACACTATGTGGTGTGTACGATTGACATTATTGATACATCAAAAGATATCTTCAAGCCACCCTAACTTCAATAGCTTCAGAGTTACTTCGAAATTAGTGTCCGAAAAATGTTTGCAAAATTTAAGATTTTTTTTTACTAAAAATTATTTTCATAAATGAAAACATTAAAAATAATTCAGTTTATCATCTTTATCTTAAAGCTGGTAAAGAGAATAAAATAATGCAGGTATCATTAAAATTGATGCACAAATCCTAATTTTATTTACAGTTATGTGAAAATACCCAGGTATACCTAACGTGACCAGAGGTTTTGAGACTTTTTGGTAAATAAAATTGGTAGAAATTATTTAAATCTAAAAAACTCTCTGAAAGAACAAAATTTCTTCCTCCAAAAATTTATTTATATTTTATTCTAGCATTCTTAAAATAATGAAAGTTTTCTGTTTTCTATTTCTGAAAAAACTAAACTTTTTTGGCCAAAATATATCAGACTTTAGATTTTTCAATCACTGTTAGAGAACTGAAGATATGTTAAACAATTTTGAAATATTTTGTCCATATTCAGCTTAATGCGCATCGTTTGGGAGGTCTTCCTACATCAAAGTGGTCAAAATATACATACAAAGTACATTTATGATTAGTCGGTGGAGAGGATGGTAACAAAAAGCTTAAAAATTTTAATTGTCAAAAACGGTTTGTAAAAACTATATAGTGTAAAAAAATACTTTTAGTTACACATAAAGTAATTGCTAGAGTTGAAAAAGCGGGATTTTTTAAAAAAAGGGGGAAAAATATTTTAGGCGGGATCGAAGTTTAAAAAGCGGGATAATCCCGCCAAAAGCAGGATGTCAAAACTTTTTTTTGGAAATAATTGCGTTGAAGATATCTCAATAATATTTACATGGTCAGAGCTGAGATGTTTTCGAGTTGTTTTGGAAGAGTACAGGTTCCTAGCTTGTATAGCTCCATATGTAAGGTAAACAACCAAAAATTATTTTCTGGCGGACGCTCTTTTTAACGACATTTCAATGAAAAATGGAATTTTTTTAAATATGTTTTATACGGCAAATACTTGTATAAAAAGTTTATACTTTTAGAAAATGGCTTCCCCTAGTCAAACTAAGCTATTTTTCATATATTTGTACGCAAATGTATCGGCTTACTTAGGGTGAATTATTTGACACGCCCATAAAAAATCTCGACCTGATGGGAAAAAACTGCAAGTAGAAAACATTTTTTTTTTTTTGCCAACCAATGTTATTTGCAAAACAAATCTTTTGGGACCACTGTGCAATATCTATCACTAAATACCTGACTACGTCTTGACCAGTATCCGTTTTTTTTTTTTTTTTTTAATTTCAAGATATAGACTGTTTTATTTTTACACATTCTCCCTTTCGATCCAAAGTAATACATATATATGCGCAACAAGTTTTTGTTTTTAAACTTCATATTCTTATCAAGCTATAATCAGTGTTTTAGTTATTTAAATTTTTTATTTCAAGATATGTGGCAGTAATACGAATTATTATTCCAAATAAAATTAAAATTGGCAGAATTAGAATTATTATATATCTAATTATAGTTACAAATGTTGATAATATTTTATCCAATAATCTGAAATGAATTTTTAATTCCAGGACATATGGAAAATTAAAGTGTTCTTGTACCTATGTTTTTAGTTTATATGTATGGATTTAAATTTTCTTCGACGACTTCTTTTAATTTTATTCTATTGTCTATCTCTTCTGAAGATATGAATTAGAATCATATTTAAGAACACTTTTTTTTAATGACAACCATGGTTTAAAACTATTTCTTCTGAACCTATTTTTCAGCACAACCTAATAGTAGTTCCTATATCATTGTAGTACTAAAGCATGATTCCGAATCTACTTAATTTCAGATTGGGCGATAAGCTGCGCAAAACTTTCAATATATCCTTATTCTTAACGGACATAGTAAGTGCTGCCTCTATATGTTTTCATGTCTATCTGATGGCCAATAGTGATGACATTATTGCCATTATACTCTTTATCTTTCCTTGTTTTGTTCAAGTGGCATTTACATTTGACAACTGTTATCAGGGTACCAGGGTAGCAGAAGCGGTAAGATATATTTCAACAAATATTAAAAATTATATTTAAATTTTTATTATTTTTCTTAATTTACAGAGTGCACGCATTCAATTAGCTCTTTCGGAGCAAAATTGGTACGATGGGTCTTTGAAATATCGTAAATTATTTAACATGCTCCTGCTGTTTGCCAATAATCCATTTAGTTTGAGTGGTTACAATCTATTTAGTATTGATATGGTACATTTTAGAGGAGTGAGTATTTAAAGTAAATGTTTTCCTATAATTTTTTAGAAAACATATATTTTTTTACTATTTCAGATCATGATGATGGCTTATAGATTATTTATTTTCTTACAATCAAGGGGTACAAAGGGATAATCGTGAGACATTTTGTTAAACATATATATTAGGGCTATAACTTTTTCACTTTTTTTGCAAATATAAAAATGGCCCTAGCATAGTCGAATAGGCCATCGAAAATAATTAAAAAAATGCTATTACTTTTTCGCGGTTGTCAAAAAAGTTCACCCACAAAACGCGGCAAAGTTTGGAAAGCAATAGTCCCAATGTAACAGCGAAGCAACATATGCACACAACATGGTATTAAAGTAGTACAGAATATTTATCCATTATGCAAAACAATGTTCACGTTAAATTTAAAGTTTATGTTTTTTAATGATTAAAAACAACATTTTTCACTTTACTATTTTACTTTATTAATAAAATATTTAAAAAATTTTTTATAAAAATCTTTTTTTTTTTTTTTTTTTTTTTTTAATTTTAAACCTGGAAAGATTTTATAAATTTTAATTTCAAAAACTTAATAAGTAAAAAATTAATATTATAAAAACAAATTTTAGATTAAAAATTAATGCATATGCAAATTTCGTCTCGTCACATATTTATTTCCATAAAAAGTAGTTTTTCAAAAAATTTGATATTTGCCCCAGTAGTTAGACAATCTACATTTAGAACCATGTTACCAGTTGCAGGATCCAATCAAATATCAGTCGTTCATGTAGACGTTAAGTCAGCTTTTCTAAATGGTGTGTTCGAAAATCATATATACATGAAACAACCACCTGGTTTTGAAGAAATGAGTCCGCAGCATGTTTGTAAATTAAATAAAAGTTTATACGGTCTAAAACAAGCTGCCTATGTGTGGAACAAGGCTCTTCATAATGTTTTACTGAAAGGAAAATTTAAACAAAATTCAGCAGACCCTTGTTTTTATACAAAATATCTCGTCGGGGACGTCTTATTTACGTCGATGATATTTTGATAGCTGCAAAAAATTAGAAATCAATAGATGATACTGAAAAGTTATTAAAAGATAATTTTGAAATTAATAATCTTGGAGAAATTCGTCATTATCTTGGTCTGGAAGTTGTTAGAGATAATGAATATAACTTTTGTATCCGACAAAACAATTATATTAAAAACCTAATTAAAGAATTCGGTATGGAAAATGCAAAAATATCAAAATTTCCTCTAGATCCCGGTTATGGAAAATCATTTTTTGAAAATTTAGTTAGCAATGATAAAATTAATCGGTTCATTACTTTATATTAGCGTCAATACTCGACCTGATATAGCATCCAGTGTTTCAATATTAGCTCAAAAGGTTTGCTCTCCTAATAATGAAGACTGGAACGAGCTCAAACGTGTTTTACGATATTTAAAAGGCACCGCCGAACTATACTTAAAACTCAGTGATAATAAATCAAACAATAATAATAATAATTTGATAGGCTATGCAGATGCTAATTGGGCCGAAAATAATGTTGATCGCAAATCTAATACTGTATTTATTTTTCAGATCAATAATGGAAGTATCAGTTGGTGTTGTAAAAAGCAATCGTGTGTCGCTTTATCATCCACAGAATCTGAGTTTATATCACTTTCTGAAACATGTAAAGAAGCCATTTGGTTGCGTTCTCTATTAGAAGACATGAATTTAAAGCAAAATGAACCTACAATCATATTTGAAGACAACCAAAGTTGCTTACGCTTAGTTGAAGATGGTAGATTTAGTTCCAGAACTAAACACATTGACACGAAGAAGTATTTTATCAAACATCATGTCGATGATAATCAAATCAAATGCGTATATTGTCCAAGTGAAGACATGTTAGCCGATATGCTTACAAAACCTCTTAATTCAACAAATCTAGAACAACTCAGAAAGAAATCTGGTATACAAGTCGTTTGAAGAAGGGTGTTGAAGAATTTATATATTTAAATATCTTACAAACAACTTGTTTCATTTTAAAATACTTTGTTTTATTATTTGTATTTAAATCATATTAGATTTGATTCTGAAATTACTTATTGTAAATATTTTTCATATAAAAATTTTCACTCGAAATAAATTTTTAAAACTAAAGCATTGTGTCTTAACATTTAATACATATGTATTCCTTTATATCGCTTTCCTTTAATATTTCCGCAATTGTCTTAGAGTTAATAATGTTGTTGTATTTCATATATAATAATAATAATGATAAAATTCGTTCCTTAGCAAAAGCTGGTAACAATCTAAAATTTGTAAACAAAAGTCTTATATAATTAAATCAATCTTTTAATATTTAGCTTAACTTACTCCAACAGTTTATGTATATAAAGGAACACATAGGAAGCAGTTATTTCCCGACTACCACATAACATACCATCGCTTACATATTTAGCCATAACTTCACCATCCACTAAAGGAATAATATGCTGCAGTACAGTTATATTAAATACATTTTCTGATCGTTTATTTGTTTTTAAAATTGTTGGCATCACTGTTGTTACTGTTATATTCTACCTTCTAAAAGACACTCCACGCTTAAAGATTTTATTTATTTATTTATTTATTTATTTATTTATTTATTTATTTATTTATTTATTTATTTATTTATTTATTTATTTATTTATTTATTTATTTATTTATTTATTTATTTATTTATTTATTTATTTATTTATTTATTTATTTATTTATTTATTTATTTATTTATTTATTTATTTATTTATTTATTCATTCAATTACAAGCCCGTAGGCCTAATTAATCTAGAAATCATATGGCTATATACATATATTTGAAATTGTTTTTATAAATTATCTTATTAAATAAAGTAATTCATGAGAAAATTAATAAAAACCAACCCACTTTTGCACAGATATTATATTGAATATGTTTTAATTATGCCATGCATACAAAGTACTATTTTATGTGAAAGCGCTTACAATGTTTTATAAAAATCCCTTTGACATATTCTTAAATGCTGCGACTGATTTATTAAAATTTCTCTCTTCATATGGGATGTAATTATTCCAAATTCGAGCAACTCTTATAACAAATGACCTAGACATATAAAGGGAAGAATGTCTTGGTATAATAATGGTATTACACCTAGTGAATCTTCCAAAGTTAAATTTCTCCGTAAGATATTGTGGTTTGCCAAATTTCATGGTTTTATAGAACTGTATTAATAAACGTTGTTTAATGAAATTGTTAAAATCTGAACCTAATAATTCAATAACTTGTGCAGATATGTGTTCTCTGTAACCAATTTTATAAATAAAACGAGCAACCCGGTTAAAACATAAACGCAATTTACTGATATTCTGTTGGGATGTACCAGAGTAGATTTCAATGCCATATAAAAATATTGGTAAACACAGTGACAACGCAACTCTTTTTCTAACTTTAAATGGTAAAAAGGTACCAAGGCAATATAGTTTTCTTAGAATAAACGATATTTTTGATATTACATGGTTGGTATGGAAATTAAAATCTAATTTAGTATCTAAGAATATACCTAAAGATTTGTGGTGAGATACATAACTTATAGATTCATTCATTATACATATATTAGGTTGTATTGGATTGTTTGAGTAATATAAGACTTTTGATTTTAAAGAATTTATGCTCATATAATTAGATTGACACAATTCTGTAATACGATTTAAGTCATCGTTAACTCTGTTTTCCAAATAAGTTTTGCCAAAACCAGAGTCATCAGCTAAAAGTTGAATATCATCAGCATATGTGTAACATCGACAAAACTTAATCTCACGGTATAGATCATTCATATACATTATAAACAAAAGTGGGCCTAAAATTGATCCCTGTGGTATTCCCCTAAATGTTCCTAAAGTGGATGATCTTTTTCCTCCATACTCAACATATTGAAATCGCTCAGTTACAAACGAGTTTATTAACCGGCAAGCAGAAAAATCAGATTTGAATTCTCTTTGCAGTTTAAGACATAAAATTTCATGACATAAGGAGTCAAATGCTTTACTTAAATCAAGAATCACAATTAAGGAACTGTATGACTTTTCCATATTAATCCTAAGATTTTCAGTTATATCCAAAACCAAGCCAGTTGTATTGTAATTCTTCCTAAATGCTGATTGAAAAGGATTTATCATAATCCTTGCACTAAGATAATCTTCCATTTGCCTTCTCAACAACACTTCTAAGACTTTGGAACTAGCATTTAACAGACTAATTGGTCTGTAGTCTAAACAAGAGCTTGGTGACTTTATCTTGGGAATAGGTATAATTCTACCGATTTTCCAAGAAAGTGGAAAGGTGGAAGAAGTAATAATAGATTTTGACATGGAATGTCCTGCCGCTTTAGTGGCAGAATAAATATCAAAGATTGCCACAGGTAAAAGACCGGCGATATAGCCGATATTAACAATATAGCCTTGATTTAGTTCCTTCATTTTGGGTAAAAATATTTGTAGAGTCTGTTGAAAGAGAGTCAACATACATATTTAATAATGTTTATTTTACCATTTAAAACTAAAATCAAATTACTTGCATAACACATGGCGGTAAAGTTAACATCAATCATTTGTTTAATTTCATGGGGTTTAGGATTTTTTATTGATGATCCTACCATAAATCCAGCATTATTAATCAGAATGGTTGGTACACCTAGATCTGCTGTTACAGATTTTCTTAACTGTAGAATTTGTTCATAGTCCCGGACATCGATCTGAAAAGATAAACATATGGGTAATTCTTCAAACTCGTTTACTTTTGGGGTCTGAAAAAATTTGTAATTAACTGGCTTTAATAAAACACAAATCTGTTCGCGTGAATGATTTTCGACGAACGGCGTCGGTGCTCAATCGAGTAGTACGAACGCTCTTTATTACGAATTTCCAATAAAAATTGCAAAAAAAAAAAAAATACAAAATTTTTGCATTGACTACTCTATAGTACGAATAGATAGGCATTTTTTCTATTCGATAGTGCGAATGATGGTTTTTTATAAGAATTTTTGTTTTATTTACGTATAAATGAAGTTTTTATTATGTTTTTACTTCATTCTTTCCCGGTCATCCACGTTTAGCGAAGTTATTGTGAAGTTTTTTTATTTTTAAAAGTGTTTTGTGTTTTTAACTGTCAAAATGTTGCAAGTAAAACGATGTAAAAAAAAGACAATTTCTTTGCAAGATAAATTAAAAATTATAGCAGACCATCGTTGTTTGAAATTTCAAATAAATATGGATTATCCAAATCCACAATATGTACAATCATTAAACAAAAAACGCAACTGCTGGATAATTCCATGAGTTCGTTAAAAAATCGGTATAGACTTATAAGTGGTGAATTTAAAAAAATGGAGGATGCACTTTACGAGTGGTTTTTAGCACAAAGAAAATTCCATATCACAATTAAAATGCAAAGCTGTGGAGCTGCATAAAAAATTCTACAATGGTCAGTTTTGTGCCAGTGATGGTTGGCTAACAAAATTTAAAAAGCGTTATGGAATACGATTGTTAAAAGAGTCTGGTGAGAAATTATCTTCTTCTAAAGAACTTGTTGCGCCATTCGTTAATAATTTAGCGTATACCATTATGGAGCATGGGCTATCAAACGAGGCAATTTTTAATGCGGATGAAATCGGTCTCTACTGGAAAATGTTGCCAAACAAAACATATGTTCACAGTGGAGAAAAATCTGCTCCAGGTAGAAAATTGTCAAAGGAGAGATTAACATTTTTAATGTGTGCTAATGCTGCAGGAACTAAGAAAATTAAACTTTTTGTAGTAGGAAAAGCTCAAAAACCGAGAACTTTTCGGAACAAAATTCTTCCTGTTGAGTACGGAAACTCTAAATCTGCTTGGATGAATGCAGCTCTGTTCAAAAAATGTTTTTTTGATAAATTTATTCCAGAAGTAAGTTTTAGTAAATTGTTTTAATGTTATTAATGATTAAAAAAAAAAAATTCAAAATATATTTACGGGTAAAGACATTTTTAAAAGAAAAAAACTGCCAATTAAGGCTCTTCTAATATTAGACAACGCTCCAAGTCATCCACCGGCAGATGAACTGGTTCATGATACTAAAGATGGACAGATTTGGGTAATGTATATGCCCCCCAATGTAACTCCACTAATACAGCCCATGGACCAGAATGCAATTAGGCTCTTAAAACTGCATTACCGTAACAGTTTACTGTCAATAAATTGTATCTTCCAACGAAAATTTAGAAACGTCCCTCAAACAAACCACTTTATTTGAAGCCGTTTCATTGGTTGCCTTAGCCTGGGAAAAAGTATCCAGTGATTCCATAAAGAAATTTTGGAAGAAAATTTTGAGCGATGACAATTTTGAGGACGAGGATGATATTCCACTATCAGTAGTGCGTGACAGTGAGGAGCAGAGAACCAAGCCGAGCGGCTTAATTTTTCAAGCCGTGGCCGCCGCCGACATGTATCGGCTTAAACAGCTGAGCCGGCTTAAGGTAAGCCGCCGATACAATAGGCTGCGCCAAAGATAAAAAATACTATTTTATACTTTTGGACTTCAGACCCATTATTGACTAAAATTTTATTTTTTTCTGCCATAATATATTCAAGAAATTGTATTTTTCGGCGTAATGTCCTTTTAGAACACACTTTACTTTTTTGTTTTTTATAATACATTGAATACACTACTGCCACCTATACGTATATAATAACTTGGTAAGTCCTCAATTGTAAGGTATTTACAAGCAAAACAAATTTAAGTAATGACTGAGTACTATTTTTAATGATTTTTTTTTCCAATAAGCGAATTTTTAAGGTAATTTTTTTGGGTCATCTGAATAGGTTCAACATTAATTATTCAATAAAACAACAAGATGCATTGATTACTTTTTTGTTTTATTATATTATTAGGAAGTTATTAATAATGAGAATAGCCTTTCTTATTCAATTTTACCTAAAAAATTATATTTGGAAGGGACTTATAAATTTTTTTAAGCTGTAACAAAGAAGGTTTGCTATAACTTTTTCCAATCTCTGCAGATAATGAACTTTTGTCTTCGTATTGTCTGTCCGATTTTTAAACATTACGTGACAGGAATTTCCATACATTTTCGGTGTATGGTGGCCAGTCCGAAGTGGTAAAATTTTGATTTCGAATTCATTACTACCGCTCTTACGATGTGTGAGGTATTGTTGAGCTGAAAAGTCCATGGAATGTATTGAAATAGTGTATAAAATATAAAAAAAATAAAAAAAGTTTTTTTCCGTAATTTTTTTGAGAGGAAAATCGAAGTTTACATGTCTCATAATATGAAGTTACAATCTATGCCATTGCACTATGCCAGCAAATAACAAAAATAAAAATATTTATAGCCATTGGATCTTTTCAGATTGATTTTTTTCATCTTATAGAACAACATGTTTCATTCCTTTTTTAGGAATCTTAGGTGCACTGAATTTCGAATAACATGATTTACGGTAAATAATTTACCTTAATTTCTAATGTTTGTTTAATTTTTGACGCATAACCAAGAAAAAAAAAAAATAAAAACTATTGCTGTCAAATTCAAAAGGTATCAAGCTTTATTTTTATCAATCCGTATTTGAATTCAATCTTAAAATTTAACTAGGAATATTTTGAAAACGTTTCGAGAAACACGTTAAAATTTAATTTTTAATATTTCAGTTTGTATAAGTATTTACTTATTTGGATGTTCCTAAATTTGGATGGGTCGTTCTCTATTTGTATCGTCTCCATTGGGTCGTGAACCAAGTCTTTCGGAGAAAACAGATGATTTAGATTTTTAAACGTATCGTTTGAGGGGTCTTCCTACATCGAAATCTCGAAAACTGCTATCCTCGGGACACTCTAATGTACATATATACAAACAAACTGACTTCATATACAAAAAACAAGAACAACACTGTTAATCATTATATTACTGCTGTTGCTAACTAAACTAATTGCCTATACAACCACAAAAAAAAAAAAAAAAAAAACACCACTAATAGTTATTGCAATGCTTAATATATATGTTTGTGTGTGTATTTATATTATTAACAGATTTTTTTAGTTTTTGGCCCATAACTTGATTCAAAAAAACCGAAATTTTAGAAAAATATTTATGCCCGATCTATGTATATAAAAATAAAATTTTGTATCTTAAAAAAGGCTTGAAAAAAAATCAAAAATGCGTTTTGCCCGATATCTCAGTTATTATTTAACCGATTTATTTAATTTTTTCAGTACAAAAATTCAGAAAAAAATGTCCGAGCCTGCTTTGCAAAAACGAAGTCCTTAGTATATACAAAGGCTTCAGAAACTGGAAAATCGGTTCTAAAAACCGGTTTTTTAAGCATATCCGCCATTTATGAACCGATCTTGCTGAATTTCAATAGCAAAATTCTCAAAAGGATTTCTGATTGTTTGCTATATATATTATATATGGCAGTTATCGGTGGGCTTCATAAACGAAATGACAAACGGAATGACAAACTTATATACACCCTTTATACCTGTGATGAAAGGTATAATAAAAAACAAGCGCGAATGTTATATTCGGCTCGGCCGAATCTATATACCCACCATCAACTTTTTAAAATTTTACGTCATATGAGAGGTGGGAGGTAAAGTGGGCGGACCACGCCCATTATTTGTTTCCGTGTTTAGATTGGTCCTTAAACTATTTGTACAAAATTTCGTTGACGTTTCACCCTATGAGAGGTGGGCGGTAAAGTGGGCGGACCACGCCCATTTTTGGTTTCCAAATTTCTATCAACCCTCGAACTATCTGTACAAAATTTCGTTATCGTACATGCATTTGTTTGTGAGACATCAGCAGAAAACTATGAAATTAAGCTACTACAGACACCCTGTGTTTCTAGTATTTTGGCCATAACTTTTTTTGTTTATTAATCGGTTTTGCTCATTTTCAATACCAAACAAACCTTATCTATCTATATATATAAAAATTAATGTGTGTTTGTTTGTATGTATGTATGTTTGTTTGAAGTCTATAGCCGCCTAAACGGCTAAACCGATTTTCTTGAATTTTTCACAGTGTGTTCCTATATGCCTGGAAGGAAAAATAGGCTACTTTTTATTTTAAAATTCCATGTGGGCGAGGTGCCACGCCCACTTACTAAATAACTATTAAAAGTAGTATATCTCGGAAATTGGTAATACTAGAGTCCTCACGAACAACTTAGACACCTATATGAACATTCTGGAAAAATATAGGCGAACTAGCAATAGGGGGTGTGGCACATCCCACGCCTAATATTGCTTCCCAATACCAAATGTCGTAAATTTAGTAAACTATAACAGTTACATTTCCCAAATTTTGTACAATAAACTTAAGTGTCAAGGTGAACATTTTGTGCAAAAATGGGTGGAAAAGAAATAGTGGGCGTGTCATCTCTCATATAAAGTTAATACCAAAATTTTTATATCTGGGAAACTATAAAAGTTAGAGAGCTAAAATTTTGTGCGACTAGCATTAGCTTCAATATGAATATTTTGGACAAAAATTGGTACACTAGCAATAGTGGGCGTGGCACCTCCCATATAAAGAAAATATTAAATTATCATATCTGAGAAAATATAACAGTTAGAGTTCTAAAATTTTGTCGGAGCCACTTTGGTATCAATATTAATATTTATGAAAAATATGGGCGGACTAGAAGTAGGGGGGATGGTACCTCCCATATGAATTAAATGCAAAAATTCGTATATCTGGGAAACTATTGGAGTTGGAATGCTCAAATTTTGCACAAAGAATTTTGACATCCATGAAAACATTTGTCTAATAAATTAGCGGATTATGGGGGTATGGTCCCTCCCATAAAAATTAAATACAAAAATTAGTATATTTTTTTAATCCTTTAATTACTATGTATTTCATTTCGGGAGGTGGCGAAGCACACCGGGTATTAGCTAGTATAAGGTAGATATTTGAGCCAAATTACGTCTCCATAGTTTGTCCCGTTCGAGCCCTATCCTGCTTTCTACAGACAGACAGACGGACATAGCTAGATCGACTCAGAAACGAACCAGGACCCAGAAAATATATACTTTATGGGGTCTTAAATGATTCCTTCGACATGTTACACTCGGAATGACAAATCAATATACCCCCCATCTTTTTGATGGTGGGTATAAAAATTAAGTCAATACCTTGTGTGACTAAGCATTACCTTCGAATTGAATTCTGCTGATTTAGGCAATAAGGCATTTTTGCAGTATTTTAGATATAAATTCAACTTTTTTTTAACTGATATTTAGGCTAAACAAAATTATTACATATTGTAAGGTAAAAGATATGTCAGGAAATACATTCTGAAGTTTTAAAAAAATTGTACAATGATAACCTTTAAAATACGGAGGTCACAGTTCAAAATTAGAAAATAAATTTTTTAAGGCAAACATAACTAAAAAAAAAATAATTATTTTTGCACAGATTTTTATGTAGTTTAATGGAAATACAATTGAAGGTTATGTAACAGCAAAAAAAATTCAAATTTAATCTTCAACTGAGCTTGGGGTCAGTTTTTTTAAACGTCCTTATTCAAAAATACGTTCAAAGAAAATTTTATTAATTAATATATTAAACAAATAAAATAACTATTACCTAATTCTGAAATGCAAGGCAATGACAAACGATCAAAATTAAACATAGAAATCATTGCATCGAAATCTAAATAAAAATTAATTATTTTTCGTTGTTTTCTTTTTCTAAAATTATTTTTTTTTCTAATTTTGACCTTTGATTTCCGTGTTTTTAAGATTATCCTTGTTCAATATTTTTGAAAACTTTCAAAACTATTTCCTGACGTACATATGTTTTACATTCAAGTTAAACTTATATCTAAAAAAAACAATTAAGAAAGTTATGGTTCTGTAACAATATTTAATACTTTTAAACTTTTTCACAATACAATATTTTCTCTTTAAAATGTTAATTTATTTAAAAAAAAATAATATCTTAACTACCAATTGAAATACATATAAATTATTCTGCCACTATTTCAATATACAATAAAGAAATTAATGAATCAATTTTATACATCTTTATTCCTTTATATCGCTTACATTTAATATTTCCGCAATTGTCTTAGAGTTAATAATGTCGTTGTATTTCATATGTAATAATAAAAATGATAAAATTCGTTCCTTAGCAAAAGCTGGTAACAATCTAAAATTTGTAAACAAAAGTCTTATATAATTAAATCAATCTTTTAACATTTAGCTTAACTTACTCCAATAGTTTATGTATATAAAGTAACACATAGGGAGCAGTTATTTCCCGACTACCACATAACATTCCATCGATTACATATTTGGCCATAACTTCACCATCCACTAATGGAAGAAAATGCTGAATTCCAGTTATATTAAATATATTTTCTGCACGTTTATTTGTTTTTAAAAATGTTGGCATCACTGTTGTTACTGTTATATTTTTACCTTCTAAAAGACACTCCATACGTAAAGATTTTGAAATGGAATGTACTGCCGCTTTTGTGGCAGAATAAATATCAAAGACTGGCACAGGTAAAAGACCGGCGATAGAGCCGATATTAACAATATGGCCCTCATTTAGTTCTTTCATTTTGGGTAAAAATATTTGTAAAGTCTGTTGAAAGAGAGGAAATATATGTACATATTTAAAAATGTTTATTTACTTACGTTTTATCAGTTAGAACTAAAATAAAAAAAAAATTACTTACATAACACATGGCGGTAAAGTTAACATCAATCATTTGTTTAATTTCATGGGGTTTAGGATTTTTTATTGATGATCCTACCATAAATCCAGCATTATTAATCAGAATGGTTGGTTCACCTAGATCTGCTGTTACAGATTTTCTTAACTGTATAATTTGTTCGTAGTCCCGGACATCGATCTAAAAAGATAAATATATACGAGAGCGGATCAATATTTTCGTGACTTTTCGAACTTCCTTCGTAGTTATATGAAATGCAACACTGTTCCCATCAAGTACCACCTGTTAATAGACTACTGTCAAATTTTGAGCAAGTGTCGTCATTTACTTTGCGTTTAACAGCTGTTCAAAACATACAACCTCGTGAATTTTTCTAAAAATGGAAAAAAGTGAATTTCGAGTGCTCATTAAACATTATTTTTTGCCAAAAAAAAAAACGTCAATCAAACCAAGGAAAAGCTTGATAAATACTATGGGGACTCTGCACCAACAATTTCAATGGTAAAAAAGTGTTTTACTGATTTTCGTTGTGGTCGCACAAGTACAAATGACGCTGAACGTTCTGGACGACCAACTGAGGTTAGTACACCCGAAAATTTCGAAAAAATCAAAAAGATGGGGGGTATATTGATTTTGTTATTCCATGTGTAACATGTCGAAGGAATCATTTAAGACCCCACAAAATATATATTCTCTGGGTCCTGGTTAGATTCGTCTGTCCGACTGTTTAAAGCAGGATAGGGCCCGAACGGGACAACGTATGGAAACGAAATTTAGCACAAATATTTGTCATATATAAAGTTTGTTTGGGATTGAAAATGGGCAAAATCGGTTAATAAACAAAATAGTTATAGGCTAAAACTAGAAACACAGGGTTTCATACTTTTCTGCTGATATTTCTTCAACGAAAGCATGTACGACAACGAAATTTCTTATGTAAAGTTCGGGGATCGATATAAAACAAAAATGGGCGTGATCCGCCCACCTCCCATATAAGGTAAAATTGTGTTCAAATATTTCAAGGACCAATGTAGACTCGGAAACAAAAATGGGCGTGATCGGCCCACTTTACCGCCCCCTCCCATATAACATAAAATTTTAAAAAGTTGATGGTGGGTATATAGATTCGGCCGGGCCGAATGTAACATTCGCGATTGTTTTTTTTTCTGATTCTAGTGATTTTTTAATATTTTAATAAAAAAAATATATATATATGTATTAAGTATCTGGACAGAAGATTTATCTATTATATTTTGGCTTACAATGACATCTATTTTTGTTCTAGATAGGCCTTCACTTTTATATTTTTTAACTCATTTGAGCTATTTTGAGTTAAATTTAATGCACAGTGGGCCCAAATGCAAAATTGTTGATAATAAATCTGTATCTCTTAAACCAGGGGTTCCCATGATAATTCACCTTCCGGACCATTTCAAGAATTTTTCATTTTCCCGCGGATCCTCAGACTGATAGAGCTCTTTAATAATACCAATGAGTAATTCCATAATAAAACAATAATTTTCGGATTTAATATCTCCGATTTCAATAGAATTCCCTACAGTTATTACTTATTGAAAGTATAGCTCCAATTAAAAAATTTAAAAATTAATAAACATACTAATTTTATCAGTAGTATGATAAGCTGGACCAATATATGTATATTTCAACCTGGTTGAAAATTTCCGTCAGTAAGAAGTCGAACACTAAAAATTATTCGTTTTGTCACAAATACCATCTCGGTTCCAAATGTTTTATTTATAACTGTTTAATTGTTATTGAATTAAATTTAAAGAAAAAGATTTAAAAGAAATAGTAGAACAATTTACCTTATAAGCTTTTGTTTTAACATAAAATGTTTCAGCTAAATATTGGGCAGTTTCCAAAGCTAAATTTTCTTGTACATCAACGATAGCAATTTTGCAGCCTCTAGCAGCTAAATTTTTGGCAATTTCACGACCAAGACCGCGACCAGAGCCAGTGACCTAAATAAATATTATAATAAGTATATGTATGGGGTAAATCCAAAAAAATTTCGACCCAGCTCGGATTTTTAAAATCTCCGATTTTGGTGAAATTCAACACACGTAAAATATACTCTATACGCTTTATATGACACATAAGATTTAAGATTAAATAACTTTTATGTGCACTATCCGATTTTAACAAAAATAAAAAAAAAAAAATTTAAAAAAAGACATTCCTCTTTATCATAAAATTTACACTTAAAGTTAAAATGAAAAATATTCTTTATTCTTGGATATCCTGAAAAAGAGACTTTTTCTTTTCATTATTTTTACATATCATGTTTGTAAATTATTATTGTTATAATTCATACAACTTCAAAATGCGATCAGAAGTTACAACAATTCTTCTTTACTAACTAAAACATTTTCTATTAGATATTAAGTATTTTTTATGCAAATTGTCATACTTATTTCAGTTTTAATTTTAATTTTTAAAAAAGTTTTGTATATGGGCAATTCTCCTTTTACGTTTGCCTTTATGAAAACGACCTTCAACCACAAATATTTTTTTAAATTCTGTTTTTTTTTTAACAACTTTTGATGCAGTTATGTTAACAACACTTGATTGTGTAACACAAAAAGAATTCAAAACCTGAAACGGTTCCTTGTGGTGCCGGCAAGCACCCAAAGTCAAAAATTTCAAAAAAAGTGTTTGAAACTAACAATTTTTTTTTTATTTCTTTTTCTTGCTGTAGTCGCAAATTTTAGCATAAATGTCCAATTCTTCTAATGTAGACTATAAACACTTGTAGAAAGGGATCAGCATGGATTTAATTAGCATGCTATTAGCCAGTGTCAAATTGTGTTGTGCAAAAGTCGTGAAACCAAATTTTAAACAATTTTTAAATTTTGCAGTTTTTTCACTGGCAATTTTACGCCGTTTCGGAGAGAAAAAACGCGAGTGGCTCCAAGAGGTGCCTTTTTCGCGAGGCACTCGCAACGTTATTTCAGTGAAGCTAGAGTATAGCCAAGGACTATATATTGTTAAATATAGAGTCTTTGGTATATTATTTGTATTTGGCGTTATCAAAGAAGGTTTCCAAATGACATTTAATTGTCTTCAAGGTATGTCAAAAATATTTTTTATTCGCTCAAGAATTTCAGAGTTATGGATCAAAATTTTCACGATTTTTCCAAAAAAAGATTTTTTAATTTTTTCCCTACTAATTTCCGAATAATTACGGAAATATTAACTGTACAAAAAATTATGTAAATTCAGCTCAAAGATAATTTAAAGCACTATATATTGGAGTTTAATTTGACTTAATTGGACAAACTGTTCTCAAGTTGTACAAGTGTGACTGCCTAAAGGCGGGGTCATAGTGGTTATGCCCATAAAAAAAATCGATACGTGATAGAAAAAAAGTAAAAGCTCATTCTTATTTAGCACGTTCAATTCCATCTAATTCAGATATTTTTTTTTTTATTTAAGACGAAAAAATTTTTTTTTTTTTTTGCCCACTAGGGTATCTCCACTAACCTGTAGATATGCATAGGCATTTTAACTTAACTGTGAATGCAATCAAGATTTGTGCATCAATTTTGATGATACGGGGCTTTATTTTCAATTGTAGTTTCGCCAGCATTGAGATAAAGATGATAAACTAAAATATTTTTGATGTTTTCACTTCTAAAAAAAAATTTTTGTAGAAAATAAAATCTTCAATTTGGCATGAAACAATTTTTTTTCGAACACTTATTTCGAAATACCTCCCAAACTATTGAGTGGATAAAATTTTGATAGTATAACGACTTAAAGCCAATTTTATTCCGCATGATTTGGTATATCATTTATATAAATCGTGCATACCTCGAGTTATAGTGAAATATACTCGAGTAATCGGCTTATTTAGGACACAATATTAGACACGGCCATAAAAAAAATCTCGACCTGATGGAAAAAAACTGAAAGCAGATTCGAGTTTAGCACGCGGAAATCCATCTAGTCCACATACTTTTTTTTTTTTTTTTTTTTGAAGGAGCACGAAATTTTTTTTTTTTTTTTTTTGTCGACCAGTGTCATTGGTGGCAATAAAAGCCAAACAGTTCGTCTCTTTTATTTAATTTAAATTTTATAATGTCTTGTAAATCTAACTTACTTTTTCTTTATAATTCTTGCAATATATTAAGAAAATTATTCACTATTAACTGCTCCTTAATAAATTTTCAAATGTGAAAAAAATTAATTGATTATTAACAACATAATTTGTTAATAGGACAATTCTATTGTTAGATATAGTTATTTGCTAGATAACAACATTTTCATTCAATGTTACAAATCAATAGTTAAAAAATTTGTTTAATTGTTAACAAATTTAAGTAACAATACTTAATTTTAAATATACGAAAACGGTTGTTGGTGCCTTTTTAATTAAAAAAATAATTGTATTGACGAATTTGGTTATTAATAAAACAATTTGCTTGTCGTAATTTTTTTTCTGTGTACACACCGTTCATAAGTTGTTGTCAAATATACTTGTGTAACGGCTTTATTATGGGCGAAAAGATTAGACACGCCCATAAAAAAAAAAAGAAATCAGAACTGATAGAAAAAATAAACTGAAAGCAGATTCATGTTTTGCACATCAAAATCCATTAATTCCAACTCTTCGTCTATAAGGGAGGTTTTTTTTCCGACAAGTTTAATCACTTCAGCGACCATGCACAAGCATGTATAATATTACACTAAAATTGTACTAGCTGTTATAGACAAACTTCAATAACTTCTGATTCCATTGAGATTCCATTTCAAATTTATGAACCATAACGACAATATGATTGCAAACATCATGTGAAATAAAATTAGTATACCCTTTTTCAGGATATCCAAGGATATTTTTTTAATTTTAGAGGAAGATCTTCTAGGAAGCTAAGTAACTTTAATCATTTTATGGTAAAGCAGAATATAATTTCCTTTCCATTGATACCATTCCTGTTAAAATCGGATAATGCACTTAAAAATTATTAATTGTTAAACTCGAGGTGACCCACTTTAGAGGTTCATAAAATATGAACCGTAAATGTTATAGAACTGGCCATAATATGTACGATGACTAATTTATTATACACACCAAATTTAAAAAAAATTTAAGATGTAAAATTAGTAAAACTGTAGTTTTGGGTCGAAATTTTTGGGAAATACCAATGTACAAAATGTTTTCTTTCCAACTTACAACTGCCACTTGGCCACTGATATTTTTACTGGTGAAAACATTTTGTATCACTTTAGTGATTTTATAAATTAAAGCTATTAAAAGTATAACGGGATAAATAGCTAGGGTAATGATTAAATAAATATAATGAAACACTTCTAAAAATATTATTTTATTTAACATATTTTTTTTTTTTTATCTATTTAAATATTTAACTAAACACTTTTGTATTGATACGTTTCAGGTTTAATATACGACTAAATGAATTATTATAAAACATTTTTGTTTTTATGTTTAAATTAGAACTAGTCAGTTAAACACTTAAATTATTCATTATTATCTTTTTAGAGACAATAATTTTTTGTTCAGGCGCGGATCCAGCCCAAGCATTTAAGGGGGGAAAAATTTTGGAAAATTTTTTTATAGTCACTGGAGAAATCATGTTTTTATATATAATTTTTTGAACTATGAAAATTTAACCATTCATTTGCCAGAAAACCTAGTTACTTTACTACATTATTTCACTTTTTTTAATTACAAATAAAAATGCACAATTTCAAATCTTTAAATACAAATTTTTCAGGGAATATTAAATCGATTTTAATTATGGAGGCTGTGTTTTTGCTTTTGTGTTATCCTCTAAATAATTTAAAATAAAATGAAATTAAAAAAAATTCAGCTCTGCCGAATCTTTGATACCCTTCACCATCTTACCGACAAATAATAAAATTTCCGCCTTAACGTATGCTTTCATACTTTAACATTTATAAATCTAAATTTTTTTCAAACTGCGAAAATTTGAATGCGAAAAAACAAAATAAAGAATCACAGCAAGCTTTGCTTTAAACAAATAAACAACAATTCCATAGTTATATATTTTTGTATGTATATACAAACTGACTGTATATACAAAAAACAAAAACAACAACTTTAATCATTATATTACTGCTGTTGCTACTTGCCTATACAAAAAAAAAAAAAAAAAAAAAAAAAAAAAAAAATTCATTACAATGCTTGATATAAATATTTGTGTGTGTATTTATATTTTATCAGATTTTTTTTAGTTTTGGGCCCATAAGTCGGTTGTCTATGAACTAATTTGGTTGATTCGAAAACCCAAATTTTATAAAAATATTTATGACCTATTTGTATAAAAATAAAAATATGTGGCTTTAACAAGGGCTTCAAAAAATCAAAAATGCGTTTTGTCCGATATCTCAGTTATTATTGAACCGATTTATTTCATTTTTTCATCACAAAAATTCAGAAAAAAATGTCCGAGCCTTCTTTGCAAAAAACGAAGTCCCTAGTATATACAGAGGCTTCAGAAACTGGAAAACCGGTTTTAAAACCGGTTTTTTAAGCATATTTCCGCCATTTATGAACCTATCTTCCTGAATTTCCATAGCAAAATTCTCGAAGGGATTTCCGATTGTTTGATATATATATTGTATATGGCAGTTATCGGTGGGCTTCATAAATACCATTTCAACCGACACACGGACGGACAGACATGGTCCTATCGTCATCATTTCTTACAAGGATCCCGAAAATGCACTCTGATGAAAATTGTGGAAATTACAAACGGAATGACGAACTTTTATATACCCTTTACACCTGTGGTGAAGGGTATAATAATTTAAATAAAGAATGCATCATCAGAAAAACCCAAAAAATTAAACTACACGGACAAAAATAAAAAAGTCAAATCAATCATCAAATATGTTAGTAAATAATTCATTAAATTAACAGCTTTTTCAAATTTGCACCTCTCACCAAAAAGGATTAAAAAATAAAAATAGAAAATTTTTTCGAATTATAAAATTTATTAAATCAATCAAGTAGAAGATTGAATGAATTAAACATTTAAATATGAAATAAAATATTACTTAAATTTGTTTTTTTTTTTCTGGAATATATTTATTAAATTTTAATGCAAAATGAAACAACTGTGCTAATTGAAAAATATAAGGTAATAATTTTTTCTGTGAAGAGGAGTCCGTGCAGAAAATTTAGTAAACAGTTTCTAAATAAATCACTTTATAAAATTTCATACTTTTTCAGTCAGAAATTTTTAAATTTCATAAAATTTGTTATATATAAACAAAATAAGTACACACAGGAAAAATATTGGTTGGAAATCGTTACTCATTAATACATGTTAGTAAAATCTAAGGAAATGTTTTTATAATTATAAATTAAATATAAATATAAAAGTTTTTCTTTGTTTAGGATTGTAAATTAGATTGTATAATTAGAATTGAATGAAGGTTCTTACAGCTAGAAATTTATTGATACAATAGGTTTGTGTCATTACTAAAACTAAAACTAAACTTTAAAGTGCCATAGTTTCGGTTCTGTAAAAGATATTGATTTCAGTCTTTTTCTGTATAACGAAGAATTATGTCAGCTATGCAATGTAATTTATATGAAAAAAAATCGATTTTATACTTTTCCTGATTTTTGAAATTAAAGCAAAATTTTTGTAAAAAAGTGTTTTTTTGAGAATCTATAAATATTTCATTTGCAATAAAATCTTTGTTATTAAAGATATCTTAACGAAATTTTATGTGAGGTAGACTTTATCGTATAAAATAAGAAAGTGGAAAAAATTTTAAGATTTTTCAAAAAGGAATCCCACAATTCCCAAAAAAAAAAACGCCGAAAATCCCAAAAATGGGTTTTTTCACATTTTCGGCAATAAAATCCACATTTTTCCGAAGTCTTATAGATTTTGATTGAAAACTTTTAACAACATATTACAGATTCTTAAACTGCATTTCGTTTGACGATTCGTGCTTTGGGATTTGAGAAAATAAAGACTAAAATCAAAACTTTCATATAAAATGGGTCAAATTCGGGAGGATGTGTACCTTGACCACTTAAGTTATAGGACTTGTTTTTTATTTTAAAGCCTTCTCTATGAAGATACCTTTCAGAAAAGTATAAAATTTTTATATGTTTTTAAAGAAAATTTTATTGTAGAGAAAAAAGTTTGAAGATAATTTTTCGGCCAAAAAAAAAAAAAAAAACACAAAAAGTCTTATTTTTTGCAATTTTCAAATTCGGATTCGCTTATTTTTTTAGACTCAGTAAAGATATCCAGCCGTATTCAAAAAAATGTCTTAATTTATGTTTTATATACATACTAGCTAATACACAATTTGGCTCTTAATGTATTTATTAAGAAAATCGTATTCAAAAAACTATTTACTATCTAAATTAACTAATAAACAGTTTTTTTTTTTTTTTTTTTTGATGATAAATAAGTTTTTTTATTTTGGAAAAAACCTTTCTTTTGCTTGTATAAATATACTTATGTATAAAAGGAATAATTTTATTTAATTTTTGTTTGATGTAATTATAAGTATCCGAATAACGAATATTCTGTGATAAAATCAGCATCACTATTTCATATTATGCTTTGTTTACATCATTTTTGTTGAAATTTTGATAAAATTTTACTATTTTTATGGTTTTTTCTGTTAAAATGCATAAATTTTAACCCGGAGTTGATATGATAGATTAATTACACCTTAATCTAAGACGGTGTATATATGAATGTACTATTTAGATTTACGTGGAAACAACAAATAATGAAAATGTTAAACATATGCGATTGTGGCGAACATTGGGTTGACATGCCGGCAGCCGGAATTATGATATTTTAATCCAAAAGCACACAAAATATACTTTTTCATGTTTATGTTTATGATTTTAATTCAAATAGTTTAAAATATGTACAGTGAACTCGCGGTAATGTGAACATCCAATATAATGAACTATCCACTAATGTGAACACTCAGTTTTTTATACGGGCGCTCTAAATAGTGAACAATTTTTTTTTTTAATTTTTGGGGATTTTTTAATTTGTAGAAGCATTTATTTTTATTGTTGGGAATTCCCGAATTAATAAATACCATAGTATGCCATTATTTTAAAGGTATTTAATGCTAGTCGCTTTATGTAACTTGTTGCGGTAGGTTCGTGAATTTTTTTTTAAAATTAGTAATGTCTAAAAACAGTCGAAAGTTTTTATCCTTAAATGAAAAATGCGAAATTTTGGAATATTTAAAAAAAGGATCGAGTGTTACAGTGTTAAGTAAAAAGTATAAAGTTGCAAAATCAACGATATGTTCAATAAAAAATAAAAAAGACAATATTTTAAAATGTGTGAACAATACGTTTTATGGACACGGAAAACGCAAAACATTACGATCTTCAGAGCTTTCAAAAATGGAAAAATCGCTCTATAAGTGGTTTATTTGCATTCGGAATAAAAACCTCCCTGTAAGTGGGTTGATGTTGAAAGAGAAAGCCAAACAAATTCACAAAAATATAAGTGAAAACGGAAATGAATTCAATGCTAGCGATGGGTGGCTACAAAAATTTAAAAAGATATACGGAATTCGGCTCCTTCAAATAAGCGGTGAAAAACTTTCTGCGCAATCTCAGTTCGTAAATCTTTTTAAAATTAAATTGAAAGCAAAGATAGAAGATTTGGGTTTATCCAATGATCAGTTGTATTATGCCGATGAGTCTGGTCTATATTGGAAACTTCTCCCACAAAAGACATATGTAACGTCATTGGAGAAAAGCGCTCCAGGTGCAAAAATGGAAAAGCAAAGGATAACATTTTTATGCTGTGCAAATGCGTCAGGATCTCATAAAATAAAACTTTTAGTAATAGGAAAATCGAAAAATCCTCGCAGTTTTAAAAATTTTATCTTTCCCGTAAACTACAGAAATTCAAAGTCTGCTTCTTCCATTTTTAAAGAATGGTTTCACAACTGTTATGTGCCAGAGGTAAGTAAACATGTAAAAATAGTTCAATTGGGATTCTTACTGTTTTATTTTTCATTAAGGTGACAGATTTTTTAACGAAGAAAGGATTACCAGTAAAAGCTTTACTCCTAATAGATAATGCCCCATCCCATCCATCAGAATCCGACATTAAATCCGAGGATGGTTCCATAGAAGCTATGTTCATGCCTCCAAATGTAACGGCTCTGATCCAGGAACAGTCTTCTGGCAACAATTATTGCAAAGAGGGGGATTTGCTTGAATCGATGAAAAAAAATCACACTTAAAGAAGGAGCTTCTATTCTAGAGGCATCCTGTAACCGAGTTGGTAAAGAAACTTTATCTAAATGTTGGAAAAATATTTTGAATATGGTAAATGATGAAGACGATCCTGAATTTAATGTTCCTTTGAGCGTTTTAAAAGAAAAGTGGCAATCAGAGGTTAGATCTTTAGAAAATACTGCTGCAGATCTTCTACAGACATTGTGCCCTCAGGAAGTATTTACTGCTGTAAACATTAGAGATTGGATCAATAATCCTTGTGAGGACGTCACGCCATTTGATGAAAATGATTTAATTGAAGAGTCCGGCGATGATGACGACTGTTTTATTGAAGCGCCTGAAAACAACATTAAAGCCAAATGGGCTGAATTTCAAATGGTCGATCAAACTGACATTAAAGTATTGAAATAAATCAGGGAATTGGCGGTAAATAAGCTGGTCGAACAAAAGAAAAAACAGAAAATAATAACTGAGTATTTCCATATTTAATTATATATGTATGTACCTATCTTTTTTCATTGTAATTTTTATTTATTTTTTTGTTGTAATATTTTGTTTTTTTTTTATGTACATACTACGTATGTACTCTTTATAAAATGGATTTTTAAAAACTTTTTATGTTCCAAATAAATTACAAAAAGTTTTTTTAGTAATCTTTGCATTTTCATTCCTTGCAGAAATGATTTTTAGAAAGAATAACTTAGTAATATATATAAAAAAAATCACAATCGAAAATGTGAACAAATTCGAAAATATGAACTACCCCGTCATTAATTAGTTCACATTATCGAGAGCTCACTGTATATAGTTTAAAAATAATTACAGAAAATATTATTCTGTCCCGGAATTCATTTAATACGTTTTTAAATAGATATTCCGAAACATTTTTTATTTTATTACAGATTTTAACATTCGGACATTTTAAAATACGTTGTTTTTGTCAAAATGAATCAAAAAATTTATCATTATTTTTATTTTTCTTGAAAAATGTAACGGAAATAATCTTAGAATATTAAGACCATTAAGAACTATTATTAAAATTTTTAAAGTTACAAGGCTTTACCAAAGGTATAGTAAGCAAATCAACGTTTTTGAATACAACTTTAAGGAATTTTGCTTATAAATGGTTAGTTGATCGACTTTAAAATTTTTTTATTGAATAGATAATTTTGTTCTTTAATTAGCTAAATTAAACATAAATGAGATCGGTCGGAAACAATAGGATATATATGGCAAAAACTGGACCAAGAACATGCAAAGTTGAGGTATTTAAAAATTCAAATGCAAATAACTCAAAAACTATAAAAGATAAATAGGACATGCAAGCATGTTTTTTGTAGGTCTTATCAGTGCCTACAATAAGCTGAGAAACAAAAATTTGGGCAGCGATTAAAAAATTTGTATATCAAAAAAATTGTATATTTGAGCCCCTTTAGCTCCGCCCCTGAGGGATCTTTTCGGTCCTCCTTCCAAACTTAATATTGCACACTCCTCTTCTATACAAATCCAACCAGCCGATCAGAAGTTACAGATTTATTTACAAAAAATTTCGATTCTGCCCCACTGTGCACTATTTTGAAAAGGTAATTTTATATATATATATTTTTTTTATTTATGCTAAAACCTCTGCATTCATATATCATGTAAGTATACAGATGTTCCATTATATAACAGAAAAACAAAATTCTCACAATTTAATCCTCTGAAAATGGATACAAGAAATTACTAATGCAAACCACCAATTCTCAATATGTCTTTATGGATACTAGCAGTATGCAGGCAGGAATGGCAGCTAATGGACCCACGCTGTAAATAACAATATTGGTTTATAGACCAGGTGCTTGCCTTGAAGGAGGTCAATACTAAGTTTCAAACTTAAGAAAAATGGAAGTCACAATTTCATGGACACCTACTTTGTCCCATATAATGTGGTCAGATTTGCGGATTTTAAATCATATGATTATATATTAATTTTCCTTGCTAGTTTTCTTGTGTTTTAATATTTTAAATAAAGTAAATGAAACGAAAAATAAATCCTTTAAGAATATCAAATTAAAAATGAAATCAATCGTTTGCAATCGACAAAATTCGATTGGCAAAAAATTCGGTTGCAACAACGAAAGTGTTTTCTCTTTGTATGTACTTTGTTTTCATTTGATCTCTGCTACAAATTTATATTTTTTAGTATTTTTAGGTAAGTTTTAGATTTTTTAATTGGTTAGGAAGAACGTAGCTTTTAACTATTTAAAATAAATCTTTTTCTGTATGCTACAAAAATTATTAGAATAATGAACTTGAGCCTGAATAAAAGAAATCCAAAAATGATTAATCTTAAAAATATTAAATGACTGCATATTTTTATAGACTTTTGTAGAAAAAATTCTAATGAATTGCAGTGGATCTCGAAAAATTGCAAAACGCAAAGAAATATATTTGACAACAAACTTGATTCTTCTACTTTCAAAAAAGCTTAATAGAAAAAATGCAGGAACCTAAAAAAAATGTAAGCATAACTCAAACTTTTGAGAGGCATTTTCCGAGTGATTTTTTCAATGTAGCAGAGTGTATTTAAAAATAAATTTCTGAATATGAAAATTGTTCACACAGGTGTGCAGACAAAAAGTACAAAAACTCTTAAAAAAAAACAAACAAAAAAAATATATGTAGGTTTTTGTACTAATACAAGCGGACTAAAATTTAAAATGGGTCTTCAATAAACTTTTCAGTTGGTTTAATAAAATATTTGGTCAAAATTAAACGAAAAGTATTATTTTTGTCATTATTTTTGTCTTCTTCTAGGAAAATGGTAGACATTTTCTTGAGAAAATGTTAAATTAATGGTTTTTAGTTACAACATTTTTTTATAACACAAAATTGTACATATTTTTAATTAAAATTTTTTAAAAAGTTTTTTTGAAAAATTAAAACTTTTAGGCTTTTATCATGTTATTTATAAAATGTTTTACAATTTTTCCATTGACAAACCTCGCGGAACTGTGAAATTGTATTCATATGTAAAATTACGCTATGTGACTGATGAAACTTGCACTTAGACAATAATTTTTTTTATAGAAATATAATGCAATTCTTTAGGAAAGCCAGGAAAAACAAATGAAATACAAAACTATTCCTTATTTGAGAGAATTGAAAAACATTTTGTAAAAAGTGATGTATTAAGTTATTAAAGTTATTTTAAACTTCTTTTAAAAGTCACTTCAAAATTTGCATTTCCTACATTTTTTATTAAAACTCATTTATTTACTTTAAAATTTTCGAAGGAAAAATAAAACGAAAATTTTTTTTAAAACATAGTTTAGCCGACCATAGACTATGTTGAATATAAATTCATTCTGCCTTCTTTAATTTTAACTAAAGAAAATTTTTCTTAAAGAATTTTTCTTTTTCCTATTGCAAATTTTTAATTTTTCTTAGTTCAAAAAATGATTTTAGGGGAGAAATTTCCTTATCCAACCCCCCCCCCCCCCCCTAAATCCGCGCCTGATTTAGTTTGATCAATGCGAATAAAAAAAAATAATAAACAGAATAAGATTTAGCGCAAAATATATGTTTCAAAGTGCAAAAGTATATAACAATACTAGCTAATACCCGGTATGCTTCGCCACCCCCCGAAATGAAATACATAGTAATTAAAGGATTAAAAAAAATAGATAGATAGATAGATCTTTGGCAGAATGGTAATGTCTGATAGATAGATAGATAGATAGATAGATAGATAGATAGATAGATAGATAGATAGATAGATAGATAGATAGATAGATAGATAGATAGATAGATAGATAGATAGATAGATAGATAGATAGATAGATAGATCGATAGATAGATAGATAGATAGATAGATAGATAGATAGATAGATAGATAGATAGATAGATAGATAGATAGATAGATAGATAGATAGATAGATAGATAGATAGATAGATAGATAGATAGATAGATAGATAGATAGATAGATAGATAGATAGATAGATAGATAGATAGATAGATCGATAGATAGATAGATAGATAGATAGATAGATAGATAGATAGATAGATAGATAGATAGATAGATAGATAGATAGATAGATAGATAGATAGATAGATAGATAGATAGATAGATAGATAGATAGATAGATAGATAGATAGATAGATAGATAGATAGATAGATAGATAGATAGATAGATAGATAGATAGATAGATAGATAGATAGATAGATAGATAGATAGATAGATAGATAGATAGATAGATAGATAGATAGATAGATAGATAGATAGATAGATAGATAGATAGATAGATAGATAGATAGATAGATAGATAGATAGATAGATAGATAGATAGATAGATAGATAGATAGATAGATAGATAGATAGATAGATAGATAGATAGATAGATAGATAGATAGATAGATAGATAGATAGATAGATAGATAGATAGATAGATAGATAGATAGATAGATAGATAGATAGATAGATAGATAGATAGATAGATAGATAGATAGATAGATAGATAGAACCCGCAAGGGTATCCTCAGGAGAGGATAACGGGATTAACGACCCCGCGGACCCTAGTTGTGGCAGCCGTTGAGAGCGTACAGGAAAAATCTACAAGCGCTCGAAGAAATCCTGCCACGGAGCGAGTGGATGCCGCTCTTACTTATGTATCCGACCACAGGGGTGCCCTCAGGAGAGGAGTAGTTTGGAGAGTGACGACTCCATGGTGTTTTTCCCTAGTCACGTGCATACGGAACAGATGCATATAAGGACTCTGCCAAATGGCATTAAGATCAAGCCCAGTACGGTCTTAATTACGGTATTTCTGGAAACCCCCTTTATGTAATGACAGTACCCCCGGGCTGACAGTTGTGGTATTCTGAGACTTGAGTATGTGGAAGTGAAATTTCACAGAAATGGCTCCCAGGCTAATGCTACGACTGCCTCCGTCCCAGTAAAACCCGGCAAGTCTCAAGGTACGTTCTAAGTTCGTCATCATTAGGTTGGTGGTGTAGGTTCGGATGTCCTTCCCCGATTAGCACGGATCTGGCTCTGGCTTAAGGCCCCATAAGGACTTTTAGTCAACCTTTACATGGACCTCACTGCTAGCATAGGGACCCATGGGATCTGCACGTGACTACACAATCGAACAAAGATAGCGGCTTTGAGTTGGGACCCAATCGCAATGGAAATGTACCAGAAGAATGAACATGAAGAGAATGAAAGGAGTAACGACGAGGTAGAAAATCCCTTTAGAAGAAGCTCTGTGATAGTTAGATCTCCAACACCTAATGTCTCAGTAGTAACGGTGGATGATCAAAGAATCTCTGCAAATGCTCCAATCGATGTCACAAGCATAAATACGTGCATGTCAGGAAACATTGAAGAGGAAATTAGGCATCTCAATCAGCTCAGGCAAGCGGAGGAAAACTCCTTTATCGAACTTGGGAATAAACTTAGTGCAGCAAACGTCATTGTCTCTAACGCGAGAAATATACATAAGACAATACGCGACAATCTTAATTGCGCACTAGCATTATACCAGCAGCTTAGAGAGTATAGGGAAGCAATAAGTGTAAATCCGGCGACAGTATGCTATACTCGTAGTCAGCAACAGTCGAAAGCTACACAGGTGGACTCAATTTCTCCAGTACAGGAGAGGAAACGCAAAGTGCCGAAAACACCTGCAACAGTCACTGCGCTACAAGCACAGGGAGAAATAAGTGCACTGGGAACACCAGTCACAACAAATGAATGGGAAAAAGTGAGACACCGAAAAGAAAAGAAGAAAAAGAATAAACAACATAATAGACGTCTAGAAAAAAGCGATCAAGGAGAAGCTATTACAATTAAGACTAGCTCCACAGAGTCATATGCCGATGTTATAAAAAGAATGAAGCAGAATATAAATCCCACAGATATCGGGGTGGGTGTTCAATGCATTAGAAGAACGAAAGCTGGCGAATTGCTCGTTAAACTAAAAAGAGGAGAAGGGCAAGCTGAAAAGCTTAAAAATGCTATATGTAGTACGCTTGGAGACAATGTCACGATTAAAACTGTCACTAAGAACCAAGTCATTGATATACGAGACATGGATGAATCGACAGACGAAAATGATCTTGTTAATGCCCTGATGGAGGCAACGAAAGTAGATGAGCCAACGATGTTTAAGATACTGAGTTTAAGAGCGTCGTTTGCAAACACCAAGCAAGCGCTTGTGCAAGTACCACTGCATATCTCTACAACACTGCTTAACGCAGGGAGAGTCCGAGTAGGGTGGGTCATGTGTAGACTGAGAACTAGAACTAGAACAATGCAATGTTTTAGGTGTCTAGAGAGTGGTCATATTGCAAGCCAGTGTAAGGGCAAAGATAGGAGTAACTTTTGCAGAAAGTGCTGTACCCCTGGGCATAAATCGAAGGATTGTAACGCGGATATAAGATGCATACTATGCTTTGAAAATGGGTTAAGAAATGTGCATCATTATATTGGCAGCACTGCATGTGCAAATAACCGGAGGAACACAGATGTAAAATGATCCTAAAATTTCTGCAAATTAATCTCGGGCGGGGTAAAGAAGCGCAGGACTTAATGTTACAGAAGGCGGCAGAAGAAAAAACGGATATACTGCTAATAAGTGAACCCTACAAAAAACCATCAACACAAGTCTGGTATGAAGACACAAATCATCGTGCAGCTATCATGGTCAATAACAGAAGACTGAACATAAGCGAAGTCGACGAGAGCAACGCTTGTTTTGTGTCCGCCATTGTGAACAATGTTAAAATATATAGCTGCTACTACTCTCCAAATATCCCATGTACTGATTTTGCAGAAGCCATAAACACACTGGAAGTTTCTATTCGATCATCAAAGAATAAAGTAGTGATTGGAGGTGATTTCAATAGTAAATCTCCTGAGTGGAACTCCAAGACACTCGATAACAAAGGCAACATAGTGAGTGAAATGATTGCTGGCCTGGGTCTTATGGTGTTTAACAACGGTAACCAACTAACATTTCGCAGAGGAACAGGCGGTAGCATTATTGACATTACATTTGGTTCAACAAACCTATACAATGAGAAAATGGACTGGATAGTACTGGACGACCTCACTCTAAGTGATCACCAATATATTACTTTTAATTTATGTGACCATAATAATACGACACCAGAGGAAATATACCTCCCACGGTGGAACGTAAGAAAACTGGATGATAAAAAGCTGTTACATTATATTGTACAGTCAAAAAATGGAGATATTCAGAACCAATTGGACGCAATATGCACTGATAATGCCGTGCAAGTATTGACGCGGACTCTTACAAAAGCGTGTAATGTAGGAATGCCAAGAAGCCAAAAGTATAACAGCAAGCGTCCTGTATACTGGTGGACAGAAGAAATAGGTGGTCTGAGGACAAAATGTCTTGCAGCACGTCGAGCGACTACGCGACATCCTGGAGTACAAATTTTGCTGTATGAATACAAACAAGCACGTAAAATCTTAAGAAGAGCTATAAAAGAGAGTAAAAGACGATGTTGGACAAACCTATGCAAGGAAATAGACGCGGACCCCTGGGGCAAGCCGTATAAAATAGCGATGAAAAAACTCGGAGGTTTTAAGCCTATACCTGGAATCAAAAACCCGGAGTGGGTGAGGCATATAGTGGAAACACTTTTCCCATTTGACAAAGATGGTCTACTAAAGGCACAAAGTTCCGAAGTTGACGATTTTACTCCTCTGAACATTGATGAGATAAAATATGCATCCAATAAACTGAGCACTGGTAAAAGCCCTGGACCCGATGGCATACCCAACGAGGTTATTAAAATTACATGTGATGCTTGGCCAGAATCCTTACTCATGGTCTTCAACTCGTGTCTATCCACAGGAAATTTTCCTGCCACGTGGAAAAGACAGAGATTGGTACTACTCCGAAAAGGGAATAAACCGCTGAGCGAACCTAGTTCGTACAGACCATTGTGTATGTTAGACTCTTTAGGAAAGATGCTGGAAGTCTTGCTGCTAAAGCGACTGGAAGATAATATAGAAAAACTTGGAGGTTTATCACCTATGCAACATGGCTTTCGGAAAGGGAAAAGTACGGTGGATGCCATCAGTGAAGTAGTGAATAGAGCAACACAAGCCAAATTAAATGGAGAATACTGTGCAATAATCACACTCGACGTAAAGAACGCATTTAATACAGTGAAATGGAAAGTAGTTCTAGGAGCATTAAAGAATAGAGGTGTGGACAAATATCTTTATAATATAATAGCAGATTACCTAAATAATAGAACCCTTTTATATGATACGGAAAATGGTATTAAGGAATATAAAATAACTGCAGGAGTACCACAGGGCTCCGTACTAGGACCTTTTCTTTGGAACGTAATGTACGATGGCTTACTGAATCTGGATCTACAAGATGGCGCAAAACTTGTTGGGTACGCTGATGATATTGCTCTTGTGATAAACCAGAAAACACCAGAATTAGTGGAGATAATCGCAAATGACAGTCTAAGCCGATGCAGCAGATGGTTATGGAGAAATGGCTTGCAACTTGCAGTACCAAAAACGGAGGCCATACTCGTTACAAATCGTAGAGTCTTTAAAACACCCGAACTGTTTTTACAGGAAACATTCATACCTTTAAAGAGAAGCTTATGTTATCTTGGCATACAATTGGACGACAAACTTGGTTTTGCACAACATGTGCGAAATATCCGTGACAAAGCATTGAAAAGTGCCACATCGTTGGCGAGAATAATGCCAAATACTGGAGGTCCAAAACCACATATAAGGCAATTGATAAATAGCGTAGTTCTTTCACAGATCCTCTATGCTGCTCCATCTTTTGTTAGAGCATTGGAGTTTAAATCTAACATACGAGAGTTACAGAAACCACAGAGACTAACTGCCCTGCGCACCATATCGGCTTATCGCACGGTTTCTACGAGCGCAGCCTTAGTGCTTGCTGGTCTACCACCAATAGATCTGTTACTATTGGAAAAAAGGGAAATATATGCCCAAACCAAAAACATAGGATGCGACAGAAACGACACAAATGAATATTCAAGGAAAACGTCTGAAATAAAAGAAAAAGCCCGAAACAACCTAATAGGTAAATGGCAGGAACGATGGAATCAAGAAGATACAGGGAGATGGACATATAACCTAATACCCAATATAAGAGTCTGGATAACGAGGAAACATGGAAATATGGGATATTACTTAACCCAAGCTATGACAGATCATGGTAATTTCAATAAATACCTGCATAGATTCAAATTGCGGAATACAAGCCGATGTGACTCGTGTGATACACTAGAGGAAAACGCAAAGCACGTACTGTTCGAATGCGAAAATTGGATGGAGGAGAGGCAAACATTGTATGATAAGCTAGGTGAAACGCTTACACCCGAGAATATTGTAAATGTAATGCTGAGTCACATAGATGCATGGAATTTGTGCGAAAACTATATAGAGAGAATTTTAAGGAGAAAATGCAACGTAGTTCCGAACCTTCGTACTTAGAGAAAGTAAGGAGGATGTAGGAATGAGCGTATAAAACTACCCGTCCTGATGAAATGTTGAAACAGTCCCAGGGTGGTGTTAGTGATGATATCGTGGGGCCACTAGATGATAGCGCGCTATCACTACGTCCAACAAAGAAAAAAAGAAAAAGATAGATAGATAGATAGATAGATAGATAGATAGATAGATAGATAGATAGATAGATAGATAGATAGATAGATAGATAGATAGATAGATAGATAGATAGATAGATAGATAGATAGATAGATAGATAGATAGATAGATAGATAGATAGATAGATAGATAGATAGATAGATAGATAGATAGATAGATAGATAGATAGATAGATAGATAGATAGATAGATAGATAGATAGATAGATAGATAGATAGATAGATAGATAGATAGATAGATAGATAGATAGATAGATAGATAGATAGATAGATAGATAGATAGATAGATAGATAGATAGATAGATAGATAGATAGATAGATAGATAGATAGATAGATAGATAGATAGATAGATAGATAGATAGATAGATAGATAGATAGATAGATAGATAGATAGATAGATAGATAGATAGATAGATAGATAGATAGATAGATAGATATATAGATAGATAGATAGATAGATAGATAGATAGATAGATAGATAGATAGATAGATAGATAGATAGATAGATAGATAGATAGATAGATAGATAGATAGATAGATAGATAGATAGATAGATAGATAGATAGATAGATAGATAGATAGATAGATAGATAGATAGATAGATAGATAGATAGATAGATAGATAGATAGATAGATAGATAGATAGATAGATAGATAGATAGATAGATAGATAGATAGATAGATAGATAGATAGATAGATAGATAGATAGATAGATAGATAGATAGATAGATAGATAGATAGATAGATAGATAGATAGATAGATAGATAGATAGATAGATAGATAGATAGATAGATAGATAGATAGATAGATAGATAGATAGATAGATAGATAGATAGATAGATAGATAGATAGATAGATAGATAGATAGATAGATAGATAGATAGATAGATAGATAGATAGATAGATAGATAGATAGATAGATAGATAGATAGATAGATAGATAGATAGATAGATAGATAGATAGATAGATAGATAGATAGATAGATAGATAGATAGATAGATAGATAGATAGATAGATAGATAGATAGATAGATAGATAGATAGATAGATAGATAGATAGATAGATAGATAGATAGATAGATAGATAGATAGATAGATAGATAGATAGATAGATAGATAGATAGATAGATAGATAGATAGATAGATAGATAGATAGATAGATAGATAGATAGATAGATAGATAGATAGATAGATAGATAGATAGATAGATAGATAGATAGATAGATAGATAGATAGATAGATAGATAGATAGATAGATAGATAGATAGATAGATAGATAGATAGATAGATAGATAGATAGATAGATAGATAGATAGATAGATAGATAGATAGATAGATAGATAGATAGATAGATAGATAGATAGATAGATAGATAGATAGATAGATAGATAGATAGATAGATAGATAGATAGATAGATAGATAGATAGATAGATAGATAGATAGATAGATAGATAGATAGATAGATAGATAGATAGATAGATAGATAGATAGATAGATAGATAGATAGATAGATAGATAGATAGATAGATAGATAGATAGATAGATAGATAGATAGATAGATAGATAGATAGATAGATAGATAGATAGATAGATAGATAGATAGATAGATAGATAGAT
The DNA here is from genome assembly GCA_951394005.1 of Protophormia terraenovae. Classification (NCBI taxonomy): domain Eukaryota; kingdom Metazoa; phylum Arthropoda; class Insecta; order Diptera; family Calliphoridae; genus Protophormia; species Protophormia terraenovae. The sequence continues at coordinate 39,193,680 of OX596077.1, read as the reverse complement.
AGATAGATAGATAGATAGATAGATAGATAGATAGATAGATAGATAGATAGATAGATAGATAGATAGATAGATAGATAGATAGATAGATAGATAGATAGATAGATAGATAGATAGATAGATAGATAGATAGATAGATAGATAGATAGATAGATAGATAGATAGATAGATAGATAGATAGATAGATAGATAGATAGATAGATAGATAGATAGATAGATAGATAGATAGATAGATAGATAGATAGATAGATAGATAGATAGATAGATAGATAGATAGATAGATAGATAGATAGATAGATAGATAGATAGATAGATAGATAGATAGATAGATAGATAGATAGATAGATAGATAGATAGATAGATAGATAGATAGATAGATAGATAGATAGATAGATAGATAGATAGATAGATAGATAGATAGATAGATAGATAGATAGATAGATAGATAGATAGATAGATAGATAGATAGATAGATAGATAGATAGATAGATAGATAGATAGATAGATAGATAGATAGATAGATAGATAGATAGATAGATAGATAGATAGATAGATAGATAGATAGATAGATAGATAGATAGATAGATAGATAGATAGATAGATAGATAGATAGATAGATAGATAGATAGATAGATAGATAGATAGATAGATAGATAGATAGATAGATAGATAGATAGATAGATAGATAGATAGATAGATAGATAGATAGATAGATAGATAGATAGATAGATAGATAGATAGATAGATAGATAGATAGATAGATAGATAGATAGATAGATAGATAGATAGATAGATAGATAGATAGATAGATAGATAGATAGATAGATAGATAGATAGATAGATAGATAGATAGATAGATAGATAGATAGATAGATAGATAGATAGATAGATAGATAGATAGATAGATAGATAGATAGATAGATAGATAGATAGATAGATAGATAGATAGATAGATAGATAGATAGATAGATAGATAGATAGATAGATAGATAGATAGATAGATAGATAGATAGATAGATAGATAGATAGATAGATAGATAGATAGATAGATAGATAGATAGATAGATAGATAGATAGATAGATAGATAGATAGATAGATAGATAGATAGATAGATAGATAGATAGATAGATAGATAGATAGATAGATAGATAGATAGATAGATAGATAGATAGATAGATAGATAGATAGATAGATAGATAGATAGATAGATAGATAGATAGATAGATAGATAGATAGATAGATAGATAGATAGATAGATAGATAGATAGATAGATAGATAGATAGATAGATAGATAGATAGATAGATAGATAGATAGATAGATGTTTCCCGTGCAAAATTTCCAGATATACTAATTTTTGTATTTAATTTTTATGGGAGGGACCATACCCCCATAATCCGCTAATTTATTAGACAAATGTTTTCATGGATGTCAAAATTCTTTGTGCAAAATTTGAGCATTCCAACTCCAATAGTTTCCCAGATATACGAATTTTTGCATTTAATTCATATGGGAGGTACCATGCCCCCTACTTTTAGTCCGACCATATTTTTCTTAAATATTAATATTGATACCAAAGTGGCTCCGACAAAATTTTAGAACTCTAACTGTTATATTTTCTCAGATATGATAATTTAATATTTTCTTTATATGGGAGGTGCCACGCCCACTATTGCTAGTGTACCAATTTTTGTCCAAAATATTCATATTGAAGCTAATGCTAGTCGTACAAAATTTGAGCTCTCTAACTTTTATAGTTTCCCAGATATAAAAATTTCGGTATTAACTTTATATGAGAGATGACACGCCCACTATTCACATTGACACTTAAGTTTATTGTACAAAATTTGGGAAATGTAACTGTTATAGTTTCCTAAATTTACGGCATTTGGTATTGGCAAGCAATATTAGGCGTGGGATGTGCCACACCCCCTAATGCTAGTTCGCCTATTTTTTTCCAGAATGTTCAAAGTTGTTCGTGCAAAATTTGAGGACTCTAGTATTACCAATTTCCGAGATATACTACTTTTAATAGTTATTTAGTACGTGGGCGTGACACCTTGCCCAATAGGAATTTCAAAATAAAAGGTATCCTATTTTTTCCTTCCAGGCATATAGGAACACACTGTGAAAAGTTCAAGAAAATCGGTTTAGCCGTTTAGGCGGCTATAGACTTCAAACAAACACAAATTAATTTTTATATATATAGATAGATATGCTGCATTGCACAATGGGACAAAATCAAAATATTTTGGAAATAAATTGGTAAGCTGGCAGCTATAATTAGAAACAAACATAAATAAACTACTTAATTTTTGCATACAAAAACTTGTTATTTTCGTTCGAATTGTCCTCAAATTCATTTAGTCATTTTTAAGCTCTAGTGCTACTAAAAAATAGGTACCTAAACGAAAATAAACAATTTTGCCATCAATGAGATTTGAACTTGAACACGAATTAAGCATTAGTTTTTAATTACTAATGTCTTACACAGTGTACCATCTCTCTCTATGACAAAAACTTTTTAGTATAAAATATTTTTTTAAACATTTTGTTAAAAAAAAAAACTAACAGGTTCAACCTAAAAAAGAACAAAAAATATACAAAAATATAAAAATCGAGTTTTTTTTTAGCTTTTAACACTATGATTAAAAATTGCCAAAAAATCTGTGACTTTAATGGCTAACTAAACGTAGAGTAAATGAAATTAAAAAAAAGATTCGGCTGTGAGGAATCTTTCATACCTCACCATCTTACCAACAAATAATACAAAATTCGCCTTAACATATGCTTTCATACTTTCACATTTATAAATCTACCAGTGTTGCCAGGGGTGGTTTGAAAAAAAGATACAATTTTGATCATCAAGTTACATTTTGGATTTTGTTTAAATAAACTGTAAATAAATGTAGACGTTCGAAATTTTAGAGGAAATAATACAAAAATTCTTATATATATTGCTTGAAATTAGAGATTGCAACCCGGGATTTCCCATCCCGGGATTCCCGGGAAATTTGCAATTTTTCTTGTTCCGCTTTTTTAATTTTAAAATCACTTAAATGGAAGAAAACTGCATGAATTTTAACAAAAACGTATATACTTAATTACTGGTTTAAAGAAGAGCTAAAAATCCAACTGGGTATTATATCTTAATCACAATGTCATTAACATAGATGTTACTTGTGATTCATATGTATTTTATTTAAATAAAAAAATTCAACAAATTTGTATAATTTTTATTTGAAAACAATATATTCATAGGACTTGTTAACAAATGGAATAATATTTAAATATTTATAATTTAAATTAATTTCAAATAACTGAAAATCATGTTACAAAACTATTTTATTTCTAAAAATATAAATAAAATATAAAAATAATTTATTTTTAACAAATATTTTGAATGGAAATATTCGCAGTGAACACCTGTGGTCATTAATAAGGTTTAATATACAATTCATTAGATGATTTACTATATTTAAATTGTAATAACATTTAATTTTATTTCAAAGACCGTGTAGAAAATTGAAATAGGTCTAGATATTACACATGATGTCCGCATTCAAATTTTATGAAGTTACGTTAAAATTTGCGATACCTTTTTGATATTTTCATGCAATGTTGGATCACCTATTGAAGCTACAAACAATTTAATATTGTTTTAACTCGCATCTGAATTATCTATAAGTTTTCGGAAAAAACGATCATTATTAAATTTTATTTCTGATATGTTTAATTCTTGTCGCAAATATAACATTGTTTTATGGTACATATCTATTAAATAATATTATAAACACTGCTTAATATTGTGTCGATATCCATAAAACTCTTTCACGACAGTATTTACTCTAGATAATTAAGCAATTGATTAAATTTCTCTTTCTCAGTACATTGACAATTTTATTTTAAATCTGCTAATGCAAAAATGTATATCCCTTTGGGTCTAAGTTGTTCAACTAATGAGAGTAGTATTAGTTATAGTTTTTAATCCGGGATTCCGGGAATTCCGGGAAGTCGAAAAATTTTTCCCGCTATCTCGGGAAATCAAAAAGTTCGGGAAATTACGATCACTGCTTGAAATATTTTTGGGATGTTTTTGTATTCAACTAATTAAAACAGCATCCTCTTCTTATCGAGGAGCACACATTGACAATATTCCATGAGTAAAACGTTCTCGCCGATTAAAATATTTAATAAGAAAATTAATTTAATAAATATTTTTCCGTGAAACTAGGGCTATCTGTAGTTATTTCTTTAATTTCAAATATTTTGATGATTTTTTGTGTCGATCTGCAATCTCTACATAATGTAATATTTTACACAACAGGGGTGTAAAAAATGATACAATTGTACTATTTGTTGGTGTGTCAAGTCGAACCTGAAAAGTAAAATGACGAATTTGGCGCAATTAAAATTTCCCCCAGTTTTAGTTCTTAATAGATTTTTTTACGCAAAATTATCTTATTCGAAACAAAATTTCAAGATTAATAATGCCAACTGGTTTAAAAAGGATCCGATTAGTTAGGATTTAGCATTATGATTATTCTTGATTGATTATTCAGTCTCAGTTTGGAAAAATATAAATAACGATGAAGTCTCACAGACTTCTAAATATTCAGCAAAAACTTGAATAATATCATCCAACAAAAATAAACATTTAAAAATTAACTCCCCATCCGAACTGATGTGCTCTTGTAAAATATTTAGGAAGTCAAATACTTTATGTACTAAATGTCTGATCCTACAGGTATAAAAAGTTACGAAAACAAGGCCAAAAACGGAAAATATTTACATGTTGCGTAGAGCGTTAAAAATTTACGAAAAATTTAACAAATGTAACCAAACGGCAACACTGAAATCTACATTTTTTTTTTCCAAACTACGAAAATTTGAATATGAAGAAAAAAATAGACAAGCATTGCACGTGGGGTAAAAGGGGTCGAAAATGGCGCTTAATTCAGGGAGAGGTGATATCAATATTTTAATGATGAGGATCTATGTTTATATTTATTATTAGGTAAAAAAATTTATTTTTTTAATTTTAGGATTTTTTTTTGGCAGAATGGTAATGTCTGTCCGTCCGTCTATAACTTAGGATTAAATGGGTCTAAAATCGCCGCATTATTCAGAGAAAGGTGATATGAATATTTAAATGATCATGATTTAATATTTTGTCTATTAGTTAGTAAAAAAAGATATTTTTAGAACTCTTGAATTTGTTTTGGCAGAATAGTAATGTTCGTCCGTCTGTCTATACACTGGAAAAAATGGGTCTAAAATGGCCGCATAATTCAAGAAAAGGCGATATCAATATTTTAATAATCACAACATGTTTTGCTTTTTATTAGTTAGTTAAAAAATATAAACTTTAAAAATACTCCGATTTTTTTGGAAGAATGGTAATATCCGTCCGTCTGTCTGTCTATACATTAGGATTAATTGGCTAGAAGAAAGCCGCATAATTCAAGGAAAGGCGATATGAATATTTTAATAACTACAACTTGTTTTGTTCTTTACTGGTTAGTAAAAAAATGTACCATTATATCTCTATGATCTTTTTTGGCTAAATGGCAACATCCGTCCATCTGTCTGTACATTGTGAAAAAATGGATCTAAAATGGCCGCTTACTTCAAGGAAAAGTGAAATCAATATTTTTATAATCACAACTTGTTTGATTTTTACTAGTTAGTAAAAAAATGCATTACAAGGATCTTACAAATTTTTTCTGCCTGATATGTAATGTCCGTCCGTCTGTCTATACATTGGGGTTAAACATGTCAAAAACTAAGCATTCTTCAGAAAAAGTGATATCAGTACTTTAGTGATCACTTTTGACTTTATTATTTATTAGTAAGTAAACAAATTCATTTTTAGAATTCTAAGGCTTTCTTTGCAGAATGGTAATGTTTTCATAAAAAAAAAAAAAAAATCATCGTCAGTGAGAATAATCAACTGCGGATTGTGGTAGGTCTATATGTTTTATTTTATACTTTTTCCCCATACTTGATTGGATCGGAACTTATCAGAAGTCTATTAAATATATCTTCGTTTGATTTTTGTCTACTACATTTTCGTGAAAAATTTTTCCGGTAGTTTTTGAAATCTTTTTTTCTTGGGTGTCTCAGAAAGTTGGCCATTTCGTAGAAGAGCATGTTTTATAATTTCTGGGCCGTGAATAAAAAACTTGTGGAGGATAGGAGACATACAATACCATGGATATTTATCAACGTAGTATCTGGCTGTATTGTTTCATAGTTCCTGAATTTTTCAATATTAAATACCAAGTACCAATATAAGACACATAACATGAAATCATGTTCATTTTATCTGAGTTCGACTGTATTAAGCAGTAAAATTATTTTGTTTATTTAAAATAATTGTACAAAACAATAACAAAAAATAATAGTGAAATAACGAAAAATAAAACAAAGTAAAAAAATAAAAAAATCTGCACTTAACCTGTTTTTGGTTTGGAGCAACTTGAGTTTTTTCACAAAAATGTAAATTTCTAAAATCGGGCAAAATATGCGCACGATTTTATTTTAGAATAGTTAAGTAGGCAATATGTAATATTTTTCAGAAAATTTTTCAGAACAAAAGTCTTGTTATATTTTTAGTTGCATTCCATGAAATTTGAAAATTAGTGCATTTTTGTACTATTTTCAAAAAAATAACAAAAAATACCAGGACAAAAAATAATTTACAAATTCTTGCATAAAAGTAAACTCAAATACCTGTAGTTGATGGTTCCATTTTAAAATTTTTCTTTAAAGCACTTTTTATTAAAGAAAAATTCACCGAAAATTCATGAAAATTTAATTTTTTGCTCTTTTCTTAAAATATAAAAAAATGTTGAACTTTGACCGCTCAGTACTAAAAAACCACGCAACCTACGTTAATGACTTTTATCGTTATTGATATATAATTTTGTCTATTTTTATTCGGTGCCCAATTTTATTTAAAAAAATTAATTTTCAAAATTCAATTAAACGCCACTTTCGACCCCTTTTACCCCAACGAGCATTGCTTTAAAAAAATAAACAACATCAACATTCCATATTTATATGCAGTAAAAGGTCTCTTAACGGACAGCTACCATAGCAGGACATCTCCTGTAGGCGGCCAATTTTTTAGGTTCCATGGTTTAGGTGGCATTTTTAGAATAAATTAATCTCCGCTAGGCGAACGCGGACACCTGTTTATAAAGAAAACATCTCTCGTAGCCGGACAAAAATCATAAACGGTAAAAGAAATGTACCGAATATTGTATAATAAGATTTTTATCTTTATTTAAATCTTTTGAAGTTAAATAGTTTACTCTTCGTTTTTTGATTAACTTTTTGCAAGTTTTGAGCAAAATATAATTTTTTAATTCACCGTGTCTTTTGCACTTGTTTAAAAATTCTTCATACTAGAAAAGAGAAAAGAAAACTCGATCCCTAAAAACAGATGCTGTCCCAGTTATCTATGTCCTGAAGACATGGGTCCATGATTTGTCGTAGAACACAATTGCGCCAGATTTCAATAAATCTTGACAACTTTTTTGTACAAAGGTCATAGAAATTCTGCACAACATTGTCATTAGTCATATAAAAAGAAGTAATTGGGTGCTGCTTAAGATCGAGGCCAGGACACCAATATAATTTTCGAAGTTAATCCTATCGTTTCTGAATGGAGTAACATGCCAACATATGTAGATGTCTTTGTTGCCAAACTTATGCAAAAAGAAACCACAATTTTTACTTTTTTTTCTTTGAAATTGAGCTATTAAGTAAAATTTTTGAAACGTTTCCTTAATGAAACGAGAGAGAAACTATAGTCGGTCAAGACCGACCATATGATACCCTACACCTTTGTCTATGAACTAAAAATTAGACCTGTGGCCAGTTGTAGACCAACACTTTTACTAAATGTAAAATAAATTATACAAATACAGAACAATGCATTGATTCTAACATTTATATGATTTTATGGCGACTCCCGGAAGTGGGTTTATATGGGAGCTATGGTAAATTATGGACCAATTCTCAAAAATTTTAGCAATGTTATTTCTACTTATATAAAACTTATTTGTGTTGAATATTACCTTGATACTAGCATTTGTATGGGAATTATGTACATTAAAGTGAATTTCGGAAAAAGGGTTTATATGGGAACTATGGTCAATGGCACAAACAGTGATACTTATACAAAACTTCTTTGCCCCGAATTTCATTAAAATATTTATATTTTTAAGGCATTCTTTAGTGTTGAATCTCTATTCCGGGGGAACATTTGTATGGGAGCTAGGTGAAATAGTGGACCGATCAAAACCAATAGGCTTCGTCCTTGTATCGTGAAAGTACCATGTGCAAAATTTCATTGCATTATCTTCAAAATTGCGACCTGCAATTTGTGCACAAGGTTTACATGGACAGCCAGCCAGACGGACGGACGGACATCGCCAGATCGATTAAAAAAGTGATTGGTATACTTTAAGGTGGGTGTTGGATAACTTTTTCTATGCATTACAAATATAACTACCTATAGTGGTGTAGGGTATAAAAATAGATAAATCATAAAACTCCTTACAAATAAAATTTCTTAAATGGAACAAATTTTACGACTGTTTTGTTTATGAAGTTAATGTTACGATCTTTGACATAATGTCAAAATGCTATGAACAGAAAATGAGCGAATGAAGGAGAGAAAGAGTAAAAAAAGCTCGAAAAAAAATTTACATATGAATACAAAAGAAATTTGACAGTTCCGCGAGGTTTGGCAATGAAAAAATTGTAAAACAGCTGTTCTTACGATTATACTTTATAATTATACTATGGTATGTACAAACAAACTGACTGCATATACAAACAACAACAAGAACAACACTGTTAATTATTATATTACTGCTGTTGCAAACTAAACTACTTGCCTATGCAAAAACAACAAAATCACTAACAGTCATTACAAAGCTTAATATATATGTTTGTGTATTTATATTCTTAACAGATTTGTTTTAGCTTTTGGCCTATAACTCAGTTGATTATAAACGATTTTGGTTGATTAAAAACCGAAATTTTATAAAAATATGTATGACCGATCCCTACAAAAATAAATATCAGTAGCTTAAACATGGGCTTCAAAAAATAAAAAATGCGTTTTGACCGATATCTCAGTTATTATTGAACCGATTTATTTCATCAACGAAGTCTCTTGTGTATACAGAAGCTTCAGAAACTAAAAACCGGTTCTAAAAACCTCTGCAATGTTTAAACCGATCTTGCTGAATTTCAATTGCGAAATTCTCGAAAGGATTTCCGAGTATTGATTTATATATATGATATATGCCAGTTATCGGTGGGCTCTATAAACGCCATTTCAACCGACACATGGACGGACGGACATGCTCATATCATCATCATTTCGTACAAGGATCCCGAAAATATCTCCGGCGAAAATTTTGAAATTACAAACGGAATGACTAACTTGTATGAACCCTTTACACCTGTGGTGAAGGGTATAAAAAGCTAAAAGACTTTAAACAGATAAAGAACAAGCGCGAATATTCTTCCCGCTTCTAGTTTTTAGCCCATAACTTTGTTGTTTGTTAACCGATTTTATCCATTTTCAATCCCAAACAAACCTTATAGAAGACAAATATTTGTGCCAAATTTCATCCCCGTACGTTGACCCGTTCGAGCCTTATCCTGCTTTCAATAGACGGACGGACATAGCTAGATCGACTCGAACCAGTACCCAGAAAATATATACTTTGTGGGGTCTTCGACATGCTACACACGGAATGACAAAATCAATATACCCCCCATCTTTTTGATGGTGGGTATAAAAAGACTTAATAATGGAAATTTTAAAAATGGTATTTTTAACTTGCAAATAAATAGCTTACTGTTTATACGCAAATTCCACAAATAAAACCACATACGACTATTATCATAGAAAATTCTATGAACTTTCACTAATCTCGATAAGTTTCCGTGAGTTACTAACTTGCAAATAAAATATTAACTCATCGTTTATACGGCAAAATTTTCATATTGCACTATTTTGAATTGCGAGTAAGATGAGCGTATAAACGCTATAACAAACAGTTATTTCAAATTGTATATAATAAAATTACAGAATAAATTAATCGTGGCTTTACAATGTTATCTATTTTTTATGAATAATGCATATAAAACTGGATGCTGAAACTTTAAACATTGATCTCCTCCTCTATTTACACCCTACACCACCATAGGTGGTTGAGGTATTATGCGTTTGTGCTGATGTTTGTAACGCATAGAAAAGTTATCCAACACTCACCTTAAAGTATACCAATCGAATCATAATCACTTTTTAAATCGATCTAACGATGTCCGTCCATCTGGCTGGCTGGCTGTCCATGTAAACCTTGTGCACAAAGTAAGTCCCCTTCCCGAATTTTTATGGTCATACATAATGGTGTAGGGTCGGTCTTGACCGACTTTACATTTTTTTCTCGTTAAATTATTCAGTTGCTGTTTTTATTGACTTACAAAAAAAAAAAAAAAAAAAAAAAACAAGAAATCTTTGTAATTATTATTTTTCATTTAAATATTACAAAGTATTACATTGAAAACAAATATTACAATAATATTGAATAAAAGTTGTTTTTCAAACAAGAGAATTTTTCTGAACTTTATTTTATATACATTTTTATTCGACATCAAATAATGTTAGAACCCAAAATAAGTACCGCTAGTTAGAAAAACTTAAACAAATGAGGCCAGAAATGAGGGTCAAATTTGCTTCGACCTAAATATCTCTTAACCCTTTGACGACCAAACATTTTCGGCTGAAGCGATTTAAATTTTTGTTTTATTTTTATAATCTGTATCCTAATAGTAGTGACGAAAAACCCTCCTGGGTGTTCTCTAAGTCCCCCATTTCGCTTGGCAAATATAGTTGCCTAAGGGTTGAAAGCTATTTTTTTATCCCAAATTAAGTAATTTTAAAAATTATTTAAATTTTGTTTTTTTAATAAAAACATAAAGTAAAATACAATAAATCTTAAAAAAATTGTTATTAATGTTGTTCGTGATAGATTCCAAAGAAATCACGGGATGTTGTGAAACAAAGGAACACATTGCATTGAACGCAAAAAACATTTGTACGTTCCAACTTTCACTCTTTTCCATTTTATGCAGAGATTTGGGCTTGTTTATAAAGTGAGTTCCCAATTTGGTTGAAACTGAAAATCCACGTTTTCTTGAATTGAAGCAACTTATTAGTTCTTTGGCTAAAGCTGCTCGAAATTCAATTGAAGTCACGTTAATTGAGGAACTATTTGCCAATATGAGTTTTTTTATATATTACACCCAGAGAAATATTAATCACATACGTGTTGAAAACAATACCATTCTGTGTCAATAGTGAATCTATACCGTATGTGTTTAAATTAAATACTGCGTGTTCAATTCTTATTGAAAATCGATACCTAATTGGCACCAAGTTGAAACTATTTCGGTATCAAATTGTTAAATTACATATGTTTTCTATTAAATTTGTTAACGAAAGGTATTAAAAAGCTATTACCGTAAATTACCAATGTGAGCACAACCGTTGTTGATTTTGAATCTATTATGAATACATAATTCAAATAAGTCGAAAAACAATCGTAAGTAAAATTGCCACTTACTTCTTCGATCGTACTCGTAATATACTTTCTTTTGATCCATTAGATCAACGCCTCCCATTCCTTTATTATAGTGCTGTATAATCAGGGGGCAATTAATATCTATTTTACTAGCTTGTCCAGCAATACGACGCTTCACCTTGATTACCGCTGTTGGGTCAATAAAATTTGAGGAGAGATAGACCCCTCGATTGTCCATCCATTTTACAACGGAAATGCTACCCGACATGAAGTAACTTATGTCCCCTCTTTTCATATCTTTATCCGCAGGAAAATTCTTTGGCATGTGCTTTCTATTACATCGAATAGTTCCACATGCCATTATGTCATTTTGCTGGAGAATGTGCATTAAGTTTATACTTGTAAAGAAATTGTCGAAGTAAACTTCAACCCCTTTTTTGGCCAGTGGCTTACATAACTGCAGGACGACAGCTTCACCAAGACCGTGTTCAACAAATGTTTTTTTTCCTGTGTAAATGTCAATATTATACAAGTATGCTGTTTCTGACTCACATAAACACGATAGTTTGAATCCCCATGAAATAGGTTTGTCCTTCATATATTGTTTGATGGCAATATGATCCTTAAACTTTACCATATGTTCATCGATAGAGAGTTTTTTGGGAAACGTATATGCGTCAGGCATAGCCTTGTTAATGTGCTCTAAAATTGGACGAATTTTGTAGCCACGGTCACTAACATCAGCCTTACTTTTGTCGCAAAATTGAAGATCAAATCGGTTCCGTGACATGACTCCTGCAACCTGAGCTTGGTGAAATGTTGGATCAGTGGACCAATACAAACGTGTTGATGGGAGTTTCACTAAGCTCATACGTATGATAATACCCATATAAGCCTTAAACTCGGGCACAGTCAAAGTGAATATACGCCCTTTTTGCAAAGCATATAGATTGGACTGCTCCACTATCATGAGACACAGCTCTATATAAAACGAGAGAAGAAGATATAGTCGGTCAAGCCCGACTATATGATACCCTACACCATTTCGGTCCACATAATTTTGTTTTTACGTACATACAACTTACTCGTGTTAAATATTAACATAATACTAACATGTGTATGGGATTTATGCACGTTAGTGATTTTCGGGAGAGGATTATATATGGGAGCTATGGTCAATTATGGACCGATCTTCATGAAATTTGGCAGACAGTTTTTTGCTGATATAAAACTTATTTGTACTAAATTTTATTAAAATATTCCTATTTTTAAGGCATCTATAAGTGTTAAAACTCTATTCCGGGAGGACATTTGTATGGTGGCTAGGTGAAATAATGGGCCGATCATAACCAAATTCAATAGGCTTCGTCCTTGTGTTGAGAAAATCATATGCACCAAATTTCATCAAATTATCTTCAAAATTGCGACCTGTACTTTGCGCACAAGCTTTACATGGACAGCCAGCCGACCAGCAAGCCAGCCAGCCGACCAGACGGACGGACGGATATCGTTAAATCGACTCAGAAAGTGATTCTGAGTCGAACGGTATACTTTAAGGTGGGTGTCCGAAGATTTTTTCTCTGCGTTACAATTTCTGCACAAACACATAATACCCCAACCACCTTTGGTGGTGTAGGGTATAAATAGCAAGTGATAACTCAAAATATAACAACATTTGTGATTTAAAAACTTACCTTCAAAATTACAAACGCTGTTAAATACTTCGTACGCTAATGGGATTTCTTCATGCTTATGCAGAACGGGCTTTAAAACTTGAGAATGTTTGTATGCGTTACACTCTTCACTCCCGGTAAAATTATGATTTTTAAAAGCAAGATTATGCATAAAACGAAATGTTTTTTCAGGTGGTATAAACAATGCTGGTCTTATTGCCTCTTTTTCATATACAGTTCCAAGTGGTAAATCGACGTGCTTAGTTCCCTCAATGACAACTTCTATGGGCTCATCATTTTGCATTTGCAGGTTGTCATTTTCTAGGAATAAGACATCTTCATTGTCTAGGTTTGTAACGACTTCATCATCGTCATCACTAAAGTCGCAAAGTAAAATTTGTTAGCGGTATCCGTATTTTCAATTATTTCGGTAACTGTATTTTAGGGGTACGCACAGTGTCATATTTATCCAAATTAGAACGACAAAAATACGAAAATACATTTATTACTAAACATATCATATATTATGGAAAAAATATTTAAATTTTTGGGAAGTGTCTATAGCGCGAATTGTGGATTTTTAAAGTTGCAACTTTTAAAAATATTTTAATTTTATTTAAAACTTTTGTAAAGAAGTATGTTAAATTTTAACTTTATATATCTCAGTAAATACTGCAGATATTAATACGATTTTTTTGGTATGTACTAAAAAATGTATACAAATTATTCCATTATAATTTGCTTGGTAAAAAAATCAATACAGATAATATTGTTTTCCATTTAAAAGAAATCATAATGATAAAAAATATATTTTTTGGGAAATTCAATTTTTTAATGGAATAGAACTAAAAAATTCCAACGAGTTCCAATCTAAAAATACAATTTATATATAAAAGAATATCCATAAAATTATATTTGAGAATATTAGTTGCGACTTTTTGCGATCTTTTAAAATATTATAAAATAAAGTGCGAGACCTCATATTATCAATTTTTTAAGAATTATTTAAAAAATTTTAGGTAATGGCTGAAAATTTGTTATGCAAATGTTACACTAAGATTGGTGTGATTAGATTTTGCCACGCCTGCTTTTAAAATATATTTTATTTTAATAAATTTTACAAAAATGTATCCGAAATTTGTACAAATAAAGTATTTTTTTCAGTATGGGAGTGGCAGTGATTTCACCAGCCCATTTTTAGTGGGGGCTGGTGAATTATTTAAGAAAAGAATTATTTAAGAAAAACTATTGCTATCAAATTCAAAAAGTATCAAGTTTTTTTTTATCAATCCGTATTTGAATTCAATCTTGAAATTTAACTAGAAATATTTCGAGATACACGTTAAAATTATAATTTTTAATGTTTCATTTTGTTGGGATATATTTACTTATTTCGATGTTCCAAAATTTTGATGGATTGTTCTCAATATGTAACGTCTCAATTGAGTCGTGAACCAAGTGCTTGCGAGAGAACAGCTGATTCACATTTTACATTGAGATATAAAAAGAAAATCCCTCTTTTTTTACAAAACTTTTCAAAACCCGCTTTCTCCATATAATTTTGTTCAGAATCCCGCTTTTTAGTCGTTCGGGTCCCGCTTTTTGACAAAAACCCTCCTCTGGTCACGTTATTCATAATGTATTAAAAACAGTTCAATAACTATTAAATACTTTTTGTTTTATTCTGGCAATGCTATGTTTATTTTCTCTCAATTTTCTATTAGTGATAAATAAAATATTGAAAATTTATTCGTAACTTAAAAAAACATTTTAGTTTTTCTTTTATTTCATGTCTATTTTTTACAAAAATATATTAATTTTTATTAGAAAACGTGTCCAATGCTTTAACAATTTAACAGCTTATGCAGGCAAAGGGATAAATAGCCTTTTTGGTATATTAATTTGTAAAATATTTTAAATATTCGAATAATTAGATTGTTTTTGTTTTATGTACATCACCAATTTTGTTTTTAATTAATTTTTTTTTTTTCATATTATTTGAATTATTAAAAACAAAAAACCCTTCTAAGTCTATCTACTGACCACTGGATGTAATCATAATGAAAGGAAATGGATGATTCAATGCCTGAATGCCTGAATGCCTGAATGCCTGAATTCTGAAATTTAATATATAAAGCGTTATGTCTTTGAAAAAACGGGAATTTTACACATGTTTAAATAAAATTAAATCAACGAATTGCATTGCTGGTAGGCCTACATATTTTCAAGTACAGTATTTAAAAAAAAAGGAACAGTAATTGCAATTAGAAAATTATTGCTAATGCAATTATTTCATTAAACTCATACATTCCACTTTGCAGATGGAGTTATTAGCACTTTTTCATTAGTGGCAAATAACAAACATCTTCAATATTGATGGAAGCTCATTGAATATTTTATTACGGGTCTATAAATTAATTAATATATGCACTTTTATTAGATCCAATAACAAGTAGAAGAATACAATGAAGAAATATGTGGAAGATAGGCGGATTATATTCACTTTTAATTTTCATGATTACATTGATCCTTGATCATTTATAGAAAATTTCGATGGCTTTTTAAGATTTATCGGTGTAAAAGTATCAACTAGAGATACGACGGACACTAGTTTTTCTAGAATTTTGCCAGATAGTAGATAATTTTTTTTTTTTTTTTTTGGTAGTGGGTTTAAAATTATACGAACTTTTTTTGCTTTAGCAACAAACAAAGTACAAATCCATTTGGCCTTAAGTACTCTTAATAAGCTAAAAGAACATTGATGCTTTGTTTGTTTCGGAATTATCCTTCCATATGTATTTTATGCAACTGAAAGAAATAGCAGTTATATTTTAAACAATATTCTAAAATTTTTTTATCAAACTGTTAAAGTAGGTTCTTACCTACAATAAAATTTTTAAATTTTATACAGTTTTATTAAATGCTTATAAAACAAAAAAGTGATTATGAATAATAAATTTTCAAAATTTCTTTTTAACCTTTAATAAAACCTTTTATAAATTGTTCAAAATGATTATGAATAAGGCTGTTAGTGGATTTTCAAACAATATTTATTTTTGATTTTATAAAATTTTTAATAAAATTTTTTAAAAATGATATTACAAATTATTTATTTACTTTTAGAAATATTACATTTTTATATTCGTATAAATGTAAGCTATGAAATGGAAAGTTTATGTAGATTAAGAGTAATGCTAATATAGTGTATAACAAAGTTTATAAAAAAAATATAATTATGAGCAATACTTTATAATATAAGAAGTAAACAATGTTGCAATTTGTTTTTGGATACTTCGTCCAATACTTTATAATATAAGAAGTAAACAATGTTGCAATTTGTTTTTGGATACTTCGTCCAATCACAATGATGATACAATCGACCTTAAAAAAGGCAACCAATCGTTATTATACCCTCCACCACCACTAGTGGTGAAAGAGGGTATACTAAGTTTGTCGTTCCGTGTGTAACACCTAGAAAGAATCGTTTAAGACCCCATAAAGTATATATATTCTTGACCCATATGAAATTCTGAGTCGATTAAGCAATGTCCGTCTGTTGAAAACACGCTCACGTCTAAACTAATTGAGCTATTCCAATGAAAATTGTTGTTCCCAGACGCTGTTTGGGATTGCAAACCAGCCAAATCGGTTCAGTAGAAAAAAAGTTATATACCAAAATCTGGAGAAACCCCTAAATCAAACTTTAACTGACAATATTTCAATAAGCCACAAACGGATTTAAATAAAATTTAGCAAAAAGGTTTATCTAGGTTCACCTTAGATTACTGCCAAAAATTAGTTAAATCGGTTCAGTAGAAGAAAAGATATAGACAAAAATATGAACAGTTTATATGATTTCAACGCCATAATTTTTTCTTAAACATCATGTTATAATTTTTATATGGAGTGCATGTGTGTGTATTCGCCTCAATATAAATGTTGATAAACACAAAGGTATACAGCTATGTTGGGTTTGATGTTTGATCGTGGTGAAATTCGATCATACCACAACATGGTATGTTCGCTACTTTTTAGCAATATAGCCCCAACCAGTCAACTTTCCATCGCAACGTAGAATGAAGAAAAGTAGCGTGAAACATTTTGTTCAACCAGTCAACAAAAGTAAACGTAACATATGTTTTTCAACATTTATTGTGTAAACAACCCTGTTTTTCGGTTATTTTGTGAGCAAAATAAATTACAGGGTTGTAAAAAACTCACGCAACTACGTAAAAATCTATTTTCTATAGATTTCTGCGATACGCTACCTAGAATCTTTGTGTCAATAGCTACATACACACATCTGCATAAAGCTGGTTGAAACAGCTGATTGCGATACGATGATTTTTTGTTGAGTGATTGGGCCTTATATGTTGATAAGTTTACTAAACTAGTTAGTAAACTTAGTTCGATGTGTTTCAAGCTATACACGTCGGTAGAGAAGGGTATGAAAATAGGTTTATTGAAAGTTTGCTAACATGTAAATATAATGTTGCTAGAATAAATTACATAATTATGAATTTGTTTTGAAAATGTTTGAATTTTATTTAGCACATTGAACAAAGTATTGATACATATTGCATATAATTTCTAATTCATTACAGTTTTTTGGGCATTAATAATTATGTGGGGATATTTTTTTAATTTTCATCGTTAATATGAAACTGTAATATACTAAGTTATGTGAGAATTTTGTATAATTATTTTAAATTCATTTAAATTATTATATTTAAAAAACATCCATAATTTTTATCATTTCGTTAATGATTAGTATTTATAAAAGTTTTCAAATATAATTTTTCTAAACTTTTGAGGGCACTTTTGATCAAGAATGATATAAATTAACAGTAAACGCTTAATTCATGGCCGGTTAGAGTAATTTCTTTTATATAAATCACCCTAAATTATGCATAAGGAAACTCTTATAGTTAAATGATTATACTTTGCTTTAGGTTAGTTTTCCCAACATCATCAAAGAAACGACTTTATAATCAAATAATTTAATATAAATTTGAGGTAAGTAAAGATTTGCGGAAATAATTGATAAATTTTTGCTCGCGCGTTTGTACTTTTTATCTTACTCCATCATAAGTAAAGTAACCGGATTTTGTTCATAAATTCTGCAACATCTTTGTTGTTGTGCAGACTTTCAGCAACTAAATACAGGGTGATAAACTTATGATGACAAAATTTATTGGTTTTTGAAAATTTTTTTAGTTTTTTGGGCGTGGCCTGTGCGCCCCTTAACCGAATACAAAATTTGGGATGAGGATTGATACTTGTTGTAATTGTACGTATTTTGTGCTATATCACGTTGGTGTGCCCGAAATAGTCAACGTAGTAGATAATCTCAAAGTTTGGAAAACAAGACCGAAAATTTTTCAAAAAGTCAGTTCTTCGCGAGGCACATTCACATTTAATTATAAAATTGCTTGGATTACTGCGTGAACTTAGTTTTTTTGTCATTTTACATAACCAAATCGAAGGAGCATTGAAAATAAATTTAATACAAAAATTTTATGGACTCTTTGCAATTTATGCAAAATTGACACGGTTATTGTAAAACCAAATTTTCGTTCATTTGGTTCACTACTATTAAGTTTTCTTTTTTTTTTTACTTTTATGAAAAATATACTTTCATTTACAAAGATAATCAACTTTTTGAAAAAAAGCCAAAATAGATTTTTCTCTTTTTTCACCTTTTACAGATTTTTGCATAATAATTTGTTAAAATATTTTATATACAATACAAAAGTTCATACCATTACATTATTATGGACGCCAGAAATTAATAAGTAAATTAGAAAACACCACTTTCCGAACAATTTTTCCTATATAAAAACTGATAAAAATACTGCCTCAGTGGTGGAGAATATATAAGATTCGGCATGGCCGAATATAATTTTTCGCTTGTTAAAATTTAATATTGTTCTAATTGACTTAAACTTACCATTTACAGTTTAGGAAGATTTTTATTAACGTATTTAAGTATTTTTCAGTTGAGGACTTGCAACAACGTTATAACTCAAAAAATCTATTTTTCAGGAAAAGCATTTTTAGCTCTTAAGTTTATATATTTTTTAAAAATCATTAATGAAAATGCTATCATGGTAAACATTTTTCACTAATCTAGATAACTATACTTGTTGACTACACAATAGCCTAGGCACTAGGGTGATCGATTATTCGACTTTTTGGAGAAACCGGTTTTCGAATATTTCGAATAGTTGGTATTTTGAAAAAACCGGTTGCACTTTTTTAAATTCAGAAAAAACCTGTTAACCGGTTTTTTTTTTTTTGCAGAAGTTAATATTTCTATCAAAAAACTACATTTCTTAAAGAAAAATCAATAAATCTTTTTTATTTTTGGAAATAACTATTAACCCATTAAGAACGAGAAAAAAAGATATGGTCAGTCAAGGCCGACAATAACCTACACCATTGTGTGCATCAAAATTCGGGGAGGGGTCTTTTTTTCTAGACCTGTGGAATTGTGGACCAGTACTATGATCGATTATGGACCGATCTTCATAAAATTCGGCATACAGGTTTAAACGTATATGGAACTTAGATGTGCAAAAATTACTGCTACATTTAAGGGATTTATGATCGTTAAAGCCCTTTTCAGGTAGGTTATTTGTATGGGGGCTAGAGGAAATAATGGACCTATAAGACTATAAGAAACCAAAATTGCGACCTGTATTTTGATTACAAGTTTTACATGAATGGACAGACGGACATCGTTAAATCGACTTAAAGCCGATTGGTACAAATGAAGGTGGGTCTTAACTAATATTTTTGGGTGTTACAAACATCAGTAAATAAAAAAAATCTTGTCAAATTTTATTCAAATACCTCAAAATTTTCTACCTCAGCTCAGGTAGCGATTTTAAGCCAATATATAATATAAGGTGGGTTTTTGATCAATATTTTTTGATGTTAGAACACATTTTTTAAGTTTTGATTAAATATTTGTCAAGTGTGAGCGTAGATTCATACTATTTGTTCTCTTTGTTGTCATAACCGTTATGTTTGAATGACATAAAAAAATATAGTGCACAGTGCGGCCAAAAGCAAAATAAATGGTAATAAGTCTGGAACTTTGAAACCACTGAACCGATTTAAATGAAATTTGGAACATCGATAAAGGATAAGTTAGGCTTTATGAATATTGTTATTGGCTAGAGACTGTAGCTGCAGCACGGACGCCGCTACAGTGGACAAAAGTTGACCACAACTTTTACAAATATAGGAAAAAACATATCATTTCAAATAAAATTGTGTCTTCTTTAAAACTGTGTATAACAAATTTCACTATTTTAAAATTTTTAGCACACTTTTCTTGAAACAAATCGAACAAATGCAAATTATGTTTACATGGACATATTTCAAAAATTTGAGACTGAATATTTTCTAAATGCTTATAGGTATCAACATAATTTATTTTGCTTTTGGTGTTTTTTATAATATTTTCCAAGAATTTTTATTTATTTCTTCAAAATGTTTATTTAATAAAAAAGAATTGAAATATAACTGTGCATCGTTATTTTCAATTGTTTAACTAAAATCAAATAAAATTATTTTAATTATATCGTAACTTGAAAACTTTCGCTGTTACCCCTAGTATATCCATAACAATTTACCTTGTATGCTTTTGTTTTAACAAAATATGTTTCAGCTAAATATTTTGCAGTTTCCAAAACCAAATTTTCTTGTATATCAACGACAGCAATATGGCATTCTTTAGCAGCTAAATTTTTAGCAATTTCACGACCAAGACCGCGACCAGAACCAGTGACCTAAATATTATTTTATAAATGATAAATGAAATAAATTTGATCCATTTAATTGTATTTGAAATTATTATCTTATTTACTTACCACTGCCACTTGTCCATTGATATTTTTACTAGTGAAAACATTTCTTAATACTTTAATAATTTTATAAACTAAAGATATTGAAAGTATAAGGGGATAAATAATTAGGATACCGTTTAAATAAATAAAATAAAACACTTCTAAAAAAATTATTCTAAATAAAATTATCATTTCTTTATCTATTTAAGTATTTAACTAAACTATTTTATATTGATGTCTTGTAAATTTTATATACGACTAATAGTTATTTTTAAATGACTTTGTTTTTATGTTAAAAAGTAGAAGTCAATTAAATTTTTAATTTGTTTTTTTTTTAGATAAATAAACAAACATTTAGTTCTATTAATGTAAGCTAAAAATAAAATACCGAGCTTTAGATTATGGGGCAACAAGTGAAGAATATCAAATTTAAAGTGAAGGACTAAAAAATACGTCACAACAATAATATGATTAATACACATGAAAAAATTATTATCAATAACAATAACAGCGAAGTTCATATTTAATTAAATAACAGAATGATGTCAGAAAAGTGGTTATTGATTATGGTCAATTATCAATTATTGTTGACATAAACAATTATCTTATGAAAGATTTGAGTCAACCAAGCATTAAACTTTATAATAAAATCGTTAATAATTGAACGGATTTTGCTGAATTTCAATACAAATATTTTCCATACTATTTGACACATACATATGTATTGAAAAATAAATAATAACGTTTTGTCCAATTAAGATAAATTAAACTCCAGTAGATAGCGATTTAAATTATATTCGAGCTGAATTTACATACTTTTTTGTGCAGTTAATATTTCCGTAGTTATTCGGTAATTAGTAGCAAAACACATTTAAAAAAAATTGAAAAATCGTGAAAATTTTGAGCCATAACTCTGAAATTCTTTAATCGATAAAAAATTTTGTTGACAAACTTAAAAGACAATTTTCGTATGCGTCTTTTGGTGTACCATTTATCGAACTCGTGTAAACGGTTCATGAGTTATAGTCCAAATTGTACAAACCATTCTCGAGTTTTATAGTCTGACCGCTGAATAAGGTGATGATATTAGTCATGCCCATAAAAAAAAATCAGCACGTGATAGAAAAAAAAGTGAATGCAGATTCTTGTTTAACTCCTCAAAATCCATCTAGTCCATCTAGTCTTGTTAAAAAAAAAAAATATTTTTTTGTCCATCACTGTATTTTTACTCAATTGTATGCAACATGGGTATTTTTACTTAACTGTGAATAAAATCAAGATTTATGCATCAATTTTAAAGATTCATACCTTATTTTATTCACAGCATTACCAGCTTAAAGATAATAATTAATAATTAAAATAAATTTTAGTAACAGAAAAATTTAAAATTTTGCATAAAAAAGTTTTTTTTCGAACATTTATTCGAAAATAACTCCAAAACTGTTGAGCACATAAAAATATTAAGTTGGAATGATTTGAAGATATTTTTAGTCCGCATCTTTTGGTGTATCACTTATGTCAATCGTGCACACCGTTCTTGAGTTATGAGGAAATATTTTAAAGCAATGGCCTTACTATGGGTCACATATTAGACACGCCCATAAACAAATCATGAGCTGATGGAATAAAACTGATAGCAGATTCGTGTTTAGCACATCAAAATGCATCAAGTTTAATTATTCGTTTTTGGGGGAGGATTTTTTTTGTTGACCAGTGTAATTTTTGTTAATATACAGTTTAGTTTCACTTAGCTGTTATAAAACTGTTATAGAAAATAACATTTTTTCCGAATTATTTAAAAAATTGTTTTTAATTAAAATATTTATATAAAAATTTAGATATCTTTACTTTATTTGTAATTTTGAGTTACAAAGAAAATAATAAATTATTATAAACCCTTACCATTTTCGCAACAGCTAATTACACTGTAAAATTATATATTTTATTAAAAATAGTTATAATATTGAATTTTAATGTTAAATACTAAATTTTTAAGGTAAATAAAATATAAAATAAAATACTTACATTTCGACTGAAGAGCAAATTTAAAGCTCTTTTCTTTGGAAATATTTTACAAAATTTCAAAAATCATAATTTCCTCTCAAAGACATAACTGATATACATAGCAACAATATTCATCATTAAAACGTTTAAGTTATAAGTAAATAAATTGGCTGTATTTTTATACAAAAGAAATAATTTACATTTCATTTATTAAACTATAAAATAAAATTTTATCATTATCTCACGTTGTCACATTTTTTGGCCTTTAATGATCTGATAAGTCGATTATAACCGCGGAATATTAGTAAAGCATTACCAAATTCCTTAACACTAATGGGTAAAAGTCTGTAATTAAAAAAAGTAATAAATAAATATATAATATAACAATATTATTTTTAAAATCTACAAAATGAATATAAAATCAAAACACTTACTCATATAATTTATAAATATATAAAAATGCATTTGGTATTGTTATTTCGTCGGCATTATTCAACATGCTATCTAAAACATACTCGGCTACTAGGGGTCCCTCTATAAGAGGAAATATTTTTGTCAAACCACTTTTATTTATAAGTCGTTCAACATGTTGATTTGTATTCAGAAACAATGGCATCACAGTAGTGCAAGTTATATCTTTAAATTCACTCATTAATTGAATACGTAAGGCCGAAGTTATGGAACGTACAGCGGCTTTAGTACCGGCATATATATCAAAAAATGGTGATGTAAATAGGGCTGAACTAGAGCAAATATTAACAATATGACCTTGATTTAATTCTTTCATTTTAGGCAGAAAAATTTGTTGGGCCTGTGGGTGAGAATTGAATGTTGCACAGTGGTTCCAAAACGCTTTTTTTTGGAAATAATTCAGTAACTAAAGAACCGTTAGAGGTATCCCAATAAAATTTCACATGGTCAAAACTGAGGTGCTTTCGAGTTGATTTGGAGTTGAGTACAGGGGGGGAAGTGGGTGACCTTCCAAAGTTACCCATCTCGGGTATGTATTTTTTTTTTTTTTTTGAAAAATCGCCAAAAACACATTTATGATATGACACAAAAGAAATTTTATATATAGATAGAGTTTGTAAGTCTCTATAAGCTAACAGAAAAAAGTCACCAATTAACAAATATACATATATGAAAATAATTCATTCAATTATAAACTTGTTTAAATTTGCACCTCTCACCAAAATGATTATATCAATTACTAAAACCTGTAAAAAATACAAAACATAAAAAAATTCCCGATTTATAAATTAATCAAATCAATCAAGTAGTTGATTGGATGAATTAAAAATGTATATATGATATAAAAGTATAGTTAAATTTTATTTTTATTTCATTTTTGCTTGAATAAATTTATTAAATTTCGATGAAAAATGAAACAATTATGTTAATTGAATAAAAGACCGTAATAAGTTTTTCTGTGTGTTTAGGTTATATCTTTTAGTTTAAGATATATTCGGGTCGAAATAAATTTTTACCTCATTTTTAGCCTCGTTTTTTTTTAGTTTTTTTTTTTTACCTGGTGGGCTTAATATTGCTCTTAGAATTTTTCTAAAATATTTGCATGAAAAATAGCACAATTTGGATAGAGGAGGCCAAGTTTCTATTAAATTTTAAGCAAAAGTATAAACTTTTTATACAAGTATTCGATATCTACTCTAATTCTCGCGATAAATCGCAATTTGTAAAATTAAGAAGGTTGCACCATATAACGAAGCATATCTCTAAAATTACTTGTCCGATTTTATTCAAAAAAAATATCAAAATTCTAATTAAAATTACCTTCAAATCGTTCTTATATTACTTTTTAATACGGTAAACAGTTAAGGTTATATTAAGCCCATTTTTTGAGAAAAAATTAAATTTTATACAAAATTTCAAGAAACATTTTTTTTAAATTATAAAAAATCGAAAAGTTAAATTTAAATTTTTATTCTTTAATCAAAAAGATAGATTTACTGAAAATTAAGTAAGAAATCTTTCACTAAAATCAATGCATATGTTTTGATTTTATTCACAAATTAGTGAAAATACTCATTTACAAGTTACATAGAAAAATTAAAAAATAAAAAATGTTTTTTTTTTATTTTTCTATGAAAATGTAAATGAGTATTTTCACTAATTTGTGAATAAAATGAAAACTTGGGCATTAATTTGAACGAAATATCGATTTTTTATAATTTTTCGAAAAAAATGTTTCTTGAAATATTAAGTCCGCCAAGTTAATAATTAAAAAAATACGAGGCTAAAAATGAGGTAAAAATTTAAAAAAATTACATATTCGAGATGGGCAACTTTGGAGAGCCACCAACTTACCCCTTGATCAGCTAGGGGCCTGTACTTCTCCAAATCAAATTGAAAATACTTCAGCTCTGACCATGTTGAATCTTATTGAGATACCTTTAACGGTTCTTTAGTTACTGAATTATTTCCAAAAAAAAATTTTATATTTCATTTGGAAATTTAATATTTAATTTTACTACTACTATTTTACTTACAAAACATATGCTAGTAAAGTTAACATTAATCATATTTTGTATTTCTTTTGAAGAAGGTTTTAGCAGAGAAGACAATGTTAGAATAGCAGCATTATTTATTAAAATTGTCACATCTCCCAGATCTTTTGTTACGTTCTCGTTTAGCTGCTCTAGTTGGAGATAATCACTGACATCAATCTGAAGATAATCAAAAATGATATACATAAAAATAAAGACTGCGCACGAAAAAATCCGTGCATACAAATCTGCTTATATAAACTAAACCAATAAGCGAATTTTTTAAAAATTATATTTTTATTAATTTCGAAACATAAAAAAATAAATTATTTTCTATTGGTTTTTAAGAAAATATCTAATATTTTCCAAAATTCTTCCAATTAAAGGTTTTATTGTGTTTCGGTCACTTTTTTGCTCGAATAAGTCCATCTTATTATAAGTCCGCTTCAATCTATGCTAAGCTTTTAATGTTATCTTTCAATTGCTCTGAGTTCCGGACAATTTGATGGATTAGCATCTTTCGGTACAAACACTAACAATTTCTTTATTATCACTTTTGTTACTGTAATGAGAAGAAGCGAGAACAGGCCAGAAAAAAGTGGATACACTGTATTTTCTTAGGAAAAGGAGAAATCTTTTCCAAAGTCACTCATTCACGTATATTTCTGTGTTGATGGAACCATTTTTTACGAATGAAGTGATTTTTTTCCGCATATGCATATGGCTTCCCAAAACGAAAACTTTCTTGGGAATTTTGATTTCTTTGATACACGATATTTTTCTGTCATATTCCTTCTAGCATCTGCAACATAGAATTCTTAGCCAGGAAGTTGAAAAATGTCAGCCTGTACGAACGTTTCATTGTCTATTATACCTTGATCATAATTATGTAAAAATTCGTCTGTAGAACTTTCGCGTTATTTTTTCACCTCCAAATTCTTGCTTTGCGTTTCTATTAGGATTTTTTGTACTTTGTATGTCTTCAGGCTAGATTTCCGTTCAACTTTTCTAATTAAAATTCAAAGCAATAAACTTTTTGTGGCAATTTTCTTCCAGAGATGAGGTTAATTGCTCTGAAAATGCTTTCTATTTTGTCTGAGTCCTACAGCCTGAATATATTATTTTTCTTCCACTACCTGATTTCTATTCAGTGACCATAACTTCTTTGTATAATATTATGACCCAAGAAACTGTATTTTTTGACAAACTGCCTTCCTAGCAATTGTTTCATATGACCGATGTAAGATTTCATGAACAATTTTTGTTATGTGTTTTGATGTTTTTTGTTCAATTTCCATTTTAAGGAAAATTAGTTTTGTTATGACCCTGAAACTTGGCACATAGCTAGTGAGTATACCGACAAATGTAAATCAGTTAACAGAATTATTTAATTTTCACCACCTCAAAAGTTATAGGCCCAAGAGCACGGATTTTTTCGTGCGCAGTCCTTAAATATAATAGCCGTTTAATAATAGAAAATATAATAAATGTATAGTAAAATATAATTTGTGATACTTAGAAATATTAAACAATTATTTGCAATACTTTTGCAATCTATCTATAGTTCACTAACTAATCTTCATTAATTTACTTTTAGATACTTATATATCTAAATTATTTCCTTTACTTTTAAAAATCTATTTCTTATAGCAGTTAATTAATATGTTTCTTTCTTTGTGATCTTACCTTGTAAGATTTTGCTTTAACTTTAAAGTTCTCCGCAATATACTTGGCTGTTTGCTCAGCTAAATCTTGTTGAATATCAACAATAGCCACATGACAACCTCTCTTGGCCAATTCAATGGCTAAAATGCGACCAAGACCTCTACCGGAACCAGTTATCTACAATAAACACAGAGAGGAATATAAACACAAAACGTATAAATTATTTAAAAGACTTAATAACATAATAAATAAAATATTTCTTTTATAAAAACAAAATTAACTTTTTTTTGTGATCTTTTCAATAACTTACCACCGCTACTTGGCCCTTAATTAATATCTTTTTTTGTTTATTTTGCATAAATTTAAATAATTTTATAAAAATTGCAAAAACTATTAAAACCGGATAAATTATAACAGTAGCGATCACATAGAGAGTGTAATAGAATTCTAATAATAATATTTTTATTTGGTTTTGTTTTAACATTTTGTTAGCGTTATTTTTGAATACCGTACTTCTGATCGCGTTGTTTGTATATATGGTTATGCAATAAGTTCCGTTAGAATGGGTGTTATTTATAGTTTTAAAGTTTTGTTTACGAATAGTGTTAAAAGATAATTGAAATAAATTTGAATTAAAATATAAACAGCAATGAACAAGAGATTTAAAAAATAAAATTTTATGAACCATCTATAACACTGGCCAACAAAAAAAAAAAAAAACTTTTTTCGTGCTCCTTCAAAAAAAAAAAAAAAAATATGTGGACTAGATGGAATTCCATATGCTAAACTCAAATCTGCTTTCAGTTTTCGCCCATCAGGTCGAGATTTTTTTTATGGGCGTGTCTAATATTGCGTCCTAAATAAGCCGATTACTCGAGTATATTTCAACATAACTCGAGAACGGTATGCACGATTTATATAAATAATACACCAAAATATGTGCAATAAAATTGGCTTGAAGTCGTTCTACTAACACATTTTTATCCGCTCAATAGTTTTGGAGATATTTCGAAATAAGTGTCAGAAACAATTTTTTTCATGCTAAATTAAAGATTTTTTTTTTTTTTTACTAAAACTTCTTTTTAAAAGTGAATTAATTTTTCTCAAAGCTGGCAAAACTACGAGAAAATAAAGCTATGTATCATAAAAATTGATGAATAAACCTTGATTGGATTCACAGTTAAGTTAGGATACTCATGCATACCTACAGTTAAGTGAAAATACACTAGTGGGAAAAAAAAAAATAATTTTTTTTTTTTTTTTTTTTTCTTAAATAAAAAAATAGGTGGATTAGATAGAACTTAACGTGCTAAATAAGAATCAGCTTTTGCTTTTTTTGTATCACGTATCGATTTTCTTTTATGGGCGAGACTACTATGACACCACCTTTATGCAGACACACTTTTATAACTCGAGAACGGTTTGTCCAATTAAGATAAATTAAACTCCAATATATAGTGATCTAAATTGTCTTTGAGCTGAATTTACATAAAATTTTTTTCTAGTTAATATTTCCGTAGTTATTCGGTAATTAATAGCGAAAAATATATATATATTTTTTTTAAATGGTGAAAATTTTGATCCATAACTCGGAAATTCTTGGGCGAATAAAAAATATTGTTGACATATCTTGGAGACAATTTTTGTACGAGACTTTTGATGTCTCATTTATGAAAATCGTGTGAACGGTTCTTGAGTTATAGCCTAAATTGTAAAAACAATTCTCGAATTTTATAGTGTGACCGCTGAATAAGGTGATGATATTAGTCATGCACCTAAAAAAAAATCAGTATGTGATAGAAAAAAAGTGAATGCAGATTCTTGTTTAACTCGTCAAAATCCATTTAGTCCACCTGTTTTTGTTTCAAGAAAAAATAATTTTTTTTTTTTTTTGTCCACCACTGTATTTTTTTAATTGTATGTTGCATGGGTATTTTTACTTAACTGTGAATAAAATCACGACTTATGCATCAATATTGAAGATACATAAATTATTTTGTTCACAGCATTACCTGCTATAAAATAAAGATGATAAACTGTATGTTTTCATTTATTAAAAGAAGTTTTAGTAACAAAAAAATCTAGAATTTTGCATGAAAAACCCTGTTTTTCACGAAATCCTTTACATTTTGGAAAGTTAAAAATGCTTCTAAGGGTGTGCTGACTTCTTTTATCAACCTTGTTAATTTTGAAGGAGCTTTTTTTCTCGACCAGTGATATCTAAAGCTCAAATTTCTAACTTAAGAAGTTTGAATACAGTGTGACCAATACAAAAAAAAATTATATAAAAATTTATGTACTGTGCCAATACTTTTTTCGGCCTGTGTATATATCTTAATAAACAGATACACTTCAGTATGTATAGATCTTTAAGCATATTTTATAAAATAATCCTGAAATGGCTACAATAGGTGAAATGGTCAGTTGATCAAACAAATTTAAATAAAATTAAAATCATATTGCAGTAATATCAAATATCATTTGGACTAGTATTTTTAGGAGCGGAGTTTCTCTTCAGGTATGTTGAATAGCAGTTCCAAATAAACTACGCAACTTGCATCAATGTAATTATTTCACACAACAGGCATTCAAATGAGAAAACCTTTCCTCTCAGCCAAAGTCATTCTTGACGAAAAAGGTTTTTTTATAAAATTCTTTTTCAATATACCTTCTTCTGACTAAAAAACACTATTGAAGAAAGTGCGACATCACTTCGATATTTCCATAACGATGTTTTTTTTTACAAAAAGAATTATTCATGCAAGCAGGGACTTGAATTGTAATTTTTTGTAGTCAGTACATATTTTCATATTCAACAAAATAAAATTTAGAGAAACAAATTGGACTAAATTTTTTTTTTTAATTTATATTGATTTTAATATTGGCAATATCATATTTGAAGGCAATGTATATCATAGACCTAAACCACGTAACTAAAACGAATACATTATATCGACATAGAGAATATTATTTGTGACTGCTTCGCGTCTACATTTTTCATAAATTTTTTCATAGAAAAATTCAAATTATTCAACAAATTTTGATTAATATTGAAGAAAAATATGTTTATTATATAAAACATTAGCACTTAATCTGGGACAAATAGGTTCTCCACCGCAAATAACATATTATGATTAAAATTAATTTTAAAATGAGCTCACAAAAATTAAAAATAAAAAAAAATTTGTTGTATGAAAAAAATTTAAGAAATAGTTAAAAAAAAAAAAAAATTTTAAATAGTGAACCATTTTGTCCCAGAACAATTTATATTGCAATTTTTAGCAAACATAATAATTTTTCAAAAATGCATACTAAAATTGTATTTGCATTATGAATGCATTTTTAAATAATAATATTATTTTTAAATGACTACATTTATAGTGGACATATTCTTCTTAAATATGAAATTTAAATCATTAAAATCCGTTAACAACTTTTAGAGATATTGGTGTTTAAAGTTAGACACTTTTGCGATAGGGTATCATATGGTCGGTCTTGCCCGACTATAGTTTCTCTCTCGTTTTTTTTTTTTTAAAACTCTTATTTAAATTGGCATTTTTATTTATTGTCATATTTTTGATTGCTACGCATTTTCTGTCAGTGCGATTTTAAAAGTTTTACCAGTTTTGAAATCTACGGTCTTTTGTTTGTTATACCAAATACAAATCCTCTACACCCACTCCTTACCCCTCATTATACCCTACACCACTATAGGTGCTTGGGGTATTATGCGTTTGTGCTGATGTTTGTTACGCACAGAAAAAATATTCAAACCCAATTGACTCAGAATCACTTTCTGAGTCGATTTAACGATGTCCGTCTGAACGGCTGGCTGGCTGTCTGCCCCACAGTGGTCCCAAAATGAAATTTTTTGGAAATAATTCTGTATCTTTAGAACTGCTGTATGTGTTTGAATTAAATTTCACACGGACAGTCCTGAGGTGTGTGCCAATTGATTTGGAGGAGGACAGATTCTTAGCAAGTCTGGGGGATGGGGGTGGACCTCCAAAGTTGGTTACCTCGGGTATGAATTTAAAAAAAAAAAAAATCGTCAAAATTTCATTTATGATTTCATTGAAAAAAAAATGTTGCACATAGATAGTCCTTATAATTCTCTACATAAATTGAAGGAAAATGTGCAAATTTTGCTGAAGAGGGTAAAGTTTCAGTTAGTTTTTAAAATATTGTGTAAAGTATTTATGCAAGTATTTGGTATCGTTGGAAAGGTTATTACATGAAAAATAATAATATATAAATAATAAAGTATTCGAACGGTCCAAAATTGACCATAGCTCCCATATAAACCCCTGTTCCGAAAATCACTTTAGCGTGCATAAATCCCATAAAAATGTCAGTTAATATTCAACACAAATAAGTTTTGTTTAAGGAAACACAGTGTCAAATTTTATAAGGTTTGGTTCATAATTTATAATAGCTCCCATATAAACCCACTTTCGGGAATCAGCCTAAAGTGCTTAAATTCATATAAATGTTAGTATTAACGTAATATTCTGTAAAAATATCGATCCACAATTGGCCACATGTCTAATATATGACCCCTTCACGAATTTTGATGCACAAACATGATTGTGTAGGGTATCATATGGTAGGGCTTGACCGATTATATCTTTCTATCTCGTTTTTCAATGGATTTATGAAAGTTAATAGAAAATTTCTTTATTTTTACAATTTTAAAGACTTCTAAGGGTTATGTGTGACAAGCTAGAGACTTGACTATAACCACATTTTTGTAGCACCATGTCTTGGCTATAAAACATGAGTGACTAATCTGCACTACCTATTACTTAGAAAATTGTATAACCTAAAAACTCATCATGGAACTATATTTTCTTGGACTAAAAATGTGACGTGATGGAAAAAAAAACGAAATGTTCCTGGTGATTGGGATGACTATACCAACAATATCTACAACATGATTTTCCAGATACTTGCCCCGTGTAATTAAAGGTGGGTCTAAGATCAATAATATATGGTGATGTCCCGCCTTTGGCAGGATTATCCTGCTTTTTAAACATTTATATTTTTAAGCATTCAGCTGATCAAAAGGACCTAACAACTAATTAGAACCACTAATCATGGAATGAAATAATGATAATACGAATTTATTTCTTAATTACTTATATCAAATGTATATTTATTTCAAATCAAATGTCTCATTTATTTTTAGAACTAAGAACTAATTAAAACAAACTTTAAATATCAAATTTAAAAGTATCAAGTTTATTTTTTAACAATCCGAATTCGATCTTGAAATTTTACTCGGAATTCTTCTGAAAATATTTGAAGAAACAAGTTTAAATTAGAATTGTTTAATGTTTTATTTATTTATTTTTATTTATTTTTTTATTTTTTGTTCTTTGATGTTCCAAAATTTCATATTTCAATTATTAAATAAAATAACAATGACTAAAAGTAATTTTTTTAATTATACTTTTTTATACATATTTAACTATTCCTTCAAATCGCTCTTTTTTAATATATCCTTAACTCTTTTAGAGTTAATTGTGCTCTTGTACTTCTTAGATAATGCAAGTGCAAAAATGAATTCCTTAGCAAAAGCTGGTAATAATCTGAAATTTATTAAAAAAATATCTTAAATATTTTAATCAAACTCTCAATATATGTATTTAGCACAACTTACTCCGTAAGTTTATTCACATAAAGAAACACATAGGGTGCAGTTATTTCTCGGCTGCCACATAACATACCATCGATTACATAACTTGCCATAATTTCACCCTCCACTATGGGAAGAAAATAGTGCATGTCGCTAGTATTAAATGCTCTTTCTATACGTTTATTTGTATTTAGAAATGATGGCATCACTGTTGTTAATGTTATATTTTTACCTTCTAAAAGACACTCCATGCGTAATGATTTTGACATGGAATGTATTGCCGCTTTTGTTGCAGAATATACATCAAAAACTGGCAGAGGAAAAAGGCCAGCGATAGAGCCAATATTAGCAATATAGCCTAGATTTAATTCTTTCATTTTGGGTAAAAATATTTGTATAGTCTATTGTTAAAGAGGAAAAATAATTAAATATTTTTTAATGATATTTTATTCAAATTCAATCAAATAACTCACATAACACAAGGCGGTAAAGTTGACATCAATCATCTGTTTAATTTCGTAGGGTGAAGGATTTTTTAGCGTTGACCCTGCAATAATGCCAGCATTATTAATTAGAATTGTTGGTACACCTAGATCTACTGTTACAGATTTTCTTAAATACAGTAATTGATCGTAGTCCCGGACATCGATCTGAAAAATTTTAATTTAATAATTGATAAAAAAAAAAAAACAAATAGTAGACTATATTTTGCTGTGACAAATCATGAAAATATACAAAAACATTTTCAATATTGATGAGTCACTTATTGGCTGAGACTTTTGGAAATTTCCTATAAGAAATTATAAATCTATATTGTTTTATACATAAGCTGTGTTTTGTTGCTAACGTTAATAGTAAATTTGATACAAAATTTAAATTAATTTAAATGTATATGTTAACTTTAACGTCGATAAAGGAGCTGCCAATTTATGAACAAATACAATTATGAATATTTGAATGTCTATAAATAGTAAAAATATAAAAAAAAACAACTAAAATAAATTCAAATTTTTAGTTTTTTGAAATAAAATATGAAGATTTATTTGTGCAATTTTGTTTTGAATATCAAATTATACCAAGTCGGGAGAGTATCGCTTTTTTGCTAACTATAAACGTAAACACTCAACGGTAACAACAAAACTACAAACAAAGCTACACAACAAAAACTTATTTTGTTTTCGGTAATGACAACTACTTATTAAAGTAATTTCTTGGTAATAAGGCGTCATTATTATTTGCCTTCTCTATATTACATAAATAAGTACTCAATAGTATAATAGCAGAGAGTAAGTATCACATGGATCAGTTGGATATAGCGCACGATTAGCAACCAGAAGGTTGCTGGTGCAACCCCATTCTGATGCTATTGTTTTTTTTTTACAAAATGTCTAAAACTACATTTTATGCTAAAACATGTTTTGAGTGCGAGATTGTGTACTGAGTAAGACTTTAGTCATTAAAAACGGATAGTTAATATAGTCCCAAGCATAGAGTAACACATAGAGACGAAATTCTCAATTGACAATTAAACAAAATTGTTGTTTTGTAAACAAAAATGTGTTTTTATTTTCTTTTGACAACAACAAAAAGTAATTGATTACATGTATTTTGTTGTTGCATGAGTTAGGTTTTCGACAACTGACTTAGGTTTTTGACAATTAGTTTCGTCTCTTGTTACTCTTTGGACCCAAGTTCAAATCTCGCTGACGGCAAACATTTTTTTTTATCTTTATTTTCGTTTAAGTATATATTTTTGAGTATCCCTAGAGTCTAAAAATAATTACATGAATTCGTGGACAACTCGAACAAAAGTAACAAGTTATTGAGACAAAGAATAAGTACAGTTCGGCCTCGATTAACCGGCAACATCGATAGAATAGATTAGATTAGAATAGAATGGAATAGAATAGAATAGAATAGAATAGAATAGAATAGAATAGAATAGAATAGAATAGAATAGAATAGAATAGAATAGAATAGAATAGAATAGAATAGAATAGAATAGAATAGAATAGAATAGAATAGAATAGAATAGAATAGAATAGAATAGAATAGAATAGAATAGAATAGAATAGAATAGAATAGAATAGAATAGAATAGAATAGAATAGAATAGAATAGAATAGAATAGAATAGAATAGAATAGAATAGAATAGAATAGAATAGAATAGAATAGAATAGAATAGAATAGAATAGAATAGAATAGAATAGAATAGAATAGAATAGAATAGAATAGAATAGAATAGAATAGAATAGAATAGAATAGAATAGAATAGAATAGAATAGAATAGAATAGAATAGAATAGAATAGAATAGAATAGAATAGAATAGAATAGAATAGAATAGAATAGAATAGAATAGAATAGAATAGAATAGAATAGAATAGAATAGAATAGAATAGAATAGAATAGAATAGAATAGAATAGAATAGAATAGAATAGAATAGAATAGAATAGAATAGAATAGAATAGAATAGAATAGAATAGAATAGAATAGAATAGAATAGAATAGAATAGAATAGAATAGAATAGAATAGAATAGAATAGAATAGAATAGAATAGAATAGAATAGAATAGAATAGAATAGAATAGAATAGAATAGAAT
The DNA here is from genome assembly GCA_951394005.1 of Protophormia terraenovae. Classification (NCBI taxonomy): domain Eukaryota; kingdom Metazoa; phylum Arthropoda; class Insecta; order Diptera; family Calliphoridae; genus Protophormia; species Protophormia terraenovae. The sequence goes on along the minus strand of OX596077.1, from coordinate 39,158,125 downwards.
AGAATAGAATAGAATAGAATAGAATAGAATAGAATAGAATAGAATAGAATAGAATAGAATAGAATAGAATAGAATAGAATAGAATAGAATAGAATAGAATAGAATAGAATAGAATAGAATAGAATAGAATAGAATAGAATAGAATAGAATAGAATAGAATAGAATAGAATAGAATAGAATAGAATAGAATAGAATAGAATAGAATAGAATAGAATAGAATAGAATAGAATAGAATAGAATAGAATAGAATAGAATAGAATAGAATAGAATAGAATAGAATAGAATAGAATAGAATAGAATAGAATAGAATAGAATAGAATAGAATAGAATAGAATAGAATAGAATAGAATAGAATAGAATAGAATAGAATAGAATAGAATAGAATAGAATAGAATAGAATAGAATAGAATAGAATAGAATAGAATAGAATAGAATAGAATAGAATAGAATAGAATAGAATAGAATAGAATAGAATAGAATAGAATAGAATAGAATAGAATAGAATAGAATAGAATAGAATAGAATAGAATAGAATAGAATAGAATAGAATAGAATAGAATAGAATAGAATAGAATAGAATAGAATAGAATAGAATAGAATAGAATAGAATAGAATAGAATAGAATAGAATAGAATAGAATAGAATAGAATAGAATAGAATAGAATAGAATAGAATAGAATAGAATAGAATAGAATTAAGAAACTATGTAAATGAAACCCTTATCTATTGTCCACTGTTTTTTTTCCAAAATTATTTGTTCCTTACATTATTTAAACATTTATATTAAATCCCTGAATAATTGAATTATAGAAAGAAAAAATGTTTTAGAAAAACTTCTCAAAATTTTTACTCAATTAACCGGGAAAATTTATTATCCAGAATGCTTCCGGTCCCGACCTTTACGGATAATCGAGGTGTCACTGTAGTTTATTTTTCTTTCCAATTATACCTGCTAGTTTCAATCTATAAAATAATTAGGTATTTTATTGATTAGTATTCAATTTTTCCTGATAAATTATTTATTGAATTTATGATAGTTTAACGAACTTTTAATTCGACTTTTAATAGAAACCTGTTTTTAGTTAAAGATTTAATACTTTTATGACTGTTTGTTTTTAATTAAAAAGGCTAATCTGTGTACTTTTTTATGCGAATACAATTTCATTAAAACAAAGCTGTATTTAAGGCATTTATGATTATCTGACACCAGATGTCTGTCCGTCTGTCTGTCTTGCAGTCCATAATAAACTTTTAATGAAGCTACAAATTGCAGTTTTTAAAATAATTGTATGAATGTTGGCTTTATATGATGCAGACACGTGCTCTGTTAAAATTAGTTTATAATTGTTACCTATTATAACCAAGTCCCCATACAATTTTTCTCCTAGAATCGGGTTTTGACGCCCATAGATTTTTTTTAGTATTGCATAATTTAGTACATATAAAAGTTTTATGGACGTTAGAAACCCTATTTAATTTTATAAAATAATTTGTATTAACGTAAAAACTAATCTATAACATTTTTTTATCAAGTTCGCACCTCAAAAATCCATAGCTCCCATATGTGGCCCATTTCCGAAAATCATCATAAAGTGCATAAATTAGTATTGGTAAACATCACTTTTTTTTTTTTTTAAACAAAAGATTGTAAAAAGTATAAATTTAAATTTTAAACTACAACAAGACTTGAACTAAAATAAAACACACGTTCCATATAAACTCTCTGAGAAAATCGGTCAAGAAAGACTATAACGTTCTTACAGTCCTAAAGAATATTAGCACTGACTTCATACACAATTAAGCACAGGATCCATAAAATATTCTAACCCAAAATAGGTCACGTCCAAGAATAACCTTTTTTACGACACTAAGGAATGTTGCCAGTGTCGTCTTAGCGTCTTATCATGTTTGGAGCTGCAATATAGAAAGCTTACGTTCCTTAGCACGAATATAGGAAATAATTTCAATATCTTGAGCAGATGCATGATATTTTGGATATTTTTGATTAAAAGTGGTGGACATTACTACATGATATTGAGAAACTGAAAAGAATTTACAAAAATCAAAGTCAATGCGGTGAAAGATGTAAAAACGGCTAAAATGTGCGCTATCATTGTCATATTCATAAATACTGGCTGAAAACAGCGATAATTCGAAAATTTTTTAACTTGTCACATATTATCCTTTATTTCTAAATAACTTAGAAATATCAAAAAAATATTATTTCTGAAACTAGTTTTCCTTCAAATCCTAATGGAGTCACTACTTATAGTTTGGTAAATTTGACTGTCATGGACATGCGTATTTCCTAGTTTAAACAAAAAATTTTTAAAATTTTAAATTTATATGAATCAAAAGACAATAAAAATAAGATTTTCAATAAGAAATAGTAAAAAAAAAAGTATTATTTGTAGTGCAAAATATAGAAATTACAGGGGGGTACCCGGGTACCATGGGTATTGACTCCCGTAGGTATCAACTTTAATGCCATTTTACATATAGACCAAGTTAATAAAATTTAGATTTTTTCAGTTTTTATTATGTATAAACACCTTAATCACGACGATCTGAAGTTTCGTGGCAATATCTTTATTCATAAAGAAATGCGAGCACTTTAAAATTAAAAATGGTACCCCGGTACCCGGGTATATACCGTAGGGTTAAAAAAATATATAGTAATTGTTTATAATATTTTCCAAGAATTTTAATTTAGTTCTTTTCCAAACGGTTAAAAAAAATAATTAAACTATAACTGTGAATCGTTATTTTCAATTGTTTAACTAAAATCAAATAAAACTACTTAAATTTTATCGTAAATTAAAAACTTTCGCTGTTAACCATAGTATATCCATAACAATTTACCTTGTATGCTTTTGTTTTAACAAAATATGTTGCAGCTAAATATTTTGCAGTTTCCAAAGCCAAATTCTCTTGTATATCAACGACAGCAATATGGCATCCTTTAGCAGCTAAATTTTTAGCAATTTCACGACCAAGACCGCGACCAGAACCAGTGACCTAAATATTATTTTATAAATGATAAATGAAATCAATTTGATCCATTTAATTGTATTTGAAATTATTGTGTTATTTACTTACCACTGCCACTTGTCCATTGATATTTTCACTAGTGAAAACATTTCTTAATACTTTAATAATTTTATAAACTAAAGATATTGAAAGTATAAGGGGATAAATAATTAGGATACCGATTAAATAAATAATATGAAACACTTCTATAAATATTATTCTAAATAAAATTATCATTTCTTTTATCTATTTAAGTATTTAACTAAACTATTTTATATTGATGTGTTGTAAATTTTATAAACGACTAATAGTTATTTTTAAATGACTTTGTTTTTATGTAAAACGAGAGATAAACTAAAGTCGGTCAAGACCGACCATATGATACCCTACACCAACGGTTCTCAAATGGGGGTCCGCGACCCACAAGGGCTCCGTAAGGACATTCGTGGGGGGTAGCGAAAAGATCCTGAAAAATATTCTTCAACACACAACTTTTTAATGTAAATATTATGTAGAAGTTTAAATAAAAATTTCAATAAAAGCATGAAACTATTTAATATGGAAAGATATCTTTATACAGTACATCCTTAAATTAATGACAAAAGTAAATTATTTTTATTTTTTTAATGAGTTCTTTTAAGAATCAATTAGCATTATTAGCAAGAAAACCAATGAAGGAGCCCATGCTTCGATTGAAAACATTATGTTGTATAAAGGCAATAATGATCAAATAAAAAAAGTGATACTGTGGCAGGGAAAACGTTTAATCAAATGGATAAATAGTTTACTTTAATTTTAAGAAACTATACATTTTTTAATTGATTTTATTAAATTTATTATGCCAACAACTTTTCTTATAAAGTTTCAATGCTTTTTTGGAATTTTAGAATAACATCCAAAGATGTAATTAAAAATTGATTCAAAATATCTTTTTTCAAATATTGGTTACGAAAAATTATTTTTATTAAGAAAATATATTGGTTTATATACAAATTAAATTTAATTTCCCTGCAATGATAAGAAAAATAAATACAAACATTCAATTATGCATAACATCGTGGACATGACTTCCTATTCAGTGAATAGGTATCAAAAAAGGGAGCATCTTTATATAACGATCCTATGATAAATACATTGGAAATGATCCGAATTTGCACTACTTCTGGATCACAAGTTAAGAATCTTATTGACTTCTATGGATGTTCTTTTTTTGCTTATTAATATTGTTTTTAAATAATTTTATCTAAATTTTAAACTAGTCAAATTTGTAGTTGGTCGCGCTTCCATTACAATGGCAAAAGGGGATCGCGAAGTAAGATCTTGTGAGAACCCCTGCCCTACACCATTAGACCTGTGTCCAATTGTAGACCAACATTATTACTAAATGTAAAATAAATTATACAATTAAACACTTTCTTATTATCATTTCTTTTATCTATTATAGTTTTTAACTAAACTATTTTATATTGATGTGTTGTAAATTTTGTATACGACCAATAGTTATTTTAAAATGACTTTGTTTTTATGTAAAACGAGATATAAACTCTAGTCGGTCAAGGCAGACTATACCATTAGACCTGTGTCCAATTGTAGACCAACACTTTTACTAAATGCAAAATAAATTGTACAAATACAGAACAATGCATTTATACTAACATCTATATAATTTTATGCCTTTTAGGGTGTTTCCCGGAAGTGGGTTTATATGAGAGCTATGGTAAATTATGGAGCGATTCTCATAAATTTTGGCAATATTGTTTCTACTTATATAAAACTTATTTGTGTCGAATACTAACTTGATACTGTCATTCTTATGGGATTTATGCACGTTAAAGTGATTTTCGAAAGAGGGGTTTATAAGGGAGCTATGGTCAATTAAGGACCGATCCTAATGAAATTTAGCACAAAGATTGATACTTACACCAAACTTCTTTGTGCCGAGTTTTATTAAAATATTGTTATATTTAAAGCATTTATGATCGTTAAACCCTTATTCCGGCAAGACATTTGTATAGGGGCCAGGTGAAATAATGGACCGATCATAACCAATTTCAATAGGCTGCGACCCTGCGACTAAAGTAATTATCTGTGCCAAATTCCATCAAGATATCTTCAAAATTGCGACCTGTACTTTGTTCAGAAGGTTTACATGGACAGACATCCAGCCAGACGGACGGACGGACATCGTTAAATCGACTCAGAAAGTGATTCTGAGTCGAATTGTATACTTTAAGGTGGGGGTCGAATAATTATTTCTGTGCGTTATAAACATCAGCACAAACGCATAATACCCCAACCACCTATGGTGGTGTAGGGTGTAAAAAGTAGAAGTCAATTAAATTTTTAATTTGTTTTTTTTTTTTTTTTTTTTTTTTAGAGAAATAAACAAACATTAAGTTCTATTAATTTATGTTAAAAATAAAATACGGAGCTTTAGATTATGGGGCAACAAGTGATGAATATAAAATTCAAAGTGCAGGAGTAAAAAAAATACGTTGCACGATTAGTAACAACAATAATATGATTAAAACACAAGAACAAATTATTATCAATAACACTAACAGCGAAGTTCATATTTAATTAAATATGGTGACAGAAAAAGTTGATATTCATTTGGCCAATTATCGACTATTATGAAAGACTGAACGGATTTTGCTGAATTTCCATACTATTTGAGACATACAGTAGGGAGCACAAATGAGTACACGCATGTAATTTCTGTACTTGTCGTTATATAAAAATAAAAATAGTAAAGCAAATCCAACATTTTTTTTTAATGTTTAGTATTTAATAAAATAATTTGTAGTTTAAAAATAAAAGCATCAAGCTCTAAGAAAAAATCCAACAAAATGAAAACAACTCGCATGTACTCAATTTTGCACCTGAGGGATTTTGTAGTATTTTTAAAATTTTTTACAACAATAAAAATATATTGGAATATAATATAGTGTAGTTTGTAAATATGGGTCAGTAGATTATTATAAGATTTTTAGAATTTTAAATATACCTTAAAATCGGGAGCTATATCCGAAGGACCGATTTTTCGGACTTCGCGGTTTTAAAATTGTATATCTAGAATACTAGCAAGGTTATCCAAATAAGGGTCCGCGGACCCCTAGGGGTCTGCGAGAGAGCCCGAAAATGTGTATAGAATTATTGCATCATCTGATGTATAAAAAATACATATACTTAAGTATATGAGTGATTCCATGTCAAAACGGACAGCAATCTGACTTGACATCTCCGATGTCAATGAAATTCACTACAGATATTGGCAATTGGAATTGTTTCCCAAATCATTAAATTTTAGACTCATGCCTCTTCCCGGTCCAAAAATATGACGCTTTAAAAAACGAGAAAAAGCTAAAAAATTTACAAAGGTGCTAATAACTTCTAAACTATATGCGGTAGTTATTTAGTTTTAGTTTCATAATAAAGACAAAAATATTACCCTTAGAAAGATATTTATACATTTTTTTTTAAATCAAAAGTTCAAAGGTCAAAGTTGGACTTATAATAATCAAATCATTATATTTCAAAAAACGGTATTTTAAAAATTCTGAAAAAAATATATAATGTTGACGTAACTCTTCTTCCTACTCACGGAAAATTTCAAGTTGGAGTCTCATTTAGTTTAGAGGTTATGGACCAAAATAAAATTTAATTACTTATATCTTCTAAACTATACACAATAAAATTTAAATTTTAGTATCATTTTAAAGATTAAGATATTGTCTTTAAAATTATGTGTAGTAAATTTATTTAATTTGAAAGTTCAAAGGTCAAATTTAAACTTATAAAAATTAGGTCTTTATATACCCAAAAACGACATTTTTAAAATTCTTAAAAAATTATATAATTTAACACAACTCTTGACCATACCCGTGCAAAATTTCATATTAAACACTCATTTAGTTTAGTAGTTATTTAACAAAATATAAACGTAAATAAAATATAAAATATAAAAGTAAATAAATTGTATCTGCGTCATTTTAAGGCTAATATCTATTTCTATTAAATGAGATACAAATTAGAATTTTACAATGTATGCTTTAGAAGTTATGAGCAATGAACTATGTACACTTTTGGATAAAATTTGATAGTTTTTTCATTTTTAAAACGTCATATTTTTAGACCAGAAAGGGTCTTATTTGAGCAACACTTGTGATAGGTAATAACTGTAGCGAATTTCATTGAAATCGAAGACATGAAATCCGAAAATTACTGTTTTTTGTCGGTTTTGATATGGAATTACTCATATGAAAAGTATAATAATACACTTGGAGTCATTTAACTGGTTGGATTTGCGTGAAATTTGGTGTAAACGTAGCAGAGGAGTGTACAATATTAAGTTTGGATGGGTGACCCTACAGACCACTCAGGGGAAAAGCTGAGGGGGCTCAAAGTAGGGCACCTCTGACATAAAAAATTTTGAATCGCTTTTATATACTATTTTAGACCCTTATAAGACCTACAAAAAACATTTATCTCTTATTATTTATCTTTTATAGTTTTCGAGTTATTTGCATTTGAATTTTTGTGTACCTCAATTTTGCATGTTTTTGGTCCAGTTTTTCATATATATCCTAGTATTTCCGACCGATTTTATTAGCTCTTTTTTAACTAGTAAAATAACCAAATTATCTATTGAATAAAAAAAATTAATTCGATATCTTTACCGAGTCCAAAAATAAACGTTTTTGAATTTGAAAATTGCAAAAATTTGGATTTTATAGCCGAAAATGTGAAAAAAAAAACGATTTTTGGGATTTACAGCGTTTTTTTTTTTTTTTTTTTTTTTTTTTTTGGGGAATTGTCTGTTAAAAGCAGGTTCGATGGAGACCACCTAGGGGGACAAAATTTAGCTCAAATGTTTATCTTATATACACAGAGAAAACTGTTTTGTTGTGACAACCGAATTTATTGTCAATTGAATTTGGTCGGTTACATGTACTAACCCGTTATTCGGTTGGAATAACGGTATATATCGGCATTCGCAACTGTTTAAAAAATATTAATTCGGTTATTATAACTTCAAATTATATGTATATACATTACAGTGCCTTGATTTGTATGGGGACAAAAATTTTTGCAAATGTACCCCCCTAATGTTTTTAACTCACTCCCAAAATATTTCGTTTCAATTATTTCATTTACTTGAGCTGGACCATTTTTAGGAAACCTCCAAAAATATGGTTTTCGATCAACAGTATTCACAATTTTTAATTTTTTGTCAAAAAAAAATTACAAAATATGATAGAAAAACGTCATCTAATGCATATTGAGCAAAAAATTTTTTAAAATTTCTTTTCATTCTCGCGAAATTAAAACCTCAGTAAAACTTTCAATGATTTTTTTTAAAGAGTATTTTATTAAAGTTTGAATATTTTGGACATTTTCCATCTTAAATTATATTTTAGGGCATCATTGGAAAGGTCACATTAAATACTATTGATATATGGATTTATTTAACCCTTTAGTTGTACAAATAAAATGTTGCGGCAAATAAATGTTTAGTTAAGGACATAAATGTCCCCGCATAAATTGATCAAAAAAGCTGTAACTTCGTGGAAATTAGCGGCTAAAGTTCAAAAACTCCTTTTTACTCGATTACTATTGCGGTTTTAAATGAACTTATTACGTTTTTCATAAATTTATCAATATTTAAGTGTAATGAGTATTTCCATGCGATTTATTTGCAAAAATTGCTAATTAAAACTTTTGGGAACTAAATGCATAAAATTGACCCTCTAGCTCTTAATGGGTTAATTACGTGTTATCTTCAATAATAATGTCCGAAATATATAAAATTACATGTTTTAACAATGAAAATGTGACAAAAAATTTTAGTAAAACCTTAATATTTCGCGACTGAAAAGAAATATAATAATTATTTAAATTAATATTCAAGGTCGTAGTATGCCTCTATTATAATTTGAAGTTCATTTTCTTATAGCTAAAATTTTGAAAATGATATTGAAAGAAATACGTAATTTTAGAAGTGTTTTGAAAATGGTCCAATGGGTTTGCACATAAGTTAATAATTTTTAAAATATAAATAAAATTGTTAATTTTAACAAAATTTCTTCAGTTTTACATGTCTTTAGTTAATTTGAAAATATTTATTCAAATTGCAGAATTTTATTCAAATTGACAAAAAAATATTAGTCAATTTTAAAATTTACGAAAAATATTAGTTAAATTAACAGAAAATTTATTCAAATCAACTTCTTTTTGGGACGTTAAATTGAATAAAATTGTGTGTTACTGCCAATTTAACTAAATTTTCGTAGATTTAACAGATTTTTCGTCAATTTTTTTACGAAATTTTATTAAAATCAACGTCTTTTACAAAAAAATATTTTTGACAAAATTTTTTTTAGTAGATTTGAAGCAAATTTGTTGATTCGAAGAAAAATTCTATTGATTTGAAGAAAAAATCTGTTAATTTAAATATATATATTTTTTTTTCGTTAAAATTCTACAAAAATTTTTCCTCAATATTACCTACGAGATTTGGTTCAGTGTATAATTTTAAAAAGTTGATTTAGCCAAGCTCAACTCATTTTGGTTTTAGTTTCAACTCATTATTTACATTAGTAATAAATAACAAAATAAAAAATTTTAAATCTAAAATCTATTCATAATCTATTAATTTTTACACCCTTTATATAGAATTTTCGTAGGAGAGCAAAAAATATATCGTCCATTCCATGAAATATTTATAAAAAATGCCAATTTTTTGTTCATATTTGATAAGCATATGATCTATGGAGCCGTTTAAATATCTACATTTTTATTTTTTTGAATTTTAAAAAATTCACGATTTTGATTTTCCGAAAGGTCAAAAAAATCGGAAAAGTCTGTCACTTTAAACATCCCTAACTCTAAAAGTTGTTAACGGGTTTTAATGATTTAAACTGCATTTGGAAGATGAATATGTCCTCTTTTAATGTAATAATTTGAAAATAATATTGCAATTTAAAAATGCATTTATAATGCAAATGCAATTTTAGGATGCATTTTTGAAATATTTATACCTTTTCGATTTTAATTTTTTTAATATGTTAAAAAGCATTATATTTACTATAAAATGCAAAAACAACTGTTCTGGGACAATAAAATCTACTATTTTTAATATATATATTTTTTTTTTTTTTTGAAAAAATTGTCATCAATTCTTTCATAGAAAAATTTAAATTTTTCGAAAAATTTTGATTTTTAACTTTTTTGATTATGCACTTTTAGTAATATGTAGCTTTAAGTAGCTTTAAGTGTTTACAACTCCTTAAGTATACGTCGGATTTTATTGATTTAAAAACTAGTATAAAGTTTATTACGATAAATATTGTAAATTATATTGTATGAATCAAAAATAATTTTCCTGTTAATAATGCATTCACAAAAATAATGGAATTTTCGGATGCATTTTTAAAAAATTATTATATAAAACATTAGCACTTCATCTGTGACAAATAGTTTTTCTACCGCAAATAACAAATTATGAAATATTATGATTAAAATTTATTTTTAAATGATAATATTATTTTTAAATTACTACATTTATAGTAGACATATTTTTCTTAAACATTCAATTTAAATCATTAAAATCCGTTAACAACTTTTAGAGATATTGATGTTTAAAGTTAGACACTTTTGCGATTTTTTTGACTTTTCAAAAAATCAAAATCGCGAATAAATTCGCCAATTTTTCAAAATTCGAAAAAATAAAAATGAAGATAAAAATGAATATTATTAAAATCGGAAGACATACAAAATATTCTTGGGCGTTCTTTCATGGAATGGACGATATATATATATCGTTCATTCCATTAGAGATTTATAAAACATGGAAATTTTTTTACTGAGGTTCATCCGATTTTGTTCATATTTGGTACGCATATAACCTATGGAGCCATTTAAATATCTCCATTTTTATTTTTTTAATTTTAAAAAATTCGCGATAATATTATTTTTAAATTACTACATATTCATCTTCTATATGTAGCTTAAGTCATTAAAATCCGCTAACATCATTCAAAGATATTGATGTCTAAATTTACACAATTTTTTTTTTTTTTTTTTTACTTTTCGGAAAATGAAAATTGTGATTAAATTCGCGAATTTTTCAAAACTTAAAAAAATAAAAATGGAGATATTTAAATGGCTCCATAGGGTATGCGTATGCCAAATATTAGTAAAATCGGAAGGCATACAAATATTTTTGGGTGTTCTCTCATGAAATGGATGGTATATATTTTTTCTGGATGATTATAAGGAAAGATGTCGATAGGACGAGGCACAGTGTGCAATTCAAAAAATGAAATGGAAGTAATTATGGAACTTTGGAACGGCTGCTCCGATTTCCATGAAATTACACATGGTGATAGTAGAGGTGTAGGCGAGTTTAAGTTTTAAGCTCGGACCATATTGACCTACAGGGGGCGAGTCCACAGGGTCCCAAATTTAGACACCTCGGGTATAAAGTTTATTTAAAACGATATCTGAACCGATTTAAAGATTTTTATATGGGAGGATTCTGCTAGTCAATATCTACAAAAAACATTGTCGCATGTCTATATTATCTCTTTTTGTTTAAGAGATATTAAGCTTCAAAAATTAAAATTTTTACTTTTTAGCCTGTCTTGGTGAAGTTTTTTCGCTACAGCGGGTCCAATTTTAGCCCTATTGTTTTTGTCTTATTTTATTAAAAACAAATAGGGAAGTTGTGTTGAGAAGGAATTTTGAAAAAATATTTACGAAGTCAAAAGTTACAAGTATATAAATTTAAACTTTCAAAAAAAGTTGATTTTTTCCCCGTTTTTTTTTTGCCAAAAAAGTGGTAACATACTTTTTCTGTTTTATAAACATTTTTTTAAGTAATATGTATAGTATATATATTTTTCTGAAAGATAACCAAACACAAAATACTTTAAAGGAAAAAAAGCTCTTAAAAATCAATTTTTGCGAGAACCAGGGTTTCCCAAATTTGACCTATTTTTTCAACTAATTTTGAGTTTTCGGCTTAATTTCTCAAATCGCAAAACTAAAATAAAAAAAAAAAGTTATGCCTCTTATTTAGTCTAAAGTGTTTTAATTTTTTTCACAACAGAAATTTTTGCTCCCCGTTATCGGTTGGAAGGATATAGCAAAAAAAGTAAAGATCCCATTTTTGGAAATTTTTTTAATTTTTTTTTGGGAATTACGGGATTTTTGTAGGTAAATCTAAAAAAGTGAATATCTCTTTAAATTAAGCATCAAAAAATCTACTTATGTGTGAAATTTCATTAAAAAATATTCATTAACAATAATTTTATTGTATAATTTAAAATGAAAAATATGCAAAAAATCACAAATCCGTCCTTTCTCAGTGTTTTTTGCAAAAAGTCTTTAACGTATTGTAAAACTTTTTATACATATTTGAAAAGGAAAAAGGCTTCCGATAACAAAAATATATGATATATACATATATATCAAACGAGAAAAAAAGATATGGTCGGCTAAACCCGACCTTATGATACCCTACAGCATTGTCTATGTGTAACAAAATTCGAGAAGGGGCCAATTGTGGACCGGTACTTGTATTAAGTGTAAATAAAACATACTAATACAGAATGTTACATCGATACTAACATTCACATGTTTTTATACAATTTTGGATGATTCCTGAAATTGGGTGTTATATGGGAGCAATGGTAAATTATGAACCGATCTTAATAAAATTTTGCACTGTCATTTAACTTATAAAAATTTTTTTTGTGTTGAATATTAAGTTGATACTATATGGGATTTATGCACCTTAAATTATGCATTTTCTGAAAAAGGGTTCATATGGGAGCTATGGTCAATTATGTACCGATCACGAAATTTGGTATACGGATTTATACTTATATCATACTTATTTTTCTTAAGTTTCATTAAAATATTTCTATTTTGAAGGTATTTATGAGTGTTACAACTATATTCCGGGAGGACATTTGTATAGGGGCTAGGTGAAATAATGGGCTGTTCATGTAAATATTCAATGGACGAAGCGGTGGTGTAGGGTATAAATATCCAAAATTCTTAAATCCATAATTTTTGAGATCTGTAATTTTCGAAACTTTGAAGTCTTTTTGAAAGGAAATTTGAAGTCCTGTAGGTCTAGTTTAACGCATATATATTTTTCATGTGTAATAAATTTTTTGAGGAATTGTTACACGGTGTTATTCATTTGCTAAAACATTACAAAATGCTCTTCAATTCATAATATTCTCTCACTTTCTTTACTGAACTTAATAACTTATATAGCAACCAGAAAAATAAATTTAAAATTCAAAGTACTTATTTCAACATGTTATGGTTGTAACATTTAGTAACCATTCTGTTAAGTCTTTAGTTTTTCTTTTTTTTTTTTTCGTTTTTGCGTAGAATGCGTTTTTTTACCGAAAATGCAATCAAGTCACGTATTTGATTAAAACATGGCCACTGCCATGTTAGACAATGAATTGAGTTTCCGTTCTAAAGTTATTAAACATGGATACATATTTAAGACTTAAGTTGTATTCGTCTTGTATTTATGGCGTCTACACTTAATAATTTCTTTATTTTTTGTTCGGTTTTTAATATTGTTTTTAACAGAAGGAGTGAGTAATTTTATTTTGGTGGAAAAATAAAACTAGTCAATAATAAGTGATTATGTTTATTTATATATTTTTTAAATAAAACTATTTATATTGTATTAGTAAAAATATATCAACATATAAAGAAGTGGATCCTGTATTTTATAGCACTGGACAACAAAAAAAAAAAAAAAAATAAATAAGTGGACTATATTGAATTGGACCTGCTTAAAACTGCTTTCAATTTTTTCCCATAAGGTCGTGATCTTTTTATTTTTTGACATCTAACATTTCTAACATAGAAAGAACTTCTAAGAAAAAAATCAATTATTTCAAGTAAAAGTTTGTTCGGATACTGTGCAATAAATAGCCCTATTATGGGTAAAATATTTGACACCCCTATAAACAGAAATCCTGGAAGCTAAAAGCGGATTCGTGTTACGCTCATGAAAATCTATACAGTCCAACCATTTGTCTTTAAGTGAGGATTTTTTGGTTGACCAATCTTATTTAATTAAATTTTAATTTTGAAATAAACTCAAATCCTTCTTATAATTCAAGCTCTAGTCTACTGAGAAGTGATAATTTTTGGATACTATTTTTAGTTGAAAATCAATACAGTAGACGCTCACAAATTAGAGCTTTCAGTAATTCGAACGTCCAGAAATTAGAATCAGTGTATGCAATACATTAAACGCTCTGAAATTCGAATTTAAAATTTGTTGTTTTTTTGTCGCATTTATGTATATTTGTGGCTAGTTTATTTGCGAAATTTGATACGCGTGTACATATTTTGACAATCTCTATTAAAAAGTGAAAGTGTATCATTAGAAATGTCAAATAAACGTAAAAAAAAACACTTTATCATTGGAAACTAAAGTCAAAATATTAGAAAAGTTTGACAAAGGAATTCAAGGGAATCGGTTAGCCCTAGATTTTAATGTGACAACATCTTCAATCAGCTACATCAAATCACATAGAACAGCAATATTAAATGCTGTTTCCAATACATATCAGGAGGCAAGCAATAAATCTTTGCACAGCGCTGAATATCCTAAAATGGAAAGTCATCTGTATAAGTGGTTTTTAAACGAGAAAAAAAGTGTACACTGACTGGGCACATACTTAAACAGAAAGCTAAACAAATAATTAAAGAGGAATATCTCGATAAAGATGAAAATGCATTCCGTGCATGTGATGGATGGTTTACCAAATTTAAAAAACGACACGGTATTCGTTTTTTTTAAATTTGTGGCGAGATTCTTTCCAGTGATGTTGCTTCAGTCACTCCTTTTATTCATCGATATCGTGCAAAGGTCGCTGAGATGGGGTTAATGTAATCACAAATATATAATGTCGATGAAACCGGATTATTTTTCGTTGTTTACCAGACAGAACATATGTCTCTGCTTTTGAAAAAAAAACGCCCCTGGACATAAAATTCAAAAAGACAGAATTTCAGTCCTACTTGGTGCAAACTCTGATGGATCACATAAATTAGTTCCATTGGTAATTGGAAAAGCAAAAAACCCCATGTGTTTTAAAAGTTTCAATAATCCTCTGCATTACAACTTTTCAAAAAATGCTTGGATGACTTCTCGGATTTTTCATGAATGGTTTCACCGAATATTTATTAAAGAGGTAAGAACAAATATTGATTTCAGGTTCAGTAATTTTAAAACATTTAAAATTTACAGGTGATCCGCTTTTCTCAGGAAAATAATTTGCCACCGAAAGCCATTTTGCTTATAGATAATTGTTCCGCTCATGCACCCATTGAGAAACTTAAAAGTGACGATGGAAACATAGTTGCATTATTTTTTCTACCAAATGTAACAGAAGCTTTACATCCAATGGATCAAAACCCCATTAAGTTAACAAAGCTCAATTACAGAAGTATGTTTCTTTCTCAATTAATTGCTGAAGGTGGTGAACTAAAGAATTATTTGAAATCCCATTCAAACCGCAATGCAATAATATTACTGAAACAAGATTGGGATGTGGTACCACAAAGTGTTATGAAGAAATCTTGGTCAAAGTTTTCCAATTGGGACACTAACCAATACGACAGCGACGATGACGTGCCAATAGCGCAATTATTGCAAATAGATCAGGACTACAACGAAATTATTCAGAGAACTCAAGCTCTTTTTGAAGAAATAGCTCCAAACGATTACATTGGTATAGAAGACATCGACAGATGGAATGAAGATGTGTTTGATGACGGATCTGTATATGTTCTCAGTAGCGATGGTGAGTCTTCAGATAGCAGCGAAGACGATGTTGTTGAAGTCTCACCAGTTGTCTCTAATACTACAGCCATTGAAAGCGTAAATAATTAAATAAAATGGTGCAATAACAGTGAATTGTTTTCCACTAAGCACATAAGCAATCTTTTGGCTCTCCGTATTGATATTTCGAATTCGATGAAACTAAAAATACAAACAAATATAACTGATTATATGTCAAACAAAGGTTAGTTGTAAATTTGGCCATTGTGCAGTCTATCCCTCCAATGACTTTTAACTTTATTATTTAATATTTTTTTTTTTAAATACATATGTAAAATATTTTAGTTTTTTGGATTGAATTGTTATGTTTTTTAATTTAATTTACAAAAATATGTATATTTAATGTATTGGACTGAATTGTTACGTTTTGTTTTCTTATTTTTATCAAATAAAATTGAATTAAAAAAAATTCAAAAGTGTTTTATTTTAGTTTTTGGAAGTAAATTTACTCAATTTTTTATTTTTTATTCGAAAAAAATAAACGTCCAGAAATTAGAATAATTCAGAAATTAGAATTGCCTCAAAAACAAAGCGGTTCTAATTTGTGAGCGTCTACTGTACTTAAATATTTAAATTCTTTGAAAATTTATAAATTTTCGAAAAATGTATTTTAATTTGTTTAATATTAATACACAGATGGATGGACTGATTGTCAAATATTATTAAAAAAAAAAAATATTTCAAAAATATTTCTGTCATAACAGAGATGATATTATACTCAGTATATGGCTTCCAAATTTCAGTTATTTTTTATTTCTTAATCAGGAGTTTTGAAGAGATTACCTCAATATGCGTTTTTAATACATAAAAAGAATATATTTTCGTTTTCAAATTTACAAAAATTATTACCCAAACATTTTTAATGTGAATGCTAAAGGAAGTTTAACTACCTAGACGATACGAATTTTCGAGATTCAATAGTGTTTGTATCGAAACCGTTGTAACGACAACTTGCAACAACATTACTCTGCATCAGCAATATCAAAATTAACAATAACAACAATAAGAAGACAAGCACGTACATAAAAATGTATACAGCTTGAGGTTTTCGTGAACAATTTCGTGTTTGTTGAAACGTATAATTTTCGCACATTTCTATGGAAATGTACAAAACAATGTAATGGGAAGAATTTTGTTACTGTTGTTAGTTTTTCTTTAAAAGTACTTTAACAAGAAAATAAAAAAAATTGGGCTATATCGATTAGTTAGTTTATTTGTAACAGATCTACAAATTTTATGAAAATTAAAAATAATTAAATGAAAAAAATTATTATTAAATTTTTTTTCATATACTTACAGACTTCAAGGATTTTTTGATATACATACATATGGTAAGATTGAACATTTTAAAATTATAATTTTTTTTAAGTAGAGATGTTTATAATCGCATAATATACATACAAAATATTTTTACTTTTTTGTACGATTTAACGTTGAGTGTCGTAAGTGAATGGATAAATATGTAAATGTTACATGAACCTAAAAAAAAAAAAAAAAACAACACAACAGAAATTGATGGATTCGTGAAAAATAAAATAAAAATAAAAAAAAACAACAAAGCGAAATATCGTCGTTTTGTTACGTGTTTGAAAATGCCTTTTACCACAAGTTGCCTCAAATGAAAATAAACAGCTAATATATAACGACTTGAAAGTAGCCTATAGACAGTTCCAATACAAAAACTATCAATGAAACTATGAAAATCAATAAAATACTTTCTAGGAAATTACAAATCATTTAACAAACTCTTCTAACTGTTGAAATTTTTGATGAAAGGTTTTCACCATTAATTACGTGTCTATATGTTGCCAATGGTGTTCACTTTCAAAAGACACACACACACACTTTCCAAAATATTAAAACCCAACAAACATAAAGTAAAACGTTTGGTATAAAGAAGACTTTTTCATTTTATATTAAACTAGCTTATCCCGATGAGCTTTTCTGCCCCTTTTGAAGCGATAACTATTACATATATACTATTCAATATTTGAAATGAAAATTACACTGGTCGACAAAAAAATCCTCCACAATAGACGAATAGTTGGACTTGATGTATTTTGATGTGATAAACACGAATCTGCTTTCACTTTTTTTCCATCAGGTCTGGATTTTTTTTTTTTATGGGCGTGTCTAATATTTCGCCCATGGTAAGGTCATTACTCTAATATAGTTCCTCATAACTCAAGAACGGTGTGTACCATCGTCATAAGTAATAGATGCGTATTAAAAATATCTTCAAATCACCCAAACTTGATTTTTTTATGTACTCAATAGTTTCGAAGTTGTTTTGAAATAAGTCTCCAAAAAAAAAAAAAAAAAAAAAATCATTTTCATGCTAAATTTTAGATTTTTTCTGTTACTAAAATTTCCTTTAAATAAATGAAAACATCTAAAATGTTACAGTTTATCATCTTTATCTTAAAGCTGGTAATGTTGCTAATAAAATAAGGTATGTATCTTCAAAATTGATGCACAAATCTTAATTTTATTCACAGTTAAGTAAAAATACCCATGTTACATACAATTGAGTAGAAATATAGTGGTGAACAAAAAAATTTTTATTTTTTTTTTTATTTTTTCTTGAAACAAAAATAGATGGATTTTGACGAGTTAAACAATAATCTGCATTCATTTTTTTTCTATCACGTACTGATTTTTTTTTTTTTATGTGCATGCGGTCATACTATAAAATTCGAAAATGGTTTGTCAAATTTAAGCTATAACCGTTTACACGATTTTGATAACTGATACATCAAAAGATGCATACGAAAATTGTCTTCAAGGTATGTCAACAATATTTTTATTTTTCAACAATATTTTTCAAACATTCGCTCAAGAATTTCAGAGTTATGGATACAAATTTCCACCATTTTTCAAAAAAAGAAATTTTAATGTATTTGCTACTAGTTACCGAAAAACTACGGAAATATTAACTGGATAAAAAAATTATAAAAATTCAGCTCAAAGACAATTTAAGTCGCTATATATTAAAGTACAATTTATCTTATTTGGACAAACTGTTCTCAAGTTCTTCAAGTGTGACTGCCTAAAGGCGGGGTCATAGCAGTCATTCCCATAAAAAAATCAATGCGTGATAGAAAAAAAGTAAAAGCTGATTCTTATTTAGCACCTTAAATTCCATCTAATCCACCTATTTTTTTTTTTATTTAAAACGAAAAAAAAAAATAATAAAATTTTTTTTGTTTGCACACTAGTGTATTTCCACTTAACTATAGGTATGCATGGGTAGCCTAACTTAACAGTGAATGCTATCAAGATTTGTGCATAAATTTTTATGATACGTGGCTTTATTTACTCGTAGTTTTGCCAGCTTTGAGATAAAGGTGATAAACTGAAACGTATTTGATGTTTTCACTTTTAGAAAGAAGTTTTAATAAAAAAAAGGAAATCTTGAATTTTGCATGAACAAATTTTTTCGGACACTTGTTTCGAAATATCTCCTAAACTATTGATCGGATAAAAATTTGTTAGAAGAACGACTTAAAGCCAATTTTATTCTACATATTTTGATTTATTATGTATATATATCGTGCATACCGATCTCGAGTTATGGTGAATTATACTCGAGTAATCGGCTTAATTAGGACGCAATATTACACACGCTCATAAAAAAAACTAGACCTGATAGGAAAAAACTGAAAGCAGATTCGAGTTTAGCATGCGGAATTCCATCTAGTCCACATATTTTTTTTTGTCGACCAGTGTTATTTATAATAATTTTTAAGACTTTCAGTAAATAACTCCTTCAGATAAATAATATTTGTCCTTTATATGGCGGCTTCACCTCATGCAGGCCATATCCGTCCTATTTTCAATTCATGAACGCAATATAATAAGAAAGTAGTACCCACAAAATTTTAGCTCTCATCATAATAAGCTGATCGGTGAAAATAAATATTTTCATCCTCCTTCAAAAAAGAAAAAAAAAAAAAAAACATGTGGAGTAGATAAAATTCGACATGCTAAACCCGAATCTGCTTTCAGTTTTTTTCCATCAGGTTAATATTTTTTATGGACGTGTCTAATATTTCGCTCTAAATAAATCAATTACTCGAGTATATTTCACTTGAACTCAAGAACGATGTGTACGATTGATATAAATGATACTCCAAAAAATTATTCAAAATTGAAGCACAAATTTGGATTGTTTTCACAGCAGGCGCGGATCCAAAATGAAAGCTCTTAAATGAAAGCTCCCCAAAAAGGAAAGCTCTTAATGAAAAAAAGTTTGTAAAATCATTATATTTTCTCCCCCAAAAGCTTGAGCTGGATCCGCGCCTGATTTATAGTCATACCCAATTAAGTGGAAATATACTGGTTGACAAAACAATTTTTTTTTTTTTTTTTGTTCTTAAAAAACAAAAATAGGTAGATTAGATGGCATTTAAAGTGCTAAACAAGAATCCGCTTTCACTTTTTTTCTATTACGTATTGATTTTTTTTTTATGGGCATGACTATATGACCCCGCCTTTAGGCAATCGCACTTTTATAACTAAAGATCAATGTGGCCAATTTAGATGAATTAAAATCCAATGGAAGCCCATGTGCTTCTAAATTTAATAAGGTTGTTATTTTTACAAAATATTAAAAATTTTAATGTAGTAGTTTTTAAGATATAATATATTTTCTTTGTATGGGGTATACCATTTCCCTTGGTGGCCGATAGATATTCTTGTATAATTTTAAAACTTTCGCTGTAACAGGATTTTAAGTTATCCGATAGTTAGTATTTCCTCCTAGACCTATCCGCTCCATTTTCATCTCAATTATGTAAATTGATAATAAAATGATTTCTGTAATAGAGCTGATATGTGATATTTAATTTTCCTTGTATGGGGGCTAACCCCTGCTCCTATCGAAAAGTAAAGTAGCCTATTTTACTGGTATTACAAAATATTTATCTTAAAATTTTGTTCAATTTTTTTTTGCTGGGATATATATAAATAAAAATTTTTTGTTGATAATTTTTTTTTTTTTTTGCCTGGTATGAACGAACATGTAATTGTTGGTGTATGTACAACATGTTGTATGCAAATATGCAATTAGTCGTTTGAATTGTTTGTTTCTGTTACTATTTGATTTTTAATGTCGATATTGTTGTTGTATTTATTGTAGAAATCTAACATAACATTGCATGCATTTTTTAGGATTTAGTATCTAAATAAAGGTATAACTAAATGTTTTATAAGATATATAATATGCACGTAGAGAAAAACACGGTTACGATATTGTCACTACAAAAATATTCGTATGTCATTGTTAGTTTTCATTAATTTTAATAATACTAAGTTCATGATAACAATGTTTTTCTTTAAGTTTTATTATTCAATATTTACATTTAATTAATTTTTAAATACTACAAACATTTTATGTTTTTGAATATTTTTATCAGAAACAAAATTTTATTAATATGAATTGTTATTTAACTTCATTTTAATTATCAATTACTTTATATATAATTATATACAAATATACATACAACAAGGTTTGTTTATATTCGGGGTAATTCCAACAATATGAGATATTTATTAACTACTAATAATATTAAATAGTTTAGTTAATACAAAAAAAAAAAAAAACTTATTTTATACATGTGATGATTAGAACTGTAATCAAATTTTGTCCCTAGCACCACGCAATGACAAATGTTGTGTTATTTTAAATAAAAACCTCACCTACAAAAACGATTTTTTTTAAATCTCCCCAAAAAACTACATTAATTTTAAATAAAAAAATTTAAATATTTTATTAATAAAGTAAAATAGTAAAGTAAAAAATTTTGTTCAATTATTAAAAATTAAAATTTAAAGTGCGTGTTGTTTTGCATAATGGATAAATGTCCTGTAATACCTTAATACCACATTCTGCGCAAAAAAGTTATACCACTTGGTTGTTTTTGACAAAAGTTATTGCTTAAAAAGTGCAATACAGTAAGTTATGGACTCTGCACAAAAAGCACTTACCATAGTGCTGTAGAGAAGCAAAAAAATCACATTCTATTGCTTTTAGGCGGCTCATTTTCAACAAAAATCATGCATTATAAATGTGCTTCAGTAATGTTTTATTATAAAAGTCTGCTCTGCAATTGTAAGATTTATGATATAAGCATTGCTTAAATGCATTTATAATGCCTGATTTTTGTTCGAGATAATCCGCCTAGTTGCAATAGAATGTGGTTGTTTGCTTCTATTGTAAGAAAAAGTGTATTTCGAACATCATTAATAACTTACTCTATTGCATTTTTGGAAGCTTTATGCTAAATGCAGGGCTGTCTTTTTGCTTCAAAAATGCCTTTTTTTAGACTTATAAATAAAGTAAGTTATTTTATTTTGGTTGTTTTTGACAGAAAAATTTTAATATCGAATATTTTTTAAATGGAACAATCGTCTTGAAATTGAATTTGATGCAAGTGTTGCTCACAATACAAACTTTCAGACTGAAGACCCTTTCCGGTCGGGTTTTAAAAATAGAAAAAACTATAGATTTTTTTCCACAAGTGTACATACTTTATTGCTCATAACCATACATACATAATACATACATACATACAGCGGGTGTCATAAATAAGTAAACAAACTCATCATTTCTGTTACGCTTTAAAAAGCGGCAAATGTAGCGGTCCATTTTTAAAAATTTATATGTTTTTGATGAAGTCAATTTGTTTTCTTTTACATTGATGAAAAATTTTTCAAATATTATTCCATTTTAAGTTTCTTTCTAGAGAAAGTTGAAAAGAAGTCATAATTTCTTTAATTTTTTATTAAAAGTAAGTGAAGTTTATGGTTGCAAGATGATTTTAGTACAACAGTGGTGGTTATTTGTTACATTATGAGAGAAATGAAAAATCACTTTTTCGATTATATAAGAAAATTTTATAAAATCAGAAAATTTTTATTTAACAATAATTTCGATCTAAAGGATGGCAAGTAGCGCACAATTAAGTGTAAGAAAACTAAGAACAACTATTACACATTACGAAAAAGGTGAAACATATAGAAATATATCAAAAATCTTTAATAAAACTTCAACTTTATTTTCAAGGGGTTAAATGCTTCAAACACAATAAACGCGTTGTCCGCAATTACTCTCGTAAACGCCTAAGAATCACTACAAAAATAATAGATAATAATTTAGCTTTAAAATCCTATGCTTTCTGTTCCAAAATTTTTATCAAAACTTATTCCGGAAGTCCGAAAACTATGGTCTGAATTTACAACTCATAGAAAAATATGTGAAGACGGTAAACATGGTCTAGCTGTACGGAAAATTTTGTACATATGTATAATAAATCTCCAAAATTTGATGTCGTTCTATGCAGATTATGTCTAAAAATATGAAAAATTTAGAAAATAAGTCTCTGGATTGAATAACCTATGATTCGCATGAAATATAATGTAGGCTATATGTTCGTTTAGCTCTAAAATATTTAATCTTTAACTTTTATGTAAAGAAAATCAATACTTAACTCCGGAAGAAAGGGCTTAATGGTTTGGAAATACATTTCTATTTATAAAATAGGAAAAAAAAAAATTGGTACACGAAGGTAAAATAAATTCCCAGATTAACCTAAATCTGCTAAAAGGTACACGCAGAGAAAAAACATGGCTACAGCATGATCACGACAACTATTCAATGATTATATAGCCGTTTTCTCGTTGATTTAAATATACTTTGTTCATTATAGCAACGTTTATGATTCTGTTTAATCATTTAATGATTAACCACAATCAAAATTTTAATATGGTTCACTGAATTATAATATGTATTTAAATATGTCTATATGAAATCATATTTATGAATAAATACAATCATTTAGTCAATTCTACAATTATTTAGTTAATTCTACAATCATTAAGTTAATTTTGCAAATTTAATTAATTCTACAACCATATAGCCAATATTTTTATTTGATTTTAAATCATATTTTGTTTTGCACAACTGCTGAATGTTTGTATTTGAAAATGTTTATGTTTTTCTCAAATATAAAATATATTCTTTGGACTATAATTTGATTTCACACAACTATTGTATTTTTATGTACAACTGTTGAATGTTTGTATTTGAATATGTTTATGTTTTCCTTAAATATAAAATATTTGTTTTTGACTATAATTTGATTTCACACAACTATTGTATTTTTATCGTTAATCATATTTATTTTCTGCATAACTATTGAATACATATTTTTGTGTATAAGTTCAATAGTTTGTTGGAAGGCAAACGATATAGCTGTGTGTTTTTGGAAAAGTGTTCAATTTATTTGTGTTCTAAGCTTAAAAAATTACAAAATAAAAAATAAATGAAAAATATGTCTTTTTCTGAGATATGCAGGAATGGTTATCCATATTGGAATGTATGAAGATGACGTTCCATTATTTGGTCGTATAAATATTGCTCTAATGAATCTTACTATCTTTGCGGTCAAAGGCTTTTAAACCATGGATTTAACTCACATTTTCAAGCCTTTCAGGTAGATTATGAGGATTATTTTTTTTCAAAATCTGTTAAATCATTAGAATTGAATTTTATTTAATTCATTTAGAAAACATAAAACTGTTGAATTAAATTCTTATGTAAATATTATAAAATATAATATGTAAATAATATTTAAACAATAAATATAAATATATGTTAAAAATTAATATGTAGAGTATAAATATTATATAAAAAACTATTAATAACTTATAATTTAATAATTAAAAATGAATAAATTTTTATACCTGAACATTTTTTTCAATATTTTCAATAAATAAATAAATAAATAAATAAATAAAAATTTCAGATAAATAAGCTTTATTTTAAATATATTCAGTATTGTAAACTCGGGCATTATATATATAATAAAATGGGATTATATATATGATAAAATAGGATTGTATATATGATAAAATGGGATTATATATATGATAAAATGGGATTATATATATGATAAAATAGGATTGTATATATGATAAAATGGGATTATATATATGATAAAATGGGATTATATATATGATAAAAGGGGATTATATATATGATAAAATTGGTTTATATACATGATAAAATTATTAAATGATAACTTAGTTTATATATCTGATAAAATGGGATTATTAAATGATAAAAAAATTGTGAAATCGAAAGAAATATTGTAAAAAAAGTTATAAATATGATTAAACCGAAGCATTTAATGATAAGAAAATGATTAAATGGAATCAGAAAAATGATTACGTACAAATATACTTATTGTAACCTGGGATCATATAATACAATCATAGTATGTTGCTCTTAGTTTGGTCACCCGAACCATATTTTTTCTTTGCGTGTATAAAGCTCCAAAAAGTTTTTGTGGATTTTATCCTATAGTAGGAAAATTTACCTATAAATTAGGGTGAATTTGATTAAAAATATATAGCTGAGGAAATAGATAATATTTCAGAGTCATCTACTCAAAGTCCAAATGTGTCACCAATAGAATTTGCATAAAATTTTATGAAAAAAATAGAGTCCCCATAATTTGACCAATCTGATGGACATAATTATTACTAAAAGCTCTTAATTTTGTCCAGAGATATGCCGAATATATGTAGTCACTATACCAACACGCTTGGCAGTAATGTACAAAATATAGGCGGTCGCCGGTGCTATCAAAAACCTTGTTTACTTATTTATGGAGCATTAATTTTTTCACTTTTTTAAAAAGAACCACTTAGTAGTAATGTGTTAAATTGATTCTTTTGCTGTTTATTTTGCTAACAATACATTATATATTTATAATTATATGATACTTTTGATATCATAGATCTACAACTTTAAAAATAATCAATTGAGTTCATGATACTACTTTGTTTACTTATTTATGACACCCGCTGTACATACACACATACATTTGTATTTCATTTAATAAAAAAATATATTGACTTTAAACCGACGTGTATATGTATAAAATTTATTCACTTCGAAAGTTCAAAGGTCAAAATCTATAATATAATAATCAATGCTGAATATCTCGAAAAACGGTATTTTAAAATTCTAAAAAAAAAAAAGTTATATTGATAATTTAATTCCGTTTCATAATCGAGCCAAAATGTAAGTTGGAGACTCTTTTGGTTTAGGAGTTATAAAGTAAAATATGGTAAAAAGCTATGTATGTAAAAATTTAAAATATTTACAAAAATTAATTTAGTTTTTATTTTATTAAAAAGAAAAACTAAATTTTATATACAAAATTTGACATTGGTTTATGTTTTGTTACATAACTTCTAAACTAAATGAGTGTCCAATATGAAATTTTGCACGGGTATGTACAAGAGTTGTGTTAACATTATATAAATTTTGAAGAATTTTTAAAAATATCGTTTTAAGAGAATAAAGGTTTAATTTTGACCTTTGAACTTTTGAACTAAATTAATTTACTACATATAATTTTGAAGTCAATATCTTTATATTTAAAATTATACAAAAACTAAAATTTATTGTGTATAGTTCAGAAGTTATGAATAATTAAATTTTATTTTGGTTCATACTTTCTAAACTAAATGAGACTCCAACTTGAAATTTTACGTGCGTAGGGAGAAAAGTTACATAAACATTATATATATATCGTCCATTCCGATTTTGTCATATTTGGTACACATATAACCTATGGAGCCATTTAAATATCTCCATTTTTATTTTTTTTTTGTGAATTTTGAAAAATTTTTTGTGAATTTTGATTATAAAAAAAAATGTTTGTATGAAAAATTTGAAGAAATATTTTTAATTTTTTTTTTTTTTAAATAGTGAACCATTTTGTCCCGAACAATTTATATTGCAATTTTTAGCAAATATAATAATGTTTTTTATATCAGAAGAAGAAAAAAATTTCATTTGCATTATGAATACATTTTTAAATGATAATATTATTTTTAAATTACTACATTTATAGTGGACTTATTATTTTTAAATATGCAATTTAAATCATTAAAATCCGTTGACAAATTTTAGAGATATTGGTGTTTCAAGTCAGACACTTTTGTCATTTTTCTTCCACTTTTTGAAAAATCAAAATCGCGAATAAATTCGCGAAAAATCAAAATCGCGAATAAATTATTAAAATCAGAAGACATAAAAAATATTCTTGTGCGTTCTTTCGTGGAATGGACGATATATATGTATATATATATATATATATATATTTTTTTTTTTTAAGAATTTTAAAAATATCGTTTTTTGAGATATAATGATTTGATTATTATACGTCTAACTTTGACCTTTGAACTTTTGATGTAAAAAAAAAATTTAAGTCATCGTTATAAAATTAATATTTTTGCCTTTAATGTGAAACTAAAATTAGATATCTACCATGTATAGTTAAGAATTTATTAGCAATTAAACAAGTACACCGTTGTAAAATTATTAGCTTTTTTTTTTCGTTTTTTAAACCGTCATATTTTATGACCGGAAAGGGACATGAGTCTAAAATTTTATAATTTGAGAAACAATTCCATTTGCCAATATCTGTAGTAAATTTCATAGATATCAAGTTCGATTGCTTTCCGTTTTGACATGGAATTACTCAATTCCATATTAAATCATACAATTATCTCCGTGATGATAAATTTCAGAAAAGTATAAGATTATTATATATGGGGTCGCAGAACAAAAGGTACTTTTCTGAATTTTTTCAGAAATAAATTTTTTTGTTATTTTTATTTATTGTGGTGAATTGATGTCTTTCGATGCATTTTATGGAAAGGAACACGCTTCTTACCATTTCCAGATTCAAATTACTTTGTAAGGGAACGAAAAAATTATTTCTCAATTTCCCAGCAAATTCAAATAATGAAAAAATATGTTCTTAAGGAAAATTTTCTTAAAGAGAACAAAGAAACTTAAAAAGTCATAATTTAGGCAAATTTTAAAATTGTTTATTTTTGGACAAGAATGAAAATGTAGGGCTATATACACTGTTTTTCAACGGAATAGGTTAAAGATTTTCGTTATATTAAACCTCTTGTTATTTTTAAAAAAATAAAGAATATTTTTTCATAATAAATTTTAAAGTCCTCATTTCTAAGATATTTAAAAGCAAAATGAATTTAAGTAATAACTAAATACGATTTTTAATGATTTTTTTCCAACAAGAGGATTTTTTAGGTAATTTTTTTGTTTCATCTGAATAGGTTCAACATTATTTATTCAATAAAACAACAAGATGTATTGATTTATAATTTTTTTATATTATTCGGAAATTATTAATAATAAGAATAGACTTTATTATTTAAATTAACCTAAAAAATTATATTTGGAAGCGACTTATAAAGATTTTCAACTTGTAACAACTTTTTTTAATCTCTTCAGATAATGAATTTTTGTGCTCGTATTATCTGTCCGACTCATAAACATTACGTGACAGCAATTTCCATACATTTTCCTAAGTGGTAAAATTTTGACTTCGAATTCTTTGTTTTCACGCTCCTGCGGTGTGAATAGGTGCATTGTCGAACTGGAATGTTTAAAATAGTGTATAAAATGTTAGAAATTCTTTTCCCGTAAACTTTTGTAAGCTTTTTCCGTAATTCTATGCATAGAAAATCAAAGTTCACACGTCTCATAATATGAAGTAGCACTCTACGCCATTACACTTCCTTCGCAGCTTTATGGGATACATAATTAGTATCATTTTTTTTTTTCTCTCAAATGACGAAAATAATTATATTTATAGACATTGGAGCCTTCCATATTGATTTTTTCCATTCTATAGAACAATCTGTTTCATTCCTTTTTTAGAACAAGCTTTTGGGAGTAGTTTTACTTCACGAATGGTGTTTAGAGATGGGTTCTCTATAATTTTTAGTCTTCTTAGGTGCACCGGATTTCGAATAATACGTTTTACAAAGCAATTTGAATCTGGAAATGATAAGAAGCATTCTCCTTTCCATAAAATGCATCGAACGACATCAATTCACCACAATAAATAAAAATAACAAAAAAATGTATTTCTGAAAAAATTCAGAAAAGTACCTTTTGTTCTGCGACTCCTCATATAATAATTTTATACATTTCTGAAAGGTATCATCACGGAGATAATTGTAAGATTTAATATGGAATTGAGTAATTCCATGTCAAAACGGAAAGCAATCGGACTTGATATCTCCGATATCTATAAAATTTACTACAGATATTGGCAAATGGAATTGTTTCTCAAATTATAGAATTTTAGACTCATGTCCCTTTCCGGTCATAAAATATGACGGTTTCAAAAACGAAAAAAAAAAGCTAATAATTTTACAAAGGTGTACTTGTTTAATTGCTAATAAATTCTTAACTATACATGGTAGATATCGAATTTTAGTTTCACATTAAAGACAAAAATATAAATTTTATAACGATGACTTTAAATTTTTTTTACATCAAAAGTTCAAAGGTCAAAGTTAGACGTATAATAATCAAATCATTATATCTCAAAAAACGATATTTTTAAAATTCTTAATATATATATATATATATATATATATATATATATATATATATATATATATATATATATATATATATATATATATATATATATATATATATATATATATATATATATATATATATATATATATATATATATATATATATATATATATATATATATATATATATATATCGTCCATTCCACGAAAGAACGCCCAAGAATATTTTTTATGTCTTCCGATTTTAATAATATTTGGCATAAAATAATTCGCGAATTTATGCGCGATTTTGATTTTTGAAAAAGTGGAAGAAAAATTACAAAAGTGTCTGACTTGAAACATCAATATCTCTAAAATTTGTCAACGGATTTTAATGATTTAAATTGCATAATATTATCATTTAAAAATGTATTCATAATGCAAATACAATTTTTGTATGCATTTTTCAAAAATTCTACCCTTTAAATTTTTTTCTTCTTCTGATATAAAAAACATTATTATATTTGCTAAAAATTGCAATATAAATTGTTCTGGGACAAAATGGTTCACTATTTAAAAAAAAAAAAATTAAAAATATTTCTTAAAATTTTTCATACAAACATTTTTTTCTTTATAATAAAAAATCGCAATTAAATTCGCAAATTTTTTAAAATTCAAAAAAATAAAAATGGAGTTATTTAAACACTTGCTTAAATACCTGATTTTTGTTTAATTTTTGACGCAGAATCAATAGAATTGGATTTATCTCGAATGGTGAATCTTCTGTCAGCCTTCGTTGTTGCTTTATAAGTACCTCTTTTCATATTTTTTCCATAGCAGGAAAGCTGTTAAAAATGTAAGGAAAACACACAATTATGGGCAAATTCAACAAATACTTTACGCAAATTGATTTTATTCTTAATGAACCTATTCAGATCAAACCAAAAAATTGCCTGAAAAAATACATTTGTTGGAAGAAAATCCGTTAAAAATCGTACTAAGTTCGTTATTAATTATTTTTTGCTATTAACTCAGAACTTTAGAAAACAAGATAAAAAAAATTTAACTATTTTATTATATTAAAAATAATACGAGTTTTAATGTAACGAAAATCTTGAACCTATTCAGTTGAAAAGCAGTGCACAATCAATTTTTTTACAGACTCAAAAAGTTGAACTTCTCATCCAAAATTGATAATTTTTGACCACTACTGGATGTAGGGTGAACGTTCAGAACTTTTCAAAATTACACTTACACGTTTTCTTGAGGTCTCGTCTTTTAGAAAATGTAAAAAAATATTAAACTTTTTTAACTAAATTTTTTAAAAAAGTTAAATATATAAAGTTACTTTTTTGACAAAAAAATTCAATTTTTGAGACCTGTTTTGAAATTTTGACTTTGAAAATTTGTTTCTTGTTATCGAATTGAGATAAAAAAAAATTTTTATTAGTTTAATTTAGAAAATTTTAGAGAATTTCAACATATTAAAAAAAAAATATATAGAAACTTTATTTTAAAAGTTATAGGGCAAAATCGCAAAAAAGTCAAGGCCAAAAATGAGAAATTTATTTTTTGAAGATAAATATCTTTTAAACCATACGAGATAATTTAGCACAGTAAGCATGTTTGTTGAATTCAAAAATGTAAAAATATTTAAAATCAGCTTATATTTGTAAAAGTTATAAGCCCCGATATGTTTTTCACCCTCGAGGTGGTCAACTTTGGTCCACTGCTGCAGCTACAGACTCAAGCTAACAACATTCTGAAAGCCTAACTCCTCCTCTATCGACGTTCCAAGTTTCATCTAAATCGGTTTAAGAGTACCAAAGTTCCAGACTTATTACCATTTATTTTGCTTTTGGCCCCACTGTGCAGTGTATATATTTAAAAAGTTGACCCAGATCGTGCAAAGTTGAGACGGTATAAATTTCAAATACAAATAACTCGAAAAGTTAAAGAGATAATTAACATGTAGAATAGAATATTTGAAATCGAATAAGAAATAAAAATGGCAATCGTTTAAAAATAGATCGGTTCCCAAGAAGTCCCCTTTCTTAAAATCTATAAAATTGTACACTTCTCTGCTATGACTATGTGAAATTCTATGTAAATCCAACTTGCATTATTGGATGTTACAAATTTGTTTCCAAAAAAAGTTTGATTCTGACCCACTGTATATTTTTTTACGGAATTATTCAACAACTTATAAAAAACATTTTTATCTCTGCTTTTTTTTTCATATTAAAGTCTATGTCTCCTTTGAAATAAATCCTTTAAAAATAAAAATTTTTAAAATATAACAATCCATGTTATTACAGCTAATTATAATTTTAAAATTCATTGTAAAACGGTAATATTCCCTTAGTTCATATAACATGTTATATTAGTTATTTTTTAACATATTACGATGGTTATATAATAAATGTATAAAATATTTATTTTAATATTTTCTCTTAGTGAAAAAAAAAAAAACTACAATCAATTAGGTTAAAGTAATTTGAAATCATGATTGAATTTTCATCAAACTTTATAGTAAAATCAGAAAACTAGCCAGCAAATTGACATATCAATTACCAAAAACTTCTCTTACCACCCTCGTTTCATTGAAATATAGGCTTTAATAAGTTTCTAATGATTATGTTTATGCGCAAGAACAAAATTATTTTATTTTCCTTAGCAAAAACTTTAAAAACTCTACCACATAAGTATATACCAACATAAATCCTCAATCTTTTATATAAAAAATATAAAATAAAAAAACTAAAAGTATACCAAGCAAACTCCATAAAGACAAGCAACATTTTGTTTTTATCAGTGAAATAAAATCAAAGTTTCAACTCAGAATGCCAGAATGGTAACTTAAAGAACTTTGAACAATGAATAAATTTTTAATAAAAGTCTCAAAACAACCCCCCAACTGGCCAGCCAACAGCAAAAAATCGCTAAAACTACCAACAAAATATTCTATATATAAATTGTTATCGATGGGGAGCTGAAACTAAATATAAAAGAAATAATAATTTGCGCATGTTTATTTACCGCCATCATTGAGGTTTCTCCAATAGTGACGTGGAGCGTGTTTAGTAAGTAAATATTAAAGACTGTAAAATGTATAAAAATGAATTTTAAAATGGATATTTTTTTTTTACTTGTACCAAAGAGTATGTGTTTCAGGTATTTCATTATGGATTTCAGTCATGCGAATGTTAAAAGAAAAATCGTTTATTCAATATATAAAAAAATATATATTTGTATACATATTTATATTAAGCGTTTTTAAGTTAAAAGTTTCTTTGGGGTGTTGGCAAACATAAAGTTTTATGTACGATATTGATATTTTCATAATGGCATCCATCATAAACATGTAGAAATTTTTATGAAATGAAAAGAATATAATATTTTAGTACACAGGACTTAAGTAGTTTTAGTTTGAATAAGGTGGTATACAATTTCAAGTTATTAATTTGTCATGTGATATAAATTTATATTATATTTTAGCTGTAACATTGTTACATTTCATTAACTTACAAAAAAGTCCAGAATAATCCATGATTTTGGCCTATTTTTCCTAAAATTATAGAAACATAATTTTGCAAAGTCAAAATTTCCTTTTTATACCCACCATCAAAAAGATGGGGGTATATTGATTTTGTCATTCCGTGTGTAACATGTCGAAGGAATCATCTAAGACCCCACAAAGTATATATTTTCTTGGTCCTGGTTAGATTCTGAGTCGATCTAGCTATGTCCGTCCGTCTGTCCGTCTGTCTGTCTGTCTGTTGAAAGCAGGACGGGGCAACGTAGGAGGACGAAATTTGGCACAAATATTTACCTTATATAAGGATTATTTGGTAAGTTGTGGGCTAAAAACTAGAAACACAGGGTGTCCGTTTCGTACTTTTCTGCAGATATTTCTTCAATAAAAGCATGTACGACAACGAAATTTTGTACGTATAGTTCGGGGGTCGATATAAGTTTGGAAACCAAAAATGGGCATGGTCCGCCCACTTTACCGCCCACCTCCCATATAAGGTGAAAATCAACGAAATTGTGTTCAAATAGTTCAAGGACCAATGTAAACTCGGAAACAAAAAATGGGCGTGGTCCGCCCACTTTACCGTCCCCTCCCATACAACGTAAAATTTTCAAAAAGTTGATGGTGGGTATATAGATTCGGCCGAGCCGAATATAACATTCGCGCTTGTTTTTCTTAAATTTGCTCGTTTCTTAGGAACATTTTCCTGCTAAAACACCCATTTGAGTGGCATATTCTTCTCTGAATAAGACAACATGACTGTTCTTACTATTTCCACATATGATATGAAGAACATCCCCAAATGTTGATTTTGCAACCACAGTGCTTGACGGACTTGAACAAATTTGGGTCATATTATCCTGTCCCATGCGTCCCATAGCACCAAAAAGAACTACTTTGGACGCATTTGTGCAGAGAATATGCTCCATTTCGTATGGGGCCAGCCGGAGTAAAGTATCTAATGTTTTTAAACAGTATCAGGAGAATTTGACCATTGATAGGAAACCTAGTTCGGATAAGAAAAGAGGTCCACATGATATTGGGAAGGCCAGAAAATTGAAAGCATTACAAAAGGAATACCAAACACATCTGGTAGAAAAGCTGCCCAGTTAGCTCAGTGCTTTGACTATTTGGTACAAAAATTTAAATGCTGAAAAAAATTTAGAAGCCAAGAATATATTCAAGTTGTATAATTGACGTAGAAACGTATGTGCTAGCAGAATTTTCGCACCTTCTGTGTCAAAACTTTTATATTGTTAATGCTCGAGGAAATGTTAGAGATAATTTTGGACCCAAAAGCAGAACAAATTTCTGGTATAACAAGCTGTTTGCAGTTGCGACAAAACAGGAAAGTCATTTGATACATTCAGATCTAAAAATACCAAAATATACATCAAGGAATATTTGAAAAAAAGACTTCTTCCTTTCATGAGAGAGCACAACGTGTCCACACATTTTTAGCCCGATTTGGTATCATGTTACTACAGTAAAATAGCTCTGGAGTGGTGCCAAAACAATAACATAGTTTTTGTACCAAGATAAGTAAATTTTCCAAATTGTCCATAGCTTAAACCAGTGAAAAGATATTGAGCTCTTGTGAAAAGTGAATTGAAGAGCACAAAAAAGGTGTCCCAAAACACCGAAGATTTCAAAAAAAGATGTGCACACTGTTCCAAAAAAGGGACTGAAGCAACTATCAAATCTCTAACGGAAGGGTTACCAAAAATGGTCCATAAGTTCATAAGTAGTGGTTAGAACTATAAGAGTTTTATTTTTATGTAATTTGAAATAAATTATCAATTAAATAAAAAAAAGAATGAAAACTCTAAGATCAAGGGTTTCCAAGTTATTGAATGTTATATAGTATGTTAAGAATTTTTCGAACTTAGGATTTAGCGATTGATTTAAAATTATTAAACCTTCTTACACAATTAGCAAAGTTCAGTTTTTAGTGATGCACAGTGGTCCCAAAACTTAAGCTATCATCATTAAATTTTAGTAAAAGTAAAGAAGTAAGTATAAAAAAGGTTATCCTTAAAACATAATAAAAATAGATTCCCATTTTACCCAAAATTCCAGTTCGGGAAAGCTTGCTTCAAAAATTTACTTTTTTCAGTAAAATGGTCACCCTGTCGCTATAAGAGGCGTGGCTTATTAAATATTTTTTGTGTGTTTAGCCAATATATGTAGGTATGTAATCAAGGTATTTTTTTTTTTAATTTCAGCTTTGAAATTTGTAACTTCACAAGAGAACTAAAAAAATAAAAATGAACGAAATTTTGATAGGGCTAGCGGGTAGGCTGTTATCTCAACTGCCCTTGGTTTTGTTTAAATGCATTTATGTTAAGCAATTTTTTAGGAACACGAAAAAAAATTTATGATCCAGAGGAAAATAAAGGATTTTTTGAAAAAAAAAAAAAAATCTTTTTCAAAATAATATAACTTTTTATCTAAATCACATAGATATATGATTCTTACACGAAAATTATTTAAAATTTTGTACAGAATCCAGAGAATATTTTAGAAGAATTTATATCCGAGGTGATCAACTTTGGAGGTCCACCCCCCGTCCCCCATTATTATTGAAAAATTTATAAACATTTTTTGCAAGTCTTTTTAAATGATTATTTCAGGAGTGAAAGAAGGATATTTTTTTTTTTTATACATTATATAAGAAATAATAGTTAAGATCAAAGAAAGTTCCGTTCTCAAAAACCTAAGTCGGTTGTCAAAAAAAACATAAGTGTAGGAATGTGTTAGTAAAAAATTTCATTGAAAAGGAAAATAAAATTTTTCAATTGAGTTTTTTTTATGGTTCATATCTATGTCAATAATCTATGGTTAAAATATTATTATAATATGCTTTTTGTGTACTTAAAAAAAAGCATTTAAACAAATTTATTTTTTTCATCATTTTCACTCCTACATTAGTTTTCAGTCGGGCAGGAAGCGGTTTAATGTCAAATCGATCTAAATTTATTTAATAATTAAATATTGTCTATAAATAAAAAATAAAACAAGCGTGAATGTTATATTCGGCCCAATTTCATTTATTTTCACCTTATATGGGAGTGGGCGGTAAAGTGGGCGGACCACGCCCATTTTTGGTTTCCGAATTTATATCGATCCCCGAACTACACATACAAAATTTCGTTGTCGTACATGCTTTTGTTGAAGAAATATCAGCAGAAAAGTATAAAACGGACACCCTGTGTTTCTAGTTTTTAGCCCATAACTATTTGTTTATTAACCTACTATAAAAAATACTAATTTAATTTTGAACTCTCTAATTTAGATATGTAGTGTAATAATGTCAAACATGTACCAGTAGTCTTTTTCCCAAAAAATTTCAAAATATGCGAAAAAAAAATACAAGTTTAAGACATTTTTTTTAGTTCCGAAATTAAGTACTCCATATTTCTATAGTTCTCATTAATTACTTAAAAGTGTTGACGTTTTTTTTTTTTTTTTTTTTTTGGAGAACTAATGAATTTCTTAAAATACGGAAATGATGAATTTTCTCAACTACATGTTTCAATATCCGAAATAAATAACTTTTTTAATAATCTTGTTTTAAACATATTATAAAATTAAATGCGATCTATTCTACTGTACAATGCTTTTGGACATTAACTAAGAAACAATATTCCTAATGCCCTTTAAGTTTGCTATAAATTAAAATTATGACTTTTATAAAATTTTAATTATCTTATGTATTAAAAGTATTTTTTTTATAAGACCAATAGTTCTTCTTTATTACTACCACATCCGTTTTTACCACTCCCATTTCCCTTTTGCTAGAACAAAACAATAACAAAAATAATAAAGTGCTCTAAGTACTTACTTTGTCATATATATTTCATCAACCTTTTAAAGTACCAATTCTTTAAGATTTGCACGTTTAGTGCAACATTGTAAATAAATATAAAATCAAATAATAAAATACTTATACAGTAAATGTTAAGCAAATTAACATAATCGATGATTTACATGAAACTACTTACTTCCGTTTCTTTGCATTCATTACAACTAAAAAGAAAAGAAAACCACATTAACATGATTGTTAATTTCATAATTAGAGATAATATCAATTGAATTAAATACTTTAACAAACAAAGTTTTATTTATTATAGTAAATAAAATAAGTGTGAGATTGTGCCGGATTTTTTAACGCGTGCTTTTCTTTGTTCTTAAAGTTTAGCGGCATTTGCTGTCAAGTGCTTATTAAAGAATTCTTTTTAAACAAATTACTTTAATAAAACTGTAACATCAATCAATTGGTTAATAGAGAGTGTAAACATGATGAAATGTTATGCAAATTTTACACATCAAAAAAAAAAAAAAAAAACAAGCGAGAATGTTATATTCGGCTTGGCCGAATCTATACACCCACCATCAACTTTTTCAAATTTTACGTTATATGGGAGGTGGACGGTAAAGTGGGCGGACCACGCCCATTTTTTGTTTCCGAGTTTACATTGGTCCTTGAATTATTTGTACAAAATTTCGTTGACGTTTCACCTTATATGGAAGGTGTGCGGTAAAGTAGGCAGACCACGCCCATTTTTGGTTTCCAAGTTGATATTGACCCTGTAACTACCCATTTTCAATACCATATTTGAGCCAAATTTCGTTCTCCTAGGTTGTCCCGTTCGAGCCCTATCCTTCTTTCAACAGACAGACAAACGGACAGACGGACGAACATAGCTAGATCCACTCATAATCTAACCAGGACCCAGAAAATATATACTTTATGGAGTCTTAACCCTTTTGCCCCTACTGGGATCATATGTCCCACCACAAAAGTTTATTGGGATTATATATATCCCAGGATAACAGTAAGGATCATCGACCCCTTGTATATCACCAATATCTTATATTTTTGCTTTATAACTGAATTTGCCGACAGAATTAAAAAAAGCCACTAGATTGCGTAAAAAAACTCCGGGGTGAAAGGGTTAAATGATTTTTTCGACATGTTATACACGAAATGACAAAATCAATATACACCCCATCTTTTTGATGGTGGGTATAAAAAAAAAGTATTAAATAGAAAATTTTACCAACAATTTTTAATATTATGGTCATTACAATAATAATTAATGATTGCCGCAACCATATTAAGCCAACTAAATTATATCACAGAACTCAGTAAACATATTATGTTTGTAATATGAATATTTTG
Organism: Protophormia terraenovae; assembly: GCA_951394005.1. NCBI lineage: Eukaryota > Metazoa > Arthropoda > Insecta > Diptera > Calliphoridae > Protophormia > Protophormia terraenovae. The sequence continues at coordinate 39,120,058 of OX596077.1, read as the reverse complement.
TGATGATTACATCCTAGGAGCAAACATATACATATGTATTAATGTATTGTAAACATAATATGGCTATGAAGCGGTGTGTTGGATTACTGCAACTATATTATCGTTGCAACAATCATGTAAATTATTGCAAAGATTATACAACTTTTAACTAAATATATTTAATTATTTGGTTTAACTTATTAAATGGGGAAAGTAGTTATGCAAAATTGTATTTATATTAATTTATCATTTCGCTAAGTGTACATTTTCCCTACAAATAATTAATAACTAAACTAATCTTTTTACTTAAACAATTACTTATAATTGTGGATCAACTTCCGTTTATATTCTTTAAACAGTAGTTAACAATAAAATAAATCACTGAAGAAATTCTATATTATCAGCGTTTACTTCTTTAATTCCCAACATTTTAAAGAGTTAAACAACATATTTGAAAATGTGTTAGAAAGCAAAACGTGATGTTTTACATTTTATTAGAATTAAATTATAAAAAAATTACCATAAATTATTTATTACGGATATGTAAATTGATATTTTATTTTTATCTTAACATTACTTCAACATGAGATCAATATTATCAAATTATGTTCAATAAAGAAAACTGTTAAATTAATTTTAAACCGTTGAAATAATAAATTAACCCATTAAAAAATATGTGGTAACATTTTTATAATTTTCTTTTCATTAGAATTTTTTTTTTTTTACTAAATCCCTTTAATATTTGTTAACATAAATTTGTTTATAATTATTTGTTAGGACTATTCAACTACATTTTGTAAAAAAAGACTTTTTTAACCTACAAAATTATACTTTATTTACCCTCTAATGGTTTAATTTATTAATAATTTAAATCATAAATAATCTATAAATGTCTCCATAAACCAATAATTAAAACATTTTTCTGTAATTAAGCAATTTTAATCAATATAAGAAAATTTATATTTACTTTTTATTATTATTATTATTTTTCTTTTTTTTTTTCAATTTTCTGTAATAAGCACTATGCGGTATCGAGTAATTTGTAATTTGTTTATAATATTTTAATTAATATTTTCATATGATAATGGTTTAAAATGACATTCTTTGCATTTAAAATCTATTATTTTATTAGTATTATTAAACAGTTAAACTAAATAAAAGTAATTACTCGTATAATAAAGTCAATTATATTAAATAGATTTTCCAAAGGACAGTGTATGTAAAAAATAAAAAATTAAAGGAATTTTTTTAAACTTTGTAATAAAATATTGGTCGTAATTAGAAGGTGAGAAAAAGAAGTTTTTAATTAATTTATAATTAAGTCATAAATTAGTTCTGAAAATGATCAAAATTATATAAATTTGAAAATTTTAAGAAAAAAAAAAAATATATTTAATTTTTTTTCTGACACGAACTTCAATTTGAGGTTTTGTTAACCAATATTTATTTATGCAAAGTCTGTTCGCGTTATAATTTTAATCAATGCGCACAAATGTTTTGGAGAAAAATAAGGTTTTGTATTAACGGCACAAAACCCACGCACTGTGGTTCAATACACTTTTTTTTAAATAATTCTGTTACTTTTGACGCGTTAAAGATATCTGAATAAAATTTGTCATGACCAGAGATGAGGTGTTTTTGAGTAACCACAGTAACCTAGTGGGTCAGGGGTTAGTGTAGATATACAAAGTTGGACATCGTAAAAATTCTATTTATGGTTTTTTATAAAGATAGATAACACAGGTCAACAGCAAAAAAAGGCTTCAATAACTAATATATAGATTTGATGTAGCATGGTTCCAGTAGTCCAAAAATGGGCAAAATTTAAAATTCTATGGAGAGGTTTTTTTTTAAATTTTTTTTTGTCAGAATTACAAATTATGATAACTCAAAAAGTTTTAATCTGATATTATTGAAATAAATTTAGAAAAATTTATATTTTTATAGCCTTTAAGCCCTTCATATATTGCGTTACAATCGGCTCGGTAGTTTCGGAGTTTTTTTACGTGAAAATAGCAAGTTTTTTTGTTTTAAAAAAATCATTAAAAATCGCAAAACTGTTCAGATTTATTGCTTTATCGTAAACCCACATGTTAAAGCAACAAAATGAGATATCGATGATAAAAATCTATTGATTCTTGTCGAATTTATTCACAATTAAGTGAATTTGCTCATTTTCACAAAATTTAAGTTTTTTTGAAAAATTTCTCCACTTATGTTGTCATAACTCAAAAACAACTTGTCCGAATTTGTTAAAATTTTGGCTTACAATACCTTTAAATGATGTATACAATTGTTTTTGATGCGATCAATAGTTTCAAAGCTATGAATAAAATTGTTAGGCAAAAAATATAGTTAGAAAAAGAAATTAAAAAAACAAGCTATAATGTTATATTCGGCTTGATCGAATCTATATACCCACCATCAACTTTTCCAAATTTTATATTATATAGGAGGTGGGCGGTAAGGTGGCTGAACACGCCCATTTTTTGTTTCCGACTTTACATTAATCCTTGAACTAATTGTAAAAAATTTCGTTGACATTTCACCTTACATGGGAGGTGGTCGATAAAGTGGGCGGATCATGCCCATTTTTGGTTTCCAAGTTTATGTCGACCTTCATACTATTTATAAAAAATTTCGTTCTCGTATATACCTTTGTTTCAAAAATATTAGCAGAAATATTGAGTTATCATTAATTATATGGAAAAACGCCTAAAAAAATTTGTATTAAAAAAAAAAAAAATTAAAAAAAAACTAAAACTAAATTAAATTAACTAAATTAAATTTTGCCCATTTTTGGACTACTGGAACCACAATACATCAAAATTGTACAGTGGTTTTTAAAGCCTCCAATTTTTTTTGATTTTGTTGCCTTGTGTAATACATATAAATCTCAACAAAAAATACTCTTATATGTGCAGGTTATTTCTTGTAAAGACAACTAGCAATTTGAATATAACCTAATTTTGAACGAATATATCAAGTGAAATGTAAAAGGACTCTTTAGTTTTTGTTCTTTAATGTACATTGCAATAATTTTAATTTCAATTTACATTAATTTTAAAACTTATGTTTTTTTTACATAAAAACAATATTTGCCTATACAAATATGAAACATAAAATCTTTTTCTGAAGTTTCTTTTTTAAAGATTTGTTTTTATGTTAATAAATAATAAACTTGTAATACAATAAAAATTTTCATTAATTATATCCAACAAAACTTTATGCATGATTGTTACTTTTTTCATAATACATTATTTATTTTGTTGATCAAAGGATTTTGTGAAAAACAAGTGTTTCCATTGCCATTATTACAGACATATTAAAGGCCATTTTAGGTTTGTTTTGGTCATTATATAACCACCCCTAAAAAAAGGCTTACAACATAATGCTTGTTGAAAGGGTCTGGTCATATTTCTTTGGTTGGGGATAAATGTGTTTGAGTTATGAGTTTGTGTATTTGTATAGAGTTACGAGTAATATTGTCGCCTGATGTATTTTTTCATTTGTCATAACAAAAAAAAAAAAAAGAAACATAAAAAAGAATAAAATAAATAACAACACGCAAAACCTTTTGGTCTAATAAATGGGCGTAAACAAGTATGTCCAAGTTTTTTTTCTTTAACCATATATAAATGTTTGTGTATTGATGTTTCACATACGTATGTTGTTTCTATAACCCAGCAATATTTTTCATGACGCCAATCTTAATAGACATAAACTTTAAAATATTTAAACATTTTTTATTTATGTACCCTCATAACAATTTTTAGAAAGAATATATTTAATAACATTCTGCTACAAAATCTTTTCTTTAAGACAAAGCATATTTGTCTAAAAATTTTTAAATGATACTCGGTTTAGAATAAAAAAAGTTGTTAAACATTTTACTTAAGAATATTAAAAATATGATGAATACTTTTTTAGTAAACATGTATGGAAAGTTTACGTAAGTAAATCCAAATAAAATCCTATAAGTTCCATAGCTTGTGTTCTATTTAAAGAAACAAAACCCTGTTATATTTACAAAAATGCTTTTCAAAATTTTTGTATAGTAAATAGCAGTTAAATATGAAACTCTTTATCATTTCTAAATGCTGTTTAAAGATTATAAATTGATAGGTTGCCTAGGTAGGCTAGTTGGTATTGAGCTAGTCTATCAGCCTGGGTGTAGAGGGTACGATTCTTACCAGAGACTAGGCGCGGATCCACGGGGGGGGAAAATCGGAAATTTCCCCCCCCCCCCCAAATGGATTTCGAACTAAGAAAAATTAAAAATCTACAATAGGAAAAGGAAAAAAAAAAAAATTTAAGAAAAATTTTCTTTAGTGAAAATAAAAGAAAGTAAAATGAATTTATCCTCAAGATAGTATAAAAACGGCCAAACTATGTTTAGAAAAAAGTATTTATCTTACTTTTCCTTCGAAAATTTTTAAGGTAATAAATGGGTTTTTAAAATTGGGACTTGCTTAATAAAAGAATTATAGGAAATGCAATTCCAGCTTAAACTTTACATACGATTAAAAATGTATATGTCAATTAAAAAATTATTGTGTAAGTGCTAGTTTCATCAGTCATATAGAAATTACACTAACTAATGTTTTGATAATACTTAAACATTTTGACTTCATGCAAAATATTTTTTATTTTATAAATCAGAATCTTTTACAAATTTCGTACGAAGCAATTTTTTAACATCAAAAATAAAGAAATGCATTTACACAGAAAAAATTTAATAAATTTTTTCCCAAATGTTTTCCCAGCTCTTTTACACAAAAAATAATATTTTATTTCTAGATTTAATAAATTTTACATATGATGGGAATTTTGGTTCCCTATACAGATTTAATTAATAAATGAAATAATTAAAGTCTGAAAATTGTAATTTTTTCAAGAAAAATATTTAAAAAATGTATTGAAAATATTCATAATTTTGTGTTAAAAAATAATTCTTCAAATAAAAACCATTAATTTAACATTTTCTCAAGAAAATGTCTACCATTTTCCTGGAAGATGATGACAAAAATAATACTTTTCGCTTAATTTTCCCCAAATATTCTATTAAACCTTCTGAAAATTGTACTGAAGAAAATAAATTGTTTTTTCTTTTGCTTTCCTAAAGAGATGTTGTACTTTTTGTCTTACATCTTTGCGAACAATTTTCATATTTAGAAATTAAATTTTGAATACACTCTATAACATTGAAAAATCACTCGGGAAATGACATAATTAGCATCATAAATTAGTTTTTAAATGCCTCTCAAAATTTGGAGTTATGCTTATATTTTTTTTTTAAGTTCCTGTATTTTTTCTATTAAGCTTTTTTGAAAGTAGAATAATCAGGTTTGTTGTCGTATTTATTTCTTTGGTTTGGAATAATAATTTCTTTATAAAAGTCAATAAAAAATATGCAATTAATTTAACAACATTATTGCTGTGAATATAGCAAGATTTAGTTTTTTTATTTAGACAAAAAGAGCTTACTCGATTTTATAAAAAATTTGATAGAATTTTTGATTTTTTTAAACTATTTTAAAGATTGGCATCTCATTTTATTGTAAACAAAATATCATTAAGACGATAGAAAGAAATAATTGTTTTCAGTCTAAAAAAAAAATCCATAATTGTTGAAGTTTTAAAATAGAAAAGTATTTTAATATAGAGTCATTCCATTTAAAATCACCAGCTGATTTTCTTACCTCTTCCGAATTTCATAATATTTGGTACAATCCCATCACGATATTTACATAGAACATTCAAAATAGTTCCATCATCCACATATATATTTTTCACGAATTTAAAAATACCACTTTTTGAAATACGCGACCGCTAAATTTAATTCGCGAATTATCCACCAATAAAATTAAACAAAAAAACATAACTTCAATGAACCTTGTAAAGTAAATAATTTGGAAGACATTCGTATTTTTAAAAAGACAATTTTTCTCATTTTAAACTTAAACACGGCATTTGCGTTACCAGCGTCAATATTACTCTTGCCGAATTTTATTACATCTGGATGATTTTTGGAAGAAATTGGCGATTTTTCTATTTTATTACAAACAAAACAATTCGAATTGCAATAAATATTTCGTATTCATTATGACATTTGCGGTAATAACTCCTAAAATATTGCGAAACCCAGAATGATACTTTCCACAGTTATAGAACATTTTCATCATTAACATATATTTTTTTAAATTTTTAAAAAGACCACTTTTCGAAATATTTACCCTTAAACGAAAAATTGATATAGATATGGACCATTTTGATGTTGAAATAAAAATCATGTTATACGTCATATTAAAGTTAATTTTGATACTTTTAATATGACATCTCAATAAATTATCATATCATAAATACTTTAAAAGGTATTTGTAATTTTGTTTATACAACTTAGTCTTAATTTTGACAGGAATAATGATTGTACCAAATATCATCAAATTCGGAGATGTAAAGTCAAAAATCGTAATTTTTCGTGTTGGTTTTAAATGGAATGACTCTGTAGTTAAAATCTAGGTTCTTCCTAATCAATTAAAAAATCTAAAATTAACCTAAAATTTAGGGAGCTACGAATTTTTTAGTTCCGCAACTAATCTCAAAATTTTTTTTTTTTTTTAATTTTCTCGAAAATTGGTTGGTGATGTACTCAAGAAAATCTTTTTTCGAGTAAAACTACAAAAATATAATCTTGTAGCAGAGATTAAATGAAAACAAAGTACTTATTTTGTTCTTAGATAAATTTAAAAATTTTAAATTTTAGACTGAAATAGTATGAAATTTTATAAAGTGATTTATTTACATAATTTTCACTAGATTTTCTTCACGCTCCTCTTTGCAGTGAAAATGATTACCGTACACTTTTCAATTAACATATAATATATTCCAGTAAAAATTGAATTTAAGTAAGATTTTATTTTACAAATAAAAATTTCTAATTCATTTAATCATCTACTTGATTGATTTAATAAATTCTTTAACTCGAACACTTTTTCTATTTTTAATTTTTTATAGTAATTGATATAATAAGTTTGGTGAGATTTGAAAATTAAAAAAAAAATTTATTCAATAAGTTATTCACTAATACATTTGTTTATTGGATACTTGTTTCGGTGTTATCAGATTGACTTCAAATTTTAAGAAGAAAATAAAAAAAATTAATAGTTAAATTTTCATTGTTCAAAAATTATATATAAAACTATAATTTTTCCAGTGACGATAAAAAAATTTCCCCCCCCAAATGCTTTGGCTGGATCCGCGCCTGCCAGAGACTCTACATTGTCTGAGTACAACAGGTTGATGGTTCATACACACGATTATTGCAAATAAATAACTCACTGTTTATATACAAATTGCATAAACAAGTATATTTCCTTATTTGTCATGATGGATGGGAAAAATCATAAAAAATACTAAGAATGTAAAAAGAAATCGCAACTCCGTACGCTTTATTTTCGATTTGTTTCACTAATCAATGCTATAAATTAATAAAAAATAAATAAATAAATAATCCTGTGTGTCCCTGGGATCCAATACTTTATTTATCGATCGGAGCAAGAGTGGTTTCACAGTGCTTTGATCCCATACAACGATGGCACAAAAATAGAAGGTGTTGTCGAAACTTGGTACGAATACCGCTTTAGGCCTGTAATGTATGATGTATGATGTTATGAAAAAATCGGTGCAAGGACCCGCCTACCTCCCATATATCCTGATGCTAAAAATTTAAATTTTTTCTAAAATACTGGTCTGAATTTTACCAAAATTTGTGGCATTAGAAATAGCTGGCTTATATTATTTTATTTTTAATCCTAGCAAGGACACGCCTACGTCCCATATATTCTGGACATAAAAAATGGATTTACTGCTCGAATATTGTTCGGAATTCCGAAATTTATTATTGCATTTAGATATAGATCATTTGTGAGTCTGTCAATTTTTATTTGAATCGGAACAAGAACACCCTTAACTCCCATATATCCTTAAATGTAAAAAACGCATTTTCTTCTAAAATAATTGTCAAAACAGTATTAAAATTTGCTATAGCCATTGGAAATATGTTTTTTATGGGTCAGACAATATTTGATTTAATAGGAGCGAGGGCAAATCCACCCGCTCTATCATTTTTCAATATAACTTTGATTTCTGCACCCGTTTTTATCTTCATTAACTTATTAATTTGTCTAATTTCGAACGATTTCCGGACCAACATTTTTAATTTTTTTAGTTTTCAATTTTGTATTAAATTTTAAAGCAATGTCGATTTAACATCACGAAATATTTCAACGCACTTGAGCAAAACTAATTACTCGTACCAAATTTCATCAAAATATCTTTAAAATTGCGACCTGTACTTTGTTCACAAGATTTACATGGACAGACAGCCAGCCATCCAGCCAGACGACCAGACGGACGGACGGACATCGTTAAATCGATTCAGAAAGTGATTCGATTGGTATACTTTGAGGACCGAAGATTTTTACTGTGTGGTACAAACATCAGCACAAACGCATAATACCCCAACCACCTATGGTGGTGTAGGGTATAAAAATATATAAAATTTTTTATACTCCGTCGAAATCATGTAATATATCATATCACCTTTCTGGTGTGATTTTAAACTGCAGCAAAGTTTTATTTATTTGAATATTTTGCTGGGTTAACCTAGAAATTTAAAAATAGACCAACTACAAGCACAGGCCTTTTTAAAAGTGTTCGAAGGTATTGTATATAAATCTATACAGGTGTAAAGGCATACACATTTGTTGGTATGTAGTACTTCACCCGTAGCCCCCAAATACATAAATCATATATGCAAATGTCCACTATTCGTTAAAAAAAATGTGGACATTTTCTTATCAAAATCTTACAAACTTAAAGGAGCTGGGGTGGAGACTTGCCTTATGCTAAAAACTAACTAATTTTTTTACAAATACAAATATCAAATAATTTCCTGATAAATTCTAAGGAAAAAAGGAAATTTTTTCCTTAGAACTAATATTTTGTTTATATATTTTGTTAATTATGTAATCATATCATAAATATTTAATAAAAATTACAGTTTATTTCTTCAAAATACATATATTTAATAGGTAATTGGTTTTAGTTGTTCAAGTTTTTTCTAAAAATTTCTTTTACTTTTCATTATTAAAGAAGAATATTCAGTATATCTTTTATAACATCTTTTAGGAAATAGAAATTTTTCTACTTCCAATAAATTAAAATAAAAGTTTTTATTTACTTAAGGCGGAGGGGTTAATAATAACTAACATACATATGTATCTACTTATATTCTAACTAATTTATATACATATGTATATTTGTATTAATATTATTATTATTATTTGTTTTTTTAAATAATTAACATCATGATTTCTCAATTTAATTTATTTTGTGTATAAAATTGTATAAATTTAACTAATCAAATTTTACGTAAATAATTATTTTATCAACTTTTATTTAGGTACTATATGATGTATATGTAAGTAGTATTTATTAAATATTTTAACTTAATAACAAATATGAAAAGGAATATTTGTAAACTAATAACTACTTTCAATTTTCATATTCAGGTAATTTGTTTGGCTTTTAACACCTTCATAATTATGATAATTTTATCTAATTACTTAGTTAATTTGATTAGAAAATAGAAATTACCATAAAAAGTTAGTAAGAGTGCGAGAAAAAATAACAAATTGTAACAATTACATGGTACTACAAAATAAAAAAGTTGAATATTGCAATATGAACATTTTGCCGTCTAAACAGTTATTTATTATTTTATTTGCAAGAAACTATTTGTAAATTGCGAGCGGCGCACAGTGTGCTGTTTTCATATAAAGAACGGACAAAAATAGAAGGACTTGTCGTAGATAAATGAAATTTGCCACACACAATGTTTTTAATAAATTAATATTCTGTACGAAATTTGGAAAAAATTGGACCGTGGACACGCCCACCTCCCATACAAATTTCATATTACCAAATAGGTTAAATCGGGAATTTCTAATATATTTTAGGATTTTTTTTTTTTGATATTTAAACTTCAATTCCAAATATAATATTAAAGAGATAATATTTTTAATAAAAATACCTAATAATTCAATAATTAAAAAAAAAAAAAAAATAAAAGGTAGGTTAACTTATTTATTAAAATAATTTAAAAATATAATATTTATACAAAAAGCGAAATACTTTCAACGTTTGGATCTTTATAAAGCGGATTATTATTTCTATGTAATTCTTACTCAGAAACACTTTCTTGTGATATATTTATTAAATTATCTTCTCGATTTGTGAAGAATACATTATTTAGTGTTAAGGAGTGAGATCGAAAAAATCTTAACACACATTTTGCCTTATAACTTTTTTCGGAATCAATATTCAAATTTTTTTTTGATCTAGTTATCATGGAAAAATACTTCAGTTATTATTTTTATACCCACCATCAAAAATATGGGGGGTATATTGATTTTGTCATTCCGTGTGTAACATGTCAAAGGAATCATTTAAGACCCCACAAAGTATATATTTTCTGGGTCCTGGTTGAATTCTGAGTCGATCTAGCTATGTCCGTCCGTCTGTCTGTTCGTCTGTTGAAAGCAGGATAGAGCTCGAACGGGGAAACGTAGGGAGACGAAATTTGGCACAAATATTTATCTTATATAAGGTTTGTTTAATATTGAAAATGGGCAAAATCGGTTAATACACAAAAAAGTTATGGGCTAAAAACTAGAAACACAGGGTGTCCGTGAAATACTTTTCTGTTGATATTTCTTCAATAAAAGCACGTACGCCAACGAAATTTTGTACGTATACTTGGCGGATCGACATAAACTCGGAAACCAAAAATGGGCGTGGTCCGCCCACTTTACTGCCTACTTTGATGGTGGGTATATAGATTCGTCAGGGCCAAATATATTCGAGCTTGTTAATAACAACCATGTTAATTTGTCCTTATTTTAATCAAAATAAGTGACGAAAAAGATTTACGTCCTACAAGTTATTAAAAAATTTCAAAAAATCCAAATAGGTCTTACAAATAATTGGCCACAGAATTAAATTTCGGTAAGAAAAAAAGACCACATGATATTGGGAAGGCCAGAAAATTGAAGGCATATTGAAAGGAACTCCAAACACATCTGGTAAAAAATCAGCACAGTTTTCTCAGTGCTTCGACTATTTGTTGCGAAAATTTAAAGCTGATGGGAAAGTTGATAACATATAAAATTCAAAAAATTCCAAACTGGAATTCTGCAAAAAAAAATTACAAGCCAAAAATAGGACTCGGAATTTAAAACCAAATTTCATACAAAAATACTCAAGCTGTATAATTGACGAAGAAACGTAGGTGCTGGCAGAATCTTCGCAGCTTGTGTCTCAAAAATTTTTATTGCTAATGCTCGAAGCAGTGTTGGAGATAAGTTTAAGACCCAAAAACAGCAAAAATTTCTTACAAAATTCATGGTATGACAAGCTTTTTGCAGTTGCGGCAAAACAGAAAAGTCATTTGATACATTCGGATTTATAAATACCAAAATATGCATAAAGGAATATTTGAAAAAAAGACTTCTTCCTTTCGTTAGAGAGCACAACGTGTCCACATATTTTTGGACCCATTAGGTATCATGTCACTACGGTAAGAAAGCTCTGGAGTGGTACCAAATCAATAACATAGTTTTAGTACCAAGAGAGGTCAATTTTCAAAATTGTCCATAGCTTAGACCAGTGGAGAGATATTGAGCTCTTGTGAAAAGATTTGAATTCAAGAGCACACAAAAGGTGTCCCAAAATACCGAAGATTTTAACACAAGATGTGCACACTGTTCCAAAAAAGTGACTGAAGCAACTATCAAATCTCCCAAGAAAGGGTTTTCAAAAATGGTCCACAATTTTATAATTAGTGGTTAGAACCATAAAAATTATATATTTCTGTGATCTGTGATAAATTATCAAATGATTAAAGAAATAATGAAAACTCTAAGATCAACCGTTTCCAAGTTATTGAATATTATGTATGTTAAGAATTTTTCGATCTCACTCCTTAAAACCATATATTTCTTCATAAATCTTCCTATAATTTAACTATTTTCTGTATACTAAGATTAGTTTGGGTCATTTAGAAAATAAGATGATCCTTCAGACAGCTATGTTTCCAAATAAGGTTTAAACTAATTTTTCTAAAAACTCTGTATGTTACTTGTATAGCTTCTTTTGATAATATTCCTACTAAATTTGTATAGTTTTTTTATATATTCTGTAGAATTTTTTTTAGCAGTAACCTGTATACAATACTCAAACTACGGTAAAACTATGATAATATTGGATTAAGAAACATTTGTTAATGACTGTTATGTTCAAGTTCTAAACATAAAAGAATAAATTAGTTCCTGTTAGTTTTTAAGGAAATATCTGATCTTTTGTGGAATTATTCTAGTTAAAGGTTTTATTGTGTTTCGGTCACTTTTTCGCTCAAATAAGTCCACTTATTTTTAAACTCCATTTCACTTTATGCTGAGCTTTTAATGGCCTTTAAATTATTTTTTACTAGATTCCAATATCTTTCAATTGCACGGAGTTTCGGACAATTTGATGGATTAGCCTCTTTTGGTACAAACTCTTACAATTTCTTTGTTACAACTCCATTATTTTGTTGTTGTAATGAGAAGAAAACGAAACACGCCAGAAAATAGCGGATATACTGAATTTTATTAGGAGAGGAAGAAGTCTTTTCCAAATTCACGTATATTTCTGTATCAATGCAACCATTTTTTACCCTACACCACCATAGGCAGGCGCGGATCCACGGGGAGGGAAAAAAGAAAATTTCCCTCCCCAAAATTAAAGCACTTAATGAAAATTCTGTACTAAATCATACAATTTATGGAAACAGTTAGGAAAATTTTTCTATTTACACCCAAAAATATTGGTCTAAGACCCACCTTAATTTATACCAATCGGCTTAGAATCACTTTCTGAGTCGATTTAACGATGTCCGTCCGTCCGTCCGTCAGTCCGTCTGTCCGTCCATGTAAACCTTGTAATCAAACTACAGGTCGCAATTTTGAACCAAAATTAATGAAATTTGGTACAAAGGTTTCTTATAGCCCAGGGACGAAGCCTATTGAAATTGGTTATGATCGGTCCATTATTTCACCTAGCCCCCATACAAATGTCCTCCCGGAAAAGGGTTTAACGATCATAAATCCCTTAAATATAGCAATATTTTAATGAAATTTGGCACATATAAGTTTCATGTAAGTTTTATTAAGTGTGCCGATTTTTAAAAGATCGGTCCATAATTAACCATAGCTCCCATATAAACCCCTTTTCAGAAAATCACTTTAACGGACATAAATCACATTAACATGTTAGTATTAAGTTAATATTCGACACAAATAAGTTGTATATGAACATAAATGATAATTCCAAATTTTACAAAGATCGGTCCATAATTTACCAAGCCCTCTTTCGGGAATCACCTAAAAGTGAATAAATTCATATAAATGAATATTCTGTATTCGTAAGATTTATTTTACACTTATGAGTATCGGTTCACATTTGACTCCAAGTCTTATAAAAGACTCCTCCCCGAATTATAATGCACACAATGGTGTAGGGTATCATATGGTCGGGCTTGACCGACTATATCTTTTTCTCTCGTTTAAGAATGAAGTGCTTCATTCCTGCCTATGCATATGACTTTCCAAATCAAAAACTTTCTTGGGAGTTTTGATTTCTTTGATACACGAAATTTTTCTAAAAAATCTCAAAAGTATACAACTTTAAATACAAATATTTCTGGGAAGGCTTTGCAGAAATTTGTGATTTAAACGGAGTTTGAATAGTAATTATGTTAGCTTAAACATGAATATTTTATAAATAAAAAATGTTTTTTAAAAATGCATTTTAATGCAATTGCATTTTTTAAATGCATTTTTCTTTAAATATGCTATTCAAATTATTTAATTTCTTAACATAAATGAAAAGTTTGGAATCTTTACATTAAAATAAAAATCTCAAATTTTATTTTCCTGATATTATGAGAATTTTGTTAATAAAATTTATTGTGTTATTTAAAAAAAAAAAATACTGAAAAATAGTAAAATTTTATATACCAGACTATTTATTGTTTTAAGTTATAATAAACAAAGCATTTTTAAATACACTTTTGAAAAATTAAAATTTAATAAATTCGCAACTAACAAAAATGAATCTAAAACCTGCATTTATATTTTGAAAATATTATGGATCAAAGACGTGGTTTTTGAAATGCTGACTAAATTACACAAAAAATATACAATGGCCTTTTAAATACTTTTTAAATTACAGAAATCCATCAATAACTTCAAGAGACATGAATATTTAAAATTGCATACTTTTTATATATTGTTAACTTTTATAAAAACTTTAAAGAAAATTCGCGAGAATTAAATCGCGAGTTTTTGCAATTTCACAAAACTGAAAACTGAAATTGATAAAAGGCTTAAGGAGTTAAGCCTTTTATCGAAATTGAAAGCCATCAAGTAAAAAAATATACTTTTTCGGGCGTTCTTTCCTGGAATGGTCGATATATTTTTTTGATGGCACATTAAAATCTTTTTGTATACATATAAAGTGACTCGAATGCATGTAGAATCAGTTCGCTTTAATCATTTCAAGTGAGGGGCGCGAAAGTTATGACGGATTTAAGTTGAACATACAGAAATTTTTACATACTGGAAGAATATACAGTGTTGGAAAAAATAATAGGGACAACACTTACTTTCGCAAACAGATGCAAGCAGTTTCTTTAAATTAAGCTTTTTTTTTGGGGTCCCGCTATTTAACTGTTCCTAAAATAACAGAATTTCATTATTTGTTTACTTTTTCTCTTTTGCGCTTTTATTTTATATTTATTTGCAGAAAAAAATCAGTGAAGTTGTATTTTCAATTGGAAAAAATAATAGGGACGCACTACAAAAAATTACCATTAGTCAATAATAATTATTATTTTTAACATAAACATATTAAAAATCCGTAAAGCAATGTTTATGTGATAAATTTTATCATATTGGTTTAGTGTTTATGATTTATGTCTTCGGTAAATAAATTTGAAAATGGGTCATGGTGTTCATTGTACTGAATCTGAAAAAAAAAAATTTATTCTTAACGGGTTATCAATTAGAAAAATTGCACAGATAATGAAGTGTTCCAAAACTAAAGTATTCAATGCCATTCATTCGAAAAAAGTCATGAAACTAGAGGTAGAAAGCGTAAAACGTCAGCGCGTTTTGACCAACATTTAGTTCGAGTTTCCAAAAATAACCCCTTTATGTCATCAAGTATCCTTAAAAATGAATTGTGTGCTTCAGTGACAAGTCGAACAATAAGAGATAGGCTGCAGGAAGTCGGATTAATGGGACGCAGTCCGAGAAAAGTACCTCTATTGATCAAGAAAAACATACAAAAAAGGTTGGAATTTGCCAGGCGACACCTGTGCGTAAAAACTGGAACAATGTACTATTGTAAGACGAAAAAAAGTAAATTTATTTGTACGTCGTCCTGCAAGTGTTGAATTTGATCCAAAATATACCAAAAAAAAACCGTCAAACACGGTGGTGGTTCTATAATGCTATGGAGATGTTTTTCGTCCTCTGGAGTTGGTGCAATAGTTTGGATTCAGAGAAAAATTAATGCTGCTGACTATATAGACATACTCCAGAATAAAATGCTTCCACTTGCTGAGGATGAAATGCCACTAAAATGGGAATTCATGCGTCAAAACGTGGTTTCAGCAGAATGAGGTGCCTGTAATGGAGTGGCCGTCCCAATCACCGGACTTAAACCCCATTAAACATCTCTAGGGAGTCCTCAAAAATAAAATTGGTAGCTTTAAATAAAAAAATAAACAAGAGTTGTGGGAAAAAAATCAAGAAACCTGGTACTCAATTTCGCCCGAGGTATGTGCGAATCTTGTGGGATCTATGAATCGCTGTTGTCAGGATGTTATAAAAATGAAAGGATCTTCAACCAAGTATTAAAAAAGTGTTTGGAAATTATGGTAATGTTAAAAAAAAAATAAATATTTTTTGCAAAACATTAAGTGTCCCTATTATTTTTTCCAGGCCTTTTTTAAAAAATATATATTTTTTTTGCTGAACTAGTTCCTTATTTTTGCTTTATAAGTTAAAATATTTGAAGTTATTTCATTTTATGTATATACTTTTTAATATTTATGGAATAGTAAATAGGAAAGTAAGAATATAGTGAAAAATTTGAGTGTCCCTATTATTTTTTCCAACACTGTATATTATTCTGGTCAAAATTACACGTAATATCAAAACATACTGAGTTATTCAAATAAAATTTATGATATTTTCAATGTTTGGTGGTATTAGTGCAGCATATTTTAAGGTTTCCTAGTAAAATTTAATTTAAAAATTTTGCGAAAAATGGGGACCGAATCTTAGTTATTTCTCCATACATATTTTCTTAGAGTATATTATAAAGAAATTCTATTTAATATTGTTATCCTTTTTTAACACAAGTAAATATTTTTTGGTCCATAAAATGGTTATCTTTCGAATTTTTTTGATTCGCCTTCGCATTTTTATTAGGTGCCTTAACGAAATGTGTTTTGATAAAAGTGTCCCGTTTTCAACTATCAATGACATTTGACTTAAATATATGATCCCAATTAATTATATTTATCACCACTCTTATATCTATATATTCAATATTTGTTTAAATTACAATTTTCTATATAAAAAAAATGGAAAAACAAAAAGTGCAATTTTTGCATAATTTTCAAAAAGTCCATAAAATTCTTGTATTAAATTTATTTTTAATGCTCCTCCGATTTTGTTATGTAAAATGACAAAAAACTAAGTTTATGCTGTAATCCATGCCATTGCACATGAAACTGTGAATGTGCCTCACGAAAAACTGACTTTTTTAAAAATGTTCGCTCTTGTTTTCCAAACTTTGAGACTATCTACTACGTTAACTATTTCGGGCACATCAACGGGATATAGCGCAAAACACGCTTAATTATAACAAGTATCAATCCCTATCAATCCAAATTTTGTATTCAGGTGAGGGGGGTACAGACCCCGCCCAAAAACTGAAAAATTTTTAAAACTAAAAAATGTTGTCATCAAAACTCGACTACCCTGTATTTAACTGTTGATAGACTGCACAACAACAAGGATGGTGCACAATTTATCTGCAAAGTCCGATTAGTTTATTTATGATAGAAGGAGATCAAAAAGTATAAACGCGCGAATAAAAATTGTAGAAGAATGGGAAAAACTTAAGTAAATTTTATCCGTTTTTCTATGTTCTTTAACTTTGAACAACAATTATGATTATAAAAAGAAACTTATTGCGCTAAAATTTTGCACTCTATTAGTTTCAAGTCTTGTGAGTTCAGATCTGTAACCAATTTTTTAAAATGTCTTTACCACAAAATTTATTAAGGATTTAAATCAGTTTCAGCCAGGTTAAAAAATTTTTATAACGGCCCATATAATTATTTAATTTCTACTTATTTTTTCTGAAGTTTAAACAATTGAATGTTTAATTGCACACAAAAAATAAAGTAAAAAAAAAAAATAAAACATTTTATTTCCTTTAAAGAAACCACAATTAAATCTTTATAACTAAGAAAAAGAAAACTTTGTCTATAAGAAAGTTTTCAACAAATTTATTTAACTTTTAACTTCATTAAGTAAAGAAATGTGGACAGTAAAAGAAATCTTTTAAAAATAAATAACTTAAATACAAAAGTCTATAACAAAAATTCAAATTAAACCAAAGGACTAAGTTAGAATTAGTTTGTTAAAGAAAATAAAATTTATTAAAAATTTAGTAATACATTGGAAAAAAGGAAATCATTTTACAGGACCTTTAGACCTTTTTATGAAAACTGTGAACAAAATACAAATAAAATGGAAATTTATTTACTTAATAATAAAAATACTCATACAAATACATTCAGCAGATACATATATGCATAACTACATATACTGTGTGGTAATGTCAAAGGCCAATCATATTTGAAGGACTGTTGAAAAAGAATAAATTTAAAAAAAACAAACCACACACACACTTACAAACGAATAAATAAATATATAAAAGAAATGTAAAATTAAAGGACATAATTTGGTAAATACTCCCCATTAATAATGATGATGATAAAAAGGTAATAGACGACATGAAATGTATGTAACACGCACCACAAGTGACGTATAAACAGACAATTCCCAACACACGCATATTTGAAAACACATGTCACGCAATTTCCCATACAAATACAAACTCACGCAGGCATACATCTAAAGGCGTCACTGTTGAAGTAACCCATCAGAAAAAAAAGTCCAAAAATAAACCCACAACCTTTACAAAAGGCTTATTTATTACTTTGTATGTATCTATCCACAATTCAATGGACAGAATTGTATATTTGATTTTTTTTTTTTCTTATTTATATCTGGTTACTGTCGTCTAACATCATTATTAGGGTCACAATAAAATACTACAACAAAGTATTATCAAATGGCACAACAACAACCGCATTAATGTTGCAAATTGGATTTCAATTGAAAAATTCTTAACTACCCACGTTACAAATTAGAAATGTTAGACGAAATGTTATAGAAGAGTGGATGTTAAAGAATCGATTCAATATTTTTATTATAATTTTAAAGGGTCGGCAAAAGAGGGAATAAGAGATCGAAGAAGAACCAATTGTGGCATTAAAATATCATGTACACACAGAAAAAATAATGCTTGGAAAACTATTACAATTACTAAATTGTGTTTCAGTGCACCTAAATTGTACTGTAGTTATTAAAAATGTATGAAAGGAACTGATTCTTAATAGTTATAGATGTAAAATAAGGATTATAACGAAGTAACGATTGTTTTTATTATAATAATGGTCGTATGAGTCAATATGAGAAGGTTGTAGTACATATATCTAATTTGGCTGGAATTACTAAATTATATGAACATTCCAAAACTTAAAGTCAGTTGTTACAATCAAAATGTTGCTTGTGTGAAAAACATTCATACTTGAATTGAATATTCAGTCGCAGTTATCAATAATTGTGACGCTAAAATAACAAAAATTATGATTCGGTGTTTTCAACCGAAAGAAACCGGAAATATCTTTGACATTTTTTTTTTTTTTAATATAAAAATAAATTTATTTCAATTTAAAAAATTTTGTATATGAAATTATTCAAAATACAAAAATTTACACAAGAATTAAGAATGAAAGGAAACAATTACTACGTCATAATGTCCACCGAATTTCTAAGAAGATAACAGACAATAGGACGTTTTTTTCAAAAAGTTGAAGGTTAGACAGTCCAATACCAAATTAATGGCAAACAACTTTTTAAAAGCAGTAATCAATAAATTGGTAAGCATTTTCCCATATTTTCTTCCAAATTTACAATAACCTTTTATATTTTAACATAGGACGCCATTATCCATTGTTTACCAGTGTCTGTTTAACGGGAAATATATGAGGTTTGCAGGAATATAGATGCCATGTAAACAATGTTCTCGGGTTATCTGTGGCCACTCTTTTAAATGTTTTGAAGATCATCCTAATGAAATCATTAATTAATTCGGATCATGTGTATGTAATATGTATTTGAAAATTTGAAATTTTTTTATTTCTATTATATCTATGTTCATAGATAGAAAGAAAAATATTATTAAAATAAAAAGTCAAATAATTTTTTATATTTGAATTTTAATTCACAATAGGCGTTTTTTATTTATACTTTTTACTGAAATGTTTTTAAATAGAGTTGCAAGTACCAAAAATATTCAGCAATTACAATAGAATTTTGTGTTAGTTGTTAGAACCGACCAAATTCGATTGGCTAAAAATTCGGTTGTCACAATGAATCTGTTTTCACTGTGTAGAAAACCAAAGTTTGTTTTCCAATTCAGCGTTCATTAACGAAATTTAGTACCGCATTGACAAGAAATTGAAACCAATTAGGTGTCTAAACAAACGGTTAAAAAGCCAATACCGCAAATTGCCAACGTGACCACAACTATAGTGAATTTGGAATCGACATTAGTATAGTACTAATGAGTGTTTTCCGTGAAATAGAATCTAATTGGGAAATTTTACTTTATTTTTATATTTGGTATTCTTAAAGAAAATCGTGCTAACCGAACTGGTAACATGGGGCGTTGAGAGTCAATTTTGAATGTCTAAATTGCTATTTCACTGGAGAATTTTGAGTAGATTTTACATATATTCAAAAATTTCTTTAATGAAATGCGTGTTTCCATTAAAAAATCAATATAGAACGTAAGACTGACATCTCATATATTGGATACTTGTAATTTTATTTGCGGATATCAGCGAATTTAACCAGGGGAGAACTAAACATTAACGGACGTAATTTTACCACCAAATTGTTTAAAAAAATTAACCTGGCCAAATAATTTTTGACCTTTTACATATTCGAGTTAGTAAATTTTGAGTATCTTACCACGTGTTATCACAGGGTGGCTACATGATGATAACACGTGATACATTTCAATTTTATCCGAGCACACAGTGGTTACAAAACACTTTTTTTTTAAATAATTCAGTAACTAAAGAACCGTTAGAGGTATCTCAATAAAATTCACATTGTCAGAGCTGAGGTGTTTTTGAGTTGATTTGGAGGAGTACAGGCCCATAGCGGGTCAGGGGGGAATTGAGTGGCTCTCCAAAGTTGCCCATATCGGGTATGTAATTTTTTTTTTTTTTTTTTAATCGCCAAAAATTCAATTATGATATGACAGAAAAGAAATTTTATATATAGATAGTCTTTATAAATCTCTACAAAAAATACTTACATGTGTAGGTTATCTCTTTTTGTTTAAAAGATATTCGGGTCGAAATAAATGTTTACCCCATATTTAGCTTCGTTTTTTTAGCTTTTTTTAAATTGGCGGGCTTAATATTGTCCCTCGAATTTTTCTAAAATATTTGCCAGATTCTCCTCAAAATTCTAAATAATATTGCAGCAAGAATCATATAATTATAAGAATCAGTTAAAAAGTCATATTAATCTAAAGTTGGAACTTTAAAAAAATTTTAAATTTTTTTGGGTTTTTTTTCCAAAAAGGTGGCAATATTTATTTAGTGATAAAATTTGTTTTTTGTTCTGGGCTTTATAATTTTTTTAATGTTTTCAAAAGAAATCTTAATGTAAATGCGTTTAAAGTAAATCCGGAGGAGATTGGGACAAAGATCTGCTCACAAGCCTTATCCAAATTTTGACAATTTTGGAAAATTTTTTTTATATTTTTTTGTTATGTTCTCAAAGCGCAAAGCTGGGATAGACTTAAAATTATTTTGATTGTTTATCCCTAAATGTAAGGTATACATCTAAAAAGTATTTTCTGACGGAGGCTCCTTATGATAACAGGGTGACCATTTTAATTCAAAAAGTCAACTTTTGAAGCAAGCTTTCTCCGAACTGGAATTTTCGGTATTTCGGAGTAAGAAACTGAGAATCTATTTATTTTTTTCTTTTAAGCACAAATTTTTTTATATTATCCTAAAATTTCACGATGATAGCTTCATTAATGTAGATTTTATTTAAGTTCAAATACTAAATTTTTTTTAGAAAAATAACACGAAATACAAAAATTTTTGGTTTTTTGATCAATCAAATGAAAATATTTAGTTGGAATACTTTATTATTTATATTTTATTATTTTTGAAATAACAGCCTTTCCAATGATACCAAACACTTGCATAAAAACTTTACACATTTGTTTAAAAACTAACTGAAACTTAACCACCCTTCAGCGAAATGTGCACATTTTCCTTAATTTCTATAGTAAATGTGTGTTGCAGCATTCCATATACATAAGTGCACAGCAGTTTCAACGTGTTTTTTTAAATAATTTTGTGTAACTTTTGAACGGATAAATTTATTTCAATAAAATTTCACATAATTATTACTGAGGTATTTTCCAACTGTTTTGGAGGAGCACAAGTTTCTAGCTGCTCTGTGAGCAGGGGGGAGGACTTCCACAATGGAGTTGACTACTTTCGGAGGTTCTCCTTCCGACCACAGAGCATATAAAATTTCTTTTCTGTCATATAAATGAATTTTTTACGATTAAAAAAAAAAAAAGACATACCCGAGATGGGCAACTTTGGATGGCCACCCACTTCCCCCTGACCCTCTAGGGGCCTGTACTCCTCCAAATCAACTCAAAGACACTTCAGCTCTAACAATGTGAAATTTTATTGAGATATCTCTAACGGTTCTTTAGTTACTTAATTATTTCCAAAGAAAAGCGTTTTGGAACCACTGTGGGGCAGTAGTTTAGGAGATACAGATTTATTATCAAAAAATTTGCTTTTGACTCCACTGTGGGGCAGATGAGTTTTGATGACCAAATTTTTTAATTTTTCAAATTCTTTGGTTTTTTGGGCGGGGTCTGTGCGCCCCTTAATCGAATACAAAATTTAGAATAGGGATTGATACTTGTTTTAATTGTGAAAAAAAATTAGAAAACCCAAAATATACTACACTAATATCATCAAACATTGAAAATATCATAAATAACTCAGTATGTTTTAATAATTCGCGTAATTTTTACCAGAATAATACATTGACTTCTAGTTTTACTGTTGCTTGTACGAAAATTTATGACCCTAAAAATGGGGTATTTTCAAGATATATGCAGAGTTTTAAAGACTTATTGGGTACAATTGGGTAAAAATTTTTATATAGTGATAAAATACAAGATCTTAGCTGAAAATTATGAACTTTCGAAATAAGTATCATTTTTATCGATTAATATAAAAAATGTCATGCAGTTTTTTTTTTATCATAAAATAGGTTTAGATTGATTTGACACTAGACTGTTTTCCGCCCGGCCAAAAACGTATGCAGGAGTACAGATTTTATGATAGAAGTAAATTTTTTAAACGACCTTTTTTTAAATTGCTCAAAACAGCATATTAACATAATATTTTACTATTATATCTTATGTAGTGCATAATATACAGCGGGTGTCATAAACAAGTAAACAAACTCATCATTTCTGTTTCGCTTTAAAAAGCGGCAAATGTAACGGTCCATTTTTAAAAATTTACATGTTTTTGATGAAGTCAATTTGTTTTCTTTTACATTGATGACAAATATTTGAAATATTATTTCATTTTAAATTTCTTTCTAGAGAAACTTGAAAAGAAGTCGTTTTCGGGCGACTCAAAAATAAATAAACAAGCAACTTTTGGCTTAATTTCTTTAACTTTTTGTTAAAATTAAGTGAAGTTTATGGTTGCAAAATGATTTTAGCACAACAGTGATTTGTTACATTACATTATGAGAGAAAAAAAAAATCACTTTTTTGATTATATTAGAAAATTTGATAAAAATCAGAAAATTTTAATTTAACCATAATTTCGATCTAAAGGATGGCAAATAGCGCACATTTAAGTGTAGGAGAACTAAGAACAACTATTATACAATACGAAAAAGGTGAAACATATAGAAATATATCAAAAATCTTTAATAAAACTTCAACTTTATTCTCAAGGTGGTTAAATGCTTCAAACACAATGAACGCGTTGACCGCAATTACTCTCGTAAACGTCTAAGAATCACTACAAATAGAATAGATAACAATTTAGCTTTAAAATTATATGCTTTCTGCTCCAAAATTTGTATCAAAACTTATTCCGGAAGTCCGAAAACTATGGTCTGAATTTACAACTCACAGAAAAATATATGAAGACCGAAAACATGGTCTAGCTGTACGGAAAATTTTATACATATGCCCAGCAAAAAAAGAACTGAAAAAGCCATGATTTTAACATTGTGTTGTCATTGGAAGGAAGTACTTAGTGGTGAAAAAGAGCTGCAGAAGTTCTCTTTTTAACCCATGGTTGTCATTGGTAGGATGTTATTCTTTTATACTTCTTTTTCATTCCTTTTGAAGTACTTCCCTTAAAACGATGTTTATACAATTTTTTAATAAAAATTCTGTTTTTGCCCTATTAAATAATAATAAAAATGCTTTAAAATTTATAAAATTTAAATTTTGTTAAAAATTATTACCATTTTTTCCCGCTAAAAATTCGTTTATTTTCACTTTTTTGGAAGTAATTATTAAGAAATTCCAAAAATGTTTAAAATATGCACTTTGTTCCACTTTTGAAGTTGTGAAAATGTTCTTTTTTTGGAAGAACTTCATCGTTTTTTGCTGGGTGTATAATAAATCTCCAAAATTTGATGACGTTCTATGCAGATTATGTCTAAAAATATGAAAATTTTGTAAAATAAGTCTCTGGATTGAATAACTTACGATTCGCATGGAATGTAATGTAGGCTATATGTACGTTTAGCTCTAAAATTATTAAACTTTAACCTTTAAGTATAGAAAACCAATACTTAAGTCTGGCGGAAAGGGCTTAATGGTTTGGAAATACATTTCTATTTACAAAATAGGAAAAAAAAGTGGTACACTAAGGTAAAATAAATTCCCAAATTAACCTTAATTTGTTAAAAGGTATAAAGTTCCAAAAAGTTTTTGTTAAATTTTTGTGGATTTTACCCTATAGTAGGAAAATTCACCTATAAATTAGGGTGAATTTGATTCGAAATATATAGCTGAGGAAATAATTAACATTTCATAGTGATCTCCTCAAAGTCCAGATTTGTCACCAATAGAAATTACATGAAATTTAATAAAAAATATAGAGTCGCCATAATTGACCAATCTGATGGACTTAATTATTACTAAAACCTCTTAATTTTGTCCAGGGATATGCAGAATATATGTAGTCACTATACCAACACCATATTCACTAAGTAGTAATGTGTTGAATTGAATCTTTTGCTGTTTATTTTGCTAACAATACATTACATTTATAATTATATGTTACTTTTGATATCTTCGATCTACAACTTGAAAAAGAACCAATTGAGTTCAAGATACTACTTTGTTTACTTATTTATGATACCCACTGTAAATATCAATCTTTCGTTTCTGTAAATTATATTTTATCCTAATATTTTTGTTATAAAATACACTAATTTTTAACTTCCATGGAATGCAACTTAAAATGTTACAGGATGTTTGTTCTGAAAACTTTCTGAAAAAAACCAATTGAGTTCAAGATACTACTTCACTTTAATGCTATGAAAAAAAAATCGTGCGCATATTTATCCCGATTTGAGAAAATAATTTATTTTTCAAAAAAACTCCAGTAGATTTCATACAAAAAAGAGCTTAAGTGCCAGACATTTTCTTTGCTTTATCAAACATTAAACAGTGGGGAAGAATCGAAATAAATCTGTAACTTCTAATCGGCTGGTTGGATTTGCATGAAATTTCATATAGGCGTAGCAGAGGACAGTAGCATGTTGAGTTTAAAAGCGGGATCCAATATTCGCATTAGGAGCTATAGGGGTTCAAAACAGGGTAGTATTGTCGTGGGAAATTTGTAACCATTTGCAAATGTTTGTTCCTTACCCGATTTCCAAGATTTTTATATCACCTTAAAGCCCTTGATAACTCCTTTAGAAAACATGATTAAATGCACTACTTATCTTAAATATTTTTCGAGTTATATACATTTGAAATTTCCAAAAACTAAATTTTACAAGATCTTGGTTAAGATTTTTCCATATATAGCAAAATATATTCATCTGATTTTATTATATTTTATGTAGTTGGTTAAAAAGCAAAATTATCTATCAAACAAAGAAAATTTTTAGTCATTATCTTTATTGATAGTTAAACATAGTTAAACGATTTTGAATTGGAAAGTTTGCAAAAATTAACAAACAGATGGACGGACATTAAAATTCTTTCAAAAAAAATCTAAAAATTGGAAAAGATGGACGGACATTAAAATTCTTTCAAAAAAATCTTAAAGTTCGAAAAATATTTTTTTTCTACTTCTTGGTTAATATGAAAACCAAATGAAAGTATTAAAATTTTGATATCACCTTTATCTGAATTAAGTGGATTTTTCGACACAT
Source organism: Protophormia terraenovae (assembly GCA_951394005.1). NCBI lineage: Eukaryota > Metazoa > Arthropoda > Insecta > Diptera > Calliphoridae > Protophormia > Protophormia terraenovae. Next base: position 39,094,061 of record OX596077.1, on the reverse strand, counting down.
TTAACCCAAATGTATAGACAGACGGACGGACATTGCCATGCTGCCAAAAAATATTTCAGAATTCTAAAAATGCTTTCGTTTATTAACTAATAAGCAGAAAATGGTCATCAAAATTTGGATATCACCTTTTCTTGAATTAAGCGTAATTTTCGTTCCATTTAACCTAAATATACAGACAGATGGACGGACATTATCATTCAGCCAAAAAACATCTTGTAATTCTAAAAATACATTTTTTTACTTACTAATAAATAGAAAAGTTAAACGTGATCATTAAAGTGTTGATACCACCCTTCTTTGAATAATGCATAATTTTCGACCCATTTAATTCTAATGTATAGAGGGACGGACAGACCGTTCTGCTAAAAAAAAAAAAAATCTTAAAATTCTACAACTGAATTTTTTTACCTAATAATCAATAAAAAAAATAAAACGTGATCATTAAAATATTGATATCACCTTTCCCTGAATTAAGCGCCATTTTCGACCCCTTTTACCCCAATGTGCGTTGTCCCGTTCGAGCCCTATACTGCTTTCAACAGACAGACAGACGGACGGACATAGCTAGATCGACTCAGAATCGAACCAGGACTCAGAAAATATGTACTTTATGGGGTCTTAAATGATTCCTTTGACATTTTATACACGGAATGACAAATTCAATATACCCCCCATCTTTTTGATGGTGGGTATCAAATAAAAAAATTATTACCAAATTTTTTAAACAACAACAAATTTTTTTTAACTTTTTAAAATTTATGTAGGAATTTAAAATAACATTATAATATTGTGAAACCTATGTTTATGCATTATGTTAACAAATATTTTGTTTAAAAATTTGTAGACTTCTATAAAAAAAAAAATACAATTGTTTATATTTTTTTTTTTACTAAAACCACAAATTTACAACAAAACTAAGATTTCTCATTAAAAATGCAAGAATCAGTAATTGTGTGAATAAACTATTTAGTATAACCAAAGATAAATTGAAGGACGAGGAAAAATTACATTTAGTTTGTAAAATTGATGGTGATGGTTCAATGATATGTAAGAAGACATATATGGGAACAACAAAAATGAAATTGAAGACAAGAATATCATCTCATAAATCAGATTTGAAGGCAAAGGACAAACCATAAGAGCAAAAAGCAGCACACTGTGCAGTGAGTGGTCATAGACCAAACTTCGAGAAGGTGAAAGTATTACAGGAAGAGAAGAATTACAAAAAGAGATTTACATTGGAAATGTTACATATTATTAATATCCCCATGGATAAACGTCTAAATTATAAGACCCATGTTAACAATTGTGTAAATTATATCGACGTAAGTATTATTAAAAAACACAGAAAGACAAAAAACAGTTGATCACTTGCTTTGGAGTTGAGAAGTTACAGACAAATGACACATTAAAGTTTTTAAAATTTATGTAAACGAAATATCGGAAACAAAAAATTAATGGGAATAAAATATGTAATGAAAATATTAAATTGTTTTTAAATGGGCAAAATCGGTTAATAAACAAGTTATGAGCTAAATACTAGAAACACAGGGTGTTCGTTGTAGCTTCACTTCATACTTTTCTGTTGATATCTATGAAACAAAAGAATGTACGACAACGAAATTTTGTACAGATAGTTTGAGGGTCGATATAAACTTGGAAACAAAAAATGGGCAGGATACACCCACTTTACCGCCCACCCCCCATATAACGTTAAATTTGAAAAAGTTGATGGTGGGTATATAGATTCGGCCAAGCCGAATCTAACATTCTCGCTTGTTAAACCTACAAATAACAATGTAGGTCCTTCAAATCGATCGAAATTACATACTTTAAAAATAATATTTAGAAAAGTTTGGAATACCGAAAGTGTTCTAGAGCTATTATTTCTTGATGTCACCATGATATTTACTACGAAAAATTTTATCTATTCATCAATTCATACCTTAATGTCCTGTTCCTAAAAGAAGAGTAACTTACTAACTAGATGGTAGGCAGAAAGGAAGGCAGGAGTGTAACGAACGTCGTTCTCATATTCATGTTTCATCAAAAGGCCATTAGTCCATATTCAGATGTAGTCAAGTGTAAAACAAGCCTTTTATTCAAACATCACAATACAACAAAATATTACGAATAAAACGCAACATAACACAAAGCAACCATCATCATCATCATCATCATCAGTTTCTCATCATTAACAACAACAATGTCATCATGGTGTTTCTGTTGTATAAACACACTCAAAGTTATTCAATAAAATATCACAGTTGCATGTTGGCATCTAGTAACGCTTGACATCTTTTTTATTCAACTTTATTTGAATGGACTTTTACCACAAAAACTCATATACATATAGAGTTATACCCAGTGAACATAAATTTTAACTTTTAACAAAACTTTAACCCAACATTAGAAAAAAACGCCTATATTTGTTTGGAATAATATTATTCTCAATAAAGTCTACAAGGTTAGGTTAGGTTTAAGAGAGGACCAAACGGGACCGTGTGTAGACCACATTTGTTGATCCAAAGTGAATCTTCGGGAGTTCCTTATCCGCATGTTTAGAATCGGCGTCATATAAAAGCTGCCACTTTACGTTGTCTTGCTCGCCTCAATGTTTCGTTCACAAATTTAATTTAAAAAATTTCAACATCTTCGTAGGATTCGTTCCTCTCAGTTCCTTTAAATTCTGAAAGAAATGTGATAAAGCAACACATTGGCAAAGGTAATTGGAATGTATCCTCCTCAGCATCGTTACACCATCTGCATATATTCACTGAATTCAGACCAAATTTGGTCAGAAAATACCTCAGTTCATTATGGCCTGTAATAATTCCAATATACCGTCTCAGTTCGCATTTCTCCATGTTAAGTAGAGACTTTAGTGTATTTTTCATATTGATATGTTTGCTGGGTGCATTACACATGATTTTTGGAGATTGAGTGTGCGTAAATCTGTGCGTGTCGTTACAACAATAACAAAATTATTGTGCTTGTGTGAACAGTTTTTCCCACACATGTATGTGTATTTTTTTTGTTCATTTTCCGTATCCGCTAGAAATTCAATTCAAAAGTTATGGACTGTCAAAGAACTTTTCAACTTTTAAGCCATTTCCATTTTATATTTAGTTCAAAAGTCACATAATCAGTCAGTTCTTTTTATTTATATGCATGTATGTATGAATGTACGTACATAAATGTGTTTTCAATTGTTAGGGTATTTTACTCTTATTTCGATTGTTGTTGCTGGGATTATTTGCTTGATACAATCTTTTCAGCTTAGTAATTGAGTTCATTTGTTTGGTAATTTAACAATTTTACCGAAATATTGTTATACATTTCCTTGTACACACACTTTTAGATTTATAATCGATTAACATGAGTTAATGATAATTTGTTCAATTCATTGAATTTCTATCAGTTTACATGTTTAAGGTTGAAATTTTTGATTTTTATTTCAGGGCTTTTTGGTAACATGAGAAGTTAAATAGTTCATTTTTACTTTAAAGTTAATTTCGATACTTTTTTAAATTTCTATATAAGAGGTCAAGAATTTTTTAATTTCTAATTTATTTGATTTCCTGCTACAGACGATATCGAACAGCGCACAGTGTGCGATTCAGAAAATGAAATGGAAATAATTATGGAACTTTGGAACGGCTGCTCCGATTTCTATGAAATTTCAGATGGTGATAGTTTTGAACTTGGACAATATAGATTTACAAGGGGGCGAGTCCACAGGGTCCCAAAGTTGGACACCTCGAGTATAAAATTTATTTAAAACGATCCTGATTCCTTATATCTGAACCGATTTTTATATGGGAGGATTCTGCTAGTCAATATCTACAAAAAAAAAATTGTCGTATGCCTGTATTATCTCTTTTTGTTTAAGAGATATTAAGCTTCAAAAATTAAAATTTTTGCTTTTTAGCCTGTCTTTGTGAAGTTTTTTCGCTACAGCGGGTCCAATTTTAACCCCATACTTTTAAAATTTATCTTATTTCATTAAAAACAAATATAAAAATTCTATAGAGAAAGAATTTTGAAAAAATATTTACGGAGTCAAAAATTAGAAGCATTTAAATTTAAACTTTCAAGAAAAGTTGATTTTCTTCCCGTTTTTTTGTCAAAAAAGTGGTAACATTCTTTTACTGTTATATAAAAATTTTCTTAAGTAACATATATAGTATTTATATTTACCTGAAAGATAACTAAACACAAAATACTTTAAAGAAAAAAATGCTTTTTAAAAATCGATTTTTGCGAGAACCAGGGTTTCCCAAATTTGACCTATTTTTCCAACTAATTTCGAATTTTCGGCTTAATTTCTCAAAGCGCCAAGCTGGAATCAAGAAAAAGTTATACTTTTTACTTAGTCTAAAGTGTTTTAAATTTTTTCACAATAGAAATTTTTGCTCCCCGTTATCGGTTGGAAAGATATTGCAAAAAATGAAGAAAATCCCATTTTTGGAAATTTTTTAAAGTTTTTTTGGGAACAAGTGAAAAGTGAACAAGTGAATAAAGCTTTGAATTAAGCTTTAAAAAAATCTACTTATGTAAAGAATATAATTAGGGAATGCATCCAGGGATTTCCCGTCCCGGGATTCCCGGGAAATTAAACATTTTTTATGTCCCGCCTTCCCGGGAATTTTGTCCGGGATTCCCGGGAATTTTAAAAGCACTTAAATGGAAGAAGACTACTTGAATTTTAGCAAAAATTTATACATTTTAGTCATTTTTAAACAAAATTAAACTAAAAATTCAGCTAGGAATTAAATCTTAACGGCAATTCCATTAGTATGTTTTGTGTACACTATATAAACCGGTTTATTTAGGATGACTTTATGGCATTTATTCAATTAAGCATCTTAATAAAATGTCAGCACTAAAAAACAGCTAGTGAAAACTGATTAATTTTAGACATTTTAAATATGTACCTATTCGTTATAAGTTGTTAGTAGTATAGACAACAAGCGGAATTTGTCTCATAGAAATTTGACAAAACATTAAAAGTTAAGAGAAGAATTAGAAAGTGAGTCCAACAAATCCTTAAATATTCATATAATTTTCAACTGGAAAGCTACAGATAATATTCTCTGCTATGTATGAGATCGTCTGGTCTGATCTATAACATGAAATCAAATGTTTTATTAGGAATATTAATAAACAAGAAATTGAAACTGACTGGTCCAAAGTTAATTTTTTCAAGCTAAATTTAAACCTATCTTAAAATATGAAAAAGGACATCATTTGTAAAATTTTAGTCAAAATATTTTCAAAATATAAGCTACGTTTAAATTGGATTACGATATTGAAGCTACAAACAATTTAATAGCGTTTGAACTCAAGTATGAATGACAACTAGGGGTTTCCGAAAAAGTGATCATCAGCCACTTCTTTAAGAATTAATAAATTCTTTTTAGTGGACTTTTAATAATTTTAAATTTTATAATGATTTACGAAACTAGTTAAAAATTTTATTGAATGATATCATTGTCTGAGTAAATATTTTTTAGTTAATTTCTGACATCTCCATTTTCTGTCATAAATACATTGTTTTATAGTTAATTAACAAAGTTGTTTAATTTTGCTTAAAAACTTAATAAATATATTAAAATAAGAATCAAATTTCAGTAATATTTTTTCACTCATTTAAATTTTTAATTCATTCAATTGATTTAATTAATTTTTTAATCTAGAATTTTTTTCTGTTTTTCAGTTTTTACAATTTTGGTGAGAGGTGCAAATTTAAAAAAGCTTTTAATTGAATGAATTATTTACTAACATATTTGTTAATTAAATTTATTTTTTGATTTTTCTGTGCTTTAAATAAAATTAATAATTATTATTTTTGTTTTTGCTTAGTATTGTGTTGATACCCATAAAACTCTTTCAATTATTCAGATTAATCAATTACTTGAATTTAATTTTCGCTACATTTACAATCCTGTTTCAAATCTGATAATGGAAATATTTATATCCTATTTGGGTCTCAGTTGACCTGCTAATGTGAGTAATAATAATAATTATAGTTTTTAGTCCGGGATTCCGGAAAGTCGAAATATTTTTCCCGCTTTCCCGGGAAATCAAAAAGTCCGGGAAATTGCGATCCCTAAATATAATTCAAAAATATTCACTAACAAGAATTTTATTGCATAATTAAAAATGAAAAATATGCAAAAAATTACAAATCCATGCTTTCTCAGCGTTTTTTGCAAAAAGTCTTCAACAAATTTTCGTATTGTAAAAATTTTTATACATATTTGAAAAGAAGACAAAATTTCCTAAACATTGATATTTGAACACAATTTCACCTTATATGGGATGTGGGCGGTAAAGTAGGCGGACCACGTCCATTTTTGGTTTCCGAGTTTATATTGACCCTTAAACTATGTGTACAAAATTTCGTTGTCGTACATGCTTTTGTTTAAGAGATATCAACAGAAAAGTATGAAACCGACACCCTGTGTTTCTGGTTTTTAGCCCATATCTTTTTTATTTATTAACCGATTTTGCCCATTTTCAATCCCAAATAAACCCAAATAAACCTTATATAAGACAAATATTTGTGCCAAATTTCGTCCCCCTACGTTGTCCCTTCGAGCCCTATCCTGCTTTCAACAGACGGACGGACAAAGCTAGATCGACTCAGAATCTAACCAGAACCCAGAAAATATATACTATGTGGGGTCTTAAATGATTCCTTCGACATGTTACACACGGAATGACAAAATCTATATACACCCCATCTTTTTGATGGTGGGTATATTAAAAAATTAAGTCTTTCAAACCTTTTGAAAGACTTAATTGCTTACTTGTCTATTTTAAAGATTTAAAGTTAATTTTTATTGAGCCTTTTTTAAGATCTTTATAATAATAAAATTATTTTTTTTTAACAAAGCAAACTTAAGACTATAATGTAATATTTTAAAACAAGAAAAATATACTTAGCAACATGCTTACTATAATAAGTATAGTTTTTAGAAAGAGAAAATCTCCTAAAACTAAATTATTAACTTAAAATTATCTTATAACTAATTTAAGACTATTTTAAAGCTCACTTGCAACTATCACAAAAGAGCCAAATAAATTAGTAATCAACCCTTATGAGTGCCATAGGTGCTTTTTGAATAAAAGTTATGTCTTATTGACAAATTTAAATCGAATGAAGGAATTTCATTAATGTAACCTATCGGCGATAAATAATTTCCATTTGTCCAATTAAATTTATTTTTTTTATTATAAAAAATATCTAAAATAAATTTATTTTCATGAAAGCTTGTTTTGATTGCAAATTTACTTAGTAAATCAGAAACATATAAACCAATAGGCGTAACCTTAGAGTTATTATAAATTAACAAATTTGAAAAACGTTTTGAAAAAGATTCTAAGTGTTTTCCAATACAGCATCTTAACATTTTTCGTTCTAAAATTTGGAATTCTTTAATTACTTGTAGGGAAATGGTAAACCAAATAGGAAATCCATATAAAATAACAGGTCTAATACAAGTTTTGTATAATAAAAGCGTAGTGTTTAGCGACAAATGTTTATTATTAAAAATCCCATTATTTTATATGATTTCCCTTTAACAAGTCTTATGTTTATTAAATTTAAAAAGCTTATCGAAACTGATACCAAAATATTTTATTTTTTCTTTAAATGGAATTTCAATATTGTCAAGGAAAATTTTTAAACGTTTACTCTTAGGAACCACAAAGCTTTTACATTTACCAGAAGCGTTACGTATACAAATGGCTTAACATTTTGAAGTATTGAACTTAATTCCCCAATAATCGTAATAATTTTTAACAATGTTCAAATAATCTGAGAAATTTTTCAAAGCAGTTTTTGGTGATTGATTCATTCATATTGAACCTGGAAACATGAAATTAAAGATATAAAGTTCTAAGTGCATGAAGGGGTACTTTTCGTTATTATAATATTGCTCATTGAGTTTTTTGTTATAATAATTAACTTTCTGTGTTGAGAATCCTCTAGCCCAATTAGTCACATTCTTCCCTACTAAAATATAATAATAACACTTTAATTTTACGGGTTTTTTCACTTTTGGCATAGGAGTACTGTAAGATCGGGTTTAATGATGTTTATATAAAAGTGAATCTGTGTTTGTTAGCCTGTCTGTCTGTCTGTCTGTCTGTTTTTTTTTTTTTTTTTTTTTTTTTAGTTTTATTTCGATGCTTTTATTATATTTCAACACAAAGGGGTAGCGAAACGCACTATGTTTAAACTGTTAGAAATATTATTTAAAAACTTATGGTTATAAAATTATAAGTAAACAAACACAATTTGAATTTATAGTTTAATATGGTTTTTATTAAAAAATCTACGCTAACGAAATAGCGGGTGTATTGCTCTTGTTTAATAAAGCAATAAAGAAAAAAAGTCTGCGTTTTAGGTGTTTTTGTATGGCAGAAACTGTAGTTTTTGGACCAAAAATTAGTTCTTTAAATCTATAATACTTATATAATGCTTATTATTTTTTATGAAAAATATGAGAACAAACAACCTTTAATACTTTAAGTTTCATTCCATCAAAGTTCAAAATTAGAGTATTTTCAAATACATTTCAAAAATATTTGGAAAAAAATTTAAACATTTAAAAATGTTTAAATTTTGATTTTTTTTTTTTTTTGTCTTTTATATTAAAAATTATAAATATAAACATTTTAGGTATGTCCAACAAAAAATATACTACATATTTTACAGACTATGTATAAAACTACAAATTCAGCCCTAAAATTATAAATTCCTTATAAGTTCACACCTCCATGAGAAAGTTGTATTATTTTAAATACTTATTAAAATTTGTGACATAAATCACCTGTACCATAAAAAAAAAAAAAAAAACATTTGCATATTTCTTTTGTATTATTTAAAGTATAGAAAATGTATCTTTAAATACAAAACATATGGGTGGCCTGTTTAAAATATTTTTTCTTTTACTTTTACAAAAGATTATTAACATTTATTGGCTATAATTATGGCAATTAATTCATTTTCAAGTCCACCTACAATATTTTCCCAAAAAAAAAAAAAAAAAAAAAAAAAAAAAAAAAACAAAAGACAAGCGACCAAATTTAGTTCCTATTTTAAAGCAACATCCGCTTTACACGAAATACTCGTAGTTGCAATAAAAAACAATAACAACATTAAGGTCGATGCTTATGACCTTCTAATTGTAACCATTGCCACAAATATCAGCTGGGGGAAGATCTTGGAAAAACAACAAATTGTGTGAGATGTTGTATTAGGAAAAATTAGAAAAACTCTGTCTAGCGAAATTGTTTTAATGTACAACAAAATTTAATCTTTAAAGAAAAATAATGCGGCATATAATTAGTGTCAGTTCCGTAGTCACATTTAGCTGCTGCAGGTTAACGCCTTCTTTTCTACTCTTATTTACTACTCTATAAACACACATACACAAACACAAACAGACAAGAAGACAGTTTTTATTCATTACAAATTCAAATGTCATTCATTCATTTTGTATAAACGAGGAATGGTTGTAAATAAAAGACATGTTTGATGGAAGAGTCTCTTTTTCCCTCTGTATTCATGTAACTTGTTTGAAATTATTCAAGCATGAGATGTATAAAGGACTATTTTGTTTTTGTACAAAATTCTTATTATAAAATGTTGCCGGAATGTTTTATGTAGTATGTATTTGTGCGTGCGTGCAACCACCAATGTCGGCTTTGATCACAAAAAGATTCTAAACAACTCACACCATTCGGCAGTTGGCTAGAAAAGAAAAAGGTCTTAACCACTATTGACCAAGAAGTAAATACATACACACCATATACATATGTATATATGCATCTAGGCATACATATTAATACAGTTTTTATTTTATTTTTCTACTTTAAAGTTTGACCATTCATGCATCCCTTGGATTGTAGCCCATAAAACTAAAGGTACATATTGTAAAATATAATTATTATAATTATATAAATGAGTGCAGGTTTTTCAAAGACCAACAGAAATAAATAATTTTTTACCCAGAAAATAACAATATCGATGTACATATATATACTACTACATATATATGTACATACACATGTATATACTTATGTTTGTAATAGTAACAGTCTAATGTTTAATAGAAAGTAAAGGACTAAATTTACATACACACAGAAAAAAAAATTGGTTGGAAAATAGTTACCATTGCCAAAAATTATTGAGCTTAATCTAAATTTATCCTTTATTATTAAAACTTTATGTTTAGATTTGTTAAAATAACATTAAAATTGAATTAAGGTATAAGCGATAGTTAAATTACACACAGAAAAAAGATTAGTTGGAAAACAGTCGCAATAATAAAATTATTATAAAAATAAATAATATTTTATTCTAATTATTGAAAATATGTAAATACAACAGATTTTTTAAATTGATGATATTATAAACATAATTATAATAAATTGATGATTACTAAAAAAGTTAATTTAATCAGCTTAACCAATATGTGACTTTATAAAGTTAATTAAAATAAATTTAAAAATAGAACTGAATTTTACTTCTATTATTAATGGTTATAATCATTTGTTTCATAAAAGCAACTAAAAAATTCATTTGAGGTATAAAAAATATAAATTTGGGCATTGCAACCGAATATTTAATAAAATTATTTTGACATTTGTAAAATACATTATTCATAAAATAGAAATTAGAAATAATGTTACATAATTAAAAAAATTCTTTAAAATAAAAACGAAATAAAAATGAAATTGAAAAAAGATTCGGCTGTGCCGAATCTTTGATACCCTTCAACATATTACCATATTACCATCTTACTATCTTATCGACATCATATTACCATATTACCGACAAATAATAAAATTTTCGCCTTAACGTATGCTTTCATATTTTCACATATATAAATCTAAATTTTTTTCAAACTACGAAAATTTGAATATGAAAAAAAAAAAAAAAAAAAACATTCATAGCAGTCTTTGCTTTTAAAAAATAAACAACAACAATTCCACATTTATTTATTTTTTTATGTGTGTATATACAAACTGACTGCATATACAAAGAACAACAACAACACTGTTATTCATTATATTACTTCTGTTGCTAACTAAACTACTTGTCAACTTTCCATCGCAACGTAGAATGAAAAAAAGTAGCGTGAGACATTTTGTACAACCAGTCAACAAAATTAAACGTATCATATGTTTTTGAACATTTACTGTGTAAACAACCCTGTTTTTTGGTTATTTTGTGAGCAAAATAAACCACAGGGTTGTTAAAAACGCACACAGCTACGTAAAAATCTATTTTCTGTAGATTTCTGCGATACGCTACCTAGAATTTTTGTGTCAATAGCTAGATACACACATCTGCATAAAGCTGGTTGAAACAGCTGATTGCGATACGATGATTTTTAGTTGAGTGGTTGGGGCTATAGGCAAAAACGTCACTAATAGTCATTACAATGCTTAATATACATGTTTGTGTATGGATTTATGTATATTCTTAACAGATATGTTTTAGTTTTAAAAAATAAACAACAACAATTCCATATCTATTTATTTTTGTACAGACTGTATAATATACAAAGAACAACAACAACACTGTTATTCATTATATGACTGCTGTTTCTAACTAAACTACTTGTCTATACAAAAAACAAAAAACGTCACTAATAGTCATTACAATGCTTAATGTACATGTTTGTGTGTGTATTTATATTCTTAACAGATTTGTTTTTGGGCCATAACTCTGTTGATTATAAACGAATTTGGTTTATTAAAAAAAACGAAATTTTATAAAAACATTTATGACTGATCTATATAAAAATAAAAATCTATAGCTTGAACAAGGGCTTCAAAAATAAAAAATGCGTTTTCCCCGATATCTCAGTTATTACTGAACCGATTTATTTCATTTTTTCAGAACAAAAATTCAGAAAATAATTTCCGAGCCCCCTTTAAAAATTCGAAGTCCCTGGTATATGCAGAGGCTTCAGAAACAGAAAAACCGGTTTCAAAAACCGGTTTTTAAAGCATATCTCCGCCATTTATATGCCGATCCTGCTGATTCAAAAAACCGAAATTTTATAAAAATATTTGTGACCGATTTGTATAAAAATAAAAATCTTTAGCTTAAACCAGGGCTTTAAAAAATAAAAAATGCGTTTTGTCCGATATCTCAGTTATTATTGAACCGATTTATTTCATTTTTTCAGAACAAACATTCAGAAAAAAATGTCCGAGACCTCTTTGTAAAAACGAAGTCCCTAGTATATACAGAGGCTTCAGAAACTGGAAAACCGGTTCTAAAAACCGGTTTTTTTTAACATATCTCCGCATTGTATGAACCGATCTTGCTGAATTCCAATAGCAAAATTCTCGAAAGCATTTCCGATCGTTTGATATATATTTTATATATGTCAGTTATCGGTGGGCTTCATAAACGCCATTCCAACCGACACACGGACGGACGGACGGACGGACATGGTCCTATCGTCATCATTTCTTACAAGGATCCCGAAAATGTAAACTTTTTTGCTCTCCGACGAAAATTGTGAGAATTACAAACGGAATGACAAACTTATATATACCCTTTACACCTTTGGTGAAGGGTATAAAAATGAAATCATTATTCCTATTGAAGATTTTAATGCGGGAAAATATAAGTTAAAATGTAAGAATTAGGGTGATCGATTATTCGGCTTTTTGGAGAAACCGGTTTTCGAATAGTTCGAATAGTTGGTATTTTAAAAAACCGGTTACACTTTTTTAAATTCAGAAAAAACCGGTTAACCGGTTTTTTTGTAGAAGTTAATATTTCTATCAAAAGACTACGTTTCTTAAAGAAAAATCAACAAATTTTTTATTGTTCAAGTTAAAATTTATTTATCATAATTATTTTTGGAAATAACTATTAACCCATTAAGAACGAGAAAGAAAGATATAGTCGGCCAAGCCCGACAATATCTACACCGTTGTGTGCATCAAAATTCGGGAAGGAGTCTTTTTTTAGACCTGTGGGATTGCGGACCAATACTATGGTTAATTATGGACCGATCTTCATGAAATTCCGCACATAGATTTAAACTTGTATGGAACTTAGATGTGCATAAATTCTTGCTACATTTATGGGATTTATGATCGTGAATCGATAATTTTCCAGGAGGATATTTTTATGGAGGCTTGGTGAAATGATGGACTGATCACAACCAATTTCAACACAGTTCGTCCTTGGTCTATAAGAAAATTTCACTAATTTATGTTCAAAATTGCGATCTGTATTTTGATTTCAAGGTTTACATGGACGGACAGACGGTCAGACGGACGGACGTACATCGTTAAATCGACTTAAAGCCGATTGATATAAACTAAGGTGGGTCTTAGACCAATATTTTTACAAACATCAGCACAACCTATGGTGGTGTAGGGTATAAATGTTGTAAGAAAATAATCATCAAAACTGATAATTAGCTTTTACTTAGCATAAACAACCATGGGTTAATATGAAGAAGCCAGAATCAATTTTATTTAAAAAGATTCTGCATGTGAAACTTTTTGTAAAACAAAATCTTTGAATATATTTAAAAATATTTTCAAAACATTACAAATAACACTTTATGAATTAAAAAAAATCATAAATTTCGATTTAAATATCAGTATTTAGTACATGTTTTTTGAAATAAAAAGCCATTTTTAAAACCGGTTTTTTGTGTTTAAAAAAACCGGTCTATTCGACATTCGAAAAATGAACATTTTGAAAAAACCGACAGCACATTGACAGAAAAAACCGGTTTAAAAACCGGTTGGAAAACCGAGTCGATCACCCTAGTAAGAATATTGTGAACAACTGTGCGCATGCATAAATGCTTTTGAATACAAATCTTTTCAATACCCGTGAATTTTAGTCATTTAGTGGCCCACTAACAATTTTACATGTGTCTAAGATAAGTATGTTGTATAATGGTCGGTGTCATTTTATTTCGTAATGCAAATCAACGTTCGCTTTTTTGTGCAAAACAGATGTAAGAAATCCATGGAGGAGTTCCGTTTTATATATTAATAAAATCCATATATAAGTGAGAAAGAGTCTGTTTTTGAATCTATTTTCTCTGTGGTAATTATTGCCCCTTGATTTTGAAGATCTCTGTGATTAATAAAGAGTTGCAATTACGGTAAGAAATGTTTCATCTCTCTAAGATCCTTTTAAGAAATTTACCTTATGGCTTTTGACTATTTGCAGCCAATTGTCAATATCATTTTGCGGTTTATACCAATAAAGATGTCGTCTCCATTATAAACTGCTACTACAAGAAATAAATCTTTAAATCGTCAATTACTTATTTGGTTGCTGATATCTGTAGCAGTCAATAAATTGTTGCATAGTTCTAATGTTCAACTAAATCCAGAAAATTCCATGAATCCTTTGATTTTACAATTTAAGTTATATATTTATATTTGTTATTGTAATTAGTAATTTTGTTTTAGTATTAGTACGACATTTTTTGTAACAAAAAAACAAAAAAAAAAAAATGTTTTTGGAATCAGTTTAATGTATATTGGAAATATTATTAGATATAGTAACCGAATTATTTTTTTTTTAAGTAATAGCTAGAATCAAATAATCAATTATTGCAATTGAATTATAAGATAGTTTCTGCAACCGACAAAATTCGATTGGCTAAAAATTCGGTTGCCATAACGAAACTGTATTCTCTGTTTAGTTAACTGAATCCATTTGTACTTTATTTAAATTAATTTAGATAATTTGGCAAATACTACCGAATCAAATTAATTAATTTATTTATGTTTCACATATGTTGGTGATTTAAACCGTAAAATTCGGTTGTGAGAAAAGAAAACAAAATTCGGTATTCTCAACCAATACAATCTTATTTTTTTTTTTTGACATTCTTAAAAAAATAAATACAAAAATTTAAAACACAAATTTTTGGATATTAATGTTGAATATTAAACATTTGAAGAAGCCATAAAAAGGTTTGAATGCATATTCCATATCTGTGTAAATTGATATATTACAACATGTTTTGTCTAATATAAGCGTCTTTTTTTAATTTTTAGGACTTGGACTTTTTAGGACTATAATGAATAGTTATTAAACATCGTTTTTCTTAAAATGCTTAAATAAGCAAGACACAAGTTGACTCCATCAAGTATCAGTTGAACTAATTTCCTTTAAACAACCGTCAGAAACAATCAAGACCTACTATATGATACCCTACACCATTGCGTATGAGCATACAAATTTGGGAAGTGGATTTATATTAGAGCTGTAGACCAACACTTTTACTTTTACTGAATGACTGACTGATTCATCATCCCACAGCCCAAACGGCTGAAGCTAGAGAGACGAAATTTGGAACGTAGGTAGGTCTCCCTCCATATAGATCCACTAAGACGTGATTTTTGGAAATTCGAATGTTTAGGGGGTAAAAAAGGGTAAAAACGGGTAAAATCGGTAACCTTATAACTCGCAAACTAATAATGATACAAAAAAAGTTGAATAGTTATCGTTATTCATTTAAAAAATAATTGGACAGGTATCTGGTACTTTTTTGAAAATCGACCATTTTAGGGTGAAAACGGGTAAAATCTGTATTTTGGTACATTTTTGGCACCATATGTATCTTTGAAACCAATCAACATACAGATAAAATTTATGTCGTATTCATAACTTATCAAAAAATGAGAAATACAAATTTGGTGCTTTTTGGAAATTCAGACGTTTAAGGGGTAAAAATCGTACCTATTTTTGGTACTTTTTTCATAAAACATTTTTTTATATTTATTGAAATATTTATATGAGTATTTTAATATGGGATACCACTACAATTTAGAAATTTATTGGAATACAATTTTTGATACTTCGATGGGTGAAAAAAAGTACCAAAAAAAGGGGTAAAGACGGGAAATTACATTTTATTCAAACTTAATAATAAATTTTCAATTACATTAAACATAGAAACATGAAATTAACCCCCAGTTTTTATAAAACGAACGAAAAATTCGTTTCGACAATTTATATTGAAAACAACAAATAAATTTGAAATTTATTTGTTGTTTTTCATACATTTTGACGAAACGAATTTTTCGTTCGTTTTATAAAAACAGGGGGTAAGAAAATGTAGATAGGAATTCACAATATTGGAATTTGTGGCATTTAAAGATACTTGGTCCTGTGGGTAGGAATTCAAGAGGATGGACTTTGTGGTACTTTTTTCTTCTTCTATTGGTACTTTTTTGCATTTTCTGTAATATTTAACCTAGAAACATGAAATTAAATACGTATGGTCCGATGTTGGAAAGAATACACAAGGGGGGACTTTGTGGTACTTTTTCGTTCTTCCACTAGTACTTTTTGAATTTTCTATAATTATGAACCTAGAAACATGAAATTAGGGATATGTGGTCCTTAGTTAATGAGAATCCATAAGAGGGGACGTTGTGGTACTTTTTTGTTATTTTAATGGTACTTTTTGAATTTTCTATAATATTTAACCTAGAAATATGAAATTAAGGACATGAAGTGCTACTTTTGTGGTACTTTTTCGTTCTTCTAATGGTACTTTTTGAATTTTCTATAATTATGAACCTAGAAACATGAAATTAAGGATATGTGGTCCTAGGTGAATGTGAATCCATAAGAGGGGATTTTATGGTACTTTTTTGTTCTTTTGATAGTACTTTTTGAATTTTCTAAAATATTTAACGTAGAAACATGAAATTAAAGATATGTGGTCCTAAATGAATGAGAATCTATAAGAGAGAACTTTGTGGTACTTTTTCGATCTTCAAATGGTAATTTTTGAATTTTCTATAATATTTAACATAGAAACATAAAATTAAAGATATTTGTCCTAAATAAATGAGAATCCATAAGAAGGGACTTTCTGGTATCTTTTTTCGTTCTTCTAATAGTACTTCTTGAATGTTCTGTAATTTTCATCCTTAGAAACATAAAATTGAATCAGAAACCTTAAATGGATTTTGACGTACTTTTTCTTTATTCTAATATTTTTTTTCGTAGTTCTGATATTTATTTTTCGTTATTCTAACATTAGAAACCTGAAATTAAAGAGATGTTATTTATTCTATTCTATTATTTATCTATTAGTCACATTATTTTATACAAAAAAATAATAATAGAAATACTTTTATAGTTTTTTAAATTTTGAACGTGAAAGATGTTAAAAATTGGTACAGAAATATATCAAACATGCCTTTTGTACTTTTCGAAAATTCTTTTTTTTGCTGCAATTTTTGGTACTGTTTTAGGTAATATATTTAAAAAGTTTATTGTTGTAAATTCCGACATAACACCATTATTAAAAATGTTCCCAAGGGAGTTAAGAATCTTAGTTTAAATTTATTATATAGTATGTTTTTTATTGAAAAATTCCGCTAACGAAGTAGCGGGTTTACAGCTCGTCTAAAATAAATGCGTTAATAATAACATCTTGATGATTTTATGCATTATAGAACGATTTCCGGAAGTGGGTTTATATGGGAGCTATGATAAATTATGGACCGATTCTCATAAATTTTGGCAATGTTGTTTCTACTTATATAAAACTTATTAGTGTCGAATATTAACTTGATACTATCTTTAGTATGGGATTTATGCACGTTAAAGTGATTTTCGGAAGGGGGGTTTATATGGGAGCTATGGTCAATCGTGGACCGATTTCCCATCTATTCTGATGGGACATTTATATGGGGGGTAGGTGAAATAATGGACCGATCAATAGGCTTCGTCCTTGTATCATAAAAGTCCCACGTGCCAAATTTCATTCAATTATCTTCAAAATTGCGACCTGTACTTTGTGCACAAGGTTTACATGGACAGCCAACCGTCCAGCCAGACGGACGGACGGACATCGTTAGATCGATTTAAAAAGTGATTCTGAGTCGATTGATATACTTTAAGGTGAATGTTGGATAACTCCTTCTATGCGTTTCAAACATCAGCACAAACACATAATACCCCAACCACCTATGGTGGTGTAGGGTATAAAAAGTCAGATTATACAAATTTTAATTCACAATAGTTATTATTTATTTATAAATTAACGCTTACGAGAACCAAATGCATTCAACTATCGCAATCGAATAATACAATAGTTCATGCAACCGACAAAATTCGATTGGCAACAAATTCGGTTGCCACAACAAATCAGTTTTCTCTGTGTATGTTTTTTAAAAGACGATATACATTGCATAATTTTGTTTAATCATGAACACTTTCGCAATTGATTTTATTAAATTATTACACCACGTTAAATCATTCATATTTAGTTTTTTTATTTATTTATGTTTTTTATTTAATTAAAAGTATATTTTTTAACATAATTTGATTATTACACCATGTGACAGTCATTTTCACACATGAAATAATTGATATATGCAAGAAACTAGAGATCATATGTTATTATTATTAATATTATTATTGACTTTATTTATTTATAATATAATTAGTTATAATTTTATGAGGATTTACTTAAAAGTATGACAACTATTAACATCTATGTTATTAAATAAGGAAACTACTAATATCATATTATTAAGGAAAAGTTTTCTAAAAAACCTTGTACACAGTTAAAAACGTTATAAGAAATTTTAAAAACTACCACTAATCATCACTCTTTAAGAAAAAAAAAAGTTATTAGTGATTGTTTAGCAAATTTCTTATTATTCCACATGCAAACGTTCTGCATCTTTAATTAAATAACAGAGTCAGTTCCTTTGCAAATGAATGAATGCAAATGAATTAAACATTTTATGGTTAAAGTTTCTATGCAGTCAGTAGAATAGTAGAATATCTGGGGTGCAGGTTATGAATAATTTTCAGATTTTTATTTTGTATTATCTGCAGTTTTTTGTATAAGTTTTAGCAGCTTTATGAAACCAGACTTGGCAACCATAGGTAAAGATATGCCAAATACACATTTCGTAAATAAGAATCTTGTTTTTATACCCACCATCAAAAAGATAGGGGGTATATTGATTTTGTCATTCCGTGTGTAACATGTCGAAAGAATCATTTAAGA
The DNA here is from genome assembly GCA_951394005.1 of Protophormia terraenovae. NCBI lineage: Eukaryota > Metazoa > Arthropoda > Insecta > Diptera > Calliphoridae > Protophormia > Protophormia terraenovae. The sequence goes on along the minus strand of OX596077.1, from coordinate 39,074,997 downwards.
CCCCACAAAGTATATATTTTCTGAGTCTTGGTTAGATTCTGAGTCGATCTAGCTATGTCCGTCTGTCTGTCTGTCTGTTGAAAGCAGGATAGGGCAAAATCGGTTGATAAATAAAAAAGTTATGGACTAAAAACTAGAAACACAGGGTGTCCGTTTCATACTTTTCTGCTGATATCTCTTAAACAAAAGTATGCACGACAACGAAATTTTGTATAAATAGTTTGGGGGTCGATATAAACTTGGAAACTAAAAATGGGCGTGGTCCGCTCACTTTACCGCCCACCTCCCATATAAGGTGAAACTTCAACGAAATTGTGTTCAAATAGTTCAAGGACCAATGTAAACTCGGAAATAAAAAACGGGCGTGATTCGCCCACTTTACCACCCATCTCCCATATAACGTAAAATTCGAAAAAGTTGATGGTGGGTATTTAGATTCGGCAGAGCCGAATATAACATTCGTGCTTGTTCTAATTTAATTTTTTCTTAATTTTATAAAAACGAAAATATCATAATATACCCATTAAAATACTCAATATTAAATATTGAAAATACAATATTCCAAACAAATAATATAATTAACTTTAATAGCAACAACAACAGTTTACATGGCAACTTGCAAAGAACTAAAAAGATACATCAACCCCCCAGTAGGTCAAATTTTCAATGATTACATCTCTATCACTGTGCGTGATATCTGATGCTGCGTACTGTTATACACATGTTTTTAGCTTTATGTTCCGGTACATGTTCATCTTTTAACTTTTGTTCTGACACACAATCATTCACACAGTCACACAAATACATGAACTTGATAAAAACTCTGGGTGGTAGTCATATATAGTCATATTTAAGCTCTGTTGTTTAGTGGTGAATAATCTTAATTAAATTACAATAGCAACAAATTGAGTCAACAAAAATAACAACAACAAAGAAGTTAACTTTTGCCACTAACTAAAAAGTTGAACTATTCGCAAAAATCCACAAATGACGACATGAATGATTGAACCGTACATACGATTGTATATACATTCATACCTACAGCTTTATATATAAATGAAATACTCGTTTAATGAATTAAAGAGATGAAGATGATGAAAAAGAGTTCCAAGGAAAATCATCAAATGTCGTTGAAATCATTGAAACGTGTAATCTGTAGCACGTGCAGACATCAAAATAAAAAGGCTGTAATTCCCGGGCACACAAAGTTGATGAAAATAATGTCGATGTTGTTGATAACAAACGGGGTTAAGAAAATTGGCCAGCGAAAATGTAAATAAATAATAAACAATAACAGTGGCGTGGATAAAAAAAGAAAAGGTTTTATTTAATTTATGAGGCAATTGTAAAATAATACTTACCTAATTATGGGTAAAATTTAGGGTGATCGACTCGGTTTTCCAACCGGTTTTTAAACCGTTTTTTTTTAGTCAATGTGCTGTCGGTTTTTTCAAAATGTTCATTTTTCGAATGTCGAATAGACCGGTTTTTTTGAACACAAAAAATCGGCTTTAAAAATGGCTTTTTATTTCAAAAAACATGTACTAAATATTGATATTTGAATCGAAATTTATGTTTTTTTTTTTTTTTTTAATCATAAAGTGTTATTTGTTATGTTTTAAAAATATTTTTAAATATATTCAAAGATTTTGTTTTACAAAAAGTTTGACATGCAGAATCTTTTTAAATAAAATTGATTCTGGCTTCTTCATATTAACCCATGGTTGTTTATGCTAAGTAAAAGCTAATTATCAGTTTTGATGATTATTTTCTTACAACATTTATACCCTACACCACCATAGGTTGGAAGGGTACTATGCGTTTGTGCTGATGTTTGTAAAAATATTGGTCTAAGACCCACCTTAGTTTATATCAATCGGCTTTAAGTCGATTTAACGATGTACGTCCGTCCGTCTGACAGACGGGTCCATGTAAACCTTGAAATCAAAATACAGGTCGCAATTTTGAATAGAAATTAGTGAAATTTTCTTATAGACCAAGGACGAACTGTATTGAAATTGGTTGTGATCAGTCCATCATTTCACCAAGCCTCCATAAAAATGTCCACAATCCCACAGGTCTAGAAAAAAAAAGACTCCTCCCCGAATTTTGATGCACCCATTGGTGTAGTTATTGTCGGGCTAGGCCGACTGCATCTTTCTTTCTCGTTCTTAATGGGTTAATAGTTATTTCCAAAAATAATTATGTTTAATAATTTTTAACTTGAAAAATAAAAGATTTATTGATTTTTCTTTAAGAAATGTAGTCTTTTGATAGAAATATTAACTTCTACAAAAAACCGGTTAACCGTTTTTTTTTTCTGAATTTAAAAAAATGCAACCGGTTTTTTCAAAATACCAACTATTCGAACTATTCGAAAACCGGTTTCTCCAAAAAGTCGAATAATCACCCTAGTAAAATTACAGGTTACACAGACTTTTTCGAAATTAAGCCTGATCGCTATATCATATTATTTTTTAACATCGTCAATTCAAGCACATTCAAGCAATTAGAATGAGATACATTTAACAACTATACGTATTAATTTTTTTATTTTTAATATCGTTATCGAGATTTAAAAAAAAAAAAAAAAAAAAAATCTAGAAATTTTAACAAAATTACTGCTGACCCTATTTTTTTGTCCACACTGAAAAAGGACTATTTTTGCTTGAGACGATGTACCCTTTTAGGGATAATGTAAAATGATATTATTTTTGTATAGGCTTATAACCCAATATATTCGCAATGATTTGGCATTAAAAGTTTTATTGTTTTGCACAACATTTTGTCGAAAACTCAAAAAAATTTAAATAAATATACTTGACCCTATTTTTTTGTCCGTAACTGTAAATGAGGAAAATCAACAAATTTGGAAACTTCAAGTAAAAATATTCTGAATTTTTTTTATACCCACCATCAAAAATATGGGGGGTATATTGATTTTGTCATTCCGTGTGTAACATGTCGAAGGAATTATTCAAGACCCCACAAAGTATATATTTTCTGGGTCCTGGTTCGATTCTGAGTCGATCTAGCTATGTCCGTCCATCTGTCCGTCTGTTGAAAGCAGGATAGGGCTCGAACGGGATAACGTAGGGGGACGAAAATTGGCACAAATATTTGTCTTACATAAGGTTTGTTTGGGATTGAAATCGGTTAATAAACAAAAAAGTTATGGGCTAAAAACTAGAAGCACAGGGTGTCCGTTTTATAGTTTTCTGCTGATATTTCTTCAACAAAAGTATGTACGACAACGAAATTTTGTACGTATAGATTCAGGGAATATAAACTCAAAAAAAAATGGGCGTGGTCCACCCACTTTACCGCCCACCTCCCATATAAGGTGAAAATCAACGAAATTGTGTTCAAATAGTTCAAGGACAAATATAAACTCGGAAACAAAAAATGGGCGTGGTCCGCCCATTTTCCTTCCAACTTTACCGCCCCTCCCATATAACGTAAAATTTGAAAAAGTTGATGGTTGGTTTAAAATTTCGAAAAATTATGAGTAATGAAAGATATATCTGGAGATGGTTTGCTGAAAAAATTAGGTGAATATCGGTTTTAGTTTGGAAAATGTAGTCGTTTAAACATTAGTTTAATATTCCTTACAAAAAGAGCAATTTTAATTTTTTTAAAGTGAATTTTACCAAAATTTTTAACTTTTTTCTTATTTGACGATAATATTTACATCGAAAATTGATTTTATTATTTTAAAAATTGAACTATAACGCTAAATATGTGGCGTTGACTTTTGAGGTTAAGAATATGTTTTTTGGTCCATACAATTATTAGTCCTTAAAATATTTTGACGCCATCTGAATTTTAGTATTAAACAAGTAAAATGCTTTTATTTGACATCAATATTAACATCATTTATACTTCGTTGTCAGCAAGCAAAATAAGTTTGGAGATAAGGAGTGCGTTCGAAAAAATATTAACACACCTGCTCAAAATAATAGATACACCTTGTGGGATGATATTAAAGTGACGATAACTTTGGAAAATTTTTCAGAAATACTTCAAGTTTTTTTCTTTTAGTAAACAATTTGATCTGGCAATGCTACTTTAGTGGAAAATATGGCAAGTATATACATACAAATTTATGAACACATACGTTTTCGATTTAAATACCAAAAATTGTTGTTCATAATAATAGATACAGTTAATTTATTCCTAATTTTTTATACTAAGTAGAATTCTATTGTACTTTTTTGGTTATTCTTACATAAAAAAATAAGGTTGAAAATATTATAAAGAAAAAGCATTCTTACTAGGGTGATCGATACGGTTTTCCAACCGGTTTTTTCTGTCAATGTGCTGTCGGTTTTTGCAAAATGTTAATTTTTCGAATGTCGAATAGACCGGTTTTTTTAAACACAAAAAACCGGTTTTAAAAATAGCTTTTTATTTCAAAAAACATGTAATATATAGTGATATATGAATCGAAATTTATGAATATTTTTTAGAGTATTATTTCTAATGTTTTAAAAATATAGTTTAAGCTTAAAACGAAATTAATTATTGTAATATTAAATAAATAAATTAGTAATAATTACTTCAATTGTATCACCTCTAATATTTTTACACATTTGAATGTTTTAGTAATTCTTTTTTTTCAATATTTTCTTCATTTTTCAAAGATTTTGTTTTAAAAAAGTTTCTCCCACAGAATAGTTTCAATAAAATTGATTCTGGCTCTTATCATATTAACCCATGGTTTCTGTTTTGTTTGTTTTGATGATTATTTTCTTAAAATTTTTATATTATATTATTCGTTCGTTCATATGCTTTGTAACACCCAAAAATATTGGTTTAAGACTCGCCTTAATTTGTACCAATCGTCTTTAAGTCGATTTGATGATGTTCGTCCGTCCGTCTGTCTGTTCATAAAAAAAATAATTAATTAATTAAAATACAGGTCACAATTTTGAACATGTATTAAATTTGAAATTTGGCACACAGGTTTCTTATAGTCTAAGAACGAAGCGTGTTGAAATTGGTTATGATCGTTCCATTATTTAAACTAGCGCCATGCAAATATCCTCCCGGAAAAGGGGTTTAACGATCATAAATCCCTTAAATGTAGTAAGAATTTATTTTATACATGTAAGTTCCATATAAGTTAAAATCTGTGTTCCGAATTTCATGAAGATCGGTCCATAATTGAACATAGTATTGGCCCACAATTCCACAGGTTTAGAAAAGAAGACACTTCCCCGAATTTGGTGCACATCATTGAGTAGGGTATTGTCAGACTTGACCGACTATTTCTTTCTCGTTCTTATTGGATTAGTAGTTATTTCCAAAAATAATTATGTGTAATATATTTTAACTTGAACATCATAATATTTATTGATTTTTCTTTAAGAAATTTAGTCTTTTAGTAGAAATATTAACTTCTGCAAAAAAAACCGGTTTTTTCTGAATTTAAAAAAGTGCAACCGGTTTTTTCAAAAAACCAACTATTCGAACTATTCGAAAACCGGTTTCTCCAAAAAGTCGAATAATCGATCACCCTAATTCTTACATAAAAATTAGATAAAACAACCATTGTACCATATAGGAGAGAAAAATTGTTCAAATCAAGAGAAAAATGAAAAGTAGTTGCTTGAAATTGCATGTAAAAAAATCAAACGACTGAAACTTGTAATAGACCTCATAAAATAACCCCAAAATTGGATAGAAGGATTGTTTTATAGGCAAAAAATTCCCCTTCAATTCTCTGAAGGCTATTTCAGCTGAAATTTTTGATGGAATAAGTCCGCAAATATTCCCAAAATATTCCAGTTCCCATAAGAATTTATTGCATTCATCAATATGATAAATAGAACCATTTGAATTCAGTTAAAAACATTCCCAAACCTTTATATTTTCACCTCACTCTAAAACGGTCGTATTTGTAAATTTGCGGAAAACACAACTTTGGAAGTTGTTTTCATACAAATTATTTTTCATTTCGCCAGAAAATATTATGTCTCCATTTTTTTCCGCGTTCTCATTCGGACTAAAGTAAAAGTTTTTTAAGAAGTTTTAACAGTATCTTAAAATTTTGTATACGCATTGATGGAACTTTTCTGGCATTTTTTCTGTAAATTTGTCTTGCACAAAACGAAGACCAACTCTTTGCGGACCTATTCCATCAAAAATTTCAGCTGAAATAGCCTTGACAGAAATGAAGGGGTCCTTCCCGTTTTTGGGATTCTTTTATGAGGTCTAATACGAATTTATATCGTTGTTTATTTTTTAGATAAGGCATTTTGCGAAAAATATAAATCCCAAATTTGCCATTTCAAACAACGACTTTGCAGTTTTCGCTTATTTTGAACTATTTTTCTCTCCTATTCGGTACAATGATTGTTTCTCCCCATTTTCTGTATCAGAATAGCTTTTGTTTATAATATTTTTAACCTAAATACAACTACTCTTATCCTATTACATTAAAACAATCAAAAAAGAAGGAAAGAATTCGATTTAATATAAAATATTTCAAATTAATTAACTGTATCTATTATTATGATTTGGTATTTAAATAAAAAACGTACACGCAGAGAAAAAACATGGTTACAGCATGATCACCACAACTAGTCAATGATTATATAGCCGTTTTTCGTTGATTTAAATACACTGTGTTCATGATAGCAACGTTTATGATTCTGTTTGATCATTTAATGATTACCCACAATCAAAATTTTAATATGGTTCACTGAATTATAATATGTATTTAAATATGTTTATATGAAATCATATATATGAAAAATCCAATCATTTATTCAATTATACAACTAATAAGTTAATTCTACAACCATTAATTTAATTCTACAACCATTTAACCAATACTTTTATTTGATTTTAAGTCATATTTTGTTTTGCACAACTGTTGAATGTTTGTATTTGAAAATGTTTATGTTTTCCTCAAATATAAAATATTTGTTTTGGACTATAATTTGATTTCACACAACTATTGTATTTTTATGCACAACTGTTAAATGTTTGTTTCCGAAAATGTTTATGTTTTCCTTAAATATAAAATATTTGTTTTTGAATATAATTTGATTTCACACAACTATTTTATTTTTAACGTTAATCATATTTATTTTCTGCATAACTATTGAATACACATTTTTGTGTATAAGTTCAGTAGTTTGTTATTGGCAAACGGTATAGCTGTGTGTTTTAAGGATAACATTTTTAATAAATGCTAAAAATTGTGAAACAAAACCACAAAATAAAAAATAAAAAATAAATGAAAAAACTATGTTTTGTTCTGAAAAACGCAAATTTTTGGCAGAAAAAAAATTTTTACTAAAATTAAAAAAAAATTTTATTAAAATTATAATTAACAATTTTTTTCTAGTAGACTTCAACTATTTGATTACCAAAAGAATTAAAAAAAAAAACAATATGTGAAAAAATTCAAAAAGTACGTTTTGTTCTGCGGCTTCTATATATGTATGTCTATAAATTACACAGGTCAACAGCAAAAAAAGGCTTCATTAACTACTATATGGATTTGATGTTGCATGGTTCCAGTAGTCCAAAAATGGGCAAAATATAAAATTCTATGGAGAGATTTTTTTTAATTTATTTATTCATTTATTTTTTTTTTTTTTTTTGTAAAATTTGTAAATTTTTTTAGGCGTTTTTCCACATAATTAATGATAACTCAAAAAGTTTTAGTCCGATATTATTGAAATAAATTTAAAAAAATTTATATTTTCATGACGTTTAATCCCTTCATATATTGCGTTTCAATCGGCTCAGTAGTTTCGGAGTTATAATAAAAAAATAAAACAAAAAGTATATTTTTTACGTGAAAAAAGCTAGTTTTTTTGTTTTAAAAAAATCATTAAAAAACGAAAACGGCAAAAACTGTTCAGATTTATCACTTTATCGCAAAGTCACATATAATAGTAACAAAATGAGATATCGATCATAAAAATCTATTGATTCTTTTCGAATTTATTCGCAATTAAGTGAATTCGCTCATTTTCACAAAATTTTAGTTTTTTGAAAAATTTCTTCACTTATGTTGTCATAACTCAAAAACAACTTGTCCGATTTTGTTAAACTAAATTTACAAAAATTTTGGCTAACAATATCTTTAAATACAATTGTTTTTGATGCGATCAATAGTTTCAAAGTTATGAAAAAAAATTGTTAGGCAAAAAATATAAACATAGTAAAAAAAATTAAAAAAACAAGTGAGAATGTTATATTCGACTTGGCTGAATCTATATACCCACCATCAACCTTTTATATAGGAGGTGGGCGGTAAGGTGGGTGACCACGCCCATTTTTTGTTTCCGAGTTTATATTGATCCTTGAACTACTTGTACAAAATTTCGTTAACATTTCCCCTTATATGGTAGGTGCGCAATAAAGAGGGCGGACCACGCCCATTTTTAATATCCAAGTTTATATCGAATTTCGTTGTTGTACATGTTTTGTTTCAGAAATATTTGCAGTAAAGTATGAAACGGACACCTGTTTTTCTAGTTTTTAGCCTATAACACTTTTATTTATTAACCGATTTTGACCATATTCAATATCAAATAATCCTTATATAGGAAAAATATTTTTGCCAAATTTCGTCCTACTACGTTGTCATGTTCGAGCCCTATCCTGCTCTCAACAGACGGACATACCTAGATTGACTCAGAATCTAACCAGGACACAGAAAATATATACTTTGTGGGGTTTTAAATGATTTTTCGATATGTTACATACGAAATGACAAAATCAATATACCCTCCCATCAAAATCGGTTAATAAATAAAAAAGTTATGGTCTAAAAACTAGAAACACAGGGTGTCCGTTTCATACTTTTCTGCTAATATTTCTAAAACAAAAGCATGTACGACAACGAAATTTTGTATAAATAGTATAAGGGTCGATATAAACTTAGAAACCAAAAATGGGCGTGGTCCGCCCTCTTTATCGCGCACCTCCCATATAAGGGGAAATGTTAACGAAATTTTGTACAAGTAGTTCAAGGATCAATGTAAACTCGGAAACAAAAAATGGGCGTGGTCACCCACCTTACCGCCCACCTCCTATATAAAAAGTTGATGGTGGGTATATAGATTCGGCCAAGTCGAATATAACATTCCACTTGTTTTTTTAATTAAGATTTTTTCGATCGCACTCCTTAAATGCTGCTGTAGCCGATATAAAAAAACGTTTCTTTAATTTTTAATCATAATATAAATTTTAATCATTAATTAATTTAATCATTATTTACAGATGTTTTTCGATGATCTAAAGTCATATCTTACACTGAAAAAAATCGGAACAAAATTTTTAAATATAGTGAAAATTTTTTAAATTGCATAAAATTTTTGCATTTTAATATTTTTTAACGCCATTTTGACTCGGATGTGTCATTTGTTAATAAATCTAGTTTACGCTATATTTTGAACAATTTCTATAAAAGCGGAATTTGTCAGTAGCGAAAAACATACTTTTCTAAATATTTACGCTAATTATATGAAAGTCTGGTTTCCTGACATTAACGATATATACATTAAACTGTTGGTAATCACTTCGTCTTTCAAAATCTACTCCCTAAATTTAAATTCACTGAATGAGGTAAATTTTATATCAAAAAAACTGCAAATTTTAAAAATTCGTGAATTTTTGGTTTAATTTTTTATCACCGCATAACTTTTCAACGGATAGTACACCGGATACTTGTTCTACAGCAAATGAAGTTCCTAAGTCTTGTCTTTCGATTTTCGACGTTTTAAATCAAAAAGTTGTAAATTGTCAATGCAGAACTAAAATGAATCAAAAACTCCTCGAAAGTTTCAACTCAGTTTTTTTTTTTTGGTATTTTATAGTTTTAAATGCCTATATTTCCGAGAGATTTTACGCGAATGATTTAAAATTTAGGATTTCTTAGTTATTTTGTAAGATCTATAAAAAGCCATCAACACTTTTCCTAATTTTAAACAAACTTTGGCAATACAAGACACCTAAAGTAAGTTTCAAACAATTTCGAAATTTTTAGATTTTCATCATATATGAAAAAGTAAAAAATTCGATACAAAATAATAATTAAAATACCTCCGCTTCTGAGGGGTTTGTGGAGCCCCTCTTCTAAACTTAAAATTACATGCTCCTCTGCTATACCCATGTGATATTTTAAGTAAAACCAATTAGAAATTATAGATTTACTTCCAGAAAATTTCGATTCTACCCCACTGTGCACTGTATCTTTAGAAAAACACACACACACATTAGTAATAACAAGGAAAAAACCCTGGAAAGTAACATTCTTTAAAATTTCTTATTCTACCCTAATGAATAGACACAAATAAAAGAAAATTATTATTATTTTTTTTTTTTTTTCAATTGGCATCAACGTCATATAAAACCGCAGTAATTAGAATTTAAATAAAAAGAGATTGATTAGCAAATAAAAAAAAAAAGAGTACAAAATAATAAATAATCCCAGCAAGACAGAACGACTTCTTGTCAAAATGACCCCTTCGAAAACAATGTTCACATGTGCGTAAGTTATTTACGCTGCTTACAAATTCAAATAAAATATTTTGAAAAATAAAAACGACCCCGACCTGGGAACTTGGACAAAAATAAAACCACAAAAACAAACAACAAGACCGCAAATTCAGAAAAACTAAAGAAGAAAAAAAAAAATACTAAAAAGACCAACGAACCGTTTATTCCTTATGCACTGGCTGTTTGTTGGCAGCGTTGCACAAATTCTTCAAATGCCAATAAATGTGGTCATACTCATACAAAGAAACTTAACCATTCCAGGGTACTTTAATATTTGAACCTTTTAAGAAAACTCAAACAAATGAATCTTCCTCTTCATCTGCTCAAGAGAACAACAAAAAAGCAAATAACAAACCAGAAAGCTGGTTGGTTATTTGGATGACTGTTTGACTTGAAGGCTGGATGGCTAGATGGCTGGTTTAGCAATCTTTTGTTGGTTGCTCTAGCCTGACTGATATTCTTCTTCTTCTGCTTCTTCACATGACTTGAGTTGTATGTATGAAAGTCCGTAAACGGCGGAAGCAAATGAAAAGAACAAAAATATTTAGTTCGTTAGTTTGTTGGCTGTTGCTTAAGTTTGTTTATTCGCTTAGAGAATGTCTTTGAAGTGCGGCCGCCATTTAACACATTCGTCAAACGGTTAAAATGTCACATACAAATGAAAATATGCACAAATAAACAACGGAAAAAGAACTAATGAATACTTTTTATATATTCTTACTACTACTACTACTTCTAGAATTCATGGCTAAGGACTGATGGAAATGGAAAAATGTTTCTTTAGTTGGTTAGTTGGTTGGTTGAATGAATGAATTCTCATACACATACAATTGTAGGTATTTGCTAAATATTTGGATGAAAGCGGATGAATGCTGATGAAATGTTACTCCTTTAATAGACATGAATGAAACAGATGTACAAGTAAAATTGCGCTCCGTGTTAGCTCAACTGTCAGTCAACTTAATGATGATAAAATTTTATAACATAAAACTTTTAAAATTAGATCGTTTTTATAATAATCCAATGTTTTGAATATATTCAAATCAGTGTTCGAAAAATCAGACTCCAAGTAGCAGTAGCAGAAAAATAATAATGAAAATTGTAGTTAAAAATTGTTAGAAACTTGGAGTCACCCAATTACTGCTACTTTCACTTTTAGGTAGTTATAGTTTAAGTTGTAACAAAAAATAAAGAAATAAGATTTTAAAATTTCAGTAGCAAATAATGTTTTTTTTTACTGCTGCTCCACTTGTACTACTTTCCTTATTCTGCATCGTTGAAAGTTTTATTTTTATCCTCCCCCAAAGACGAATAGTTGAACTTAATGCATTTTGATGTGCTTAATACGAATCTACTTTAAATTTTTTCCATCAGGTCTGGATTTTTTTTTTTATGGGCGTGTCTAATGTTTCGCCCATAGTAAAGCCATTACTTTAGTATATTTCCTCATAACTCAAGAACGGTGTGTACGATTGACATAAGTGATACACCAAACGAAACATACTAAAAATATCTTTAAATCACACAGACTTTATTTTTTTAAGTGCTTAATAGTTTCGAAGTTATTTGAAATAAGTGTCAAAAAAAAAAAATAAATAATTTTCATGCAAAATTTTAAATGTTTCAAGTTTATCATCTTTATCTTAAAGCTGGTAATGCTGCGAACAAAATAAGGCATGTATCTTCAAAATTGCTGCACAAATCGTGGTTTGCGTGGTGGCAAAAAAAAATATATATTTTTTCTTGAAACAAAAATAGGTGGACTAGATGGAATTTGACGAGATAAACAAGAATCTGCATTCACTTTTTTTCTATCACGTACTATTTTTTTGTGCGTGACTAATTTAATTTAATTTTTCGCTACTAATTACCGAATAACAATGGAAATATTAAGTGGACAAAAAAATTATATGAACTCAGCTCAAAGACAATTTAAATCACTAAATATTGGATTTCAATTTATCTTAATTAGATAAACCGTTATCGATATATACAAGTGTGACTGCCAAAAGGCAGGGTCATAGTAGTCATGCCCATAAAAAAAAAATCGATACGTGATATTTAACACGTTAAATTCCATCTAATCCACCTATTTTTTTTATATAAGAAAAACAATTTTTTTTTGCCCATTAGTGTATTTCCACTTAACTGTAGGTATGTATGGGTATCCCAACTTAACTGTGAATTCAATCAAGATTTGTGCATCAATTTTTATGATACGTGTTTTGCCAGCTTTGAGATAAAGATGATAAACTGAAACATTTTTGATGTTTTCACACAGAGAAAACACTTTCATTGCGGCAACCGAATTTTTTGCCAATCGAATTTGGTTGGTTGCATGTACTTTCGTATAATTCGTTTGCAAGATTGAATTTTAAACGAATAATTCGGTGCATTGAACTTAATTTAGAAAATAATTCGGTAAAAAATTATTGACATTTAAAATGACTATTGTGAATTATAAAAATGTAGATACACATTTTTGTTTTTTCGTTTTAGTTTATTTAAAATTTAAAAAATATACATATTTACATTTGTGCATTATAAAGACTAATATATATGTATGTAATATCTTACATATGAATTTCTGTTGGCGGTAAATTAATCTTGATGGCCATGTTTCAATATAAAAGCTATGATGTAAACGTAGCATAATAAGAAGCTAGTAGACTGGACAACAAAAATTGTAGGAAACCGAAAACTTTCAGTATTAGTCGGCAACAGAAAGCTTTCAACTTGCGTAAAGGTACAGCTTATGAAGTAGAACCAGACATTGATAGATATCTGGTAAAGTTCATTAAAAAATGTAATAAAGCATTTCAATATAACTGCATCTTTGAACTTACCAATTGTTGTAAGAAATTATGAGCCATACCATTGGCAAATATTTTGCTTATAATTTCTAGCCCATTACTGATTAATATTTCTAGTTGTCTTTATAAAGCTGTAAAGCTGCAGAGAATAATTAGTATAATAAACTAATATACATACATAAACAGCGTAAATATCTATTCCACTCCAAATCCTATTGGTGTTAGGATCAATACAAAATACATATTTTTAATTTTATTTATTTTATATTTTTATGATTTTTATTTGACAATGCATTTTCCAATGTCAATTTATTTTAAAATATTAGAAAAATCAAATACAATCAATTTTCGATTAAGATAAAAGAATTTGAGTTTGCTATTTTCTTTATTTGGTTATAGCTTTTTATACAGTAAATTTAATTCAGTTGCATTAACCGTACTTGCTAAACAATTTTAAAAAATATTGTAAATTGGTTCTAATTTCCAAATTATTTATTATAGGAAGTTAAATTCCATTACGATTATAACTTATCTGCTTATAATACGAAAAAACTGTTAGGTTTTAAAATTGTATGTAAATACAATAGAATTGTCTGTATAATTATTAATTTTTTGTTATTTTGACCATTTTCCTATCAATCTTTTTTCTGTGTGTACTTTAAGAAATAAGTTTTAGTAAAAAAAAAAAAGAAATCTTGAATTTAGCATGAACATTTTTTTTGGGACACTTATTTCGAAATATCTCCAGAACTATTGAGCGGGTAAATTAGTTTATTTGTAGAACGACTTAAAGCCAGGTTTATTCCACCTTTTTTGGTGTATTATTTATATAAATCGTGCATACAGTTCTCGAGTTATAGTGAAATATACTCGAGTAATCGGCTAATTTAGGGCGCAATATTAGACACGCCCATAAAAAAATCTTGACCTGATGGGAGAAAACTGAAAGCAGTACCTGATTTGTGTAACTATGTGAGAAATTTTTGATTCGAAAAAATAATACTCATCTTGTATAAAAACAGAGCCAGTAAGAGAAAATTAATTATTTTTTGTTTACTTCATAAGTATTAAGTATAATAACCCTGTGAGAATCTGAATGACTACTATAATAGTAAATTATTTTTCGATTCGAAAACTTTTCACAAGTTACAGAAACTAGGTATAGATTCGAATTTAGCATGCGGAATTCCATCTAGTCAACATGTTTTTTTTTTTTTTTTTTTTTTTTGAAGGAGCACGAAAAAATTTATTTTTGTTGGCCAGTGTTATTAGAAATTTAAGACTAAAAAACATAACAAATTGTTTTACTAACGCTACTGCAATTTTTATTAACAATAGCTTTTACTAAAGTTTAGAAAAGAAAGCTCCTCAAGCATATATAATGGTAATTAAATAATTATCAAATGAGAAAATATTTTAACATGGAATTTATTTTTTTCCTCCCCAAATATTTTTTTTACATATTTTTTTGGTATTTTCCAAAGTTTATAATTATATTTTGTTCAACATCAGAAACGAAACAAGTCCGAAAAATATAGTCTGTCAACAAAACAAGTATGTGCATCAAAATTTGGTGAGGGGGTTATACATGTTAGACTTGTGGCCAATTGTGGACCGATAGTTTTGCCAAGTGTAAAATAAAATATACGAATACAGAATATTATGTTGACACTAACATTTACATATATGAACTTATGTGCTTTAGGATGATTTCCGAAGGTGGTTTTATATGGGAGCTATGGTAAATTATGGACCGTTCCTCATAAAATTTGGTACTGTGATTTTGAATATTATGTTCATACGAGTACTTAAAGTTATGGGATTTATACATGCTAAAGTAATTTTTGGAAGAAGGTTTTTTTAATGGGAGCTACGCGCAATTATGGACTCCATACTATGGAGGCTAGTTGATAATAGACCGATTATACTGTTCAGGGAAAAATCCAAAGACAAATAGTTGGACTTGATGTGCTAAACACGAATAAGCTTTTAATTTTTTTCCATCAGGTCTGGATTATTTCATGGGCGTATCTAATATTTCTTCCTAACTCAAGAACGGTGTGTCGATTGACATAAGTGTACACCATAAGATGCTACCAATTTTTTATGTGATAAATAGTGTTGGAGTTAATTAGTTATGGAGTGATCGTCGTAAAATTTTGTATTTATATTTGTGCTTATATAACTCTTATATGTGAATCATTCCATTTAAAATCGACACGAAATATTATAAATTTGGACCTCAATTGTCCGGATATAATGAAAAATGGTACAATCATTATGCTCGTCAAAACTAATACTAGTTTAAAATTTCTGATAATTTTATTATGTGGTTCAAAACATAGCGATTTGAAAGTGTAAAATAGCTAAAAGTTATATACACAAAACTACAAATATCTTTCAAAGTATTTATGATATAAGATCTATTGAGGTATCATAATAAAAGGTATTATAATAACCTATAATAATCTTTATAATCTGAGTGATTGACTGACTTACTTGGCGATTCATCATCGCACAGCCCAAATAGTTAAAGCTAGAAAGATGAAATATGGACTGTAGATTGGTCTCCTACCGAATAGATCTAGACGGAATTTTTGGAAATTTGAATGTTTAGGGGGTAAAAAAGGGTAAAAACGGTAACCTTATATCTCCTAAACTAATAAAGATACAAAAAAAGTTGTAATAGATATCGTTATTCATTTAAAAAATAATCGGATAGGTGTCTGGTACTTTTTAAAATTCGGTCTTTTAGGGAGAAAATGGGTAAAAAACTTTAATGTGGGACTTTTTTTAACCTTATCTATCTTTTAATCCAGTAAGTATAGAAATAAATATGCATCAAATTAGTACCTTATCGAAAATTTGCGAATACATGTTTGGTACTTTTTGGAAATTCGAACATTTAAGGGATAAAAATAGTACCTGATTTTGGTACTTTTTTCACAAAATATTATTTTTTTACTGACACACACATATCATTATTTTAACATTCAATTAGTACAATTTAGAAATTCATTGGAATTAGTGTTTATAAACCGGTTAACCGGTTAACCGAAAAACCGGTTTTTTCTTCAAATTTCGGTTATTTGCGAACCGGTTAATTTTAAATATTCAATTTCGGTTAACCGGTTTACCCGGTTTTTCTGTGTCGGTTAACCGGTTTCAAAAATTTGCTAAAAATATCATAAAATTTCGTCCTTTAGTTGCTTTTTTCTGAATTTAAAATATAAGAAAATATTTTTAAACTATTAAAAATGTTTGCTGTTTGAGTTAACAAGTAGCCAGGTGAAATATATTTACTTGTTTGAAGTTAAATATATTTTAAAACTGTATGTATAATAACTCAGATAGATAATTAAGCATTCCACTTACAAAAACTTTAATTTCATGCGAATGAAATTTTCCAAAAGAAGAAAATACTTATGTAACATTAAACCTACTAATGTATAGCTTAAGAAAAAAATAAGATTTTATATAGGATAACAAGAATAAAGACTTCAAAAGTAGAACTAAATAAGTGCAGAAAATGTACTTGATTAATAATCTTCTAAATGATTAATAATCATCTAAAAATTAAAAACAAATCTCTTTTTAGCAGAAAAAATGTTATTTATTTTTCCAATTTTATGCAGATTTATTTATTACATTTTTTTTATAAAAATTATATAAACTTTTCCTTGAGAGAAAAACTTTGAATGCGGTGAATATAAATTATTATATAAAGCACATTATATTATATATTGGATTGTGCCTAAACACTTTGTTTAGGCACAATCCAAAATATGTCGACATGAAATAAAACAAACCAAATTCAATTTTAATTGAGACGTAGATCTCTGTTTATTTCAAATAAATGTTACCTCGTAGAAGGAATAAGCAAATTTATAAATATATTGTGGTGCACGTAGTGCTTAAGTCGAAGATAATATAAGAAGCGAAATTAAAAGCTATTAGTTTGGTGGCAAACAATATTTAAGTCACCGTTAGCGGTTCACTCGTTAGTATAAATGTCAAAATACTTCCAACAAAGTTGCAAAAAAGGGAAGCAAGAATAAATTCTAACGTTGTTAAAAATAGTATATTTGATTGTTATAAAAAAAGGAGCTAACAACAAATCTAACTTAAACACACTTTTTTTAACCAAAAATATTTTCATTAAGCTTCAAATTAGAGCAATTATTTAAATGTCGGTTAACCGGTTTAACCGGTTTTTTAGTAGACGGTTAACCGAAAAACCGGTTTTTTAATTTTATCCAATTTTCGGTTAACCGTCAAACCGGTTTTTTCAAAAGTCGGTTTTTTATAAACACTAACTGGAATACAATTTCGTCATATCTAAGGGGAATAAAAAGTACTAAAATCGGGAAATTAAATTTTAATTAAATTAAGTAATGCATTTTTTTATTATATTAAACCTAGAAACATGAACTTAAAGTACATGTAGTTCTAAGTGAGTGAGAATTCTCAAAATGGAATTTAGTGGTACTTTTTGTTCTTCTAATGGTACTTTTTGAATTTTCTATAATATTGAATTTACAAATATGAAATTTTACTTTTGATACTTTTTGATTCTTTTACTGGTACTTTTTAAATTTTCTATAAAATTTAATCTAAAGTCATGAAATTAAAGATGATCCTAAGTGAATGAAAATCAACTTTCAAACGTGAAAGTAAATATATATGGTTCTGTGTTTAGAATCTACAAACCCTATTGGTCTATTATAATAGAAATAATTTGGTAGCTTTTGAACCTTCAAACATTGAAGATGTAAGAAATTGGTAACTAAAATATTTAAAAATATTTATTGTTTATTGTTCCTAATGCTGACAGAACACCAATATTATAACTGTTCCCACGTGAAATATTAATCATAGTTTAATTTTACGTTTTTTTTTTTTTCAGTTTTGATATTTCATTTTGTTTTTTCTAAATAATCAGGCTATCGTTTTTATCTGGTCTATATAGGAGAACTACAAGATCGGGTTAAATGAATCTGTGTTCATTTGTCTGTTTTTGAATTTTCGATGCTTTTATTTTATTTCAATACAATGGGATAGTGAAGCGCACTGTGTTTATGCTATTAGAAATGTTATTCAAAAATTTATAGTTATAAAATTATAACTTAACACAATTTGAATTTATAATATAGTATGGTGTTTATTAAAAAATCTACACTAACGAAGTAGAGGGTATACTGCTCGTTATATCTATTTAAAAAATGGTATTTTTAAAGAGCTTAAAAAATGTATGTTAATGGTGAAAATGTTTTCTATAGCCGTGGTAAGTGACATTCTAGGTCTCGCTATAGTTTATGAATTAATTTAAAAAATTTTATAATAACTACGAAATATTTATTTCAATTTAAGTTTCTTATTTTATTCAACGAACGTGTTCAATAAAACAGAATACTAATAAGTTGAGTCAATAAACTTTTACGTTGAATTTTAAGACTGTATAAGTGTTAACGTCAAATACAATACGTTGTATTTGACGGACTTGACGTTCGTGTTAGAAAAAATTATCACAATTTTTAAAATTCTTCATATACAAATACTTAGTATTAAATGTGCCATATATTTTTAAATATGTATCTAATAATTGCTAACTTTATCCAAATGTAATAAACCATTTTTAATATGTATCTTTTAGTTAATTCTCTTGTGAATATTGGATATCGGATATGATTAAGTGTATTTGTAAGCAAGAATATATACTTTTTAATGAAACAAAAATTCCTAAACACTCATTTAACAATTTTCAATTATTAATATAAAGAATTTTTCATTCCTACATATAAAAGGAGCTTCTGATAAACCTAATTAAGAGATTTTAAAAGCAACTAAATTTCTAATTTAATACAAATAACTTTGTTACCACTGTTAGTATTTTTCAATACATGCTAGTAATAAGATGATTTGTTGCAGAGAAAAACCCCACTCACATGCAGTCACATACATATGTATATGATTGCCACAACATCTCGTGATGAATGGCGGATGGAAGAATAAACGTTTGTAGCAGCATTAGTAGCATTCACTAAAATGAAAAATCAGGAAATTCTCACAATTCCCCAACGTGTATACTCGTAACGTAACTATTCGAAATAGCTATCAAAAGAAATGGAAAAAACTTCAGTTCAAAATTCGTCGGTAAAGCTTTTGTACACATACATAAACATAAGAATATAATGTTCTTTGCTGCTTCAACTCAAGTGACACGTTGCTTTTTGATTGGATTTTAGTGCAACGAGATGGATAGGCACGAAACAGATGAATGTCAAGTCAGCAAGCAGATCAAACAGACCAACAAACAGTTAAGACAATAACAACGTCAGCGGGTTTTATGTAGAAAACTCCAATAAGTACTATGTACCAAGTTGAATGAATGATGATCAAATAACTTTGGACATTTGTCGTGTTCATGATCAACCCAAAAATAACGAAAAATAAAATTGTTCATTTTCTTTTACATTTTTCTTTTACTCATGCTTCGTTTTTCTCATCTTCAACTTCTGGCAAAGGTTTCGTATTGCATTCTTTTTTTTTGGGTTTGAACGTTAAGATCATGTTTAGCCTTGAATTTATGTTAGTGCTCATTAAAATTTACTCTCCCATACAACTCGTAAATCCCATTTGATCTCTACTCAATGTCAACATCATGTTGATGTTTTAGCATACAACGCTTTAACCAAACGGTCCAATGATAGCGATGATAATGGTTATGCTGTAACTATTCCAATAAGTGTTGCCAGGTTGGTTGAAATTTAAAATTCGAAATTTTCCAATTTTAAAAAATTCAAAATTCGTTGTTATTTGACTTAACTTTGCATCTATGTTAATTACTTATATTTATATTTAAAATTTCCTCTAACTTAAACTAATTTAATTATATGGTCACTCTTAACATACAATTTAACCATTCTGAGACTAGCAGTCAACTAGTCATTCACTCATCGAGTTAGTTGCATATAACTGGTTGCAGCTAACCAATTTGAAAGATTCTAAATTAGTGTATTGCTTATTTTGTAGTTTCTTGCTTTTAGAATTTGCATGAATATGTTTTTTATTTCGCTTTACGTTCTAAAAATGTCACATATTTGATGTTGTTGTTGCTAACAAATGATCTTTTGTTGTCTTAAGTTAATTGCTAGAACTTGAGAAACTGTGGTGAGAAACAATTTTTCAATATATGTATTTTTATATTTAACTATTTCTTTACTGTTAAAGTAGAAGTTGACTTTCAAGTACAATTTAAAAACCGACCTTATACATTAGAGTGTTTCGTTGAACAAAAATTTGTAGGAAGAAACATACAAAAAAAAAATAATAATAAAAACAAGTGAAATCGGTCAAGATCAACCATATGATACCTATACCATTGTGTATGTCATCAAAATGTGGGTAGGGGTCTTATATAGGGCCTGTTGCCTATACTTGTACGATATTTAGTGTAATTTATCCTATATACTACAACATACTTTGTAGTTTTTGTTTCTGCTCAATTCCTAGACAAAGAATTCAAAAAAAAATTTTGTTTATATGAAAGTCTAAACAGGGACAATAATTAAAAAAGAAAAATATTTTTCTTTATATAAATAATAGTAACAAAATGATAAACATAGTATTATTGTTTTATTATTTTGGATCCTTTTGGTTTTAAGTAAATTATATAGCCGTGTACAGTACATACAGTGAAATTTCGCTTTTAAAAAAAAATTAAAATAGGTGGCAGCAAACACTGTATTCCTAGCACCCTTACCTTATTGGTAAAAATAATTTCTGATGGTAAAACATACAAATTTCTGCAAAAATTTTGTGCAATGTTCTCCCGCAGTTATTGAAGATTTCAAAAAATATAATCCAAACCAAGAAACACGAACTCGCAAGTAAAAAAAATCTTCCAAGTGACTCTACTAGGGTGATCGATTATTCGACTTTTTTGAGAAACCGGTTTTCGAATAGTTCGAATAGTTGGTATTTTAAAAAAACCGGCTGCACTTTTTGAAATTCAAGTTAATATTTATATCAAAAGACTACATTTCTTTAAAAAAAATCAATAATTCTTATAATATTGAAGTTAAAATTGATTAATTACAAGCGTATAAGCCTGACAATGCCAGGAAAAAATAATATTATATGCACAAACAAATCCGAAAATTAAAAGAAACAAATATGAACAACATATGGACACCTTCCTCTCACTAATCGAAGTCAATTATTTGAAGCCGTTAGAATTTATTGGGATAATATTGATTAAAGTTTTAAATTCGTAAACCTTTCAAAATAAAAAAATCGTCGTAATGCGCTCCCTGACCGAAATGCAGAATCAGTTTTTGAAATGATTTGGAGAGCAAATAAAAAGTATAGCAACTCTAAAGTTCTTAATACCAAAAACAGACTTTTCGGTCCCTGATAGAAACATCTGGCTCTGTTAGAATTTGTATAATGAATAGTTTTATAAGTAAGCCGATTTTTAGTTTCTTATATCGTCTGGGAGCTACAGAAAGCTCTGGAGAGAAAACAACGCTTAGGAATGATATATATAAATCCATATATATAGATCCACGTATTTTCGCTCCCTGATAGAGATTTCAAAATCTGGCTCCGTTAGCATTTGTAGGACGAATAGGGTTATAAGTAAGCCTAATTTTATCCTCGTTTATCCGCTTCCTGATAAAAATTTCAAAATATGGCTCCGTTAGGATTTGTTGGACGAAAAGTTTTATAATTAAACCAAATTTTAATTTTCTACGTCGTTTGGGAGCTTTAGAAAGCTTTGGAAGGAGAAAAAATGCTAAGCAAATTATATATCTAGATGACTAGAAGATAATTATGTTTGAAAATTGTAGAAAAGAAAAAATCATCAACCATTAGACTAAATTTTAGTTAGCATAAACAGAAACCATGGCTTAATATGGAAGCGTGTCTCAATTGAAATGATTCTGCAGGTGAAACTTTTTTAACATAACGCCTTTAAAAAATAATGGAAATATTGGATCATAAAAAATTAAATTGGGTGTAAAAATATTACAGATATTAAAATAGATTAAAAGAATTCATACAGGATAATTGTTACTTATTTATTTTTTTAATATTACAGAATAAATTCCAATACCAAATAATATGACCCAAAATTAGTTCAAGTCCGTCAAGCACTATGGTGGGAAAATCAACATTTGGGAATGTTTTTAATATCATAGTCCATATTTTGAATGAGAGGTAACATGTATGCCCCAATGTATGTGGAAATAGTAAGAACAGTCATGTTGTCTTATTCAGAGAAGAATATGCCACTCAAAACTGAATCACGTAGTTCTGTCTGTACAGGTGTATTTTATCGATGCTATTATTATTTTGCACAGCAAATTTCTTGTGTATTCAATCTCTTTCAGTATTTTATCAGAATTACGATGTTTAATTTTAAGATTTACTTTTTTTATAAAATTTGGGAAACAAACATTTCTTGAAATAAAAAAAAACATCATCATTTTATTGAATGTAAAAATGTTACATATGGCGCTACTATTATTTTGCACACAGCTGTATATGAGGCAAATCAAAAAATTTCGAAATTGTTTGAAACCTACTTAAAGTGTCTTATATTGCGAAAGTTTGTTTTAAAATTAGAAAAAGTGTTGATGTCTTTTTGTAGATCTAAGAAAACCTAAATTTTAAATCATTCGCGTAAAATCTCACGGAAATATAGGCATTTGAAACTAAAAAATGAAAAAAAAAAATAAGTTTAAACTTTCGAACTTTTTTGGATTCATTTTAGTTTTGAACTGACAATTTGCAACTTTACGATTTAAACCATTAACCAGACGAAAGACAAATCTTTGGAAATTCATTTGCTGTATAAAAAAATGAAACCAAAAATATAAGATTTTTTTTTTTTTTATTTGTGCCATTTAAATTAAAGGAGTAGAATTCTAAAGACGATGTGATTACCTACAGTTTAATGTATATCTCGTTGATGTCACCAAATTTTAAAAAATTCTAAAATTTTGCAGCTTTTTTTATTAGAGATTTTACTCCGTTTCAAAATGGAGAATAATAGCTCTTGTTATTATGCATCATTTTACATATATGTATCTCAATCAATGTGCCCTTAATAGAAATGCTGTAGAAGGTACCCAAACTTGGAGAGAAAAAATGTGAATGGCTTCAAGAGGTGCCATTTTCGCGAAGAACACTCGCAACGTTATTTCAGTGAAGCTGGAGTATTGCATTATCATAGAAGCTTTCCAAATTACATTTTAAAATAATAATTTGCTAAAAGTGTATAGTTATTTTAAAAAAATCAGAAATTTTGCATATTTTGTTATAGCGGATTTTGGCGTTATAAGTCAATTTTAATCTGAAATATGTTCTTGTGATAAGTTTTATTTACGCAACGGTTTTCATGAGCTAAGAACGCGATGTTTTTAGTTTAATATTAATAGTCGAGACACACCCAAGGCGACAATTAAAATTTGCGATGATATATGTCAATCTGTAGCTGCTTTAATATTCAATATCAAAATCAGTATGGCGTTGGAAAAAAAGTACGATTTTGCATTTAATGCAACTTTAGAGATTTAATTAAGTGCAAATAAAAAATGTGTTTAAATGAAATTATCTTACAAGTCATTCCATTTAAAACCAACCAGCTAATTTCCTCACCTCTTCCGAATTTTATAATATTTGGCACAATCATTATTCATGTCAAAACTAAGACTAATTCAAAATTTGAAAGTGCAAAATAGTTCAAAAATTACACAAAATTACAAAAATCTTTCAAAGAATTTTTATGATATAAGATTTATTGAGATGTCATATTAAAGGTATCAAAATTATCTTTAATATGACGTATAACATGACTTTTTTCTCAACATTAAAATTGTCCATATCTCGCGATTTTTGGTTCGCAGGCAAAAATCTCAAAAAAAATGTTTTTTGTTTTTTTTTTTTTTTTTTTCTTTTTTAATTAATTTAAAAAAATATAAAATATTTTCTATAATCGTGGTAAATAGCATTCTCGGACTCGCAATATTTTATGAATTATTACAACAAATGTCATAATAAATACGAAATATTTATTTCAATTTGTATTGTTTTGTTTATAATTATTATTATAATGAAATTCGGCAAGAATATTAACATTGAATTCATGCTTGAAGTTTTTCTTTCAAAATAATTATTTTTTTGTTTCACACTGCGTTTTATTTCGGCAATTTTTGGACCACTTCATAGGTTCTACAATTTTCATCCGATTTTACCAAGCCATACCTTTTTGTTTTACCAATGAAGTATAGAATTAGGTTATGTATTAAAAAAGTATGTCCTTTAATAAAGTGTGGGTCAAAAATAGATATAACTTCAAGATAATAGAAGAAAACATTCAGAAACTGAATTTGTGTCCTAAATATTCAACATAGTTTTGCTGTTAATTTAAATGCGTATATACTTTTTGAAAAGGATAATTTCTTGTCTTTCTTAAACAGTTAAAAAAAATTAATTTAGTCAACTGGTATTCTAGATATAAAATTTTAAAACTGCGAAGTCGGAAAAATCGGTCTTTCGGATATAGCTCCCGATTTTAAGGGTATACATATTTAAAATACCTAAAATGGTATAATAATCTACTGACCCATATCTATAAACTACACTATATTCCAAATATATTTTTATTGTTGTAAAAAAATATTTTAAAAATACTATAAAATCTCTCTGGTGCAAAATTGAGTAAATGCGAGTTCTATTCGTTTTGTTGGATTTTTTCTTAGAGCTTCATGCTTTTATTTTTAAATTAAAAATTATTTTATTAAATACTTCACTATTTTTATTTTTATGCAACGACAAGAGCACAAATAACAAGCATGTACTCATTTGTGCTCCCTGCTGTATATATTAGGCTACACCGAAAATTTCCCAACTTTCGAATTTTGACCGTAACTCCCCCTAGAATTGTTCTTTGGGTTGTAAACATGTAATGTGTAAAATATTAGTAACATTGGATATCGTTAACCCGTGCCGCATCGGAACTGAAGTTTGTTTAAAGTTTTAAAAATTTGCTATTAAATACTTTGTTTTGCAATTAAACGTTAAAAAGTCGTAACATAATTATCTATCAAATAAGATATAAAAAGAAAAAAAATTGGTTAACAAATTTTAAAGTTATTACGAATTCCCCAGACCATTATTAATGTATTTTGGAACACTTGTGTAAGGAGAGTACAACGAAATTTTTAATTTTTTGATAGATGTTTAAATAAAGAGCTATTTTCAATAAAATTTTAACCATAATTATTGAAAAATACGTTTTTGTTTTCGCAAGATAATCCAAATACCTTTTCATGCTAGGTTAAAAAATTTTTACATTTTTTAAGACTGTTTCAAAAACTCCGCTTTCAAACTTTAAAAAAGTTTGTTAAACTACACAGAAAAAAGTAAAAATGGACTTCAATTACGAAATATAATTAAATTCCAATATAAAATTAATTAATAATTTTATTAAAAAATTATTTGAAATATTTTTTTCTGTGTAATTTGAAAAAAGTTCGAAAAAAACTTTACATGTTAATAGACAACACTTCAGAAATCAAAACTAAAAAAGAATTAGGTCAATACTTTGTGTGACCTTTGACTTGAATTCTGCCGATTTCGGCAAAAAGCATTTTTTGCAGATTTTTGGATATAAATTAAACTTTTTTTGAACTGATATTCAAATTAAACAAAATTATTATTTTATAAGTTAAAATATAAGTCAGAAAACACATTCTGAAGTTTTCCAAAAAAAATTGGACAAGGACAACCTTTAAAGTCGAAGGTCAAAATTATAAAAAATTAAAATTTGTAAGCAAACATAATAATTCTTTTAATATTAGAGCGAGAAAAAATCGAAATAGTAGGAAATTTTTAAAAATTTATCCTAAAATTGCATTTGCTTTATAAATACATTTTTAAATTATAATATTATTTTTAAGGTGCTTCATTAATAGAGGACATATTCATTTTCTATATCTTTAAAATTCCTTAACAACTTATAAGACATTGATGTTTAAAGTTTTACACTTTTCCGATTTGTTCGTCTTTTCGGAAAGTGAAAATTGTGAATAAATTCGCAAATTTTTCAAATTTAAAAAGAAATAAAAACGAGAGAAAAAGGTATAGTCGGTCAAGACCGACCATATGATACTCTACACCATTATGTATGACCATAACATTTCGGGAAGGGGACTTACATTAGACCAACACTTTTACTAAATGTAAATGAAATATACAAAAACAAAATAATGCGTTGATACTAACATCTACTTGATTTTATGCACTTTAGGCCGATTCTCGAAAGTGGTTTTATATGGTAGCTATGGTAAATTATGGACCTATTCTAATAAAATTTGGCAATATTACCTTTATACTATCATTAGTATACGATTAATGCACGTTAAAGTGATCTTCGGAACAGGGGTTTATATGGGAGCTATGGTTAATCGTGGACCGATCTTCATAAAATTTGGTACAAAGGTTGATACTTGTACAAAACTTCTTTACACCTAATAATTAAAATATTCGTATTTTTAAGTCATTTTTGAGTGTCCCTGTATCATAAAAGTCCCACCTGCCAAATTTCATTCAACTATCTTCAAAATTGCGACCTGTACTTTGTGCACAAGCTTTACATGAACAGCCAGCCAACCAGCTAGCCGTCCAGCCAGACGGACGGACGGACATCGTTAGATCGATTTAAAAAGTGATTCTAGGTCGATTGGTATACTTTAAGGTGGGTATTAGATAAGGCTTTCTATGCGTTACAAACATCAGCACAAACACATAATACCCCAACCACCTGTGGTGGTGTAGGGTATAATGAAGATATTTAAATGGCTTTATAGATTATATGCGTACCAAATATGAACAAAATCGAATGACCTCCCGTATAAAATTGACATTTTTTATAAATCTCTCATGGAATGAAGGATTTATATTTTTGAATTACAGTGAACTCTCGATAATGTGAACTAATTAATGTCGGGGTAGTTCATATTTTCGAATTTGTTCACATTTTCGATTGTGATTTTTTTTATATATATTACTAAGTTATTCTTTCTAAAAATCATTTCTGCAAGGAATGAAAATGCAAAGATTACTAAAAAAACTTTTTGTAATTTATTTGGAACATAAAAAGTTTTTAAAAAGCCATTTTATAAAGAGTACATACGTAGTTATCCTTTGCTTTTACATTTTTGCACCTGGAGCGCTTTTCTCCAATGACGTTACATATGTCTTTTGTGGGAGAAGTTTCCAATATAGACCAGACTCATCAGCATTATACAACTGATCATTGGATAAACCCAAATCTTCTATCTTTGCTTTCAATTTAATTTTAAAAGGATTTACGAAATGAGATTGTGCAGAAAGTTTTTCACCGCTTATCTGAAGGAGCCAAATTCCGTATCTCTTTTTAAATTTTTGTAGCCACCCATCGCTAGCATTGAAGTCATTTCCGTTTTCACTTATGTTTTTGTGAATTTGTTTGGCTTTCTCTTTCAACATCAACCCACTTACAGGGAGGTTTTTATTGCGCATTAGTCTCCTGCGCAAGATGATTTGAAAAGCAAACACACTTGAATTTCAAGTGTGTGTTTCATAGCCAACATGTGCAAAAACAACAATAAATACTGTTCGTACTGTTCGCTGCCCGAAGCAAAGCAAGTGTGTACTGTGTATGAGCGACTGCAAATCCGTGCGTTCAAATCATTTATCGTAAACAAGTGGTGCAAGTGGTGTGGCAAAAAAAAGCAAATCATACAAGACGTTGAGAAATGATTTAAAGATTTCAAGTGGGCTTAATGATTTGTTTGTTTTTTGTAATACGTAGTTGCTGTGTGTGGCAAAAAATCTTCATAATGTGTAAAAAGTGGTTGTTTATAAATATTCTTGCATACACACACATATATACAGTATGTCTATATTTTATTGTTGGTTCTTCTTTTCTAAATAAATGTAAAAGGGTGAATTTATAAAGTTATTAAAAAATACTCTTTATTAAGAGTTAAAAAAGTAAAAAAATTAAAGTTGACATTTGAAACTGTCAGTTACATATGTAAGTTAGAAAATTTTTATCTTTAGTATTTATTTATATTTTAAATAAAGTTAGTCTTATAATTAATTGTATGTTTATAAAAAATTTTAAAATTGTACTTATTTATATTATGATAGATTTTATTGCATTTAATTTATATTTACTAAGTAATCATTCTATTTTAAAACTAAAAGGAAATAATTGTTATAACTAGTAAAATTAATAATTTATTTGATCGTAAATAACAATAAGTTTATAAACAATACTTTTAAACGACTGTTTTACTTACGAAATTACTTTATACAGTCATGAACGCACACACATATAATTTTAATAAAAAAGAAAACACAATTTTTTTCCTTATTGAAGCAAACAAGTGGTCAAAAGGCTTGTATTTTTTTATACAAGCCTTTGAGAGGCTTGTTTGGTCGCTATCATAGCACACTCATGATTTGTTCATAAAGTTGAAGCACACACGCAGTATTTGTATGGTTTTAAGTGCCTGCAGAACAGTATTTATTACTCCGCACACACACTGATAACAACACTTGAAAAATATCAAGTGGCTTGTACAGCCTTATAAGACACAGTTTGCAGGGCTCTATTCCGCATGCAAATAAACCACTTATAGAGCGATTTTTCCATTTTTGGAAGCTCTGAAGATCGTAATGTTTTGCGTTTTCCGGGTCCATAAAACGTATTGTTCACACATTTTAAAATATTGTCTTTTTTATTTTTTATTGAACATATCGTTGATTTTGCAACTTTATACTTTTTACTTAACACTGTAACACTCGATCCTTTTTTTAAATATTCCAAAATTTCGCATTTTTCATTTAAAGATAAAAACTTTCGACTGTTTTTAAACATTACTAATTTTAAAAATAAATTCACGAACCTACCGCAACAAGTTACATAAAACGACTAGCATTAAATACCTTTAAAATAATGGCATACTATGGTATTTATTAATTCGGGGATTCCCAACAATAAAAATAAATGCTTCTACAAATTAAAAAATCCCCCAAAAATTAAAAAAAAAAATTTTCACTATTTAGAGCCATTAAACTTTGTTCACTATTTAGAGCGCCCATATAAAAACTGAGTGTTCACATTAGTGGATAGTTCATTATATTGGATGTTCACATTACCGCGAGTTCACTGTACTTTGTAATTATTATGTTGTCAATCAAAGTAAACATTTGAATGTAATCTATAACAGATAATACGTAAACTAAAGAAAATATCAAACAGAAAATCTAAACTAATAGAAAATGGTACTAAGGAAATTAGTATAATTTTTTACACTATTGTACACTATAGTGGAGTATAAATATAGCACACATATTATCAAATCATGTTTTTTTTTCGCTCTCATCAGTACTTTACAAATATTGAATGAAAAATGCAACTTGTTTATGGTATAACTGCTTGCTTATCAATTACTAACTATACCAGCGGCATCTGTTGTGTAGTAGTTGCAATTGGATTAAAGTATTAACAATTCAAAGTGGGTAATGCAGTTCATGGAAACAAAAAGCATGAAATATAATTAATTTGGTTTTTCCTTTGTCCCCTTAAAAAAGGTTAAGCAATTTAATTGTAGTAGAAGTATCAAAAAATTTATTTGTTAATATGTTTTGTACAAATATTTTTCAAAACTAAAATATTACGTATTTTAAGGAGTGCGTTCGAAAAAATCTTAACATATATAATATTCAATAACTTGGAAACGGTTGATCTTAGAGTTTTCATCCTTTTTTTTAGTTAATTGATAATTTATTACAGATCACAGAAAAATATAACTTTTTTACAGTTCTAACCACTACTTATGAACTTGTGGACAATTTTTCGTAACCCTTCTGTTAGAGATTTAATAGTTGCTTAAGTCACTTTTTTGGCACAGTGTGCACATCTTCTTTTAAAATCTTAGGTATTTTTTGGACACCTTTTTTGTGCTCTTCAATTCATTTTTCACAAGAGCTCAATATCTCTCCACTGGTTTTAGTTCCAGACAATTTAGAACATTGACCTCTCTTGGTACAAAAACCATAAATTCGCGTTAATTTTGACGTTTGTCATGATAACAAATTTTCTCATATAGACACTATGTAACTTTATAAATATAAAGTTTGAAACAATTTTAGATTGGTAGTGAGTATTTAAAATTGGTGCGATTTTTCATCATGTTTTTTTTTATCTACATTTATTTAACAAAATCTATCGATAGTTTTCTGTAAATTCAAATAAACTTTCGAAAAATACTTTATGGAAACATTTTAAATTATCCCTATACATATTTTTATGTTAAAGATCTTTAATAAAATCTCAAGAAAAAAAATCTCCCTCTTATTTTGATGATATTTACTTTTGACGTCTTAATTGTAAAGCAATTATATGTTATATGGAGATTTTTTAAATGGTTATAATTAGAATTTCAATCTAAAGGAATTAAGGAAATTTATATAGGGTATAAAATGTTATTATTTTATAATAAACTAAGAAAATCATGCATTGAAGGGTATTATGCGTTTATGCTGATGTTTGTGACACGTAACTCCAAATCACTTTCTGAGTTGATTTAATCAAGTCTTTGGAAGTATTATTTTAATATTTTAAGTTTCAAGGAATAATATAGCGTTTATATGCACCTCTTAATTGAAATTAAAACTATTACAATATGAAAATTTTGCGGTATAAACGGTGAGTTACCATTTTATTTGGAACAGATTGCAAGTAATGCGTATAGCGTAGCCCTTTTCCTTTTACATTCAAAGAATTTTCTATGATAATAGTATAATTTTTCCCATCTGCCATAATGAAAAGGAAAATATATTTCCTTATGCAATTTAGCGTATAAACGGTGAGTTAATTATTTGCAAGTTATTTTTATTTACAATAATTGTGCATATAAACGTAATAATAGATATATTTAGATCTTCCCATAGCATCAAATTACCAATCTCGTAAAATATTCAGATATCAACAAAATATTCACTTCCATAATTTGAGGTATTATGAATTGTAGCGCATTACAAATCAAGTTCGATATACTTTAGATTATATGCATACTTTAGAATTCACGATTTCTATATACATATGTAGGTCTTTTTACGTGGACACATTCATGTTTAATAATGACATGTCACGATTACGTCATGACACGCATATTCATAGAATGTCTTATAAAACGACAACAATATACAAACGTCAAATAATTGACATATTGTAAATTTTTAATAATCTTATTGCATTCATACTATACAACCATATTGAAGAATAAAAGAAAATAAAGTAGAATATAGTGTAATTGTTCAAATAAATTATTCAAAAGTTCGATATTTTCTTCACTCAAAATACGTGGAATAGCAAAGTGTGGCATTCTTAGAATAAAGTTGACAAGTCTACCAATATGCTACATATTGTATATTGCGTATCAATCAAATATTTGTGTATTCTTATTTTTTTTTTTTTTTTTTTGTGGTATTGTATTGTAGTGATTGTAGAACAATTGTTAATACTACATATTTAATATGTACTTTTATTTGAAATGGTAATTTGTTTTTAAATCATTTATGATTTAGATTTGTGTAGCCATGAAAAGGATGTAGTTTTTTCTGGTATTTATAGACATAGAACTCCATGAACATATAGTACGTATGTACCGACCGGCTTATAAAAAAAATTAACATCTGATTTGTTTTGGGCTACCAGACTGAGCGGCGCTGGTATCTGGCGTATGCCGGGCTATAACTCGCCGGATGGGGTGGAGTTCTTGCTCCGCCGGTAGCCAATAACCGGTACACAAAAAATATATACCAGCTGAAAAATTATAAAAATGAATAGTTTATATGGGGACCCGAAGTGAGCTTACACTCTTGCATATGCTTATCTAAAATATTATCTTGTAGGATTTCGTTCCTCTTCCGGCAGATGTTATTCCGGGAAAAATGTTGGCCCTCCCACAAGGGTACTAAATTACCCTAACCATGGTAACTTGTATGCAATTTTGTTACCCCTAAAGCTACCCTACCTCATCCTACACTACTTGTCCCAATCACTTACCTTTAGAGTTTATTTACCACATATTAAATTATAACTCAATTCATTTCTTTTCAAAAACGTTATAAAAATTGTTTTTATTTACAATATAAATCTTAAATAAAAAGGTAAAGCAAAAAGGATTATTATTTACATTATATAATAAAAAAAATTGATGCCAAATTATACAAAATTCAAATCAAAGCAAAATTTTACCAAATTGGTATTGAATTAAAAAAAGTAAGTATTTAAAAAAAATTAATAAAATATAAAAGAATTATAAGAAATAAATATCGAAATTAAAAAAATAAATTCTCTTTAGCATGCGACAGTAGTGAGCTTCTCATAACTATGGTGAACTTCCGGGCCGCCATCTTACTTCGCCATCGATGTTCAGGTACAGGTAAGTTTATATATTTTGAATAAAAAAATCACATATAGTTTTTTTAAAATTTTATTCTTCTCTTTTTCTTTATTCTTTGCTAATTTTTTCTTTATTTTCTTTTGTTCTTCTCTATTTTTCTTATATAGGAATCATAGAGAGCACTTCACGATGGGCTCATTTACCTAGCCAACAAAACTAATATCAGGGACCTAAAAGGAGCTCGCTTTAGTTCCTACTTTTTAAAATTAAGGCAAAAGGAAGGCCCTAACTATGGTTCCTATAATAATAATATTTTTTAGGTATTTATATATATAATTTTTTTGTATTTATTTAATTTTTTAGATTTTCTTTTAAAATATATGTGTTTTTTTTTTTGTTTCTTTTAGTTTCGTCCGTCTATTATTGTCCGGGTCTGGCGATACCTTTACTCAGCTGCCTGGAGGATAGCTGGTGATGTTAAATGTGGTCCCACGGTGGATGTGGCAGAGGTGGCTGGTGTCTTTTCTTTTTTTCTTTAATTTTATTTTAGTTTGTAGTTTTCTTTTTTTATGTTTTAGTTATTTTGGTTGCAGTTTAGTTTTTGTTTTTTTTTTTTTTAGATTTTTAAACTTTCTTTTTAGATAATTTTAGTTTTCAGTTTTTAAATTTTATTTTAGATTGTCGTTTTCTTTTCTAAGTTTTAGTTTTTGTTTTACGTTTTAGTTTAAGTTCAATTTGGTTTTACTATTTTTCTTTAATATAGTTTTTTTTTTTTTTAACTTTTCTTTTTAGATTTTAGGCTTTATTTTTTTAAAACAAAAATTTAAATATTTCTTTAGTTTTTTTTTTTTTTAGGTTTTAAATCTTCTTTTCATAAAATTTCTAGTTTTTAAGTTTTAGCTTTTTTTTTTCTTTTAATTTTTAGCCTTTAAGTTTTAGCACTTTTTTTATAAAAACTAGTTTTTAAGTTTAAACTTTTATTGTTTTAAGTTTTATCATATAAGTTTTTCTTTTAAGTTTCACGTATATTTTGCCACATTTGTTTATTTTCTTTATTTTAGTTTTATATTAAATTTTTATAGTTTAGGTTTGTGTATTTCCAACCCTTTTCTTTTTTTTAAAGACGTATATATATAATAAATCTTATAAAAACTTAATTATTGCTCGTTTTCCTTTTTGCCACGTGCCACACCTGTTGTCCAAACTAAAAAGGAAGAGCTTTCCCTAGGGACCCTACATTACACTTCGCCTTCGCCACAACATGTCTTCCCTATCGCCATAATTGAAATCTTTTCAGCAATTTAACTATGTATTATTTACAAATTTCCTTTTTCTTTCTTTTGTTTACTATTTTTTCTTTTTTTTCCAGCTGTCAAAATCTTAGCGTTGCCAATCATTAAATTTTATCACCCACAGGGTGCACACGACACGTACATTAAAAATTCATATAGCACTCTGTCATAAGAGTTAAATGTGCATATGCCTAATTCAGATAGATTCATATGTATAGAGTATGTAATAAAGAGTGATGAGCGGTAATATAGCACAATTCAAAATCGAGACGATCTAGAAAAAACGAAATTATAATAAACCTGTATTTCCTAAAATACTATTTAGGTCAAATTGAAATGTATAGAAAAGTTATAGAAAAGGAAATTTTTCAAATTATTTTATTTTATTTTTTTAATAACCACATATAGTTATGAATTATTTAGCAATAAACTGCTTCGCGTCTGGTCATATACAGTGCTGTGCAGAACATAAGCAACAAAACTAAAGTTATACTAAATATTGAATTAATTTTTAAAGATTACAATACACCCAACAAAATCCATCGCTCGCATTGAAGCGTCACATAAGCGTTCAACTAACTAAAACTTAAGGCTCCGTTACTCTACCGTAAATATAAATGTAGCGAATCAGCTGACACGTTTTGCTTATGAGAGTCATGTGTGTATGTGTACTCAAAAACGTAAATGTAACGTAGTAACCTAATCAAATTAGGTCGCTCTACGTTTTTACGTGACAGCTGTAACAACAGTGTTGACAGCTTTTCATTTCATTATACTAAATCTGCGTAAAAAATCGCTGTAAAAGGTTTATCAATTGGACAATTAGTTTTGCTGTTTTCTTCACTAAACAATTTTTGAAATAATTTAAATAAGACGTAGAGTCGAATATTTAATTTAAAATTCAAAATTTTTGTCATAAAAGCACAAATTTCGTTTTGTATACAAATCGCTGAAATATAAACCAATAAATTTAGAGATTTTCAATTTGAATTTGATCCACTGGAAATATGTGTAATTGACATCACCGATGTTCATGTGTACAAAACAACAACAAAGTATTGGCTACATTTACGTTTTTAGAGTAATCATCCACTTACGTTTCCCTTTACATTTACGTTTTTACATTTACATTTACGGTAGAGTAATGGAGCCTTTAACAATCCACTTACGTTCCGTTAACATTTACATTTTTTATTTTACATTTAAGGAAGAATAATGGAGACTTCTTTGCACATAACTATTTGTTTATCCACAGATGTATCTTACATCACCTTATAATAACAAATATGTCCTTACGAAATGTTTCTACAATTTAGAGACATGATATGTATTTAAATAAAAAACGAATGAATGCATGAATTATTATTAGTTGGTTTAAAGGAAAAAAATAATTTAAAAAAGTTCTTTAATATTGGCGATTTTATACAAATTATTTCAATTTTATTTTAACTGAGTTCAATTTATTAATTTTAAGTAATAGAAAAAAATATAATTTTCTGTTTATTAAATCTAATTGACCAAATATATAATTTTTTAAAATTTCTGTGATTTAAATCAATTGAAAAGAAAAAAAATTGAAATGAAATTTATGACACATAATTTTAATAATTCTGAAGTAAGTAACTGAAAACAGTCATTATTACACCCTTAATTTTTCTTTCGTAATTTGGATTAGGCAATGACATTATAAATAATGTAGTAATTCTGCAAATTAGGAAAATTATTGTCTCAAAGGTTTAAAGGCGAAATATAGGGGGACTACTTGCCATAAGAGCATATATCCCATTGCCAACTATTTTGAAAAATTTATAGTAATAGCTGTTTCAAAAATATTAAATGTGGACAAGAATTATCATTAGTGTATTAGATTTTCACTATGAATCATTTGAGATAAATCTAGTGGGTCGGACAAGTATAAGATACAAAAATAAAATGAAAAATGTTTTCAATCTGAAACAATCGTTTATACGTTTTAGCTATTTATTAAAAGGGCGATAGGAATTAACTAATTTAGATTTATTAACTAAATTGTGTTTGTCTATTTGTTAACTTTATAATGCAAAAAACTGCAATCAAAAATATTTCATTGTATCCAAGTTATTCCAGAAAGAGTATGAAAATCCATCGAATTTACCTAACAAAAGTATTTAAAGTCGATAATTATGAGGCATGGCACCATTAAAAATAGAATACCTTAAATATCAAGCCCATTTTGGTACCCTACGTATCAAAAATGTATTTCAAAATGTTGGGGTATATCTTCCCGATATATAGCCAATTATAAATTTGAAGGCTAAAATACCTCACTTTATTATACAGCTCCAAAATATACTCCGACATAATTATACTTGGGTTTATATTTCTAATTACTTCGCCATATTATTTTTGGATCAATAACTTACAGTCCAGAAATGTTGGAGCGAAAAATTTTCAACTTTATTTTCATCAACAAGTAATATTAACAGAATAGCAAACTTTTTCGGGTATTTTTACCTTTTTATAGTTTCCCGTATACTTTGAAAGTCATATAGTTATGTAACTGAAAAATATGCCTTTTGTCACGTTTTACACTATGGCTCCAATTTCTCTGTATTTTTGTAGCCGGTATCTAAATCTCCCATTTAATAACAGCTAATACCTATAGAAACACAATCTGAAAGGTTTGTTAAATTATGTGGACCAAAACTTCAGTAAAATAGGCTCAATGTTAAAATTTTTTAATTTTTAACAACATAATGAAACTACGTACCCCGCTTGGAATGTCAATATTTTGAACTTTTGCGGTAAAAATTATTTTTAGAAGACATGAAATAGTCCATTTATACTTCCGAATAAAACAAATTAAATTTAAGAAATAATTTAGGAAAAATTACCCGATTATTCCAATTTTCCCTTTTGTAAGATACATGTAAAGAAACTTCGCTTAATTTCCCTAAAATTTTACCCCCAAATTTATTAAAAGAATTAGTAAACGCTTAACACTAATACTTATTAACGATTAATATAAAAAAATATATATTATTTTTGCCTTTTTGTATTTTGAGTATCTTCAAATATAAAAAAAATTAAAAAATTCAAATACTTTTGTGAGGTACTTGAAATGACTGCACGTGTTATTTTTCTGAATTTCTCGGAAAAGATTCAACATTTTGTGCTACTTTTTGCAGCATTTGGTAGAAGACAACTCAGGCAAAAAAATACCATTCATGAAAAAATTATTATTTTTTATTTACCTAATTTTATAACTAAAAATAACTCATTTTTTTTTATTTAAAAATTAAAATTCACTAACTTATGTGAGACACTGTATATACAATTCATTAACAGAATTTATATCTCGATGATTCGTCCATATTGACCAAGTCTCCTATATTTGTTCCACTCTTAAAAATTATGTTAAAATATCTTCAATAAATTTTAACCTGCTGATGAAGTTTGGCAGAAATAAATTTTGACTGCCCACACGCAGAGAAAAAACATGGTTCAGCATAATCACCACAACTATTCAATGATTATATAGACATATTTCATTGATTTAAATAATACTGTGCTCATGATAGCAACGTTTATGATTCTGTTTAATCATTTAATGATTACCCAAAATCAAAATTTTAATATGGTTAACTGAATTATAATATGTATTGAAATATGTTTATGTGAAATCATATTTATGATAAATCCAATCATTTAGTCAATTCTACAACCAATTAGTTCATTTTACAAATTTGTTTAATTCTACAACCATTAAGCCATTAACTTTTAATGCCTTTTGAATACACATTTCTGTGTATCAGTCCAGTAGTTTGTTAGTATTTTAATTCTTATTTAGTTTATATATGAACAAATATAAATTGACAAGATTTGTTTTTATTCAGTATGATGAATGTACCACATATCGTGGTACAAATGAATATAAATATGAAAACATGGGATTATATATATGATAAAATGGAATTATACTTATGATGGAATTAGTTTATATATATGATAGAATGGAATTATGTATGTGATAAAATGGAATTATATATATGATGAAATTATTTTATATATATATGTGGACTACAGTCCACAACAGTCCAGATTTTTTAACAAGCAATCTTATTCCCAGAGACTAGACCTATCAGAATGAAA
Source organism: Protophormia terraenovae (assembly GCA_951394005.1). Classification (NCBI taxonomy): domain Eukaryota; kingdom Metazoa; phylum Arthropoda; class Insecta; order Diptera; family Calliphoridae; genus Protophormia; species Protophormia terraenovae. The sequence continues at coordinate 39,036,765 of OX596077.1, read as the reverse complement.
TTATATCGTATTTATTGAACTACTATATTATATTCATAATTTTGATAGCCGAACCTATTCCTGGATACCTTTAAATGTATCTGTTTACTTACATTTATATGTACGTACAAGCAGAGAAAAAATATGGTTACAGCATGATCACTACAACTATTTAATGTTTGTATAGCCGATTTTCATTGATTTGAATAATACCGTGTTCATGATAGCAACGTTTGTGATTCTGTTTGATAATTTAATGATTACCCACAATAAAAATTTTAATATGGTTGACTGAATTATAATATGTATTTAATTATGTTTATATGAAACCATATTTATGAAAAAATCAAACATTTAGTCAATTCTACAACTATTCAGTTAATTTTAAAAATTTGGTTAATTCTACAACCATTAAGCTAATATTTTTATTTACTTTTAATAACATTTGAATGCACATTTTTGTGTATCAGTCCATTAGTTTGTTAGTATATTAATTCTCATTTAGTTTAGATATGAACAAATATAAATTGACAAGGTTTGTTTATATTCAGTATGATGATCGTAGTACAAATCAATATAAATATGAAAAACATGGAATTATATGTATGATAAAATGGGATAATATATATGATAAAATGGGATTATATACATGATAAAATGGGATTATATATATGATGAAATTAGTTTATATATATGATAACATGGGATTATTAAATGATAAACACATGATGAAATTGAAAGCACTATTTAAGAAAATGTTATAAACCTTACTAATAAATTATAAAATGGAGTCATAATAATGATTACGTAAAAATATACTTATTGTTACCTGTAATCATATATAACAATCATAGTATGTTGCTCTTAGTTTATGATCACTAGAACCATATTTTTTCTTTGCGTGTACATCTAAGGGATTTAAGGATGTCTGTACACTGTCTGCCTGTTTATGTAAACTTTATAAACGAAATACAAGACGCAACTTTGAATATAGTTTGGTAAAATTTCTTGGTTTATAATTAATCATAGCTCCCACATAAAGTCCGAAGTCCCTTTGATGATAATGAATTCCATGTAAACGTTTTTTATAAAAGTATAAATATTTATTTTAATTTAAAATTTAAAAAAATAAATAAAATTATTTTAAATATTAAATTTTGTCTTTTACACAGAAAGAAGTAAAAATGGACTTCAATTACGAAATTTGTAATATTAATTAACTTTTAATTGATTTTGCTCCAATCATCAAAATGATAATATTAATAACTAGAGTAATTGATATTATTATTACTTCTTTCACTTAAATTGATGCAATGAGCTGAAAATTTTTGAAAATTTACTTAAATTTATTTTATTTCTGTACTTTTATAGACAAATATTTAATTTTTCTTTATATTTTATTAACAGCTGTCAATTTATTAAAAAACAAAACTGTAAACCAATTAGAAAATTAATTATATTAATAAATCATATAATTAAATTCCAATATAAAGTTATTTAATAATTTTATTATAAAATTATTTGAAATATTTTTTTCTGTGTAGACAGAAAACATATTCACAATAATGCTAACTAAAAGTTAACTAACTTTTCATTACTGTTAATAAAAAAAAAATAACTTTTAGTTTAATATTAACCGGAAGTTAGATAACTTCTTTTTAAATTTAACTAAAGAACATGCTAATGTGCAACAAGGTATTTATTTCCCTTCCCTTTTGAGGGTTACAACAACTTTTTGCATTGTCGTTTTAAATAATTTTTTAATTGATATGTTTTGTTAATTTAGTTAGCTTTTCATTATACAATCCTTACATTACATTACAATACATTTACTAATTTTTCTTTCTTCATATTTCTCTAATGAATATTGTTATAAATTTAACAAATTTAACATTAAATCAACACTTTATTGAAACGTTCTACAAAAATAATTTCCCATCATTCGAGACACACACTTTATGCCAAAGTGATGGATGGTTGCGAAAATGATGATGGGAGTTAACAGAACTACGAGTGTGAATAATATGCAACAGTTTATTATTGAACATTAAAAATCAATAAACGATTAAATAATTAGAAAATTGTGAAAATTACTATAATTTTGAAATCAATACAAAATGTGTGAAAAACAGCACATCAAAATACACACATACAGTATTAAATAAAACAAACACTATTATACTAAAACTCAAACCAAAATGCAATATTATGAAAAACTTACATATAGTTTCATATTATACATATACTGAAGAGATATGATCTACACAAGCTCTGCAATCGACAAGACAATCAACAAGAACTTGTCCATCATCAATTCAAAACAGCTAAAAAACAAATTTATCATCGACATGTCAAAAAGTTGATTACCTTCTGATGTGTTCAGCAATGGACAGTGAAAGAATCTACATATTGGCAACAATATATTTACTGGTCACGAGATGCTGCAAATGATTTTTTATTTTTTTTTTATTTTTAAAGAATAAAAAAATCCAATATTATAATAAAATAATGAATCATAATTCCTTAATCAAAGTTAGTAAGAGCCACAACAAGATAAAATAGTTTTAAGACTCTAAACATACTCCTCAGCAAGTATAGATTGCTGGGTTTATGACAAAAACAAACAAAAAAATCAATTCAATCTAAATGATAAATACTTTTTTATAAATATTAATCAGATTTTTTACTGAATCAATAAAATAAATTGATTGGACCAACAGAGCAATTAAAATTTACTTGCAGTTAGTAAAATTTATATTAATCTCAATTATTAATTTCTTAATATTTTATTTCTAATGATTACTTTTGAAGACTGAAATGAAGTACAAAGTGTGAAGGTTGAATCTAATACATATTTTAACGAGAGGAAAAGATATAGTCGGTCAGGCCCGACTATATGATACCCTACACCATACAGTATATTTCGGGGAGGGGTCTTTTATTAGACATGGACCCAAATGTGGACCGTTACTTATAAGAGTAAAATAAGACATACAAACACAGAATATTACGTTGATGCTGACATTTATATGAATTTATTCACTTTTGGGTGATTCCCGAAGGGGGCCTTATATGGGAGCTATGGTAAATTATGGACCGATCTTTATAAAATTTGGTATCATTTATGTTTATATACAACTTATTTGTGTCGAATATTAACTTGATACTAACATTTTAGTAGAATTTATGGCCGTTAAATTGATTTTTTGGAAAGGGGTTTATATGGGAGCTATGAGTAATTATGGACCGATCTTTTTAAAACTCGGCACACTTATTTAGAATTATATGAGACTTATATGTGCCAAATAACATTAAAATATTGCTATATTTAAGGGATTTATGATCGTTAAACCCTTTTTCCGGGAGGACATTTGTATGGGGGCTAGGTGAAATAGTGGACCGATCATAACCAATTTCAATAGGCTTTGTCCCTGAACCAAAAAAGTGCTGTGTACCAAATTTCATAAATTTTGGTTCAAAATTGCGACCTGTAGTTTGATTACAAGGTTTACATGGACGGACAGACGGTCAGACGGACAGACGGACGGACATCGTTAAATCGACTCAGAAAGTGATTCTAAGCCGATTGGTATAAATTAAGGTGGGTCTTAGACCAATATTTTTGGGTGTTACAAACATCAGCACAAACGCATAATACCCTCCCCACCTATGGTGGTGTAGGGTATAAAAATTTGTAATTTAGTTGGTCCCATTATTTTTTCCTTAAAATTACTTTATTATTTTAATATTTACTTTTTATAAAAAATATATATTACTGGTCACTAATTAATATTCCAAAAAGGTGATTTTAAGCAAAAACTAAAAATAAAAAATATTAAAAAAAAAACACCTCCAGCTGATAAAGTGTTTTAGATTTCATTCATATTCATGCATTTATAACACTCGAAACATTTTAAGAAACTTTTTTTTATGACTTTGTTTTTTTTTTTTTCCTTTCTGGCAGGACATAAGGGACAGCTGTTTACCAACATCTAGATCAGTTATCAAAGACTTGTCATAAGAATCAAACACAAACACACAGACCTTAGCAAGAGAAGAAAACAAAGTTTTTTGCTGAATATCTTCTCCATCATAGAACCATCAATCATTCCTTTCACTGTTCTTAAGTTGAAGTGTGTTTTTTAGATTAAAAATTATGCACAATTTGTAATAAATCATGATACAATATCGATTTTATATTTAAGGATTTAGTACAAAGTACCCTACCGAAGACAATTTTGAATTTTAAGGGATATTAGATTTTTTGGTAGAATAATATGTAAACAGGATATACATTCGTAGTTTTATTAAAAAAAAAAATCATCCTCTATTAACGTTTTTTTTTTTACAATATAAAAAACACAAGGCAACAAAATTGAAAAAATTTTAAAAGCTTGAAAAACCATTTTACTATTTTGATGTATTATCGTTCCAGTAGTCCAAATATAGTCTAAATTTTAAATTCTATGGAGAGGTTTTAAAAAAAAAAAAAAAATATTATGTAAAATTATAATTTTTTTTTTTACGTTTTTCAACATAATTAATGATAACTCAAAAAGTGCTAGTCCGATATTATTGAAATAAACTTAAAAAGATTTATATTTACATAAACTTTAATCCCTTTATATATTGCGTTTCAATCGGCTTAGTAATTTCGGAGTTATAATAAAAAATTAAACAAAAAATATATTTTTTGCGTGAAAATATCGAGTTTTTTGTTTTAAAAAAATTATTAAAATTCGAAAACGGCAAAAACTGTTCAGATTTATTACTTTATCGCAAAGCCACATGTAATAGCAACAAAATGAGATATCAATCATAAAAATCTATTTATTGTTTTTGAATTTATTCGCAATTAAGTGAATTCGCTCATTTTCTTAAAATTTTAGTTTTTTGAGAAATTTTTCCATCTATGTTGTCATAACTCAAAAACAACTTGTCCGATTTTTTTAAACTTAATTTACAAAAATTTTGACTTACAATATCTTTAAATGATGTATACAATTTTTTTTGATGCGATCAATAGTTTCAAAGTTATGAAAAAAATTGTTAGGCAAAAAATATAAAGTTAGTAAAGAAAATAAAAAAAAAAACAAGCGAGAATGTTATATTCGGCTTGGCCGAATCTATATACCCACCATCAACTTTTTATATAGGAGGTGGGCGGTAAGGTGGGTGACCACGCCCATTTTTTGTTTCCGAGTTTAAATTGATCCTTGAACTATTTGTACAAAATTTCATTGACAATTCACCTTATATTGGAGGTGGGCGATAAAGTGGGCAGCCCACGCCCATTTTTGGTTTCCAAGTTTATATCGACCCTTATACTATTTATACAAAATGTCGTTATCGTACATGCTTTTGTTTTAGAAATTTTAGCAGAAAAGTATGAAACGGACACCCTGTGTTTCTAGTTTTTAGACCATAACTTTTTTATTTATTAACCGATTTTGATGGGGGGGGGGGTATATTGAATTTGTCATTTCGTATGTAACATATCGAAAAAATTATTTAAAACCCCACAAAGTATATATATTCTGTGTCCTGGTTAAATTCTGAGTCAATCTAGGTATGTCCGTCTGTTGAGAGCAGGATAGGGCTCGAACGTAGTAGGACGAAATTTGCACAAATATTTTTCCTATATAAGGTTTATTTGATATTGAATATGGTCAAAATCGGTTAATATATAATATATACATCATTTAAAGATATTGTTAGCCAAAATTTTTGTAAATTTAGTTTAACAAAATCGGACAAGTTGTTTTTGAGTTATGACAACATAAGTGGAAAAATTTCTCAAAAAACTAAAATTTTGAGAAAATGAGCGAATTCACTTAATTACGAATAAATTCGAAAAGAATGAATAGATTTTTATGATTGATATCTCATTTTGTTGCTATTATATGTGGCTTTGCGATAAAGTAATAAATCTGAACAGTTTTTGCCGTTTTCGATTTTTAATGATTTTTTTTTAAACAAAAAAACTTGTTTTTTTCACGTAAAAAATATATTTTTTGTTTAATTTTTTTATTATAACTCCGAAACTACTAAGCCGATTGAAACGCAATATATAAGGATTAAAGGATTAAAGGCTATGTAAATATAAATTTCTCCAAGTTTATTTCAATAACATCGGACTAAAACTTTTTGAGTTATCATTAATTATGTGGAAAAACGTCAAAAAAAATTTATAATTTTAGAAAAAAATTTAAAAAAAACCTCTCCATAGAATTTAAAATTAAGACCATATTTGGACTACTGGAACCATAATACATCAATTCTATATAGTAGTTATTCAAGCCTTTTTTTGCTGTTGACCTGTGTAATAAATGATGAAACTGAGTAATTTACAAGAGTTCACAGTGGGGCCAAAAGCAAAATAAATGGTAATAAGTCTGGAACTTTGAAAGCACTGAACCGATTTAGATGAAACATGGAACATCGATAGAGGAGGAGTTAGGCTTTTAGAATATTGTTGAATAGAGTCTGTAGCTGCAGCACGGACGCCGCTACAGTGGGCCAAATTTGACCACATCGAAGGTGAAAAACATATCGGGGCTTATAACTTTTACAAATATAAAGCGATTTTAAATATTTTTGAATTCTCCTAAGCAAGATAAGGAAAAAACATGCTTATTGTGCTAAATTATCTCGTATGGTTCAAAAGATATTTAACTTCAAAAAATAAATTTCTCATTTTTAGCCTTGACTTTTTTGCGATTTTGCCCTATAACTTTTAAAATAAAATATCTAAAACTTTTTTAAAAATATGTTGAAATTCTCTACAATTTTCTAAATTATGCTAATCAAAAAAAAATGTTTATTATCTCAATTCGATAACAAGAAAAAAAAAAATTCAAAACAGGTCTCAAAAATTGCAATTTTTTGCCAAAAAAGTAACTTTATATATTTAACTTTTTTAAAAAATTTTGTTCAAAAAGTTTAATATTTTTTGACATTTTCTGAAAGACGGAACCCCAAGAAAATGTGTAAGTTTAATTTTGAAAAGTTCTGAACGTTCACCCTACATCCAGCAGTGGTCAAAAATGATCAATTTTGAATGATAAGTTGAACTTTTTGAGTCTGTAAAAAAATTGATTGTTGATTTTGGTACTTTTGTAAATTAAACTATATAGAACAATATGTTCTTAAAAGTTTTGCAAGAAATTATGACAGCCTACCGGTAAACTTAGTCACACGAGGCAATTTTGCGAAAATACCCAATTTTTCAATAATAAAAACTTCGACCTTTAAAAATATATAGTAAAATTATATATATTTTTCCGATTTTTACATTTATCAATTCTCCATAAAATATTTTATATCATGTGAAAAAATTATGTTGATACCTATAAGCATTTGGAAATTATTCAGTCTCAAATTTTTGAAATATGTCCATATAAACATAATTTGCATTTGTTTGTATTGTTTCAAGAAAAGTGTGCTAAAAATTTTAAAATAGTGAAATTTATTATACATAGTTTTAAAGAAGACACAATTTCCTTTAAATTCATATATAATGTGACTATTCGGAGTTTATTACGTTTATAGTAAATCATTTTCAAATAAGCAAAACGCATAAAATTCTCTTCATGTTTCCTTTTATTTTTGGTAATGCAGTGGGATAAGACAGTGCGGTAAGGCCGTATCAAAAACAAAATGTAAAAAAGAAAGATTTTACAATTTGCAACTTTTTGCTAATTTCAAACTTATTTGCAAGAAACATTGCAAACACAAAATAGTCATATTATATATCATTTTAAAGGAAATTTGGAACATCCTCTATCGATTTTCCAAGTTTCATCTACATCAGTTCAGTGGTTTGAAAGTTTCAGACTTATTACCATTTATTTTGCTTTTGGCCCCACTGTGGAATATTAATAATAAATGGAGGTTGCGGTAAAGTGGGCGCACCACGCCCATTTTTTTTTCCGAGTTTACATTGGTCCTTGAGCTATTTGAACACAATTTCACCTTATATGGGAGGTGGGCGGTAAAGTGGGTGAACCACGCCCATTTTTTGTTTTCAAGTTTATATCGATCCCCGAACTATACGTACAAAATTTCGTTATCGTACATGCTTTTATTGAAGAAATATCAGCAAAAAAGTATGAAACGGACACCCTGTGCTTCTAGTTTTTAGCTCGTAACTTTTTTGTTTATTAACCGATTTTGCCCATTTTCAATACCAAACAAACCTTATATAAGATAAATATTTGCGCCCCCCTACGTTGCCCCGTTCGAGCCCTATCCTGCTTTCAACAGACAGACAGATCGACTCAGAATCTAACCAGAACCCAGAAAATATATACTTTATGGCTCTTAAATGATTCCTTCGACATGTTACACACAGAAAGACAAAATCAATATACCCCCCATCTTTTTGATGGTGGGTATAAAAATAATATACTAAAGGGGTGGCCAATACGATATTTTACACTAGTATAATTAGAGTTGTGTTAACATAACATAATTTTTTAAGAATTTTATAAATATTGTTTTAAAGATATAAAAGTGTAAATCTACTTAATGGGTACTTTTACTTAACTGTTTTTATACCCACCATCAAAAAGATGGGGGTATATTGATTTTGTCTTTCTGTGTGTAACATGTCGAAGGAATCATTTAAGAGCCATAAAGTATATATTTTCTGGGTTCTGGTTAGATTCTGAGTCGATCTAGCTATGTCCGTCTGTCTGTTGAAAGCAGAATATGACTCGAACGGGACAACGTAGGGGGACGAAATTTGGCTCAAATATTTATCTTATAAAAGGAAAATAAACAAAAAAGTTATGGGCAAAATACTAGAAACACAGGGTGTCCGTTGTAGCTTCATTTCACAATTTTCTGTTGATATCTGTTAAACAGAAGCATGTATGACAATGAAATTTTGTACAAATAGTTGAAGGACCAATGTAAACTCGGAAACAAATTCTCATATAATGTAAAAATATCGATTCGGCCGAGCCGAATATAACATTCGTGCTTGTTTTTTTTTTTTTTTTTTTGTCGGCCAGTGTAAGCTATGTAATGTATAATATTTTGTATTTTTAAAAGATAAGTTCTATTTTTAAAAATAATATTTTTTTGTACTTGTTTTTAAATTTGAGCTTTTTTAGATTTACTTTAATTAAAACTTATATTCGTAACATTGAGATTGATACAAACTTATTAAGATTTTATTTTCATAATCAAATATACATACTTTTAAACAAGTCGTCAAATGTTAATGAATGTCTATTTTTATAAATATAAAATGACCTTAATATGTCACACAGTGGGGCCAATGGCAAACATTTTGGTAATAAATCTGTATCTCCTAAACTACTGATCGCATATGATTAAAACGTATGGGAGAGTCTAAGATTTCAGATAACACAAGATAAGCTACAGTGTGTCAAAATTAACCACCTCGAGTATGTAAAAGTTAACAAAAATTGTAAATCAAGTCCGATTTCAAAAATTTTTATATTTGTGTAAAGTGCTTGTTGAAATAAGGAATAAAGAAGTTTAAAAATATTTACAGTCGAATTTTGATTATTTGCCTTGACTTTATTTCGTTTTTTCGGGAATAAGTCCTTAGGTGTACGAGGAACAACTTTTTTAAAAATATACTGTAATTTCCCTATCATTTCGAAATAATAAGCTGAAAATTGTTTTGATTGTCTCAATTCGTCTAGCAGTATTTTTTTTTAATATTTTAAAAGATTCCTTAGAAAAATATATTTTTGTTGATCGTTAATATAATAAAATAACTATACCTACAACATATTTTTCAAGATATTATTTTCGTGTTGACTTGTGTAATTTTCTTGTTTAACTAAAGAAACTAAATGGATAGAACCTCCGACGTATTAGATTCGAATATATCAATAACTATAAAATATAAATAGCACAAGTAAGCATGTTATTTAAAGGCATTAATCTGATAAGTCCATATGACCCGATTTATTTCCACAATATTTTTTTGTTCTGCCCCACACTGCAATGCAACGTAGTAATTTAGTACTGCACTTTGAAACTAATATAATAATAACTTCTCTAAAAAAAATAACATAAAGCATTTAATTGCACTTTATGATTTCCACATAAAAGCAAGAACATTTTATGATAATTATATTAGTCGTATATAAAATCTGAAACGTATCCATATAAAAGAGTTTAGTAAAATATTTTAACAGATTAAAAAAAGAAAAGAAAAAAAAAAAAAAAATCATGTTAATTAAAATATTATTTTTAGAAGTGTTACATTATATTTATTTAATCGGTCTACTAGCTATTTATCCCGTTATAATTTTAATAGCTTTAGTTCATAAAATCACTAAAATCTTAAGAAATGTTTTTACCAGTAAAAATATCAGTGGTCAAGTGGCTGTGGTAAGTAAGAAACAAAATTTGTTAATTTTTAAATACTTACTATGTATTTGAAAAAGTATTATATGGATCAAATTTTTTTAATAAATATATAACAATGTTTTAGGTGACTGGTTCTGGTCGCGGTCTGGGTCGTGAAATTGCCAAGGAATTAGCTGCCAGAGGTTGCAATATTGCTATCGTTGATATACAAGAAAATTTAGCTTTGGAAACTGCCCAATATTTAGCTGAAACATTTTATGTTAAAACAAAAGCATACAAGGTAAATTGTTATTAACTCTCATATGTTAATGGAAAATGGAAAAATTTTATTAAGCTACTATTTCTTTTAAATCTTTTTATTACTTTAGGGAAATTTAGTTAAAAACCCATATTGGAACTGATATATTATTTCATCTTATTTTTTGCCCTTCAACTCTATTTTCTTCTTTTTTTTAATTTATTTATTTGATTTCTTTTAAACAACTAAAATGAAATCGTTAATTAACTATAAGAATTTTCCCAAAGCCCCAGTTAACTTAAGGGCTTGTATGATCGGAAATAATTTCGTAACTTTTGCTAAGATTTGTCACAGCCGAAAATAGCCTCCTATATGTTTATTTATTACCCAGCAAAAACATTGCTTTCCTAGTAAGCTAGGTATAATTGGAAACAAAAATAAAATACTTATTTTTTGTCTGAATTCATGTAATTATTTTTAGACTCAGGGGTACTTAAAAATGTGTACCGTAACGAAAATAAAAATATAACAAAAAAAAGTTGCCATCAGTGAGATTTGAACTTGTGCACAAATTAATCATTAGTTTTAATCACTAACGACTTACTCAGTATGCTATTTCGCACTTAATTTTCTAGGTGACAAAATCTTTTTTAGTACAAAATATCTTTTTAGACATTTTGTTAAAGAAAAAAAAAACAGCATCAGAACAAAGACTCTATATTTATAAAGATGTTGCACTCAATACAATTTAAGAAAACACAAATTTTGTGCTTCTTTTGATAAGGGGGCAGTGTTGTCAACTTTTTTGAAGCAAAACGCGCCGGTCATCACTTAAAAACGCGCTAAAAAGCGCTAAATTATATTTGAATAAAATTTGTTTTTATCTTTTAGTTAAATATGTATTTTTAGAGCAAAACAACTTATTACATACATATATATTTGTTATTTTAAGTTCATGTGCAAATATTTGGTAGTAATACGCAATATTGCACATTAACGTTAAAAAAAAAAAAAACAGTATTTAAGGGACAAAGAGCGGATATACATTTGATAATAACTTTTAGTTAAAAGCTTTTAAAATTAAAAATATGTTAAAGTATGAAGGTCTTACATCCAGCATTATACTGCTCACTCAGTGGCGAAATCCTTTTTAAAACATTTCTTATTTTCATCTCTTTTCCTAAGTATGTAAATTGTGTGACGTCTTTAAACATATTTATTGAAAATAAAATAAATAGAAATACAGAATAAATATCGATGGCTACCCTTTTCGTAGTTTTACAGGATTTTTTTCAGTAATTTAAAATTTGAATTAATTATATAATTTATGCTTTAAATAAAAAAAAAATAATGTTTCAATAGATTAAAGAAAAAAACTAAACTAAAAAAATATATCTTTTAAAGTTCTTCATCTGGCAGGATTGTTTTTAATTAATTGGCTTGTTACAAAGGCCACTTTTAGAAATACTTAGATATTGCAATTTTCATTTCCATTTTCATTCCATCCATTTTTGTTTGGAACATTTGAGTCACAATTTGAAATAAGAGTTTTCCAACACAGTAACATACAGTATTTTGATATTATTTTCATAAAACATTCCAGAAAATAAATAAAATACGCCTTTTTCTTATTTAGTATGTATAATAATATAAATTATACATTTGAAGAAAAAAAATTAAAACTTAATTTTGAAATCTGAATTTTCCTTGTATTGTTTATTTATTGAATAAAAAAAAGTTTCTACATTTCAAATTCAGAAAAATTTAGAAAACATTATTAAAATCTGCAACTGAAACTAACCAAATACAAAACGCGCCAATTTAGCGCCTTTTCAAGAAAAAGCGCTGATGTAAAAAAATGCGACTTTTGGGTTGCTGAAAAGCGCTGAATCTAGCGCGAAAAGCGCTAAATTGGCAACGCTGTAAGGGGGATAAGTAACAAGGGAATCCAAAATCCACCACCAAAACAGAGAGAGAAAGAGAGTTCGAATGCAATACATGTGTTTGTACATGCGTGTATTGCAGTGTTGCCAAAACTTTGAGGCCATGTCCCACCAGATTGCATTTGAAAAACCGCTAGAAACCACCTACACTTAAAATAAAATCGCCGATTTTTACCGCTAAAATATTTTATCTCTTCAAACATGTTTACAATTGATAGCTAATCCTTCAAAAACTTAATTTTGGGTACCTAAATGCATTTCAGAGTCGTCAAATCAAATTTAAAAACTAATAATATAATTTTTGCTTATATTTTACTATATTCGTCTGACATTGATATTAAGAGCATTTGCAGACAAAATCAACTTGTAATTTTTTAAAAAATCAGTTTCAGTTGCGTCTTCATACTGCAAAACATCAGACCGAGGGGCTTACTGTATATTTCGATTCTATTTTAAATACATTTTTGAAAACGTTTTCTTTAATTAATTTCAATATCTTTTTTATAGAAAAACAGTTGATTTTATGTACAATTTCCGAGTTTCTGGTAATTTCATATTTTAGATAAATTAGAAGTAAAAGTAGAAGTATAATAATAAATTAAAGTTAGTTAGTGGTTCTCGAATAACTTCCTAGAACGGTTTAAAATACTTGTACAAAAAATTTCAAAAATTAAAAGAAGAGTATTTACAAAATTAAATTGATTTCAAAAGTGGCCTTTAGGAAATAGCCCATTAGAATAAAAAACAGTTTCTGAAACCGTTACCAAATGATTCTATAGAACTAGTTTCAAATGTGACAATTTCGAACAAAAATCACTGATTGAAGAACTAGTTCTAGAACCGTTCCATAGAATGGATACTGGCTAGGTAACACTTCCACAGAACTAGTTCTGGAGGTGACAATTTCAAACAAAAATCTTTGGTCGTAACGCCAAAGTAGAACAAGTACAGGCTATTTTCGTGTGTTCTGGAACTAGTTGTAGAACTAATACAATTTTTCCTGGGTTTATTTATTTATTTATTTATTTATTTATTTATTTATTTATTTATTTATTTATTTATTTTATTTCAATAAAGCAATACCAAGCCAGATAGGCATTTAAGCTGTATACAAACATTACTAAAAACTAGAAGTTTATATGCTCTGTAAATCAAATTGATGTGAAATGTTCAAAATTTTAAAGAAATCGGGTTATAAATTATATTTTATCAAAACTAAATCTGAATTGCTCGATTTTAAGGAATTTTAATATTGAACCTTTATCTCCTTAAGTTTATTCTAATAACTATAATATGTAATCTGAACAAAATCATTTTATGATTCGGTGTCGTATTTAATCTTTCGTTTTGAGTCCATTTATTACAAACTTTGTGTTTTGCGCTAAATAAAAAAATAAGTAACTATCAAAACTTTTTATTTTAGTACTCTGAGGGTGAAAAAAGCAAGGTTTAATTAGCTCTCATTTATCATGAATATCAACTACTAACAAACGCCATATTAAAAAATATATTCACTGTTTAACATTTTGTGTTCCATACTACTAAAAACTGCTGCAATATATTCATGTGGTATACTAAAAATTGCAGCGTCTGCTTAAAATTTATAGTAACATACTTAAACAGCAGTCAACTTGTTTGATATGTATTTCAACTAGCAACTCGTAGTAGTTGTTCTTACACATTTTTGCCGAAAACATATTGCATTATTGGAAATGTGTGCTTTATTTTTACTGCTATAGTAGTTAATTTAGCAATCTGTTTTTTTACAATTTTGTGTGTAAGGGTTGAAATGTAACGTAACGTTTATATATGTATGTACGTTTGTGTGTTCGTATGTATATTTATGTTTTTAACTTTCACACAAGAAAGTCTAGCAGCAATGGAATTGTAAACAAAAAGACTGCTTAACTGGTTACTATAGCATCAAAATCAAAACGAAAATAAATAATACTGCGCAATATGGGTTCAACAAAATTGTGCGTGCGTAACTATACAGAAATATATTTTATTTCGTGTGCAATGCTTTGCGTTTGCTGCTGCAAATTGCAGAGACGAGTAACAATTTTAGTAGTATAACGAAGTTATAGTGTGGATTTTTCTAGTTGTTGTGTCTTCTATAAATGAATCATTTGTATATTTATTGCACAGTCGTAAGTGAAAATTTTTTTGCCAGAACTGCATATTTAAACCTTGGAAAAATTTTAAATTTATTTTGATACCCAAAAATATTTTCATTTTCCATCCCTGATGAGTTTGTACGTGTGTGTTCTGCTTATAAAGATCTCTTATATTTGATTTTTATTAAAAGTAAAATTTTTCATTATTTTGTATTTTTCTGATGAAAATTAGTTTTATTTTTGCTAAACTAATAATTATTATTTTTGACTTTATATACATATGTATGTATAGATATATTTTCGTTTTTAATAGTGTGTAGACACTTTGAGATTTTTATTTATTTATTTTTTGGTGGCCACTCCAAAAAGGTAAAATTTTTTCTTTAAAATCATTGTTTTACCACTCCGGTGGTGTGAAAATGGGCATTGTCGAGCTGGAATGTCCATGTAATGAATTCAAATAGTGTATAAATTCTCATAATATAAAGCCACTACACTTCATTCGCAGCTTTATTGGATACATAATTAGCATTTTTATTTTGTCAAGTAGCGAAAATAATAATATTTATAGCCATTAGAGCCTTCCAGATTGATTTTTTCATCTTATAGAACAATACGTTTCATTCCATTTTTAGAACATGCATTCACAGGTAAACGGAAGAAGTTTTACTTCACTAATGGTAGAGGAAGGTTATTTATAATATTTAGTCTTCTTAGGTGGACTGAATTTCGAATGACACACTTGTTCAATACCTGATTTTTGTTTAATTTTTGACGCAGATCAGTAGAATTGGAGTTATCTTCTGTCAGCTTTCGTTGTTGCTTTATAAGTACCTCTTTTCATATTTTTTCCACAGCTCTTCAATAAATATCGAGGCTCTTCAATAAATATGAGGATAATAAATTTTTTTTTTTTTTTTGATGAAAATGCCGATAGCTTTAATTCTATTAATGTACCTATAGAACTTACTTCAAGTGGATACTTCGTTGGTTATATAGCACAACAAAAAACATGTCAAAAATGTCGTATTGATATAATTAAACCTTCCCAAATGTTGACATATCACTCGGAAATGTATATTCATAAAAAAAGTTATGAAAATGTATAAGATTTTGGAAGTTTATGTGCGCCGTCCGACTTGTTTTTCGATATATGTAAAATTCATATAAAAGTTTTTGAAAAAAATATTGACTGAAAATAAAAGCATAAAAAACATTAAAAAAATATTGTTGAGCAATGTGTGGAATGTACAAAAAATTCAATTTATAACTTTTGGTTTGATGAGGAAAATAACTGTTATAAACATAGGATGGAGCTTCTGGATCTGCTTATAATAACGCTACTACGTAAGCATTAGTCTCCTGCGCAAGATGATTTGAAAAGCAAACACACTTGAATTTCAAGTGTGTGTTTCATAGCCAACATGTGCAAAAACAACAATAAATACTGTTCGTACTGTTCGCTGCCCGAAGCAAAGCAAGTGTGTACTGTGTATGAGCGACTGCAAATCCGTGCGTTCAAATCATTTATCGTAAACAAGTGGTGCAAGTGGTGTGGCAAAAAAAAAGCAAATCATACAAGACGTTGAGAAATGATTTAAAGATTTCAAGTGGGCTTAATGATTTGTTTGTTTTTTGTAATACGTAGTTGCTGTGTGTGGCAAAAAATCTTCATAATGTGTAAAAAGTGGTTGTTTATAAATATTCTTGCATACACACACATATATACAGTATGTCTATATTTTATTGTTGGTTCTTCTTTTCTAAATAAATGTAAAAGGGTGAATTCATAAAGTTATTAAAAAATACTCTTTATTAAGAGTTAAAAAAGTAAAAAAATTAAAGTTGACATTTGAAACTGTCAGTTACATATGTAAGTTAGAAAATTTTTATCTTTAGTATTTATTTATATTTTAAATAAAGTTAGTCTTATAATTAATTGTATGTTTATAAAAAATTTTAAAATTGTACTTATTTATATTATGATAGATTTTATTGCATTTAATTTATATTTACTAAGTAATCATTCTATTTTAAAACTAAAAGGAAATAATTGTTATAACTAGTAACATTAATAATTTATTTGATCGTAAATAACAATAAGTTTATAAACAATACTTTTAAACGACTGTTTTACTTACGAAATTACTTTATACAGTCATGAACGCACACACACACATAAAATTTTAATAAAAAAGAAAACACAATTTTTTTCCTTATTGAAGCAAACAAGTGGTCAAAAGGCTTGTATTTTTTTATACAAGCCTTTGAGAGGCTTGTTTGGTCGCTATCATAGCACACTCATGATTTGTTCATAAAGTTGAAGCACACACGCAGTATTTGTATGGTTTTAAGTGCCTGCAGAACAGTATTTATTACTCCGCACACACACTGATAACAACACTTGAAAAATATCAAGTGGCTTGTACAGCCTTATAAGACACAGTTTGCAGGGCTCTAGTAAGCATTGCGCATGGGCAACGTGTAAATACAAATCAGCAAGTGCTGGAAAACTCAAAATTTTTAACCATTAAAAGATATATGCGCATAGAATTCTTAAACATACCAAAAATTATGAAAATTATGAGGGGATGTCACTTAGACCACACTTGCCACATTTCAACTTCTTATGAAGATTAGAACAGGATTATTGACTTAAATGGCCGTGTAGCATCCAGTTCCAATCATCGTAAGAAGTTGAGATTTGGCAAGTATGATCTAATTGATATCCCCATTCCGTAAAGAATGCTTCGACTTTCTTTAAAAAGAAATCCGGTATTAATTCTTGTTTCCATTTCATTAGATGCGAAGTAGAAGGTGTCACTCACCTACTAACTTTCTCATTACAAACATAAAAAATTTTAACTACGTGACTTACAAAGCTCAAACTCATTTAGTCTTGTTTTAGGTGTCGATAAAGAAGGTAGTCCGCATAACTTTTTTTTAATATATTTCATACTCTTTTTTAATAGCATTGAAAATATAAAAGAGCATATTTATTTATTTAAGAGTCATTGCCTTTTCGCTTCTTTTTGGAAGCAAGAAGGGAAGGCCTTGTCTTCAATGACACGCCATGTAAAAAAGAAATAGTGTTGCAATGCGAGCGGCAGGCCTTGTAGATCCTCAATAAGGCATTTTAGAATGTATCTTTAACCCTTCTATTTCCGACTGGGTCCTTAAAACAATCACATATATATACACACATACACACATTCTCAAATAAAAATGAAAAAAATTAAAGAAATATTTTTTAACGAATTCCACATATATATATATTTTTTTTTCATAAAGAATTTAAAATTGAATTTGTCTTCACAAAATCATCCTTTACTTTAATAAACGTAAAATTATTCCTTAAAACAATCACATATATTAACAATTAAAAATTAATTCAATTAATTTTCATCAATTACACCATTTTAATTTTATTTTCCATTAAAAATTATATTTTTTTAATAAAAGTTTAATTTTTCATTAAACTTCAATAAATCATTTTTGATTTTTCATTAAAAATATTACAGAAAAGGAAATAATAATTCAATTTCTCACTAAAAAATTTTATATGGTTCTTACAAATTAAATATTTTTGTGCCAATGATATTTTTTAATAGAATTTCACCTTTATTTTCACAATAAAACAAAATTTTAAACAAAACTCTAATTTGTCACCATGAATTAATAAATATATTTTTCAAGTGAAAATAAGATTATTTTATATTTTTCTACATATATATACCTAATATATTTGATATATACATAGTTTTTTGTATATGTTTTTTATATCACAGAAAAAATTATTACCGTCTTTTTTACAATTAACTCAGTTGTTTAATTTTGCATTAAAATTTAATAAATATGTTCAAGAAAAAATAAAATAAAAAATAAATTTTGATATGATTTTTTTTCCTTTACACATTTTTAATTCATTCAATCATCTACTTGATTAATTTAATTAATTTATTAATTGGGAATTTTTTTCTGTTTTGTATTTTTTATAGTTTTTAGTAATTGATGTAATCATTTTGGTGAGAGGTGCAAATTTAAACAAGTTTATAATTGAATGAATTATTTTCATATATATTTGTTAATTGGTGACTTTTTTCTGTGATTGCTTTTTAACTCTCTCAGTAAAGATTATCTTTGCTCTCACTGGATATGCCGTAAATCCATTATGGATTTTAGTGCCGTCAGTACAATGTATGGCAGTGCAACATATTTATAAATATAGAGTTTTTGATCAGAATGAGATTGAACCAACAACCTTTTGGTTCTTAATCCAGCGCTCTAGCCAACTGATCAACGTGATTCCAATGTTATTGTGCTATTATGCTATTGATTACTTATTTATGTAATATAGAGTAGGCAAAGTAAGTAATTAATTGCTAGTATATTTATGATTTTACCTTTTTTAGTTCGATGTCCGGGACTACGAGCAACTTCTACAACTAAGAGAGTTTGTAACAACAGATCTAGGTGCACCAACAATTCTAATTAATAATGCTGGTATTGTCGCAAGTTCATCGTTAAAAAATCCTGCACCCCATGAAATTAAACAGATGATTGATGTTAACTTTACCGCCTTGTGTTATGTAAGCAATTTGATTTAATTTTATTAAAACATATTTATTTTCAAATATATATGAAGGAAGAGCATTCGCCAATTATTTTGAAAACGTAGCATTAAATAATTTTTGTGACACTAATTAAATTTCTTTTCCTTTATCGCAAATCTTTTATCTATAAAATTTTAATATTTTCAATTTAAATTTGATCGAATGCACAGTGGCGCAGAATCGAAAATTTTTGGAAATAAATCTGTAACTTCTAATTGGCTGGTTGGATTTGTCAATCAGAAGATCCCTCAGGGACGGAGCTAAGGGGACTCAAAGTAGAGCACCTCTGACATAAATATTTTTTAATCGCTTGCCAAATTTTTGTTTTCAGCCGATCAGAAGTTACAGATTTATTTCCAAAAATTTTGGAACTGTGCATTCGATCAAATTTAAATTGAAAATATTAAAATATATAGATATAGATGTGAAAAACTGGTTCTTCATTAATCTCCCAAATGTTGCGCTATGGTTATTTACTTTTATTTTAACCTATATGGAAGGTGGGCAGATCACACCCATTTTGTAGTTCAGAATTTTCTATTTGTAGTTCAGAAAATTCAAAATGTAATTAAGAAATTTCCATTTACATTTCAGAATTAAACAAATTCTATTTAAGAAATTTCCATTTGTATTTCAACATTTTCTAAATGTATTTCCGAAATTTCCATTTCTCTTTCAGAAATTTCTAATTGTATTTAAAAACTTTTATATAGAAAGTATGTTTAATGTTCCAAAATACTATTGGAAATTTCGGAAATACATTTAGAAAATGTTGAAATACAAATGGAAATTTCTTAATTACATTTAGAATTTTCTGAACTACAAATAGAAAATTCTGAACTACAAATAGAATTTCTGAAATGTAATTAGAAACTTCCGAAGTATAAATAGAAAATTCTGAAATATAATTAGAAATTTCTAAAATATAAATGGAAATTTCTAAAATATAAATGGAATTTTCTGAAATATAATTAGAAACTTCTGAAATACAACTGGAAATGGTGTAGACCTACGACTCACAGTGGTCCCAAAACGAAATTTTTTGGAAATAATTCTGTAACTTTAGAACTTCTGGATGTATTTGAATGAAATTTCACATGGACAATTCTGAGGTGTATGCCAATTGATTTGGAGGAGGACAGGTTCTTAGCAAGTCTGGGGGACGGGGGGTGGATCTCCAAATTTGGTCAACTCGGGTATGAAATTTTTTTAAGAAATCACCAAAATTTCATTTATGATTTGATTGAAAAAAAATTTTGCACATAGATAGTCCATATAATTCTCTACAAAAAATAGAAATTGAAGGAAAATGTGCAAATTTTGCCAAAGTAGGTAAAGTTTCAGTTAGTTTTTAAACGATTGTGTAAAGAAAATGTGTACATTTCTCTAAAGGGGGGCTAAGTTTCAGCTGGTTTTTAAACGATTGTGTAAAGTATTTATGCAAGTATTTGGTATCGTTGAAAAGTCTATTACTTAAAAAATAATATATAAATAATAAAGTATTCGAACTAATTTTTTTTATTGAATTGATCAAAAAACGAAAAATTTGTGTTTTTAGTGTCATTTTTTCAAAAAAAAAAAATTATTATTTGAACTTAAATGAAATCTACATTAATTAAGATATCATTGTGAAATTTTAGTATAATATAAAAAAATTTATCATCAACAGAACAAAATAAAAAAATTCCCATTTTCTTGCTTCAAAATACTAAAAATTCCAGTTCGTGGAAAACTTGCTTTAAAAATTGACTTTTTTCAGTAAAATGGTCACCCTGTCATTATAAGAGGCGTGGCTTATCAAATATTTTTTGTGTGTTTAGCTAACATATGTAGGTAAGTTTTCAAGGTATTATTTTTTTAATTTTGGCTTTGACATTTTTGAGCTCCGCAAAAAACTAAAAAAACAAAAATTAAAATTAATAAAATTCTAATAGGGCTAGCGGGGAGACTGTTACCTCAACTGTACTCGGATTAGTTTTACATGCATTTATGTTAAGTATTCTTTTAGAAACATGAAAAAAAGTGAAAAAATGTTACCACCTTTTTGAAAAAAATCACAAAAATTTTTTTTGAAATTTTTAACTTCAAAATAATATAACTTTTTATCTAAACCACATAGGTATATGATTCTTGCACAAAAATTGTTTAGAATTTTATACAGAGTCCAGAGAGTGAAATTGTAAGACTTAAATTGAGTCCGACAAGTTAAAAAAACTAAAAAAAAACATGGTCAAAAATGGGTCGAAATTTTACTTTGGTCCAAATATCTCTTAAAGTAAAAGAGATAACCCACACATGTTTGCATATTTTTTGTAGAGAATTATAAGGAGTATCTATGTGCAAAGTTTTTTTTTTTAATCAAATCATAAATGAAATTTTTGGCGAGTTTTTAAAAAAATTTTCATACCCGAGGTGACAAACTTTAGAGATCCACCCATTGTCTCCCAGACTTGCTAAGAACCTGTCCTCCTCCATTTCAATTGACATGTACTTCAGGATTGTCAATGTGAAATTTCATTCAAATACATAAAGCAGTTCTAAAGTTACAGAATTATTTCCAAAAAATTTTGTTTTGGGACAAACACTGATTTTTTCTAGTATTTGGCCCATAACATTTTTTCTGTTTATGAACCGATTTTTTAAGATTTCCAATAGCAAAGAAACCTTATCCCTCTAGATGATCTAGCACGAGCTCCATCCTGCTATCAACAGACAGACGGACAGACATAGCTAGATCGAGTTAGAACCATTTAGACAAATATATAGTTTTCGAGATATGCTTCAATATTTGGTGAAACCTCCTTTATTTTACAAATCGCGATTTATCGCTAGAACTAGTCAATTCAAAAAAAGTGGATTAGAGACTTAGTACTTTTGAATACCGTGTATCCGAATTGACTGAGAAAATCCGTGCCGCAGAAATTTTGTTTCATTTTGTAACTCTGTGTAATTGTTGTTTATTGATTTATTTATATATAAAATCAAACAATGAAAATCTATTGCATAATTCGAAAGCGCGTCCAAAAAAAATAATAAAAGTGTTCTATAGAGGAACGCATATTTTTTTTCCCCCAATGGGTTGGTGTAGTTTCGCCCTTTTTGGTAATTTTAGAAATTTATACAAAAAATCAACGTAAAGGAGAGACAGTCAGGATCAAGAGGACTTAAATTAAAGCCAACATATCTAAGTCTTTAGTAGAAAAAAGAAGTGGTTAATGCTCCTCCTGCGTATAAACGTAACATATGAACTGGGTATAGGAAAAATAATAAAAAAGAACTTTAAAAATTCATCTTCAATTTCCTACTAGCGAATGAAAATCTTAGTTCTAATATGTTTTGTCAAAGAGTTGCGGGGAGGAAAAATTCGTTATTTTGAGTTTAATTTAAAAAGAAAAAAAAAAAAAAAAAATAATTTTTATTTTTTTTCAAAAATGTTTGTCCTTAAGCGGTCAATTTGCTTTATCATATGAATTTTGTTTTTTATTTGTAAAATATATATAATTTCATACTTTTGTTTCTTTTATGAGTCAAACAACGAAAAGTTTTTTTTTCTAGTAATCATGGTCCATCTTAAAATAGTTATAAAAATGTGTTTATTTTTTCAGTTTTTTTTCCTGTACTCGGCTCATCATAGGAATTATTTTAGTGATCTTCCTACATGAGAATTTTAACACTCTAATATATGTATGTATTTTCTTTCTTCCAACAGACTCTACAACTATTTTTACCCAAAATGAAAGAATTAAATAAAGGCTACATTGTAAATATAGGCTCTATCGCCGGACTTTTTCCTCTGCCAGTTTTTGATATTTATTCTGCCACAAAAGCGGCAATACATTCCATGTCAAAATCTTTACGTATGGAGTGTCTTTTAGAACGTAAAAATATAACTGTAACAACAGTGATGCCAACATTTCTAAGCACAAATAAACGTATCGAAAGTGCAGTTAATACTGTTGGTATGCAGTATTTCCTTCCATTAGTGAATGGTAAAGATATGGCTAAATATGTAATCGATGGTATGTTATATGGTAGTCGGGAAATAACAGCACCCTATGCGTTCCTCTATATACATAAACTATTGGAGTAAGTTGAGCTAAATATTGATAATTTGATTAAATTACAATGTGTGACAGTGAAAATATTCATATTTCTAGAGTGATCTAGTGTAGGTTATTGACATAGTTTCAATTATATGGGTAATGGCATTTTAGCAGTAACGGTAGCCAACGTTGTTAAAATGAAATATATTGGACATCGTATCGCTCATTTGCTGCAACAACGTCATAACTCAAAAAAGGCAGTGAGTTATTTTTTTTTTTTAACATTTGTAGGTAAATATATTAAAAACGAGAGAAAAAGATATAGTCGGTCAAGCCCGATCATATGATACCCTACACCATTGTGTACATTATAATTCAGGGAGGGGTCTTTTATTAGACTTGGAGTTAAATGTGGACCGATACTCATAAGTGTAAAATAAAACATACGAATACAAAATATTACGTCGATACTGACATTTATATGAATTTATTCACTTTTGGGTGATTCCCGAAAGGGGGCCTTATATGGGAGCTATGGTAAATTATGAACCGATCTTTATAAAATTTGGCGCTGTCATTAATGTTTATATAAAACTTATTTGTGTCGAATACTAACTTGATACTAACATTTTAATGGGATTTATGCCCGTTAAAGTGATTTTCTGAAAGGAGTTTATATGGGAGGTATGGTTTATTATGGACCGATCTTTTTAAAAATCGGCACACTTATTTAGAAACTTATGTGCGCAAAATTTCATTAAAATATTGCTATATTTAAGGGAAAGTGATTCTAAGCCGATTGGTATAAATTAAGGTGGGTCTTAGACCAATATTTTTGGGTATTACAAACATCAGCACAAACGCATAATACCCTCCCCACCTATGGTGGTGTAGGGTATAAATATCCACTGGCAACACTGATGTATTATATATAGCAATATGCCAAAATCGACTTTTTGCGAAAAAGAACTTTTTTATTGTTGAAAATGGTTCTTTAGGGCTTCAGCAGCAACTTTTGTTCTGCGACTTTTTCATAATTCCGTTATTTACAAAATTAACGGTATTTATAGGTTATTGAAGAAAATCACAATTTTGACCTTCAAATTTCCAGAATTCGACCAAATGATGTTTGGCAACTTTGTACAAAATCCTTCGCCGAGTTATTTTTCTGAACATATGAACTCATAATATATGCTAATACAGGATGTTTTCATGCATTTTTAATAAAAAAAATAATTTTGCGCCATCTAGCGGCAACAATTTGTACTAACTACGTTCAGCAATTAGAAAGGTATTTTGAATACTTTTCCAAAAAAAAACTTGTTTTGAAAATCGGTTGAAAATTAACCGAAAATTAGTAAAAAATCTTCTAAACAAAAAAAAAATGATACAAAGAAAAACAACGAAAAACAATAACATTACAAATGTAAACAAGCGCGAATGTGGGCGGCAAAGTGGGTGAACCACGCCTATTTTTGTTTCCAAGTTTATATCGAACCATGAAAATTTTGTTATGGTACATGCTTTTATTTAAGAGAGATATAGCAGAAAATTATGACACCCTGTGTTTCTGGTATTTTGCTCATTACTTTTTTCTTTATTTAAAGATTTTGCTCATTTTCAATATCAAATAAACCTTATATAAGATAAATATTTGGAGCAAATTTCGTCCCCCTTCATTGTGTCGTTCGAGCCCTATCCTGCTTTCAACAGACAGACATAGCTAGATCGACTCAGAATCTAACCAGGACCCAGAAAACATATACTTTATGGGGTTTTAAATTAAAAACAGTGTGTATGGTCTTAATTACTAATGTACATTTCATTTCTGTAACATAAACTCCCGTTTTTTTTTAAATATGCACTCTATTTTTTAAATGAATGAGTAAAATTTGCCGAAAATAGGCTTTATTGTTTTTTATACGGCACAAATTGGACTGAATGTTATGCCTTGAAAGTCAACATAGCTGTTGATGACAATAATATCTACAATTCTGCGGTGGTGCTTGAAGATTACATTCCTACTTCAAAAGTAATATATGAATGAAGGTGAAAAAATACGGATTTTTTAAATTTTTTCGATTTTTTTTTACATTTTCTAAATTTTCTCGTCACGCACCACCGCAGAATTATAGACTTTGAAGTCATTAATTATTGTGTAGAATGACAAGACTTAATATTCAGCCCAATTTGTGTCGCGTTAAATGTTAGGAGTAGTATTTTCTCACTTCCATATTTTGTTGTTGCCATTTTGTTTTTCTCAGTGTATTATTGCAAAAATATCCGAAAATGGAAGATTAATACCCAGGCTAACTATCCAACTAATAAAAACATTGAATTTGTAACTGTTAGCATAAATAATGCGTTAAATTCATAAAAAGTTGAAAAAGCCAAGTTTTAAAGGCCGCCCTATATTTCCGTTTTAGGACAAGTGCGGGTCACCCTAATTAGATATTAAGGTAGCTGACTCTCCCCCCGAAGCATTAAAAGTCATTCGGCATTCACAGCTTGAAAATTAAAAAGTACTTTTTTATACCCTACACCACCATAGGTGGGGAGGGTATTATGCGTTTGTGCTGATGTTTGTAACACCCAAAAATATTGGTCTAAGACCCACCTTAATTTATACCAATCGGCTTAGAATCACTTTCTGAGTCGATTTAACGATGTCCGTCCGTCCGTCTGTCCGTCTGACCGTCTGACCGTCTGTCCGTCCATGTAAACCTTGTAATCAAACTACAGGTCGCAATTTTGCACCAAAATTTATGAAATTTGGTACACAGCATTTTTTTGGTCCAGGGACGAAGCCTTTTGAAATTGGTAATGATCGGTCCATTATTTCACCTAGCCCCCATACAAATGTCCTCCCGGAAAAGGGTTTAACGATCATAAATCCCTTAAATATAGCAATATTTTAATGTTATTTGGCACATATAAGTTTCATATAAGTTTAAATAAATGTGCCGAGTTTTAAAAAGATCGGTCCATAATTACTCACAGCTCCCATATAAACCCCTTTCCAAAAAATCAATTTAACGGCCATAAATTCTACTAAAATGTTAGTATCAAGTTAATATTCGACACAAATATGTTTTATATAAACATAAATGATGGTACCAAATTTTATAAAGATCGGTCCATAATTTACCATAGCTCCCATATAAGGCCCCCTTTCGGGAATCACCCAAAAGTGAATAAATTCTTATAAATGTCAGCATCAACGTAATATTCTGTATTTGTATGTCTTATTTTACACTTATAAGTATCGGCCCACATTTGGGTCCATGTCTAATAAAAGAGCCCTCCCCGAAATATACAGTATGGTGTAGGGTATCATATAGTCGGGCCTGACCGACTATATCTTTTTCTCTCGTTTTTTTTTGGCATATTGCTAATTTTATATTCCTTGCAATAACGTTTTATTTTATTTGTGCATTATTTTTATTAATAATTTTTAGAAAATATATAATTATCGATATAAAAACTAAAAATGCGTCTTCAGAAAATATATATTTTTTTAGTTCAGCAAATGAGCGAATAGGTCAACAACCTACACTAGGCCATTTTAAAAATATTTACAATTTTTAATATTTTATAACGCAGTAATATATATATGACTTTCGTTAATAAATTTCAGATTGTTACCAGCTTTTGCAAAGGAACTAATTTTATCAGTTGGATTATCTTTTACATACAAACGCATAATTAATTCTAATAAAATTTCAGAAGTATTGATGAAAAGCGATTTGAATGTCTAAATATATGTAAAAGCATTTCATAAAAATAGTGTTAAAACGATTTATTAATTTCTTTAATGTACGTTGAATTAATATGCTCATTTAAGTTTAAAATAATAATAAAAAGAACATAGATAAGAACACATAAAATACAAATATATAAAAAGATATTTTAGTTTGTTTTTCGGAAACTAATTTCGAAATAACTTCGAAACTATTGAGCACATAAAAAACGAGAAAGATGTAGTCGGTCAAGCCCTACACCATTCTATGTGCATCAAAACTTGGGGAGGGGGACCTGTATTACACCTGTGGCCAATTGTGGACCGATACTTTTTATTTTTACTAAGTATAAAATAAAATATACATAATACTATGTTGATATTAAGATTTATTTGATTTTATGCACTTTTGGGCGATTTCCGAAGTGGCCTTATATGGGAGATATGGTAAATTATTGACCGATCTTTATAAAATTTGAAACAATGATTTACACTTTACAAATTGAAATTTTAAGAGACGTAAAGTTTAATGAAAAAGTTGTAGATTGTAGTATCGATCGTAGCATATCTGTAGCATCAACAAATTTCGAGAGATAAACATTTTATGGACCAAAAACAAAATTAACTTGCACTTCATTGAAATAATTTCTGCTAAAATATATATTTTTGTGTAGCATATGAACATAAAACTTTGAAAATGGGTTAATTTATCCCCAAAAATGTATGTATATATGTTCAACTTAAAACCATTATAACTTTAGCGCCCCCTGCATAAAATGATTTAAGCGAACTGATTCTAAATACCTTCGATTTAACTTTATATTTATATAAATTTATTTTAATTAAAAATTGTTTGATATATAAATAAAAGTGTCTTGATTTGTATGAGAACAAAAAAAGTTGCAAATGTACCCCTCTAAAATTAAAGATTGATATGTTTTAATCTCATACCCTAAATATATGGGTTCAATTATTTTATTTACGTGAGCTGGACCATTTTTAAAAGACCTCCAAAAATATGGTTTTCGATCGACAGTGTATATAATTTTGAACTTTTTGTCAAAAAAATTACTACATAAGATAGAACAAGCGCGAATATATTCGGCCCGGCCGAATCTATATACCCACCATCAACTTTTTCAAATTTTACGTTATATGGGAGGGGGCACTAAAGTGGGCATTAAAGTGGGCGGACCACACCCATTTTTTGTTTCTGACTTTACATTGGTCTTTGACCTATTTGAACACAATTTCATTGATTTTCACCTTATATGGGAGGTGGGCGGTAAAGTGGGCGGACCACGTCCATTTTTGGTTTCCGAGTTTATATCGACCCCCGATCTATACGTACAAAATTTCGTTGTCGTACGTGCTTTTATTGAAGAAATATCATCAGAAAAGTATTTAACGGACACCCTGTGTTTCTAGTTTTTAGCCCATAACTTTTTTGTTTATTAACCGATTTTGCCCATTTTCAATCCCAAACAAACCTTATATAGGACAAACATTTGTGCCAAATTTCGTCCTACGTAGTACCGTTCGAGCCCTATCCTGCTTTCAACAGACGGACCGACGGACAGACGGACGGACATAGCTAGATCGACTCAGAATCTAACCAGAATCCAGAAAATATATACTTTGTGGGGTCTTAGATGATTCCTTTGACATGTTACACACGGAATGACAAAATCAATATACCCCCCAACTTGGCGGGCTTAATATTGCCCCTAGAATTTTTTTAAAATATTTGCCAGATTCTCCTCAAAATTCTAAATAATATTGCAGCAAGAATCATATAATTATGAAAATACGTTAAAAAGTTATATTAATCTAAAGTTGGAAGTTTAAAAAAAATTTAAATTTTTTGGGTTTTTTCCAAAAAGATGGCAATATTTATTCAGTTATAAAATTAGTTTTTTGTTCTGGGCTTTATATGTTTTTTTAATGTTTTCAAAATAAATCTTAATGTAAATGCGTGTAAAGTAAGTCCGAAAGTGTTTGGGACAAAGGTCTGCCCACTAGCCCAATCCAAATTTTGTCAATTTTGGAATTTATTGTTTTCTTTTTATGTTATGTTCTCAAATCGCAAAGTTGGGATCGACTTAAAACTATTTTAATTTTTTAGCCCTATATGTAAGGTATACACCCAAAAAGTGTTTTCTGACGGAGGCCCCTTATAACGACAGGGTGACCATTTCAATGAAAAAAGTCAATTTTTGAAGGAAGCTTTCCCCGAACTGGAATTTTGGATATTTCGAAGTAAGAAAATGGGAATCTATTTATTTTTTTTCTTTAAAGTATAAAATTGTTTATGTTTTACTAAAATTTCACAATGATAGCTTAATTAATGTAGATTTTATTTAAGTTCAAATATAAATTTTTTGTTTCGAAAAATAACACTAAATACAAAAATTTTTCGTTTTTTGATAAATTTAATGAAAAAATTTAGTTTGAATACTTTATTATTTATATATTATTATTTTTCAAGTAATAGCCTTTCCAATGACATCAAATACTTGCATAAATACTTTACACAATCGTTCAAAAATCAGCTGAAACTTAGCCCCTTTAGCGAAATGTACACATTTTCCTTAATTTCTATAGTAAATGTGTGTTGCAGCATTCTATATACATATGTAAGGGCACAGCAGTTTCAACGTGTTTTTTTTTAATAATTAAATGCAACTTTTGAAAGGATAAATATATTTCAATGAAATTTCACATAGTTATTACTGAGGTATTTTCCAACTGTTTTGGAGGAGCACAAGTTTCTAGGTGGTCTTGGGGCAGGGGGGAAGACCGCCGAAAAGGGTCACCTCGGTTATTATATAAGAAATAATTAAAGGAGTTGACCAGTTTCGGAGGTTCTCCTTCCGTCCACAGACCAGATAGATACTTGTGCTCCTCTAAAACAATTGAAAAACACCTTAGAAATAATTGTGTGAAATTTCATTGAAATATACTTAACGGTTTAAAAGTAACACAACATTATTTATAAAAACACATTGAAATATACATATATAAGTGCACAGTAGTTTCAACGTGTTTCAACAATATTATTTAGTTCAATTTTGAGGAGAATCTGGCAAATATTTTAGAAAAATTCTAGGGGCAATATTAAGCCCGCCAAGTTAAAAAAACTAAAAGAACACGAGGCTAAAAATGAGGTAAAAATTTATTTCGACCCAAATATCTCTTAAACTAATAGAGATAACTTATACATGTAAGCGTATTTCTATATGTAAAATTTCTTTTCTGTCATATCATAAATGAATTTTTGGCGATTTTTTAAAAAAATTACATAATCGAGATGGGCAACTTTGGAGGGCCATCCACTTCCCCCCTGACCTGTTAGTGGCCTGTACTCCTCCATATCAACTTGAAAACACCTCAGCTCTAATCATGTGAAATTTTATTGAGATACCTCTAACGGTTCTCTAGTTACTGAATTATTTCCAAAAAAAGCGTTTTGGAACCACTGTGTTTCCTTATAACTAAAATTTTGATAATGATATTGAAAGATATACGTAATTTCAGAGGCGTTTTGAAAATGGTCCAGCTCACGTAAATGTAAACATTGAGATGTAATATTTTGGAAATCATATAAGAACATACTAATCTTTATTTCTAGAGGGGTACATTTGCAATTTTTTTTCGCGAGGCACTATAATATACATATGTACATATATTTGGGACATACATTAAGTCGAAAAGAATACAGACTAGATATTGTCCAAATTATTTGAGAGATAACACATTTATAAAATCTTGGTAAAACAATTGCAAAAATCATTCCATAAGCTGAATTGAAGTCCAATAGAAATTTTATTTGCTTCCTTGACAATTTTTCTTACCCAACAATTTTAATATCTGTTGACAGTGAAATAAACTTCTTAGTAATTTCAATTTAAATACAGTAATATTTTAACAATCCTTTTTATTTTATTTTTTTTTTTTCGTCCCTAAAATAAAAACACATTTATTTAATGAAACAAAACAATTATTTATGTTTATTTAGTTGTTGGTTGATTTTTTTTTTTTACCATAGTCAAGGGAATTGAGTAAAAATTAAAAAATGAAAATAAGAGAAGGAATGTTATTCCTAATGCAATGCCATCTAACATGCAATAACATTCTTGTGAAACTACTGCCAACTTCCTGATAAATGTCTCAACGTATCCTGATATATTTGTTGTATTAAACCCTTTCGGCAACTATTTCCACCAATAGACAAATTATGGTAAAACAAATGAAAAAGTTGGTAACTTTATTTGACTTAACCAAACATTAGCAAAATATTGTTATTGTTGTTGCATGTTGTTACCCTTGTTGTTCGTGTTTCTTATTAGGTATTTAAGTTTCTTACATTTGTCTGCATACATATTTACGTACATTTTTCATCAAGGAACAACTATGTTTTCTATAGAGAAACATTTGCCACACCAAAATGAAAAAAAAAAAACAGAAAACAGAAAACCTCAAACTGTCCATTAACTTGTGGTTTAGTTTGGTTGTGTAATCAACCAGCAAAATATTGGGGAGACTTAATGTTAAAACGTTAACAGAAAAAATATTATTTAAATTACGAACAATTTCAAGTGTTGGTGGCAATGGCTGCAACAACAAAAATAAGCTTAAAAAAGTAAAACGTTTGTTATTCATAAACAAAAACTGCACAAACATTTTGTATTCATTTTTGGTTTGCCCTCTTTTGTTGCTGTTGCAAATTGCATGTGGCATGGACAATCATAGACACATACACATACGTACCTCTGCATATATATGGTTTGCAGAGGTTTTAAAGAAGCGATTAATTCATTAATACCGGATACACGGTATTCATAACTACTAAGCGTTTTATCTTTTTTGAATTGACTCTAGTTCTCGCTATAAAACGAGATTTGTAAAATCAAATAGATTGCACTAAGTATATATTGAAGTATATTTCGAAAAGGACTTGGGTGAATTTGTTCAAAAAAAAAAAAAAAAAAAAAAAAAAAAAAATCTAATTAAAATTGTCTTTACTTTTCAAATCGGCCAACAATATTTCATTAAAATCAATGTTTTGATTTGATATCCTATTTGGTTTTTATATTGATCGGAAAGTTTTTTTTTTTAGTTTAAAATGTTGATGACCTTCCTTCCGTCCGCCCGATAACCTACACATACGACGATGTTTTTTGTAGATCTCGACTAGAAGAATTCACTCATATAAAAATCTTTTAAATCGGTTGAGATATAACGAATCAGGACCGTTTTAAATGTTTTGAACACCCGAGGTGTCCAACTTTAGGATCCTCTGGACCCGCCTCCGTTATGCTTATAACGCCCAAACTTAAACTCGCCTACACCTCTACTAACACTGTCCGAAATTTCATTGAAATCGGACCAGCCGTTTGGAAATTCCAGATTTATTTCCATTTTATTTTTGAAACGGGACACTGTTCGTCAGAGGTACTCTGCTTTGAGTTCCCATAGCTACGCTCCCGAGTGGTATATGGGGTCCCTCTTCCAAACTTAAAATTGTGCACTCCTCTGCTGTGCTTTTCTGAAATTGTATATAAATCCAACTAACCCCAGCAAAAAAGGAACTGAAAACGAGAGAAAAAGATATAGTTGGTCAGGCCCGACCATATGAAACCCTACACCATTGTGTACATTTAGAGGGGGGGTTCTTTTATTAGACTTGGAGCCAAATGTGGACCGATACTCATATTAAGTGGAAAATAAAACATACGAATGCGGAATATTGCGTCGATGCTAACATTTATATGAATTTATTCACTTTTTGGTGATTTCCGAAAGAGGGCCTTATATGGGAGCTATGGTAAATTATGGACCGATCTTTGTAAAATTTGGCACTACTATTTATGGTTACATAAAACTTATTTGTGTAGAATATTAACTTAATACTAACATTTGAATGGGATTTAGGCCCGTTAAAGTGATTTTCTGAAAAGGGGTTTATATGGAAGCTATGGTCAATTATGAACCGATCTTTCTAAAAATCAGCACACTTATTTAGACCTATACGAAACTACTATGTGCCAAATGTCATTAAAATATTTCTATATTTAAGGGATTTATGATCGTTAAACCCTTTCCGGGAGGACATTTGTATGGGAGCTAGGTGAAATAATGAACCGATCACAACCAATTCGTCCCTGGACTGTAAGAAACCTGTGTGCCAAATTTCATTAATTTTTTTTTAAAAATTGCGACCTGTAGTTTGATTACAAGGTTTACATGGACGGTCAGACGGACATCGTTAAATCGACTCAGAAAGTAATTCTAAGCCGATTGGTATAAATTAAGGTGGGTCTTAGACCAATATTTTTGGGTTTTACAAACATCAGCACAAACGCATGATATCCTCCCCACCTATGGTGGTGTACATACAAAGAAACGAAAACATTCTTTTAAATATATATCTCTTATACAAATTTTAATATATGCGAAAAAGTATATTATTCAATATGTTCATTAGTGGTATAACCTTTTTAGAATATAGCGTTATAGGACATTAACAAATATTAAGAAACGCAATATTTCACGATAAATTTTCACGATCATTAAAAAAGTTTTCTCACCAAATGCATTGAAGTTTTGATTTCCAAATTTATTTAAATTTGTTACGGTTGATTTTGATAAATCGTCTGAATTAAACAAAAGCTGAAAAATTATGACCAGTATGACTTTAACATTAAATTTTATACTAATATAGCTATGGTGCTGTAGGGTGCATAGGTGGGGAGGGTATTATGCGTTTGTGCTGATGTTTGTAACACCCAAAAGTATTGGTGTAACACCCACCTTAATTTATACCAATCGGCTTAGAATCACTTTCTGAGTCGATTTAACGATGTCCGTCCGTCTATCTGTCTGTCTGTCCGTCTGTCCGTCCATGTAAACCTTGTAATCAAACTACAGGTCGCAATTTTGAACATAAATTAATGAAATTTGGCACACAGATTTCTTATATAGACGAAGCCTATTGAAAATGGTTATGATCGGTTCATTATTTCTCCTAGCCCCCATTCAAATGTTCTCTCTGAAAAGGGGTTTAACAATAATAAATCAGTTCCATATAAGTCTAAATTTCAGGAAGATCGGTTCATAATTTACCATAGCTCGTTAATATTCGACATAAATAAGTTTTATATAAATATAAATGATAGTGCCTTATTTTTCATAGATCCCATATAAGGCCCTTTTTCGGGAATCACCCAAAAGTGAATAAATTTATATAAATGTTAGTATCGACGTAATATTCTGTATTCGTATGTTTTATTTTACACTTAATATTAGTATAGGTCCACAATTGGGTCCCAAGTCTAATAAAAGACCCTTCCCCGAATTTTGATGTATACAATGGTGAAGGGTATCTTATGGTCGGGCTTGACCGACTATATATTTCGTTTTCGTTAAGAAAATAATTAAGAACCCTTTTGTAAAAAAGTTATACCCCTAATGTTCATATGTATGTTTAAATTTATACATATATATGTGGGTACGAATGGTTTAAAAGTTTGCATATTGGAATAATTTTTTTTATTCTTTCATTTCTGTAGTTTTTACTTTTGACAAACCTTTTTTAAACAGCATGTGAAACTTTAGTATTGAAATGCAAATGTCTGTTTCGATGGACGGACAGATTATTCATTCATTTGTTAACGTTGAGGTATACGTTGTCATTCGTATGAATATACATATATACTTATGTATGTACGTTTACAAATGTGGGGTGTTATATTATTGTTGCTGTTGTTATTTGTTGAAAACCACCAATAAAATTGTCATGCGATAACAAATAACATGGCAGACATGTGGTCTTGACTTATAATACAAATAAAATTTCCATTCGAATTGTAAATATTGTTGCATTTAATTTTATAATTTTTTTTCGATTAGTTTTATCAAAGAAATTTGTAAAATAAAATATTATTTAATTATTGTAAATAAATAGAGTAATAAACTTTAAATCGAATACAAGAAGTTACAAGTTCTATATATGACTTGTTTTTTAATTAAAAATTAATATTTGTTAGGATATAAGTTTCCTTTTCTGGGAAGTTAAGATTTTAAGTTTTTCTATATTTTGCTAAAATTTTATTCATACTCAAAACTATTTAGAGGTATCGTAATAGTTTGAAACAATTTTACCATTTTAATATCTCTTAAATATCCTATAAAAATATTTTTTTTTAATTCAAATAATAAATTAATTTTTGGCGAATTAAATATATATAATAATTTCACATATATATATATATATATATATATATATATATATATATATATATATATATACATATATATATGTATATATGTATATATACATATATATATATATATATATATATATATATATATATATATATATATATATATATATATATATATATATATACATATTGGAGATCTACCTTCTACCCTCTAATATCGCTAGACATCTGTCCTCTTCCATATCAATTCGAAAATGCCATGGATCCAACGATGTGAAATTATTATGCAATGATTTTTTATAACTTCCAATGTGAATTAATTGCAAAACAGTATAATTTTAATTACAATTAGCTTTTAGAAATGAAGTTACATAAGAGGGCATTTTATGTGGAATCCAATCATGAATACTGTTGGCTCCAGGATAAAATTTGTAAAGGCCTTCTAAAAGCGGTTGTATTGCTAAAAACACTTATGCTGTGCATGCACTGATTATGCATTAATTCTACTAAAAAGTATTAAATATTCCGTAAATATTTTCCTTTTTTAACCGCATATAAGTTTACAATCGTTTAAAAAAAATATGCGCATTGATTTTTCCAAGGAAAGGAAAAACAAATTCGTTCTTTGTCCTTAAACACTGTTTATAAGATTGTTACAGATGGCAGAATTTGTATCTATGTATAAAATTCCGAAACGAAAAGATTAGTCAACAATATTACTCCTCCAACCCCATTGCACCCGGACCACAGTGATTTGATCCCATACAACGATGGGACAAAAATATAAGGAGTTGTCGTAACAAATTGAAACTTGATACACATATTACTTTAGGCTTAAAATGCATAAATACGAAGTTTTGAAAAAATTGGCGCAAGGACACGCCCACCTCATTTACTATAGAAATTAAGGAAAATGTGCACATTTCGCTAAAGGGGTGGTCAAGTTTCAGTTTCTAAACGATTATGTAAAGTATTTATGCAAGTATTGGTGTCATTGGAAAGGCTATTACGTGAAAAATAATAATATATAAATTATAAAGTATTCAAACTAATTCTTTTCATTAAATTTATCAAAAAACGAAAAATTTTTGTATTTAGTGTTATTTTTCGAAAAAAATTTAATATTTGAACTTAAATAAAATCTACATTAATTAAGCTATCATTGTAAAATTTTAGTACTATATAAACAATTTTGTCCTTAAAAGAAGAATATAAATAAATTCTTATTTTCTTACTCCGAAATACCCAAAATTTCAGTTCGGGGAAAGCTTCCTTCAAAAATTGACTTTTTTCATTGAAATGGTCACCCTGTCGTTATAAGGGGCCTCCGTCAGAAAATACTTTTTGAATGTATACCTTATATATAGGGCTAAAAAATTAAAATTATTTTAAGTCGATCCCATCTTTGCGATTTGAGAACATAACAAAAAAAGAGAACAATAAATTCCAAAATTGACAAAATTTGTATAGAACTCGTGGGTAGTCCTTTGTCCCAAACTCCTCCGAATTTCCCTAACACGCATTTACATTAAGATTTCTTTTGAAAACATTAAAAAAATGATAAAGCCCAAAACAAAAAACTAATTTTATCACTGAATAAATATTGCCACCTTTTTGGACAAAAACCAAAAAAATTTAAATTTTTTTAAAGTTCCAAATTAAGATTAATATAACTTTTTAACGGATTCTTATAATTATATGATTCTTGCTGCAATATTATTTAGAATTTTGTGAAGAATCTGGCAAATATTTTAGAAAAATTCTGGGGACAATATTAAGCCCGCCAAGTTAAAAAAACTAAAAAAACACGAGGCTAAAAATTAGGTAAAAATTTATTTCGACACATGTAAGCATATTTTTTGTAGAGATTTACAAAAACTATTTATATGTAAAATGTCTTTTCTGTTATATCATAAATGAATTTTTGACGATTTTTTAAAAAAATGACATACCCGAGAAGGGCAAATTTGGACGGCCACCCACTTTCCCCCTGTCCTGCTAGGGGCCTGTACTCCTCCAAATCATCGAAAATACCTCAGCTCTGACCATGTGAAATTTTATTGAGATACCTCAAACGGTTCTCTAGTTACTGAATTACTTCCAAAAAAAAGCGTTTTGGAACCACTGTGCACCATCTGGAGGATTTTTAACGTAATATATTGGGTCCAAAAAATATATTTTATTTAGTTGTTTCTTAAATTTCGAAATAATTTTTGTAATTTTTTTATTTCAAGTTAGCAAAATAAATTACTTTAACATTGAGAACTCTTTGAAATTGAAGTAAAAGCGGAAAATCAGACACTTCTTCAATTTAACTTTTTTTAAAGTTGTGGCAAAAAATAGGATCTAACTATTTTTTAATATGTTAAATAACTGTAAAAGCTTACATAAATCGAAAAAAAAAAACAATTGTATAATTTTTTTATATTCTTCATCAAATTTAATGAATTTTAATGTTTTAAGTAAAAAAAATATGTGTAAATTTGAGCAACAATATATATTTATTCGAAACACTATATTTTAAAAACAATAATAGTTTTAATTTACAAATATTTTGAGGTGTTGACAAAATAAAACTTCGATATTTTTCATAAAAAAATGAATTTTTGAAAATTTTTAATATTTAATATTTGCTTTAAATTCTCTGACTTTAGCGCCCTCTAGTAGCCATAAAAATAATATTTTCCAAAAAATCGTTTTAAATTATATGATCAATGTATGTTGTTACCTTTCTAAAAACGTATAATTCAACACAATTTGAAAAATGTTTTTATTTTGATTTTTGTCTATGGAACAAAGCACTGTGCGGACGAAGCATTTAAATTGAAACGGTCGATTTTTTAAGGATACTATGGATGTGTAAATTTGGAGTATAAAAGTAATATTAGATGTGAATAGTATGCCATTATTTGTTTGTTAAAAGTATACCATTAAATAAGGAAAATTATCTATCAAACCTGGATCCCTTTCCGCTACGATAATTATAGTTTTTACACATTGTATAAAAAACCCCGTGTAAATACACTAGTGGACAAAAAAATTTGTTTTTTTTTTTCGTCTTAAATAAAAGAAATAGTTGGATTGGATGGAATTCAACGTGTTAAATAAGAATCAGCTTTTACTTTTATTCTATCACGCACTGATATTTTCTTATGGGCATGCCTACTATGACCTCGCCTTTAAGCAGTCACACTTGTATAACTCGAGAACAGTTTGTCCAATTAAGATAAATTGAACTTTAATATATAACATCCTAAATTTGCCTTTGAGCTGAATTTATATAATTTTTTGTCCAGTTAATACTTCCGTAGTTATTCGGTAATTAGTAACGAAAATTTTAAAATTTATTTTTTTGAAAAGTGGTGAAAATTTTGATCCATAACTCTGAAATTCTTGAGCGAATGAAAAATATTGTGGCCACACCTTGAAGACAATTTTCGTTTGCATCTTTAGATGTATCAAATATCAAAATTGTGTAAAGGGTTCTTGAGTTATAGCCTAAGATTGACAAACCATTCTCGAATTTTATAGTGTGACCGCTGAATAAGGTGTTGATATTAGTCATGCACAAAAAAAAAAATAGTACCCGATAGAAAAAAAGTGAATGCAGATTCTTGTTTAACTCGTCAGAATCCACCTAGTCCACCTATTTTTGTTTCAAGAAAAAAAAAATTTTTTTTGGCCATCACTGTATTTCTACTCAATTGTATGTAACATGGGTATTTTTACTTAACTGTGAATAAATTTTAGATTTCAATTTTGAAGATATATGCCTTATTTTATTCGCAGCATTACCAGCCTTAGGATAAAGATGATAAACTGTAACATTTTTGATGTTTTCATTTATTAAAAGAAATTTTAATAACAAAAAAATCTAAAATTTAACATGAAAATGATTTTTTTCGGACACTTATTTCAAAATAACTTCGAAACTATTGAGTACATAAAAAAATTCAGTTTAGGGAGAGATATTTTTAGTCTGCATCTTTTGGTGTATCACTTTGATCAATCGTACACACCGTTCTTGAGTTATGAGTTAATATACTGGAGTAATGGCCTTACTATGGGCGAAATATTAGACATGCCCATAAAAAAAAAATCCAGACCTAATGCAAAAAAACAGAAAGCAGATTCGTGTTTAGCACATTAAAATACATCAAGTCCAACTATTCGTCTAAGGGGGAGGGTATTTTTGTTGACCAGTGTAATTGGCCACAGAATTAAATTTCTGCCGTCAAAGTGTTTCTAATGTTATTAAACAGTATCAGGAGAATTTGACCATTGATATGAAACTTGGTTCGGAAAGAAAAAAAGGTCCACATGGTATTGGGAAGGCCAGAAAATTTAAAGCATATTGAAAGGAACTCTTAACACATCTGGTAGAAAAACAGACGAGTTATCTTAGTGATTTGACTATTTGTTGCGAAAATTTAAAGCTAATGCAGAGTTGATAACATATAAAATACAAAAAGTTCCAAACAGGAATGCTGCAAAAAATTTAGAAGGCAAGAATAGGACGCGGAAATTAAAATCAAATTTCTTACAAAAATACTCAAGTTGTATAATTGACGAAAAAAACTTATGTGCTGTCAGAATTTTCGCAGCTTCTGTGTCAAAACTTTTTATTGTTAATGCTTGAGGCAATGTTAAAGATAAGTTTAGGACCCAAAAGCAGAAAAAAATTCTTACAAAATTCCTGGTATAACAAGCTTTTTGCAGTTGCGGCAAAACAGGAAAGTCATTTGATACATTCGGATCTATAAATATACCAAAATATGCATCAAGGAATATTTGCAAAAAAGACTTCTTCCTTTCATAAGAGAGCCCAACGTGTTCACACATTATTGGGCCGATTTGGCATCATGTCACTACGGTAAGAAAGCTCTGGAGTGGTATCAAATCAATAACATAGTTTTAGTACCAAGAGAGATCAATTTTCAAAATTGTCCATAGCTTAGACCAGTGGAGAGATATTGAGCTCTTGTGAAAAGTGAGTTCAAGAGCACAAAAAAGGTGTCCCAAAATACCGAAGATTTAAACAGAAGACGTGCACACCGTTCCAAAAAAGTGACTGAAGCAACTATCAAATCTCCAAAGAAAGGGTTTTAAAAAATGGTCCACAATTTTATAATTAGTGGTTAGAACCATAAAAATTATATATTTCTGTGATCTGTGCTAAATTATCAAGTGATTAAGAAAATAATGAAAACTCTAAGATCAACCGTTTCCAAGTTGAATATTATGTATGTTAAGAATTTTTCGATCTCACTCCTTATGTATCATCATTAGTTTTAAAGTTATAGCGCATCATATATTTGATATACTAAAAAAAAATATATTTTATAATTATGTAACTATATATTGTTAACTATCCAAAATATTTCAATATAATTTTAAAGACATTTTTATTAAATATTTGTCAGTGGACAAATCACTGATGAACCCAAAATTTTCAAAATTTTTCCTAAGTCGATGGATTGGGTTTCCAAAACCCAGTTAAGTCCCATAATATTACGAACATAAGGATTCTATTTGCCATTTATACTCTCCAATTAAATTGACATATATCTTACACAAGTCCATTATGATGATTCAACATATAAGAAATAACATTTCAGTATAAAAGAAAAATAAAATATGGCGTCGGCTGCAACAATGAATTTTATACGTTTCACTACAAATCAGCAGAAACATTAACAACAACAATTGCCAGCAATATGCTGCTCGTATATTAAGCTCCCACGCCTTCAAAAGATGTTAACAAAATGCAGCAGAAAAAATAATACGTATAGTAAGGTAAACTATATGTACATACGTACAATATATACTAAGAAATAGGGGGAGAGTAATGCATACGAATCGTATGAGAAGGGAAACAGATACATTTGGCAACGTTGAATGGACGGACGGACGGACAGACAGGACAGGTAAACTGACAGGCCTGACTAAATGCTAAATAAATTTGTGTTGGTGGTTTAAAGTCAGAAAATAAAAGCAACAACAATAAATAAATAAAAAAAAAATTAAAAAAAAAAAACCAGACAAGACCACGTCCAATACAAAAAATCATACAGACAGACATCAGTAAGTTTAGATTCAGAAACGTAAAAATCATTACTGCATTATACGAGGTATGTAAAATAAGTTTGAAACTATTAGATTGTAAGTTAGTATCAATTAGAAAGTGAAGAATCTCAGTTATGGTTAGATTTATTTTTAATAAATTTTATTTTACCAAAAGGAAGGTAGTGGAGTATAGAAATTAAAATAATTTTAATGAACATCAAACAAATGTTTTTAATTATGTACTTTTTCTTAGGTTTTGTTAAAAGATTATTCCAACTTAACAGCCGACCCTCTATTTTCACTTAGAGCAGTGATGTTAGTTACTCTAAAGTGTGCATGTATCAATACTTCCCTGCTCCTACCAACACTCTTCTACAGTTCAGTTGTACTCCAGCTCTTTACAGTCAAATACAATATAATAATCCATTGTATGGCCAAAGAGGTTACATGCCAACAAGGCTCAAGGGCCAACCAGGTATTAAAACATGGTTTCAAATAAAACAATACAATAAAATGCAAAAAACATGAAAAACATGAATAATAAAAATAAAAAAAACAACAAAACTTCAAGCACAACTAAGAAAACGTGCAAAGATTTACAAAAAACGATAAAACATCCAATGGATGCTTTAAGTTAAGACAGATACAATAACAAAAACAACAATAGTAACAAATATTATCTACCTACAATAATAAATGAACTTGAAGGCACAACAAACAGCATCATGACGTTTTGGACCATGACGCCATTTTCGTGGTTTCGATTGCAGCTGTGTTGTGATGCAGCATAAAAAGACAGACAGACGAATGGATGGACGGACGAACTAACAGACCGAGAACTAAAACTTTCAATTCTATTCGCATTGAATTACTGATATTCTGATAAAAAAAAAAAAACACCACATACATACCTTCATTTGTATTGGTTTCATATAACCAGCAGATACTTTTGTTTGACGCTTAAAGTTGCCTCATTTTTTTTTTATTTATTTCCAAGACATTCAATTCACATCAATCACGCTAATCTTAACACCAACCAACAACAGCAAAAAAATGAATAAGAAAAAAATAACTTTAAACTCCAACGATTTTTCATTTTGTATTTCAAGATGCTGAAGAAACGAAAAAAAAAAACAATGGAATACAAAATGAACGTTTTGCCGTTTGTAGTTTTAAATTTAAAATCTCCCCCATAGTGTTTAAAGCACCCTATATACTCATTGTTGTTTTTTATAACTTTAAGAGCAAATAGATTTAAATATAGAGATTGATTGCAAAATTTCATTGTTGTACGTGCTTTTTTGTAAAACATATCAGCCGAAAAGTATAAACTGGAGTTATGTGTTCTTCTAGTGTTTGGCCTATAACTTTTTTGATTATGAACCGATTTTGCTTATATCAGACAAATATTTAAGCAACATTTCGTACCCCTATAATATCCGCTCCAAGACCTATTATGCTTTAAACAGACAGACAAACCGACAGACGTCGTAAGATCGTCTTAGATTTTCACGAAGACTCAGAAAATATATCAGAGAAAACAAGCGCGAATGTTATATTTGGCCCGGCCGAATCTGTATAACCACCATCAACTTTTTCAAATTTTACGTTATATGGGAGGGGGCGGTAAAGTGGGCGGACCACGCCTATTTTTTGTTTCCGAGTCCTTGAACTATTTGAACACAATTTCGTTGATTTTCACCTTATATGGGAGGTGGGAGGTAAAGTAAATGGACCACGCGCATTTTTGGTCTCCGAGTTTATATCGATCTCCGAACTA
Organism: Protophormia terraenovae; assembly: GCA_951394005.1. Taxonomy (NCBI): domain Eukaryota; kingdom Metazoa; phylum Arthropoda; class Insecta; order Diptera; family Calliphoridae; genus Protophormia; species Protophormia terraenovae. The sequence goes on along the minus strand of OX596077.1, from coordinate 38,993,666 downwards.
TACGTACAAAATTTTGTTGTCGTACATGCTCTTGTTGAAGAAATATCAGCAGAAAAGTATAAAACGGACACCCTGTGTTTCTAGTTTTTAGCGTATAATTTTTTTGTTTATCAACCGATTTTGTCCATTTTCAATTTCAAACCTTATATAAGACAAATATTTGTGCCAAATTTCGTCCCCCTACGTTTTTCGGTTCGAGCCCTATCCTACTTTCAACAGACGGACAGACGGACGGACATAGCTAGATCGACTCAGAATCTAACCAGGACCCAGAAAATATATACTTTGTGGGGTCTTAGGTGATTCTTTCGACAAGTTACACATCTTTTTGATGGTGGGTATAAAAATTTTATTTCAAATTATTTTTTAATAAAATTATTAACAAACTTTATATTGGAATTTAAATGCATTACACAGGGAGACACTAATTCTGCGGCACGGGGTTTCTCAGTCAATACACGGTATTAATAAGTAATAAGACATTTTTATTAATGACTGTTATGTTCAAGTTCTAAACATAAAAGAATAAATTATTTCCTGTTGATTTTTAAGAAAATATCTGATATTTTCCAGAATTATTCTAATTAAATGTTTTATAGTGTTTCGGTCGCTTTTTTCTCGAATAAGTCCACTTATTTTTAAACTCCGTTTCATTTTATGCTGAGCTTTTAGGGTCCTTTAAATTTTTTTTTACTAGAGCCCAATAACTTTCAATTGCAATGAGATTCGGACAATTTGTTGGATTAGCCTTTTACGTTACAAACTCTTACAATTTCTTTGTTACATCTCCATTGTTTTGTTGTTGTAATGAGAAGAAGCGGGAACAGGCCAGAAAACAGCGGATACACTGTATTTTCTTAGGAGAGAGAGATGTCTTTTCCAAAGGCACTAATTCACGTATAATTCTGTGGTAGTGCAACAATTTTTTAAGAATGAAGTGCTTCATTCCCGTTTCCTTCCAAAAACATCCTAAATCAAAAACTTTCTTGGGAATTTTGATTTCTTTGATACACGAAATTTTTCTGCCAAAATCCCTCTAGCATCTGCAACATAGAATTCCTGGCTAGGAAGTTGAAAAAAGTCACCCTGTACGATCATTTCATCGTCTACTATACAGAAACAAAATTTCTGAAAAAATTCGTCCGAAGAATTTTCATGTTATTTTTTACCTCTAAATTCTTGCTTACGTTTTTATTATGATTTTTTCTTATTTTATAAGTCTTCAGGCTAGACTTCCTTTCCAATTTTCTGGTAAAGATTCAAAGCAATTAACTTTTTGCGACACTTTTCTTCCAGAGATGAGGTGAATTTCTCTCAAAATCCTTTCTATTTTGCCTGAGTCGTACATCCTAAAGATACTATTTGTCTTCCATTACCAGGTTACCATTCAGTGATCATGACTTCTTTGTATAATATAATGACCCAAAAAACTGCATTTTGCAGCACAACAGCCTTCCTTGCAATTATTTTAATATGACCAATTCAAGTTTTCATGAAAAATTTGAATTATGTGTTTAGGTGTTTTTTCTTAAACTTCCATTTTAAGAAAAACCAACTTTGCTATTACCATGAAACTTAGCCCATGCCAAGTGAGCATAATGGCAAATACAAACCAGTTAACAGAATTGTTAATTTTTCACTACATCAAAAGTTATAAGCCCATGCTTATAACTTGCACGGATTTTTTTGTGATTTTATTATTTTTATTTTTCTATATAACTTGTTAATGAGTATTTTCACTAATTTGTGAATAAAATCAAAGCTTATGCATTGATTTTGATGAGATATGTATTGTTTTATTTGCAACAAATTTGTCTTTATGCTTAAAGAATAAAAGTTTGAATTTTTGACACTTTCGAATTTTAATGATTTTTTGAAGAATTTTTTTTTTTTTGCCAATTTTGTTAAAAATTCCAATTTTTTTTTTTCAAAAAATGGGCTTAATATTCCCATATCTGTTGGGTGTATTAAAAAGTAATGTAAAACCAACTTGAAGATAATTTTAATTAGAATTTGCTGATATCCTTTTGAATAAAATTAGACAAATAATTTTTGAGATATGTTTCAATATATAGTTCAACCTCCTTAATTTTACAAATCGCGATTTATTGCGAGAAATAGAGAGTCAATTCAAAAAAGTGGATTAGAGGCTTAATACTTATTAATACCCTGTATCATAATTGACTGAGAAACCCCGTGCCGCAGTAATTTTTTCTAATTTTGTAACTTTGAGTTATTTATTAATATAATATTTATTAATAAATTGACAGCTCTTAATAAAATATAAAGAAAAATTACAAATTTGTCTATACAAATAAAAAAATAAAATAAATTTAAATAAATCTTTAGGATAAAAGAAAGTTTATAAATATCGTTTACGGTTATGATAAGAAAATATTTTTAGTTAACTGATCAATGGATTCCCTTATACCGAATATTAAAAAAAAAAAAAAAATATATATATTAAAAAAACTCCAAATGGTTTAGAAAATTCGCAACGAAAAATAGTGACAACGTATTTCGTATTTGCCGTATGTTTTACTTTTCGTAAAAATTGTCTTCGTATGTATCATTTGCTGCAATTTAAATTCACGCTTTTTACAGCTAAATCCAGTGCAACTAAACTCATTTTTTAAGGATTTTTCATATCAGATTTATTTTACAATAAAAGCGAAAAGATATTAAATGTTTAATGCTAAAGATTTATGGCAACCATTTTACTCCAAAGTTTAAAATAAAAAAAATTTAAAAATAAAAAGAAAGTTAATACAGATACATACTAACTATACAAAGAACAAAAACTGAAGATATAATACTAGGTTTTCAAAGGAAGTAGACTAAAAGGGAGAGCATTCACTACTTTTTTTGTTTAAAATGATCTTCATTAGTCGTTAAATATAGTTTTCAAAGGAAGTAGACTAAAAGGGAGAGCATTCACTACTTTTTTTGTTTAAAATGATCTTCATTAGTCGTTAAATATATTTGTAAACTAAGTTTTGTATTACAGACTAAGATATATATGTTGGCTTTAATTTTTCTTATGAATTTCCGAACTAGTCAAAAACGGCGAAATTAACCCAACCCATGTGGTAAAATCACCAAGTGATTGAGTCTTTTCTTTAAAAATACATGGTGCTTTTTATATTAAAAATTAAAAAATAAACAGCTCTATTATAAATAAAAATTCCTATTGAAAAATTTCCTCTTTTTACATTCCTCCTATTATGAATTAAAATTTTTCTAAAATTTTTTCTTTTTTCCTATTCTAATTTGAAAAAGTTAATAAATGTAATAAATCTGACGAGGAAAAATTAGGCAAACCGAATATAAAAAAAGATAAAACAGTTGGAATTTCCTTCGAACTTTTATATTAATTTTTAAGGCATATAAAGCAAAATAATATAAACATCAAATAAAAAACAACAGCTACGTATATTTTTTGACCATAATACAAGATAATCCTGAAATATGTTGTAGTTTTTGTAAAAAAGAATAACAAAAACATCAAAAATAATGACGAAGTGTAAAAGAATTTTAATTTTTTACACCTAAATATTTTTGCTCCAAGTAAGCCGGCCCTAACCAGCATTACCGTTAGGCGACTTTAGTCGCCAATTGCCCCTTTTTCAAGCACCTGGCTACTTTTTTAATAAATAAAAATTGTTGTAAAATAATTATAAATAATCATCTTGTTATTTATAGAATTGAATTTAGTAGTTTTTCTTAAAATACTATTTTTTTGGTGTTATCAAATAAAAAAAATTTTAATGAGTTTTATAGGTTTTGAAGCAGTTGACCCCTTTTTTCAAAAAAAAATCCTTTCTTGGCGACTTTTTATTTTGAAATCCCCCTTTTTGGACACTGGCCCTAAAATTACTGGTAGTCCATTTTAAAAGAATCGTGGCATGCGCCAATGTGAGATGAGCTAATGTAACGGATCATTAGCTCTTGATCACAAACATGAAAACATTCAATAATTCTTTACATCTTACATCAGCTTCCAAGCAACCCTCTGGCTAATTTTTTGCTTCCCTTCCATAGAATGAATTTCCTTCGCAAGAATTTGGAAGGATAATTAAAAAAAAATAACAAAAACAGCTATTTCTGGTTTTCTCTTTTCTAAATTCACTCATTCCCCATGAGATTAGAAAAGAATGATTTTTTTCTGGAGAACAAATAAATACGATTGGGAAGAATTCTTTACCATACATCAATATCAGTGATTAAACATATTTCCACAGTTCTTTTAGCCGTCACGTAAAAACGTAAAGCGGCCAAATAAAGACTCCATTACTCTACTGTAAATGTAACAATGTAAATGTAAACGAAACGTAAGTTGATGGTTTCTCAAACAACGTAAAAGCAGCAAGTACTTTGTTGTTGTTTTGTACACATTATTTACACAACTCTAAGCTTCATTTAAATTATTTAAATTTTTTAGTCAAGATTGTTAAACTTTTTACAACAATAAAAGGCTGTTAACACTGTTCTTACAGCTGTCACTTAAAAACGTATAGCGACCTATTTTGATTAGGTTACTACGTTACATTTACGTTTTTGAGTACACATACACACATAACTCTCATAAGCAAAATCTTCATAAAATTTGGCTAAACTTTGGCTATAATCATACAAAACGAAATTATTATATATACGAAAAATTATATTATGTTTAAGATTTCTTTACTACAATACTGCAGCACAAAATAAATACTAAAGCACTTCAAAAATATTATGGTTAAACTGTTTTTATACCCACCATCAAAAAGATGGGGGGTATACTGATTTTGTCATTCCGTGTATAACATGTCGAAGGAATCATTTAAGACCCCACAAAGTATATATTTTCTGGGTCCTGGTTGGATTCTGAGTCGATCTAGCTATGACCGTCCGTCTGTTGAAAGCAGGATAGGGCTCGAACGGGACAACGTAGGGGGACGAAATTTGGCAAAAATATTTGTCTTATATAGGGTTTGTTTGGGAAAAATCGATTAATAAACAAAAAAGTTATGGGCTAAAAACTAGAAACACAGGGTGTCCGTTTCATACTTTTCTGCTGATATCTCTTAAACAACAAAAAATAGGCGTGGTTCGCCCACTTTTCCTCCCACCTCCCATATAACGTAAAATTTGAAAAAGTTGATGGTGGGTATACAGATTCGTCCGAGCCAAATATATCATTCGCGCTTGTTATCATATTATATATATATGTATTTCATATCATATTATTTAACCTATAAGTTCTCTAGTTGAAATCATTGTATAATTTGTTTAAAAAAATTATACCAAACTTAGAGGGAATGAAAGTTGAAAAGTATTTTTTCAATTTATTTGTTTAATAAAAATTCTTAAACTATTCTTGATAAAATCTATAAAGAACAACTTTTGACTTACGTAAGTATTTAGGGAAATAGAGAACTTTAAAGAATATATGGGCCATTATCAAAAGGAAAAAAGGATCACAATATTAAAAAGCATTTCTTTGTAATAAACTCTAACAAAATATATTTTCAATCAATATGTGGAGAAATAATTTAGATTCGATCCAAATTTTTCACAAAATTTTTAAAAATAGCGATTTTTATTGAAAAGAAAAATTTTTAAATTTTTATTAGGAAACTCTAAAATATGCTGCACTAATACCATCAGACATTGGAAATATCATAAATTTTATTTGAATAACTCAGTAGGTTTTGATATTATGTGTAATTTTGATTTTAAACTTCTAGTTTGTAAAAATTTTTATATGTTAAATTTAAAACCGGCATAACTTTCGCGCCCCTTACATGAAATAATTAACGTGAACTGATTCTACATGCATTCGAGTCACTTTTTATGTATATATATTTTTATATATGTGCCATCAAAAAAAATTATATTTTTTTGAAGGGATAAATAAAAATTTTTTAAAACAAATATTGTTCTAATATTTTTAACTACACAGAAAAAAGTAAAAATGGACTTCAATTACGAAATTTGTAATATTAATTAATTTTTAATTGATTTTGCTCCAATCATCAAAATGATAATATTAATAACTAGAATAATTGATATTATTACTACTTCTTTTCCTTAAATAGATGCAATGAGCTAAACATTTTTGAAAATTTACTTAAATTTATTTTATTTCTGTACTTTTATAGACAAATATACAATTTTACTTTATATTTTATTAACAGCTGTCAATTTATTAAAAAACAAAACTGAAAACCAATTAGAAAATTAATTATATTAATAAATCATATAATTAAATTCCAATATATAGTTAATTAATAATTTTATTAAAAAATTATTTGAAATATTTTTTTCTGTGTATAAAATTAAATAAGTTTTCAATAAGTCACGTGCTTTCTTTGAAAGATTATAGGATTTTTTGTATAGAAAATAATTTACGTTTTAGCATAAAAAATAAAAATGGTTAAAATAGCTAAAATTAAAATGGCTAATAGGGCATTCAGACCAACGCGAAATTAGATAGTTTCGTGATTTCAGCCGAAATCAAGTTGAAATTACGTAATTTCCCATACATTTTGATAGTTGCGAAATTCTATAATTTTTTTTTTTTAATTTTGATGAAATTACGCTGTCCATCTCCGTTCAAAAGTAAATTTTTTCAACTATGTAAAGTTTATATATAAAGTTTAAATTTTGTTTTGTTATTTTTTTAAGCAAAATTATGACAAAAAAACAAACAATGAACTTAAATAAAAAAAACTTTACTACCTAAAAATATATTTATTGACAAAATTAATAATTTTTATATAAGCAACAAAAAGAAATTACATCAAATGTCATATACTGTGAGCACAAAAAAAAGTAATCAGCTCATTCCCTTTTAATCGAAGTAGTAATATAAAAAAGGTGATATGAAAAAATTATTTGGTAATTAAGTAGGAATTGAACTCATAAAAATAATTTGCGGAAATAAATCGGAATAACGATATAGTTGAATTTTTAAGAAAATATATCAATTTTGTACGCGTCAAAAAAAAGTAAACAGTTGCACCTTTGTTTTATAAAAAGGTCAGTAAATTGTAAAAGTGGGAGAAAATCTTATATTTTTTTTAGTTTAGGTTTCAGAGAAAGACCAAATTATAATCTTAAATGTGTTTCTTGCTTTAAAACGAAGTAAAAAAGTGATTGTTTAACAATAGAAAAACAAACTTCAATTCAAACTCGAAAATAATATCAGATTTATATAAAAAAGGAAAAAATCCTTGCGTGAAATTGCAAAAATTGTTTCAAGGAATAATTGCTGAATAATATAAAAATATACCAAACATCTTACTGCAGATAATTTTCCTCGGGCAAGGTGGTCAAATTATTTACAAACTCAAAGAAAAAAGTTATAGTTTGCGAAGTCAAAGAAAGTCCTTCTTCTAGTACCTTAAAAAAAAGCTGAAAAAGTAACGTTAATTATCGCTTATTATTTTAGGGCTAGTACCATTTTAGGAACACTGCACAAAAAGGCTTCCATAGAAGAACACCACGTAAGAACCCTACTTATCGTAAGCCAGCCAAACTAAATGTTTGAATCTCGCCCAAAAGTATAAAAATTAGTGTTAAACCTTCCAGGAAACCGTTTAACTCAATGACGAAAGTAAATCTAAATATTTGGCGCCAAAAAAGCACGAGAAATATTCAAAAGATGGAATGAAGGCGTCAATGTCATATGTGTGTCTGACACACGGATCTACGTTGTTGAATTTTACTTCTGTGGTATTTTTTTAAGACTCCGTGGTTCAAAAGATTTACTTATAATTTTCAAAATCGATCCACATCCACTCGATTAACGAAATAGGGAAGAACATGCAGTTTTAATAAGTGAGGATTACGTTTTTCGTATAAGAATTTTAAGGTTCGAAATCAGTTACCTAATTGTATAAATCACAGACTCTTGAAGCTATACAATATTGTATATTCAATTTTTCTAATCAGGAATTTAATTATTATAAGTTTTATGGCGAGTTAGATAAACATTTTTACATCTCTTTTAATTATAAAAATTAATTCATATAAGTTATAACTTTTGTGACAAACACAAGTTATAATTAACATTTTCCAACGAACATATTTTAACAACTATTTAAGTAAATTAAAGTACTAAAATTTATATGTTCCAAAATAATTAAAATAATGTTTAAATTAATTATGTGTATATATAATATTAAAATTTTCTTTTGTAAATTAATATGAAAAAAGTTCCTCTGTTACCTTGTTACCAAAGGCAGGTCTTGATGCATTTCCATTTACCATTGCTTAAAATTCAGTCTGATGTGGAATGTTTGACGAAGGTCAAAGCTCACCGGTTTGGGTGTGGTAATTGACCAAATCAAAGCACTAGTAATTGGTAAACAGAATAACAAAAAAAAAAAAAAAATCATTCCACTAGTTGATCCTATATAAGTTGTATAAAATAATCGTAATCATAATAACTGAGTTTGTATTATATGTGCGATAGATGACTTCATCTCAAAAGACAATGTTTTAATTGTTCCTACCCATTACCATGAAATGACCTTGTGTCTTAGTTGAATATATGTTGGTGGTCATTCCCAAATATATCATCGTACTCACTTATTTTTAAAATATTCTTTACAACAATAAAAATATATTGGAATATAATATAGTGTAGCTTATAGATAATGATCAGTAGATTATTGTACCATTTTTAGAATTTTAAATATACCTTTCAAATCGGGAGATATATCCAAAGGACCGCTTTTTCGGACTTTGCGGTTTAAAATTTTATATCTAGAATACCAGTTGACCAAACAAAATTTTTTAAACTTTATTAGAAAGACAAGAAATTATCCTTTTTAAAAAGTATATATTCATTTAAATGAACAGCAAAACTATCTTGAATATTTAAGACACAAAATCAGTTTTGGAATTTTTTTTTCTATTATTTTGAATTTATGTATATCTATTTTTGACCCACACTCTATTAAAAGACATACTTTTTTTTAATACATAATTTAAAACAAAAAGGTATCGCTTGATAAAATCGGATGAAAATTGTAGATCCTGAGAAGGGTTTAAAATGTGTACAACTCATAAAATCTTGTTATTTTACTTTTATATGGCTTTTTCCATTACTTATGATGCATGAAGATTTTACGGGGTTTTCAAGTTTTTCAAAAATTCATAGTTTCCACTATTGGTTAACAGTTTCATGATAGGTTTAATTACGTTAGTGATGATAATTTTATAAAAGAACGTAATTAGTGTTATTGATCATTATTTAGTATATAGAGAAGAACAATTTAAGTAAATTTGTATAGGCTACTGTCTCTCGCTCTAGATAGATAATAAGTTTTACATTGTTGATTAATTAATGATGATGATGATGATGATGATTGTAAAATACCGCTACTTTATTAAGCTTTATTTATGGCAGCCATGAGGTTAGCACACTTGCTACTGCCTATCTTTAAAAGCAAATATTTCCTATATTTCTTTATTTTTTTTTAATATTTCTTTTATAAACGTGTAACATGTCTTGCTAAGATCACGTCACAATATATTCATTGTCATTCCTATATATATCTTTGCTGTTTTTCTGTTCAGAATAGAATAACCGTCAAAAAACACTGGGCAAGTATTTTAGCACAAAATAAAAAAAATTTATTCACAATTAAAAAAAAAGAGTAACAAAACAAAAAACTTATTTCACTATAAACTTAGCACTTAGTTGGGTATTCATTATTTTGTATTACAGCTGCCAATCTCCTTGGCATACTTTCCACAAGTCCCATACAGCGCTCCACTGAAATAGCATACCAAGCTTTTTCTATTTCTGTCCGTAAATCGGCCAAATTTTTAGGTTTTGCTCTCATTACGTGCTGCTCCACATCATTCCAAAGGTTCTCAATAGGATTGAGATCCGGAGATTGGGCTGGCCATTTTAACACGTTAATATTGTTCTCTTCCAAGCAACTCCTCACTAAGTGTGAGGAGTGTTTTGGGTCATTGTTGTGCATAAAACTCCACCTAAGTGGCATGTTGTCTTCTGCATAAGACATCATTGTATTTAGTAGTATATTCTGGTACACATATTGGTCCATACGTGTATCAATCTTGCATATAGGACCAACGCCATGCCCAGAAAAAGCTGCCCACACCATCACATTTCCTCCACCGTGTTTTATTGTTTTAGAAGTGTACTTTGGATTGTGTTGCATGTTTGGATGACGCCATACATACCTCTTACCATCCGATCCGAATCTACAAAACTTGGATTCATCACTCCAGAGGACAAAAAACTAATGGCTTTTCCAAATGCTCACGAGCAAAGCACAACCGATCCAGTAGGTTCTTATTTGAAACGTGTGGCTTATGCTGAGAAATGCATCCACGTGAATTTTTTTCATTAAGACTTCTTCTTATTGTTCTGCAGGACACGTTGATACCATATTTTCTTGAAATTTCCCTCTGGATTACGGTGGAGTTTTTAAAAGGATCTTCGACAGAGGTTCTATATATTAAAGAATCCTCTTTACGTGACGTTTTTCTTGGCCTAGGAGCCTATGTAACATTTTTAAATGTTTCATACTTCCGAATATGGTTTAGTGCATTATAAACCATCTTTCTGGAACATTCCAAAGTATTAGCAATCTCACTTATGCTTATTCCTCTTGAGTACATCTGTTGAATAATCTTACGTTGTTCCTCTGTAAACCACTTTTTTTAGACATGTCTAAATAATGTTTATTTATTTAATTTTTTATCTTCATTGATGAAATAATATCTAAACTTACCAATTAATTATTTATATTCACAAAAAACATATAAAAAATGTAAATATACTTGCTTGTGCTAAAATTGTGACCAGCTTATTTTGCCTATTACTGCACTTAAATTAAAAATTAAAAGAGAATTGCAAAAATTTTTGTAAATAATTGTAATGAGACAAAATAATTTTCTTTTAAAAACAGTAGATATGATGTATGCTAACCTCATGGCCACCACTGTATACTACACTTCATTTAGTTATGTTCAAATGTTCATTACATAGTAATGATATTATAAATTTTAATATGGCTGCTTCCTTTTTAATTTATGTGTCTATCAATATATTTTAAGGATTTAACGACACTTTGGTAAAAAAAAAACAGGCTGGTTTTAATTAAGGTTTATCTGTTTTAATTTCCTCGATATGCAATATTTTTATTTAATTTTGGTTGAATCTGATTTGGGATTAAAATTTTTTATTAGGATAACTATTATATTTTTTTTTTAATTTATATATTGATAAATTTTTTTTTTTTTTTAAATATTAAATTTTTTTATTAATTCACTTAAAATATTCAAAGTGGTACTTGTTTGTTCTTGAAATTAGCTTCTTTAAATAAAAGATTTATTCTTGTTTCAATCAAAGTTCCAGAGAGCTAATAAAACCAGTTGTGAGTCTGTAAATGATTATAAAGAACCAGGCTCCAATTGTCATTTCCAAAAAAGCTTTTAACCTTTTTTTTTTATTAATAGTATATGAATATATTGAACAGCTGTGTTACTGTCTCAATTGCATTTAAAAATAACAGTCAATCATGTTTCAATTCAACCATAAATATTATAATAATAAAAATGCAACAACCTCCCAAAAAATAAACCTTGATGTGTTTTATATTGTTTCCAAAAATATTTAGAATATACTACTCACCGTTTATGAGATAGATTTTTTTTTTTTTTTAAAAAAGAGCATTTTTTTAGGATTTTGAAATTTTTTGTATTTTCTTTAATATAGAAATATGCAAAAGATAATAAAAATTTTACAATTAGAGTAAAGAAAAAGTAACAACTTGTGCCTATTTGCTTGTATTTTTAAGAATTCGTTTTAATGCCTTTACCTCTTACAAATACACAATCATTATCAGAAATACCATTAATTAATATTACTAATACTTATTTAACAAAATTTTAGGTTTATTCATTTAAAAAATAATCAATTTTTCATCTCTGAATATTGACACCAAACATTTAAAATTTATAGCAATATTAGTTAAATCAAAGTATTTTGCAAAAAATACTCGTATTATATATTTAGTCATTTTGTATACAAACCAATATTTTAAAACCTTAAGGCAATTGTCTGATTTTCTTTATTGCTATTTGGCCAAAAATTTGATTTATGCACAGAAATCAGTCTGGTCATAAATACAAAACGAATAAAAACCACAATATATCATAAATATTCAAAATGCAAAAAAGAAATCAGATCAATAAATTTTATGAAAAAATATTGAAAAAAAAAAAAAAGAATAAGAAAAAGAAAAACTACCTACGCACTGATATTTAGACGGTTCATAGCAATTTGCAGATTGATACGTGACGGAATTTTACACCAGTGATATATGGATACTGAATATACATATTATTATATACATTGGAATCAGCCAACTAGTCAATTTTATACAGTGATTTTTAGGCACAAGGGAAAAAATACAACCAACTTAAACTAACTAAAACTTAATACAACGGCTAAAGAAAATTTAGTGAAGAAAAAAAAAAAAAGATCATGCTTTAAATCTAAAACTGAGGTACAAGAAAAAAAAAAATAAATAAAACAAGAGTTAATAATCGGTTTCACCCAAAATGAAAAAAAAAATACTCATTCAAATAAAAATCTACAACAAGAAATATAGTTTTACAAGTTGTTGTTTAAACTTTGATTGTACTCAACACAAAAACAACAATAACAAGAACAATATATTTGGCCAACAACAACTTATATAAAAACAAAAAACTGTGATAAAAGAACTTATGTCCGGTTTCCATACATACATATATTTATTACAGTACATAAAGGCAGGACTTTAAAAGTCTGCAAACAATTCATTATTTATATTAATATGTCCTAATTACACTGGTCGACAAAAAAATCCTCCACCATAGACGAATAGTTGGACTTGATGTATTCTGCTTTCAGTTTTTTACCATCAAATCTGGATTTCTTTTTTTATGGGTATGTCTAATATTTCGCTCATAGTAAGGCTATTACTCTAGTATATTTCCTTATAAAAAGAAATCTTGAATTTGCCATGCACAATTTTTTTTTTTGGACACTTAATTTGAAATATGTCCGAAACTAATGATCGTATAAAAATTTGTTAGTAGAACGACTTAAAGCCAATTTTATTCCACATATTTTGGTGTATTTTTTTTTATTTAGGACACAATATTTAACACGCCCATAAAAAAAAAATTTCGATCTGATGGGAAAAAAACTGAAAGCAGATTCGAGTTTAGCATGCGGAATTCCATCTAGTCCACATATTTTTTATTTTTTTGAAGGAGCACAAAAAAAAATGTTTTTGTCGACTAATGTTGTTTTAATTCTTGTACTAGTTCAGTTTTAGTTTAGTTCTAGTTCAGTTTTAATTCAGTTCTAGTGCAGTACTATTTTAGTTCCAGTTAAGTTCTAGTTCTCTTCTAGTTTAGTTCTAGCTCTGTTTTAATTTAGCTCTAATTAAATTCCAGTTATGTTCTACTTCAATTTTAATTCTTGACTAGTTCTGTTCTAGTTCAGTTCTAGTTCAGTTCTAGTTCAGTTCTAGTTCAGTTCTAGTTCAGTTCTAGTTCAGTTCTAGTTCAGTTCTAGTTCAGTTCTAGTTCAGTTCTAGTTCAGTTCTAATTCAGTTCTTGTTCAGTTCTAGTTCAGTTCTAGTTCAGTTCTAGTTCAGTTCTAGTTCAGTTCTAGTTCAGTTCTAGTTCAGTTCTAGTTCAGTTCTAGTTCAGTTCTAGTTCAGTTCTAGTTCAGTTCTAGTTCAGTTCTAGTTCAGTTCTAGTTCAGTTCTAGTTCAGTTCTAGTTCAGTTCTAGTTCAGTTCTAGTTCAGTTCTAGTTCAGTTCTAGCTCAGTTCTAGTTCAGTTCTAGTTTAGTTTTATTTCACTTCTAGTTCAGTTCTAGTTCAGTTCTAGTTCAGTTCTAGTTCAGTTCTAGTTCAGTTCTAGTTCAGTTCTAGTTCAGTTCTAGTTCAGTTCTAGTTCAGTTCTAGTTCAGTTCTAGTTCAGTTCTAGTTCAGTTCTAGTTCAGTTCTAGTTCAGTTCTAGTTCAGTTCTAATTCAGTTCTAGTGCAGTACTATTTTAGTTCTACTTCAGTTCTAGTTTAGCTCTAGTCAAATGCTAATTTAAGTTCTGGATCAATTTTATTTATTTCTGATTCAGTTATAGTTAAGTTCTACATGCTCGTCACTTTCAGTTTTACTCTTATCTTAGTTCGCCTCCAATTTAAATTTAAAAACTATTATTTTCTTTCAGAAAGGTCAGCATTATAAATTTTCCTTCACAAAACAAAATTAATTCTTTCAAAATTCTTTCTTAAATTGTGGCACAATTCAACTGCTATGAAACATCAGCCAGCCTACAACACAAACGTTTTTGAACGTTATCGAACAATGAATAAAAAAGACAGAAAAAAAAAAAAATAAAATTTTAAATAAAATAAAAAATAAGAAGAAAAAAGGAAAACCCTGAGTAACATTTAGGCATCACGTATATAGCTGGCCATCAATCGTCCACTGTCATAGGGCCAAACATCCAACCAACATTTATAATGATAGGGGTGATCACAACTACACCGCAGAGCTATAGCAACAACAATAAAAATAAATGTGCTAGAATTCTTGGATTTAGATTTAAAATACTACTCGTACCTACAAATAACATTGCTTTGTTGGTATCCATAACAAAAGCTAAAAAAAAAAAACTTTTGCTACAATTTGTTAATAAAAAGTTTACTTTTTGTATTTGAAACAAATCTTGTTTTGATAGTTTAATTACAAAGTTTTATTTTTTCCATTGGTTTTGCAAAATTTGAGTTTTTGGTGGTGGTTTTTGTTTTACCGCCAAACTATAAATTTGTTACTTCCTTTTACAAAAGTCAAAAAACATCCTATAAGGGTTTAAGGTTTTTTATTTCTTGTCTAGAAATAAAACAAATATTTTTTGTTTAGTTTGCATGTTAATCGACCATCTGCAATTTCCTTCTAATAAAAATTTAACACATTTATGGCTAGGAAAATTGCAAGTAATTTCAATATGGCGTTAGAGTCAAAAAATAAATAAAAATTTGTAAAATGGCAAGAAAAATACACTATTATCTATTACTTAAGTCTAGATCTGTTTAGTTTTTTTTAGCTTATTTCCATTGCAGCCTACAATGAACTAAAACTATATTTTTGTGTATTTCTTTCCGCTTTGCAAATTACCTGGATTTTTTTTTATTCCTGCAGCAGATTCGTAGGTGGAGGTGATCAAATTAAAAGAAGGATATTAGAAAAAATTTAAAGAAAGAAAAAAAAATATATTAGAAAAATTCCCATTATGATATTTGTTGTCATCTAAATTAAAAAAATAGTTAATTTAAATATTTTAATTTTAAATACCTTTTTCAAGATTTTCCGTATAGTTTTTTGTAAGGGATTTGTTATACGAATTTCCCTCTTTTATAAATTCCTAGTTACGTTACTTTACGTAGGTGTTCTCATTATTATGAAATTTTTATTTTCGAAAATCTTGTAGAATATAAACTCTATTTTAACATGCAAATATTTTTGTTGATAGAATAAAAGTGTAACAAAAAAATCGCTACAGATATGTACATATAGTAAGTACATAAAATTCAAATAATGTTTAAATTGTATATTAAACACTCATTCCACAATTTCAAATGCATTAAAAAGGAAAAAAAATTCTTTTTACAATCGATTTTTTTAATACATGAAAAATTTAAAGAGCCATGCTTGATTCATTTACTTTATAAAATGGCTTCAATATACAATCACCAATATTTCCAAACAAAAACTAATTTTTTATAGGTAAATTATAAAATATATATATATAATTGCATCCCATTAAAAAATAGTTTCAAATAAATTTAAAATTTTTGCCATAAATCTTTTTTTTTTTTTTTTTATTAAAATCCAAAAATCAGTTATCTCTCAAAAAATCGATTTTTATCTAAGTTCGAAAAGTGTTTTATTAATCTGGAAAAATACGATAACGTCGTGTACGCTATGCGTGTTATTCCTGGTTTAAGGTCATAAAAATAATTTTTATAACCTACACTACCATGGGTGGTTGGGGTATTATGAGTTTATGTTGATGTCTGTAACGCATAGAAAAGCTCATCGGACCCCCACCTTATAGTATCTATACCGTTCGACTCAGAATCAGTTTCTAAGTCGATTTAACAATGTCCGTCCGTCTGGTCGGCTGGCTGGCTTTCTGTCTGTCCATGTAAACCTTTTGATGTTCTACAATTTGCCACAGGTCTAATATAAGTCACCTTCCGGAATTTTTATGCTCATACACAATGCTGTAAGGTATCATATGGTAGGTCTTGGCCGACTATATACATATGTATATCTTTCTCGTTTTATTTATTTTAGTTTTATCATTCAATGATTGCATTCAATAAAAAATTTAAACATAAGTAAGTAGTTGACTACAAATATTTCAGGTTTTTGAATAAACAAAATTTTATTATTATGAACAAATATCATTATTTCTACAACCATTAAATAGTATCAATATTGTTCCTTGTTTCTTAAACATTTTTGATTTTATGCTATTTTCACAACAATAAAATGTTACAAGAAAATATGTTTCTTACAAATATGGTTGATATATTCATAACTCATTTGTTTTAGAATATATTTTGTTTTTAACCCTTAAATGCCCAAGGCAACCGATTTTTATCAAAAAAAATATATTATATGTAAAATGTCAAAAAATAATAACTACGTTTTTAGTTTAAAAAAAAAAAAAAAAAAAAAAATTTAAAGAAGTTATTTTGAAAAAAGCGGTTGTATCTTTAAAAACACAATGGGCCTAACAAAAATTACTAAAAAAAATTGGTAAACAGAAGAAGTAGCTTTATAAATTGTACTATAAAATGCAATAAAATGATCAAAAATAATGTATATTAATACAATGATTAACAAAAATTCAATTAGTATGATATTTATGAAGCATCTATGTACTTATTGAAGTTAAAAATGAATTAATTTTGAATTAAATTCTGTCAAATCTGGCATCTGACGGGCGTACAAAATATATATCCGATTTTTAACGATTTTTTCTTATTTATGCTTCAAGATGTGGACACTCTTTTTGAAGAGAATGTTGTGCATCGCAGTATAATAATTTATAATCATTTTCTAACTTAAATTCAATCATACGCATGAGCTTAAATCCAAGTTTATGTTGATGTATCTTCTTGTACAACTGTCAGTTATTAACAGTTGTTGTATCCTAAAGATACTTTATATATTTAACTTCGTCTTTTCATTCGAATTTTATGAAGACTCATTGAACTATTCATTAATTCAACTCAACCCATGTGACAATTTTAATCCTTTATAATTTGAGGACACAGACTATTTTTAACGGTTTTATTGAGTTCGTTGAGAAATAACTCTCGTGTCTTAAATGCAGCCAAGCGGAAGTTTTTTATTTGACCTACGAGAATTTTGCGTCTCGCTTTCGCATTGGCTAGTGTTTGTCGTCGAGTGCATATACATTCACAGTTTTCGATGCTTTTCTTTTGTAATATTCATTCGGATTATATAAAAATTTGAATTGATATTGATGAATACCATAAAACCTACGAACTGAAATTGGGAATTCACAGTTGTTGATTGTTCTGTCTTAATTTCAGCTCTACAGAGTACATGTTTTGTTCGATGTAAGTTGACAATGAATTCATCACTATATTATCTTTCCAAGGCAGTGAAGTTTCATCTATTATATCATCTATTATACACGTAATATATTCTTAACTGGTCCCACGTTCGAATTTCAGCAGACTCTACTAATGTAAAAAAGTTGTACAAATATAAAAATGTGGTTTTGACCTTGGTTCGAATTGTGATAAATATATTGAGATTCCGCCACAATGAAATTCTCCACGTTTTCATTATGATTGAATATATAGATAAAATAGTTCTATACGGTTATTTTTATGTCAATTTCATATTTATATTTTTATCATTGTCTACTACTTATCACCTGCATTTGACCTTCCATTTTATTTCAATGAGCAAAATTTAGATCACCACTTCTATTTTATGTATCCTAAATACTATCATTACCTATAATTTCGGTATTACTAATTAGTTCAGATACGTCATCATCAGACATAACAAACTAACTCGAATAAAAGTCAAAATTTTTAACAAAAGTGCATAAAAACTAAATTTTTGTAATAAAAAAATGTTATTAAATAATTTAAAATCTAAAAAACTATATTTCTTAGCCTCAAACAAGTGAACTTAATTTTGCAAAGTCATTATTATATACGAAAATGCCACTGATAATAATCACAAATACCATGTGTAACAAAAATCAAACTTTAGCTGTAAACGCCTAGTGTATATTGAAGATACAACCGGAAAATTATAATTTCTAGAGAATTGTCGACTTATATCACTATAATATTTTTCAATATCTTTAAAGGACATAGTTCCAAGTACGGAAATATTTTTTTTTCGTTTAAAAATATTCATAGCTTCTCAGATTTTACACTTCGAAAAAGGACGTTTATTTAATTTTATTAAAAAAATATTTTTTTACTTCATTTTAAGATATAAAAAATATTTTTTTTACAAAGACATGTTATGTTTTAAACGATATAAAACCAATTTAAGAAAAATTTTACGAAAATTGTTGCCGTAGGAATTTTTTTAATGGTTGTATCTTTAAAGATACCAGGGGCATTTAAGGGTTAACGTTTGTTTTTCACCTTCGTTATAATTCTCATTTAATTTATACATGAACTACTTAATATAAGTAGACAAGGATTTGTTATATTTGGTTTGTGAATCAAGCAATATGAAATATTGATTAACTACTATTAAAGGGTTTAGTTAATAAGGAAAAAAATATTGTATTATCTTGCGCAACATATGATGGAACAAATAAATTAAATTAATTAATGGATAAAAAATATGTAAATAATATTTTATGGCCAATAAAAACTTTATTTTGAAAAAATGTAATAAAATATTTATAAAAAGAATAATTTTTAATTAATGTATTTTATTTTATATATGATAAGATGGGATAATAATATGCTAAAATGAAACACTAATATGATAATTATTTGATGTTTTAGAATTAAGGTATTTCATTTCTGTAAATTGAGCGATCTTTTATTTAAATTAATATGTATGTTTTTACTACTACAATAAATAAATAAAAATAAAAATATGATAATTATATCAAATCGTAATGTGATAGAATGAGATAATAATGCAGCAATATGGTATAAGAATATAAAAACTCGAATCATTACATGATTGAATAAAATATAAAAAATATAATAATTTTCAGCTGTGACCAATTATTTCAATTCTAAGATGTTACTCTTAGATTATCGTCACTACAACTGTTTTTTTCTCTGATTGTATATTGCACAAAATGCGGATATATTCCATTAAAAATGTCAGCTGAAATAGCCTTCAGAAAATTTAAGGTGTCCTTTTTTGCCCGTAAAATAATACTTTTATCCGATTTTAAGGATATTTTATGAGGTCTATTACAAGTTTCAATCGTTTGTTTTTTATGTAAAGCATTTTGTAGAAAACGTAGATATTTTCCTAAACCCCTCCTTACAATTTAAAGTAACGACTTTCCATTTTTCTCTTGGTTTGAAAAATTTTTCTCTCCTATTTGATACAATGTTTTTTTTTCCAATTTCTAAAATTAAAAAAATTATAATACAACTAATATTATAAATATTATTTAAGATATGTATATTCATAAATAAGAATAACTAGTGAATTAGAAATTGTTATAACAAAAATTACATTGTTGAACAACGACGCTGTACTAAAAAAAAAAAATATGTTTCATACATGCAGAGAAAAAACATGGTTACAGTATGACACTACAACTATTCAATGTTTGTATAGCCGTTTTTCATTGATTTGAATAATACCGTGTTCATGATAGCAACGTTTATGTTTCTGTTTGATAATTTAATGATTACCCATAATCAAAATTTTAATATGGTTGACTGCAATATAATATGTATTTAAATATTTTTATATGAAACCATATTTTATGAAAAATCGAAACATTTTGTCAGTTCTACAACTATTTAGTTAATTCTACAACCATTCAGTTAATTTTACAAATTTGGTTAATTCTGCAACCATTAAGCCAATATTTTTATTTGCTTAAAAATTATTGAATACACGTTCTTGTGTATCAGTCCAGTAGTTTGTTAGTATATTAATTCTCATTTAGTTTAGATATGAACAAAAATATAAATTGACAAGGTTTGTTTATATTCAGTATGATGAATGTGTTACACATATCATGGTACAAATTAATATAAATATGAAAACATGGGATTATATACATATATGATACAATGGGATTACATATATATATATATATATATATATATATATATATGATAAAACGGGATTATAAATATGATAAAATTGAATCGTAATAATAATTATGTACAAATATACTTATTTTTAACTGTAATCATGTTTTACAATCATAGTATTTTGCTTTTAGTTTATGGTCACTAGAACCTTTTTTTTTTTTC
This sequence comes from Protophormia terraenovae, assembly GCA_951394005.1. NCBI lineage: Eukaryota > Metazoa > Arthropoda > Insecta > Diptera > Calliphoridae > Protophormia > Protophormia terraenovae. The sequence continues at coordinate 38,973,100 of OX596077.1, read as the reverse complement.
TTTCCGTGTATTAAAATATTATTTCACTTTAAATCATATTATTTCACTTTGAATGTAATATTTTAATGTAAGGGTGACAATAATATTCTCGTCTTTATTATTGTCACTCTTTCAAATTAATTAAGTAATTTGGTAATGAAATCTTAAAAGTGACGGATGTAAAGTGAAGAAAAATTAAAAAAAGTTGATATAATAATAAAATTTATTAATTAAAATTTTGTATAGGTGCCTCAATCACGGTTCTACAATCGAAGTGGCATTTTTATAAGGAAAAGCTGAAACAACAGATCCACGGAGCGCTGACGGATGGAAGCTTCAATGGCCAAAATTCAAATTGGAAGTATTTTTCGGTGAGTACAATAAATATCAATAATTGATATGTGTGCTACCAACGATAAAAATAAAATGTACTTTTTTAACGCTGGGGGTAACAATTTTTTAATTATAAAAATTTAAATACAAATTTAATAGATTATAAACATATACACAGAGAAAACAGTTTCGTTGTGGCAACCGAATTTTTTGCCAATCGAATTTGGTCGGTTACATGTACTATCCTATACTATACTATAGTTTTAGTAAAAATATGATCTAAAATTTTTAAATTGCGGCAATAACTTTATTAAGTTCAAAGGAGCTTGATTGAATTGAATTCGACATAGAATATAAATGTTATACTAAATTAGTTAATTTTTCTTTTGCGAAACTAGACCAGAAATAGTAAAATTGTGAGCTTTTGTTCTTTCACATCGTCTACTGCTCAATGTACTTTCATTTGAAAAAAAGTTTATCTTGGTAGACATACATCATAAGATTACATTTCAAATCTTCAGAATTCATTAATTTATTTATGTATTTATAAAATAGAAATGTAAACTCATAAAAGTTGCATTAAAAATACTGTTGAATTATTTAGTATCTGCCTCAAAACTAATGTTCTATAAAAATAATTTTTAACTTTATTTAAACAAAAATAAATAAGATCAGATTGTACCAAATGAGCCATGGTACTAACCGGTATAAAAATGTACCAAAAAAAGTACAATTGTATCATGTTTTCCATAATTGCACTCAAATCAGATTTAAAAAATATATTTCTATTAATTTTGTTTTAGATGTGTGAATGTGGAGCATAATAAAGATACATTTTCTTAAACGAAATCGTCCAGTGAAGTCTGTAGTATTTGTTTTTTAAATTTTTTTAATAAAAAAAAAATAATAATAATAAATATAAAATTACATTTCAACTGTATACACTATATTATGATTGGGAGTATTACAAAATTATATATATGGAGCATGTTATGTAAATGCATAATGGTTGTGAGGATCAAAAGATATAAATGTTATGATTGTAAGGATCATATTATATTGACATGGGATAGGATCATATTATGTTCACAATAGGGTATAAAATCTAATATGATTGGGGGAATCATTAACCCAAACATTAATGTTACCGATTATTATTTGACCAACCATGTTTTTTCTTTGCGTGAACGCAATTGTATTGACATTTTCGTTTTTAATGATATGTTATATTTGCTATACTTCAAACCCCGAATTTCTGGCTAAGGGGCCTTTCTGATCCACATATACACTGTTATAAAAATGGCGAAAAAAAATACTATATGAAATTTTTACTTTTTGTAAAACCTTTTTAAAAAGACGTTCTATTAATTTAGGTTTTTTTTTATTTTTCTTTAAAGAACATTTTCATTTATTTGGGTATATTTGTCATCAGCAGTGTTGCCAGGACTTGAGAAAAAAAGAAGCTAAATTAGACTTTAAAAAAAGCCAGAAAAGGCTAAATGTCCCGAAAAATAAAGTCAGAAAAAAGCTAATATATTGTTTTATTTAAAAACGCATTTATTTATTTTTTTCTCATTAGATTTTGGTATTTCTTAAAGATATTTTAGTGAATTTGTAAATATAACATAAATAGTTTTTGTAGGTAACAAAGTTTGTTAAAAAATACTTAAAATATTTTCGTAGAATAAAGCGCCGCAGGCGAAAATTTTCGTTAAATATAAATAATTTCGATTTTTTGTGCGAACTAATACACAAAAATGTTTAAATTGATGATTCTGTAGAAATAAAATTAGTAAATTTTTAGCCTTTTTAAGGCTATGTAAAAATAAAAAAAGCTAGAAAAAAGGCTAGAAGCTAAAACGAAAATTTTGAGGCTAAAAGCTAAATAAAAAGGCTAGATTTAGCCTTAAAAAGGCTAAACTGGCAACACTGGTCATCAGACAAGATCTGTATAAAGAAATTTTAAAAATCAGTCCCTTATTCGTGCTTTTTCATATTATATATTATTTTAAACAATTTTTATTTTGCCAGCAATCTGCAAATAAGTTAATGTTTTGTAGCACTGTGCAGAAATTTTCCAGAAAACATTTAAAACTATTTACTAATGAACTGTCAAATGTGCGATCATTGACTGCCAAAATATTTTACTAAATAAAATTAAAAAACGAAAAGAAGAGAAAAATAAAAAACAAGTCACAACCCTTTTTATAATTAATCATAAAATAACAAAAAAAAAAAAAAAAAAATCGCATAAAATTTTGTTTGTGCACTAAAACAATTTTAATACTGTTTTAATACAGCTGTATATTAAAATATGTAAGTATTATGTTAGTTAGAGGCTTTAAAATGCTAATAAAAGCTGAACCTACTGGCAATGCTGAAGTGAGAGATAACGTAGGGGACTAAAATTCATTTATTTGTAAGATTTTTTTTAGAACCATTAACAGTTGATTCTCTACAAAATATTATTTAAGTTTATAAACTTTTTAGTTTTATGTTAATATTGGGTAGGTCTTTTTTAAATCGACCTGTATTGAATTAAATTCTAGTCATTTCTTTTTTATAAATTTTATTTTGTTTTTTTTTTTTCTGTTTTCTGTAGAATGACTTGTAAAACATATCATTATGATTTTGTATTGGCACTTTTAATTAATGTTTAGTTCCCGATACATATCATTTGTCATTTTAACAAAATTAAAAAACATAAAACAAGTGAGGAACCTTAAGAACATTTTTTGTTTTTCATTCATTAAGCAAAACTCTCATGAACAAAAAATTCATTCATTAAAAATTTGGGTTTTTATTTTAACTCTTAAACAAGAAAAAAGATAATTAAGCTAAAAATAGTTTTTATTTTTGTGCCAATACAAGGTGTCTGTTACCGTTTCATTATATTTATGAAAATGTTTTTACCCACGGTGATGAAATTTCATTTAATAGAGATAATTAATTTTAATTTTTTTGCATGTAATTTTTACACATTTATAATTTTTTGCATTTCTATTTAAAATTTTTGTAATATTACTAATATTAATGAAAATTTACTAACTTAATTGAAATCAGTTAAGCTTTAATTTATATTTTTTTTAATCTCCAATATTTATTCATGTTCTACTCAAAAATTTTATAAAAATTGTAATCCATAAATTTTGAGCGTTTTAATAATAAATGAAAAGATTTTTCACATTTTTACTTTGGTTTTAAAGTTATAAAGTTTTAATCGTCAAGGTTGGTATTTAAGGTCAAAGGTCATAAGCTAGAATCTCACTTAAAGATTATAAATTTTTAAAAGTTATTGAATCCACATTGCCTTTAATAACTTGTTGACTGAGAGATACTTTTTCAGTCAAATTCACAAAGTAAGTATGGTCAAAAAGCTTCTACCAAGCTTTTGGTAGTTCACTAAAAAATTCAATTTGTACATAAAGTTCACAGACTAAGAGTGGAAAAAGCTTTTACGAAGCTTTCAAAGTACATTAAAAATATATCTAAAAAATTATCTTAAATCATCTGGCCTCTAAGATATTTGAGTCAACAAAAACGCTTAAAATTTAAAAGGCGTTTAAACTTATGAGAGACTTTTGCGATCAAATAACACAGATTAGAAATAAGCTTAACCTTAAAAGCTTTTATAAAGCTAATGAATCAATATGCTATCCTCAAAAACACGGGTTCCCCCTAGTGGTCCGTAGTAACATTTTAGGGGGTCCGCGAAGAGGTATAAAATCATTTATTTTATTATTAATTATGTTTTTGTCGGTTTATGAGAGGCTGTCCATAGCCAGCAAAAAATTCAATTAGAAGAGAATCGCCAAAGTAGAAAATATATTGAAAGCTTAACGAATAATAAACATACCAATTATTCAATTTGAAAGGCAGCGAAGGATATTAAACCACCGGTAGAGGCACAAAGTCCTTTAAGGAAGGCTGACGGTACCTGGGCCCGTAGTGCAGAAGATAATAGCATCTTCTTATAGACCCATTAGTTTACTCTCTTGCTTGTCAAAGCTGTTCGAAAAAGTATTTCAATAGAAAATTCTACCATTCTTGAACGATGGAAATATCGTCCCAGTTCACCAGTTTGGTTTTCGCAAAAAACACGGAACCATAGAACAAGTGAATCGTCTAACTGGAGAGATAAGGAAATGTTTCGAATCAAGGAAGTATTGTTCAGCTATTTTCTTAGATGTCGCACAAGCATTCGACAAAGTTTGGCACAAGGGCGTAATCTATAAAATTAAATGTTTACTACCACCATGTACCCACAAAATTGCTGGAGTCCTATCTATCTGACCGTATATTTAGGGTAAAGTATAATGACTTTGTGACAGAAGAATTTGAAATAAAAGCCGGTGTTCCACAGAGAAGTGTTCTTGAACCTACCCTATATTTAATCTACACCTCTGATTTACCTATATGTGATGAACTGACTATTTCAAAATTTGCTGATGATACTGCAATACTCAGTTCTCATGAAAACCCATAAATAGCATCTAGCCAACTAGATATTTATCTCCGACGTGTGGAGACATGGTTGAAAAACTTGCGTATTCGCGTAAATGAAGTGAAAAGTTACCATGTTACATTCACTCTGAGAAGAGGAAATCATCCTCCAGTTACACTTAATGATATAAATATACCCCAGTCAGACAATGTTAGATACCTTGGTATTCACTTAGATACCCAGCAAAATCTTTTTAGAAAGCCTTTACTTAAATGTCATTGCAAGAACTAATTACTTTGAAGCTATTCAATAACTCATTAATTTCAAAGTATTAAAGAAGTCATTATTAGCAAAATGAATAGTAACTAGTTACATTATCGGTTACAAATATGGAACATGAAATATGGAACAATGAAAAGCAGATATTTTTTTAAATTTATTTATTTAAAACATAAACATTTTAAAATATTCAAATTACAGTTGTAATTTTTCATGAATGAATTATCATGTATGCATGGAGTACCCCAATGGATTTGTTGACAATAATCTAGTCTGCCTGCCTTTCGTCGTATGTTCGACGCCACCAGAGACTCTGGTGTTTATACGTTTGATAAAAAGTAACAAGAAGTAAAATTTCTAAAAATCAGATCTCAAGTAATTGATTACATATCAGGTTAAAAGTAAGTAGTCACTAATATACTTTCATGTAATGCAGACAGTATGTTGTTATTAATGAAAATTACCACATCCGTAACTACATGGCATTACCAAGTTTTTGCTGGGTAGGCGACTTACTTGGCGTCGTCATATAGAAGCCAAGAGACTTCATATGAAGTTAAAAGCTTCTAGTCTTCACTAGTTAATTAACAGTCATTCAAAACTAAGCCTTGACAATAAAGTCATCCTGTATAAAACCGTTTTAAAGCCAATTTGGACATACGGCATCCAACTATGGGGTACAGCCAGTAATACGAGCATTGATATTATACAGAGGGCCCAATCAAAATTCTTAGAACCATGACGAGTGCGCCAGGGTACATAAAAAATTAGAATATACATAGGGACTTAAAGATACCATTTGTAAGAGACGAGTTTAGGAAGCTCAGAGAAAAATACATTCTTAAACTAGAGACCCACCCCAACCCACCCGCAAGATCTCTTGCTGAAGTTCAGTCAGCTACAAGGCTTCGCAGAGCCGACTTTCCACCCCGTTAATAGTAGGACCATGGAATAACCAATGATCTCGATAGAGATTGAGTAGTGTTTAATATTTAGTTTTTAAGATTTTAATACATATTGTGAGGTCTAAAATAAGACAGATTCAATATACAAATAAAACGTAAAAAAAAAAAAAAAAAAATGAGAGGGAATAAGACATCGGTATTAAAATACATAGGGAATGCGATCAAAAAAATATTTACACACGTTTTGCCTAATAACTTTTTTCGGAAGCAATATTAAATTTATTTTTTTGCTCTAGTTATCATTGAAAAATACGTCAGTTATTATTTTTAATAACAACCATTTTTGGTCTGATTTGGCATCATGTCACTAGGGTAAGAAAGCTCTGGAGTGGTACCAAAATTGAAGAGCACAAAAAAGGTGCCCAAAAATACCGAAGATTTTAAAAGAAGATGTGCACACTGTACCAAAAAAAATTACTGAAGCAACTATCAAATCTCTAACGGAAGGGTTACCAAAAATGGTCCACAAGTTCATAAGTAGTGGTATGAACTATACAAATTATATTTTTCTCTGACCTGTAATAAATTATCAATTAAATAAAAAAAGAATTAAAACTCTAGGATCAACCGTTTCCAAGTTATTGAATATTATATGTATATGTTAAGATTTTTTCGAACGCACTCCTTAATAAAGTTACTAAGTCTAATGTATATTGTTTAGTACTCATCTATTCTCGAGGTATAGAAGAATGTTTGAAAAGTTTTACTTTATTTATTATTTTGTGGCGATTTCAATGTACGAAAAAAATTTGATTATGAAGAATTTGAGGCTTCGCTCGATCATGTCTCATCCCAAATGCTTACCATATAATTGGGAGCAGATCAAGCAACAATTTTCAGGTTTTAAAAGTTTTTAAATTCATCCAAAAGCATGATGAGAGACCTGGATGAAACGATCATGAGAGACCTGTGCTGATCAGTATGAAAACAGCTTTCAACGAAAAACAGACCAGAATATGTGATTAGAAATGAGTTCATGGTTTTGACTGTGCTCGGCCTCGTGGTGCGTTACCAGCTAAAAAGTTGTTGATAAGTTTTTTATTTATAAAAAAAAAATACGATCGGAATTAATGCATATACAAATATATTTTCTTGGGGAACCTGCAAAAATTTTTTACTAATTTAGCATTTGTATTGTTAAAAAATTTAAATGTGTCAGAGGGTCCTCAGGAAAATTAAAAATTCTTGAAAGGGTCCGCGAGGTGTATTATTGTAGGAATCCCTGTTCTAAAAGACTTCTCTGCTGTCGAAAGTAACAGACTTAAAGTTTTGAAAAGCTTTTTAAACTTACCATAATTACATTAAACATTTAACCTAGTGAATAAAATTGAACATAAATTCAACTACAGACAATGTTTTTATACCCTTCACTACAGGTGTAAAGGGTATATATAAGTTTGTCATTCCGTTTATATATTCTGGATCGTTATTGATAGGGGAGTCGATATAAATATGTCCGTCTGTATGTTGAAATAAGTTTTTAGAAAGCCCCAGTTATCGGATATATATGTTTTATACATCATAGAAAATATTCCTTAGAAAAACGTTAATAAAAATGAGCAGAATCGGTTGATAAATGACTGAGATATCGGCAAAAAACCGAACATACTCCCAAAAAATCGTATTTCTAGGCTCCTATACAAGCTAGCGACTTCGTTTTTGCACGAAAAATTCAAAATCTTTCTTAAAATTTGTTTACACATATACATACATACAAAAAAATATAAAAATGCAATTGTTGTTGTTGTTAATTTTTCTTTTAAGCAAAGCTTGCTATGACTGTTTTTTTATACCCACCATCAAAAAGATGGGGGGTATATTGATTTTGTCATTCCGTATATAACATACGTATGGGGACGAAATTTGGCACAAATGTTTGTCTTATATAAGGGATTAAATGGGCAAAATCGGTTAATAAACAAAAAAGTTATGGGCTAAAAACTAGAAACACAGGGTGTCCGTTTCATACTTTTCTGCTGATATTTCTTCAACAAAAGCATGTACGACAACGAAATTTTGTACGTATAGTTCGGGGATCGATATAAACTCGGAAACTAAAAGTGGGCGTGGTCCGCCCACTTTACCGCCTACCTCCCATATAAGGTGAAAATCAACGAAATTGTGTTCAAATAGTTCAAGGACGAATATAAACTTGGAAACAAAAAATGGGCGTGGTCCGCCAATTTACTGCCCATTTTACCGCCCACCTCCCATATAACGTAAAATGTGAAAAAGTTGATGGGGGGTATATAGATTCGGCCGGGCCGAATATAACATTCGCGCTTGTTCGTATTCAAATGTTCGTATTTTGGAAAAAAGTGTAGATTTATAAATGTGGAAATATGAAAGCATACGTTAAGGCGAAAATTTTACTATTTGTCGGTAAGATGGTGAAGTATCAAAGATTCGGCACAGCCGAATCTTTTTGAATTTCATTTTAATTTTAAATATCTAACATATAATTTAATAAAATATACACTAATTTATAAGTTTTTTCTAAAACCGTTAGAAATAATCCTTTTCAAAAATATTTTGCAAAGCAAATTAGTGGTTGGCTCACGCAAAACTTGTGTTGGGCTCAAGTCTTTGAAAAAAAAGGATATTAATAAAATAAAAAAATAGAATTAAAAAAAGTTTTTCTTGAACAATCAAAAACCAATTCTAAAGAAATTTTCAAGTTAAAGGGTCATATTTCAAGCGTATTAACAGACATTTATAATTAAATCAAGACATTGTTTTTTTTTTTTTTTGTTGTCTTTCTTGAAGTTTTATACAGTTGTCTTTTGCTGTTGTAGTTGTTACTGTTTTATTTTTGTCTGCCTCGTCAAATAACGCTTAAAGCATTAACGGAAATGATCAACCATTTAAACCAAAAAACTTTAAACAGAAATACGAAAAAAAAAAGTTCAGCCACTAGTAATTAAGCACACAAGATAAAAACCCTTAAGATACGAATATCAACAACAAAATATTCACAATAAACACTTTTTCTGGACGCACTATAAACAGTTCAGAAAATGAGCAAATATTATTAAGTATACTAAGAAGTTTTAAAGCCCTACCATAAATATTAATATTAAAAAAAAACAAATCCTATTAATTTAACATACATAGCTAAACTGTATAAGCTTTCAGTGCTAAAAGAATGTTAAAAGGATCTTTATTAATTTAAGATCTTAAATTTTTAAACCAAATGATAGTAATAATATCACCACTTAAGTCATATTGTAACAAATCCTTTAACCAGCTGATAATATTCCTATTTTTTATAAATCGTGTACCGCTCTCTAAATGACTTAACTGCAAAACTTAAACTGTAGTCATAATGAAAGTTTTTTTTTTTTATTTAACATATTTATGATTTCCAACTGCTATTTTTTGGCAGTAATCCATCATTGTGAAAATCATGGCGTTAAAGCCGACAACATTAATGAATTTTACCGATTATTTGTTTCGAATATTAAGTAACTGTTTGCTCCTTTTTTTTTGGCCTTTAAAGCTATTTAATTAAAGGCCTCAAATACAGCTTAAGTATTGAGGATTTTTGTCTTCTTTCAAATATAGTTTTAATAATTTTGACATTGGTACGTGCCAAACACGAGCTTTGGTTTTTAAGTTTTGTGATATCAACGATTATAGAAAACAAAATAATTTATTAAATTTGATTATAATTACTTGAGGAATTAACAGTTACATTTATTTGTGAGCCATAGATTGATGATTAAAGTAGCAAAAGAACAAGAAAAATATGATAACTGGCACAGGTGAAAATTAAAAAACAATTATTTTATTTTTTTAATTCAAGATTGATTATAATGAATTAACTTATAGATATACATATTCTTAATTATACATACAGTTAGGGACAAAACTATTTGTACACCCATGCATTTCGTATATCTTCAATAATATATAAAGAACGAGAGAAGAAGATATAGTCGGTCAAGCCCGACTATATGATACCCTACACCATTTCGATTTACATAATTTTGCTTTTACTTATATACAACTTACTTGTGTTAAATATTAACATAAAACTAACATTTGTATGGGATTTATGCACATTAGTGATTTTCGGGAGAGCAGTTTATATGGGAGCTATGGTCAGTTATGGACCGATCTTCATGAAATTTGGCAGACAGATTTTTGCTGACATAAAACTTATTTGTACTAAATTTCATTAAAATATTCCTATTTTTAAGGCATCTATAAGTGTTAAAACTGTATTCCGGGAGGACATTTGTATGGGGGCTAGGTGAAATAATGGGTCGATCATAACCAAATTCAATAGGCTTCGTCCTTGTGTTAAAAAAAGCATATGTACCAAATTTCATCAAATTATCTTCAAAATTGCGACCTGTACTTTGCGCACAAGCTTTACATGGACAGCCAGCCAGCCAGCCAGCCAGCCAGCCGACCAGACGGACGGACGGACGGACGGACGGACATCGTTAAATCGACTCAGAGAGTGATTCTGAGTCGAACGGTATACTTTAAGGTGGGGGTCCGAAGATTTTTTCTCTGCGTTACAACTTCTGCACAAACACATAATACCCCAACCACCTTTGGTGGTGTAGGGTATAATAAAAAATTATTATATGTAGTTTCAATTCAGGTCCATTTTTATTGAATTATTTGATAAAAAATAAATTAATATATAACACATTGTTAAAAAAAAGTACAATTTAAGTAAAAATCTTTGGGACAAAAGTATTTGTACATCAGTACTTTGTACAATTATTTGTACGTTGGACTCTTGTATGATGATTTTTTTAAATACCGTTATATTTTCTTCGTTAATCGAGTTTTATTTTACAAAATAAGAAGTTGGTTTTAACGTTTTGAATAACAAGCACATCAAAAATGGGAAAGCGAAAAGAGTTGAGTTTGGATATTAAAAATTTAATTGATGAACATAAAAAAGGAAAATCTCTCCGGAATATAAGTAATTTAGTAAATTTGCAACATTCCACAGTACAATACATTGTAAGCAAGTATAAAAACAGCGGATCTGTTGAAAATGTGCGTGAAGGTATACGAAATATATGAGGTGTACAAATAGTTTTGTCCCTAACTGTATATATCGTCAACTAAAATGCAAAAAGCCGAAACCACTAAAACCACTGATTTAGGGTATAATTTATTTTATTGCAAAACATTATTTGCAATAAAATAAAATATGATTTTATGAAATTTATGGCTACAGTTCGGTACTCTCCATTTTCATTCCATTTTCCTAAAATTACTTTCTAAATTTAGTTATTTTTCGTAAGCGAAAAAAAATCATCTCTTAACTGGCTAAGGGCCAGCATTTTTATTAAAGATTTTTCCACAAAATTTTAAAAATAAAAAGTATGTTGAGGACAACAAAGCCGTCTACATATGTTGGCATGTTACCAAATTTAAAAATGACAGGATTAACTTGGGAAAATCATCTTGGTGGCCTGGCCTCGATCTTAAGCAGCAAACAATTACATTTTATACCCTACACCACCATAGGTGGTTGCTGTATTATGTGTTTGTGCTGATGTTTGTAACGCATATAATGAGTTATCCAACACCCACCTAAAGTATACCAATCCACTCAGAATCACTTTTTAAACCGATCTAACGATGTCCGTCCATCCGTCCGTCCGTTCGTCCGTCTGGCTGTACGGCTGGCTGTCCATATAAACCTTGTGCGCAAAGTACAGGTTGCAATTTTGAAGATAATTGAATGAAATTTGGCAGGTGGGACTTTTATGATACAAGGACGAAGCCTATTGAAATTGGTTATGATCGGTCTATTATTTCACCTACCCCCCATACAAATGTCCCCCCGGAATAGAGTTTCCACACTTAAAAATGTCTTAATATTAAGAATATTTTAATGAAATTCGGTCCAAAGAAGTTTTGTACAAATACCAATCTTTGTACCAAATTTTATTAAAATCGGTCCACGATTGACCATAGCTCCCATATAAACCCACCTTCCGAAAATCACTTTAACGTGCATAAATCCCATACGAAAGATAGTATCAAGTTAATATTCGACACAAATAAGTTTTATTTAAGTAGAAACAACATTGCTGAAATTTATGAGAATCAGTCCATAATTTACCATAGCCCCCATATAAACCCACTTCCGGAAATCGGCCTATAATGCATAAAAACATCAAGATGTTATTATTAACGCATTACTCTGTACTTGCATGCTTTATTTTAGATTTAGTAAAAGTGTTGGTCTACAGGTCTAATATAAATTCACTTCCCGAATTTTTGTGCTCATACGCAATGGTGTAGGGTATCATATAGTCGGTCTTGACCTACTATATCTTTTCTCGTTTTCATATGACTGATGACAATATCGCTCTGCTTGTTATGCAGAATTTCTATGCCCTTTGTTCAAAAAAAGTTGTCAAGATTTGTTGGAACCTATAGCCATTGTGTTCTACGACAAATCATGAACCCATCATCGAGATTGTCTTCAGGACATAAATAACTGGGACAGGTTTTTAGGCATCAAGTTTTAATTTTCTAGTGTGAAGAATTTTTAATCAAGTGTAAAAGTCAAAGTTTTTGCTTTGACTTTTACACTTTTGGGTATCAAAAAATTCGTAATTTTATGCTGGTTATGGAAAAAATATTAAAAAAAAAAATTGTTCCCATGGAATTTTGTTTCGCTTTTTAGGCATTTTGATGATTTTTTTTTCTTTTTTTAATATGGAAAATTATATATTATCAGCAGTACTTACTACAATGCAAATTTTTAATATTTTAGTGATAAAGGGAACAAATCGAAAATTTTGTTTTTCATCATGTACTAAAATGACGGTTTATGGACTAAAATTTTTGCGAAAATTTTTTAAAATATTTTCTTTTTTTTTGTTTACAATTGGCTAAAAATTACGAATTTTTTGATACCCATTTCAAGACAAAACTCAATACTATTTATTGGACGAAATGTTCTACACTCTAAAAAATGCATGTAAAATTACTATTATAAATTAAGTAAGTTTTCAATTAAAATTACAAGAATGTTTCAATTTAGGTACAATATGTTTATCAAAATCAATTACTTACTTTTGTCTACAAAAATACATATAAAGTGTAGTACTTTGAATGTTGGTAAACATGTTTTTAATATAAAAAGCATTTTAAATTTATTATTACACATACTATCGAGTAAAACGAGTATTGTCACAAATATTATAGAGTCATTCCATTTAAAACCAACACGAAAAATTCCAATTTTTGACTTTTCCTCTCCGAATTTAATGATATTTGGTACAATCATTATTCTTGTAAAAACTAAGACTAATTCAAAATTTTAGGTAATTTCATCAACTGGTTCGCGTTAATATATGTAGTTATACATGTATTTTTTAGAGTGCACAGAATGACAAAATCAATACACTCCCCATCTTTTTAATGGTGAGTATAACAGCCCAATAACCAACGCTGTATAGGTACACACTCTCCCGAATTTCACTTATTTTATATGAAAGTTTTGATTTTAGTCTATATCTTTTAAAGCATAAAACTGCAAACAAAATGCTGTTTTGAAATCTATAATGTGTTATTAGAAGTTTTTAATTGGAACTTCTTGGTTCTGTAAAAGATATTAAATTCAGTATTTTTCAATATAATTAGAAATTACATCGGCTTAGGGACATATGGCTTCCCCCTTCTGAACTTAAAATTGTACACTTCTCTGCTAAGCTTATGTGAAATTTTGTGTAAATCCAACTAGCCGATTAGTAGTTAAAAATTTATTTCCAAAAATTTTTGTTTTTGCCGTATATACCTAAACTTTTTTCACTATACGGAAAAAACTCTTTAGTATTAATAATCTTTAGATTAAATACTATTAAGATTATTTTTTTTTTTATTCTTTATCCTTTATCGTGTTCAGTTATGATTAACAAAGTTCTTTATGCTTTCAAGTCTTTGCAGAACATGAATACATAACTTATTTTAAAATACTCAGACAATTTCACAAAATTAAGTTGTAATCTTTTGTAAATCCATTTAAATTAAATATATTTAATTCATTATAAAGAAGTAAATATTTAAACAATTATAAAGTTAAAATATATCACATATATCATATATATATATATATATATATATATATATATATATATATATATATATATATATATATATATATATATATATATATATATATATATATATATATATATATATATATATATCTTTAATATTTTTATTTATGGAAATTTATGAGAGATATGTACATATATGCACACTACTTATGCAATTATCTAAATTTATAATTTTTGTTCTTGTGAGAAAGCAAGTTAAGAATTCCCACTAGCTCTGGGTCAAGTTCACTTTAATTTCTTTAACTTTTTGTGTATATATGACGGGAACACAAACTAGTACATAAGTCTAACATTTTTCTTAAACACCAAAAAAAGAGGATATCAAAAAACAACAGCAAATACATCGTATGTTGTTTAATGTAATTATATAGTCTGGCTACTATTTGGGACTGACATTAAATGTGAAATGGGAAGAAATGTTAAGAGATGCCCAGAAATAAATGTAAAAAGAGAATAAAAAAAAAGGATGCAAACACACGCATATGATGACGAAAACAAAATCAGGATAATTATGATCAATTTAAAAATAACAAGACTTTAAATAAAATTGAGCTTTTTTATTTTTTTTTTTTCTCTAAAATTGTAATCTTTTGACTTTTTTGGTATTGTGCTGACAGTGTGACAAAGAAAATGTTAAACAATAAAATGTACATATTTGCATATTGTGTTTTTGTTTTTTGAGTTTTTAAATCACCCTTATTTAGAGCAGAATTTATAGTTTTTAAATAATAAACATATTTATCATTAACAAAAAAAAAAAAAAAACTCCTTTTTAACGTCTGGTATATAAATATCTAATAAATATAAATATTTATAATAAAAACTCCCAACATTTGTTTTTTGATGGCGATAAATTTAAAGCCTCAGGAATAGTTCTTCTCAAAACTTTAAATTTATTATTTATGTATTTATCTTGGGGTTAAAAAATATTGCTGTTGAATAAAATATATGCTAGCACAGTGTAACGAATTTTGTTTAAGGGTTTGTTCTATTTTTATAAATAATAAAGACAGAAACACAATTCTTAACAAGTAATTAAAGGAAACTGATCACTTGTGCCTTAAATGGAGATAATGATATTTTATTTAATAAAATCGTAATAAAAAATTTTAAGATTAATTTTCCTAAAAAAATATCAACGATTTTCTTTAAAAATCGTTCTGTGCTCTATATTATATTATAGCAGTGTTGCCACTTCATGTGTAATTTATATATATATACAAGAGTAACGTGACTGACAGACTGACTAATTCATCATTTCACAGCCCAAACGCCTGAAGCTAGAGAGACGAAATTTGGAACGTCTCCCTCCATATAGATCCTTTAAAGTGAGACTTTTGTTAAAAAAGGGGTAAAATCGGTAACCTCACATCTCCCAAACTAATAAAGATACAAAAAAAAAAAATTGTATAGTTATCGTCAATCATTTAAAAAATAAACAGACAGGTGTCTGGTACTTTTTTTTGTTATATCCATGGGGGAAAAAAGTACCAAAAAGGGGGCAAAATCGGAAAATTACATTTTATTCAAACTCAATAATGAATTTTCAATTATATTAAACCTAGAAACATGAAATTAAGTAAATGTAGTCCTATGTGGATAAGAATTCACAAGAGTGGAATTTATGGTACTTAACGATACATGGTCCTGTAGGTAAGAATTTAAAAGGAGGGATTACTTTTTTGTTCTTCTAATATTTTAATATTTAACAATATTTAACCTAGAAACATTAAATTAAATATATACGGTCCCATGTGGGAAAGAATTCACAAGAGGGGTCTTTGTGGTACATCTTTGTTTTTCTAATGGAACTTTTTGATTTTTCTATAATTATGAACTTAGAAACATGAAATTAATAACATGTGGTGCTAAGTGAATGGGAATCCATAAGAAGGGACTTTGTGGTACCTTTTTGTTCTTCCAATGGTAGTTTTTGATTTTCCTGTAATATTTAACCTAGAAACATTAAATTAAATATACACGGTCCTATGTGGGAAAGAATTCGCAAGAGGGTTCTTTAGTACTTTTTGTTCTTCTAATGGTACTTTTTGAATTTTCTATAATTATGAACATAGAAACATGAAATTAAGGACATGTGATGGAAAATGAAT
Organism: Protophormia terraenovae; assembly: GCA_951394005.1. NCBI lineage: Eukaryota > Metazoa > Arthropoda > Insecta > Diptera > Calliphoridae > Protophormia > Protophormia terraenovae. Next base: position 38,956,881 of record OX596077.1, on the reverse strand, counting down.
GAGAATCCATAAGAGGGAATTTGTGGTACTTTTTTGTTCTTCTTATGGTAATTTTTGAATTTTTCTTTAATTTCGGACCTAAAAACATGAAATTAAAGATATGTGACTCTAAGTGAGTGAGAATTCACAGGCGGGACTTTGTGGTACCTTTTTGTTCTTCTAATGGGGCTTTTTGAATATAAGTACTATAGTATTTAACCTAGAAACATGAAATTAATGATATGTGGTACTAAGTGAATGATAATTTATAAGAAGGGATTTTGTGGTACATTATCGTCCTTCTAATGGTACTACTTGCTTGTTCTGTAATATTCATCCTAGTGAATCAGAATCTTTAAAAGGGATTTTTTGGTACTTTTTCCTTATTATAATATACTATTATTCTAATATTAGAAACCTGAAATTAAAAATATAGTATTTAACCTAGAAACATGAAATTAATGATATGTGGTACTAAGTGAATGATAATTTATAAGAAGGGATTTTGTGGTACATTATCGTCCTTCTAATGGTACTACTTGCTTGTTCTGTAATATTCATCCTAGTGAATCAGAATCTTTAAAAGGGATTTTTTGGTACTTTTTCCTTATTATAATATACTATTATTCTAATATTAGAAACCTGAAATTAAAAATATATTTTTATTTATGAATGAGAATTCTCAAGCTCTATTAGTCACATTCTATTATAATAAAAAACGAGAGAAAAAGATATAGTCGGTCAAGCCCGACCATATGATACCCTACACCATTGTGTACATTATAATTCGGGGAGGGATCTTTTATTAGACTTGGAGTCAAATGTGTACCGACACTCGAAAGTGTAAAATAAAACATACGAATACAGAATATTACGTCGATACTGACATTTATATGCATTTATTCACTTTTGGGTGATTCCCGAAAAGAGGCATTATATGGGAGCTATGGTAAATTATGGACCGATCTTTATAAAATTTTGCGCTGTCATTTATGTTTATATAAAACTTATTTGGGTCGAATATTAACTTGATACTAACATTTTAATAGAATTTATGGCCGTTAAAGCGATTTTCTGAAAAGGGGTTTATATGGGACCTATGGGTAATTATGGACCGAACTTTTTAAAACTCGGCACACTTATTTAAACTTATATGAAACTTATATGTGCCAAATAATATTAAAATATTGCTATATTTAAGGGATTTATGATCGTTAAACCCTTTTCCGGGAGGACATTTCTATGGGGGCTAGGTGAAATAATGGACCGATCATAACCAATTTCAATAGGCTTCGTCCCTGGAGCAAAAAAAAGCTTTGTACCAAATTTCATAAATTTTGGTTCAAAATTGCGACCTGTAGTTTGATTACAAGGTTTACATGGACGGACAGACGGTCAGACGGACGGACGGACGGACGGGCGGACGGACATCGTTAAATCGACTCAGAAAGTGATTCTAAACCGATTGGTATAAATTAAGGTGGGTCTTAGACCAATATTTTTATTTACCCTCCCCACCTATGGTGGTGTAGGGTATAATAATAAAAGAAATACTTTAGTAGTTTTTTAACTTTTGAACATTAAAAATGTTAAAAATTGGTACTTAAAAAAATAAAACATGCCTTTTGTAGTTTTCGAAAATCCCTATTTTTTTTTAGGAATTTTTGTTACTTTTTTAAGTAAAATATTTAAAAAGTTTATTGTTATTAGTGCCGACACAACACCATTATTAAACATTTTCTCATGGGAGTTAAAAATCTTAATTCAAATTTATAATATAGTATGGTTTTTATAAAAAAATTCCGCTAACTAAGTTGCGGGTTTACAGCTCGTTACACATATACATATGTTTAGCACATGTGTAATTAGTTTATGTAATTTTAAGTCTCAGTGTAATGAAGTTAATTTTTCCTTCCGAAACATTAGTTTAATTTGCCAAATTTTCTATTTACAGCACTTTCATTAAAAAATAGAACACTTCTTCAGAAAAAACAATAGTACTTGAATCTTGTAGGGAATTTTACTTAGAAATACAGTAGACGCTCACAAATTAGAGCATTCAGTAATTCGAACGTCCAGAAATTAGAATCAGTGTATGCAATACATTAAACGCTCTGAAATTCGAATTTAAAATTCTAATTTCCGACTTTTTTTTTTTTTTTTTTTTTTTTTTTTGTTATTTGAACACAAGAAATTTCCAATTTATTTTTATTCTGTTTGAACATAGTAAAACTAAAAAGGGGAATCACCAAATAATATATGTTTACTCCCTATTTTTTGTTTTTTTGTCACATTTATGTATATTTGTGGCTAGTTTATTTGTGGCTAGTTTATATCATTGGAAACTAAAGTCAAAATATTAGAAAAGCTTGACAAAGGAGTTGAAGGAAAGCGGTTAGCCCTAGATTTTAATGTGACAACATCTTCAATCAGCTACATCAAATCACATAGAATAGCAATATTAAATGCTGTTTCCAACACATATCAGGAGGCAAGCAATAAATCTTTGCACAGCGCTGAATATCCTAAAATGGAAAGTCATCTGTATGAGTGGTTTTTAAATCAACGAGAACAAAAGTGTACACTGACTGGGCACATACTTAAACAGAAAGCTAAACAAATATTTAAAGAGGAATATCTCGATAAAGATGAAAATGCATTCCGTGCAAGGGATGAATGGTTTACCAAATTTAAGAAACGACACGGTATCCGTTTTTTAAAAATTTGTGGCGAGATTCTTTCCAGTGATGTTGCTTCAGTCACTCCTTTTATTCATTGATATCGTGCAAAGGTCGCTGAGATGGGGTTAATGGAATCACAAATATATACTGTCGATGAAACCGGATTATTTTTTCGTCTCTGCTTTTGAAAAAAAAAACGCGCCTGGACATAAAATTCAAAAAGACAGAATTTCAGTCCTACTTGGTGCAAACTCTGATGGATCACATAAATTAGTTCCATTGCTAATTGGAAAAGCAAAAAACCCAAGGTGTTTTAAAAGTTTTAATAATCCTCTACATTACAACTTTTCTAAAAATGCTTGGATGACTTTTCGGATTTTTCACGAATGGTTTCACCGAATATTTATTAAAGAGGTAAGAACAAATATTGATTTCAGGTTCAGTAATTTTAAAACATTCAAAATTTACATGGCCACCGAAAGCCATTTTGCTTATAGATAATTGCTCTGCTCATGCACCCATTGAGAAACTTAAAAGTGACGATGGAAACATAGTTGCAGTATTCTTTCCACCAAATGTAACAGCAGCTTTACAACCAATGGATCAAAACCCTATTAAGTTAACAAAGCTCAATTACAGAAGTTTGTTTCTTTCTCAATTAATTGCTGAAGGTGGTGAACTGAAGAATCATTTGAAATCCTATTCAATCCGCAATGCAATAATATTACTGAAACAAGCTTGGGATGAGGTACCACAAAGTGTTATGAAGATATCTTGGTCAAAGTTTTCCAATTGGGACTCTAAACAATACGACAGCGACGTTAACGTGCCAATAGCGCAATTATTGCAAATAGATCAGGACTTAGTTATTCAGAGAACTCAAGCTCTTTTAGAAGAAATAGCTCCAAACGATTGCATTAGTATAGAAGACATCGACAGATGGAATGAAGATGTGTTTGATGACGGATCTGTATATGTTCTCAGTAGCGATGGTGAGTCTTCAGATAGCAAAGAAGACGATGTTGTTGAAGTCTCACCAGTTGTCTCTAATACTACAGCCATTGAAAGCGTAAATAATTTAATAAAATGGTGCAATAACAGTGAATTGTTTTCCACTAAGCACATAAGCAATCTTTTGACTCTCCGTATTGATATTTCGAATTCGATGAAACCAAAAATACAAACAAATATAACTGATTATATGTCAAACAAAGGTTAGTTGTAAATTTGGCCATTGTGCAGTCTATCCCTCTAATAACTTTTAACTTTAATAATATTATTATTTTTTTTTTTTTTTTGAAATACATATGTAAAATAATTTAGTTTTTTGGACTGAATTGTTACGTTTTGTTTTCTTGTTTTTATCAAATAAAATTGAATTAAAAAAAATTCAAAAGTGTTTTATTTTAGTTTTTGGAAGTAAATTTACTCAAGTTTTTATTTTTTATTCGAAAAAAATAAAATAAACGTCCAGAAATTAGAATAATTCAGAAATTAGAATTGCGTCAGAAACAAAGCGGTTCTAATTTGTGAGCGTCTACTGTACATCAGAATAAATCTAAATTTGATACTTTTACTCTTGTAGATATTGTTAATCCCAAAAGTGTCCAATCTTTTTAACCAAAGAAAATGCACACACTTTTAGATAATGACAAATTTAATCTCAATATAAATTTAGAGCCAGAAGTATACTGGTCAAAAGTTTTCATTTAATGGGATATAAATTTTTTCAAATTTAAAAAAAAGTAATTCTGTTCATTTTAATTTTACATTTTTCTTATGTATCAGCAGGAATAATATTTAGTAATCTGATTAATTTGAAAACAGATAAAATATTCAAATATCTTTGTTAAAATAAAATTTCATGTATAATTATTCTTCATATGTGTAATTTGACCAACGCACAGTGTCACATTTGGCAGTTTTAGAACGATAAAAATCCAGTTGTGGAGATGTTGGTCTGATATTCTGTTAGTAGATAAGGTCTTAAACACTTCCACTAAAAATGGGCGGGTACAATAACTACCATCCCATACTGAAAAGAATTACTTTATTTATATGAGTTTCGGACATATTTCTGTAAATTTTATTAAATTAAAGGTTATTTTAAAAGTATGTGGCAAGATCTAATCACACCAATCATAGTGTAACATTTGCGTAAAAAATTTTCAGCCATTACCTTAAAATGTTTTAATAATTCTTAAGAGATTGCTAAAATATCGCACATTTTTATACCCTACACCACCATAGGTGGGGAGGGTATTATGCGTTTATGCTGATGTTTGTAACACCCAAAAATATTGGTCTAAGACCCACCTTAATTTATACCAATCGGCTTAGAATCACTTTCTGAGTCGATTTAACGATGTCCGTCCGTCCGTCCGTCTGTCCGTAATCAAACTACAGGTCGCAATTTTGAACAAAAATTAATGAAATTTGGCACACATAGTTCAGGGACGAAGCCTATTGAAATTGGTTATGATCGGTCCATTATTTCACCTAGCCCCCATACAAATGTCCTCCCGGAAAAGGGTTTAACGATCATAAATCTCTTAAATACAGCAATATTTTAATGAAATTTGGCACATATAAGTTTCATAAGTCTAAATAAGTGTGCCGATTTTTAAAAAGATCGGTCCATAATAAACTACAGCTCCCATGTAAACCTCTTTCAGAAAATCACTTTAACGGTCATAAATCCCATTAAAATGTTAGTATCAAGTTAATATTCGACACAAATATGTTTTATATGAACATAAATGATAGTGTTAAATTTTAGAAAGATCGGTCCATAATTTACTATTTCGGGAATCACCCAAAAGTGAATAAATTCATAAAAATGTCAGCATCAACGTAATATTCTGTATTCGTATGTTTTATTTTACACTTATGAGTATCGGTTCACATTTGACTCCAAGTCTAATAAAAGACCCCTCCCCGAATTATAATGTACACAATGGTGTAGGGTATCATATGGTCGGGCTTGACCGACTATATCTTTTTCTCTCGTTTCTAATATTTTAAAAGATCGAAGTAAGTCGCAGCCAATATTCTCAAATATAATTTTATTGATGTACTTTTATGTAACAATCGAGTTTTTAAATTGGAACTCGTTGGAACTTTTTGGTTCCAGTCCATTGCAAATAGAATTTCTCAAAAATTAAATTTTTTTATTATTATGATTTCTTTGAAATAATAAACTATATTTTCAGTACTGGTTTTTTACTTAGAATATTATAATAGAATAATTTTGATATATTTATTATTACATAACAAAAAAATCATATCAATTCTGCAGTATTTACTAAGATATATGAAGATGAAGATTTACAAAAGTTGTAAATAAAATTAAAATATTTTTAAAAGTTGCAACTTTGAAAATCCATAACTCGCTCTAAAGACACTTTCCAATACTTTAAGTATTTCTACTATAATATATGATATGTTTACTAATAAATTCGAAAATAATTACTTCAATTAATAAGCTTTTATTTTCATTTTTTTGTCGTTATAATTTGGATAGATGTGACACTGTGCATTGGTTATGTAAAGTTAGCGACATTCTTGGTGGCAACACTGTATTTAAGTCCTTTAGAATGTTTCCTTTGTCCTTCTTTTTCCAACTGTGTATATACTTCCGCTTCCAATTTACAATAAAACTTACTTCAGTCTAAAATTTTAAGAGCTTTCATTTTAGCTTTAGAGTTTGTGTCTATGCTAAATGTATTAGTTATTAACATGAAAAGTGTTTGTGAATCTGATGAAAGCAATTTTTTTAGCTATAATAAAGATTGTGGATTGTAAGTTAAATGAGAAATCCAAATTCAACAAACGTAAGAGAAAAACGGCATATAAGTTTGGTTTAAAACAGGTATGGAAAACTAGTACAAACGTATTTTTTATAAAATGTTTGACAGACTCTTCTATACTTGCATCCACAGACTATAACAGACACGAATCAGCTGGTTTTAATAACAGGACGCACAGAGCTTTGTACCATAGACAAAAATCAAAATAAAAACGTTTTTCAAATTGAGTTTAAATATACATTTTCGGAAAGGTAACAATATAGATCATATAATTTAAAAATATTTTTTTTGTAGCTACTAGGGGGCGCTAAAGTCAGAGAATTTAAAGCAAATATTAATGAACCAAAAATCTGGTTTTAAACTGTTTTAGGAAAAAAATTTTTCAAAAATTCATTTTTTGATGAAATGCATCGTTTTCTCAATACCTCAGAATATTGGTAAATTAAAACTATTATTATTTTTTAAATATAGTGTTTCGAATACACATATATTATTGCTCAAATTTACACATATTTTTTACTTAAAACCTAAAAATTTATTAAATTTGATGAAGGATATAAAAAAATATAAAAAATTATAATTTTTTTTTACGATTTATGTAAGTTTTTACAGTTATTTAACAGATTAAAAAATATTTAGAGCCTATTTTTTGCCACAACTTTAAAAAAAGTTGAATTGTAAAAGTGTCTGATTTTCCGTTTTTACTTCAATTTCAAAGAGTTCTCAATGTTGACGCAATTTATTTTGCTTAATTATAAAAAAAAAAATTATTAAAAAAATTATTTCGAAATTTAGAAAACAACTACGGAATAGAAAAATATATTTTTTAGACCAAATATATTACGTTAAAAGTCCTCCAGATGGCGTTAATTATAGAGCATTTTTAAATTTTAATACAAATATTACATGAGTTCGATGGAGTATTAAAAACAATTATAAAAAATTATACAATTTTTTTTTTGCTTGATTGTAAAATTTAGTATTGGGATTTAAATATGTAAAAGAAGAATTACTTCCTATTTTTTGCCACAAATGAAAAAAAAAATAATAATTCAAAAAATTTATAAATTTCCTTTTATTACACAAAAGTCAAAAAATTCTTTATGTTGAAATATTTCGTGTTTTAAATCGTTTTTGCTTTAAAATTTAATACTATAATTAAAACTAAAAATTTTGGACCGGAAATCGGGAGAAATTAGGCAAATTAATGATTTACTGAACATAAAATGTGGGTGCCGAAATTAAAATAATATTTAGTAATGATAAGGCTTAGGGGCGGTAAGTCTGCCCTTGCTCCTATTAAATAGAATGTTGTCTGACCTATAAAAAACCCATTTCCAATGGCTATCGTAAATTTTGATACTGTTTTGACCAGTATTTTGGAAAAAATGCGTTTTTCACATTTCAGAATATATGGGAGGTAGGCGTGTTCTTGCTCCGATTTTTTCAAAACACTGTATAGCTCTGTATCTAAAGTAATATATGTGCAAAGTTTCAATTTTCTGCGACACTTTCTTCTATTTCTATAAAATTAAAAATGGTATGTTAGCCAGAAATGCGTTTTTCTCATTTCAGGATATAAGGGAAGTAGGCGTGTTCTTGTTTTGATTTAAATAAAAATTGGCAGAATCATAAATAATCTATATCTAGCTGCAATCACAATCACATTTTGGAGGAATTCTGACCAGTATTCACGCAGTAAATCCGTTTTTTAATTTCAGTATATATGGGAGGTGGGCGTGTCTTTGCTCCGATTAAAAAATAAATAAAAAAGAAGACGTATAAGCAATCTACTTTTAATGGCTGATACAAATTTTGGTAAAGTTCAGACCAGTATTTTAGAAAAAAATTAGTTTTTTAATTTTAAGACATATGGGAGATAGGAGTGTCCTTGCGCCAATTTCTTTAAAACTTCGTATTTATTCATTCTAAGCCTTAAGTAATATGTGTAGCAAGTTTCAATATGCTGCGACAACTCCTTCTATTTTTGTCCCATCGTTGTATGGGATCAAAGCACTGTGCGTCATCTTAGTTTTTCACACGGACATGCTCTTACAGATAGCGTTTGGAACCAAAACGCGCCGGTCATTATTCAAAAACGCGCTAAAAAGCACTAAATTATATAATTATATCAGTACATGTGCAAATATTTAGTAGTTTTATGCAATATTAAACATTAACGTTTAATAAAATCAATATTTAAGGTGCAAATAAATATTATACATTTTATAATAACTTGTATTCCAACTGGAAAGAGGAATATTGGGGTCAGATCATATTGAGCTTCATGAGCTTGCCAAATACATTTTGGGCAACTATAAACGTGGCAGTTATTTCTTTTCAAGACTAATATAATATTTCATCTGTAACATAGCATCTTGGAATTTGTATATGATTTCTCCGGCATCCTGTTTATTGAAATGCCAACATATACATAATTATACAGAATCGTTTTGGTACAGGATAAGTAGTCATTTTAGACTACAGACTTGTTTAATATTTTCACCTGGTTTATGTTACCTGATATTTATTACAACATTATACAACAATTTGATATTTCAGGCAGAAGGAGAAAAGGTTAATCTTATAAGATTGCTATTGTGTACTAGACAAATATTTTCATTAATTTCAATAATTTTTTTTTATCTTAATCTTTTTCTAATATTAAGTAATTTCGTAATAATATTCATGTTTTTTCTATTAATTTCATTAGTTTAAATCAATAATTTTTACTTAAATCAATCAAATGAGGGATCAATAGGTCCGTGACTTTTTGAATGAAACACAGTGTTTTTTGCAAAACAAAAATTTATTTTTCAACATAATCTCCTTTTAATTCAATACACTTAGTCCAACGTTTCTCCAGTTTTTGTATCCCTTCCGAAAAATCTAATTTTTCGAAGTCCTTAAAATAGGCATTTGTTTGGTCAATAATTTCATCGTTGGAGCTGAATCTCTTTTCACCGAGCCATTTCTTTAGGTTTGGAAATAGGAAGTAGTCACTAGGGGCTAAATCCGGAGAATATGGCGGATGAGGTACCAATTCGTAGCCCAATTCATAGCGTTTTGCCATTGAGACTGCACACGTGTGCACCCGTGCATTATCTTGATGAAAAAGAACTTTTTTCTTGGCCATGTGGAACGTTTTCTTTTTAAATCCTCATTAAATCGGTCTAATAAGTTGACATTTATTTTTTTTCCCTTCTGAAGGTAATCGATGTGGATTATCCCGCGTGCATCCCAAAAAATTGTTGCCATCACCTTATTGGCCGACAAACTTACCTTGGCCTTCTTCGGAGCAGGTTGTTTAGTACAGTAATGGATCCATGTTTTATCCACAGTTACAAAACGCCACAAAAACTCATTCGGATTGCGGTTAAACAACTCCAAACAATCCTTTGAAGTTGTCACACTTTTACGTTTATGGTCAATTGAGAGCAAACGCGGCACCCATATTGCAGACAACTTTCTTAAACCCAGCTGATCATTTAAAATCGAAACCAAACTGCCATATGAAATGTCTATGGCATCAACAATCTCACGCACTTTTACTATTCGGTCGGCCAACACCATATCGTGGATTTTTTCGACATTTTCGGGTGTACTGACCTCAATTGGCCGTCCAGAACGTTCAGCGTCATTTGTACTTGAGCGACCACAACAAAAGTCAGTAAACCACTTTTTACCATTGAAATCGATGGTGCAGAGTCCCCATAGTATTTATCGAGCTTTTCCTTGGTTGGATTGACAGTTTTTTTTTTCGCAAAAAATTTGATAATCTCAGAAGTGTCCACTTAGTTTCTTTTAGAAGATTATTTTGCATTTTTTTACTTCTGTATTTATAATAAATTTATAAAAAATTAAAGTTTTTTTTTTTTATATTTCATAATTATCTTTATTTCACAATTATCTATACATATAACACTACAAAGGAAAAAATTCACATAGAAAATAATTTTACATTTAATAATAAAATCTTCATGAGAAACTCTGGTGAAATCCGGTACCTTTAAAAAAGAAAAGAAGATTATTAATAACTTTTATAGTTAAATTGTATTTAGATTACCTTTTTGCAAATAACACTTTTACAGGCAAAGTTTTGGACTTCATTAAATATGCTTGTCTGTTTGATGAAGTTTTTCCTAAAATAAATTTAAATTTTGAATAAAATCCGATATTACTAAATAAATGTTTAAGAAGATTTACTTACTTTTTAAAAATTTCCTTTGTTAATAATTTCCAAATTTACTATTCTTCAAATTATCTAGAAAGGGCTTGAAAATAAATGTAATGTTAGGGTAGATATATACTATATTATTTTTTTAAATAAATTATTCCAAATGACTCACATCCCAAGGTTTACTATGTATTACATTTCCAGTGCTTCTTCCTGAAATTTAAGATAATGTTTTTGATAAGTGATGAGCAGGCCTCACTAGTTGCCTAGAAGGCTTGTTACAAACACCGATTTTAGAAATACTCACATATTGCTCACTTTTCATTCGCTTTTTATTTTGATTCAATTCGGCTTTGTTTGGAATATTTGTCTCTTTCGAACATTTTTTTAATTTACAATTTTCTTTTGCACAGTTCCTTCTATAAAACAAATTTAAAATAAGAACTTTGCAACACAAAAACAATCTGATATGCAAATGTTTCACAAAAATTGTTTTCGTTATAAATTCCAGAAAATTTCTTAAAAAACATGAAAATAATAAATCAAACATCAAATATATTTGAAACAAATCCGCTATTTTGAAGTCATATGGCACAAAATTTTTTAAGAGACGCGTATTAAAAAGCGGTCTACTAGAATACAAAAAAAGTGATTAAAAAAAGTGATTAAAAAAAGGTACGACTTTTCTATATTAAGCCAACGATATATACAGTGGCGGTCAGCTAATTACCCCACCCGACCTGATTTTTTATACCCTACACCACCATAGGTGGTTGGGGTATTATGCGTTTGTACTGATGTTTGTAACGCACAGAAAAAATTATCGGAGCCCAACCTTAAATTATACCGTTCGACTCAGAATCACTTTCTGAGTCGACTTAACAATGTCCGTCCGACCGTCCGTCTAGTCGGCTAGCTGTCTGTCCATGTAAACCTTGTGAACAAGGTACAGGTCGTAATTTAAAAAATATCTTGATGAAATTTGGCACAAATAATTATTTTGACACAAGGATGAAGCCTATTGAAATTGGTTATGATCGGTCCATTATTTCATCTAGACCCCATACAAATGTCCTCCCGGAATAGGGATTTAACGATCATAAATGCCTTAAATATAGCAATATTTTAATGAAACTCGGCACAAAGAAGTTTTGTATAAGTGTCAATATTTGTGTCAAATTTCATCAAGATCGGCCCATAATTGACCATAGCTCCCATATAAATCGCTCCCCCAAAAATCACTTTAACATATATAAATCTAATACGAATAATAGTATCAAGTTAACATCCGACATAAATAAGTTTTATATAAGTAGAAACAACATTGCTAAAATTTATGAAAACCGGTCCATAATTTACCATAGTTCCCATATAAGCCTAAAAGGCATAAAATCATATTGATGTTAGTATCAATGCATTGTTCTGTATTTGTATAATTTATTTTACATTTAGTAAAAGTGTTGGTCTACAATTGGCCACAGGTCTAATTTTTAGTTCATACATAGATCAAAGAATAAAAGTTGAAAAATTATTTTAAAATTGATAAACTATTTGATAATATTTAATAGATTATTATATCGATACTATCTGGTGCAAAAAATTGCTAGTAATTGGTATATGAGAAGTATTAAAAAGTTTTATTAGTATTCTAGTCAAAAAAAAAAAAAAAAAAGAGTGTAAAATCTTAGCTTAACCTTGCAAAATTGAAAATAACTTTGTTTAAATCGTTCGTCTATGTAACATATTGACAAATACTTTATGCATCTCATCCAAGCGGTTTATTTACATTAAATTTGTTGTATTTTCATTAACTTATGTTAAAGATCTTACTTTCTTTTTTGAAACCACTATATCTATAAAGCTTTTTAAACTACATAGTATAACATTTGACAATTGGTTTTGGTACTAGTAGATATTTAAGTACATTTTAAAGTGTTTTTTATTTGCCACAAATCTCTTGGTCCAAAGTTTCTTTGCGAAATTTGTGATGATTAAAATCTGCAAGTAAATCTAACCGAATGGAAAGCGCGCCAATTTAGCGACTTTCCAAGAAAAAGCGCTGATGTAAAATAATGCGACTTTTGGGTTGCTGAAAAGCGTTAAATCTAGTGCGAAAAGCGCTGAGTTGGCAACACTGCTTATAGATTAACAAAATCACTGAGTCTCGCTTGAGCATTCTAATAGTAATGTTGTGCTATTGAATTATCCCAGCAGTTTTTTCGGTGTCAATGACTACCCACCTAACTCATTCAAATGTGAACGTTTTTTTCTTTACCCTAACTTCGTATATTTTGTGAGCGATAGTTAAGCTATCGCACCTTTTATTGACTCTTTAGAAAGCGTTGAGGTGGCGAATTATACTTTATTGACCCTTTGGTGAGCGTGAGGTAGCGATTGCTTTTTTTATAGGTCACAAAAACGTCAAAAATTTAAATAGTACAGGTTGGGTTACTTGACTAACGGCAATAAATACATGGTAGGACATTTGGATCTGATGCATCTTTTTTAGACGTGTGTAGTGTCAAATATCAATTTATTGACTCCTTGCTTAACAGAGTCTTTAGTAATTTACTTTGTAAGAAAAAAGTTAATGATATTTTTTTTTTATATTTTTATGTTATGCGTACTACATTAATTAAATCTTTTTTTATTTAAACACGTGAAATACATCCAATAGAAATGGATTACCTCTCAATTATTTCATATAATACAAAACCCAGTCTTGCTAATTAGAATTTTCAATTTATTAAAGAAATCAATTATTTTGCATTTGTGTTTTTTTAATTGACAGGACTTTTTGGTCCTGGAGTGTCAATAGACTTCCTCCTAGGACATCCCCATGTTAAAGTGGCTAGACAGGTGGTTAGTAAAGTGACTAGTAAAAATGTTTGTCAGGTGACTGACTTAATATAAATAGTAAAAGGAACGACTTCCAAAGGTTGACTAAAGTGGAAGCAAAAGCCACCTCACACTTACAAAGGGTCAATAAATCAACGTGCTCATTAATACAACAAATAGTGCAATGTATGTAAGAATGCTCTGTGGCTGAGTGGTTAGCGCGTATGACTATACAACATAAGGATGTGAGCTCGAGTCGGGGGTGCCGCCATAAACAAAAATGTAACAAGCGCGAATGTTATATTCGGCCCGGCCGAATCTATATACCCACCATCAACTTTTTCAAATTTTGCATTATATAGAAGGGGGTGGTAAAGTGGGCAGTAAAGTGGGCGGACCACGCCCATTTTTTGTTTCCGAGTTTACATTGGTCCTTTAACTATTTGAACTCAATTTCTTTGATTTTCACCTTATATGGGAGGTGGGCGGTAAAGTGGGTGGACGACAACGAAATACTTACAAAATTTCGTTGTCGTACATGCTTTTGTTGAAGAAATATCAGCAGAAAAGTATAAAACAGGGTGTCCGTTTTATACTTTTCTGTTTCTAGTTTTTAACCCATAACTTTTTTGTTTCTTAACCGATTTTGCCCATTTTCAATACCAAACAAACCTTATATAAGATAAACATTTGTGCAAAATTTCGTCCCCCTACGTTGCTCCGTTCGAGCCCTATCCTGCTTCAAACAGACAGACAGACGTACAGACGGACGGACATATCCTTTGACATGTACCAAGAAAAAGAAAAAAAAAAAAAAAAATTACAAAAAAAAGATAAAAAATATACGCAAAAAATCGTTAAATTTTTTTACATTCTGAAAATAACTAATTTAAAGATTGACTTTTTCGTACTAGTCACTATATCGCCACCTTTTGGTCCTTTGGTGCCAATACACTTAATGAGATGTTGGAGAAAAAATTTTTAATATATTTGTTGCATTTTTTTTAAGAAAATTCTTTTAATTTTTTTTTTTTTTTTTTTGGAGCAATATGCCTTTTCTAAATTGAAAATACTGAATTATAAAGTTAAATTTTTTTCTGTGTACAATATAAATGCGGGAGAGTAATGAAATGCGTTCTCAGAGCGCCTAGCACCGTTTATAAAGAGCAAAAATGGCATAATATAAGACATACTTATGTTTCCAAGAAATATAATACAAATTTCCGTCCACAATTGGGTACGGGCCTTATACAAAACCTTCCCGAACTTTGATACACGTACACAATAGAGTGTCCAGATGATAGCCTTTTTCGAGATTTCAATGTAAGAAGACCCTCAAACGATGCGTAAAATTTAGCTTAATACTATAAAATTTTTAAAATTGGTCTTCAGTTCTATAAAATAGACCTTTTTTAAAATTTAAAAATTCATTTGAAAAATTGTACAAAATATCTTGCGTTTTCCTGTGGTAGGTGCGCTCTTCTTTTTGCCAATTCATCCGCTTTCTCATTGCCTGGAATATTCTTATGGCCTGCCACCCAGCAAAGATTAATGTTAAGCTGTTCTCGAAGAGCTAGAAGCTCTTTGTGACAGCTGCTGACTACCTTAGACCTAATATTACCTGTCTTTAATGCATTTATAGCAGCTTGACTATCAATGAAAAAGCTAATATTACACTTGGATATTTGTAACATTGATATTTGTCTTGCTGCCATGGCTATCGCGTAAATTTCGGCTTGGAAGATACTACAATCGGTTCTTAAACGATAAAAGGTCTTCAAATTCAGTTCACTGCAAAAGACCCCACATCCAGTTCCATCATAGATCTTAGAACCATCATGGAAAAGTGGTATTTAATTCCTCTTCCATTACATTGTAGGGTGCTAAATAATCTGTTATACAGCCTCCAGTCACATCCCATATTATTTCCGAGTGACGCACCAATTCAGTTTTCAATGAATCAGTTTGCTTTAGCCTGTTAAGGGTTATCCTTGCTTATTGTTTAACATGCAAATCCAAAGGCATAACGTTTAAAAGGACCTCTAAGACTGCTGTTGGCGTAGTTTTCATTGCCCCCGTGATACTCAACAATGCTAAACTATTTAGTTTGTTCAGTGCATCAGCATAAACCTTTTTGTCAATAAAAGGCCACCACACATGGCAGGCATATGTGGCTACAGGCAGTACCACCGCAGTATAAAGCCAATAGAATAATTTCAGTTTTATGCCTCCTTTCCTGCCAATAAGTTTTTGACATGAATAGAGTGCAGCATACGCTTTCTTATTTCGTACGTTCAGGTTGTCCCTCCAATTCAATTTGCCATCTAGATAAATCCCCAGAAATTTCGCAGATTTAGACAGCGAATTTAGGGAAATTAAAGAGGGGTATTTTTCTTTTTTCTTATAGAAAATGTTTGTTGGATTTAAAATAACGAATAAAATAAATAATAATTCCAAAAATATCAGTCTCTATTGAAAAATGTGCAAAATAGTTCAGAAAAATATAAAAATTTAATAGAAATTGGAATCTATTGCTAATATTTATATTAACTGTAGATTTCATGAATTTTAGTCTATATGCCAGAATAGAAAACCATTATTTTTCAACAATACTATAGTTTCCAACCTTTTCCAATTAAAATTTTTATCAAAATTTCAAAAATCATGTTGATTTGTTTAGAGTTGCATTTTTATACCCACCATCAAAAAGATGGGGGTATATTGATTTTGTCATTCCGTGTGTAACATGTCGAAGAAATCATCTAAGACCCCACAAAGTATATATTTTCTGGGTTCTGGTTAGATTCTGAGTCGATCTAGCTATGTCCGTCTGTCTGTCTGTTGAAAGCAGGATGAGGCTCGAACGGAGCAACGTAGGGGGACAAAGTTTGGCACAAATATTTATCTTATATAAGGTTGGGCAAAATCGGTTAATAAACAAAAAAATTATGAGCTAAAAACTAGAAGCACAGGGTGTCCGTTTTATACTTTTCTGCTGATATATCTTCAACAAAAGCATGTACGACAACGAAATTTTGTACGTATAGTTCGGGGATCGATATAAATTCGGAAAACAAAAATTGGCGTGGTCCGCCCACTTTACCGCCCA
This sequence comes from Protophormia terraenovae, assembly GCA_951394005.1. Classification (NCBI taxonomy): domain Eukaryota; kingdom Metazoa; phylum Arthropoda; class Insecta; order Diptera; family Calliphoridae; genus Protophormia; species Protophormia terraenovae. The sequence goes on along the minus strand of OX596077.1, from coordinate 38,940,288 downwards.
CCTCCCATATAAGGTGAAAATCAACGAAATTGTGTTCAAATACTTCAAGGAGCAATGTAAACACGGAAACTTTACTGCCCACTTTACCGTCCCCTCCCATATAATGAAAAATTTGGAAAAGTTGATGGTGGGTATATAGATTCGGCCGGGCCGAATATAATTCGCGCTTGTTTTTTTTTTTTTTGCTCGCTCAAATTTACAACTGCTTTTACTAAACGTTCAATAATTTTCCTTAGGTACCAAAATATTTGACAAAATTATATACAACAGGTGTCTATGACCACAAATAATAAAATTACAATAGTACTTGTATTAAATTGGAGTAGGAGGAGGATTTATCTTATGGGAAAATAAATCCTTTAAAACTTATAATTTCTCAGAGATGAGAAATTATAAGTTATGTTGTGCGGGTTTTTTTGGTAAAGAGAAAGAAAAAAGAAAATAAAAGGAATTAGTTTTGTGTTAATTAATTTATTTATTTAAGCAAGAGATGCTTACCCTTTTAAGCGATGTTTGTAACTGATTTACATTTTTCTTTTTAATTGCCGCTAAGGCTTTTTTAGAACAAAATTAGTGGTTCATTTCCACTTTGTTTCACGACTTTATAAATGTTATGATTAGAGTTAACAACTTTAATTAATACACGTAGCAAATTACAGATTGATTTAATTCATTTTCTGACTTGTAATAATAACAATATTAATAGTAGTAATAGTAATAATCAGGGCAAGTTTTTATATGCACAAAAATAATTGAAATATGCGCTTGAAAAAGCACAAAAAATCGTATAATAGGCACAGAAATATGCAAAAATAGCATGAATATGTATATAAAAACCAACGAATTTATGCATTCTTATATATTAATGTGTAGAAAATATGCATTTTTTAACTTCAAATCTCAAATAGATTTCGATGTTTATAAAAATATAACTATTTTAATTTTAAATATCACATTTGACGCTTCCGAATTGTTTTCTTTACAATATATGCAAAGTACTCAAAATACTCACAAACAAAATTTTAGAAATCATTTGATTGAACTCCAGAAAATCACCAAAAAATTGTGTTTTTGTTAAGAAAACTAACTTTTGTATCCATTATATGCAAATTTATGCAAAGATTTAAAATATAAGCATTTTTTGCGAAATTCTTTTGAAATATGCAAATGCTTACTTTCCAAGCGAAAAGCTTGAAAAACTTGCCCTGGTAATAATAATAATTCATTATATATATAAAATTCATTGTGCAATTTATACAGTACTGTTACATTAGGACTTGCTATATATGCGAACAAAGATCACATCACATAGCGTTGCATTTTTAATGCTCGCAACTGTATAAGTGTTGGACGGTGAAGTGGATGGACCACGCGCATTTTTTGTTACCGAGATTACATTGGGCCTTGAATTATTTGTACAAAATAATGTCGTCATACATGCTTTTGTTTGTAAGATATCAGCGATGGTGCAGAAAAGTATAAACTGAAGTTACAACGGGCACCCTGTGTTTCTAGTTTTTAGCCCATAAGTTTTCTGTTGATTAACTGATTTTTGCCATTTTTAACACCAAATATTTGTTTAAGATAAATATTTGCGTCAAATTCTGTAACCCAGATTTGATTTTGGACATTTATATTCTAAAAAGTGGGATTGTTTTTAATTCCATAATTTTAGGATAAGTTTATATACATTATGTCAAAATTTCAATAAGATATCTTTGTTCGTTTAAATTTGTTATATATTTTTATACCCTTCACCACAGGTGTAAAGGGTATATATAAGTTTGTCATTCCGTTTGTAATTTCCACAATTTTCGTCGGAGAGAAAAAAAGTTTATATTTTCGGAATCCTTGTAAGAAGCGATGACGATTGGACCATGTCCGTCCGTCCGTCCGTCCGTGTGTCGGTTGAAATGGCGTTTATGAAGCCCACCGATAACTGACATATATAATATGTATGTCAAACGATCGGAAATGCTTTCGAGAATTTTGCTATTGGAATTCAGCAAGATAGGTTCATACAATGCGGAGATATGTTCAAAAAACCGGTTTTTTGAACCGGTTTTCCAGTTTCTGAAGCCTCTGTATACACTACGGACTTCGTTTTTACAAGGAATTCTCGGACATTTTTTTCTGAATTTTTGTTCTGAAAAAATGAAATAAATCGGTTCAGTAATAACTGAGATATCGGACAAAACGCATTTTTTATTTTTTGAAGCCTTGGTTTAAGCTATAGATTTTTATTTTTATACAGATCGGTCACAAATATTTTTATAAAATTTCAGTTTTTTGAATCAGGAAGATCGGTTTATAAATGGTGGAGATATGCTTTAAAAACCGGTTTTTAGAACCGGTTTTTTAGTTTCTGAAGCCTCTGCATATACCAGGGACTTCGAATTTTTAAAGGGGGCTCGAAAATTATTTTCTGAATTTTTGTTCTGAAAAAATTAAATAAATCGGTTCAGTAATAACTGAGATATCGGGGAAAACGATTTTTTTATTTTTGAAGCCCTTGTTCAAGCTATAGATTTTTATTTTTATATAGATCAGTCATAAATATTTTTATAAAATTTCGGTTTTTTTAATAAACCAAATTCGTTCATAATCAACAGAGTTATGGTCCAAAAACAAATCTGTTAAGAATATAAATACACCAACAAACATGTATATTAAGCATTGTAACAATTAGTGACGTTTTTAGTTTTTTGTATAGACAAGTAGTTTAGTTATCAACAGCAGTAATATGATGAATAACAGTGTTGTTGTTGTTGTTCTTTGTATATGCAGTCTGTACAAAAATAAATAGATATGGAATTGTAGTTGTTTATTTTTAAAAACTAAAACATATCTGTTAAGAATATACATAAATACATACACAAACATGTATATTAAGCATTGTAATGACTATTAGTGACGTTTTTTGTTTTTTTGTATAGACAAGTAGTTTAGTTATCAACAGCAGTAATATAATGAATAACAGTGTTGTTGTTGTTCTTTGTGTATTCAGTCAGTTTGTACATACAAAAATAAATATATATGGAACTGTTGTTGTTTCTTTTTTAAAAGCAAAGCCTGTTATGATTGTTTTTTTTTCATATTCAAATTTTCGTAGTTTGAAAAAAATTTAGATTTAGAAAATATGCAAGCATACGTTAAGGCGAAAATTTTATTAATTGTCGGTAATATGGTAATATGATGTCGATAAGATGGTAAGATGGTAATATGGTGAAGGGTATCAAAGATTCGGCACAGCCGAATCTTTTTTCAATTTCATTATATATTAACATTATTTTTCACAAAAAGTGCTTAAAATTTGGTGAATATTAAGAAAATTTTTTTTTTTACAAAGAAACAAGTAAAAGCGTTATATTCGGTTGTGCCGAATCTTATATACCATTCACCATTGTTGAGACGGAATTAGATTTGGTTTTATCTATATATATAAAATAGTAATGACTGAGTGATTGACTGACTGATTTACTTGGTGACTCATCATCGCATAGCCCAAACAGTTAAGGCTAGAAAGATGAAATATGGACTGTGGATTGGTCTTTTACCGAATAGATCCACTAAGACGGGATTTTTGGAAATTCAAATGTTTAGGGGGTAAAAAAGGGTAAAACCGGTAACCACATATCTCCTAAACTAATAGAGATACAATAAATTATAAATTAAATAGTTTGAATGTTTAATAATAATTCTAATAAAATATTAAATTAAATTAAAAACGAGAAAAAAAGATATAGTCGGTCAAGCCAGAACATATGATAACCTAAAGACTACATTTCTTAAAGAAAAATCAATAAATATTATGATGTTCAAGTTAAAATATATTACACATAATTATTTTTGGAAATAACTACTAATCCAATAAGAACGAGAAAGAAATAGTCGGTCAAGTCCGACAATACCCTCATAGCACCAAATTCGGGGAAGTGTCTTCTTTTCTAAACCTGTGGAATTGTGGGCCAATACTATGTTCAATACTATGTTCGGAACACAGATTTTAACTTATATGGAACTTACATGTGTAAAATAAATTCTTACTACATTTAAGGGATTTATGATCGTTAAACCCCTTTTCCGGGAGGATATTTGCATGGCGCTAGTTTAAATAATGGAACGATCATAACCAATTTCAACACGCTTCGTTCTTAGATTATAAGAAACCTGTGTGCCAAATTTCAAATTTAATACATGTTCAAAATTGTGACATGTATTTTAATTAATTAATTATTTTTTTTATGAACAGACAGACGGACGGAGGAACATCATCAAATCGACTTAAAAACGATTGGTACAAATTAAGGCGGGTCTTAAACCAATATTTTTGGGTGTTACAAAGCATATGAATGAACGAATAATATAATATAAAAATTTTAAGAAAATAATCATCAAAACAAACAAAACAGAAACCATGGGTTAATATGATAAGAGCCAGAATCAATTTTATTGAAACTATTCTGTAGGAGAAACTTTTTTAAAACAAAATCTTTGAAAAATGAAGAAAATATTGAATAAAAAAAAAAAAGACTAAAACATTCAAATGTGTAAAAATATTACACGTGTTACAATTCAAGTAATTATTACTAATTTATTTAATATTACAATAATTAATTTCGTTTTAAGCTTAAACTATATTTTTAAAACATTACAAATAATACTCTAAAAAATATTCATAAATTTCGATTCAAATATCAGTACTTAGTACATGTTTTTTGAAATAAAAAGCTATTTTTAAAACCGGTTTTTTGTGTTTAAAAAAACGGTCTATTCGACATTCGAAAAATTAACATTTTGAAAAAACCGACAGCACATTGACAGAAAAAACCGGTTTAAAAACCGGTTGGAAAACCGTATCGATCACCCTAGTGATTCCCGAAAGAGGGCCTTATATGGAAGCTATGGTAAATTATGGACCGATCTTCGTAAAATTTGGCACTATCATTTACATTTGTATAAAACTTATTTGTGTCGAATATTAACTTGATACTAACATTTTAATGGGATTTATGCCCTTTAATGTTTTCGGAAGAGGGGTTCATGTGGGAGCTATGGTTAATTATGGACCGATCTTCCTGAAATTAGGCACAAAGATTAAGAATTATATGGAACTTATAAATTCCAAATTTCATTAAAATATTGCTATAGTTAATGGATTTATGATCGTTAAACCCTTTTCCGGGAGGACATTTGTATGAGGGCTAGGTGAAATAATAGACCGATCATAACCAGTTTCAATAGGATTCGTGCTTGGCCTAATAGAAGATCGTATACTAAATTTCATTGACTTATCTTTAAAAGTAGTTTGATTACAAGTTTTAGACAGACAGACGGTCAGACGGATGGACATCGTTAAATCGACTCAGGAAGTGGTTCTGAGTCGAATGGTATACTTTAAGGTGGTGGTCTGATGGTTTTTTCTATGCGTTACAAACATCAGCAAAAACGCATAATACCCCAACCACCTATGGTGGTGTAGGTTATAAAAACCGTGAAAATTTATGGACCGATTTGGCTGGTTTAAAAAACCGAAACTCGAAAAAAATATTTTTGATCGATCTGTGCAAAAACGAAGTTCATAGCTCAAATAGTACGTAATAATGCGTTTTGGCCTATAACTCGGTAAATACTGGACCGACTTAGATCACTTTTTGAACACAAAAGGCTTTAGCTTGTATAGTTCCTTCAAAAAAAAAAAAAAAAAAAAACGATACTATTTGCCACAGTTCCTTGTTGTTGTTTTTTTTTCAGCACCCATGAAAACAACAACTATAAGGGAATTGCGCATTAAATAAATAAAATAAGATTTGCCAATAACTCGGTTTAATCGGATTTATAACCGATTTGGTTGATTCAAAAAACCGAAATTCAAGAAAAATATTTGTGACCGATCTATATCCGTAACTTATATAAGATTGAAAATCGGTAAAAAAAAATATACATATTTTGGCCAATATCTCGGTTAATAGTGGACCGATTGAGTTCATTTGTTCTACACTAAAATTTAGAAAAAAATTTCTGATCTTTTGTCGAAAAAACAGTCAATAGAGGATTCAGGAAATCGAATTTTGTTTAAATATCTCGGCCATCTTTGAACCGATTGTTTTTTAAATTAATTCAATAGAAAAGTTTAAAAAGAAATTTCTGATCTTTTGATATATATATATGTATCTACGTTATCGGAAGGCATTATAAACGCCATTTAAAGCATTTTTAAGCAAAAAAAAAAAAAACGTTTTTTTAGACATATATCCATACCTCCATTTATGAACCGATCTTGCTGAATTTCAATAGCAAAATTTTCGAGAATTTCCGATCGTTTGATATATATATTATATATGGCAGTTGTCGGTGGGCTTCATAAACGCCATTTCAACCGACCGACGGACGGACGGACAGACGGACATCGTCCTATCGACATCATTTCTTATAAGGATCAAGAAAATGTAAAATTTTTTTCTCTCTGACGAAAATTGTGGAAATTACAAACAGAATGACAAACTTATAACACCATTTACACCTGTGGTGAAGGGTATAAAAAAAACGTTTTGGAAACACTGTACACTGTTTTTTTTTTTTTTGTACGGTGGGCAATTTCAGTCTGGGTATTGTCAATTCTATTTAATTTAACTAACAAACTAAGTTAACTGAAGCATTTCTTTTACATTTATGTGTATAAGTAGAATTCATATAGAAATTAAATGTAATCATTAAATTGCACTGTTTGGCAAAAACTTTTAACTCGATAACGGGTTGTCCGATTTAGACAATTGATACACCAAAAGATGCAGACGAAAAATATCTTCAGTCATTAAAAATATTAATCGGATAAACAAATAATATTAAGATAACCCCAGTCAAATTCCATCTAAGTAGTCCACCTGTTTCATTGAAGGCATACAAGGATATTTTCACTTAACTGTGAATGGAATAATGATATGAACATAGTCCAACTATCCATCTTTAAAGGAGGATTTTTTTTGCCTACCAGTGTTATAAATTAAACTACTATAGTTTAGCGGTTAAACAATATAATTATTATTATTATTATTTGTTGTTAAGAATATATGTTCAATGTTGAATTAAATTCCATTTATAACTATACATATATGTATTTAAGTAGTTAATAGAAACCAGTTCAAACATTATACATACCTCTGTCAAATAATTATATGTGCAATATTTGTTTTCTGGTTTTTATATATTCCAAGAGTGATATACATTTCTTTGGTTTACAATTTTTTTCATTCTTACCTAATGTCCCTATTTGCAAAATTTTAGGTTCCTCTTGGCATTGTATTTAAAGTACCGTTAAAATAAACATATCATTCTCTAAATTTTAATAGAAAATAATTATATGTGCAAATTGAAATTTTTACTCAACAGACTTACATGAAGTCCACAGTTTGAACCGTTTAACCAATTAAAGTTAAAATTAAAGTTATTTGGGGAATATTTAAGACGATTGGATCTAAAAAACCAAATTTTTTGTATTTTTTAGTTAAATTTATAGCCAAAACAAGTCACCAGGTCGTGAACTGTCAGTTGAAGTGCTGAAATCATTAAAATAAGACGAATATTTATGTAAAATTCCGAAAAATGATGTATATAGAAAATGTTTATCATAATACTGTTGATAATTTTCAAAAAATCTGAGAAATTGCTATGATTCTAGGAGCGGTAACCTATAATCGATAGCTGATTAGCGGGGCTTAAGAACATTTTTCGAAGAAAAACAACATGTGTTACAGAAAAATAACGGCCAAATGAACGGATTTTAATAATTGGACGTGAGCATAAAATAATAAAAGAGGTTTTAGATTAAAATTATGACCTTTGGGTGGCAAAAACATAACTAATAGAGCGGTACAAAAATCCACACGCAGGATTTTATGATAAATATAATTTTTTGGTTAAAAACTTTAATTACACCATGAGTTCATGTGCATAAGAGATGAAAAATATTATATTTAAACTATCCAAGTGTTTATCAAAAATATTACATGGGTATTCGACGTCTACAAAAGACATGCTTGAAGCGTAATCATAGTGTCGAATCGCACATAATATAAGTCAATTTTAGTTCTAGATAGAAGTTGAAAATATTTATTGGACGTAGCTAAATTAATTCACAGCACAACATAAATTTACTGGACAAAAAATCCAATAGCTTCGTTGATGAATTTCCTACAAAAATTAGATTTTTCAGTAAATTAATGTGACGATGTTACTGCATCGGGCCTCAAAATCGGTTTTAAGTCACAAAATATTATATTTCTGCAGTGACCAGTAATGATCCTCAGACCTTCATGACATAAGGATTTCCAAAGAATACTGTATGCTGAGATATATTTAGATTCAGAGCTATATGACAATATCAAATGTTTCAAATTGATTTTGTATAAGTATACTACAGTTTTGACCTATATATATGTAAAGGAAAAAGGACGAATCTGTATAACGAAGGATGCATCTGGTAACGTTATATTAGGATAACACAATTCTTTAACAACTTTCATGAATATTGAAAATTAGCTTTATTTAAATAAAGGATTTTTATAAAATTCTTGTCGTGCACATATAATTATTTTCTATGAACAATTTTAAAATCAATTAAATTTTGCCACAAAATGCACATAAGAAATAAATTTTTCATTTGACTTGTAAAGCTCTAATAAACATAAAAAGTATAAAAAAGATTTGAATTTGAAAATCCTATTTTTGAAGAAAATAAATTACTTTATAGGTATGCACATATAATTATTTGACTGGGGTAGGTAAAAAAGTAATACATAGATAAGTATTACATATACATACCTTACATATAAATATCTTAACTCGAAGTTTAATAAGAAATTTACTGTATAAGTTTTCTAGATGTGCGTTAACACTGGCAACGAAGAAATCTCCTTTATACAAAAATATGAAAATTGTAACGATTTTCTAAGGTCTTACAGTAACTATTGAAATGTTAAAAGTAAAACTAAATCAAATTACTCTCAAACGAGAGCAGAGACGGCATAAATGGACCCACATATTAGGCAAATGGGTTTGGATTATTCTGCAATTTTGCTATGTAATTCATGAACTTATCCTTCACTAAGTCTAGATCCTGGATGGATGTTTTCTCGGCTGGAAGCTTCTAATTTCTTATTTACTTTATTGATTCTATATGACGGCGCCATGTCACCGATTCATATGTATACCAAGGTATGTGACATAATCAGACTGGGGAATAATAATATTGTTGAGTTTAAGATTTTTTTTTTTTTTTTTTTTTTCTTTGTTCTTAAGCCAGCGCCCATCAATTTTAATTAATCGCCATATTTACTTTTACTCGAGAACACTTTGTCCGAATTAGTTGACAAATAATAAATTTCATTTTATGTCAAATTAAAATATTACTTTTCTTAAAATTTAATTAGTTAAACAAGCGAGAATGTTATATTCGGCTTAGCTGAATCTATATACGCACCATCAACTTTTCCACATTTTACATTATATGGAAGGTGGTCGGTATAGTGAGTGTACCATGCCCATTTTTTTGTTTCTAAGTTTATATAGACCCATGAACTGCCTGTACAAAATTTCGTTGTCGTACATACTTTTGTTTAAGAGATATCAGCAGAAAAGTACGAAATAAAACTATAACGGACACCCTGTGTTTCTAGTATTTAGGCCTGATATTTCCTGATGAGCTGGCTTAAGCAACCGGCGAAATGCGCATAGGAACTAGCTTCCCCTAACAAATAAATTGTGAATTTATTCAAAGTAACGATCGCGATTTTACCACAATATTAAAATTATTAATATTTCGTTTATCGCAGCTTAATTATTTTGAACTTTTTTTGTTTATTTACCGATTTAGCCAACAAACCTAATATAAGTTAAATATTTGAGCCAAATTTCGTCACCCTAGGTTGTCTCGTTCGAGTCCTATCCTGCTTTCAACAGACAGACGGACGGACATAGCTAGATCGACTCAGAATCTAACTAGGACCCAGAAAATATATATTTTTGGGGGTCTTAAATGATTTTTTCGACATGTTACACACGGAATGACAAAATCAATATATCCCCCATCTTTTTGATGGTTTTATATAAAATTTACCCTGTTTTACCTGTTTAATTTTTAAAAATTCTGAAAGGTTTGGCAAATAGTTGTCAATTGACAAACAAATAATAATAGAACAATACAAAAGTAGAATATAACATGCAAATAAACAGTTGAGTTTTAGCAGTCATGGAGTTCTAACCAAGGTGGAATTATTTCAGTAAAGGTTTTTTAGTGCTAACGGTATTTTTACTCATTTCGATAACGTTATTTTAGCTTTATAAGTATTACGAGTTATTTCGGTAATGATATTTTTTAAGGTAATGTTTCGAAATAATTGGTTCCTAACGATGAAATATAAAGTTGAATCAAGTATTATAAGGTGAAGCTGGGATAACCATAACATTCTTATAGGTTTTATTTAATTTTATTAAAAATAGTAATTTTTCTCAAACTTAAAATTAACGTTAATGGTATTTGCGTTATAGGATGTAAACACTTCTGCTGCATGCAGTACATATTATCAATGTTGCCTGTTTAGCTTAAATAAAGGCTAAATCTAACATTTTTATTTTTCTTTTAGCCTCAACATTTTCGTTTTAGCTTCTAGGTATTTTCTAGCCTTTTTTTAATTCATAAAATTGCCTTCAAGGGCTAAAATGTTAGTATTGCAATTCTTAAAAAATCGTCCATTTTAGCATTTTTGTGTATTTATTCGTACAAAAAAATCGATATTATTTATTCGCTTGCGTCGCTTCCTTCAGTAAATAATTTGTAAGTTTGCCATTAACTTTTATCTAGCCTTATTTTTTGGGCCATTTAACCTTTTTAAAACTCAATTTATTTTGTTTTTTTTTTCTCAGCACCTGGCAACACTTCATGTTATTCACATCAAAATGTTTTACTTTTTACTGTAAATTAACATCACTATCTGGATAAAATATCTATGTATTTGTTAATTTAATGAGAATTATATTATCTCATATAAAAAGGTAGTATTTATCTATTTGCACAGTATATATTATTTCTTTTCGTTTTTGCGTCTCAAGGTATTAAGATCTTTTAAAAACAGTGATCAGCAGAACAAAGGTTTTCTATATTCATACTTATCTCTGTATATTAAATAGATATGTTTTTTTTTTCTTGTGAAAGTTAAATTTCTTTAAATCAAATTGAACACACATTAAAAACAAGTAAAATTAAATATAATATAAATTTAAAATAAGACTAATTAAAGTTAAGAAAAATATAATTTTACTGGATTGGATTTGGTCATTATGTGGCAAGTGCACAAAGATTTTTTAAAAAAATCTAATATTTACCCACATATTATACTTATATCATCATATTTGGTAAACGCACAAGGGTGTAGTTGGTAAAACGTTCATCTGTTAGTTCGTGTAACGCACAGTGCTCCCATTAGGGATGCAAATCCCGAATAACGGGATTTTTTCGTTCAATTGCAGGATTTATTGCCATAAATACAAGCCATAAAATTAACTTAACGCACGACATACTTAACATAAAAACATTTACAGAAATTTTTCAAAAATATTTTAAAAATCGATTACATAGATAGGAACGTTATGTTTTGCTCTTTAAAATACAAATGAATTGAAATATACATATATCGTCCATTCCATGAAAGAACGCCCAAAAATTTACCAAGTGTCTTTCGATTTTTATAAAATTTTGCACGTATAAGGTCTATGGGTGTCTATATAGATTTCCGTTCTCAAATTCTCTAAATTCAGAAAACTCGCGATTTTATTTCACTTTTTCACTTTCGAAAAAACCTAAAAAATCTCGAAAGTATACAACTTTAAATAACAATATTTCTGGGAAGGCTTTGCGGAAATTTATGATTTAAACGGCATTTGAATTGTAATTATATCAGCTTAAACATGAATATCTTACAAATAAAAAATACTTTTCAAAAATGCATTTTAATGCAATTGCATTTTTTAAATGCATTTTTCTTTAAATATGCTATTAAATTTTTTTTACGTATTTGGAAAGCATGGAATCTTTACATTAAAATAAAAATCTAAAATTTTTGGGACACACATATATGATATGCACAATTTCTCCTTTCTTTCAACTAATTTAATTTTTTTTCATATAATAATTATATTTTTTCTGGTATTATGAGTAGCTTTACATATTTTGTTAAAAAAAATGTATTGTGTTACTTTTTAAAAATTCTTTAAAAATAGTAAACCTTTATGAAACTAATTATTGTTTCAATTTATAATAAATAAAGCATTTTTAAATACACTTTGGAAATTCGCAACTAACAAAAATGCATTTAAAAACTGCATTTATATTTTTAAAATATTATGGACCGAAGAGGAGATTTTGGAAATGCTGACTAAATTACATAAAAAAAATACAATGACCTTTTAAATACTTTTTAAATTACAGAAATCCATCAATAATTTCAAGAGGTATGAATATTTAAAATTACATGCTTTTTATTATTTGTTAACTTTTATAAAAATTTTAAAGAAAATTCCAAAAACAAGAAAAAAATTTATTTTTATATGAAAAATTGGGAACATGTTTTTATAAAAATTGGATTATGCATGTAAGATTTCCGCGTCCCAAAAATTTTACACTTTTATTTTAATGTAAAGATTCCAAACTTTTCATTTATGTTAAAAAATTAACAAATTTTAATAGCATATTTAAAGAAAAATGCATTTGAAAAATGCAATTGCATTAAAATGCATTTTTAGAAAAATTTTCTTATTTTTTAAATATTCGTCGTAAAGCCGCCATAAGTGAAATTTAAAGGCAGTTTAAATCATTGAAATACACAAAGCCTTCTCAGAGATATTGCTATTCAAAGTTACATACTTTTGAAATTTTTAGGGTTTTTGAGAAAGTAAAAAATTTTAAAATTTGGTTTCGCGGCTTTTGCACAACACAATTTGACACTACACAGTGGGCCCAAAAGCAAAATAAATGGTAATAAGTCTGGAACTTTGAAACCCCAGAACCGATTTAGATGAAAAAGCGGCACGGGCGCCGCTACAGTGGGCCAAAGTTGACTACCTCGAGAGTGAAAAACATATCGGGGCTTATAACTTTTACAAATATTAACCGATTTGAAATATTTTTACATTTTTGAATTCTCCTAAGCTAAATTATCCTGTATGGTTTAAAAGATATTTAACTTCAAAAAGTAAATTTCTCATTTTTGGCCTTGACTTTCTTGCGATTTTGCCCTATAACTTTTAAACTAAAATCTCTAAAATTTTTTTAAAAATATACTGAAATTCTATACAATTTTTTAAATTATGCTAATAAAAAAATTTTAGTTATCTCAATTCGATAACAAGAAAAAATTTTTCAAAATAAAAATTTCAAAACATTTCTCAAAAATTGCAATGTTTTGTCAAAAAAGTAACTTTATATATTTAACTTTTTTAAAAAATTTTGTTCAAAAAGTTTAATATTTTTTGACATTTTCTAAAAGATGGGACCCCAGGAAAAGGTGTAAGTGTAATTTTGAAAAGTTCTGAACGTTTACCCTACATCCAGCAGTTGTCAAAAATGATCAGTTGAACTTTTTGAGTCTGTAAAAGAAATTGATTTTTGTACTTCTGTGAAATAAATTATATAGATCAATATGTTCTTAAAGGTTCTGCAAAAAATTATTACAGCCTACTGGTAAACTTAGTCACACGAGGCAATTTTCCGAAAATACCCATATTTTCAATAATAACAACTTCGACTCCTAAAAATATATAGTAAAATTATATATATTTTTCTGATTTTTACATTTATCAATTCTTAATTAAATATTTAATATCATGTGAAAAAACTATTTTGATACCTATGAGCATTTAGAAATTATTTAGTCTCAAATTTTTGAAATAAGTCAATATAAATATAATTTGCAACAATGCGAACAAATTGTTTCATGAAAAGTGTACTAAAAATTTTAAAATAGTAAAAATTATTATACATAGTTTAAAGAAGACATAATTTCCTTCAAAATGATATATAATATGACTATTTTGTGTTTGCAACGTTTCGTGTAAATAAATTTTAAATTAACAAGAGCCCAGAAATTGCAAAATCTTCATCTTGCCTTTTATTATTGGTAATGCAGTGGGATAAGAAAGTGCGGTAAGGCCGTATCAAAAACAATATGAAACGAGAAAAAAAGGTATAGTCGGTCAAGACCGACCATATAATACCCTACACCATTATGTATGACCATAAAAATTCGGGGAGGAGACCTATATTAGATCAACACTTTTACTAAATGTAAAATAAAAAATACAAATACAGAATAATACGTTGATACTAACATCTACTTGATTTTATGCACTTTAGGGCGATTCTCGGAAGTGGGTTTATATGGAAGCTGTGGTAAATTATGGACCGATTTTAATAGAATTTGGCAATATTGTTTCTACTTATATAAAACTTATTTGTGTCGAATATTAACTTGACATTAACATTAGTATGGGATTTATGCACGTTAAAGTGATTTTCGGAACAGGGGTTTATATGGGAGCTATGGTTAATCGTGGACCGATCTTCATAAAATTCGGTACAAAGATTGATACTTATACAAAACTTCTTTGCACCGAGTTTCATTAAAATATTCTTATTTCTAAGGCATTTTTTAGTGTTGAAACATAATTCCAGGGGGACATTTGTATAGGGGGTAGGTGAAATAATGGATCGATCATAACCAATTTCAATAGGCTTCGTCCTTGTGTCATAAAAGTCCCACCTGCCAAATTCCATTCAATTATCTTCAAAATTGCGACCTGTACATTGTGCACAAAGTTTACATGGACAGCCAGACGGACGGACGGACATCGTTAGATCGATTTAAAAAGTGATTCTGAGTCGATTGGTATACTTTAAGGTGGGTGCTGGATAACGTTTTCTATGCGTTACAAACATCAGCACAAACGCATAATACCCCAACCACCTATGGTGGTGTAGGGTATAAAAACGAAAGATTTTACAATTTGCAACTCTTTGCTAATTTCAAATTTATTTACAAGAAACGTTGCAAACACAAAATAGTTATGTTATATATCATTTTGAGGAAATTATGTCTTCTTTAAAACTATGTATAATAATTTTTACTATTTTGAAATTTTTAGTACACTTTTCTTGAAACAATGCGAACAAATGCAAATTATGTTTATATTGACTTATTTCAAAAATTTGAGACTAAATAATTTCTAAATGCTTATAGTTATCAACATAATTTTTTCACATGATATTAAATATTTAATTTAGAATTGATAAATGTGAAAATCAGAAAAATATATATATATTTACTATATATTTTTAGGAGTCGAAGATGTTATTATTGAAAATATGGGTATTTTCGGAAAATTGCCTCGTGTGACTAAGTTTACCGGTAGTCTGTAATAATTTTTTGCAGAACCTTTAAGAACATATTGATCTATATTGTTTAATTCACAGAAGTACAAAAAATCAACAATCAATTTCTTTTACAGACTCAAAAACTTCAACTGATCATTTTTGACCACTGCTGGATGTAGGGTGAACATTCAAAACTTTTCAAAATTAAACTTACACATTTTCTTGGGGTCCCATCTTTCAGAAAATGCCAAAAAATATTAAACTTTTTGAACAAATTTTTTAAAAAAGTTAAATATATAAAGTTATTGTTTTGAAATTTTGACTTTGAAAATTTTTTTCTTGTTATCGAATTGAGATAACTAAAAAATTTTTTTATTAGCATAATTTAGAAAATTGTAGAGAATTTCAACATATTTTTAAACAGATTTTAGAGATTTTATTTTAAAAATTATAGGGCAAAATCGCGAAAAAAGTCAAGGCCAAAAGTGAGAAATTTATTTTTTGAAGTTAAATATCTTTTAAACCTTGTCTTGCTTAGGAGAATTGAAAAATGTAAAAATATTTCATATCGGTTAATATTTGTAAAAGTTATAAGCCCCGATATATTTTTCACTCTCGAGGTAGTCAACTTTGGCCCACTGTAACAGTATTTGTAGTCTACATTAGAAGAATTGGACATTTATGCTAAAATCCGCGACTACAGCAATAAAAAGAAATAAAAAAAAACTTGTTAGTTTCAAACACTTTTTTTTGGAATTTTTGACTTTTGGTGTTTGCCGGCACAACATGGAACCGTTTCAGGTTTTGAATTTTTTTCTGTTACAGCATCAAGTGTTGTTAACATAATTGCATCAAAAGTTGTTTAAAAAGGTCAGAATTTAAAAAAATATTTGAGGTTGATAATGGCAAACGTAAAAAGAGAATTGCCCATATATACAAAATTTCTTTCTTTCCTATATTTAAAATGTGTTTTCATATGAAAAATAAATCCCGAATCCCGAAAAACCTCGACAGTCATTAAAAGTAGCTTGCTTATAAGGCTGCTAAATTATTTTTTAATCGGAACAAGGACACGCCTACCTCCCATATATGTAATCTGAAATTAAAAAATGGATTTACTCGAAACTTAATAAAGTTTAAAGTGGCATAGTTTCGGCTCTGTAAAATGTATTGATTTCAATCTTTTTCTGCATAACGAAGAATTATGCCAGCTATGCAATGTATTGTAGATGAAAAAAAATCGAGTTTATACTTTTTCAGATTTTTGAAATTAAAGTAAAATTTTTGTAAATAAGCTTTTTTTTTTGAGAAACTATAAATATTTCATCTATAATAAAATCGTTGTTATTAAAGATATCTTAACGAAAATTTCGGTGAATGTAGACTTTATTGTATAAAATGAGAAAGTAAAAAAAAAACTTTAAGATTTTTGGGAAAGGAATCCCACAATTCCCAAAGAAACGCCGATAATCCCAAAAATGTTTTTTTTCACATTTTTGGCTATAAAATCCTCATTTTTCCGAAGTCCCATAGATTTTGATTGAAAACTTTTAACAACATATTACAGATTCTTAAACTGCATTCCGTTTGTCGATTCGTGCTTTGGGATTTGAGAAAATAAGGACTAAAGTCAAAACTTTTATATAAAATGGGTCAAATTCGGGAGGCTGTGTACCTTGACCATTTAAGTTATTGGGCTTGCTTTTTACTTTATAGTCTTCTCTGTGAAGATATCTTTCAGAAAAGTATAAAATTGTTATATATTTTTAAAGAAAAATTTATGTTAGAGAAAAAGTGTGAAGATACTTTTTCGGCCAAAAAAACACAAAAAGTCGTAATTTTTGCAATTTTCAAATTTAGAATCGCTTATTTTTGTACTCGGTAAAGATATCGACTTCAAATTTTTTTATTCAATAGATAATTTTGTTTTTTAATTAGATAAAGAAAAAATAAATGAAATCGGTCGGAAACAATAGGATA
Source organism: Protophormia terraenovae (assembly GCA_951394005.1). Taxonomy (NCBI): domain Eukaryota; kingdom Metazoa; phylum Arthropoda; class Insecta; order Diptera; family Calliphoridae; genus Protophormia; species Protophormia terraenovae. The sequence continues at coordinate 38,922,887 of OX596077.1, read as the reverse complement.
TATATGATAAAAACTGGACCTAGAACATGCGAAATTGATGTACTTTAAAATTCAAATGCAAATAACTCAAAAACTATAAGACAGGACATGCAAGCAAATTTTTTGTAGGTCTTATCAGTGCCTACAATAATGTATAAAAATATTTGAAATTGGACGAGAAACAAAAATTTGGAAAGCGATTAAAAAATTTGTATATCAGAGGTACTCAACTTTAGCTCCGCCCCTGAGGGTCTGTTCAGCCTCCCTTAAAAACTTAACATTGTACACTCCTCGGCTATGCCTATACCAAATTTCCTGAAAATCCATCCAGCATGGATGGATTTAATTAGCGTGCCATTAACCACCCTAGAGTAAAGAGAACCGGTTCAAAACTATTCACGTGACAGGTTCTCAGGGCTAGTGACCGGTCCCTGTTCCGGAACTTTATATGAGAAGAACCTGTCACTTTTACATGGGGTTGTCATTGAAGGTGGCTAATTAGCCCCTTGGGACAGGTCACAGGATAGGTCTTAGGACAGGTCCAAGAGGACAGGTTCAGTAACGATTATTGTAATAAAAATTTTAGAAAAATTCGGTAATTATTTACTTTTTAAACATTATTTTTATTATTATCTTTATTAAATTATGTTTTTATTTAATTTTATAATTTTTCGTTAATGTCGATTTCGGCACCCCGGATCGAACCCATGTTCATCTGACGTATGTTATGTTTTATAGTCTTCAACGCTTACCACTCAGCCACTGATTGTTATTGCGCGCGAGTTGCTATTTGCGCACTTAACGAGCATGTTAATAGTGAGTGTGTTTGTGTCAACTTGTTCTCAATTGGAACTTTGGTGACGAGTTAGGTGTCAATTGGTACTCAACTGGTAGAGAGAAACCGGTCCATTACTGCAATTACCACAAATTTTCCACAGGGCAGTGTCAAATTGTGTTGTGCAAAAGTCGTGAAAACAAATTTTAAAAAATTTTAAAATTTTACAGTTTTTTCACTAGGGATTTTACGCAGCACGTTGTGGTAAAATGTGTCAAAAGTGGCGCTTAATTGAATTTTAAAATTTAAAGTTTTGTAATAATGTTGGGTACCAAATAAAAGTAGACAAAATTATGTATCAATATCAATTAAAATCTTTAAGGTAGGTTGTGTTGTTTACTTATAAGAAGCTGTCAAAGTTAAGAATTTTTTTTACATTTTTGAAAAATAGTAAAAAATTAAATTTTCATCAGCATCATTTCAGTGTATTTATTTTAAATAGAAGGTCTTTCAAGGCAAAAATTTAAAATGAATTTAAGTGTACTTTTCTTCAAGTATTTGTAAATTATATTTTGTCCTAATATATTTGTTATTTTTTTGAAAATTGTCCTAAAATACACTAATTTTCAACTTTCATAGAATGCAACTTAAAATGTTACAGGATGTTTGTTCTGAAAATATTCTGAAGATAGTATATATTATCCACTTTAATATTATGAAAAATCGTGCGTATATATAGCACGATTCGAGAAAATTATTTTTTTTTTTTAAAACTCCAGTAACTTTCATACAAAAAAGAGCTTAAGTGCAAACATTTTCTTTGCTTTATCAAACATTTGCATGAAGAGCAGAGGACAGTAGCATTTTGAGTTTGGAAGTAGGATCCAATATACGCATCAGTAGCGGAACTATGGGGGTTCAAAATAGGGTACTACTGTCATGGAAAATGTTTAACCACTAGCGAATTTTTGTTCCTTACCCGATTTCCAAGATTTTTATATCACCTTAAAGTTCTTGATAAATCCTTTAGAAAACATGCTTGCATGTATTACTTATCTTACATATTTTTCGAGTTACATACATTTGAAATTTCAAAAATCTAAATTTTACAACATCTTGGTTAAGATTTTTCTATATATAGCCAAATATTTTATGTAGTTGGTTGAAAAGTAAAATTATCTATCGAATAAAGAAAATTTTGAGTCGTTATCTTTATTGAGTCAAAAGTTAAACGATTTTGAATTGGAAAGTTTGCAAAAATTAACAAGCAGATGGACAGATGGACGGACATTAGAATTCTTTCAAAAAAATGTTAAAATTTGTGACATCATGTATAAAAATATTTTTTTTTTTTACAAAATACATATTTTACATAAATTATAAATTTTGTAATGAATATCACTTATTATAGTTTTATTTCATATAAAATTTAAATTACTAACAAATTGTACAATTTCATTGAATTTCCCTAAAAAAAAAAAATCCCTCATAAATTCCCTTTATCATCACATTTAGTACAACCCTGAGACCAAAATATTAGTCAAATTCTATTTTTCATATTTTTATCATTCGTTCTTTTTCTGAGTGAGGTTTACCATGTATGCATTATGTACAGTGATATACATGATGAATGAGAAAAAGAGATATATTCTTACTCCTCTTTCTCGAAAGTAATAATTACAGAAAAGAAAAAAAAAAAAATGAAAAAAAAGCTTTTAAATGCATATGTATTTATTACATTGCATATGTATCCAAATTAACATGAGACAGTCGAGTTAACAATTTTATGATAATGAGAGTCTACTTTATTTTCAAATTGAACTTTGAAAGTGGAAACTTAAGAACAAATTCCAGAAATATCCATAGCAATTTCTACTTTTATTTTTTTAAAGTAAATTGTAAAAATTTAAATATCCAGAACAAAAGCACCTTTATTTAAAGAACACAACTAATTATTTGATAGTAAATTTGATTAGTAAATTAAAAACATCACCAGTTAAGGTAAGAATATGAAAATTCTGACGGTTTGCAATATTTCTTTAATATTCTATAATAAAACTTCAGGTTCCCGGAAATCTGAACCGAAGAGTGGTTGCTTTCGAGACCATAAGTGTTTCCAACTACTACGGATTTCCCACTGTTTTAGTGACAAATTCCACAGCCCGTATACGGAGAATTTATACTTCTAAGACATTTTTATCTAATGTCCATCATCATCACCGTCAAATACTTCGCCCAGCTGTGACAATACGTCTAACATTAATCCGGGAAGGCTATACATCCAAAAGAAACATACATTAAAAATAGCAAAGAATCTAACTCTACCAAAAACCTATAAATCACAAAGTGTATTAAAAAATTTACATATGTGTATAAAATTTGACTATTACCAAATCCTAAGTGTATTAATCAATTGTTATTAATCTAAAACTAAATTTAAATTATTACTAACAAACAAATGAGATCAAATATATTTATGAACATTTTTATATATCGCATACTAAAATTAAAATTTTATGAACTAAACCTGCACTTAAACAACCAAGACAGAGTGGGGTCACACCTTGTAGCTTTTCCTGTGTTGTCACAGGGTGATTACAATATGATTTTTCTGAAAGCTTAAGTCCTCCTCTGCAACTCTTCCATACATTTCAATTTAACCTGAGCAGTAGTTTTGGAGATACAGATTTATTACCAAAAAAATTGCGTTTGACCCCACTGTGCAACATAAAGATTTTTTTGTATATATAACATACATATAGTTATTCTAAACGAACCCTATTTAAATTATATAATATTTACTTAATATAAAATGGAAACATGAACTCCTACATTAATAATTCTTATGATATAAAATACCACTCTAATTATACCCTAACCTAATATAGTAGTATCTAACTATTTAAATTATAAATATTTATATACTAAAAAAATTACTTATTTTTTTGTACTCCTACTAAAAATTTGCAGAATCAGAAACCCTATTTTTTTTTACTAAAATAATTTTCATTAATTCATAATTCCCACTAAAATTGTATTTATTAGTGTTGTTGAAAAATATTAAGGCCTTCATGCAGCGATGGAATCACAGACCAATTATTGTAACTGTGTTTTTGTTCTTTTATTTCTTTATAAATAATATGTTATACTGATCAATCCATAAATTTACATATATCGATATTATGCTCTTAAATTTATTTACTCCGTTCATTCTCAAAGAAATTTTTGTTTGTAATATAAGAAAATGAAACCATGAAATTGAAATTTAAGAAAAACAAAAGAAATTAAAAAAAAAAAATTCTTTGAGAATACTTCTTATTGCTAATTATATATTTTTTATACCCACCATCAAAAAGATGGGGGTATATTGATTTTGTCATTCCGTGTGTAACATGTCGAAGGAATCATTTAAGACCCCACAAAGTATATATTTTCTGGGTCCTGGTTAGATTCTGAGTCGATCTAGCTATGTCCGTCCGTCTGTCTGTTGAAAGCAGGATAGGGCTCGAACGGGGCAACGTAGGGGGACAAAATTTGGTACAAATATTTGTGCCAAATTTGTTATACCCACTATCAAAAAGATGGGGGATATATTGATTTTGTCATTCCGTGTGTAACATGTCAAAGAAATAATCTAAGACCTCACAAAGTATATATTTTATGTTTCCTGGTTAGATTCTGAGTCGATCTAGCTATGTCCGTCCGTCTGTACGTCTGTCTGTCTGTTGAAAGCAGGATAGGGCTCGAACGGGTCAACGTAGGGGGACAAAATTTGGCATAAATATTTGTCTTATATAAGGTTTGTTTGGGATTGAAAATGGGCAAAATCGGTTAATAAACAAAAAAGTTATGGGCTAAAAACTAGAAACACAGAGTGTCCGTTTTATAGTTTTCTGCTGATATTTCTTCAACAAAAGCATGTACGACAACGAAATTTTGTACGTATAGTTCAGGGATCCCCAATGTAAACTCGGAAACAAAAATGGGCGTAGTCCGCCTACTTTACTGCCCATTTTACCGCCCCCTCCCATATAACGTAAAATTTGAAAAAGTTGATGGTGGGTATATAGATTCGGCCGGGCCGAATATAACATTCACGCTTGTTTGGTATTGAAAATGCGTAAAGCCTACTTCTACCGAAACTAGCTAGCTAGCAGAGCACGTGCGTAACGATTCCAACTAGGACCTAGGGTATTTTTAAAAGCATAATTTTTTTTATAAAGTCTTACGTAACACCCCCAAAATATCTTTAAATTTAAAATCAATACTTCACAAATTCGAAAAATAATTTTTTCCACTTCTCGATTAATATGAAAACCAAATGAAAGCATTAATATTTTTATATGACCTTTCCCTGAACTAAGTGGCATTTTCGACTCATTTAACCGAAATGTACGGACGGATGGGCGGACATTGCCATTTTGCCAAAAGATATTTTAGAATTCTAAAAATGCATTTTATACTATTAAATAGAAAAAATAGAACGTAAGCATCAAAATTTTGATATCATCTTTTCCTGAATTAAGCATCATTTTCGTCCCATTTAACCCAAATGTATTATAGACGGACGGACGGACATTACCATTCAGCTAAAAAACACTCTAAAAATGCATTTTTTTACTTAATAATAAATAGGAAAATTAAAAGTGATTATTAAAGTGTTGATACCACCCTTTTTTGAATTATGCATAATTTTCGACCCATTTAACTCTAATATATAGACGGACGAACAGACATTACCGTTCCGCTAAAACAAATCCTAAAATTCTAAAACTGATTTTTTTTAACTAATATTCAATAGAAAAATAAAACATATTCATTAAAATATTTATATCACCTTTTCCTGAATTAATCGCCATTTTCGACCCCTTTTACCCCAATGTGCGCCGTTTCGTGTATTGCAAAATTCAAAATGGAGCCTAATAGCTCCTGAAATTATGCATCATTTAACATATATTTCGCCAACGTGCCCTCAACAAATTGCTGCAGGAGGTACCCAAACTTAGAGAGAAAAAACGTGAATGGCTCCAAGGGGTGCGAGGCACACTCGTAACGTTATTTCAGTCAAGCTAGAGTACATAATGGGGCCAAAAGCAAAATAAATGGTAGTAAGTCAGGAACTTTGAAACCACTGAATCTAAATAGGTTCAGTGGTTTCAAACTTAGAACATAGATAGAGGAGGAGTTAGGCTTTCAGAATATTGTTAGATGGAGTCTGTAGCTGCAGCACGGGCCCCGCTACAGTGGGCCAAAGTTGACTACCTCGAGAGTGAAAAACATATCGGGGTTTATAACTTTTACAAATAATAATCGATTTGAAATAATTTTACACTTTTGAATTCTCCTAAGCAAGACAAGGAAAAAACATGCTTATTGTGCTAAATTATCTCACATGGTTTAAAATATATTTATCTTCAAAAAATAAATTTCTCATTTTTGGCCTTGACTTTTTTGCGATTTTGCTCTATAATTTTTAAAATAAAATTTCTAAAATTTTTTTAAAAATATGTTGAAATTCTCTACAATTTTCTAAATTATGCTAATAAAAAAACTTTTTTGTTATCTCAACAAGAAAAAAAATTTTAAAATAAAAATTTCAAAACAGGTCTCAAAAATTGCAATTTTTTGCCAAAAAAGTAACTTTATATATTATATACTTTAAAAAAAAAAATTGTTCAAAAAGTTTAATATTTTTTAAAATTTTCTGAAAGATGGGACTCCAAGAAAAGGTGTAAGTGTAATTTTGAAAAGTTCTCAACGTTCACCCTACATCCAGCAGTGGTCAAAAATGATAAATTTTGGATGAGGAGTTGAAATTTTTGAGTCTGTAAAAAAAAATTGATTGTTGGTTTTTGTACTTCTGTGAATTAAACTATATAGATTAATATGTTCTTAAAGGTTTTGCAAAAAATTATGACACGAGGCAATTTTCCGAAAATACCCATATTTTCAATAATAACTTTGACTCCTAAAAATTATATATATTTTTCTGGTTTCTACATTTATCAATTCTCCATTAAATATTTTATATCATGTGAATAAATTATTTTGATACCTATAATCATTTAAAAATTATTAAGTCTTAAATTTTGAAATATGTCCATATAAACATAATTTGCATTTGTTAGTTTGCTTCAAGAAAAGTGTGCTAAAATTTTTAAAATAGTGAAATTTATTATACATAGTTTTAAAGAAGACACAATTGCCTTTAAATTGATATATAATGTGACTATTTTAAGTTTATTACGTGTATAGTAAATGAATTTCAAATAAGCAAAACGCAAAAAATTTTCAACTTTTCATGTTTCCTTCTATTTTTGGTAATGCAGTGCGTTAAGACAGTGCGGTAAGGCCGTATAAAAAACAACATGAAAAAACGAGATTTTACATTTTGCAACTCTTTGATAATTTCAAATTTATTTACACGAAACGTTGCGAACACAAAATAGTTATATTATATATCATTTTAAAGGAAATTGTGTCTTCTTTAAAACCATGTATAATAAGTTTTACTATTTTCAAATTTTTAACACACTTTTCTTGAAGCAATACGAACAAATGCAAATTATGTTTATGTGGACATATTTCAAAAATTTGAGACTGAATAAATTCTAAATGCTTATAGGTATCAACATAATTTTTTCACATGATATAAAATATTTAATGGAGAATTGATAAATGTGAAAATCAGAAAATATATATAATTTTACTATATATTTTTAGGAGTCGAAGTTGTTATTATTGAAAATTTGGGTATTTTCGGAAAATTGGCTCGTGTGACTAAGTTTACCGGTAGGCTGTAATAATTTTTTGCAAAACCTTTAAAAACATATCGAGCTATATAGTTTAATTCACAAAAGTACCAAAATCAACAATCATTTTTTTTTTACAGACTTAAAAAGTTCAACTTCTTATCCAAAATTGATAATTTTTGACCACTGCTGCATGTAGACTGAACGTTCAGAACTTCCCAAAATTACACTTACACGCTTTCTTGGGGTCCCATCTTTCAGAAAATGTCAAAAAATATTAAAGTTTTTTAACAAAATTTTTTAAAAAAGTTAAATATATAAATTTACTTTTTTGGTAAAAAATTGAAATTTTTGAGACTCGTTTTGAAATTTTGACTTTGAAAATTGTTTTCTTGTTATCGAATTGAGATAACAAAAAAATATTCTTATTAGCATAATTTAGAAAATTGTAGAGAATTTCAACATATTTTAAAAAAAAATTTTAGAAGTTTTATTTTAAAAGTTATGGGGCAAAATCGCAAAAAAGTCAAAGCCAAAAATGAGAAATTTATTTTTTGAAGTTAAATATCTTTTAAACCATAAGAGATAATTTAACACATTAAGCATGTTTTTCCTTGTCTTGCTTAGGAGAATTTAAAAATGTAAAAATATTTCAAATCGGTTACCATTTGTAAAAGTTATAAGCCCCGATATGTTTTTCACTCTCGAGGTAGTCAACTTTGGCCCATTGTAGCGGCGACCGTGCTGCAGCTACAGACTCCATCTAACAATATTCTGAAAGTCTAACTCCTCCTCTATCGATGTTCCAAGTTTCATCTAAATAGGTTCAGTGGTTTCAAAGTTCCAGACTTATTGCCATTTATTTTGCTTTTGGCCCTACTGGCGATGTTATTTATACATATGGACATCGGAAAGTTTCTGTAAATAAACAATAACAATATTGTAAACGTTTATAGCTAATATTTCAACAATAACATCAATAACATTGTAAGGTAAATAAGTTAAAAATAGAATTTTACAATAACATAAATAGTTCAACTACACTAGTCGACAAAAAAGTCTTCCCCCAAAGACGAATAGTTGGACTTGAAGCATTTTGATGTGCTAAGCACGGTTCTGCTATCAGTTTTTTTTTTCCATTTGAACGACTTAAAGTCAATTTTATTCCGCATAATTTGGTGTATCATTTATATAAATTGTGCATACTGTTATCGAGTTATATTGAAATATACTCGAGTAATCGGCTTATTTAGGGCGCAATATTGGACACGCCCATAAAAAAAAATCTCGACCTGATGAGAAAAAACTGAAAGCAGATTCGAGTTTAGCACGAGGAAATCCATCTAGTTGACGTATTTTTTTTTTTTTTTAAGGAGCACGAACATAAATTTTTTTGTCGAGCAGTGTTATTATCAACTGGTTTTTCTTTTATTAGCCACAATGGGCTATGAGTTCGATATTTTCGCAAAAAATCCATTTGGGGAAGAACAAATTGTTATCTATAGACTTCAAATTGTATGCCTATAAATTTTTAAATTAATGTGATTTATAATTTTTTAATATTAAAAGGTTAAATAACAAAATATTGTAAGAAATTTTATTATTATTATTATTTTTTTTTATTAAAAAGTATAAATTATTACATTATCCCATTTTTGAAACTAATTGTTAGGATTTTGCTTTTTAAAAACGTTGCTTTATTTCCTTTAAATAAACTTGGATGCGTTCTTCTATAGCAATAATAATAAAAGTCACTACTATTTGCGTTTTTAAATTAAAATACAGCCTTTATTTACGCTTTAAAACACAACTGTCTTACGCTGATTTTTGCAAATTATAACTGCTAACACTGAACGACAAATATTTCCTACAATTTTAAAGAACTTAAAGAACCATACAAGAGCTTATAAAAAATTCTAGCTACTCACTAATACTCAAGTAATACGTAGCAATTTATTTGGTGGAAATTAATACCCCTTTAAGACAGTAAGGTTCAATGGTGTATAGCCACGTTTCAACCACCCATCTACCATCAATGAGCTTGATGACAATTGCCACTTTACTGACTAGCTAATGTAGTCGGTTAAGTAACTAGTTTGCAACATTCTCTAGAGTCCGCTTGGTAACTTATAAACTATCATATTCTGGCAGCTTATTTTCTAGCAATTAACCCCATTTTAGACAAAAACGCTTATTGGTATTCAGAGCTTCGAAAGAATTAATTAAATATTTGCTCAATTCCCTTTAATCTTAATTCTGAATTAAGAAATAATAGTTTTTCATTCCACAATATCATTCCCGAAAACATAATTCTGTAGCTTCATTTAAAGGATTTTTTTTAATAGAATTAATTCATAAACTTATGTTTATTCAAATCATCTCCAAATAAATAATCTAATTACTGATATGGTTTTCGCTAAAATTCAGTGATCGTGGTCCAATGTGTTTAGTAATTTCAAAATACAAATATTTATTAGTGAAGGAATGCTAATCGTCGTTAATTTAGAAACCTCCATAATATTTCTCTGATAAAATTAATTGCACAGTTTTAAATATATAATAATGAATATAATCCCAGCAAAAAAAAGATCAAGAGCTTCCAAAAAAGAACATTTTCACCACTTCAAAAGTAGAACAAAGTGCATAATTTAAACTTTTTTGATGTTCTTAATAATTACTTCCAAAAAAGTGAAAATAAATGAAATTTTAGCTGGAAAAAATGTTAATAATTATTTTCAGCCTCATCAAGAGGGCCTCATATTTTCCGTATTTTTCCGTTCTTCATCACATTCTTTGGAAGGTCATCCCGCGTCTTTTTAAACACCACCTCCCTAAAATCCTCAGGGATCTTCTTCACATGGCTGACCCATCCGTCACCCTCATCTGACGTGGTGGCCTTCTTCCTAGTGTGCTTTGTTCTACGCGTCTTTTCGGCAGCTTTGCCAGAGGATTCAGCAGCACCCTTCGTTTACATTTTCGGACATCCCAACTTGAACCACGAAAAGTTTTCTGGACAATATATGAAATAGAAGATAAGTAAATATTCTTAGAAGATGGTTGGTATAATTATCCTAACAATATTACTTTATCGTCCTGAAATATAGCGGATACTACAAAATTAAATATATCATAAAATGTATAAAATGAAAACAAGTGATTATCTGTGATTTTTAGCAGTATGTACAAGGCACCAAGACGTTGCTATATGCAAAAATTCCAAGGTTAAGTAATTTTTTCATCTAACTTTCCTAGAGTATCAATAATTACATTCCTGTTTTATTATAATATTTATTTTTGCATTCTTAATGATATTATTAAAATTATCAGCAATATTGCTCTACATTCGCGGAATTTATTGCTACTGGTCTACAATTTTTAAATTTTTATCAGGGAGTGGATAAGCATTTTTTCCAGAGCTTCCAGACGTTTGTTTATCTTACAACGGTCCGTCCGTCCGTCTGGTCGGCTGGCTGGCTGTCTTTCCATGTACACCTTTTGAACAAAGTACAGTTCACAAATAATTATTTTGGCACAAGGAAGCCTATTGAAATTTGTTATGATTGGACTATTATTTTACATAGCCACTATACAAATGTCCTCCCGGTATAGAGGTAAAATGATCATAAATGCCTTAAATATCTTAATGGAATTCGGTGCAAAGAAGATTTGTGTAAGTGGTTATATTTGTGCTAAATTTCATCAAGATCGGTCCATAATTTACCATAGCTTCCATACTCCCTCTTCCGAAAATCACTTTATCGTGCATAAATCCCTTACAAATGTCAGTATCCAGTTAATATTCGACACAAAAAGTTTTCTTTAAGTATGAATTACAGTAACAAATTTCATGAGGTTCGGTCCATAATTTATAATAGCTCCCATATAAATCTACTTTCGGGAGTCACAGTAAAGCGCATAAATGTATATAAATGTTAGTATTAACATAAGATTTTGTATTTTTATATTTTATTTTACACTTAGTAAAAGTATGGATCCACAATTGGCCACAGGTCTTATATAAGACTCTTCCCCGAATTTTTTAATATTATATTTCCTGATATTGGTAGGCTTAAGGAGTGAGATCGAAAAATTCCTAACATACATAATATTCAATAACTTGGAAACGGTTGATCTTAGAGTTTTCATTATTTTTTTAATCATTTGATAATTTAGCAGAGATCACAGAAATATATAATTTTTATGGTTCTAACCACTAATTATAAAATTGTGGAGCATTTTTGAAAACCCTTTCTTTGGAGATTTGATAGTTGCTTCAGTCACTTTTTTTGAACAGTGTGCACATCTTCTGTTAAAATCTTCGGTATTTTGGGACACCTTTTTTGTGCTCTTGAATTCACTTTTCACAAGAGCTCAATATCTCTACACTGGTCTAAGTTATGGACAATTTTGAAAATTGACCTCTCTTGGTACTAAAAGCATTCTTACCGCAGTGACATGATAGTGACCAAATGGGTCCAAAAATATGTGGACACGTTGTGCTTTCTTAAGAAAAGAAGAAGTCTTTTTTGCAAATATTCCTTTATGCATATTTTGTTATTTATACTCCGAATGTATCAAATGACTTTCCTGTTTTGCCGCAACTGCAAAAAGCTTGTCATACCATGAATTTTGTAAGAAATTTTTGCTACTTTTGGGTCTTAAACTTATCTCCAACATTGCTTCGAGCATTAGCAATACAAATTTTTGAGACACAAGCTGCGAAGATTCTGCCAGCACCTACGTTTATTCGTCAATTATACAGCTTGAGTATTTTTGTATGAAATTTGGTTTGAAATTCCGAGTCCTATTTTTGGCTTGTATTTTTTTTTTGCAGAATTCCAGTTTGGAAATTTTTGAACTTTATATGTTATCAACTTTCCCATTAGCTTTAAATTTTCTCACTAAATAGTCGAAGCACTGAGAAAACTGAGCTGATTTTCTACCAGATGTGTTTGGAGTTCCTTTCAATATGCCTTCAACGTTCTGGCCTTGCCAATATCATGTGGTCCTTTTTTCTTACTGAACTAGGTTTCACATCAATAGTCAAATTCTCCTGATACTGTTTAATAACATTCGAAATGGTTTTACGGACGACATTTAATTCTATGGCCAATTATTTGTAAGACCTATTTGGTTTTTTTTTTTAATTTTTTAATAACTTGTAGGATGTAAATCTTTTTCGTCACTTATTTTGATAAAAATAAGGACAAATTAAAATGGTTGTTATTAAAAATAATAACTGAAGTATTTTTCCATGATAACTAGATAAAAAAAAAATTTGAATATTGATTCCGAAAAAAGTTATGAGGCAAAATGTGTGTTAAGATTTTTTCGATCTCACTCCTTATACGCTCGTATGAATATAAAAATGAAATGAGTTTGCCTGTTTCTTTGTTTCTTTGTACCTTATAAACAGTTAACCACTGAACCGATTTTCTTGAATTCTGTTAATTATCCTGTGGACCTCAGAATTAAAATAAATAAAATAAAATTCGTACAATTCTTAAAATTTTCCGGAAATAACTTCCTTACAATTGAGATGAAAATTATACGGCCAGGGGAAATAGTAGCCCCCATACAAAGAAAATACTAATTATGAGAAAACTTAATTACTGTTACAGCAAAAGTCTAAACGTTTTGTAAGAATAACTTTCTCATCAATATCCACAATTTAAGATGAAATGAACGGGTAGGACTAGGGGTAATGGTGCTCTCCATACAACAAAAATATTAAATATCGTATGTCTAAAAAAATTTTAGAGCAAAATTCCTAAAATTTTGCATAATTTTCGAGAACCTCCATAATTTAGGATTAAAATGGGATGGATAGGACCAGGGAAAATGTTAACTCTCATTCAAAGCAAATATTATTTATAGCATATTTAACGAACTGTTATAGTGATAGCTCTCAAATTTTGTAGGAACTACTTCCTATAATATTGCATTGATGAAATGAAAATAGGACGGGTAAGGCCATATGAAGAAAATATTAATTTTCGCATATCTAAACCAAGGAAAAGCACCCATAGCACTCCGGCGCCAAGTGTTTTTGGCATTTTCACATACACAACACGAAGGTTAGCGAACATAAATAATTCAGAGCGAATAAAAAGCAAAAAAACATTTAATTTTGTTTTTCAACAAGGCAGGTTCATTTCGCATGGTTAAGCAAAAACACATAACAACGAGCGCACATTGGGGTAAAAGAGGTTTAAAATGGCGATTAATTCAAGGAAAGGTAATATCAATATTTTAATGATCACGTAGGTAAAAAAAATTTTAGCAGAACGGTAATGTCCGTCTATACATTACAGTTAAATGGGTCGAAAATTATGCATAATTCAGGGAAGGGTGGTATCAACACTTTAATGATCACGTTTAATTTAATTTTTCTATTTATTAGTAAGTAAAAAAATGCATTTTTAGAATTATAAGATGTTTTTTCTCTGAATGGTGATGTCCGTCTATACATTTGGGTTAAATGGGACGAAAACGACGCTTAATTCAGGAAAAGGTGATATTAAAATTTTAACACTTACGTTTGGTTTTCATATTAATTGAGAAGTGAAAAAAAAAAAAATATTTTTCTTATTTTAAGTTTTTTTTGAGAGAATTCTAATGTCCGTATATCTGTCCGTCTGTTTGTTAATTTTTGCAAACTTTTCATTTCAAAATCGTTTAACATTTGATTCAATAAAGATAACGACTCAAAATTTCCTCTGTTCGATAGATAATTTTACTTTTTAACCAACTGCATTAAACAATGAAATCAGTTGAAAATGTTTGGCTATATATGGAAAAATCTTGACCAAGATCTTGTAAAATTGAGATTTTTGAAATTTGAAATGTATATAACTCGAAAAATATATAAGTTAAGTAGTACATGCAAGCATTTTTTCTTAAGGATTTATTAAGGACTTAAGGAAGAAAAATTCGCTAGTGGTTTAATATTTTCTATGACACTAGTACCCTATTTTGAACCCCCATAGTTCCGCTCCTGAAGCGTGTATGGGATCCTGCTTCTAAACTCAAAATGCCACTGTCCTCTGCTATGTCTCTGTGAAATTTCATGTAAATCTATAAGTTACAGATTTATTTCTATTCTACTACACTGTTTAATGTTTGATAAAGCTAAGAAAATGTCTGCACTTAAGCTGTTTTTTGCATGAAATCTACTGAAGTTTTTTCGAAGAACAAAAATTTGGCACGCGATTAAATAATTTGTATGTCAGAGGTACTTAACTTTGAGCCCCTTTAACTCCGGCCCTGAGGGGTCGGTTCGGTCCCCCTTCCAAACTTAATATTGTACACTCCTCTGCTACGCCTATACCAAATTATATGGAAAAAGCAAGTTAAATATATTTAAAAAAAAAAATTGCCGCTAGAAAAATAATTCTATATATGTGGGTTTTAATTTTAGAGAACATTCCCATTTGTAAATATTTATTATATATAAAGAAAATATAGTTGTGTTTAATTTAATCAGTTTGTTTTATTATCGTTTTTTGTCACTTGCTACAATATAATCTTTTCAAATGGAGTTAATAAGTTTTGTTATTGCATCAATTGTACTTGCGTGGATTATACAACATTGGTATTTTAGAGATTATGTTAGACTGGCATATAAATTACCATCAAATAAGTGGCATACATTCCTTGGTTGTGGTGAATATATAGATCAAAAAAGTAAGAAAGAAAAAAAATCAAATAAACTATAATAATAAAAAGTTTGTGTGATTATAAAATTGAGTAAAAATTTTCAAAAAAAAAAACATAAGCCCGCAAATAATAATTGGCTTAAGATTTTTTCACGAAATAAAATAAAAAAATAAAATAAATATGTTTCTAAAATATTATGTATATTGTGGTATAAATAGTTATGTTCTTATTTTAAACCTAAAGTGATATCTTCTATGGTATATGAGAGATATGTTCAGATATGAATCGATACCTGTGAAACCTGCTCTGGTTTATCTATAAAATTGATTTTTAAATATTTCATTTATTGATTTTCGCTCGGAAATATTAGTGAACACAGATTTTCGTCAATTTTTACGCTTTTACTGTAAAAATCCATTTTATTTTCATATAAAAAAAAAAATAAAAATAAAAATTAATCGGAAATAAGAGTGATAACAGGTTTTAGCAGATGTTTACACTAGATTTTAAAGTATTTCATATAAAAAAAAGATTCATGTTAGGAAATATATGTGCTATCAAAATTTCGCCTTGCCTTTGTTCGGTTTAAAAATCTTTAGAAGATCTAAAAATGCAGTGTTTTAAACGGTATTCTTAATAATCGATAAAATTTACTAAATGTTTTTATACTCCAACCACCTATGGTGGTGCACAGTGGGGCCAAAAGCAAAATAAATGGTAATAAGTCTGGAACTTTCAAACCACTGAACCGATGAAACTTGGAACATCGATAGAGGAGGAGATAGGCTTTCAGAATCTTGTTAGATGGAGTCTGTAGCTGCAGCATTTTTTTAAATAATTTTACACTTTTGAATTCTCCTAAGCAAGACAAGGAAAAAACATGCTTATTGTGCTAAATTATCTCGTATGGTTTAAAAGACATTTAACTTCAAAAAATAAATTTATCATTTTTGACCTTCACTTTCTTGCGATTTTGCCCTTTAACTTTTAAAATAAAATTTCTAAAATTTGTTTAAAAATACGTTTAAATTCTCTACAATTTTCTAAATTATGCTAATCCGAAAATACCCATATTTTCAATAATAACAACTTCGACTCCTAAAAATATATAGTAAAATTATATATATTTTTCTGATTTTCACATTTATCACATTTATTAAATATTTGATATCACGTGAAAAAATTATGTTAATAACTATAAGCATTTAGAAATTATTCAGTCTCAAATATTTGAAATAAGTCCATATTAACATAATTTGCATTTGTTCGTATTGTTTCAAGAAAAGTGTAATAAAAATTTTAAAATAGTAAAATTTATTATACATAGTTTTAAAGAAGACATAATTTCCTTCAAAATGATTTATAATATGACTATTTTGTGTTTGCAACGTTTCTGGTAAATAAATTTGAAATTAGCAAAGAGTTGCAAATTGTAAAATCTCATTTTTTCATGTTGTTTTTGATACGGCTTTACCCCACTGTCTTATCCCACTGCATTACCAATAATAAAAGGAAAAATGAAGATTTTGTTATTTCTGTGGTTTTGTTAATTTCAAATTTATTTACACGAAACGTTGCAAACACAAAATGGTCATATTATATATCATTTTAAAGGAAATTGTGTCTTCTTTAAGACCATGTATAATAAATTTTACTATTTTAAAATTTTTACCACACTTCTTGAAACAATATGAACAAATTCAAATTATGTTCATATGGCCATATTTCAGAAATTTGAGACTGAATAATTTTTAAATGCTTATAGTTATTAACATAATTTTTTCACGTGATATAAAATATTTAATTAAGAATTGATAAATGTGAAAATCAGAAAAATATATATAATTTTACTATATATTTTTAGGAGTCGAAGTTGTTATTATTGAAAATATGGGTATTTTCGGATTAGCATAATTTAGAAAATTGTAGAGAATTTCAACGTATTTTTAAAAAAGTTTTAGAAATTTTATTTTAAAAGTTATAGGGCAAAATCGCAAAAAAGTGAAGGCCAAAAATGAGAAATTTATTTTTTGAAGTTAAATATCTTTTAAACCATACGAGATAGTTTTGCACAAAAAGCATATTTTTTCCTTGTCTTGCTTAGGAGAATTCAAAAGTGTAAAAATATTTCAAATGTGTTAATACTTGTAAATGTTATAAGCCCTAATATGTTTTTCACTCTCGAGGTAGTAAATTTTGGCCCACTGAAGCGGCGCCCGTGCTGCAGCTACAGACTCCATCTAACAATATCCTGAAATCCTAACTCCTCCTCTATCGATGTTCCAAATTTCATCTAAATCGGTTCAGTCGTTTCAAAGTTCCAGACATATTACCATTTATTTTTCTTTTGGCCCCACTGTATGGTGTAGGTTATAAAATCCCGCATGATATTTTTTAATTAATCTATAAAAATGTAACTTTTTTCTAAAATTCACCATTTTCGACTAATGCTGGATATAGGGGCAAATCTATATCAATGTAAAATTTTGGTATTAACCTGAGTAGGTAGAACGCTTATTTTTTTTTGATTCGTTCGGAACAAAATTTTTATCAGCGAATTTAATCCTAATTTTTAGAACGAATTTTATTTTTTTGTTTGCAAATTTAATTTTTAAAATTCTTCAAAGATAAAAAATTTTATTTTCGAAACTAAAAATATTATTCAGGAATTAACCCAAAACGAATTAATCGAATTGAAATCGTGTAACGGTATAGAAATGTGTTGACTTATGTTTAATGAAAGATGTGTGGATGTTTAAAACATTTGTACATGCGCTTTTGTGTTTAAGAAAGCTGCAGATTTTTTTTAAGTTTTTTATTTTGTTACTGCTGAATTGTTTAAAATAAAACAACACAATGCACAGTGTCCCGTTCAAAAAATAAAATGGAAATAAATCTGGAATTTCCAAACGGTTGGACCGATTTCCATCTATTTCTTTTAGTTTAAGAGATATTTGGCTTCAAAGATTAAAATTTTTGACAAAATCTATACGGAGTCAAAAGTTATATGCATTTGACCGCGATTTTTCGCCGTTTTTTTGCGAAAAAGGTAGTTACGTTCTTTTTGAGTT
The DNA here is from genome assembly GCA_951394005.1 of Protophormia terraenovae. Taxonomy (NCBI): domain Eukaryota; kingdom Metazoa; phylum Arthropoda; class Insecta; order Diptera; family Calliphoridae; genus Protophormia; species Protophormia terraenovae. The sequence continues at coordinate 38,904,651 of OX596077.1, read as the reverse complement.
ATAAAAAAAAATTTCTTAAGTAACATACCAGGGCGGATAATTATTTCTGTGACTTTTCGAACTTCCCTCGTAGTTATATGAAATGCAATACTGCACAGTGGGGCCAAAAGCAAAATAAATGGTAATAAGTCTGCAACCTTGAAACCACTGAACCGATTTAGATGAAACTTGAAACATCGATATAGGAAGAGTTAGACTTTCAGAATATTGTTAGATGGAGTCTGTAGCTGTCCAAAATTGGCCAAAATTGACTACATCGAGAGTGAAAAACATATCGGGGCTTACAACTTTTACAAAAAATTACATTTTTGAATTCTCCTAAGCAAGACAAGGAAAAAACATGCTTATTGTGCTAAATTATCTCGTATGGTTTAAAAGATATTTAACTTCAAAAAATGCATTTTTCGTATTTTTTCAAGAAAAGTGTGCTAAAAATTTTAAAATCGTGAAATTTATTATACATAGTTTTAAAGAAGACACAATTTCCTTAAAAATGATATATAGTATGACTATTTTGTGTTTGCAACGTTTCTTGTAAATAAATTTGAAATTAGCAAAGAGTTACAAATTGTAAAATCGTTCGTTTTTTCATGTTGTTTTTTATACGGCCTTACCGCACTGTCTTATCGCACTGCATTACCAAAAATAGAAGGTAACAACAAGAGCTCACAATTTTTTGCGTTTTGCTTATTTGAAATTGATTTACTATAATGGAAATAATTATGGAACTTCGGAACGGCTGCTCCGATTTCCATGAAATTTCACATGGTAATAGTGTAGGCGAGTTTAAGTTTTGAGCTTATGGACAGGGGGCGCCCTGTAGGGCGAGTCCATAGGCTCCCAAAGTTGGACACCTCGGGTATAAAATTTATAAAAAACTATCCTGATTCCTTATAACTGAACCGATTTCAAAGATTTTTATATGGGAGGATTCTGCTAGTCAATATTTTGAATCGCATACTGTGCATCGCCTAATTCCACTGACAAACAAAAAAATTTTTTTCGTGCTTCTTAAAAAAATAACTATGTGGACTAGATGGAATTCCGCATGCTAAACTCGAATCTGTTTTTAGTTTTCTCCCATCAAGTCGGGATTTTTTTTATGGGCGTGTCTAATATTGCGCCCTAAATAAGCCGATTACTCGAGTATATTTCACTATAACTCGAGAGCGGTATGCACGATTTATATAAATGATACACTAAAATATGTGAAATAAAACTGGCTTTAAGTCGTTCTACTAATAAGTGTCCGAAAAATTGTTCATGCTAAATTCAAGATTTCTTTTTTTTTACTAAAATTTCTTTCTAAAAGTGAAATCATCAAAAATGTTTCAGTTTATCATCTTTATCTCAAAGCTGGCAAAACTACGTGTAAATAAAGCCACATATCATAAAAATTGATGCACAAATCTTGATTGGATTCACAGTTAAGTTAGGATAACCATGCATACTTAAGGTATGTATACACGGTTGTCAGATCTAACAACGTTGGCAGAAAAATGTTCAGAAAATTTCTAACAACCGTGTAAACTTACAATTTATGTCTTACAACGTTGTTAGAAAAAGCATTGTCAGTAAATTGTAACCCAATAATATTGCTAGACATCTGACAATCGTGTAAACACATAACGTTGCCATTGCCAGATAATTGTCTGACAATTTTTATTGTCAGCTGTGCGAATTTTATGCATCTGACAATGGCGCCATTGTCAGATAAATCATTTGTAATGGCAACGCTGCACATTAAACAGCAAAGTTTATTCGTCTGACGACGGATCTGGTAACTTTTGCCATACAACAACCTGCCAACAGTGTAAACTGACAATTTTTGTTGGCAGATAAATTTATTGTCTGACAATTGACTGGCAATGAAATTGTAAGGTTTTCTTACGATCGTCTAAACTGGCAATTTACCTCTTGCTAACAATTTTTCATTGTCAGTACATTGCCATCACATTGTCAGATCTGCCAACATTGTTAGATCTGACAACCGTGTATACATAGCTTTACAGTTAAGTGGATATACACTGGTGGTGTCTTAAACAAAAAAATAGGTGTATTAGATGGAATTTAACGTGCTATATAAGAATAAGCTTTCACTTTTTTTCTATCACTTATTGATTTTTTTATGGGCATGACTACTATCACCCCGCCTTTAGGCAGTTACACTTGTATAACTCGAGAACGGTTTGTCCAATTAAGATAAATTAAACTCCAGTAGATAGTGATCTATATTGTCTTTGTGCTGAATTTAAATAATTTTTTTATCCAGTTAATATTTCCGTAGTTATTTGGTAATTAGTAGCGAAAAATTATTTTTTTATTGAAAAATCGTAAAAATTTTGATCCATAACTCTGAAATTCATGAGCAAATAGAAAATACTGTTGACATACGTTGGACAATTTTCGTATGCATCTTTATTAAAATCGTGTAAAGGGTTCTTGAGTTATAGCCTAAGTTTGACAAACCATACTCGAGTTTTATAGTGTGACCGCAGAATAAGGTCTATGTGCAAAATTTTTTTTCGAGTTTTTTTACTCTTCTTCTCCTTCGTTCTCACATTTTCCATTCAAAGCATTTTTTTCTGACATTTATTTAAAAATAACTCCGAAACTATTGAGCATATAAAAAATGAAGTTTAGAGGATTTAAAGATATTTTTAGTCCGCATCTTTTGCTGTATCACTTATGTCAATCATACACACCGTTCTTGAGTGGAATGAGGAAATATAATAAAGTAATTAGATTAATATGTTGTCTTAAAGATAAGAGAAAAAAATCAATTTTTGTATAAATACTCTGTCCAAAATTAAGCCAGACGGATCAGATAAGTGGTTGGTGTTGCGAAAACGCATCAATGGTTATTTCGGCGATATTTTCAGATCTGCTTTTCGAAAATATTTTTTATTTTTGTTTTTCTGTTATGGTTAAAGTTAAAAAATCTATAAAAAATCTATAAAAAATCGGGTTTTTTGATAAGAAATCCAATTTTTTAATTCATTTTCGGTAAAATATTTGTGAAATATGCAAGTGATCACAGATTTTCTTTCCTCTCTAGCCTTTAGATTTCTTATAGAATAAAATGTTAGTTTTCATAAAAAAAAAAAATTTTTTTTTTTGTGGAGATAGTATAAAGTGAAAACAAATTTTCGTTCATTTGGCTCTGCCACTACTATTTAATTTTCTCATAAAATGCAATTTTTTTGCTAAATGAAAAATATACTTTTATTTAAAATGAAATATTCTTACCTTTACCAAGATAATCGACTTTTTGTTTGTTTATATTTCAGACGGTAGTTTATTTGGTTTACTTTACCTTATTGAAAATTATTAGACCCTTTATCATAAAATTACTTATAATTAAAACTTTCGCTACGTATATTTGAAATAAATTTAATTAAAATATTCTTTATTATATCTTTTTATACCCACCATCAAAAAGATGGGGGTATATTGATTTTGTCATTCCATGTGTAACATGTCGAAGGAATCATTTAAGACCCCACAAAAGTATATATTTTCTGGGTCCTGGTAAGATTCTGAGTCGATCTAGCTATGTCCGTCCGTCTGTCAGTCTATTGAAAGCAGGACAACGTAGGAGGACGAAATTTAGCGCAAATATTTATCTTATATAAGGTTTGTTTGGTATTGAAAATGGGTAAAATCGGTTAACAAATAAAAAAGTTATGGGTTAAAAACTAGAAACACAGGGTGTCCGTTTCATACTTTTCTGCTGATATCTCTTATACAAAAGCATGTACAACAACGAAATTTTCTATAAATAGTTTGAGGGTCGATATAATCTTGGAAACCAAAAATGGGACATGGGACTTTTATGATACAGGGACGTAGCCTATTGAAATTGGTTGTGATCGGTCCATTATTTCGCCTAGCCCCCATACAAATGTCCCCCCGGAATTGAGTTTTAACACTCAAAAATGCCTTAAAAATAAGAATATTTTAATGAAATTCGGTACAAAGAAGTTTTGTATAAGTATCTTTGTACCAAATTTTATGAAGATCAGTTCACCACTAACCATAGCTCCCATATAAACCCCTGTTCCGAAAATCACTTTAACGTGCATAAATCCCATACTAATGTTAATATCAAGTTAATATTCGACACAAATAAGTTTTATATAAGTAGAAACAACATTGCCAAATTTTATTAGAATCGGTCTATAATTTAACATAGCTCCCATATAAACCCACTTCCGAGAATCGCCCTAAAGTGCATAAAATCATGTAGATGTTAGTATCAACGCATTATTCTGTTTTTATATATATTATTTTACATTTAGTAAAAGTTTTGGTTTAATATAAGTCCCTTCCCCGAATTTTTATGGTCATACATAATGGTGTAGGGTATAATATGGTCGGTCTTGAACGACTATACCTTTTTTTCTCGTTTTAAATTGTATTGTACACAGTAAATATTATTAAAGTTTTTAAACTTTTTTTTTTTTTTTGTTTTATTTTTGATGATAGTAACTTAAAGTAAATTTTGATAAAATTTTGTAAAATTGAATGAAATTCAAATGTTAAAATAAAGAAACATTCTACAATTTGAGGAAAAAAAATTGTTAATTTGAATAAATTTTCCGCTCTCCCTGCTCCGATCGAAAAATAAAATATCATATTTGAATTTAGAGACACGCAGAATGATGCTATAGGCGTGACATCCAATCGAGATCTAACAGAGCCTATAACAACCTTTGGTACTGGTACTATCTTTGTGTTAAATTTCGTGAAAATCGGTTCAGCCGTTTAGACGTAATTGACGCATAAACAAAAAAACAATCAAACAAACTTACACTTAATTTTTATAGTATATATAAGGATTGTTGTCGAAGGTGGGCGTGGCTTGGGCGTGGTGCACAATGAGAACATATTTTTGCATAGGGACGTTCTGTACATGTGCCAAACTTCATTTAAATCGGATAATTATTAACGTGATAAATTGAGAAAACTACTTTTCTTAAAAGTAGGCATAAAATGTGGATGTGGCATATTCTGAAGTCCTTATGTAACTCATATCATTACCAATAAAATACTCTATCTCCATACCAAATTTTGTATTTATAGGTTTGGTAGGTTGGGTGTAATGACTACTCAAATGTAGACTTATATTATATATACTTATATACTTATATTATATATATATTTTTGCATAGAGTCAATGACATTCTACATATGCGCCAAACTTCATGTAAATCGTTTCAGAAGTAAGCTAATAAATTGAGAAAAATACTTCTTTAAAAAGTAGCCGTTAAATGTGGTTGTGGCACATAATAAAGTCCTATCAGAGCTCATATCATTACTAATATGATGCACTGTCTCCGCACCAAGTTTTGTGTTTATAGACTTCAAATATAGGCTGATATTCCTGTCCAAATCGCTTCAGTAGTAACGTGATAAATAGAGAAAATTACTTTTTTTAAAAGTGGACGTAAAATGTCGGCGTGATTTAATATGGCCTATAACCTGCTCCGTTACCTGTACTGTGTGTCAAATTTCGTTAACATCGGTTCAGCCATTTAGGCGTGATTGATACACAAACAAACAAACTTACACTTCATTTTTATAATATATATCGACCATTCCATGAAAGAATGCCCGAAAAAGGGTATTTTTTTTACTTGATGGCTATCAATTTCGATAATAATTTGTATACATAAACTCCATTAAGCCTTTTATATATATATATATATATATATATATATATATATATATATATATATATATATATATATATATATATATAAATATAGATTTTAATATTATCTAAGTCATTTTAATAACATTTCTTACCACTTTCAGATATTGTTAATTATTTCCGTGCTTGTAACAACAAATATGGTTCAAATTACATATTTTGGTTTGGACCATTTCCGGTTTTCATAACATCTGATACCGAGATAATTAAGGATGTTTTAATGTCTAAAAATTGTGTTAACAAATCTTCAATAGTAATGAGTGGTCTTACAACCAACTTTGGTTTAGGTTTATTATCAGTAAATGGTATGTAAATAGTTATCTGTAAATGTATGTGAAAAAATTTTTATCTTCAAATCAAATCTAAAAAGTTTTCATTATAAGTTCAGCAAATTAAATGAAGAAAATTATTTATCCTCGGATTTAAAGGAGAAAAGCGAATTTTGGTACTTCTTTTTTTTTTTTTTTTGCATTTATCGTAAATTTTTCGGATATTATAATTATTCTTACAATTTCAGAATGACGTTCTAAAATATAGCGGGGACTATAAAACATTAAATTGTACCTAAAATGCATTATCACTCCAAAACATAAGAAATACGTACAATGCATAATGAGTAAGAAAAAACCGGGTTTGGAGACTTTAACCGCGAATAACATGCGTAACATATAATTACATACCAGGGTATCCAATTATTTTTATATTAATTTTTTTATATTAATTGGTAAATTCGACAAATAATTATTCGAGGTTACAAGTTGATCATTAATAAACTAATTATAGCATTTAATCTATAAACATCTTTATTAATAACACTGGTCGACAAAAAAAAAATCCTCCCCCAAAGACTAAACAGGTCTGGATTTTTCTTATGGACGTGTCTAATATTTCGCCCATAGTAAGGCCATTACTCTGGTATATTTCCTCATAACTCAAGAACGGTGTGTACGATTGACATAAGAGATACACCAAAAGATGCGTACTTAAAATATCTTCAAATCTTCTAAACTTCAAATCTTGTAACTAAAATTTCTTTTGATAAATGAAAACATCAAAAATGTTGCAGTTTATCATCTTTATCTTAAAGCTAGTAATGCTGCGAATAAAATAAAGCACATATCTTCAGAATTGATGCACAAATCTTGATCTTATTCACAGTTAAGTAAAAATTTCCATGTATACAAACAATTGAGTAGAAATTAGGGTGATCGATTATTCGACTTTTTTGAGAAACCGGTTTTCGAATAGTTCGAATAGTTGGTATTTTAAAAAAAACGGTTGCACTTTTTGAAATTCAGAAAAAACCGGTTAACCGGTTTTTTGCAGAAGTTAATATTTATATCAAAAGACTACATTTCTTTAAAAAAATCAATTCTTATAATTAAGTTAAAATTTATTAAATACAAGCGTAAAAGCCTGACAATGTCAGGAAAAATAATATAATAATGAAAATATGCACAAACAAATCCGAAAATTAAAAGAAAAAAATATGAACAACATTTAGACACCTTCCTCTCAATAATCGAAGTCAATTATTTGAAGCCGTTCAAATTTATTGGAATTATATTGATTAAAGTTTTAAATTCGTAAACCTTTCAAAATAAAAAAAAATCGTCGTAAATGCGCTCCCTGGCCGAAATACAGAATCAGTTTTTTATAGGATTTGGAGAGAAAACAATAAGTATAGCAACTCAAAAGTTCTTAATACCAAAACAGACTTTTTGGTCCCTGATAGAAACATCTGGTACTGTTAGAATTTGTTGAACGAATAGTTTTATAAGTATGCCGATTTTTAGTTTCTTACGTCATCTGGGAGCTTCATAAAGCTCTGGAAAGGAAACATTGCTTAGGAAAGATATATTTAAATCCATATATATATAGATCCACGTATTTTCGCTTCCTGATAGAGATTTCAAAATCTGGCTCAGTTAGGATTTGTAGGACGAATAAGGTTATAATTAAACTGAATTTTAATTTTCTATGTCTTCTGAGAGCTTTAGAAAGCTCTGGAAAGAGAAAAAATTCTTAGAAAAAGACACATAAATCCTCTTATATCCGCTCCCTGATAAAAATTTCAAAATATGGCTCCATTAGGATTTGTTGGACAAAAAGTTTTATAATTAAGCCAAATTTTAATTTTCTACGTCGTTTGGTAGCTTCAGAAAGCTCTGGAAAAAAAATGCTAAGCAAATTATATATCTAGATGACTAGAAGATAATTATGTTTCAAAATTGTAGAAAAATCATCTAAATTTTAGTTAGCATAAACAGAAACCATGGCTTAATATGGAGATAGTATATTAATTAAGTCTCAATTGAAACGATTCTGCAGGAGAAACTTTTTTAACACAACACCTTTAAAAAATAAAGGAAATATTGGATCAAAAAAATTAAATTGGGTCATACAGGATAATTATTAATTATTTATTTGTTTAATATTACAGAATAAATTCCAATTTATACTTAAACTATATTTTAAGAACATAAGAAATCAGTTTTTATGAATATTTAAAAAATTATTCCTAAATTTTCAAATATCACTATCACTATTTAGTACATGTTTTCTGAAATAAAATGCTATTTTTGAAACCGGTTTTTTGTGTTTAAAAAAACCGGTCTATTCGACATTCGAAAAATGAACATTTTGAAAAAACCGACAGCACATTGACTGAAAAAACCGGTTTTAAAACCGGTTGGAAAACCGCGAAAAAAAATTTTTTGTTTTTTTAAACAAAATATGAGGACCAGATGGATTTTGACGAGTTAAACAAGAATCAGCTTTTACCTTTTTATGGGCATGAATAATATCATCACCTTATTCAACGGTCACACTATAAAACTCGAGAATAGTTTGTCCAATTTAGACTATAACTCAAAAGATGCATACGAAAATTGTCTTCAAGGTATGTCAAAAATATTTTTTATTCGCTCAAGAATTTCAGATTTATGGATCAAAATTTTCACCATTTTTCAAAAAAAAAAAAAAAATTTAACTTTTTCGCTACTAATTTCCGAATAACTACGAAAATATTAACTGAACAAAAAATTATTTAAATTCAGCTCAAAGATAATTTAAATCAGTATCTATTGGGGTTTAATTTAACTTACTTGGACAAACCGTTCTTGAGTAATACAAGTGTGACTGCCTAAAGGCGGGGTCATGGTAGTCATGTCCATTTCAATTTTATCTAATTCGCCTATTTTTTTTATTTAAAACGAAAAAAAATTTTTTTTGTCCACTAGTGTATCTCCACTTACCTGTTATGTATGGGTATTTTAACTAAACTGTGAATGCAATCAAGATTTGTGCATCTTTTACTAGTAGTGCATCTTTTACTAGTAGTGCATCTTTTACTAGTAGTTTCACCAGCTTTGAGATAAAGATGATAAACTGAAACATTTTTGATGTTTTCACTTCTAAAAAGAAATTTTAGTAAAAAAAATCTTCAATTTGGCATGAAAAAAAATTACACACTTATTTCGAAATATCTCCTAAACTACTGAACGGATAAAAATTTGATAGTAGAACGACTTAAAGCCAATTTTATTCCGCATAATTTGGTGTACCATTTATCGTGCATACCGTTCTCGAGTTATAGTGTTTTTTTTTTTTTTTTTTTAATTTTTAATTTAACATTGGTTTGACATTAAAAGATGTTCTCTTTTTTGATACCTATCCACTGAGAAAAAAGTCATGTTCACGATTTTATGCAAATTATTTTTCTTCAGTTGTTTTTAGTAACAAATATTTCTAAATAATAACAACCAAATCTCAGTCTTATAGCAGAAAAATTAATTTTTCACATGAAATTCTACTTTTATTTTATAAAAATATATTATACCAAGAACTTTTTATAAAATGGTTTTGAGTACACAAAACTTTTAATTGAAGGATAAATTTCCCGGCTATATAAAGATAATTTGCTTAAGCAACTTTATAATTTAAAGACGGAAACTCTTTTCAACGTTAATATTAATAAAATACCAGATTCACTTCAAAAAGAGTTGAAATGTATCTCATGCGTTAAATTTAATTTTGAATCAACAGATTTAAAAGCATTTTAAATAGTTTAAATATAGCAAAGTTTATCCTCTTTTTGGCTCCGAAGCCCTAAAACTATTAAACAATTTTTCTGCAACATAAATTTTTGTGTAAAAATATCTTTTTTCACTCTTTTGTCCCTCAAAACAGATATTCGATCTTTTGCGGACACAGAAAATAATATTAGATTTATTGTAAGAAAACGTCTCTTAATATTCAAGCAAAACAATTTGCGACATTGTTTTTTTAATATTATTTTACATAACATTTTTTCTTCTTCTTATAGCCTACACAACCATAGGTGCTTGTGCAAATTATGTAACGCAGAGAAAAAATCTTCCGAACCCCACCTTAAAGTATACCGTTCGACTCAGAATCACTTTCTGAGTCGATTTAACCATGTCCGTCCGTCCGTCTGGTCGGCTGGCTGGCTGTCCATGTAAAGCTTATGCGCAAAGTAAAAGTCGCAATTTTGAAGATAAATTGATGAAATTTGGTACATATTACTTTTTTGCGCAAGGACGAAGCCCAATGAATTTGGTTATGATCGGACCATTATTTCACCTGGCCCCCATACAAATGTCCTCCCGGAATTGAATTTTAACACTCATAAATACTCTAAAAATGGAAATATTTTAATGAAATTTGGCATAAATAAGTTTTATATAAGTATTAATCAAATACTTGTTGCTAAAAAGATCTGTTATGGAAATGAAAAACATTGTTTATTAAAAAATATGTTGGTTAATATAAAAATTAAAATTAAATTCCTTTCGCCAATAAAAATAAGTTGGACATTCATTGAAATTTTGCATGAAATTGAGAACATGACTTCCTTCTCACTGAATAGGTATCAAAAAAGAGAACAAGTCTAATGACAAGTCTATGTTAAATTCATCGAAATTATCCAACTTTGTATTTTTTCTTATTTACTTCTTTGATTTATTCTTTTTATTGAGACAGTTCATTTGATAAAATGCGACATGAAAATATTAAAATTTTACAAATACTTGATCTTTTAATAATAGAAATTCCGAAAATATAGTTTTAAGTAAAGTAAATTCTGAGATATATAAGCCATAAACATTTTAATGTTCGTCATCAAATGTACGTAAAAATATTAATATTTATTAATAGGTATTACTGAGACTATTCCGTTAATCAAATACTTTTAACCTCGAATAACACTGGTCAACAAAAAAATCCTCCTCCATAGACGAATAGTTGGACTTGATGTATTTTGATGTGCTAAACACGAATCTGCTTTCAGTTTTTTTCCATCAGGTCTGGATTTTTTTTTGGGCGTGTCTAATATTTCGCCCATAGTAAGGCCATTACTATAGTATATTTCCTCATAACTCAAGAACGGTATGTACGATTGATCAAGGTGATAGATACACCAAAAGATGCGGACTAAAAATATCTTCAAATTTTCCAAACTTAATTTTTTTATGTGCTTAATAGTTTCGGAGTTATTTTGAAATAAGTGTCCGAAAAAAATCATTTTCATGCTAAATTTTAGATTTTTTTGTTATTAAAATTTCTTTTAATAAATGAAAACATCTAATATGTTACAGTTTATCATCTTTATCTTAAAGCTGGTAATGTTGCGAATAAAATAAGGCATGTATCTTCAAAATTAATGCATAAATCGTGATTTTATTCACAGTTAAGTAAAAATACGCATGTTACATACAATTGAGTAGAAATACAGTGGTGGCCAAACAAAAATTTTTTTTTTTCTTTATTTATATGGATTAGGTGGATTTTGACAAGTTAAACAAGAATCTGCACTCACTTTTTTTCTATCGGGTACTGATTTTTTTTTATGTGAATGACTAATACCATCGCCTTATTCAGCGGTCACACTATAAACTCAAGAACCCTTTACACGATTTTGACAAGTGATACATCAAAAGATGCATACGAAAATTGTCTTCAAGATATGTCAATAATATTTTTCATTTGCTCAAGAATTTCAGAGTTATGGATCAAAATTTTCACCACTTTTCAAAAAAATAAATTTTAAAATTTTCGGTACTAATTACCGAATAACTACGAAAATACTAACTGGACAAAAAATTATATAAATTCAGCTCAAAGAAAATTTAGGGCGCTATATATTAAAGTTAAATTTATCTTAATTGGACAAACTTTTCTCGAGTTATACAAGTGTGACTGCCTAAAGGCGGGGTCATAGTAGGCATGCCCATAAGAAAAAAATCAATGCGTGATAGAAAAAAAGTAAAAGATGATTCTTATTTAGCACTTTGAATTCCATCCAATCCACCTATTTTTTTTTTTTTATTTAAGACGAAAAAAAAATTTTTTTTTCCACTAGTGTATTTCCACTTAACTGTAAGTATGCATGGGTATCCTATCTTAACTGTGAATCCAATCAAGATTTGTACATAAATTTTTATGATACGTGGCTTTATTTACTCGCAATTTTGCCAGCTTTGAGATAAAGATGATAAACTTAAATATTTTTGATGTTTTTACTTTAAAAAAAAAGTTTTAGTAAAAAAACGAAATCTTGAATTTTGAATGAAAAAATTTTTTTCCGACACTTTTTCAAAATATTTCCTAAAGTATTAAGCGAATAAAAATGTGATAGTAGAGTGATTTAAAGCTAATTTTACTCCGCATATCTTAGTGTATTATTTATATAAATCGTGCATACCGCTCTCGAGTTATAGTGAAATATACTCGAGTAATCGGCACAATATTAGACACGCCCATAAAAAAAATCCCGACCTGATGGAAAAAAACTGAAAGCAGATTCGAGTTTAGCATGCGGAATTCCATCTAGTCTACATATTTTTTTTTTTTTTGAAGGAGCTCGAAAAAAAATGTTTTTCGACCAGTGTAATTATTTGTCGAATAAACCGATTAATATGAAAACCCGAATAATTGGATACCCTAATAAATACACATGAATGTTAGTATCGATACAATATTCTGTATTGGTATGTTTTTTTTTTTTTTCTACACTTTTATACAAGTATCGGTCCATAATTGGCCCCTTCCCGAATTTGGGTAGACTTATACAATGGTGTAGGGTATCATATGGTCGGGCTTGACCGACTATCACCTTTTCTCGTTAAATTAGTCAAAGTTGTAGCATAGTTGTAACTTATGAATGAAATAAAAAATAAAAATACTTTTTATTTCATTTTTATTTCTTATTTCTAATTAAAAAATATTTGTTAATCAATCTATTATCTTTTGAATAAAAATATTAAGGATTTCTATTTATACTAAAACAATTGAATTTATTATAAATTTGTATCTGATTGAACAAAATAAATTAAAAATTAAAATATTTTATTTAACCAAAAGAAAAACAAATATATTTTTATAAGAAGATAATCAAAAGTTTTTTTATTTGACTATTTCAAAGTTTAATAATATTCATATGTATTTTATTTAAACAAAAAAAGTTCAACAAATTTTTCTGATTTTTATTCAAAAACTTTATATTCAAATAGAAACATTTAAAATAAATATTTTTATTATTTTATTTAACAAAAACTCCAAAAAATAAAAATATTCAGCCTCAAAAGGCTTGAATAACAAAAAATTATAAAATTTTTTCAAATATTCAAGTATAAAAAAAATATTTTACTTATTTATCTTTTTCAAAGTAAATTTATAACTATTCAAACAAATTCATATTGAATAAAAATATTCAAAAGTTTTCTATGAATAAAAAAAATTTACAGCCTGTCCCACGATGTCGAACGAAAAATTCGTTTCGACAATTTATATGGAAAACAACAAATAAATTTAAAATTTTGTTTTTGTTTTCCTTATATTTTGTCGAACGAATTTTTCGTTCGACATCGTGGGACAGGCTGTTAATGTTTTAAAACAGATATTATTTTATTTTTAAAATGGAAAATAAAATAAAGAACAATTGTATTCAAACTAATAGCCTGTTTCTCTATGTCGAACGAAAGCTTTCTTTCGCCTTCTAAGCGAACGAAAACTGATTTGTGTTTCTCTAACTCACTTCTATGCGAACAATGAGTCGAACGACAAGTCGAAAGAAAACGTAAGTGTTTTCATATAAAATTGGGTTTCTGTATTTCGAACGATAAGAACAAAAATGTCAAAATCAGTCACTTGCTATTTTGCTTTCGACTGGTTGAATTTTTTAAAGAAAAATAGGAAAAATTCTCAGAAGGACATTGCAAATGTTCCTTAATCATGTTTATTATTCATTTTGATGTATTTGGTATCCATTAATTACGATTTTATGTCTAAAAAACAATTTCTAAAAAAAATCAAAGAAAATTTTTGTTTTTTAATTTTTTTAAATTATTTTATTTTTTCTTGTTTATTTACTTAGTTGTATCTATGTTTAAACAATTTAGTAGTATTTTTAATATATTTACGAAAAAATTTTACTATTAAAGAGAAATAAAACAACAACAATACGAAAAAACGTAACTCCATGCGAACGAAAGCGTAGGAAATACAGAAACCCAAATTGATTCGAATTCGTTCGACTTGCTATCGTTCGCTTAGATTTTCTTTCGACATAGAGAAACAGGCTATTAAAGACTTAAGAATTTGATTTATATTTTATAAATTTATATTCGAATACTTTTGTGGAAATATTATTTTATCTAACTCGTTAACAAATGGAATAATATTTAAATAATTTTTATTCAAATTAATTTCAAGTAATGTGGTATTCACACTTGCTCACATCTAACATCTACCATCAATTTCACAAGATGTTAACATCTTCCCATATGAATTGTATAGGGCTCAGAACTCAACATCTTTCAACATCTTTAAAAGATGTTCCTATCTCATTTTGTTCCACCTAACATCTTTCGATTATTTTAGTGTCATCACTAGAAAAATGACATGAAACTGAAAAAATCAAGAAAAAAAAAAATGCAAACAAAAAAAATTATAGGAACAAAACAACAAAATATGTATTAAAACTTTAATTAAAATACAAATATTAAAAAAAATATCATATAAATTGACGAATTAATAATTGTTTTTATTGTTTCATTGTAATATTTAATAAAATTATTGATTATTTTTCTTGATCTTATAAATTTTATTTTTTTCCCTCAAGCATTTTTCCTCAACCATGTGACTTTTTCATTGATGAATGATGGTAGATGTTAGATGTTGCAAGTGTGAACAAATGTTTCACATTTTTAACATCTTCCATGCATTCCTTTAAGATGTACGCAAGTGTGAAAACGGCATAACTGAAAATCATATTACAAAGAGTATAAAATAATTTTAAAGAAATTTATTTCTAAAAATATAAATAAAATATTAAAATAATTTATTTTTAACAAATATTTTGATTGAAAATATTCACAATGAACAGCTATGAGTTGTAGTAGGTCACGCTTCCATTACAATGCTAAAAGGGGGTCGCGAAGCGAGGTCTTGTAAGAACCCCTGCTCTAATACATACTATACGTGATTATTAGTGACTTTTAACAGCATGTATATTAGACTGCTCCTAGGATTGTTCTTTTTAATGTGCAAAATATTATAGTGATCAAATGTCGCTAACACGTACCGCATTGACTATGAAGTTTGTAGCATACATTTATAAGTATACGGGAAAATTTTGAGGGTCGATGCGGAACATTTTAGCAACATCCAATAGCTCTAATATTTTGCATACGAAACTTTTACCTTAAAAAAGAACAATCCTTAAGGGAGTCGCTTTCGAAATTTAAAAGTCGGTATTTTTTTTTTTTTGTTTAAGTAAGTCTAATGCCAAAATTCGTTTATCTTCATAAAATTCAGAGATCAAAAACTTATTTCACTGGATTATTTGTATTTTTACTAAATAATTAAAATTTATAGAACCTATTTGGAGTCGTCATCGTAAGGTAATGGATAAATCCTTTGGCAGACAAAATTTGCTATCATTTTTGCCAATTTTTCATAAAGAAATCAATAGTATTATACAACAAATCGACAGTAGTATGGAAAAAGGAGAAAATATTGATATGTTTTTAATATTTCAGCAGTTAACAATACAAAATACGACAAGTAAGATTTTAAAAAAGTATAAATATTATTATGATCATTAATTTTAAAATCCATCTATTTTCATACAGAAACAATGCTAAAAAGGGACTTAGACCAGACAAAGTTTAACACAGCTATTATGACAAAGCATCTTAATGGGTTAGTTGCATAATAACGAGTATATAATTATATAGTACATGTGTTTACCAATTTTCGAATTTTGATCGTAACTTGCCCTAGAATTGTTATTTGGGTTGCAAAAATGTAGCGTGTGTAATATTATTGAAATCCGATATCGTTACCCGTGCCGCATCGGAACTGAAGATTGTAGTGTACGTTTATATGGGAAAAAGTTGGTATTTTTGCAGTTTTCAGAAAAATGTCTTTCACCTAAATATTAAAAAAATTTGTAATCTACACATAATTATCTATCAAATAAGATATAAAAAAAGAAAATCGATCAAAAAATTTTAAAGTTATTACGAACTCCCCAGACCATTAATGTGATTTAGAACACTTGTATAAAGAGTGTACAACGAAATTTTTAATTTTTTCATAAATCATAAATGAAAAACTATTTTAAATTCAATTTGAACCACAATTACTGAAAAATGCATTTTTGTTTACGCAGGAAAATCCAAACACCTTTCTATGGTAGGTCAACAATTGTTTAAGTTTTTTAAGAACGTTTCAAAACTCCATTTTCAAACTTTAAAAAAGTTTATTAAACAAATTTCAAAAAATTTCGAAAAAAAACTTTGCATGTTTATATTCAACACTATGGAAAATAAAGCTAAAAAAAATTAAGTCAATACCTTGTATGACTAAGCCATACCTGCGATTTGAATTCTGAGGATTTCGGAAAAAATACATTTTTGGCAGTTTTTTAGATATTAAGTCATCAAAAAGATGGGGGTATACCAATTTTGTCATTCCGCGTGTAACATGTCGAAGGAATCATTTAAGATCCTATAAAGTATATACTTTCTGGGTCCTGGTTAGATTCTGAGTCGATCTAGCTATGTCCGTCCGTCTGTCTGTCTGTTGAAAGCAGGATAGGGCACGAACGGGACAACCTAGGGAAATAAAATTTAATTCATATTTATCTTATATAAGGTTTGTTTGGTATTAAAAATGAGCAAAACTATTAGGTTACCAATTAATTCATATGCAAATTTTGCCTTTCATTTATGTATCCCTTCTTGTAACTGCATTATAAAAATCAATAAAAATTAATATTTTCAAAACTGATCATAAATAATTGTTTACACTCGGGTTATAAATAATTAGTTACTAAACAACTTCTATGTAATACAGACAGTATGTTGTTATCGTTACAAAGTAACTACATCAGTAACTACATGTCATTACCAAGTTTTTGCTGGGTTATTTTGTGATTTTTATTTTTTCGAGCAGAAATAAAAGTTATTTTCTGAAACTTAAATTTTGCTAATTGTGTTGTTAATAATTGTTAACTGTTCTAGTGTTTTTAATAATTAGTATTATTTTTTTTTTTTAATTTTTTAAATATTTTTTGCATTTATTTCATTTCGGTGTATATTATTTTCGCTTTTCGTCTTTGTATAATTTGTAAATAAACACATTTTGTCTATTTTTTTATTTTTGGAGTTTTTATTTTTTTATTTTGGTGATTTTGTTCCGTGGTAAATGTGAAGAAATAACTTTTATTTCTGCTCGAAAATTGAAAATCAAAAAATAACCGGTATTTCTGCTCAAAAAAAATAAAAGTCGAAAAATAACCGGTATTTCTGCTCAAAAAAATAAAAATCAAAAAATATCTGCTATTTTTGCTCGAAAAAATAAAAATCAAAAATAACTTTTATTTTTGATCAAAAAAATAAAAATCTAAAAATAACCGGTATTTCTGCTCGAAAAAATAATAGCCTGTTTCTCTATGTCGAACGAAAATCAAAGCGAACGAAAGCAAGTCGAACGAATTCGAATAATTTTGGGTTTCTGTATTTCCTACGCTTTCGTTCGCATGGAGTTACGTCTTTTCCTATTGTTTTTGTTTTATTTTGCTTTCAGAGTAACTTTTTTTCGTAAAAATATTAAAAGTTCTACTAAATTGTTTAAACATATATACAACCAAGTAAATAAACAAACAAAATTAAAATAATAAAAAAATAAAATTTTTTTTGATTTTTTTTAGAAATTGTTTTTTAGGCACAAAATCATCATTTATGGATACCAAATACATTAAAATGAATAATAAACATGATTAAGGAACATATGCAATGTCCTAATGAGTATTTTTCCTATTTTTCTTTAAGAAATTCAACCAGTCGAAAGCAAAATAGCAAGTGACTGATTATGACACTTTTGTTCTTATCGTTCGAAATACAGAAACCCAATTTTATATGAAAACACTTACGTTTTCTTTTGACTTGTCGTTCGACTGATTGTTCGCATAGAAGTGAGTTAGAGAAACGCAAATCAGTTTTCGTTCGCTTAGAAGGCGAAAGAAAGCTTTCGTTCGACATAGAGAAACAGGCTATAAAAATCAAAAAATAACTGTTAATATAGTTACGGTCCCTGGTTCTAACACATTAATGGTCTGGGGAATTCGTAATAATTTTAAAATTTTTTTTACCGATTTTCTCTTATTTGATAGGCAATTATATGTAGATTATATTTTTTTTTTTTTAATATTTAGATGAAAAACAAAGTATTTTATAGCAACATTTTTCTAAAAACTGCAAAAAGGCCAACTTTTTCCTATATAAACGCACCCTGTAAACTTCAGTTTCGACGCGGCACGGGTAACGATATCCGATTTCACTCATATTTCACACAGTACGTTTTTGCAACCCAAAGAATTATTCTAGATGGAGTAACGGTCAAAATTTGAAAGTTGGTAAATTTTGGTGCGGTCTAATGCAGCTAAATATGTACATAACGAACTTTAATTAAATATTTGTAAATAGAATTCTAGATTTTGCTGCTGAGGCTTGTTTGAATATATTTTTGAAAATTAATTGTATACATAAACTAGCTGAAATCTTTATATACAAACGTGCCAAACAAGGTATAGATACATTTAAAACACTTATAGATGAATCTTGGGATATTTTGCAAAGAAATGATACAACCGATTCCAGCTATTTGCCCGAAGTTAACAGTACATTAGATTATGTATTAACTGGAATACGCCAAAATATGTTGAAGGTAGAAGAAATACAAGGTGAAATGATGCAACTCTTTTTTGCAGCATTTGAGACAACATCTACCACATTATCATTTGTAGTCACTATGTTGGCCATGCATCCCGAATATCAGGAGAGAGCATATGACGAAATAGTAAGCATATTACCAGATAATGACGAGGAAGAAATTACATTGGAGCAACTGGACCAATTAACCTATTTGGAGATGGTATTAAATGAAACAATGCGAGTTTTACCCGTGGTACCGGTGGTACTACGAGAGATTCGTAATGAGAATCTCACTCTTAGCAATGGTTTGTCACTGGCGGTAGGTCAAAGAGTTTGTATTGACATTTTCAATTTGCATCGCAGTAAAGAAATATGGGGAACTGAAGCAGATATATTTAATCCCGACAACTTTCTTCCTTCAAATGTCGCCACACGGCATCCATATTCATTTATTCCGTTTACTAAAGGAAAGAGATTTTGTATCGGTAAGTTAATAGTCAAAATACTTATATTAGTTAAATTGTTTTTAACGTCTTACTAATATTATATTACAGGTTGGAAATATGCCATATTGTTTTCAAAAGTTTCTTTGGCTAAACTTATCAAAAGGTACAAATTTACTACAGATGCCAACTATCAGAATTTTAGATATGAAAATCATATAACACTTAAATTGTCAGAAGAACCACAGATACATTTGGAACGTAGAGAAATTAGCAAATAATTTATAAATTAACATAATGTTATTTTAAGTATTTTTATTTGGTACAAAATAAGTTTTTATAAGCTATATTAAACATACCTAGAATTATGAAATGGTAAGGCACTTAGAATATTATGGGTATCACAGAAAAATTTTAATACACTATTATTCAATAACTTTGTTAATTCGTTTTTTATTACTAGTTAATAAAATTAATGATTACCATAATTATTGTTTTTAATTTTTAAATCAAAAATGAATTAAGAAAAAAAAAAAAATTATCATTTAAGGTGGTTTTACACTATAATACTTTGTATTAATACCAGAGTTTCATTTTATATAATACATATCAAAAAATGTATTAAGGAAAGTATTGAGTGATTCCATGTCAAAACGGACAGCAATCGTACTTGACATCTCCGATGTCAATGAAATTCACTACAGATATTGGCAATTGGAACTCATGCCCCTTCCCGGTCCAAAAATATGACGGTTTGAAAAACGAGAAAAAGCTAAAAAAAATTTATAAAGGTGCATTTGTTTAATTGCTAATAACTTCTAAACTATATACGGTAGTTATCTAGTTTCAGTTTCATAATAAAGACAAAAATATTACCTTTATAAGAATATTTATAAATTTTTTTTAAATCAAAAGTTCAAAGGTCAAAGTTGGACTTATAATAATCAAATCATTATATTTAAAAAAATGGTATTTTTAAAATTCTGAAAAAATATATAATGTTGACGTTACTCTTCTTCCTACGTTACGGAAAATTTCAAGTTGGAGTCTCATATAGTTTAGAGGTTATGGACCAAAATAAAATTTAATTACTTATAACTTCTAAACTATACACAATAAAATTTAAATTTTAGTATCATTTTTTTAAATATTAAGATATTGTCTTTAAAATTATGTATAGTAAATTTATTTTATTTGAAAGTTCAAAGGTCAAATTTAAACTTATAAAAATTAAATCTTTATATCTCCATAAACGGTATTTTTAAAATTCTTAAAAAATTATATAATGTTACCACAACTCTTGTCCATACCCGTGCAAAATTTCATATTGAACACTCATTTAGTTTAGAAGTTACCCAGCAAAAACTTTGGTTGCCATGTAATGAGTTATGAAGCTAATATAATGGCTCTCCACTACTTACACATTAGCTGAATAACTCATTATTTTAACACGGTGATGACATTAGAGGCAACTACTTACCCTATACATTACTTAGATGTCATTACAATAACTAATTACTTCCAAGCTGTTAAACAGCGCATTGATTTGAAAGCATTACTGAAGTCATGATAAGTAATAACAATAGGAACTAGTTATATTTTAGGTTATAAATAAGTAATGAAATGTCAGGATATAAAATATTTTTTTGTAGTTGTAAAAAGATTTTTTAAATTTTAATTTAAAAAACTTAACAAAACCAAAAATTTAATAAAAATAAACTATTTTATATTACAAATTGATTCATACGCATATTTTGCCTTTCATTTATGTATCCCTTCCTCAAATATATGAATTGGTAAATTTTGGCAAATAACATAAGTTTTCAATTTCGTTATTCTAGTTCTATGTTTTTTATCGATTTGAATATAAAAAAATTAAAAAATAAAACAATTTTCTTTCTTCAAATTTGACTTTTTCAAGTATAAAAGTTTACGAACTCATTCACACATAGAAATTGAGGCGTAAATATTTTTAAATTGTGTAAATAATTTTTCGAACAAACATTGACAAATTTTTTACGAGGTTGTATATTTATACCGTTTATGAGCATCACGAGGCATTTATTTGATTGTATGAAAACCCCTAATATTTTTAAAAATCTGATAATAAATAATTATTTACATTAGGGTTATAAATAATTAGTTACTAAACAACTTCTATGTAATTCAAACAGTATGTTGTTGTCATTACAAAGTAACTACACCCGTAACTACATGTCATTACCAAGTTTTTGCTGGGTATGTAACAAAATATAAACCAAAGTCAAATTTTGTATATAAAATTTCATATTTTTTAAATAAAAAAATAATTTAAATTAATTTTTGTAAATATTTTAAATTTTTACATACAAAAAAAATTCTTTTTACTATGTTTTACTTCATAAATCCTCGAGTATAGAATGGAGTTAAGTTATCAATATATAATTTTTTAAAGAAATTTAAAATACCGTTTTTTGAAATATTCAGCTTTGATTATTATATTATAGATTTTGACCTTTGAATTTTCGAAGTAAATAAATTTTATATGCTTCATTTTAAGGCTAATGTCTATTTCTATTAAATGAGATACAAATTAGAATTTTACAACGTATAGTTTAGAAGTTATGAGCAATGAACTATGTACACTTTTGGATAAAATTTGACAGTTTTTTCATTTTTAAAACGTCATATTTTTGGACCGGAAAGGGTCTCAAGTCTGAAAGACTGAAAGCAATTTGAGCAACATTTGTAATAGGTAATAACTGTAGCGAATTTCATTGAAATCGGAGACATGAAATCCGAAAATGACTGTTTTTTTCCGTTTTGATATGGAATTACTCTATTAATAAATCTCATATTTTTTATTTTCTTTATTAAAATATTTTTTAAAAAATTAAAAACGAAAAATTAAACAGAATTGATTACAAATCAAATACAAATAAAAAAGTATGCGGAAATTTGCTTCAAGAGATGAAATTACGATTCAAACATTTCAAGGTTTCAACATACAATGTATTGAAGATATTTACATTGTAATACATTTTAAAATATTTTTGGTATTAATACAAAATATTATAGTGTGAAACCCCCTTTAAAAACCAAAGAAAATTTAAAACATTTTATAAAAAAAAAAAAAAAAAAAAAATGGTAAGAAAAATTTGTCATTAAAAATTAAAAAATAAAACAATTTAATATTTTAAAATCATTATGAGCCCAAATAATTTGTGACTACGAAAAAGAATGTATCAACTCATATAAAAACTTTGAAATAAACCAGCAGTACCTACATAAATCATATAGAATTTGTGGTTCCCATACGGTAAGTAAACGATTTAAACGTTTTTCATAATTATTAACTTTTCTTTCTTTTTGTACATGATTCCCTAATAAACCAAACTAGACGTCTATATCAAGGTCTTGTTTTCTTTTAATCAGTGTTACCGTTTGGCGACTTTAGTCGCCAAATGCCCCTTTTTCAACCACCTGGACACTTTTTTGGCCCCTTTTTTAAATGGCGACTAAATGGCGACTTTTTAAGACTATGAGCTAAATAACGAAAATTAGTTAATTTAAACAAATAAATGAACTATTTTAATATTGTTTCACAGTATAATAATATAAAGAACCGCGGAATATTTATAAATGGACTGAAACTGTTAGTAAATAATAATAGAGTTTATGAATAGCTATTTAAATCATCATATGCCGAATCTTTTTTGACGATGAATACTTTTATCCTAATTTATATTTTTACTTTCTTCATAGCAATTTATAGGGGGAACGTGTTTTTATACTAAGTTATCAATAATAAAAAATAGTTTGTCCAACAGACTTTAGTAAATATTTTTAGATCCATACGTTCAGTTCTAAATTGGTTCGACGAGGATTTGAAAGATTTAAGTACAAGTAAAGACCTTGTATAAAAGTACAGAAGTGTAATTAATAAAAAAAAAGGATTGTATGTCAGATACAGTCGAACACGGTTATAACGAACACCGTTTATAACGAACTATGGCTATAGCGAACACTTTTCTTCGGTCCGATTTTTTTATAACGAACACATTTCTATTGTCCCAAGAAGAATTTTTCATACAAAAAACTACGTTTATAACGAACTCCCATAAATACTTGTTTTAGATAAATAAAATTACACATTTCAAAAAAGTTCCAAAAATTTAAAAACTAACAGAAATAACTTTTATTTATTTAAATTTTTGGACAAATGGAAATATTTTTCATTAATTTTAATTTAAATAATCGGCAAGTAAAAGATGAATTTTACATTTATAGTTGTTGACCTTTTTAACATCATACATTTATCGAAAATAGCTAGTAATAAAACTGAATTTATTTGAGTATTAAACACTAAATATTAGAAAATCGCTATTATTCAAAAAGTAAATATCTTAAAACTTCAGTAATAAAAGAAAACATTGCATTGGTATAAAAAGTATAATTAATCTCAATTTGACATTTTTGAAATGAATGATGAATACAAAAAATATTATTCCTGATATAATATTAATCATTAATATTTAAAAATCATAAATACCGCCCATTTTTAAAGGAAAGAAATACGCTATAATTCCAAATATTAGTATTGTAATGAAATACATACGTGTATTTTGTTAACAAATACTTATTTTGAAATTTTACGGATATAACGAACTACGTTTATAACGAACTAAATATGTCGGTCCCTTCGAGTTCGTTATAACCGTGTTCGACTGTATTTTTGTGAATTAATCTTTATTTTTTTAATAATAAAAATTGTTGTAAAATACTTATAAATAAATTATTTTGTTGCTAACAGAATTGGATTTAGTAGTTTTTCTTAAAACACAAAATTTTTTGTTTTTGTTGTTATCAAATGAACAAAATTAAAGAAGTTTTTTAGGTTTTTAAGCATTTGGCCCCTTTTAAAAAAAAAAATCCCCTTTTTTGGCGACTTTTTATTTTGAAATCCCCATTTTTGGACACTTTTTAAAAATTCTCAACGGTAACGCTGCTTTTAATATGAGAAAATTCTGCGACATAAGAAAGTATTATTAATTTTTTGGGAGTTTCGCCTTAAATATTCGTAATATTATCTAAATTTATAGGTTTATATTTCGTTGCATTTTCCCCAAAAATAGTTTCAATCTTAAGATGGTCCATCCCGACCTTAGTTGTGTAAGTAAGGACTGCGCACGAAGAAATCCGTGCATGCTCTTGGGCTTATAACTTTTGATGTGGTGAAAAATAAATAATTCTGTTAACTGGTTTACATTTGTCATCTATTTTTGGAAAATATGCGCCTATAAAATTCACTAAAAAATTCAAAATATACCCTAACAAATTAAAAAATATGCATTTATTTTTTTAAATATTTATTAAATAAAAAGAAAAAAATAAGTTACTTCATAAGAAAAAACAAAAATTAGTCCATCTTAAGCTAAGAAATGCAATATATTTTGTATTTTTAAAAGTTAAGGCTATGTTTTGAAAGATCACTTTTTTAAATTTTTTTCTCCTTAAGATCACATTTTTTAAACTTATTTTAGTGACATTGAGTTTAATAAAACCTTAGATATATTTTTTACTAAGTTGTCAAATGTAAATGATTGTCTATTTTGGCGTAAAAAATTTTTATACATTGAAAATGATCTTTCAACGTCAACAGAAGTGATAGGAGAGTATTTGAATAATTGTAGTTCAGAGGAAGAGTATTCATCTAAACGCGAAACATCATCTGAACGTAAAGTAATTGATTCTGAATATTTTTTTTTTTTTTTTTATATTTAACGGGGCCTTCTGCAGCTTCGATTATTACAATAGTAATTTAGTAATAGCTTCAGAAAGAAATCCATAGTTGGAAGAAACAAATGAGATTTTATTTTGAATATTGCTTGATGTAAGTACTCGTTGAACTTTTTTATAGCTTTAGAGTCGTTATTATTCAACTCATCCACAGCATTTTTAAAATCAACAATATATTGTTCGTAGTATTTTACAGCATCAAGGCAAGATGATCATATCGTAATAACTATATATTTGAAGTGGCAAATTGGGATAATTTTCTTTTAATTTTGCAACGCGTGTAAGAGCTTTCAAATATATAGGTTTTCCCTAAAAAATCAGCGAATCAATGTTATCAAAATTATTGCGCACATCCTTCGCCACTCGGTGTAATGCGTGGGCTAAGCAGGTTACATGCAACTACGCACAGTGGTCCCAAAACGAATTTTTTTTTAAATAATTCTGTAACTTTAGAACTGCTGGATGTATTTAAATGAAATTTTACATGGACAATCCTGAGGTGTATGCCAATTGATTTGGAGGAAGACAGATTCTTAGCGAGTCT
This sequence comes from Protophormia terraenovae, assembly GCA_951394005.1. Taxonomy (NCBI): domain Eukaryota; kingdom Metazoa; phylum Arthropoda; class Insecta; order Diptera; family Calliphoridae; genus Protophormia; species Protophormia terraenovae. Next base: position 38,878,929 of record OX596077.1, on the reverse strand, counting down.
GGGGGACGGGGGGGTGGACCTCCAATGTTGGTCACCTCGGGTATGAACATTTTTTAAAAAATCGCTAAAATTTTATTTATGATTTGACTGAAAAAAACTTTTGCTCATAGATAGTCCTTATAATTCTCTACAAAAAATACGCTTACATGTGTGGGTTAACTCTTTTACTTTAAGAGATATTTGGACCAAAGTAAAATTTTAACCCATTTTTGGACATGTTTTTTTAAAGTTTTTTTGAACTTGGCGGGCACAATTTGAGTCCTAAAATATGCTCTGGATTCTGTACAATATTCCAAACAATTTTTGTTCAAGGATCATATACCTGTGTGGCTTAGATAAAAAGTTATATTATTTTGAATTAGAAAATATGAAATAAATTGTGAATTTTTTTTAATTTTTTTTTTTTTTTTTTTTCAAAAAGGTGGTAACATTTTTTCACTTAGAAATCCATTATTTTCCTCTGGACCATATCTTTTTTACAACCTCCACAAAAATACACTTCAATTTAAAAATATCTTCATAATTTAGTAAATTTTATAGGGGTTTATTCCGATTTTTGACGTATAACATGACCTGAATTTTTATTTTTTCAATAATCTTTATCCTAAATGCTTTCAAACCGTGATTTAAGTAAAAGGGACTCTATTAATTTTATTAGTACTCATTTCTCCTTAAACAGATGAATGGTTTTATATAATTATTTCCGGAACTTTCATTCAGTATCCTTACAAAAATTAGGGTAAAAATAAATTAATTACTTTTTTGATTTATTACGAAAAAAATTTTGAATTATATTGCAAAATTTTTAATAATAATTATGTAATGAATAGAAATTTAAAACCCAACAAGTTCAATCATGTAAAATTTAAAAATCCGCCAAAACATAAATTTTTTTAATAGTGTATGCAGACTTTTGCTATATAACCTAAATTAAAATATTCTTGGAAAACCGCGAATCTATTCATATTTCTAAACATAATATTCTTCTATAATATTGTCAAGGATTTAAGCTGTTATATAGAGCTGTAAAAAATCAAAATCTTTAAAGATATAATAGAGAAATTACGACGAAAATTATTGTTTAATATTTTGTACACAGATTTATGTTTCCTAGTGTAGGTATTTTTTATTTTTATTTAAAAAAAAAAAAATATATATATATATATATATATATATATATATATATATATATATAAATATCTTTTGTGATATTTATTACAAAAGTATAAAATTATTTTTAACTTTTTTCATCGGATGAAAAAATTTTAAACAACAATTTCATTGAACAAAAAATATTTTTGAAATAAATTAAAAGAATGAATAAAAAACGAGACAAAAAGATATAGTCGGCCAAGCCCGACTATATGATACCCTACACCATTTCGATCCATATAATTTTGTTTTTACTTATATACGACTTAATATGGGAGCTATGGTCAGTTATATACCGATATTCCTGAAATTCGGCGGACGAATTTAAATATTCCTATTTTTAAGGCATTTATAAGTGTTAAAACTCTATTCCGGGAGGACATTTGTATGAGGGCTAGGTGAAATAATGGGCCGATCATAACCAAATTCAATAGGCTTCGTCCTTGTTTTAAAAAAAGCCTATGTACCAAATTTCATCAAATTATCTTCAAAATTGCGACCTGTACTTTGCGCACAAGCTTTACATGGACAGCCAGCCAGCCGACCAGACGGACGGACGGACGTCGTTAAATCGACTCAGAAAGTGATTCTGACTCGAATGGTATACTTTAAGGTGGGGGTTCGAAGATTTTTTCTCTGCGTTACAACTTCTGCACAAACACATAATACCCCAACCACCTATGGTGGTGTAGGGTATAAAAACAGTCATTTGAAATTTTTTCCATACTAATAATTACACAGGTCAACAAAATCGCCAAACATTTTTATATCTGGAATAAGTCTACAATATTATTATTCCTTAGGCTTGATATAGTGTAGAAAGTCAAATGAAAATTTTCCATTATGTCACATTTTTAACCCATTGAGGACCAAAGAAAATTTGTTTCCTTGAGAAGTTTTTAGGTTATAAAATTTTCCAGCTAATAGGTAGATAAAATTTTTCACACATATTTTAAAGGCAAGACATGGGACTATAAAAATGTAGTACTAGTAAAGTTTCTAGCTTCTCACACATAGCCCCTAGAAGTCGTTAAATTTGTAAAAATCAAGAATTTCTCAATTAACTCTCATAAAACCATTGAAAAATGAGGGATAAGGAGTAGGTGTGTAATGAAAATTGGTATTTGATATAACTAATACAAGACCGCAGATTTCAAAAATGGTAAAATTTTTAAAATCGCATTGACAGAAAACGCGTAGACACCAAAAGTTTGAAAAAATAAAAATCCAAGTTTAAATAGCAAAGCTAACAAAAAACAAGCGCAAATATATTCGGCCCGGCCGAATCCATATACCCACCATCAACTTTTTCCAATTTTACGATATCTGAAAGGGGGCCGTAAAGTGGGCGGACCACGCCCATTTTTTGTTTCCGAGTTTAACATTTGTCTTTGAACTATTTGAACACAATTTCGTTGATTTTCACCTTATATGGGAGGTGGGGCGGTAAAGTGGTCGGACCACGCCCATTTTTATATTGATCCCCGAACTATGTGTACAAAATTTCGTTGTCGTACATGCTTTTGTTGAAGAAATATCAGCAGAAAACTATAAAACGGACACCCTGTGCTTCTAGTTTTTAGCCCATAACATTTTTGTTTGTCAACCGATTTTGCCTATTTTCAATCCCAAACAAACCTTATATTAGACAAATATTTGTGCCAAATTTCGTACCCCTAGGTTTTCCCGTTCGAGCCCTATCCTGCTTTCAACAGACGGACGGACATAGCTAGATCGACTCAGAATCGAACCAGGACCCAGAAAATATATACTTTGTGGGGTCTTAGACGATTCCTTCGACATATTACACACGGAATGGTAAAATCAATATACCCCCCATCTTTTTTGATGGTGGGTATAAAAATATTCATAAATTTTTCAATGAAGTTTAAGAAAAAACATAATATATTTTAAAATTGTGACGTCATGGAAATGATTTATTTAACTTTCTACGCTATATTTAGTATAAGGAATTAAAATTAGGTCGAATTAATCGGGATATATTTTTCTTATAATTTTTTGTTAACTCTGTTATTTAAATTTGGATTTTTATTTTTTCATACTTTTGATGGATACACATTATCTGTCAGTGTGATTTTAAAAATTTTACCATTTTTAATATCTATGGTCTTTTGTTTGTTATATGAAATACAAATTTTTCCCTTTACACCCACTCCTTACCCCTCATTTTTACATGGTTTGATTAGGTTTAATTGAGAAATTCTTGGTTTTTACAACTTTAAAGACATCTAGGGGCTATGTATGATAAGAAGAGACTTAACTAGTACTACATTTTTATAGCCCCCTGTCTTGGCTATACAACATGACTAACTTATCTGCTCTACCTATTACTGGGAAAATTTTATAACCTAAAAACTCAGCATGAAACAATATTTTCTTTGGTCCTCAATAGGTTAAAAATGTGACGTGATGGAAAAATACCGAACTGTTCCTGGTGATTGGAATGACTATACCTACAATATCTGCAATATGATTTTAAAGATACTTTTTTAGTGTTGACCAATGTTATTTTTAAAGATATTAATCGTTAGATATTTATTATTTTCATCATGATGGATATTTAAATTAAAAATTAAAAATCCCTCACATTATTATTATTATTATTATTTTTTTTCAACAAACGAAAAATTATTTTTTGAACAGTAAAGATATTTAAATTGATTGAACAATAAAAATAAAAAGTTTTCGGGTGCTTCTATCGATTTTTTTTATGAAACCATTGACTTCTGTATGGAAAATGGGAAAAAATTATAGCAAATTCTTATTGGAAAAAGTCTTATGGTCTAAACAGTGCACTATGGTTTCACGAACCACTTTTCTTGGCCAAAAACTAATTTTGGAAACATTTTCTATTTGTGTTTTAATTATCTTAGTTTTGTAGCAAACACTTCAAAACGCCAAAAAATTAAGTTTTTTGCTACTTTTACTAATTTGTCTTCATAATACGAGAGGTCAAAGTTCAGTTTCATAAGCAAATAAAATATGTATCAAAAAGGTGCCTTTTTTCAACGGTTTTCATTAATTTAAAATTATTGAGTACAACAATTTTTTAAATAAGTTTATTACGGAAAATATTTCTTAGTATAAGTACTTTTATAATTGAAGACGAAATCAGTAAGACCTTGTTGGCGTCTTAGAAAAATACAGTTAGTTTTACAAAACCCAAAATGAAATTGGATTCGTAAGAAATTTTACATTTCATTAGACCTGCAAGTTTTTGGTGAAAATTGGTAAAGAAAAACTGAATGAAAATAAATAAACATATATCTGGGCTATATTATCCATATTGTCTCGTTTTGCGATTTTCGAGAAAATCCATCTTTTCCGTATAAGTTAGCATTAGAAATTCTTATCATTTACAAAGGTCTAACAAATGAATAAAAATGCCAGGATATAAAACAAAATAGCAGATATTGCTAAAATATAGTTGTGTATCAAAATAAATGCTGCTAAAGCAAAATTCATGACATTAGGTTGAGTCATAAGTGAAATATTTGCAATTTTCCTTTGGAATGACTTTACTTCTGAAGCATAAAAGTGTAAAAATTAATTAAATTTTTGAAATACAAAATAAATACATTAAATTGTTTTGATTTTCATCTAAATCATATTTCAAACAAGATAATTTGTTTTTTCCATTTTGGTAGTTTTGGCCAAAAAAAGTGGTCATTGAAACCATAGTGCAGGGTACCCCATTTCAAGAATTTATGCCATCTATTTGATGACACTTTATAAGCCAATCTCACATAAGCTCTGAAATTCTAAAGATTTATGAGCCACAGCAGCAAAATAAAAGTAATTACACATAATATTAATAACATTATGAAAATATTATCACTACTATTTAATTCAACTAACAAACTGACTTAACTGAATGCGTTTCTATTAAATTTATATGAAATTCATATCCCAATTAAATGTAATTATTAAATTATACTAGTTTATTAGCTTAACAAAATTATGATTATTAAGTATTATTTCTTAAGAATATTGAATATAATGAGTTATATTATAAGTATATAATTTAATTAAAACTAATTAAAAGAACCAAGTTCACCATGTTCAAGTTAAAAAAAAAATTGGGTGGAAAGTGCAGTCATAGTCAATTATATACACGAGCCTGCCTTTGCCAGGAAATATAATATTATAGTAATAAAAATATGCACAAACAAATACGAAGATCTTTAAAAAAAAATATATGAATAACATCTTGAGGCATTTCCTTTCCCTAATCGAAGTTAAAGATTTGAAGCTGTTAGAATCTGATGGGATAATAGTATCTAAAGTATTAAATTAGTAAACTTAAAAATGAAATTAAAAAAAGATTCGGCTGTGCCGAATCTTTTATAACCTTCACCATCTTAACAACAAATAATGACATTTTCGCCTTAACGTATGCTTTCACACTTTCACATTTATAAATCTTCATTTTTTCCAAACTACGAACATTTGAGTACAAAAACAAAAAACAATCATACATAGCATGCTTTGCTTTAAAAAATAAACAACAACAACAATTGCATATTTATATTTTTTTATACCCTACACCACCATAGGTGGTTGGGGTATTATGAGTTTGTGCTGATGTTTGTAATGCACAGAAAAAATTATCGGACTCCCACCATAAAGTATACCGTTCGACTCAGAATCACTTCCTGAGTCGATTTAACGTCCGTCCATCTGGCTGTCTGTCTGTCTGTCCATGTAAACCCCTATTCCGGGAGGACATTTGTATGGGGGCTAAGTGAAATAATGGACTGATCATAACCAATTTCAATAGGCTTCGTTCTTGTGTCAAAATAATTATTTGTGCCAAATTTCATAAAGATATCTTTAAAATTGCGGCCAGTACTTTGTTCACAAGGTTTACATGGACAGACAGCCAGCCAGACGGACGGACGGACATCGTTAGTCGAAAATATTTATGACCAACCTGAAGTAGTGAAACCCGTAGCTTATATAGAAACTTCAAAGAGTCTAAAAATGCGTTTTGGCCGATATCTCGCATACCAATGGACCGATTTTTTTCAGCAAAAAAATTTGTAGAATTATTTCAAATTTTTCGTGCTATAACGAAGTCGCTAACTTGTATAGGAGCATCGAAAAGCCGACAAGAAATACGATTTTTGGAGTATCTTCGATATCTGCCGATATCTCAGTTATTTTTCAAGCGATTTTGCTCATTTTTATTAGCGTTTTTCTAAGGAATATTCCCTATAATTTGATGTATAAAACATATATATTTGATAACTTTCTAAAAACTGATTTCAACTGACAGACCGACATCTTTATATCGACTCCCCTATCAATAAGGATCCAGAATATATATACTTTTTGGGGTGAATATATTAGAAATTACAACGCATTCAGTTAAGTCAGAAATTACGGAATGACAAACTTATATATACCCTTTACACCTGTGGTGAAGGGTATAAAAATCGATTTTAGTGCCTTCTCTGCCTGAAATGTGATTTGGAAAGCAGTCAATGAGTGTAGCAAATCAAAATTTCTTAAAACCCAGACCTCAAAACAAAAACAAAGCAAATCTCCGCTCTATGATCGAAAAATTTGTAGGATGAACATATTTATCAGAAAGCCAATCTTTAATTTTTTACCACGCCTGGGAGCATCAGAAAGCTCTGAAAAAAATGCTTAGAAAAATACACATAAATCTCCGCTCCCTGATAAAAATTTCAAAAGCTGGCTCCATTAGGTTTTGTAGGACGATTAGTTATAAGCGAGTCAAATTTTAGTTTTCTTCGTCGTCTGGAAGCTTCAGAAAGCTATGGAAAGAGAAAAAATGCTTAGGAAATTACATATATTATAAATCCACGTATCTCCGCTCCTTGATAGAAATTTCAAAATCTGGCTCAGTTAGGATTTGTAGGACGAATAGCCACGTCTGGGAGCTTCACAAAGCTCATTTTCTAAGCAAAAAATGTTTAGAAAATGTCACATAAATCTGCTTATTTGCGTTCCCTGACAGAAATTTCAAAATCCGTCTTTGTTAGGGTTTGTAAGACGAAAACTATAAGTAAGCCAAATTTTTACTACGTCGTCCGGAAGCTTCAAAAAGCACTGGAAAGTAAAAAATGCTTAGCAAATTGTATATGAGGAAAATAAAAAATATTTCGAAATTGTTTGAAACCTACTTTAAGTGCCTTTTATTGCCAAAGTTTGTTTTAAAATTAGGTAAAGTGTTGATGTCTTTTTGTTGAACTCACGAAATAACTAAAAAAACTAAATTTTAAATCATTCGCGTAAAATCTCATGGAAATACAGGCATTTAAAACTAAAAAATTAAAAAAAAAAACGTGAGTTGAAACTTTTGAGGATTTTTGGATTCATTTTAGTTTTGCACTGACAATTTGCAACTTTTTGATTTAAAACATTAACCAGATGAAAGACAAGTCTTTGGAAATTTAGTTGCTGTATAATAAATATTATGTTTACAATCCGTTGAAAAATTATGCGGTGATAAAAAATGAAACCAAAAATTTACGATTTTTGAAATTTTGCAGTTTTTTTGATAGTAAATTTGCGCCATTTAGGGAAGAGAATTTCAAAGATAAAGTGATTGCCTACAGTTTGATGTATATCTCGTTGATGTCAAGAAGCCAGACATGGCATAGCATCTTCACAAACTTTCATATAATTAGCGTAAATATTTGTAAAATTGTGTTTTTCGCTTCTGAAAAATTTCGTTTTTATATAAATTGTCCAAAATATCGCTTAAACTAGATTCATTAACAAATGATACGTCGAAAATTTTCATCAAATTTCAAAATTTTGTTCTGAATTTTTTCAGTGTAAGATATTATTTTAGATCATCAAAAAACATCTGTAAAGAATAGTTTTAATGATTAAAATTGATATTATAAAAAGAAAAAAAATTAAGAAGCGTCATTTATATCGGCTACAGGGGCATTAATTTCCAAACTTATTTTGCTTGCTGACAACTATAGCGAAGTATAAATGATGTTAATATTGATGTCAAATGAACTTTACTTGTTTAATACTAAAATTCTGATGGCGTCAAAATATTTTAAGAACTTATAATTGTATGGACCAAACGAGAAAAACAGATATAGTCGGTCAAGTCCGACCATATGATACTCTACACCATTGTGTACATCAAAATTCGGCGAGGGGTCTTTTATTAGACTTGGCGCCAAATGAGGACCAATACTCATAATAAGTGTAAAATACGAATACAGAATATACGTCGATACTAACATTTATATGAATTTATTCACTTTTGGGTGCTTGCCGAAAGGGGCTTTATATGGGAGCTATGGTCAATTATGGACCGATCTTGAAATTTGGTACACAGATTTAGACTTATGTGGAACTTATATGTGACAAATTTCATTAAAATATTTCTATATTTAAGGGATTTATGATCGTTATGGACCGATCATAACCAATTTCAACAAGCTTCGTTCCTGGACTATGCGTGCCAAATTCCATCAATTTATGTTCAAAATTGCGACATGTACTTTGATTACAGACGGACGGACGGACATCGTTAAATCGACCCAGAAAGTGATTCTAAGCCGATTGGTATAAATTAAGGTGGGTCTTAGACCAATATTTTTGGATGTTACAAACATCAGCACAAACGCATATTACCCTCCCCACCTATGGTGGTGTAGGGTATCGCACTTTTTGTAAGGAATATTATTATTAGTACTAATGTTTAAACGACTATATTTTCTAAACTAAAACCGTTATTCACTTAATTTTTCCAGCGAACGATTCCAAATATGTCTTTTATTACTCATAGTTTCGCAAAATTTTAAACCAATATTGTTTTTTTTTTTTCTATTTATGAAATTGTGCAAAAAATAAACAGATTTGGTATGCATAAACACACGTTAATATAATCACAAATCAACGTTAGTGTCAGAAAAAAAAAAAAAATTAAAATATTTTTCCTTAAAATTTTCAATTTTTTTGATTTTCCTCATATATGTCTATTTATGGAAAGGTCACAATTTTATTATACTTGTGATACGGTCATAACTTCATATTCTGTTAACATAGTCACAATACAAGCTTGATGTTAAAACATTTTGACTTTTTTTGTCAATTGAAAATAAAAATTAAAAATGAAATATTTTGTAAAAAATGTAGAGAAGAATGGATAATTTGCAAACTATACTGCAAATTCCCATGAAAATCTGCAGGAAAAGAGGGTAAGAGCGTGATAGATATACAGCTGTGTGCAAAATAGTAGCATTACTATATACTTTGGAAGTTTCGTTGCTGCATAATTTCTAGACAAACAATTTAAAAACAACTTGTTTATATAAAAGTCTTAAGTATAAAGTCTTAAGAATACTAAGAATTGAAAGCTTGTCAAAAAAACCTTAACTCTGTTGTTAAAAAAACCTAATTTTAAGATTGTGTTAGTCAAATTTTATTTATAGGTATGAGTGCTGAAACCAGCTTCACCACACATCATAAGCACACATATGTTTTTTTTCACATTTCATTTTATAAGATAGTGTAATAAGATAGAAATCTTATCACAAAAGTCTCATAATATTTCTTATAATACTAACATAAATACTAACTAATAAATACTAACATAAGATAATTCTTTCAGAGAACGAATTGTACACTCTGTGTTACATATTATGATTAGACCCCATGTTATTTAATCAACAAATGTTATGGTTTATCAAAGGTTGCCATATACTTAGCATTGCAACAGAGGTCATAAACTTTTTTAAAATGTTCGTATTAAATATTTTGAGAACAAATTTATAAGGGCTTACCAAGTAAACCCAAGGACCCAAAATAATTATTATCATAATTTTCAAAATCCAAATAATTGTCACTTTTTAAGAGTTATTACAAAAAAATCGATTTTAATAATTACACTGATCGACAAAAAAAAATTTTCGTGCTCCTTCAAAAAAAAATATGTGAACTAGATGGAATTCCGCATGCTAAACTCGAATCTGCTTTCATTTTCTTCCCATCAGTTCGATATTTTTTTTTTTTATGGGTGTGTCTAATATTGCGTCCTAAATAAGCCGATTACTCGAGTATATTTCACTATAACTCGAGATCAGTATGCACGATTTATATAAATGATACACCAAAATATTTGGAATAAAATTGGCTTTAAGTCGTTCTACTAACAAATTTTTATCTGCTCAATAGTTTAGGAGTTATTTCGAAAATAAGTGTCCGAAAAAATTTGTTCGTGCTAAATTCAAGATTCCTTTTTCTTACTAAAATTTATTTTTAAAAGTGAAAGCATCAAAAATGTTTCAGTTTATCATCTTTATCTCAAAGCTGGTAAAATTGCAAGTAAATAAAGCCACGTATCATAAAAATTTATGTGCAAACCTTGATTGCACTCACAGTTAAGTTAGGATACCCATGCATATCTACAGTTAAGTGGAAATACACTAGTGGGCAAAAATAAATTATTGTTTTCGTCTTAAATAATAAAATATGTGGGTTAGATGGAATTTATCGTGCTAAATAAGAATTAGTTTTTACTTTTTTTCTATCACGTATTGATTTTTTTCCTATGACCATGACTACTATGACACCGCCTTTAGGCAGTCACACTTTTATAACTCCAGAAAGGTTTGTCCTATTAAGATAAGTTAAACTTCAATATATAGCGACATAAATTATCTTTGAGCTTAACTTACATAATTTTTTATCCAGTTATATTTCCGCAATTATTCGATAATTATTATTTTTTTTTTTTAAATGGTGAAAATTTTGATCCATAACTCTGAAATTCTTGAGCGAATGAAAAATATTGTTGACATACCTAAAATACAATTATCGTGTGCATCCTTTGATGTATCATATCTAAATCGTATAAACGGTTCTTGAGTTATAGTCAAAATTGTACAAACCATTCTCGAGTTTTATAGTGTAACCATTTAATAAGGTGATGATATTAATCATGCCTATAAAAAGAAATCAGTACGTAATAGAAAAAAAGTGAATGCAGATTCTTGTTTAACTCGTCAAAATCCACCTAATCCATATATTTTTGTTTCAAGGAAAAATAAAAAAAAAAATTGCCCACCACTGTATTTCTACTCAATTGTACCATGGGTATTTTTACTTAACTGTGAATAAAATCAAGATCTGTGCTTCAATTTTGAAGATACATACGCAGCATTACCAGCTTTAAAATAAAGATGATAAAAAAGAAATTTTAGTAACAAAAAAATCAAAAATTTTGCAAGAAAATGAATTTTTTTGGACACTTATTTCAAAATAACTTCGAAACTATTGAGCACATAAAAAAATTAAGCGGATTTGAAGATATTTTTAGTATGCATCTTTTGGTATATCACTTTGGTTAATCGTTATGAGGAAATATACTAGAGTAATGGCCTTATTATGGGCGAAATATTAGACACGCCGATTTTATGTGGATTTTATAGCCGAAAATGTGAATTATAGTGGCATAATTTCGGTTCTATAAACGATATTGATTTCAATATTTTTCTGTATAACTAAGAATTATGTCAGCTAAGCGATGTAATTTAGATGAAAAATGATTTTTGAAATTAAAACATTTTTGTAAAAAACTGGTTTTTTGAGAAGCTATAAATATTTTATCTGTAATAAAATCTTTGTTATTAAAGATATCTTAACGAAATTTTCGGTGGATGTAGACTTTATCATATAAAATGAGAAATTGAAAAAAACTTTAGGATCTTTGTAAAAGGAATCCCACAATTCCCAAAAAAGCGCCGAAAATCCAAAAAATGGGTTTTTTCACAATTTCGGCTATAAACTATAAACTCCACATTTTTCCGAAGCACCGTAGATTTTTATTGAAAACTTTTAACAACATATTACAGATTCTTAAACTGCATTCCGTTTGCCGATTAGTGCTTTGGGATTTGAGAAAATATAGTCTAAAGTCAAAATTTGTATATAAAATGGGTCAAATTCGGGAGGCTGTGAGCCTTGACCATTTGAGTTATTGGGCTTGATTTTCATTTTAAAGTCTTCTCCGTAAAGACACCTTTCAGAAAAGTATAAAATTATTATATGTTGTTAAAGAAAATTTTATTTTAGAGAAAAAAGAGTGTAGATACTTTTTCAGCAAAAAAAAAAAAAAACACAAAAGTTCTTCATTTTTGCAATTTTCAAATTCAAAATCGTTTATTTTTGTACTCGGTAAAGATATCGATTTAAAATTTTTTTCATACAATAGATAATTTTGTTCTTTAATTAGCTAAAGAAAAAGCAAATGTAATCGGTCGAAAATACTAGGATATAGTTACAATTTAAGAAATTTGACATAAAAAATTGTAATAATTAAGACCTTTAGTGAATCTATTTATTTGCTCGTAATTGTAAATATAAAATTTTACAATTATCGACACACTTTATTAATGCATGAATATGGATGCAATTTATTAGTAATTTCAAATCACAAAATTATAATAAAATATCTAATTAATTACAACAGCTATTAATTAGGGAAGAATGCTAATTGTCATTATTTTAAAAACGCCGTAATAATTGTAAAGCTTTAATATATATATATACCAATATATAATATATTGAATATATTTGATACGAAATAATTTATAAAAATAAAATATGGCAATAATGAATCTGCTGCAATGAATATCCCAGTAAATTCCTAATTTATTCAAAAAATATGATGCACACTTCATAAATTTTCGAAATTACGGTTTATGGGCTTAGAACTACATGATCAGGTATATCCAGTCTGATTGAGAAATCCGTGCGCCAGAAAAAAAGTTTTATTTTTTTCGACCTTACAATAATAATTCTAGGTTTATTTAGGAAACATTCCCTTATGTTAATATTACGCCTATATAAAGAACACATAATTTTGTTTAATTCAGTCAGTTTATTTACGCTTCGTTTCTAGTTGTTCGCTAAAATAAAATCTCTTCATAATGGAGTTAACAATTTTTGTTATGGCCTCAATTGTATTTGTGTGGATCCTAAATCGTTGGTATATGAGAGATTATGTACGCCTGGCATATAAAGCAGCATCAAATAAATGGCATACTTTCTTCTGTTGGGGTGAATTTATAAGACCAAATAGTAAGAGAACAAAAATTTTTAAATTATAAAATTGTATTTAAAATTACAAAAAGTATAAGCGCACCTATATGAACCCAGATAAAAAGCGACCACATAAGTGTTGAAAACGATTCACGTATGCAACACTGCGTGTTCAAATTATAACGAAAGTCGGTACCTAATTATCAACAGGTTGAAACCATTTCGGTATAAAATTATTAAATTACATTATGTTCTCTATTAAATTTGTTAACGAATGGTATCAAATGTGACCACAACCGTGATGGATTTTAAATCGAATTTTTTCCCTCAGTGTGATATCTTCCTAAATTAGTCAAATTAAAGAAACTTCAAAAAAGGAATAAGGAAGTTTGCTGAAAATTGTTTCTATAGAATTTGCAAACTTGAATAACTTGAACATGAATATAAAATTTACTGTTTTCCCGGAAAAATTATGATCGTCTTCTTTAATATTATTCAAATCACCTTATTTAGAACTTTATTTATATTACTACTTTCAGATATAATTAACTACATGAGTGATCTTTTCAAAAAATATGGTTCAAACTATGTAATGTGGATGGGACCATTACCGATTTTCGTAACAACTGATCCCGAGACAATTAAGGATATTTTCATATCTAAAAATTGTGTTAATAAACCTTCAATATTATTGAATGGTATGACAAAAAACGTTGGCTTAGGTTTATTATCTGCAAATGGTATGTGAAAAAACTTTTAACTTAAAACAAAATCTAAAAATTTTTAATTATGTATTTTTTTTTTAATTATTGAAACTTATAGAACCATTTTGGAATCGTCATCATAAAGTTATAATTAAATCATTTTCGAATAAAAATTTATTATCATTTTTGCCAATTTTTCATAAAGAAGTCAAGAGTATTATACAACAAATCGACAGTAGTATGGAAAAAGGAGAGAATATTGATATGTTCTTAATATTTCAGCAGTTAACTATGAGAAATGCCACAAGTAAGATTTTACATAGTAACTAACTATTTTTAGAATCTTAAATAGTAAAATCCATATATGTATTTTGTTTAATTGTCGCTACAGAAACAATGTTAAAAAGGGAATTAGAACATACAAAGTTTAACTCAGCTATTATGACAGAGCATTTTAAAGGGTTAGTTCCACAATAATTATATACATACATGTACTTATGTTCATAGGTACAAACAAACATAAATATATAATGAATTTTAATTTAATGTTCTTATAGAGTTCTACATTATATTGCTGAGACTACTATTAGTTTTCCTATGAAAATAAATTGTATACATAAACTAGCTGAGTTCTTTATATACAAACGTGCCAAGCAAGGTATAGATACTTTTAGAAAACTTATAGATGAATCTTGGGATATTTTGCAAAGAAATGATACAACCGATTCCAGCTATTTGCCCGAAGTTAACAGTACATTAGATTATGTCTTAACTGGAATACGCCAAAATATGTTGAAGGTAGAAGAAATACAAGGTGAAATGATGCAACTCTTCTTTGCAGCATTTGAAACAACATCTACCACTTTATCTTTTGCAATCGCCTTGTTGGCCATGCACCCCGAATATCAGGAGAGAGCATATGACGAAATAGTAAGCATATTACCAGATAATGACGAGGAAGAAATTACATTGGAGCAACTGGACCAATTAACCTATTTGGAGATGGTATTAAATGAAACAATGCGAGTTTTGCCCGTGGTACCGATGGTAGTACGAGAGATTCGTAATGAGAATCTCACTCTTAGTAATGGTTTGTCACTGGCGGTAGGTCAAAGAGTTTGTATTGACATTTTCAATTTGCATCGCTGTAAAGAAATATGGGGAGCTGAAGCAGATATATTTAATCCCGACAACTTTCTTCCTTCAAATGTCGCCACACGTCATCCGTATTCTTTTGTTCCGTTTACTAAAGGAAAGAGATTTTGTATCGGTAAGTTAATAGTCGAAATACTTATATAAGTTAAATTGTTTTTAACGTCTTACTAATATTATATTACAGGTTGGAGATATGCCCTATTGTTTTCAAAAGTTTCTTTGGCTAAACTCATCAAAAGGTACAAATTTACTACAGATGCCAACTATCAGAATTTTAGATTTGAAAATCATATAACACTTAAATTGTTAGAAGAACCGCAACTATATTTGGAACGAAGAGAAATTAGCAAATAATTTATGAATTAGAAAAATTTTATTTTATGTATTAACATATGTACATTAGAATGTTCCGTTAAAAAAAATGAGCAAAATAAAGAAAAGTGATTTAAAATTCTGAAATTTGTACATTTTATCAAAAAAAAAAAAGTTTCAAGAAATGGGTTATAAAAACTATACGACAGGAAAAAATAATATTATATGCACAAACAAATCCGAAAATTAAAAGAAAAAAAAAAATATATGAACAACATATGGACACCTTCCTCTCACTAATCGAAGTCAATTATTTGAAGCCGTTAGAATTAATTGGGATAATATTGATTAAAGTTTTAAATTCGTAAACCTTTCAAAATAAAAAAAATCGTCGTAATGCGCTCCCTGACGGAAATACAGAATCAGTTTTTGAAAGGATTTGGAGAGAAAATAATAAGTATAGCAACTCAAAAGTTCTTAATACCAAAAACAGACTTTTCAGTCCCTGATAGAAACATCTGGGTCCGTTAGAATTTGTAGAATGAATAGTTTTATAAGTAAGCCGATTTTTAGTTTCATATATCGTCTGGGAGCTTCAGGAAGCTCTGGAGAGGAAACAATGCTTAGGAATGATATATATAAATCCATATATATAGATCCACGTGTTTTCGCTCCCTGATAGAGATTCCAAAATCTGGCTCCGTTAGGATTTGTAGGACGAATAGGGTTATAAGTAAGCCGAATTTTAATTTTCTACGTCTTCTAGGAGCTTTAGAAAGCTCTAGAAAGAGAAAAAAATTTTAGAAAAAGACACATAAATCCTCTTATATCCGCTTCCTGATAAAAATTTCAAAATATGACTCCGTTAGGATTTGTTGGACGAAAAGTTTTATAATTAAGCCAAATTTTAATTTTCTACGTCGTTTGGGAGCTTTAGAAAGCTCTGGAAAGAGAAAAAATGCTAAGCAAATTATATATCTAGATAACTAGAAGTTAATTATGTTTCAAAATTGTAAAAAAAAAATCATAAAAAATTAGACTAAATTTTAGTTAGCATAAACAGAAACCATGGCTTAATATGGAAGCCTGTCTCATTTGAAATTATTCTGCAGGTGAAACTTTTTTGACACAACACCTTTAAACAATAAAGGAAATATAGGATAATAAAAAATTAAATTGGGTGTAAAAATATTACAGATATTACAATAGATTAAAAAATTCATACAGGATAATTGTTATTTATTTATTTACTTGTTTAATATTACAGAATAAATTCCAATTTAGACTTAAACTATATTTTTAAAACATAAGAAATCAGTCTCAATGAATATTTAAAAAATTATTCCTAAATTTCGATTCAAATATCATTATTTAGTACATGTTTTCTGAAATAAAATGCTATTTTTAAAACCGGTTTTTTGTGTTTAAAAAAACAGGTCTATTCGACATTCGAAAAATGAACATTTTGAAAAAACCGACAGCACATGGACAGTAAAAACCGGTTTTAAAACCGGTTGGAAAACCGCGTCGATCACCCTACTAGATACTAGGGTATTCACTCGAATATTGTTTGTTCGATTAATCGACAAATGAAAATCAAATAATTGTTCGATTAAATTAAAATTAAGAATTTCAAGTAACAATTTATTCGAGCAAATTATGCCGATTAATCGAATAATTCGAGTAAAAAATATTTTAAATATTTCCTTTCTTAACTAGTTTTTAGGATGTTTTAATTTTAGTTTTCTAAAAAATTTAGCTTAAAAACAATGTTTCAAAATTTGTATAGAATGTTTCGAATCTAAAAGTGGTATCATAAATTGGAATTTTATTAAAAAAAAATTGTATTTAGTAAAAAGAACCGAATATATGCCTAAATTACACGTAGTTAAAGGTCGTTTTTTAATTACAAAAATTAAATAAAAAATATACGTCACTTAAAAAAATTATAAATTAAAATTCAAATAATTTTAACATAAATATAATAAATAATATGAATTGAAGGATTTTAAACTTGATTTGGAAAAATATATTTTTGGTTCTACGAATTAAAGTACATAGTTTATATACCAATAAATGCTCAGTCTGGTGTAGAGGATGTGATAGTTTGAATGAAATTTGTATTATAGAAGGAATTTGGACTTAAAATTAAGTTTAGCATGTAAACTCGTTCTTTATGTTAAGAATAGCTGAACCACTTTATCTAAAAAAGGATGGTCCAAAGTGCTTTTTCTCATTTTCAAAATGCAATTACTCAGAAACTAATAAATATATTTTCGCAATTCTTTCACAGCCTAACGGACAAAAATTCATATCATATTTGTGTAAAATATAATACTGTGTCGTTTTTACTAAATTATAGCGAAAATAGGAAGAAAGGAGAAATAAAATATTTTACATTTTGGTAGAAGTTGTGGTTTACTTCAAAATAGAGCCAATTATGAGACAAAATCGCAAATTATTCCAAAATGGATAAAAACTTATGATTAACTTTAATTTTTATCAAAAGTATTGATAATCTCCTTTAAATGGGTATCATTGTTTTCACAGTGTAAAAACTAGTCATTTTATAGCGTCACAAAAGTTACAAAAAGCACTTCGGACTACCCTTAATATGAAATTTGGTTCAAATTGATAGACCAAATTTGTTAGACCTATTTATTTAACTATCAATGAATATATTAAATATAGAGAAACAACGGCATTACCAAAGCAAAAGAAACAAATATTTACGCAAATTTTAATTTTATATTATTTTGGAAAGACTATTTCTTATTTTAAGCTATATTTTTGTTTTCTTTTTTGATAAGCATTGAAAAATCGAGTAAAATTTTAAGGTATAAATTAATCGAATAACTCGAGTAACTTAAAATATTTATTCGATTATTCGAGTAACTTAAAAACTGCATTTTCGAGTTATTTGATTATTCGAACAATTAAAAAGTCGAGTAAAATGAATACTCTAGTAGATATGTATTACGTGACGAATAGGGTTGCCAGACGGGCTTGAATGAACTTGATTGTCAAGATATTTTAGAAGTTGTCAAGTTACAAGTTAAAATGTAATTTGTCAAGTTGAATACAAATTGTAGTTACTTTGAGTCTACATTAGACAAATTTTTATCAAGACAAACGTCAAAATTTTATCATGATAAAGATTTGTCTAATGTAGACTGAATTTGTCAGTATTATTGCAGCGTTAAAAGAAAATTGTCAGCGCTCGAGCTCTGACAACTTTGTCTTGATAATGCTTGATAAAAGACGCCATATTGATTGTTGTTGGTACTTTTTGCATGGTTTATTATGATATACGTTTTCCCCTATAATTGCCAGAGATAAAAAATTATCAGCAACTCAAACAGAAATTTGACGTTTGTCTTGATACAAATTTCTCTAATGTAGACTCAAAGTTATGAAGATTTTTTTTGGTAGCGATAATCCCGAAGCATATTTTTATATTTTGGAGAATAATATTCCTTATGAAAGTGAAACTTGTACAGAACTGCACAGCGTAATGACTGAATTTTAAATAATCTTAAAATCATATGTATATGAGATATACGAATAGTTTTAAATTTAAACAAAATTGTTCAGAACTAACTGATTACCATAAGTTAAACATAGATCACTGTTTCCTCGAGACTTATTTGAAAACTTCCAGAATAAATTCGCTTATAGCAGTTTTTTAACACTATTATTTTTCCCCCTCTTTATAGTTAGCTGTACACTACCGAATATTAATTCATTCTGATATTCAAATTTATAAAAAGTGTTTTATCGTTTATTATTATGTCACAATGTCACTTAACGTAAGTTTTTTGTACTTAGGTTCATACCTACCTAACCTAATAAACGTTTTTGCATACAACTTTTAGGAATTTAGCTTAACAATGCTTTGTAAAGCTGTGTTAAGTTTTTTTGAATACGGTCGTAAATGTACAAAAGCAATATTAATGGATATTAAAATATTTGTATTGAGTCAACAATTGAAAAAATCTAATATCGCATTTCTTAATATTTTTCAATGGCACAAATGGATATGCTATGTAAAGTTTTATTTTCGAAAATATTTAAAACCTTTATTCCTATTGCACTGAAATTTGTACAGACGCCTATAGGTTTCATATAAAAAATTTTTGGCGAAAGTCGATTGTCAAGTTTTTTTTTAGAAATCAAGCTCGTTTTTCAGGAATGTGAAGTTAAATCACAATTTGAATCTGGTAACATTAGTGACGAAGCACATTGGGTAATAGGGATCGAAAATGGCTATTAATTCAGGGAAATGTGTTATAAATATTTTAATGATCACGTTTTATTTTTTTTTTTTATTGATTTTTTTTTTTTATCAGTTTTAGAATTTTGTCCGTCCGTCTATACATTAGAGTTAAATGGGTCGAAAATTATGCATTATTCAAGGAAGGGTGGTATCAACACTTTAATGATCACGTTTAATTTTTCTATTAATTTTTGCAAACATGCCAATTCAAAATCGTTTACTTTTTGACTCAATAAAGATATCGACTTCAAATTCTATTTATTCGATAAACAATTTTATTTTTTAATAAACTGGAAAAATATGGCAAAATCGGTTGAAAATGTTGGAATATATATAGAAAAGACTTGATCAACATCTTGCAAAGTTGAGATTGTTGAAATTTCAAATGAATATATCTCGAAGAATATATAAGAGAAATAGTACATGAATGCTTATTTTCTAAAGGATTTATCAAGCACATTAAGGTGCTATAAAAATCGTGGAAATCGGGAAAATAGTGGAAAATAGTTAAGCTATCACACCTTTTATTGACTCTTTAGAAAGCGTTGAGGTGGCGAATTATACTTTATTGACCCTTTGGTGAGCGTGAGGTAGCGATTGGTTTTTTTATAGGTCACAAAAACGTCAAAAATTTAAATAGTACAGGTTGGGTTACTTGACTAACGGCAATAAAAACATGGTAGGACATTTGGATCTGATGCATCATTTTTTAGACGTGTGTAGTGTCAAATATCAATTTATTGACTCCTTGGTGCTTAATAGAGTCTTTAGTATTTTACTTTGTAAGAAAAAAAGTTAATAATGTTTTTTTTTTATATTTCTATGTTATGCGTACTACATTAATTATATGTATTTTTAATTTAAACACGTGGAATACAGCCAATAGAAATGGATTATCTCTCAGTTATTTTATATAATACAAAAGCCAGTCTTGCTAATTAGAATTTTCAATTTATTAAAGAAATCAATTATTCTACTTTTGTGTTTTTTTTTTTTTTTTTAAAGCTGGCACTTTTTGGTCCTGGGTGCCAATACACTTCCTTCTGGGACATCCCCATGTTAAAGTGACTAGCTACCTAATTGGTAAAGTGACCAGTTAAAAAGATTGTCAGATGACTGACTCAATTTCACCAGTAAAATGATTCCTATAAATTGACTTTTTCGTACTAGTCACTATATCGCCAACTTTTGGTCCTTTGGTGCCAATACACTACTTCCTAGGACATCCCCATGTTAAAGTGACTAGTCAGGTGGTTAGTAAAGTGGCTAGTGGTGCCCTAATGTAGTCAGTCAAGTAACTGGTTTAGGACAGTCACCATTGACTGCAGGCTGGTTAAACATTTTCTATGACATTAGTACCCTATTTTGGAACCCCATAGCTCTGCTCCTGAAGCGTATTTGGTATCCTGCTTTTAAACTCAAAATGTAACTATACTCTGCTACGACTATGTGAAATTTCACCTAAATCTAACTAGCCGATTGGAAGTTACAGATTTATTTCGATTTTGCCTCACTGTTTAATGTTTGATAAAGCAAAGAAAATGTTGCTACTTTTTTGTATGAAATCTACTGGTGTTTTTCGAAAAAAAAAATTAATTTTTCAAATCGGGCTGCATATGCGCACGACTTTTTTTCATAATATTAAAGTGGACAATATAGACTATTTTTCAGAAAATTTTCAGAACGAAAATTGTGTAACATTTTAAGTTGCATTCCATGAATGTTGAAAATTAGTGCATTTAAGGACAATTTTCAAAAAAATAACACAAATATTAGGCAAAATATAATTTACAAATACTTGAAGAAAAGTAAACTTAAATACCTTTAAAATTTTTACTTAAAAAAAAGTGTTTAACTTTGACAGCTCCTTATAAGAAAACAACACAACCTAGGTTAAAGATTATAATTGATATTGATATATAATTTTATCTATTTTTATTCGTTACATAACTTACAAAAAAAAAAAAAAATAAATTTCAAAATTCAATTAATCGCCAATTTTGACAAATTTTACCCCAACGTGCGATGTCCGTCCGTCTGGCTGTCCATGTAATTTTTAAGATAATTCAATAAAATTTGGCAGATGAGAGTTTTTTGATATAAGGACGAAGAATATTGAAACTAGTAATGATCGGTCCACTATTTCACTTAGTCCCCAAAAAATGTTTTCACGGAATAGTGATTTAAAGATCATAAATGCCTTAAATATAGGTATATTTTAATGAAATTCGGCACCACTAAGTTTTATCTGTATAAGCGTTAATTCATTTTGCTAATTTCATGAAGATCGGTCCATAATTCACAATAGCTCCCATATAAATCCTTCTTTGAAAAGCACTTTATAGTGCATAAGAGCTCCTCCCTCCTTGATCGACTATTGCCTTCTTACTTGTATTTATTTTTGTAATTGCACCATAAATGATACTTATTTTATTTTAATACAAAATATTTTTATTAAGGAAATTTCTTCAATTCTACATGAACTAAGTCAATTTCAATATAAATCGTATTCAAATTTAAAAATTCTATGCAATTTGTGTTGGTAACACTCGACAAAAAAATTTTTTTCGTCCTCCTTCTCAAAAAAAAAAAAAAAAAAATAATTATAATAAAAACATATGTGGACTAGATGCAATTCCGTATGCTAAACTCAAATATGCTTTCAGTTTTTTCCCATCAGGTTGAGATTTTTTTTATGTTCTGGTCTAATATTGCGCCCTAAAAAAACCAATTACTCGATTATATTTCACTATAACTCGAGAACGGTATGCACGATTTATATAAATGATACACCAAAATAAAATTATCTTTAAATCTCTTTAGTATCAAATTTTTATGCGCTCTATAGTTCAGAAGATATTTCGAAATAAGGGTCCAAAAATTATATTTGAGCCGAATTTACATAATTTTTTGTTCAGTTCATACTTCAGTAGTTATTCGGTAATTAGTAGTAACAAATAATAAATAAAAAAAAATTAAATCGTGAAAATTTTGATCTATAATCTGAAACTCTTTTATTAATAAATAATAATGTTGACGAACCAAGAAGACAATTTTCGTGTGCATCTTTATCACTGGTGTATTATTTATTATAAACGATTCTTGAGTTATAGTCCAAAATGTACAAACCATTCCCGAGTTTTAAAGTCTGACCGCTGAATAAGGTTATGATATTAATCATGGCCATAAAAAATCAGAATGTGATAGAACAAAAGTGAATGTAGATTATTGTTTAACCACCACTGTATTTCTACTGAATTGTATGTAACATGGGTATTTTTACTTAACTGTGAATAAAATCAAGATTTGTGCATCAATTTTGAAGATATATGCCATATTTTATTCGCAGCATTACTAGATTTAAGATAAAGATGATAGATAAACTGAAACATTTTTGGTTTCACTTTTAAAACGAAATTTTAGTAACAAAAAGATCTAAAATTTTGCTTAAAAGCGTTTTTTTTCGGACATTTATTTCAAAATAACTCCAAAACTGTTGAGCACATAAAAAATGAAGTTTTGATGGTTTGAAGATATTTTTCCGCATCTTTTGGTGTATCACTTGTCAATCTTACACACCGTAAAATTTTTATGACGAAATAGTTATACAGTAGTATAGTTATACAGTATTTTGAAAAAAAAAAAAAAAAAAAAAATTTTGGTTTTGCTACAAAATATTAATGAGTCTGTAAAATAAAGACTAGGGTTAAACGTTTTTCTTTTTGTTTAAATTATTCTAAGATTTTAATAACCGCTTTATTTTTTTTTTTTTAATTATCTTGTGGAAAAAGTCGTGTTTCATAGCCACATTGAGTCTTTACAATCTGGCATCCCAGAATCTACACACGCGTTGAGTAACGCACAGCAACGCATACTATCGGATATTGAAGTATGTATTTTTTAAACCCAGGAATTCGGCGGTAATGCTATCTTTCCAGTTTTTTTTTTCTTATCGACATAGGAATACGGTTTCTTAGCCACGATATATGTATAGAAAAATTAGTTTTCATCGAACATTCGACCAGAGTACAAGTCTTGAAAGAAAATATTTAAATCAAGTGTCATCTATTAATAAAAAAAAGCACACGTTTTATATAAAACAATTTTATTATAAAAATCGATTCAATAGTGTGTTTCTGTTAGTTGGTGTAAAAGAATATAATAATTAAAAAAAAAAAAAACAAATTAATCACACAACATCCATAAGGTAATTTTTGTTAAATATAACCCGAAATATTCTATCGACTTACTGAATTTCTTTCCGACAGACACGTTTTTTTTATTCTTACCTGAATTTCGTTGGTAATTTAACCATATTCTTATTCTAATTCGAGGCAGATTTTTTTTTTTCAATTTCTATTTTTTTTTTCTAACTATAGGCGGTCAACACCGACCATATAATACCCTACACCATTGTGTATGAGCTAAAAATGTGACCAGTGGCCAATTATAGACCAACACTAAATGTAAAATAAAATATACCAATACAAACAATACATTGATACAACATCTATATGATTTTATGCACTTTATGCCGATTCCCGGAAGTAGGTTTATATTAGAGCTATGGTAAATTATGGACCGATTGTCATGAATTTTGGCAATGTTGTTTCTAATTATATAAAACTTATTTGTGTCGAATATTAACTTGATACTAACATTTGTATAGGATTTAGGCACGTTAAAGTGATTTTCGGAAGAGGGGTTTATATGGCAGCTTTGGTCAATTATGGACCGATCTTGATGAAATTTGGTACCAAGATTGACACTTATACAAAACTCCTTTGTACCTTCATCGAAATATTGCTATATTTAATGCATTTATGATCGTTAAACCCCTATTCCGGGAGGACATTTGCATGGGGGCTAGGTGAAATAATGGACCGATTACAACCAATTATTTGTGCCAAATTTCATCAAGATATCTTTAAAATTGCGAATTGTACTTTGTTCACAAGGTTTACATGGACAGACAGCCAGACGGACGGACGGACATCGTTAAATCGAATCAGAAAGTGATTCTTAGTCGAACGGTATACTTTAAGGTGGGGGTCCGATAATTTTTTCTGTGCGTTACAAACATCAGCACAAATGCATAATACCCCAATTAAAAATTACTATTATATTGCATATAATTTTCTTTGCTTTAGATAATATTCTGTCGAGAAGAACATCAATACATCTTGTTTTATGTGGGTGTCTCTTACAACGAGCACCCACTATAATATTTTTTTTTACGATATCCAAATAATTCTAAAAACCTAAACTACATCAATTATCAAAAAAGGTGTAACAGAGAGGCAGAAGAGGAAGAATAGACCTCTAGTTATATTACTGTTTAATCAAAAAACTGCACAAAGCAGAAAGTGTAAAATATACTCATAAAATTGACAATTAGTAGTCAAATATATATAAAAAAAAATTCACACAAAAACCTTGCCAATATATTCGTCATAAAATTACGAAGACTTCATCTTCATCTGAATAAAGGGCTTAAAATCCTCATCAGTTCCTGCCACTATTTTCGCTGTACATAGTGTTACTGGGTAAAACCAACCAAATATTTTATATACAATATCGTACTAATTCTTTTTTTTTTTTTTTTTTTGGTGTAATTGACTATATTTGATATATAAGTCTCAGTTTTCTATCTTCAACATCTAAATCCAAAATTTTGACTCCTAAATGGTAGCCTAAAAAAAAAAACAAATATGTATTTTTTTCTAAAATCTTAAAACTAAAACTAAACTCTAAGCTAATATCACATCAATTAACGTAAATATTGCACGATTAAAAAAATATGATAAAATAATTGGTTTTGGACATACATACCCAGCAAAAACTTTGGTTGCCATGTAATGAGTTAAGAAGCTAATATAATGGCTTTACACTACTTACACATTGGCTGAATAACCCATTATTTTAACACGGTGATGACATTAGAGGTAACTACTTACATCATGTCATTACTTAGATGTCAATAGAAAAACTAATTACTTTTAAGTCGTTCAATAACTCATTGATTTTAAAGTATTACTGAAATCATTATAAGTTAAAACAAGAGAAATTAGTTGCAGTTTTTTTAATTTTATTAAAAATATTAAAAAGAAATCATACAATAAATAAGGTTTGAAATAAATAGATATATGATTAATGCTTCAATTAAAATACATACATGCCATAACATTCCAACTTTCGGTCCGTGCCGCAGGTGAGTTAAAATCAAGACCGTGGTTGTATTCTGTTTGGCCTCATGTAAACAGAATTATGGTACACTATTGTTTGGAGTACTTTCATCTTAGGATCTGCTACGGAATTAATCTCCACGCAGAAGCCCCAAACTGGAAATGTTTAAGAATTTAATCCGTTCTAAGTGTTATCTCAATGTAATGAATGAAATATTCTTACCTTTATGTAAAAAAACTCTAGAAAATATGTAAATCAGGGAAATTTTTCGCTATTGACTTTTCTCCTCTGCAATAACAAATTTGTGCCTATTATGAAAAGAGCAATATTATATTTTGACACTTACCATAATTTAACAAGGATAATAAGCAAATTATTGAGAATTGTAAAAATATTTTCATATTTAATTTATTTTTAAATGTTAAGAATTTTTATTTTGAATATTTTGTCAAATATTTTTTTTTTATTGTTACTATTTTTTTTCTGTAAAAGAGTAAATTAACAACAAACACTTTTTATTTAAGACAACAATTTATCCAGTATTCAAACCTTTTATGCGAAATATAGTAAAAATAGACAAATTTATTAAATATATCATATTCGTATAAGATTATTGAAATAAGATAATTATTCAACAATCTTCAGCTGGGATGAAAAGAGTTTATAAATTTTTATTTAAAAAATTTAATAATAAGGAAAAATTTAAAATTTTAAAAACTATTTCAGATTAAAAACGGGAGGGAAACTATAGTCGGTCAATACCGACCATATGATACCCTACACTATTGTGTATGAGCTAAAAATGTGACCAGTGGCCAATTATAGACCAAAACTAAATGTAAAATAAAAAGTATACCAATACAAACAATGCATTGATACAACATCTATATGATTTTATGCACTTTAGGGCGCTTCCCGGAAGTAGGTTTATATTAGAGCTATGGTAAATTATGGACCGATTCTCATGATTTTTGGCAATGTTGTTTCTAATTATATAAAACTTATTCGTGTCGATTATTAACTTGATACTAACATTTGTATAGGATTTAGGCACGTTAAAGTGATTTTCGGAAGAGAGGTTTATATGGGAGCTTTGGTCAATTATGGACCGATCTTGATGAAATTTGGTACTTATACAAAACTACTTTCATTGAAAAATGGCTATATTTAAGGCATTTATGATCGTTAAACCCCTATTCCGGGAGGACATTTGTATGGGGGCTAGGTGAAATAATGGACCGATTATAAGCAATTTCAATGGGCTTCGTCCTAATGTCACAATAATTATTTGTGCCAAATTTCATCAAGATATTTTTAAATTGCGACCTGTACTTTGTTTACAAGGTTTACATGGACAGCCAGACGGACGGACGGACATCGTTAAATCGACTCAGAAAGTGATTCTGAGTCGAACGGTATACTTTAAGGTGGGGGTCCGATAATTTTTTCTGTGCGTTACAAACATCAGCACAAACGTATAATACCCCAACTACCTATGTTGGTGTATATGAATTTAAACTGTCTCATTACGTATTTGTTTCTTCGTTAAATATGTTAATTGGTAAACTGAATAAAAAGCCAATAAAAAGTATATTTTCGAAAACACTGATCACAAATAAGTAATTACATGTCGGGTTATAAATAAGTAGTCACTAAACTACTTCTATGTAATGTAAACGGTATGTTGTTGTCATTGAAAAGTAACTACATCCGTAACTACATGCCATTACCAAGTTTTTGCTGGGTATTTATATTTTAAAATAATTGTAATGAATTTGAATTCTATTTAGATAAATATAATTAACTATAAGTTATCTATAAGGCAACATACATAATTGCAAAGCGCAAAAACCATATTTTACAATTTTACACATTAGCAACATTTCGCAGCATGAAAAGCCCTCTTCATCCCGCTGTTGCCGCAACCAACATTTATTAAATTGGTGAGTCGTTAAATCATATTGTTTTATTAATGTTTTGCAATTATACTTAAATTAAAAATAACTAATATACTTTTTTTTATATATTTAAATCTCAGTGTGTTAGAATTAACAAACCTACATTTCAATATAGGTGTTTTTTTTTTCTATTTCTACTATAGTATCTACGCATCAATATTCTTATTAGAATACGTTATTTTATTCATAAAACAAAAAAATCAAAGAGTTTACTACGCTCATTCATAATTTCTTTTATCCACCATAGTGAGAGTAATTCATTGATCAATATAGTCATTTCGATATTTGTATAGTAATAAAAATCATGAGAGCAATTGTTTAGTAATCTCTTTATTTTATTTTAATTGCATCTCATGATGGAATTACTTTAACAAGGTGTATGCATAAAGGCAACAACTACAACAATGCAATAATAACAGCCATTTTTTTCGTAGGAAATGAGACTGAGACGTCAAACAAAAGAGAAGAAGAAAAACACGTGCAAATTGTAAACAATGATTGCTGAATTTGAAAATTAATATGAATAAATTGTATTTTATTGTATTTTTTTTTTTTTTTTTTTTTTTTGTACAATAAGATATGTTACATTTCCATTTTATACTTCCTTTTTATAAATTGCATTTTTCTTTATTAATATTACAAATTTCACCACCGAAAATATATTTAAAATTAATGAATTGAGCTTTATAGCTAGATTTACATTTAACTAATTTTCTTTGTTAATAAATTGGAAATTTTAACATGAAACATTAAACTCTTTTAACTTCTTACATATGTGATCGGTTAGGATAAGTCGAGTTAGGAATCTTAGCTAAACATAAAACGCTCTAAGATCATAGGTAGGGTGGTTTATGAGGCGTTAGCCCCAACATCATCTAGGGGTTGTTTAGAAGTTTTAAGACAGTGATTGACCTTATTTTTCACTATGTTAAGTTGATTAGATATGGGGTATATTCAACACAATTTTCGTTAAATCAACTATTAGATTGTTATACTTTTATAAGGGAGTCTATAACATTATTTATGTTCTGGATTTCTATTCGGTAAGAGGAATTTGTAGGATAAGAACCGCCCCACCCGACTGTTAGCTAGCAGAATCAATGGCTCCCATAAATCCTACATATTCCTAGAGCAAAATAAATTCTCCGAAAGAATACATCATATATTTCGATGATTTTAAGTTTTAATAACGAAGAAATTCCACAGTTCATTACAAATGACATAAACATTGCGACATGGCCAATCAATTAAATTAATATAACTTAAGATATCACATTTTTTTACAAATTCTGTAACAGATAGGTTCGAAATGATTTTGCATTTCAATTTACATCATAAAATATCGAGACATTTCAATAATTAATAATTGTAGCAAAATAGCATTAAAAATTAATAAAAATTTAATATATACCTTTTAGGACTAGCTTATTAACTTGATGTTATTCTTAACACTCCGTCATGTACATGTATCTGGCCAGATATTTTACGAATTTAACTGTGATTTAAATATATGTATTTCTAATTTGGCTAGGGGTTTGAGTCTCCAGGTACCCTCTACAAATATTTTTAGGTATCGTTTTATGAAAAAACACATTAAAAAAAAAAAACACAAACTAAATTTATGTGGATTTTTCATCTATACATCGTATACGTAGCGCATGTGTCTGGCCAGATACACACACATTTTGTATGAAGAGTACTGTACTTTATTGGTATTTTTTATTTTTCTCTGCGTTTGTTTACTCAAATCGAAATGAGAAAGGATCGTTCTCGTCCTGTTTTGTCATCGTTATTTGGATTCCACGAAAATTTGGTATCAATTTGCAGCTACGTGTGTGAACCTACTTTCGACCGTTCATTATACGAAACATTGTGAAGGGGAAGCAGTGAAACCCGAAGCAATTTTGTTTTACAATGAAAATAAAGCTGGCGTAGATTTTATGGACCAAATGGTTACATATTTTATGTAAGTCGAGAAGAATATTCAATAATTTTCCTTACATTTTTCCTTCGAATTGAATAAGAATCATTATATTTTTAAACGAGGAATTTGCTGTTTGTACAATTTTAATTTTCAATTTATTTTTTGTTTTAATTTAATTTATTTTTACTTTTGACGTCAAGAAAATAAAATTTATTATTTTGACAAAAATATTTCAACAAGGCATTCACTAATTTATTCAAACATTGAAACCTCTCATAGAAATAAATTATTACAGGAAAAAATTAGTCCTTTAAGTGAAATCGATGCTGTCAAAAATTTTGATGAAATATGTAATCATGTATCAGGATGATCATGTTATAAAATTATTGCGTGTTTATATATGAGATCATATTTGAAAATTTGTCATATATACAATCATATATACAAATTGTTTTCATATATGAAATCATATATGCTAAACATCTTATATATAGTTGCATACATGACATAATACTTAAAGAATTTTATCATATATGTGTCCATATATTACCAAAACTTCTATGTATGAGCCCATATTTACCATATATACTTTCATATATATTGATATATAATCATACATGAGTCATATATAAAAATATATAATCGTTTTTAGCTGGGCATCAATAAAAATAGTGCTAGAAGAAATTTTCTCACTATGTTAGCTGATACATTGGTTCTTCCAAATATTGAAAACCGAATGAACAACATTCACATCATCAAACAGTTCAACACTCGTTTGGCCATGGAATCGTATTTTGGAAGACCACTAAATGTAAGTTTGATTGATATAACATTTGCCCTTCATTACATCTCATTTTCCTCGTTTTTCTTTTTCATTTCAGTTTCCAGTAGTAGTTCCTAGCTCAAGTTATGCTGATACTCTACAAAAGAGAAAATGTTTTCAGCTTTGTACATTTTTTTGTTCCAAGTGCTCGAATCCGGTATGCCTACAACATTCGTAATCAGAGTATACATGTTTTAGTTGCTTACCTGAAGCTGTGTAAGACTTTTTTAAGTTAGAATTAATTAAAACTTACTTTATAGCTACTAAATTTAATTGAAATGAACTTTATAACAACAATTTTTTTGAAATTAAACACAAAAATAAAATTTTTATTGTTTTATTTCTCATTAAATTTTTTTTTTTTTTCGAAAAAATAGAAAATATATATCTGCCTGGCGTGATAATAATATAACAATGTAATATTATCACTAAAATAGCATAATTTTCATATAAATGTACTGAAATACATAGTGTATCTGGCCAGATACATGCGCTGCGTACGTGACTATCGGCATATGTGCATGACAGAGGGTTAAATATACTCAATATCCTGTATTTTAAATTTAACATATATAAATAATAATTACGCTTAATACTTTTTATTTAAATTGTAAAATTAATTTTTGTATATTTTTCAACTTAATATTTCAAAAATGTTTACCAACCAGTTTTAAATTTCTAAAAATTTTAATATTTACTTCTGAATTTCTTGTAGTTAAAAATTTTCATAATAAAATATTCATTGCTTAAAAAATTTTAATTTTTCATTTTTTAAATTTTCAATTCTAGAATTTCTGTTAATTTAAATATTAATTTTTATAATATTTAAAATTTTAAATTTTTCAAATTTCTTTGGTAGTAATATTTTTTAAAAACCCTAGAGTAAAGCGAACCGGTTCAAAACTGGTCACGTGACAGGTTCTCAGGGCTAGCGACCGGTCCCAGGAACCCGTCACTTTTACATGGGGTTGACATTGGAGGTGTCTAATTAGCCCCTTGGGACAGGTCACAGGATAGGTCCTAGGACTGGTCCAAAAGGACAGGTTCAGGGTCGATTAATATATTAAAAATTTTATAAAAAGTTACAGTCTTCAACGCTAACCACTCAGCCACGGATTGTTATTGCGTGCGAGTTGCTAATTGCACACTTAACAATCATGTTATAAGTTGACTCTCAACTGATAAATAGTTAGTGTCTTTGTGTCAACTGGTTCTTCATTGGAACTTTGGTGACGAGTTAGGTGTCAATTGGTACTCAATTGGTATTGAGGAACCGGTCCATTAATGCAATTGCCGCAAATTTTCCGCAGGGAATGTTAACAAATATAATTTAAATATTCAGAATATTTAAACATTTAATTTCTTTGCTATGAAAATTTTAATATTTTAAAATTAATATCATATATTCTAAAAGCAATTTGAAAAAAATTATAAATGTAAAAAAATATGTTTGGTAAAATTTCTTTAGAAATTATACAAACTAAATATTTAAATATGTTGAAAATATAAATATGTTAATATTTTTACTTTTAATATTTTGATAACTATTTTATTTGAAATATGTTGGGAGTTTTCATTTCAAATTATGTGTTATTCAGCAATTTTTCTACTAATTTGGTAGTAATTTTAAACCCTGGGTAAAACTACATAATTCATTTTTACTACTTTTCAGGAGACCGTTTTAAGATTTAAAACTGAAATTAAAGGTCATAGGTATACCATTTTAAATTACCTTTCATGTAAATATATCCGCAATTCGTATGAAAAACATTTGATATATTTTTGGAACCGATATGTTCACTGATTATCGAATAATATAGCAATAAAGAAATTGTTTTGTTTTTATTTTTATAAAATTTATATTTTGTTTAAATAATATCTCAAGTTATACATTTTTTCCAAAATTGAATTTAAAAATGTGTTATGAATATGTTGAATTATGTACTTATTCCATTTCCAAAATATTATACAGGTATGTGATGAAAACCGATCGTTTTCAAATCGAATCGGTTTGAAAAGTTGTGATGAATTTCGATCGATTTTAAAAATAATTTTTCAACAATGATCTATTTTTCGTTAAGAATATACAAGCTCATGTGAAAAATAACAATTAATTTTAAAAAAATATAAAAAATTATGTTATACAATCTTATAGAAAGTGATTTAAATATAATTTTTATCAATAATAAAAACGAAAATATAAGTACATTACACATTTTTTCGATTTAAAATCGATTCGTTTTCGAAATTGTTTTCCATTACATACCTGATAAAAATAAAATGTATGTCTTAAAAAAGTAGAAAATATGGAAAAATAGCATATGTTATTTTATACATTTTTTTACATTTCGAAAAAAAATTAAAATCAACTGAATTATGTTGTTTTTCAGACTACTATCTCCTTAAGTAATGAACAGATTTCTCTAAAAAATTTACACAATATGTAATGGAATACAACAATTCTAAAAATTAAAAATAATAAATTAAAAAAAAACAACATAACTCAAGTTATGTAGTTTTTCCTTTTGGCCACAGATATGTACATAATTTTAACTATTATGGATTTTATTTTTCAATAAATATTAAAAAATTATTTTTAAATAAAAAAATTGCCTTCAATTAACAGAAATATGTTAATTGAAGGCAAATAATTATTAATAAGGAAAAAAAAATAAATAAAAATTGCACATAATAAGTTCCGTTTATGAAATTCGACATAAAAAATTGTAATAATTAAGACCTTGAGTGAATCCGTTTACTGTTTATTTACGCGTAATTGTAGATATAAAGTTTTACAATTATCGACACACTTTATTAATGCATGAATATGGATGCAATTTATTAGTAATTTCAAATCACAAATTTATAATATATTTAATTAATTAAAACAGGAATTAATTAGTGAAGAATGCTAATTGTCATTATTTTAAAAACGCCGTAATAATTGTAAAGCCTTACTATATATATATATATACCAATATATAATATATTGAATATATTTGATACGAAATAATTTATAAAAATAAAATATGGCAATAATGAATCTGCTGCAATGAATATCCCAGTAAATTCCTAATTTATTCAAAAAATATGATGCACACTTCATAAATTTTCGAAATTACGGTTTATGGGCTTAGAACTACATGATCAGGTATATCCAGTCTGACTGAGAAATCCGTGCGCCAGAAAAAAAGTTTTATTTTTTTCGACCTTACAATAATAATTCTAGGTTTATTTAGGAAACATTCCCTTATGTTAATATTACGCCTATATAAAGAACACATAATTTTGTTTAATTCAGTCAGTTTATTTACGCTTCGTTTCTAGTTATTCGCTAAAATAAAATCTCTTCATAATGGAGTTAACAATTTTTGTTATGGCCTCAATTGTATTTGTGTGGATCCTAAATCGTTGGTATATGAGAGATTATGTACGCCTGGCATATAAAGCAGCATCAAATAAATGGCATACTTTCTTCTGTTGGGGTGAATTTATAAGACCAAATAGTAAGAGAACAAAAATTTTTAAATTATAAAATTGTATTTAAAATTCCAAAAAGTATAATAAGTGTTGAAAACGATTCACGTATGCAACACTGCGTGTTCAAATCATAACGAAAGTCGGTACCTAATTATCAACAGGTTGAAACCATTTCGGTATAAAATTATTAAATTACATTATGTTCTCTATTAAATTTGTTAACGAATGGTATCAAATGTGACCACAACCGTGATGGATTTTAATTCGAATTTTTTCCCTCAGTGTGATATCTTCCTAAATTAGTCAAATTAAAGAAACTTCAAAAAAGGAATAAGGAAGTTTGCTGAAAATTGTTTCTATAGAATTTGCAAACTTGAATAACTTGAACATGAATATAAAATTTACTGTTTTCCCGGAAAAATTATGATCGTCTTCTTTAATATTATTCAAATCACCTTATTAAGGACTTTACTTATATTACTATTTTCAGATGTAATTAACTACACGAGTGATCTTTTCAAAAAATATGGTTCTAACTATGTAATGTGGATGGGACCATTACCGATTTTCGTAACAACTGATCCCGAGACAATTAAGGATATTTTCATATCTAAAAATTGTGTTAATAAACCTTCAATATTATTGAATGGTATGACAAAAAACGTAGGCTTAGGTTTATTATCTGCAAATGGTATGTGAAAAAACTTTTAACTTAAAACAAAATCTAAAAATTTTTAATTATGTATTTTTTTTTTTAATTATTGAAACTTATAGAACCATTTTGGAATCGCCATCATAAAGTTATAATTAAATCATTTTCGAATAAAAATTTATTATCATTTTTGCCAATTTTTCATAAAGAAGTCAAGAGTATTATACAACAAATCGACAGTAGTATGGAAAAAGGAGAGAATATTGATATGTTCTTAATATTTCAGCAATTAACTATGAGAAATGCCACAAGTAAGATTTTACATAGTAACTAACTATTTTTAGAATCTTAAATAGTAAAATCCATATATGTATTTTGTTTAATTGTCGCTACAGAAACAATGTTAAAAAGGGAATTAGAACATACAAAGTTTAACTCAGCTATTATGACAGAGCATTTTAAAGGGTTAGTTCCACAATAATTATATACATACATGTACTTATGTCCATAGGTACAAACAAACATAAATATATAATGAATTTTAATTTAATGTTCTTATAGAGTTCTACATTATATTGCTGAGACTACTATTAGTTTTCCTATGAAAATAAATTGTATACATAAACTAGCTGAGTTCTTTATATACAAACGTGCCAAGCAAGGTATAGATACTTTTAGAAAACTTATAGATGAATCTTGGGATATTTTGCAAAGAAATGATACAACCGATTCCAGCTATTTGCCCGAAGTTAACAGTACATTAGATTATGTCTTAACTGGAATACGCCAAAATATGTTGAAGGTAGAAGAAATACAAGGTGAAATGATGCAACTCTTCTTTGCAGCATTTGAAACAACATCTACCACTTTATCTTTTGCAATCGCCTTGTTGGCCATGCACCCCGAATATCAGGAGAGAGCATATGACGAAATAGTAAGCATATTACCAGATAATGACGAGGAAGAAATTACATTGGAGCAACTGGACCAATTAACCTATTTGGAGATGGTATTAAATGAAACAATGCGAGTTTTACCCGTGGTACCGATGGTAGTACGAGAGATTCGTAATGAGAATCTCACTCTTAGTAATGGTTTGTCACTGGCGGTAGGTCAAAGAGTTTGTATTGACATTTTCAATTTGCATCGCTGTAAAGAAATATGGGGAGCTGAAGCAGATATATTTAATCCCGACAACTTTCTTCCTTCAAATGTCGCCACACGTCATCCGTATTCTTTTGTTCCGTTTACTAAAGGAAAGAGATTTTGTATCGGTAAGTTAATAGTCGAAATACTTATATAAGTTAAATTGTTTTTAACGTCTTACTAATATTATATTACAGGTTGGAGATATGCCCTATTGTTTTCAAAAGTTTCTTTGGCTAAACTCATCAAAAGGTACAAATTTACTACAGATGCCAACTATCAGAATTTTAGATTTGAAAATCATATAACACTTAAATTGTCAGAAGAACCACAGATACATTTGGAACGAAGAGAAATTAGCAAATAATTTATGAATTAGAAAAATTTTATTTTATGTATCTACATATGTACATTAGAATGTTCCGTTAAAAAAATGAGCAAAATAAAGAAAAGTGATTTAAAATTCTGAAATTTGTACATTTTATCAAAAAAAAAGTTTCAAGAAATGGGTTATAAAAACTATTAAATTTTTTTTCGCAAAGATTTCATTCCATAAGCGTTTATTTTAGCACATTATGGTAAAAATAATTTTATATATTATATATAGATACATATTACTTAACGAAGCACATTGGGTAATAGGGATCGAAAATTATTATTAATACAAAGAAAGGTGATATCAATATTTTAATGATCACGGTTTATTTCTTATATACTACACCACCATAGGTGGTTGAGGTATTATGTGTTTGTGCAGAAGTTGTAACGCAGAGAAAAAACCTTCGGACCCCCACCTTAAAGTATACCGTTCGACGCAGAATCACTTTCTGAGTCGATTTAACAATGTCCGTCCGTCTGGTCGTCTGGCTGGTCGCAATTATGAAGATAATTTGATGAAATTTCGTACATGTGCTTTTTTCAACACAAGGAATTTGGTTATGATCGGCCTATTATTTCACCTAGCCCCCATACAAATGTCCTCCCGGAATAGAGTTTTGACGCTAATAAATGCCTTAAAAATGGGAATATTTTAATGAAATTTAGCACCAATAAGTTTTAAATAAGCAAAAATCCGTCTGCCGAAGTTCAAGAAGATCGGTCCATAACTGACCATAGCTCCTCTCCTGAAAATCACTAACGCACAGTGTGCGATTCAAAAAATGAAATGGAAATAATTATGGAACTTCGGAACGGCTGCTCCGATTTTTATGAAATTTCACATGGTCATACCAGAGGTGTAGGTAAGTTTAAGTTTTGAGATTGGACCATATAGACTTACATGGAGCGAGCCCACAGGGTCCCAAATTTGGACACCTCGGGTATAAAATTTCTAAAAAACGATCCAGATACCTTACATCTGAACAGATTTCAAAGATTTTTAAATTGGAGGATTCTGCTAGTCGAGATCTACAAAAAAACATCGCCGTATGCATATATTATCTCTTTTAGTTTAAGAGATATTGAGCTTCAAAGATTAAAATTTTTACTTTTTAGCCTGCCTTGGTGAAGTTTTTTCGCTACAGCGGGTCCAAATTTCACCCGATTTTTTTTTTTCATTAACAACAAATAAAAAAATTGTGCGAAGAAAGAATTTTGAAAAAAAATATTTACGGAGTCAAAAGTTACCAGCATTTAAATTGAAACTTTCAAAAAAAGTTGAGTTTTTCCGGTTTTTTTGCGAAAAAAAGTGGTAACATTATTTTTCTATTATATACAAATTTTCTTAAGTAACATATATAGTATTTATATTATTTTGAAAGGTAACTAAACACAAATCAAACAATGCTTTAAAAAATCGAATTTTGCAAGAACCAGGGTTTCTGAAATTTTACCAATTTTTTCAACTAATTTCAAACTTTCGCTTTAATTTCTCAAATCGTAAAGCTGGAATCAAAAAGGATTTTTACTTAGTCTAAAGTGTTTTAATTTCTTTCGCAGTAGAAATTTTTGATCCTCGTTATCAGTTGAAAAGATATAGCAGAAAACGTAAAAAATCCCATTTTTGGAAATTTTTTAAAGTTTTTTAGGAATTACGGGATTTTTGTAGACAAATCTAAAAATGTGAATGGTGCCTTAAATTGAGCACCAAAAAGTCTACTTATGTGTGAAATTTCATTCAAAAATATTCACTAACAAGAATTTTATTGCATAATTAAAAATGAAAAATATGCAAAAAATCAAAAAACCTTCTCAGTGTTTTTTGCAAAAAGTCTTCAACAAATTTTAGTATTTTAAAAATTGTTGCACATACTTAAAAAGAAGACAAATTTTCCTAAACATTGATGTACAACAATTGTATATTGGTATTTTTGCGTTTGCAATTAAAGGATTATAAATTTATGGTTTCAAGTAATATGTCCAATTTTACTCATGTTAATGTGTATGGTAATGCCGCTCGTATGGCGTAACAAGAATTATTTTAATAAAGCTTAATATTTTAATTTTTTCAGCATAGTGCTAAATTCATATCCATCTATTGGATTCGTCAGACAGATAAAAGATACTTATTATATATTATTGTTTAGGAAAATTTGTCTTCTTTTTAAATATGTAAAAAAAAAAATTTAAATACCAAAATTTGTTGAAGACTTTTTGCAAAAAACACTGAGAAGGCATGGATTTGTGATTTTTTGCATATTTTTAATTTTTAATTATGCAATAAAATTCTTGTTAGTGAATATTTTTGAATGAAATTTCACATATAAGTAGATTTTTTGGTGCTTAATTTAAAGCACCATTCACCCGTAATTCCTAAAAAACTTTAAAAAATTTCCAAAAATGTGATTTTTTACGTTTTCTGCTATATCTTTCCAACCGATAATGGGGAGCAAAAATTTCTATTGCGAAAGAAATTAAAACACTTTAGACTAAGCAAAAAGTATAACTCTTTTTTGATTCCAGCTTTGCGATTTGAGAAATTAAAGCGAAAGTTCGAAATTAGTTGAAAAAATTGGTCAAATTTGGGAAACCCTGGTTCTCGCAAAATTCGACTTTTAAAAGCATTTTTTCCTTTAGAGTATTTTGTGTTTAGTTATCTTTCAGTAAAATATAAATATCATATATGTTACTTAAGAAAATTTTTATATAACAGAAAAATATTGTTACCACTTTTTTTGCAAAAAAACGGGAAAAAATCAACTTTTTTTAAAAGTTTCAATTTAAATGCTTATAACTTTTGACTCCGTAAATATTTTTTCGAAATTCTTTCTTCGCACAATTTTTATATTTGTTATTAATGAAATTCACAAAGACAGGCTAAAAAGTAAAAATTTCAATATATCTTAAACTAAAAGAGACAATATATGCATGCGACGATGTTTTTTGTAGATCTTGACTAGCAGAACCCTCCCAAAATCTTTGAAATCGGTTCAGATATTAGGAATCAGAGTCGTTTTTAATAAATTTTATACCCGAGGTGTCCAACTTTGGGACCCTGTGAACTCTCCCCCTGGAGGTCTATATGGTCCAAGCTCAAAACTTAAACTTGCCTACACCTCTACTATCACCATATGAAATTTCATAGAAATCGGAAGAGCCGTTCCAAAGTTCCATAATTATTTCCATTTCATTTTTTAAATCGCACACTGTGCGCCACTTTTGACTCATGTTACCCCAACGTGCAACGATTTGAAGATAGAAATAGATCTTCAAATTATGTTATAATAAGAAATTTGTAACATTAATATCTTCATCAACTTCAGTACCGAAGCTGAGATAAGCATTAATGTAAAAATTTCTTTGAATTTTAATAAGGTTTTTCCCATCATTTTTCCTTACATTATATATACTATTTTTAGGAATTGTATATTTTTATAATTCAAATATGTTAACATTTGCTGCAATACTTACAGCCTGTTTTTATAAAACGAACGAATTTGTCTACGAACAATTCGTTTGTAGACGAATACGTAAGAAATTTGGTTTTTATAACTTGCACGGGTTCGTTCTTTTCAAATTACGTTTTTACGTTTAAAAATATTATTCTTTTTTTTTTTTGTTTATAAAATATTTGGCTTTTGTAAAAAAAATTATTTGTACTATATCACATATCGTAAATTGTTGGCCAATATTTAACAAATTTCGTGCTGCGATTCATTCTAAACACCAGCACGATATATGTAACGTACGCAAAATTTAAATATTTAGCAAGTTGAAGGCATTCGTCCATCTGGCAGTCTGTGTCTGTGAAACAAATTTCTCAATTTTGATAATATACCCACATGGATAATTCTTCAATTTGGCGCAAATAATTATTTTAGCGCATGGATTGAAATTGGTTATTTTAGACGCATTATTATTTTTAGAGCTTATATGAATATCTTTCCGGTATTGAGCACTTACCTCAAATATTACGCTGTTTAAATGAAATCTGTCACAAATAACTATTATATAAACATATATAATATTGTTATTGAAATACTACTTGACACAAATTAGTTTTTTGTAAACCAAAAGTGCAGTAACAGTTTCCACATCTGAAAAATCACATTGAAGTTAAGCATATTTCATTTTAATAGTCCAAAATTTGCCACAAGTCCCACGAAATTTTTTTTTTTTTTTTTTTTTTTATTTTTACTTGTTTTATTCCCATAATTTTTCCCGATCTTACATCCATCATATATACACTTTGTTTGTAGTAAAACTACAGTAAGTTGTTTTCAATTTTGGACTGATTTTAAAATTATTCACCCCTATTCTGCATTTCGATTACGTTCCCGCATTCAGTTACGCACAAATCGAAAAATGGTATTCCAACCAAAAACTGAATCGAAAGAAAAAGAAGAAGACAAGGTTTCGCTATTTTACTATGAAACGCATGAAATAGGAACAGAAAACAATTGAAAACTTGTAAGAATTTTATGAAAAATTTAATTTAGTGCAAAAAAACAGTGATAAATTTAAATTAAAAACATAAATTTAATAAAAAACATAAACTAAATAAAAAAAAAACATAAATTAAATAAAAAAAAAACATAAATTAAATAAAAAAAAAACAACTAAAGTACCAAAAAAAAAAAAAAAAAGTTCCAGTGTGAAGAATCCTGTAGAACTTGAGGTGATATTTTATTTTTTTTATTGATATATGCGCAAGAAAAATAAAGTATTTGCTTTAATTTTCAGAAGAAATGGATTCGATAGCAGCAGCTTTGTTGTTGGAAGAGGAGAACAACGCGCTCCGGAATACAGATTTAAGACTTGAGAAGCGGAAATTGAGAGACAGTTGTAATCCATTCGAGATGAGTGATCAATTGTAAAATATTTGTTTTATTTGTTACTTTATGAAATAATTATTTAACTCTTACAGATTCAAAAAAAAACTTTCGGCTAAATAAAGATGCGTTTAAGTATGTATTAGACACTTTCACACAAGATGCGCGTTCAAATACGTTAACATCTTTATCACCGCTTAATCGTGTAGTAGCTGCTTTGAGATTCTTCGCTGAAGGAAGCTATCAGCACGGAGTTGGTGCAGATTGTACCGTTGGAATGGCTCAATCCACAGTGTCAAAGTCAATATCTTCTTTCCTTGACATTATGGAGTCAAAACTTTGTTCTCAGTGGATAAAATTTGAACAGAAGGCCGGCTTTCCAGGTGTCACTATGTGTGTTGACGGAACACATATAAAAATTATAAAACCCTCCGAAGAGGCGTTTCTTTATTATAACAGAAAAGGGGTTTTTAGCATCAATGCCATGGTGGTGAGTATTTATTTGTAACAATTATAGAGCTAGTAAATTTAATTTATATTTTTAGGTGTGCGACAATAAAATGCGCATAAATTGCATTGACGCAAGATACCCTGGATGCAACCACGATGCGCATATATGGAGTT
Source organism: Protophormia terraenovae (assembly GCA_951394005.1). NCBI lineage: Eukaryota > Metazoa > Arthropoda > Insecta > Diptera > Calliphoridae > Protophormia > Protophormia terraenovae. The sequence goes on along the minus strand of OX596077.1, from coordinate 38,837,264 downwards.
TAAGTAAGGCCAGGTTGCAATTGGAACGGAAATTTCAGAGGGGAGAAAGAAATACTTGGCTATTAGGTAATTCTTTGCGTTAAACTGTATGTGTAGTTTTGAGATAGTAATTTTTCTTTTTTTAAAAGGTGATGCGGGATATCCCCTGGAACCCTGGCTAATGACTCCATATCGCTCTACAAATGAAGGCAGTCAGGAAAGTAACTACAACATACGGCATTCAAAGACGAGAAACATTGTGGAAAGGACGATTGGGGTTTTAAAGAACCGATTTCGTTGTTTATTAGGTGCCCGAGAACTTCATTACACCCCGCAGAAAGCCGGTCAAATCATAAATGTTGTTTGTGCCCTCCACAACATTTGTATACACTACCGGGTAGAAGATTTAAACATGCAAGAATCGGAATTTGAAACTTCTCAAGAAGATGGAGAGGACGAAAGCAGCGACTCAGATTACGCATCTGTAGCACGTAGTATTCGCAATAACATACTTACCTCTTTTTAAAGTTTTCAAAATATTATGAGTTACATCAATAAAAATAACTATTGTTTAATAATTTCTTTATTCATTTAATGTTTAATATAAAAAATAAGGCATATTCAGGTAATTTCATGTTAAGTTAAATATATAAACATAAATAAAAGTTAAATGTATCTTATTCTATTTTAAAATAAAAATAACACAGTAATATAAAAATAACACAGTAATATAAAAATAACACAGTAATATAAAAATAACACAGTAATATAAAAATAACACAGTAATATAACGATCACTAATCGGAATCCAAATCAATCGATGGGTGCTCTAGTTTTAACATTTGCAGTTTGATTTCAACCTTTTTTTTTAGCAATTCCTCTTTTACCATATTGTGCCTCCGTTGTTCTTCATGCTTCGCTGTAATGTCAGTCATTTTTTCCACAGATCGATTAATACGCCGTAAATGTGTTGACATCTCGTCATACCTTTTTGTAATGGATTCATTAAATTTCTTTACGTCACTGTAAAATTCCTTTTGGGCAGTTATTTGCTCTTTTAGCAATGACGAAGTGCTTTCTTTTGCACTCTGCTGCTGACGTCTCCTTGAAGTGGTAGCTACAACGGCGGGGTCTTCTGAACGAGCAGAAATATCCATTTCGGAAGGTTGCGTATCTTCCAATATTTCAGTGGCCACTCCAAAGTCCATAACTCCACTAATACCACTTGTGCTTGTTACCAGCCCCGTAAGCTGAATAACTTTTTCCTCAAGGGGACTAATACGTTGTAAGCGACAGCAGCCTCCTCCAGTACTCATCATTTCTTTTTTGTTAGTTGTCAGCTTCCGTTTTATGTAGCATTTCCAATCAATCCATACCTTAAAAAAATAAATTTTATATTGCACATATGTAACAAATTATTAAAGCCTCATACTTTTTTCCATGAAGTGGAATTTTTTGTTGGTGGCCCCAGTGCGTTCAGTGCTTTAGAAACTTCTTCCCAGAATGCCTGCACTTCTTCCTTGGAACGGCTATGGTATCCACAAGCAATGTCTTCTCTTGTTGCCATTAAATCTGCCAGCTTCTCGTACTGCTCTGGTGTTGTAGTTTTAGACCTGCAATAAATTAAATAAAACTTTAAAATTTATTAAAAGCAAATAAAATTTATAATTAACAAAATATTTATTGCACTTTATACTTACATTTTGTTTAAATTTCACTTTTTGTTAAAAATTTTAAAACTTTCAGTTATACAGAAACCAACTTAGATAAACGTAACTACGATCGAAATGCAGAATACATAAAATCGAAAAGAAACATTTGAAACGAAACGAAACGGAATGCAGAATACCAAAGTTGCCAAACGGAGAAAATTACGATTCGAATCGAAATGCAGAATAGGGGTGATTATAGCGGAATTTTCAATATTAGCAAATGAAAATATTCTTTAAATTGTGAAATTATATGTAAACTGACCAAAAATATGATAGCTTTATGCCCTTTTATTATTAAAATTTCCTTAACGAATAAAATTTTTTGTTCGTTTGTTTTTGGCTTTTTTTCGTTTCAATTCTTGTTATAAAAACCAAATTTTAAAATGAATCATTACGTATTCGTCTAGAAACATTGACATTCGTTTTATAAAAACGGAAATGAAAATACGTTCGTCATTTTGATGAAATGAATTCAATATTCGTTTTATAAAAACAGGCTGTTATTTTTAAGTAATATCTCAAACATTATACAGAGTAAAATTCATAAAGTTTTTAAATGTAATCATGATAGAATTAATAGCCTGTTTTTCTATGTCGAACGAATGCTTTCTTTCGCCTTCTAAGCGAACGAAAACTGATTTAGGTTTCTCTAACTCACTTATATGAGAACAATGAGTCGAACGACAAGTCGAAAGAAAACGTAAGTGTTTTCATATAAAATTGGGTTTCTGTATTTCGAGCAATAAGAACAAAAATGTCAAAATCAGTCACTTGCTATTTTGCTTTCGACTGGTTGAATTTTTTAAAGAAAAATAAAGGACATTGCAAATGTTCCTTAATCATGTTTATTATTAATTTTGATGTATTTGGTATCCATAAATGAAGATTTTGTGTCTAAAAAACAATTTCTAAAAAAACTCAAAAAAATTTTTGTTTTTTAATATTTTTTAATTATTTTAATTTTGTTTATTTACTTGGTTGTATATACGTTTAAACAATTTAGTAGTATTTTTAATATTTTTACGAAAAAAAGTTACTCTGAAAGAAAAATAAAACAAAAACAATAGGAAAAGACGTAATTTGCGGTCCACACGAGCTTTTTTCATGCTCGCACATTGGACAAAATGTTGTGCGCACATGCATTTGGATAGTGTGGACCCATAGTAAAATAATAAAGTACTCGCACATCTACAAAAACAAAAATTGCTTGTATTTTGTTAGTGTAAAACTACTGCCCACAATGTCAGAATGCTTTGAACGGAAAAATGAGAGAACGAAAGAGAGCAAGAGAAAAAAACTCAAAAAATATTTTACATGTGAATACAAAAACAATTTGACAGTACCGCGAGGTTTGCCAATGAAAAAATTGTAAAACAGCTGGTCTTACGAGTATACTTTATTATTATACTATGGTGTGGACCCAAGTTGTTTTTGTTCGCACACCGTTGTTCGCACAATTGTTCGAGCAACCATGTCTGCCATAAAACGTCATTTTGTACGCGGAAGTAGAGGCGCTGCATTTAAAAGTATCGAAGCGACACGGTCGGCAAACAAAAAATTATGATTTGTTCGACAAATGTTCTGCCCACTGAAAACAAAATGAATATAAGATATTACACCCTTTTGTGAACATAATGTGATCCTATCCAATGTTAATATGATCATAACAATTATATGTGTTGGTTCTCACAACCATAATGCATTAATATAATATGATCCATATGTTAAATTTTATAATACCCCCAATCATAATACTATGCATACAGTTTTTATTTACTTTTATTATTATTATTATTTTTTTTTTTTTTTTAATTTGCGAACAGAAAATTACTTAAAAAACAAATACCACAGCCTTCACTGGACGATTACGTTCAAGAAAATTCATCTTCATTATGCTCCACATTCACACACCTAAAAGAAATATTAATAGAAATACATTTTTTTATTATTATTCTTTTATACATATATACACACATATATACATATGAATTATTGATATTTATTCTACTCATCGGAAAATATTTCCAATTTGAATTTTTGATGCTTTGATGTTTCAGCTTTTCCTTGTAAAAATCGAACATTGATTGCGGCATCTGTACAAAATTTTGATTAAAAAATGTTATAATTATATGAACTTTTTTTTAAATTTTCTTCACTTTACGTCCGTCACATTTAAGATTTCATTACCGAATGAGTAAATTATTTTGAAAGAGAGACAATAATAAAGACAAGAATATTATTGTCACCCCTAACATTAAAATACTACATACAAATATTTAAGTGAAATAATATATTACTATGAAACATATTATTCTTTTAGTACAGCGTCGTTGTTCAACAATATAATTTTTGTTATAACAATTTTCAATACACTAGTTATACTTATGTATGAATATACAAAAAGAAATTTGAAAATTCAAACTATTTTGTTGTAGGAAACATAACAAACCTTTTCGATAGTGACAACCATATTATTATAAAGTACCATACGTTAAAATGATCAGAACAAAAATTAATTGATTGAGCTTAGTCTAAAACATAATAATTTTATTGTGTTAGCCACATAAACTACTTAGGAACATCACTTAATTGTCGCGATCATTTAGGAACTATGTTTTTTCTTTGCGTGAAGCGTAGGAAATACAAAAACCCAAAATTATTCGAATTCGTTCGACTTGCTTTCGTTCGCTCTGATTTTCGTTCGACATAGAGAAACAGGTTATAAGTTTTTAAACGTAAAACCATTTTTTTTAGAACTTAAATATAGTTTCGCCATTAAGTGGAATCACACTGTGGGGTGAGTGCGGCTAAAAATAAAAAAAAAAAAAATATTTTCACAATTTTAAAAAATTTGTAATGCATTTCTATTAAGGTCATTCTAAGCGATACTACTCAAAAACAATTTTTGAAAAATATTTATTTTTACAAAAGTTATAGACCTTCAAAGTTGAAAGTTTTTGGTAATGATGTAAAATGCAATGAAAAACCCTTCAAAAATACAAGTAGAAAAATGGATTTATTTTATAAAAATCTTCGACAAAACTGTTTAATTTTACATAAAATGCATAGTATGATATTACTAAAGTATGCACGCAGAGAAAAAACATGGTTACAGCATGATCACCACAACTATTCAATGATTATATAGCCGTTTTTCATTGATTTAAATATACTGTGTTCATGATAGCAACGTTTATGATTCTGTTTAATCATTTAATGATTACCCACAATCAAAATTTTAATATGGTTCACTGAATTATAATATGTATTTAAATATGTTTATATGGAATCATATTTATGAATAAATCCAATCATTTAGTCAATTCTACAACAATTTAGTTAATTACATAACCATTCATTTCATTTTACAAATTTGGTTAATTCTACAACCATTAAGCCATTAACTTTTAATGCCTTTTGAATACACATTTTTGTGTATCAGTCCAGTAGTTATAATTCTCATTTAGTTTATATATAAACAAATATAAATTGTCAAGTTTTGTTTTTATTCAGTATGATGAATGTACCACATATCGTGGTACAAATGAATATAAATATGAAAATATTTGATCATATGTATGATAAAATGGGACTGTATATATGATGAAATTATTTTATATATATGATGAAATTAGTTTATATATATGATAACATGGAATTATTAAATGATAAAAACATGATGAAATTGAAAGCAATACTTAAGAAAAGGTTATAAAACTTACTAAAAGTTATTAATAAGGTTATGAACCTTACTAATAAATTATAAATTGGAATCATAATAATGATTACGTACAAATATACTTATTGTAACCTGGAATCATATATTACAATCATAGTATGTTGCTCTTAGTTTATGGTCGCAGGAACCATATTTTTTCTTTGCGTGTGGTGACATGACTTTTTTCATGATTTATTTGTCGTGGATTCTTTGTCATTGCTATTAAGGTAAACAAGAGAAATTAATAACAATTTTATATAACTTTCAACTTTAGAGAGAGAGAGAGATTAAAAAACCAGGGTTTGATTTTAATACTATATTTATCACATTTTGCAATAAATATCTGCTGCTAGCAAAAAAAAATACTAAAAATATTTTTACCGTTTCATTTTTGCTTATAATTGCAACTAAAATTATTTTTCTATTTTGCGGTATAGTCAATAAAAATTGCAGCGTTTTCGTATTCATAGAAGAAATTTTAGTAGCAACAAAATTACTTAAATAAAAATACTAAAAAAAAACTATAGTTGCAAAATCAAAACAAAGAAAATTTGCTAAAAATTGTTTGCATCACACGAAGAAAAATTGTTTGTATGCTATACAGTGGTGGCCACGAATTTAAGACACGACATGTAACGAACTAAGTTGTGATAATTATTACAACCCTGCAATATAAAATTAGATTTTGTTAATTTTTCAGTGTACCCTGTAATGTTAAGACCAATTACCGTTATTTGGTTTTGTTTGTGTATACATTTTGTTGCTGTTTTTATTATATTTTCGTAAAAACGTGCTTTTGAAGCTGGTCACGAATTTAAAACATATAAGAAATATTTGGTTTTTAAGTGATTTTTTGGTGTTTTTTGAAGCTAAAAGGTAAGTAATGAATGTTTTATACCATTTAATGTTAGAATACATCAAAATATTTAGTTAGAAATGGCCAGAGGTACTTGGAGTTCGGATGCCGAGCGAAAATTGATCCAACAAATGAATACTGATGGAAAAACAGTAATGGAAATTTCCAAGCTACTAAAATGTTCCAGATCCAAGATTTACAATGCACTGGAACACATCAAGCAACATGGCACTACCAAAAATGTCAAATAGCACCCTAGAGCCCGAAAAACTACACCCAGGGAGGATAGCTTAATTTATAAATCAGCTGCTAAAGATCCTTTCAAGAGCTCAAGTAAAATTAAAAATGAGATTTCATCGGATTTTGGTATTAATATATCGTCCAGGGCAATAAGAAGACGTCTGAATGAGAAGAACTTACGTGGGTGTATTGCACAACGTAAACCACTTGTGTCAAAAAAAAATATTAAATCCCGACTAGCGTTTTCAAGAGAAAATCTCAATAAGCCGATGACATTTTGGAAAAATATACTTTGGAGCGACGAGTCGAAGTTTTGTCGCTTTGGTTCTGATGGAAAACAGTACGTATGGCGTCCTCCAAACCTGGAGCATCACCCAAAGTACACCCTTAAAACGGTTAAGCATGGTGGTGGAAATGTCATGGTGTGGGCAGCATTTTCCTGGCATTGTGTAGGTCCCATTCAGAAGATTATCAATAAAATGGACCAGCATATTTACAAAAACATACTGACAAGCATCATGATACCATTCGCTGAAGACAACATGCCTCTAATGTGGAAATTTATGCATGATAATGACCCTAAGCACACTTCACGCCTAGTGAAGAGTTGCTTAGAGGAAAATAATATCACAGTTCTGAAATGGCCAGCTCAATCCCCGGATCTCAATCCAATTGAGAACTTGCGGAATGATGTTGAGGAGCATGTACGAGCAGTAAAGCCAAAAAATTTGACTGATTTATGGGAAGAAATTCAAAAGGCTTGGTATGCCATTCCAAAGGAGCGCTGTATGGCCTTAGTTGAAAGTTTACCCAGGAGATGCGCTGCTGTGATTCAAAATAAAGGATTTCCCACCAAATACTAATATTGTTTTATGAAGCTGAGCTTTACTTTTGTGAATTAACTTTTATTTTGCCTATGTCCTAAATTCATGACCAGGCTTAAACTTGTATTAATCTGTATAATATGTAAATAAAAATTGGAAACTAAATATAGGTAACAAACTATTGTTGATTTTTTTTCATAACATTACTAGGATCTTTAAAAAATAACATGGATCTAAAATTTGTTCGATAAGATGTAAAAATTATCAGAAATATATAAGTGAAATGTCGTGTCTTAAATTCGTGGCCACCACTGTATGTGTCAGAAAAAATTATGTCTACGAGACTAAAACACGAATTTTTAGTTTTTTTGATGAGCAATATTTTCTGTTTGCTGATAAAAATTGCAAAGACGATTTACATTGTTACTAAAAATTTGAAGGTATATTTATAATAATTTTAGTTGCCGTGTGTAGTTAAAATAAAACGGTTTAATATTTATTGCATAGTCATAAGGAGAAGAAATTTTGCTGGCGCATAATATTTAAACGCTGAAAAAAAAACTATAAAAAAAATTTATTTTTTATATTTTAATATGTTATTACCATAAGTCTGAACTTTCAAAAAATATAGGTCTCTTTTGCAGTGTCTTGCATTTTCTATAAGTTTTATCACATTTTCAGTGTAAAGTCAGGTGCAAAATTTGAGATATTTTTGTTATTTGGCTTAATCATTGAAATTACAATACGGCCTACATATGAGTATATAGATGTAAGAAAAATGTTGGAAGGCAAATCCAGAAGAGAGCTTGGATAAATAAACGATTAAAAACTAAATTTAATTTTGGGTAAAATAAAAAAAGTTTGTTAAATATACTACAGAAGTAAAGATGAGTTTAAAAAATAACAATTTTCGGCTAAATAACAACGAACAACGTATTGGAAATGCATAATTTTTGTAAATATTTTTAACAAAAAACAAGCGCGAATGTTATATCCGACCCGGCCGAATCTATATACCCACCATCGTCTTTTTCAAATTTTACGTTATATGGGCGGTAAAGTGGGCAGCAAATTGGGCGGAACACACCCATTTTTTGTTTCCAAGTTTACATTGGTCCTTGAAATATTTGAACACAATTTCGTTGATTTTCACCTAAAATGGGAGGTTGGTGGTCTCACGCCAATTTTTTGTTTCCGAGTTTATATCGATACCCGAACTATACGTACAAAATTTCGTTGTCGTACATGCTTTTGTTGAAGAAATATCAGCAGAAAAGTATAAAATGGACACCCTGTGTTTCTAGTTTTTAGCCCATAACTTTTTTGTTTATTAACCGATTTTGCCCATTTTCAATACCAAACAAACCTTATATAAGATAAATATTTGTGCCAAATTTCGTCTTCCTACGTTGTCCCGAGCCCTATCCTGCTTTCAACAGACGGACAGACGGACGGACATAGCTAGATCGACTCAGAATCAAACCAGGACCCAGAAAATATATACTTTGTGGGGTCTTAGATGATTCCTTCGTCATGTTATACACGGAATGACAAAATCAATATACCCCCCATCTTTTTGATGGTGGGTATAATAATAAAATATATAATATATTTTTTGTTGTACGTCAAAAAATATTTAAATAAAACGAGTCGTCATGCATTCTAAATCCAATATTAGCAAAGTTTTACCGTAGTTTTAAATTATATGCAGGTTACAGCTTAAAAAAAATGTTTCAAAATACATATAAGGAGTGCGATCAAAAAAACATCTTAACACACGTTTTGCCTCATAACTTTTTCCGGAAGCAATATATAAAAATTTTTTTGATCTAGTTATCATTGAAAAATATACCAGTTATTATTTTTAATAACAACCATGTTGATTTGTTGTGAGTGATCCAAATGAGTGACGAAAAAGTGTTACAAATTATAAAAAAATTTCAAAAAAATCCAAATTGGTCCTACAAATAATTGGTCAAAAAATGAAAATTCTGCGACAAACCGTTTTTAAATGTTATTAAGCTGTATCAGGAGAATTCGACCATTGATAGGAAACATGGTTCAGGAAGAAAACGGGTCCACATGATATTGGGATGGTCAGCAAATTTTAAGAATATTGAAAAGAATTCCAAACATATCTGATAGAAAGCCGGGCTGCCTTAGCTCAGTGCTCAGACTATTTGGTGCGAAAATTTAAAGCTAATGCGGAGTTGAAAACATATAAATTCCAAAAATTTCCAAACAGGAATGCTGCAAAAAATTTAGAATCCAAGAATAGTACACGGAAATTAAAATAAAATTTCATACAAAAATACTCATGTTGTATAAAGAATGATGTAACGTATGTACTGACAGATTTTTCGCAGCTTCCGAGTCAAAATTTTTATATTGCTGATTGATGCTCAAGGAAATGTTGAAGATAAGTTTAGGACCGAAAAGCTGACGAAATTTCCTAAAGAATTCGTGCTGAGGCAAGATTTATGCAGTTGCGGCAAAAGAAGCAAGTCACTTGTTACAGTGGGCTCTATAAATACCTAAAAATACATCAAAGAATGTCTGCAAAAAAAAATTATTTTCCTTTTATAAGAGAGCACAATTTGTCCACATATTTTTGGTCCGATTTGGCATCATGTCAGTATGAGAGAAAGCTCTGGAGTGGTACCAAAGCAATAACATAGTTTTTGTAGCAGAGAGGTCAATCTTCTAAATTGTTCGGACCTAAGACCAGTGAAGAGATATTGGACATTTGTGAAAAGAGAATCGAAGAGGACAAAAGATTTGACCCAAAATATCAAAGATTTTGAAAGGAGATGGGCAGACTGTTCCAAAAAAGTGACTAAAACAAATCTCTAATGGAAAGATTGTCAAAAATGGTCTACGAGTTCATAAGTAGTAGACAGAAGTATAAAAGTTATACTTTTCTGTGATCTGTAGTATATTATCAATTAAATAAAAAACAATCAAAACTCTAAGATCAACCATTTCAGAATTATTGAATTTTATATATGTTAAGATTTTTTCGATTGAACTCCTTAATAAAGACCTGATATAACATCTTAATTGTTAAATGATCCAAAATAATCTATACAGAAAATAGATATATCATAGGATGATTTACGAAGAAATATATAGTTTTTTTTTTAACAATAAATAATAGGTCTTTTCGTTTGCATACTATTTTTACTAGTTTTACTATTTTTGCAAGTATTTTACTCGAAAAGCGTTTCTGTGCACACAAAAATAGTAAAAGTAGTAAACAATGCAAGAGAAAATATTTTTTCTTTTGCTATATTTTATTTGAATATTTTGTACGAGCAAAAGTAGTAAGGAATTTTTATTTTCAAATTTTAATGAGTTTTATTTTAAAACAGAACAATTAGGAAATATGTTTTATTTTTTAAACGTTTTTTATTGAAACCAGCGGTCAATTTTGAATGAAGTATTACAAATTTTGGATTTACGATTAATAATTTTATAAGGCTTACATGAACAAAATTGTATTGTGATACTTATTTATGCACATTTAAGGAGTTTTCGAAAAGACCGTGGTCAAGTATGGACTGATCCTTTTAAAATTTGTTACATTGACATGTATTTAAATAAAATGTGAGAATACTAAAATTTATTTTTCTATTTTCCGTTTTTTTACTAGTTTTGCTAGAATTTCAAACGAACAAACCTAATGTATTTTTCACAAATCGAGAAGATAATTTAATAAATATATCACAAGAAAGTGTTTCTGAGTAAGAATTACATAAAATAACAATCCGTTTTTATGTTGAATGTATTTCGCTTTTTGTATAAACATTATAGTTTAAAACAAGGTCTTAATTATTACAATTTTTATGTTGAATTTTTTAAATTGTAACTATTATATGCATTTTTTTTTTTTTTTTTTTTATTATTGATAATTATTTTCTTTCAATTAATATATTTTTATCGAAATAATAATAATTATGATTGAGAAAAATACTATACAGTCGAACACGGTTATAACGAACACCGGATATAACGAACTATGGCTATAGCGAACACTTTTCTTCTGTCCCAACATTTTCCATACAAATAAATACGTTTATAACGAACACGGTTATAGCGAACTTTTTTTATAACGAACACATTTTTATGGTCCCAACAAGAATTTTTCATACAAAAAACTACGTTTATAACGAACTCCCACAAAAACTTGTTTTAGATAAATAAAATTACACATTTCAAAAAAGTTCCAGAAAGTTAAAAACTAACAGAAATATCTTTTATTTGTTTCTATTTAAATTATTAGATAAATGGAAATAATTTTCATTAATTTCAATTTAAATTAAAGATGAATTTTACATTTATATAACATAGCTTTTTAACATAACATACATTTATCGAAAATAGCTAATAATAAAAGTGAAATTATTTGAGGATTAAATACTAAATATTAGAAAATCGCTATTCCTCAAAAAGTAAGTATCTCAAAACAAATTTAAAAACATCGGGTACAAAAGAAAACGTTGAATTAGTATAAAAAAAAAATAGTTATATACATTTCAATGATGAATGTAAAAAATATTTTTCCTGATATAGGTATTAATTATAAATATTTAAATATTAAAAAATATTATATGTAATTTAAAAATCATAAATACCGCCCATTTTTAAAAGAAAGAAATATGCTTTAATTCTAAATACTACTATTGTAATGAAATACGTGTATTTAATAGCAAAGATTTTTTGTGGAATTTTACGGATATAACGAACTACGTTTATAACGAACTAAATCTGTCGGTCCCTTCGAGTGCGTTATAACCGTGTTCGACTGTATATTATTTATAATAGTTATTTTTTAACTTTTTATTTAAAAATCATTTTTTAATATTTATTGAAAAATATAATCCATAATAGTTAAAATTATGTATAATTTTTAAATTCATGCATATTTTATTTGGGTATTTTTTCTTTGAAATTTGGTAAAAACAATATATGTATATTCAATTAGATTTATAATATCATGTGAGGCTTGAGATGATGAAATTTCAATGACATACGCAATTAATTAGTATAAAAAATTATTATTATAATTGTTATTAAATATATAACGAAGAATAATAATTATTTAAAATTTATATTTTATTTGTTCATCAATAATTATTTGAACTAATTTTTAAAATATTAGTTAAAAAATAGTAGTTATGAGTAACTTATATTTATATATTATTCAATAATTATTAAACATTTATTTTTTGTAATAACTCTTAAAAAGTGCCAATTTTTTGGATTTCGAAAGTTATGAAAATAATTATTTTGGGTTCTTGGTTTAAAATTGTTTTAATAACTAATAAGCAGGGAAACCACAATATGCTCTAAAAAACGCGAAAATATGCACTTAAAAACAAAGACTTTGTGTATTTTTTAAACAAAAGTATATTTTTCATTAAAATAAAGGATTTTATTAATATTTCAACGTTATAAAATAAGGCAAAACTGAAATTTATCAACCGCGTTGAAATTTGATTCCCCATTTTTGACTGTATCTTAAAAAACATTATTAATCTTCTATTTTCTTACCCATCCACTTCTGGACACTATTATTAGTTCAGAAATTATCATATCGATCACTGACCGCCAAAATATCGTAACCGACAACATTTTCGAAATTCGTGATTTGATGAAAATCTATAATTTAGAATCATTTAGCTCATTTGTCAAAATTTAATCAACGTATCAAGTGTCATTACAGATTTGAAGCGAAAGTAATTTTATCGTAAGTGACATTTTTCATACATATAACAATGTGTAAACAATAACAAAAATGCTTCTCCTGTAAAGTTTTGTTTTCTGCACTTACGACATTTTCGTGTTTAGGGCTCGATACTCAATTATAATATTCAATCTTGTTGCTACAAGGCAACCTTCTCAACGATAAAATGGTATCAACGTTAATTTTAAAATTATTATTATTAGTTTATTTATTTATTTATTTATTTATTTATTTATTTATTTATTTATTTATTTATTTATTTATTTATTTATTTATTTATTTATTTATTTATTTATTTATTTACTTATTTATTTATTTATTTATTTATTTATTTATTTATTTATTTATTTATTTATTTATTTATTTATTTACTTATTTATTTATTTATTTATTTATTTATTTATTTATTTATTTATTTATTTATTTATTTATTTATTTATTTATTTATTTATTTATTTATTTATTTATTTATTTATTTATTTATTTATTTATTTATTTATTTATTTATTTATTTATTTATTTATTTATTTATTTATTTATTTATTTATTTATTTATTTATTTATTTATTTATTTATTTATTTATTTATTTATTTATTTATTTATTTATTTATTTATTTATTTATTTATTTATTTATTTATTTATTTATTTATTTATTTATTTATTTATTTATTTATTTATTTATTTATTTATTTATTTATTTATTTATTTATTTATTTATTTATTTATTTATTTATTTATTTATTTATTTATTTATTTATTTATTTATTTATTTATTTATTTATTTATTTATTTATTTATTTATTTATTTATTTATTTATTTATTTATTTATTTATTTATTTATTTATTTATTTATTTATTTATTTATTTATTTATTTATTTATTTATTTATTTATTTATTTATTTATTTATTTATTTATTTATTTATTTATTTATTTATTTATTTATTTATTTATTTATTTATTTATTTATTTATTTATTTATTTATTTATTTATTTATTTATTTATTTATTTATTTATTTATTTATTTATTTATTTATTTATTTATTTATTTATTTATTTATTTATTTATTTATTTATTTATTTATTTATTTATTTATTTATTTATTTATTTATTTATTTATTTATTTATTTATTTATTTATTTATTTATTTATTTATTTATTTATTTATTTATTTATTTATTTGTTTATTTATTTATTTATTTATTTATTTATTTATTTATTTATTTATTTATTTTATTTTTTTCTCATTTCTTTATAAAATCAAATTTGAAAAACATTTCACGAGGTATAAAAAAAATATCCTTAAAATGTAAAAATATGCTCTAAAAGGGTCAAATATGACCTGAAAATAACAAGATATGCTATAAATATGCAATAAAAATCGCGTAATGCAAAAATATGCACAAACAAATCGATGCAAAAATGATTTATTTGTTCTGAAACGGATTATCAATGTATACATTCAACGTCCAGGAAAAAATTTGCAATTGCATATTTGTGGTTTCCCTGATAATAAATTAATTTGCATATAATTTTTTACTTAAAATTATTGAATTAATAAGTATTTTAATCAAAAATATTATTTGGAATTGAAATTTAAAATACGTTAAAAATCTCAAAATACATTATTTCATTTATACAAATTTATATAGTTTCATTCATCCGATTTGTAGAAAATCATACCAATTGTTATATATAATATTTCAAGCTGAATGAATTAATTTTTTTACGAAATTCCCGATTTTATCTATTTGGGAATCTAAAATTTGTATGGGAGGTGGGCTTGTCCATGGTCCAATTTTTTACAAATTTCGTACAGAAGATTATTTTATCAAAAAAAATTGTGTATTCCAAATTTCATTAATCTACGACAAGTGCTTCTATTTTTGGCCGCCCGTTATATGAAAACACTAAACTGTGCATAGTTGTTAGTTGCATATAGGAAATAATATAATTAAAACATAAACGGCTATGTAGTATCCTGATCCAAACATCGAAGAAAGTTGAAATATATATTAGAAGTTCAGTACTCTTTCATAATTTAAGGCATTTTTAAATGTAGCTTACAAAAACAAATTTTGGACCACTATAATGTATATTTTATTAAAAAAAACTTTAAATAACATTATGTTTATTTATAAATTATTGTTAATTTATCTTCGTTTTAAACGTAGTTGTGGTTCTTCTAATAATTTTAATGTTATATGATTCTCAAATTTAAAATCCTGGTAGTTGGCATCTGTAGTAAATTTGTACGTTTTGATGAGTTTAGCCAAAGAAACTTTTGAAAACAATAGGGCATATCTCCAACCTGTAATATAAAATTAGTAAAATGTTAAAAACAATGTCATAACTAATATACACAAGTTTTTCAACTTTTTACTTACCAATACAAAATCTCTGTCCTTTGGTAAATGGAATAAATGAAAACGGATGTTGTTTGGCGACATTGGAAGGCAGAAAGTTGTCGGGATTAAAAACATTCGCATCGGCACCCCAAATTTCGTTACTGCGATGCAAATTGAAAATGTCAATACAAACTATCTGACCTACAGCCAGTGACAAACCATTACTGAGAGTGAGATTCTCATTACGAATCTCTCGTACTACCATCGGTACCACGGGTATAATTCGCATTGTTTCATTTAATACCAACTCCAAATAGGTTAATTGATCCAATTGTTTCAATGTTATTTCTTCCTCATCATTATCTGGTAATATGCTTACTATTTCATTATACACCCGTTCCTGATATTCGGGATGCATAGCCAGCATGATGATTACAAATGATAATGTGGTAGATGTGGTTTCAAATGCTGCAAAAAAGAGTTGCATCATTTCACCTTGAATTTCTTCAACTTTCAGCATATTTTGGCGTATTCCAGTTAAGACAGAATCTAATGTACTGTTAACATCGGGCAAATAGCTGGAATCGGATGTATCATTTTTTTCCAAAATATCCCAAGATTCATCTATAAGTTTTCTAAATGTATCTAGACTTTGCTTTTCACGCTTGTATATAAAGATTTCAGCAAGTTTATGTATACAATTAATTTTCAAAAATAAATTAATACAAGTCTCAGCAGTATAATGGAAAATTCTATTTACAAATATTTAATTAAAATTCGTTATGTACATATTTAGCTACATATTTACATAACTACATATCGTTATAATGCAACTAACCCATTAAAATGCTCTGCCATAATAGCTGAGTTAAACTTTGTCTGGTCTAAGTCCCTTTTTAGCATTGTTTCTGTATTAAAATAGATAGATTTTACAATTAATGATCATAATAATATTTAAATATTTTAAAATCTTACTTGTCGTATTTCTTATTGTTAACAGCCGAAATATTAAAAACATATCAACATATTCTCCTTTTTCCATACTACTGTCGATTTTTTGTATAATACTATTGACTCCTTTATGAAAAATGGGCAAAAATGATAGCAAATTTTGTCTGCCAAAGGATTTGTTGATTATCTTACGATGACGACTCCAAATTGGTTCTATAAACTTTAATAAATTAATAAAAATACAAATAATCTAGTGAAATAAGTAAATTTTCGATCTGTGAATTTTATGAAGGGAAACGAATTTTGGCATTAGACCTTTTTTATGTAAATATTCAAATGACCCTGATCGATAAAAAAGTCAAAATTTTCCCCTATAAATGTATGCCACAAACTTCAATGTCAGTACTTGTTAACGATATACGTTCACTGTAATATTTTTATAGGAGAAGTTACAAACGAAATTTTAAAGTTGGACCAGTTTTATATGCATAGCTTTGCCTTAGTGCCTGATACATGCTGTTAAAGTCACCAATAATTACATATACACAGAAAAAAGTCACCAATTAACAAATATATATGAAAATAATTCATTCAATTATAAACTTGTTTAAATTTGCACATTTCACCAAAATGATTATATCAATTACTAAAAACTATAAAAAATACAAAACAGAAAAAAATTCCCAATTAATAAATTAATTAAATCAATCAAGTAGATGATTGAATGCATTAAAAATGTGTATAGGAAAAAAATCATACCAAAATTTATTTTTTATTTTATTTTTTCTTGAACAAATTTATTAAATTTTGATGCAAAATTAAACAACTGGGTTAATTGTAAAAAAGACGGTAATAATTTTTTCTGTGTATGTATGTTACGCGAGTTATTTGCGATTAAAGGCTACAAAATTGTAAGAATAGTTATACTATCCGAAAAATGTACGAGATAAATGAAGAAAAACAATACCAAAATTAGCTTTACTCCTTAAAATCCGAGGTTGAATAATTACTTCGTATAATTTGGTGGACTAGATTTAGATTTGATTTTAAGGTAAATCCATTTGAATGCATAAAACATGCATACATACTTACATACATATATACTTATATATATACATACACACATACATACATACATACCATTTACAGATATTAAACCTAAACCTGTGGTTGTTGTAAAACCACCCATTATTATTGAGGGTTTATTAACACAATTTTTCGATATTAAAACATCCTTAATTATCTCAGTATCAGATGTTACGAAAATCGGTAATGGTCCCAACCAAAATACGTAATTTGAACCATATTTGTTGGAATAAGCGCGAAAGTAGTTAACTATATCTGAAAGTGGTAAAAAAATATGGTTATTAAAATGATTTAGATAATATTAAAATCCATATATATATATATATATATATATATATATATATATATATATATATATATATATATATATATATATATATATATACAGCTGTGTGCAAAATAATAGTAGCGCCATTCATTCATCATTTTTACATTCAATAAAATGAAGATGTATTGTTGATTTCAAGAAATTTTTTTGATGGATTTTATTATATATTTCCCAAATTTTATAAAAAATAAGTAAATCTTAAAATATAACATCATAATTCAGATAAAATACTCAAAGAGATTAAATACACAAGAAAATAGCTGTGCAAAATAATAGTATCATCGATTATTTGTTTGTACACGTTAATATTTTGTGGAATATTTTCGAAAAACCATTTTTTTGACAATTTACTCGTTTCTTAGGAAAATTTTCCTGCAAAAAGACAACATGACTGTTCTTACTATTTCCACATTCATTGGGGCATCCATGTTACCTCTTATCTAAACTATGGGCCTTGATATGAAGAACATCCCAAAAAATTGATTTTCCCAACATAGTGCTTGACGGACGCCCCACAGTGGGGTCAAACGCAAATTTTTTGGTAATAAATCTGTATCTCCTAAAATACTGGTTGGATTAAAATTAAATGTATGAGAGAGTTTCAGAGGAGGACCTAAGCTTTGAGAAAAATCATCCTGTAGTCACCCTGTAATAACACAAGAAAATCTACAGGGTGTCAAAATTGACTACCTCGAGTATGTAAAAGTTTAAAAAAATCATTACTTATACAAATGAAGTCCGATTTTAAAGATTTTTATATTTCTGTAAAGTGCTTGGTAAGGTAAAGAAAAAACAAGCTTACTCTCATAAGTCATCTCTTACAGTTAAAAAGATATTTGCACTTGAATTTTGAAGTTTTGATTTTTTGGCTCGACTTTCTTTCGTTTTTCAGGAATAAGTCCTGAGGTATATGAAGTAAAAATTTTTTAAAAATATCTTGCAATTTGCTATATATTTCAAAATATCATACTGAAAGAACTTTTGGATTATCTCAATGCGTCTAGACGTGAAAAATATTCAAAGTCAGCACTCTGAAACTGGTATGAAAAGTGGATATTTTTTGCAAAAATATAATACAATTCTTTAATTTTTTTCTCAAAGTTTCGTTAAAAAAAAAACCTTTTTTCTTTATATATTTCAAAAGATAAGACCTCATAAATGGTTAATACAGAAATTTTGAACTGATTTAGGCTTCCACCCTACATCAGGCATTGGTCGAAAATAGTGAATTTTGGAAAAAGTTAAATTTTTATCGATAAATAAAAAAAAATGTCACGCGAGCTTTTTTAAATTTTTTGATGTTATTTCATAAAAAAATAAATTTAGAACTATTTTACACTATACTGCTTCCCGCCCGTCCAAAAACGAATGCAGTTAAAAAAAAAGTCGTTTAATAAATTTACTTTTTTCATGAAATCTGCTCTCCTGCATTCGTTTTTGGCCGGGCGGGAAGCAGTTTAGTGTCAAATCGTTCTAAATCTATTTCTTTATGAAATATCATCAAAAAATTTAAAAGAGCTCGCGTGACATTTTTTATATTAATCGATAAAAACTTTAACCTTTTCCAAAATTCACCATTTTCGACCAATGCCTAATGTAGGGTACAAGCCTAAATCTGTTCAAAATTTCTATATTAATCATTTGTGAAAACTTGTCTTTTGAAATATATAAAGAAGAATTTTTTTCTTAAACGGAACTTTGAGGAAAAAGTGAAAGAATTGTACTATATTTTTCTTTAAAAATAGCCATTTTTCATACCAGCTTCAGAGTGCTGACTTTGAATATTTTTCATGTCTAGACGCATTGAGATAATCCAAAAATTCTTTCAGTATGATATTTTGAAATATATAGCAAATTGCAAGATATTTTTAAAAAATTTTAACTTCATATACCTCAGGACTTATTCCCGAAAAACGAATGAAAGTCGAGCCAAAAAATCAAAATTCAAGTGCAAATATGTTTTTAACTTAAGAGATAACTTAGGTGAGTAAGCTTATTTTTTCTTTTTCTTGCCAAGCACTTTACAGAAATATAAAAATCTTTAAAATCGGAATTCATTTGTATAAGTTACGATTTTTTTAAACTTTTACATACTCGAGGTAGTCAATTTTGACACCCTGTAGATTTTCTTGTGTTATCACAGGGTGACTACAGGATGATTTTTCTCAAAGCTTAGGTCCTCCTCTGAAACTCTTTCATATATTTCAATTTAATCCAATCAGTAGTTTAGGAGATACAGATTTATTACCAAAAAATTTGCGTTTGACCCCACTGTGCGCCCGCGGACTTGAATATATTTTGTATCATATTATTTGTTATTTGGTCACGTCACATACATTCTTATCCCATGCGTCCCATATGCACCAAAAAGAACCTCTTTGAACGCATTTGTGCAGAGAATGTGTGTCATTTCGTTTGCGGCCAGTCGGAGTAAAGTATCGCGACTACCAGTCTCTAGTTTAGTAATGGGACTTTGCTTTGAAATCTTGCTTACAGATTTTGTTTTTGGAGATGTCAAAAAATAGTTTAAAAATAGTCCTAAATATGTTTGGGTTAACCCAAACACGTAAAGTCATTTAGAAAATTTTTTTACATACGAGTTCGTGTTTATTGGTTTGGATTATATTTTTGGAAATTTTCAATAACTGCGGGAGAAAATTCCATAAAGTTTTTGGAGAAATTTGTATGTTTTACCTCCAGAAAGTATTTTTACCAATAACGTACGGGTGCTTGAAATACAGTGCTGGCAGACACAAATTTTAAAATTTTTTAAAAGCAAAATTTCACTTTTATGTACAGTACACGGCTATATAATTTACTTAAAAACCAAAAAGATCCAAAATAATAAAACAATAATACTATTTTCCAATGTTTATCATTTTGCTACTATTATTTTGCACAGGCAAAAAACCAAGTGGCTTAAGTAAAATAACGGTAACTTCTGTAGATGCATAGAAAAATAAAAATAATTTTTCTTGTAATTACACTGGTCGACAAAAAAAAATTTTTTTTGAGCTCCTTCGAAAAAAATATGTAGACTAGATGGAATTCCGCATGCTAAACACGAATCTGCTTTCAATTTTTTTCCATCAGGTCGGTATTTTTTTAATGGGCGTGTCTAATATTGCGCCCTAAATAAGCCGATTACTCGAGTATATTTCACTATAACTCGAGAACGGTATGCACGATTTATATAAATAATACACCAAAATATGTGGAATAACATTTTACTATCAAATTTTTATCAGCTCAACAGTTTAGGAGATATTTCGAAAAAAGTGTCGGAAAAAATTTTTTCATAGAAAATTCAAGATTTCTTTTTTTTACTAAGACTTTTTTAAAAGTGAAAACATCAAAAATATTTAAGTTTATCACCTTTATCTCAAAGCTGGAAAAACTACGATTAAATAAAGCCACGTATCATAAAAATTGATGTACAAATCTTTATTGGATTCACAATTAAATTTGGATACCCATGCATACCTATAGCTAAGTGGAAATACACTAGTGGGCAAAAAAAAAATTTCGTCTTAAATAAAAAAAATATGTGGATTAGATGAAATTCAACGTGCCAAATAAGAAACAGCTTTTACTTTTTTTCTATCACGCATTGATTTTTTTTATGGGCCTGATTACTATGACCACGCCTTTAGGCAGTCACACTTGTATAACTCGAGATCAGTTTGTCCAATTAAGATAAATTGAACTTTAATATATAGCGACCTAAATTATCTTTGAGGTAAATGTATATAATTTTCTGTTCAGTTAATATTTCCGTAGTTATTCGGTAATTAGTACCGAAAATTTTAAAATTAATTTTTTTGAAAAGTGGTGGAAATTTTGATCCATAACTCTCAAATTCTTAAACGAATGAAAAATATTGTTGACAAACCTTGCATCTTTAGATGTATCACTTATCAAAATCGTGTAAAGGGTTCTTGAGTTATACCCTAAGTTCGTCAAACCATTCTCGAATTTTATAGTGTATCCGCTGAATAAGGTGAAGATATTAGACATGCACATAAAAAATATTAAGTACCCGATAGAAAAAAAGTGAATGCAGATTCCTGTTTAACTCGTCAGAGTCCACCTAGTCCATCTATTTTTGTTTCAAGAAAAAATAAAAAAAAATTTTTTTGCCCACCACTGTATTTCTACTAGGATGATCGATTATTCGACTTTTTTGAGAAACCGGTTTTCGAATAGTTCGAATAGTTGGTATTTTAAAAAAACCGGTTGCACTTTTTGAAATTCAGAAAAAACCGGTTAACCGCTTTTTTTGCAGAAGTTAATATTTATATCAAAAGAATACATTTTTTTTTAAAAATCAATAATTCTTATAATCAAGTTAAAATTTATTAAATACAAGCGTAAAAGCCTGACAATGTCAGGAAAAATAATATAATAATGAAAATATGCAGAAACAAATCCGAAAATTAAAAGAAAAAAATATGAACAACATTTAGACACCTTCCTCTCCCTAATCAAAGTCAATTATTTGAAGCCGTTAGAATTTATTGGGATAATATTGATTAAAGTTTTTCGTAAACATTTCAAAATAAAAAAATCAGAATCATTTTTTTATAGGATTTGGAGAACAAACAATAAGTATAACAACTCAAAAGTTCTTAATACCAAAACAGACTTTTTGGTCCCTGATAGAAACATCTGGCACTATTAGAATTTGTTGAACGAATAGTTTTATAAGTATGCCGATTTTTAGTTTCTTACGTCGTCTGGGAGCTTCAGAAAGCTCTGGAAAGGAAATATAGCTTAGAAAAGATATATTTAAATCCATATATATAGATCCACGTATTTTCGCTCCCTGATAGAGATTTCAAAATCCGGCTCCGTTAGGATTTTTAGGACGAATAGGGTTATAATTAAGCTGAATTTTAATTTTCTATGTCTTCTGGGAGCTTTAGAAAGCTCTGGAAAGAAAAAAAATTCTTAGAAAAAGACATATAAATCCTCTTATATCCGCTCCCTGATAAAAATTTCAAAATATGGCTCCACAAATCCTAAGTTGGACAAAAAGTTTTATAATTAAGCCAAATTTTAATTTTCTACGTCGTTTGGTAGTTGCTGAAGCTCTGGAAAGAGAAAAAATGCTAAGCAAATTATAATCTAGATGACTAGAAGATAATTATGTTTCAAAATTGTAGAAAAAATCATCTAAATTTTAGTTAGCATAAACAGAAACCATGGTTTAATATGGAAGCCTGTCTCAATTGAAACGATTCTGCAGGTGAAACATTTTTAACACAACACCTTTAAAAAATAAAGGAAATATTTGATCAAAAAAATTAAATTGGGTCATACAGGATAATTATTAATTATTTATTTGTTTAATATTACAGAATAAATTCCAATTTAGACTTAAACTATATTTTAAAAACATAGGAAATCAGTCTTTATGAATATTTAAAAAATTATTCCTAAATTTCGATTCAAATATCATTATTTAGTACATGTTTTCTGAAATAAAATGCTATTTTTAAAACCGGTTTTTTGTGTTTAAAAAAAAACCGGTCTATTCGACATTCGAAAAATGAACATTTTGAAAAAACCGACAGCACATTTACTGAAAAAACCGGTTTTAAAACCGGTTGGAAAACCGCGTCGATCACCCTAATTTCTACTCAATTGTATGTAACATGGGTATTTTTACTTAACTGTTAATAAAATTTTGATTTCTGCATAAATTTTGAAGGTACATACCTTATTTTATTTGCAGCATTACCAGCTTTAAGATAAAGATGATAAACTGTAACATTTTAGATGTTTTCATTTATTAAAAGAAATTTTAGTAACAAAAAAATCTAAAGTTTTGCATGAAAATGATTTTTTTCGGACGCTTATTTCAAAATAACTCCGAAAGTATTGAGAACATAGTTTGAGGAATTTGAAGATATTTTTTGTACGCATCTTTTGGTGTATCACTTTGAACAATCGTACACACCGATCTTGAGTTATGAGGAAAGTAATGGCCTTATATATTAGACACGCCCATAAAAAAAAAAAAAAATCTAGACCTGATGGAAAAAAAACTGAAAGCAGATACATCAAGTCCAACTATTCGTCTATGGGGGGAGCATTTTTTTTGTTGACCAGTGTTATTGTCCCTGTTTAAGACATTCATATAAACAAATTGTTTTTAAATTCCTTGTCATACATAATATTGTTTTTACAAGGGGTAATTTAGTACTATATCTTTTTATTTCAACATTCAAGATTGATTGTAATGAATTAACTTATAGATATGTATTAGGGTATTCACTCGAATATTGTTTGTTCGATTAATCGACAAATTAAAATCAAATAATTGTTCGATTAAATTAAAATCAAGAATTTCCAGTAAAAATTTATTCGAGCAAATTATGCCGATTAATCGAATAATTCGAGTGAAAAATATTTCCTTTCTTAACAAATTTTTAGGATGTTTTAATTTTAGTTTTCTAAAAAATTTAGCTTAAAAACAATGTTTCAAAATTTTTATAGAATGTTAAATGTAAAAGTAGCATCACAAATTGTAATTTTATAAAAAAATTGTGTTTAGTAAAAAGAACCGAATATATGCCTAAATCACAACACTTAGTTAAAGGTCATTTTTCAATTACAAAATTTCTTAATTTTTTATATTTGTACACCGATATTGTTAAAAAATTAAGAGTTGCGAAACATTTTTGCACAAAATTGAACTAAAAATTACGAGATCGAATACTTAAACTTAAAAACTGTATACATTTTTATAATATGAAATGATCATCTGAATGCTTTCTAAATGTTGAACATAATTGAACAATGAATTTTAAAACATTATAAAACCTGGTGCACAGAAGTTAATATTTATATCAAAAGACTACATTTCTTTAAAAAAAATCAATAATTCTTACAATCAATTTAAAATTTATTTAATATTAGCGTAAAAGCCTGACAATGCCAGGAAAAATAATATAATAATGAAAATATGCACAAAAAAATCCGAAAATTAAAAGAAAAAATATGAACAACATTTAGACACCTTCCTCTCCCTAATTGAAGTCAATTATTTGAAGCCGTTCAAATTTATTGGAATTATATTGATTAAAGTTTTAAATTCGTAAACCTTTCAAAATAAAAAAATCGTCGTAAATGCGCTCCCTTGCTGAAATACAGAATCAGTTTTTTATAGGATTTGGAGAGCAAACAATAAGTATAGCAACTCAACAAAAGTTCTTAATACCAAAACAGACTTTTTGGTCCCTGATAGAAACATCTGGCACTGTTAGAATTTGTTGAACGAATAGTTTTATAAGTAAGATTTTTAGTTTCTTACGTCGCCTGGAAGCTTCAGAAAGCTTTGGAAAGGAAACATTGCTTAGGAAAGATATATTTAAATCCATATATATAGATCCACGTATTTTCGCTCCCTGATAGTGATTTCAAAATCTGGCTCCGTTAGGATTTGTAGGACGAATAGGATTATAATTAAGCTGAATTTTAATTTTCTATGTCTTCTGGAAGCTTTAGAAAGCTCTGGAAAGAGAAAAAATTCTTAGAAAAAGACACATACATCCTCTTATATCCGCTCCCTGTTAAAAATTTCAAAATATGGCTCCAATAGGATTTGTTGGACAAAAAGTTTTATAATTAAGCCAAATTTTAATTTTCTACTTCGTTTGGTAGCTTCAGAAAGCTCTGGAAAGAGAAAAAATGCTAAGCAAATTATAATCTAGATGACTAGAAGATAATTATGTTTCAAAATTGTAGAAAAAATCATCTAAATTTTAGTTAGCATAAACAGAAACCATGGCTTAATATGGAAGCCTGTCTCAATTGAAACTATTCTGCAGGTGAAACTTTTTTAACACAACACCTTTAAGAAATAAGGGAAATATTGGATCAAAAAAATTAAATTGGGTCATACAGTATAATTATTAATTACTTATTTGTTTAATATTACAGAATAAATTCCAATTTAGACTTAAACTATATTTTAAAAACATAGGAAATCAGTCTTTATGAATATTTAAAAAATTATTCCTAAATTTTCAAATATCACTATCACTATTTAGTACATGTTTTCTGAAATAAAATGCTATTTTTAAAACCGGTTTTTTGTGTTAAAAAAAACCGGTCTATTCGACATTCGAAAAATTAACATTTTGAAAAAACCGACAGCACATTGACTGAAAAAACCGGTTTTGAAACCGGTTGGAAACCCGCTTCGATCACCCTAGCATGGTTACATACGTTTTTGTTTTATTTAGAACAATTCAAGTCTCAAGATAAATTTGGACATAATTTTTTTAAATTATTTAAGAAGCTAGTATCTTTTATCCTGTAGTTTTGATACTATAGATGTTGAGATATGTTTTCGCTACAACTAAACCATTTAAAGACATTTTATGCTCAAAATAAATCTGGGTTTAGTAGATATCCGATACTTAAAAATATTGTACATTTTGAATATAACTGAAAACCTCTGTGTAGCACATAGGTTGGTATGAGTCCAAATTAAAAAGTGAGGTTATGAGACAAAATCGCAAATTATTTCAAAGTGGATAAAAACTCATCATTAATTTTTGTTTTTATCAAAAGTATTGATAATTACCTTTAATTGAATATCATTAGTTTTTTTTTTTTTTTTTCAAAGTGTAAAAACTAGTTATTTTATAGCGTTACAAACATTACAAAAAACACTCCGGACCACATTTTAATATAAAATTTGATTTGAATTGATAGACCAAATTTCATAGACCCATTTTTTAAACTATCAATGATGTTGGGGACCTGGCCTCAATTTAAGCAGCACCCAATTGCTCTTTTTACATGACTGATGACAATGTCGCTCTGCTTGTTGTGCAGAATTTCTATGCCCTTTGTTCAAGAAAGTTGTCAAGATTTGTAGGAATCTGTCGCCATTGTGTTGTACGACAAATCATGGACTATGCTTTGGTTTAGAAAGTTCGTAGAGTGGCAATAAAGTTCCAAAGTATATCTATTATTATTTTTATTATTTTTTTTTTTTTTTTTTTTTTTGTATAAAAGAATGTGACTAATAGAGCTTGAGAATTCTAATCTATAAATAACAATATCACTTTAATTTCAGGTTTCTAATATTAGAATAATGAAAAGTAAATATTAGAATTACGAAAAAGTATATTACAATAAGGAAAAAGTACCACAAAATCTCTTAAGCTTACTGATTCAGTTAGGATCTTATATCTTAAATTTTATGTTGCTAGGATGAATATTACAGTACATTGAAAAAGTACTATTAGATGAACGAAAAAGTAACACAAAGTCCCTTGAAAAGGATTCTCATTCATTTAGGACCAAAAATCTTTAATTTTATGTTTCTTGGTTAAATATTATAGATAATTTAAAAAAGACCATTAGAAGAACAAAAAGGTACCACAAAGTCCCACCTGTGAATTCTTACTCAGGCCCACATCTTTAATTTCATGTTTCAAAGTTCATAATTATAGAAAATTTATAAAGTACCATTAGAAGAACGAAAAAGTACCACAAATTTCCCTCTAATGAATTCACATTCGTTTAGGACCAAATATCTTCAATTTTATGTTTCTATTTTAATAATTATAGAAAATTCAAAAAGTACCATTAGAGGAACGAAAAAGTACCACAAAGTTCTCTCTTATGGATTCTCATTCACTCATGTTCTTAATTTAATGTTTCTAGGTTAAATATTATAGAAATTTCAAAAAGTACCATTAAAATAACAAACAAGTACCACAAAGACTCCTCTTATGGATTCTCATTCATTTAGGACCATTAGAAGAACAAAAAGTTACCACAAAGTCCCCTATTAAGGATTCTCATTAACTAAGGACCACATATCCCTAATTTCATGTTCATGGTTTCATAATTATAGAAAATTCAAAATGTACCATTAGAAGAACGAAAAAGTACCACAAAGTCCCCCCTTGTGAATTCTTTCCAACATCGGACCATGCGTATTTAATTTCATGTTTTTAGGTTAAATATTACAGAAAATGCAAAAAGTACCAATAGAAGAAGAAAAAAGTACCACAAAGTCCATCCTCTTGAATTCTTACCCACAGGACCATGTATTTTTAAGTACCACAAATTCCACTCTTGTGAATTCTTATCTACATAGGACTACATTTTCTTTCATGTTTCTATGTTTAATGTAATTGAAAATTCATTATTAAGTTTGAATAAAATGTAATTTTCCGCCTTTACCCCTTTTTTGGAACATTTTTTTTTCACCCATCGAAGTATCAAAAATTGTATTCAAATAAATTTCTAAATTGTAGTGGTATCCCATATTAAAATACTCATACGAATATTTCAATAAATATAAAAAAATGTTTTATGAAAAAAGTAATAGGTACGATTTTTACCTCTTAAACGTTTGAATTTCTAAATTTCTCATTTTTTGGTAAGTTATGAATACGACATAAATTTTATCTGTATGTTGATTGGTTTCAAAGATACATATGCTGCCAAAAAAAGTACCAAAATACAGTTTTTACCCTTTTTCTCCCTAAACGGCCGATTTTCAAAAAAGTACCAGACACCTGTCCACGATAACTATTCAACTTTTTTGGATCCCACTATAATTTAGAGGTTCATTGGAATAAATTTTTTGTTATATTCATGGGGGAAAAAGTACCAAATAGGGGGGACAAATCGGGAAATTACATTTATTCAAACTCAGTAATGAATTTTCAATTATATTAAACCTAGAAAGATGAAATTAAATAAATTTTGTCCTATGTGGATAAGAATTCACAAGAGTGGAATTGTAATGAATGAGAATCCATAAGAAGAGACTTTGTGGTACTTGTTTGTTCTTCTAATGGTACTTATTGAATTTTCTATAATTATAACCCTGGAAACATGAAATACTTCGTTCGTGGTACTTTTTCATTCTTCTAATAGTACTTGTTGAATATTCGGTAATATACATCCTAGAAATATAAAATTGAAGATATAAGGTCCTCAGTGAATCAGAATCATTAAAAGGGATTTTATGGTACTTTGTCCTTATTCTAATATACTTTTTCGTAATTTAAATATTATAAACCTGAAATTAAAGGGATATTGTTATTTATGGATGAGAATTTTCAAGCTTTATTAGTCACATTCTTTTATACTAAAAAATAATAATAGAAATACTTTGGTAGTTTTTTAACTTTCGAACGTTAAAGATGTTAAAAATTGGTACTTTATTGGCTCCCTATGAACTTTCTTAACCAAAAGCATAGAAATAAATTTAAAATATTAGCATTTTTAAAGAGAAATATATCAAAAATGCCTTTTGTACTTTTCGAAAATCCTATTTTTTATTATATTTTTTTTTAAGTAAAATATTTAAAAAGTTTATTGTTGTTAATGACGACACAATACCATTATTAAAAATGTTTCCACGGGAGTTAAGAATCTTAGTTAAAATTTTTTATAAAGAAATAAATTGTAAATCATACTGTGTGTCTCTAAATTCAAATATGATATTTTATTTTTCGATCGGAGCAGGGAGAGCGGTGCTTCCCATACAAAGTAAATATTCATTATGGTATACCTACATTGAACCAAAAAAGAGCAGTAAATACGGTAAAATGGGGTGTAGAATTGAAGAAAAGTAGGTTATATATCAACCAGCAAAATCATTGGTCAATTCAATACATATTTTTGTTAATTTTTCCTTCTTTCAATTAGTTAATTAAAAGTTAGTTATTTTAACAAATTTTTCAAATTGAATAAAAAATTCAAATTAACAAATTTTTTGGTTCAAATTGAAGAATGTTTCTTTATTTTAACATTTGAATTTCATTCAATTTGACAAAATTTTATAAATTCTAAAATGCTGCACAGTGTGCGATTCAAAAAATGAAATGGAAATAATTATGGAATTTTGGTACGGCAGTTCCGATTTCCATGAAATTTCATTCATGGTCATAGTAGAGGTGTAGGTTTTAAGCTTGTAACATATAGACTTATAGGGTGCGAGTTCACAAGGTCCCAAAGTTGGACACCTCGGGTATATAATTTCTTAAAAACGATCCTGATTCCTTATATCTGAACCGATTTCAAAGATTTTTATAAAGGAGGATTCTGCTACAAAAAACATCGTTCTATGGATATTTTATCTCTTTTTAAACTTCAAAGATTAACATGTTTACTTTTTAGCCTGCCTTAGTGAAGTTTTTTCGCTACAGCGCACGTTGGGGTAAAAGGGGTCGAAAGTGGCGTTTAATTGAATTTTGAAAATTAACTTTTTTAAATAAAATTGGGTACCTAATAAAAATAGACAAAATTATGTATCAATAACGATAAAAGTCATTAACGTAGGTTGCGTAGTTTTTGAGTATTGAGCCGTCAAAGTTCAACATTTTTTTATATTTTAAGAAAAGAGCAAAAAATTAAATTTTCATGAACTTTCGGTGAATTTTTCTTTAATAAAAAGTGCTTTAAAGAAAAATTTTAAAATGGAACCATAAACTACAGGTATTTGAGTTTACTTTTATGCAAGAATTTGTAAATTATTTTTTGTCCTGGTATTTTTTTGTTATTTTTTTGAGAATAGTCCAAAAATGCACTAATTTTCAAATTTCATGGAATGCAACTAAAAATATAACAAGACTTTTGTTCTGAAAAATTGTCTGAAAAATATTACATATTGTCCACTTAAATATTCTGAAATAAAATCGTGCGCATATTTTGCCCGATTTTAGAAATTTACATTTTTGTGAAAAAACTCAAGTTGCTCCAAACCAAAATCAGGTTAAGTGCAGACTTTTTTTATTTTTTTACTTTGCTTTATTTTTCGTTATTTCACTATTGTTTTTTGTTATTGTTTTGTACAATTATTTTAAATAAACAAAATAATTTTACTGCTTAATACAGTCGAACTCATTTAAAATGAACATGATTTCACGTAATGTTTTTATATTCTACAAAGTGATGTGTCTTATATTAGTACTTGGTATTTAATATTGAAAAATTCAGGAACTATGCGAACAATACAGCCAGATACTACGTTGATAAATATCCATGGTATTGTATGTCTCCTACCCTCCACAAGTTTTTTTATTCACGGCCCAGAAATTATAAAACATACTCTTCTACGAAATGGCCAACTTTCTGAGACACCCAAGAAGCAAGAAAAAAAGATTTCAAAAATTACCGGAAACATTTTTCACGAAAATGTAGTAGACAAAAATCAAACGAAGATATATTTAATAAACTTTTGATAAGTTCCGATCCAATCAAGTATGGCGAAAAAGTATAAAATAAAACATATAGACCTACCACAATCCGCAGTTGATTATTCTCACTGATGACAATTTTTTTTGTATGAAAACATTACCATTCTGCAAAGAAAACCCTAGAATTCTAAAAATTAAGTTGTTTACTTACTAATAAATAATAAAGTCAAAAGTGATCACTAAAGTACTGATATCACTTTTTTCTGAAGTATGCTTAGTTTTTGACATGTTTAACTCCAATGTATAGACAAACGGACGGACATTACATATCAGCCAAAACAAAATATGTAAGATTTTTTTCTGCAAAGAAAACCCTAGAATTCTAAAAATTAAGTTGTTTACTTACTAATAAATAATAAAGTCAAAAGTGATCACTAAAGTACTGATATCACTTTTTTCTGAAGTATGCTTAGTTTTTGACATGTTTAACTCCAATGTATAGACAAACGGACGGACATTACATATCAGCCAAAACAAAATATGTAAGATTTTTGTAATGTAAAAATCAAACAAGCTGTGATTATAAAAATATTGATTTCACTTTTCCTTGAAGTAAGCGGCCATTTTAGATTCATTTTTTCACAATGTACAGACAGATGGACGAATGTTGCCATTTAGCCAAAAAAGATCGTAGATAATGGTGCATTTTTTTTTACTAACTAGTAAAGAACAAAACAAGTAGTAGTTATTAAAATATTCATATCGCCCTTCCTTGAATTATGCGGCTTTCTTCTAGCCAATTAATTCTAATGTATACACGCAAAGAAAAAATATGGTTCGGGTGACCATAAACTAAGAGCAACATACTATGATTGTAATATATGATCCCAGGTTACAATAAGTATATTTGTACGTAATCATTTTTCTGATTCCATTTAATCATTTTCTCATCATTTAATGATTCGGTTTAATCATATTTATAACTTTTTTTATAATATTTCTTCCGATTTCCCAATTTTTTTATAATTTAATAATCCCATTTTATCATATATATAAACCAATTTTATCATTTAATAATCCCATTTTATCATATATATAAAAGAATTTAATCATTTAATATTTCCATTTTACCATGTATATAAACGAATTTAATCATTTAATAATCCCATTTTATCATGTATATAATCCCATTTTATCATATATATAATCCCCTTTTATCATATATATAATCCCATTTTATCATATATATAATTCCATTTGATCTTATATATAACCCCCTTTTTGTAATACTGAATATATTTAAAATAAAGCACATTTATCTGAAATTTTTATTTATTTATTGAGAATATTGAACAAAAATTTTTCAGGTATAAAAATTGATTAATTTTTAATTATAAAATTATAAGTTATTAATAGTTTTTTATATAATATTTATACTCTACATATTAATTTTTAACATATATTTACATATTAATTGTTTAAATATTATTTACGTATTATATTTTATAATATTTACATAAGAATTTAAATCAACAGTTTTATGTTTTCTTTGGTAATGCAAATATAGCCAATAAGATTTGATTATAAAATTTTATTGGCTATAGAATAGATATTAAAAAATAAAAATCCTCATAATCCTGCTGAAAGGCTTGAAAATGTGAGTTAAATCCATGGTTTGAAAGCCTTTAACCCCAATGATAGTAAGATTCATTAGAGAAATATATGTGGTTTATATGACCAAATAATGGAACGTCATTTTCATACATTTCAATATGGAAAACCATTCCTGCATATCTCAGAACAGGACATATTTTTCATTTATTTTTTTATTTTGTGGTTTTATTTCACAATTTTTTAAACTTAGAACACAAATAAATTGAACACTTTTCTAAAAACACACAGCTATACCGTTTGCCTTCTAACAAACTAATGAACTTATACACAAAAATGTGTATTCAATAGTTATGTAGAAAATAAATATGATTAACGATAAAAATACAATAGTTGTGTGAAATCAAATTATAGTCAAAAACAAATATTTTATATTTAAGGAAAACATAAACATATTCAGAAACAAACATTCAACAGTTGTGCATAAAAATACAATAGTTGTGTGAAATCAAATTATAGTCCAAAACAAATATTTTATATTTGAGAAAAACATAAACATTTTCAAATACAAACATTCAACAGTTGTGCAAAACAAAATATGACTTAAAATCAAATAAAAATATTATCTAAATGGTTGTAGAATTGACTAAATTTGTAAAATTAACTTAATGATTATAGAATTAACTAAATAATTGTAGAATTGACTAAATGATTGTATTTATTCATAAATATGATTTCATATAAACATATTTAAAAACATATTATAATTCAGTGAACCATATTAAAATTTTGATTGTGGGTAATCATTAAATGATAAAACGGAATCATAAACGTTGCTATGATGATCACAGTATATTTAAATCAACGAGAAAATGGCTATATAATCATTGAATAGTTGTGGTGATCATGCTGTAACCATGTTTTTTCTCTGCGTGTAGACAGACGGACGAACATTACCATTCTGCCAAAAAAAATCGGAATGTTTTTAAATTTTATATTTTTTACTAACTAATAAAAAACAAAACATGTTGCGATTATTAAAATATTGATATCGCCTTTTCTTGAATTATGCGGCCATTTTGGACCCATTTTTTTCAATGTATAGACAGACGGACGGACATTACTATTCTGCCAAAACAAATTCAAGAGTTCTAAGAATATCTTTTTTTACTAACTAATTGATAAAATATTAAATCATGATCATTTAAATATTCATATCACCTTTCTCTGAATAATGCGGCGATTTTAGACCCATTTAATCCTAAGGTATAGACAGACGGACAGACATTACCATTCTGCCAAAAAAAATCCTAAAATTCAAAAAATACATTTTTTTACCTAATAATAAATATAAAAATATATCCTCATCATTAAAATATTGATATAACCTCTCCCTGTATTAAGCGACATTTTCGACCCCTTTTACCCCAACGTGCAGCGGGTCCAATTTTAACCCGAGTTTTTTTAAGTTATTCTTATTTCATTAACAACAAATAGCAAATTTTAAAAAAAGCATTTAATTTTAAACTTACAAAAAATTATGATTTTTTTTCAGTTTTTTTCCAACATGTACACAGAAAAAATTATTACCGTCTTTTTTTCAATTAACTCAGTTGTTTAATTTTGCAGCAAAATATAATAAATATATTCAAGAAAAAATAAAATAAAAATAAATTTTGGTATGATTTTAACATTTTTAATTCATTCAATCATCTACTTGATTGATTTAATTAATTTATTAGTTGGGAATTTTTTTCTGTTTTGTATTTTTTATAGTTTTTAGTAATTGATATAATCATTTTGGTGAGAGGTGCAAATTTAAACAAGTTTATAATTGAATGAATTATTTTCATATATATTTGTTAATTGGTGACTTTTTTCTGTGTACGATAAGGAGCTTTTTCCTTACCGGCAGCAATATAGAGCAAATCAGTTTCTTTGACTTGTCTATAGTGCCACTGAAAAGTTCTTTAAGAGCCGAGTAATTATTAAGCACTCTAATAAAAGGAATTAGCGACCGTAAACTGCGATAATAAAGGTGATGTTGCTCGTTCGATTTCAACTTTAACAATGATTTCTTTATTAAAAAATCTTAAACTAGAGCTAGAACAATGATCATAATAATATGTAATAAGTAAGGGCCACTGTGTTGTTGTTATTCTATGTTGAGAGACATGTAAAATAAATTCACCACTAGTAATAAGTACATATGCAAAAAACAAAACAATAAACAAACAAAAAATATGTACCTATATTGAATTCTTGTTTACAACAACAACATTAATACAAGTTATGATATTTAAAGCAAGACAAAATAAGAAAATAATAAAAACTAACGGTTAAGTACCAAAACAAGTTACAGTGGACCAAAATAACAAAATTAATATAAAATTACAGTGGGATAAGTGGCTCAAAAATATAAATGAATTTAAATACAATAAAAAAAGGCAAAATTAAATAGAAATTAATACAACATAAAATAAATAGTACCTTAAATTAAGCATCAAAAAATCTACTAAGGTGTAAAATCTCGTTCAAAAATAATCACTAGGGGGCGGATTTATATGCAAATGCATGTTTTTTTTGGAGGATTTAAAAATGATCTTATGTTGTTGTCTATCCGAATCAGACATTTTCCTAAAAAATGGCATCGATGTTTTAGTGCATATTTTTGCATATTTTACCTAATAATGCATATTTTTATTTTTTTATTTTTATTTTTTTGTTTTTTGGTTTTTAAATTTTTTTTTACAATCTTATTTTTATGTTTCTCATGTTGAGAAATGCAAGCACCCGAAAACTTTTTTTTTTTTTTGTAATAGAAATTTTTGCTCCCCAAAATTGGTTGGAAAGATATAGCAAAAGAAGTAAAAAATACCATTTTCTGATCTTTTTTAAAGTTTTTTTGGGAATTACGTAGACAAATCTAAAAAAATAAATAGTACCTTAAATTAAGCATCAAAAAATCTACTAAGGTGTAAAATCTCGTTCAAAAATAATCACCAGGGGGCGGATTTATATGCAAATGCATGTTTTTTTTGGAAGATTTAAAAATGATCTTATGTTGTTATCTATCCGAATCAGACCTTTTACTAAAAAATGGCATCGATGTTTTAGTGCAAATTAATTTACCTAATAATGCATATTTTTATTATATTTTTTTTTTTTTTTGTTTTTTTGGTTTTTAAACATTTTTTTTTACAATCTTATTTTTATATTTCTCATGTTGAGGTAAAATGCAAGCATCCGAAAATCTTCTATTTTTCAATCAATATAAATATCTTTACTGTTCAAAAAATAATTTTTCATTGATTTTTATTTTTTAATATAAATATCCATCATGATAAAAATAATAAATATCTTTAATGATAAATATCTTTAAGTATGAAAAAAATTTCTAATGATAATTTTTTATTCATACTTTTGTTTCAAAAATATTTTTATTTAATGAAATTTTTATTATTTAAAATTTTTTCATCCGATGAAAAAAGTAGAAAATAATTTTATACTTTTGTAATAAATATTACAAAAGATATTTTATTTTCTATTTCAATAATGATGAAAAAAAATTAAACTAGATTAGATACAAAAAAAAAAAAAAAAAAAAAAAATATTATGGATTTTTATTATTTTTTGAACATTGAAGATTGTTTTTCGATTGAAATAAAAAGATTGTTTATTTAGTATTAAAATCCGGTCTCTGGTTAAATGTGCATAACAGTTGTTCTAGCGATTTTTAACACTTATTTTCCGGTTATTCTCAAACAAATTATTAACACTGTCGTCATTTAAATTTTTCTTTCTGAAACTATTACTAAATTAGAGAGTTTCGATTCATTAAGAAATCACTTTAATTGATAGTGCTATTGCAAAAAACGAAGCTGCAGATGTTGTTATTAAAAAAAATATGTAAATGATTTGATTAGAAGAATACTCTTTTTCTGAGCTACAATTATTGAAATACGCTCCTATCACAACTGTTGACGTTGAAAGATCATTTTCTATGTACGTACGCCAAAATAGACAATCATTTACATTTGACAACTTAGTAAAAAATATGTTTGTGATCTTAAGGATTACAAAGGACAAATAATTAGTATTGATCTTTTAAAACATAGCTTTAACTTTTAAAAATTCAAAATGTATTGTATTTCTTAGCTTAAGATGGACTGATTTTTGTTTTTTCTTATACAATAACTTATTTTTTTACTTTTATTTAATAAATATTAAAAAAATAAATGCATATTTTTTTAATTTTTTAGGGTATATTTTGATTTTTAAGCGCATTTTATAGGCGCATATTTTCCAAAAATAAATGCATAAAATTCCGCTCCCTAATAATCACTAACAATAATTTTATTGCATAATTAAAAATGAAAAATATGCAAAAAAAAAAAAACACAAATCCAACCTTTCTCAGTGTTTTTTTTTTGGCAAAAAGTTCAACAAATTTTCGTATTGTAAAATTTGTATATATATTTGAAAAGAGGACAAAATTTAAATTTTATGCTTTTTGAAAATTTTAACACAATTTTATAATCACATAAAATTTTTATTGTTTTTATATATTTTTTTATTTGATTTTTTTTCTCTTACTATTTGGTCTTAAAATTTCACCCCAACCAATGAATGTATGCCATTTATTTGATGGTAATTTATATGCCAGGCTCACATATTCTCTCAAATAATAACGATTTATAATCCACGCAAGTACAATTGAGGCAACCACAAAACTTATTAACACCATTATGAAGAGATCGATTATATTGTAGCAAATGACCAGAAACGATAATAAAACAAACTGATTAAATTAAACGAAACTACATTTCTTTATATAGAATTAATATTTATATATGGGAATGTTCTCTAAAACTAAAATATATGTATGTAGAACTAATTCATATTCATTACTATAT
Organism: Protophormia terraenovae; assembly: GCA_951394005.1. NCBI lineage: Eukaryota > Metazoa > Arthropoda > Insecta > Diptera > Calliphoridae > Protophormia > Protophormia terraenovae. The sequence goes on along the minus strand of OX596077.1, from coordinate 38,799,764 downwards.
AATTAAAACTATGCAATTTAATTTATCAGAGACATATTACGGAATTTTAAAAATAACGATTATTAGCTTTCCTTCACTAATAAAAATTCGTATTTTGAAATTACTAAGCACATTGGGGCACGATCACTGAATTTTAGAATACTTGGTGTACATATGAAGAAAAAAAATATAAATATATAAAATATAAGGTTTACAATTACGATTGTGTAATAAAAAATAAAACAAGCGCGAATGTTATATTCGGGCCGGCCGAATCTACATACCCACCATCAACTTTTTTAAATTTTACGTTATATAGGAGGGGGCGGTAAAGTGGGCGGACCACGCCCATTTTTTTGTTTCCGAGTTTACATTGATCCTTGAAATATTTGAACACAATTTCGTTGATTTTCACCTTATATGGGAGGTGGGCGGTAAAGTGGTCGGACCACGCCCATTTTTGGTTTCCGAGTTTATATCGATTCACGAACTATACATGCAAAATTTCGTTGTCGTACGTGCTTTTGTTGAAATATCAGCAGAAAAGTATAAAACGGACACCCTGTGTTTCTAGTTTTTAGCCCATAATTTTTTTTGTTTATTAACCGATTTTGTCCATTTTCAATCCCAAACAAAACTTATATAAGACAAATATTTGTGCCAAATTTCGTCTCCTTACGTTGTCCCGTTCGAGCCCTATCCTGCTTTCAACAGACGGACGGACATAGCTAGATCGACTCAGAATTTAACCAGGATCCAGAAAATATATACCCCCCATCTTTTTGATGGTGGGTATAAAAATAAAAATGCATTGCATTTTTTGATGAAATTTTAACTAATCACTATTGTCAGATTTATGGTCCCTGAATATGATTTTATATATTGATTTTCCTAAATTCGGAAAGGCGAATTTGTGAATTCATAACACTGAACGACAAAAAAAATTTTGTTCGTGCTCCTTCAAAAAAAATATGTGGACTAGATGGAATTCCGCATGCTAAACTCGAATCTGCTTTCAGTTTTCTCCCATCAGGTCGAGATTTTTTTTTATGGGCGTGTCTAATATTGCGCCCTAAATAAGCCGATTACTTGAGTATATTTCACTATAACGCCCGATTTATATAAATGATACACCAAAATATGTGGAATAAAATTGGCTTTAAGTCGTTCTTCTAACAAATATTTATCTGCTCAATAGTTTTGGAGATGTTGCGAAATAATTGTCCGAAAAATTTTTTTTCATGCTAAATTCAAGATTTCTTTTTTTTACTAAAACTTCTTTTTAAAAGTGAAAACATCAAAAATGTTTCAGTTTATCATCTTTATCTCAAAGCTGGTAAAAATGTAGATAAAGCCACAGTTAAGGGAAAATATACTAGTGGGCAAAAACAAAAAATTTTTTTCGTATTAAATAAAAAACGAGAGAAGAAAATATCGTCGGTCAAGCCCGACTATATGATATACCCTACACCATTTCGATAAACATAATTTTGTTTTTACGTATATGTATACAACTTACTTGTGTTAAATATTAACATAATACTAATATTTGTATGGGATTTATGCACGTTATTGATTTTCGGGAGAGGAGTTTATATGGGAGCTATGGTCAGATATGGACCGATCTTCATGAAATTTGATAGACAGATTTCTGCTGATATAAAACTTATTTGCACTAAATTTCATTAAAATATTCCTATTTTTAAGCCATCTATAAGTGTTAAAACTCTATTCCGGGAGGACATTTGTATGAGGGCTAGGTGAAATAATCATCATAACCAAATTCAGTTGGCTTCGTCCTTATGTTGAAAAAGGTATATGTAACAAATTTCATCAAATTATCTTAAAAATTGCGAACTGTACTTTGCGCACAAGCTTTACATGGACAGCCAGCCTGCCAGCCAGACGGACGGACGGACATCGTTAAATCGACTCAGAAAGTGATTCTGAGTCGAACGGTATACTTTAAGGTGGGGGTCCGAAGATTTTTTCTCTGCGTTACAACTTCTGCACAAACACATAATACCCCAACTACCTTTGGTGGTTTAGGGTATAAAGAGGTGGATTATTTGGAATTTAACGTGCTAAATAAGAATCAGCTTTTACTTTTTCCTAGCACGTATTGATCTTTTATGGGCATGGCAACTATGACCCCGCCTTTAGGCAGTCACACTTGTATAACTCGAAATTAAACTCCAATATATAGCGACTTAAATAGTCTTTGAGCTGAATTTATAAAATTTTTTGTTCAGTTAATATTTCCGTAGGTATTCGGTAAGTAGTAACGAAAAAAATATATATCGACCATTCCAGGAAAGAACGCCCGAAAAAGTATATTTTTTTACTTGATGGCTTTCAATTTCGATAAAAATTTGTATACATAAACTCCATTAAGCTTTTTATCAATTTCAGTTTTGTGAAATTGCAAAAACTCGCGATATAATTTCGCTTTTTAATTTTCTCAAAAACCAAACAAATTTCAAAAGTATGTAACTTTGAATAGCAATATCTCTGGAAAGACTTTGTGAATTTTAATGATTTAAACGGCCTTAAAATTTCGCGTATGGCGGCTTTACGACGAACGTTTTAAAAATGAGAAAGATTTTTTAAAAATGCATTTTAATGCAATTGTATTTTTCAAATGCATTTTTCTTTAAATATGCTATTCAAATTTTTTAATATTTTGACATAAATGAAAAGTTTGGAATCTTTACATTAATATAAAAGTGTCAAATTTTTGGGACGCGAAAATCTTATATGCATAATCCAATTTTTATAAAAACATGTTTAAAATTTTTCATATAAAATTAAATTTTTTTCTTGCTTTTGAAATTTTCTTTGAAATTTGTATAAAAGTTAACAAAATATAAAAAGTTTGCAATTTTAAATATTCAAATCTCTTGAACTTATTGATGGATTTTTGTAATTTAAAAAGTATTTAAAATGCCATTGTATATTTTTTGTGTAATTTAGTCAGCATTTCAAAAACCACGTCTTCGATCCATAATATTTTAAAAATATAAATGCAGTTTTTAGATGCATTTTTGTTAGTTGCGAATTTATTAAATTTTAATTTTTCAAAAGTGTATTTAAAAATGTTTTGTTTATTATAACTTAAAACAATAAATAGTTTGATACATAAAGTTTTACTATTTTTCAGGATTTTTTAAAAAATAACACAATAATTTTTTTTTTTTAACAAAATACGTAAAGATACTCATAATACCAGAAAAATATAATTTTTATATGAAAAAATTTAAACTAGTTGAAGAAGAGGGGAAACTATGCACAGTACATGTGTGCGTCCCAAAAATTTGTAATTTTTATTTTAATGTAAAGATTCCAAACTTTTCATTTATGTTAAAAAATTTGAATAGCATATTTAAAGAAAAATGCATTTAAAAAATGCAAATGCATTAAAATGCATTTTTAAAAAATATTTTTTATTTATAAAATGTTCATGTTTAAGCTAATATAATTACAATTCAAACGCCGTTTAAATCACAAATTTCTGCAAAGCCTTCCCAGAAATATTTGTATTTAAAGTTGTATACTTTTGAGATTTTTTAGATTCTTTCAAAAGTAAAAAAGCGAAATAAAATCGCGAATTTTCTGGATTTAGCGAGTCTGAAAATGGAAATATTTATAGTCACACGTAGACCTTATACGAATAAAATTTAAAAAAATCGGAGGACACTTGGTATATTTTTGGGCGTTCTTTCATGGAATGGACGATATATATATAATTTTTTTTTTTTTTTTTTAAATGGTGAAAATTTTGATCCATAACTCAGAAATTCTTGAGCGAATAAAAAATATTGTTGATATACCTTGAAGGCAATTTTCGTAAAAAAAAAAACAAAAGAAATTTTTTTTGCCCACCACTGTATTTCTACTCAATTGTATGTAACATGAGTATTTTTACTTAACTGTGAATAAAATCTGGATTTATTCATCAATTTTGAAGATACTTATTTCGCAGCATTACCAGCTTTAAGATAAAGAAACATTTTTGGGTTTTTTTTCATTTATTAAAAGAAATTTTAGTAACAAAAGAATTGAAATTTTTCATGGTTTTTTTTTTTTTTTTTTAAAAAAACTTATTTCAAAATAACTTCTATTGAGCACATAAAAAAATGAAGTTTGGGAGATTTGAAGTCCGCATTTTTTGGTGTATCACTTATGTCAAACGTAACGGCGTTACTATAGGCGAAATATTAGACACGACCATAAAAAAAAAAATCCAGACCTGATGAAAAAAATTAAATCAGATTCGTGTTTAGCACATCAAAATACATCAAGTCCAACTATTCGTCTATGGTGGAGATTTTTTTTTTTTTGTCGACCAGTGTTATTTATTTGAAGAAGATTTGAATTAGTATCCTTTGGCTGAAGCTAAAGAAATATGTTTTTGCTAATGTTATTATGGAATGAAAAACTATTATTTCTTAATCAAAATTAAGATTAAAGGGGATTGAGCTAAGATTTAAATAATTTTTTCGAAGCACTACATGAGCTTTACTGACTAAAAGGGAGTTAATTGCTATTAAATAAACTGTCGGAATATGGTAGTTTATAAGAAGGGAAATCACAATATTCTCTAAACAAAAATGGGTTTTATGCGCATTAAATATGATAATAAATATAATATATAAATATAATAATAAAACGAAAAATATGTTCTATAAAACAAAGATTTGTATAATTTAAACAAAATTATGTTTTTCATTAAAACAAAGGGTTTTATTAATATTTCAACGTTATAAAATAAGGCAAAATTGAAATTTGTATATCTCATCGAAATTTGATTCCCCATTTTTTTCTCATAAACACGTTATTGATTTTCTATTTTCTTACCCATCTAATTCTTAACACTATTATTAGTTCAGAAATTATCACAAATATCATATCGATAACTGACCGCCAAAATATCTTAACCGACAACATTTTAAAAATTCGTGTTTTGATGAAAAGCTATAATTTAGAATCATTTAGCTCATTTGTCAAAATTTCGTCGACGACGTATCAAATGTCATTTCAGATTTATAGCGAAAGTAATTTTATCGTATGTGACATTTTTCATACATATGTATAACAATGTGTAAACAATAACAAAAATGCTTCTCCTGTAAAGATTTATATTCTGCACTTACGACATTTTCGCGTTTAGGGCTCGATATGCTTCCATAAAAAAATATTGTTTTTACAACATAAACTTCACAAGCTTCTCAACGATAAAATGGTATCCATTAAAGTTAATTTTAAAATTATTATTATTATTAATTTGTTTATTTTATTTTATATTATTTTATAAAATCAAATTTGAAAAACATTTCATGAGGTATACAAAAATTATCCTTAAAATGTCAAAATATGCTCTAAAAACAAGATATGCTATAAATCGCCAAATGCAAAAATATGCCGTTAAGAGTAAAATATGCACAAACAAATCGATGTCAAAATGATTTATTTGTTCTGAAACGTATAAATATTTAATCGATGGTTTCATTCAACGTCGAGGAAAAAAACATGCAATTGCATATTTGTAGTTTCCCTGTTTATAAGTTACCCAGCAGTCTATAGTACATATTGCGAACTAGTTACTCAACCGAATACATTAGCTAGTCTGTAAAGTGGCAATTGTCATCAAGCTAATTGGAGACAGATGGGTGGGTGAAACGTTGCTATGCACCATTGAACCTACTGTCTTAAAGAGGGTTAAATTCCACCAAATAAACTGCTGGGTATTGTTTGAGTATTAGCAAAGAATATGAATATTCTTTGGTTTTAGTGAGTAGCAAGGTTTTTTATAAGCTCTTATTATGGTACGGTTCTTTAGTTCTTTCAGATTGTTGAACCTAAGGACTACGCACTAAAACTGGTTTACATTTGTCGTTATGCTCACTAGCCATGTGCTAAGTTTCATGATTTAGCGAAACTAGTTTTTCTTAAAATAGAAATTGAACAAAAAACACCAAAACATATAATACAAATTTTTCATGAAATCTTACATGGGTCATATAGAGCAATTGCTAGAATGGCTATTGTGTCAAAAAATACAGTTTCTTGGGTCATATATTATACTGAATGGAAACCTGTTAGTGGAAGAAAAATAGTATCTTCAGACTGTAGGACTCAAACAAAATATAAAGTATTTTGAAAGAAAATCCGCTCATCTCAAAAAAGAAAGTTAAAGAAAAGTGCACACAGAAAAAATATTAATTGGAAAATGGTTCTACTTAGTATTATAATTTTAATAAAATAACTATTTTTTATAATAATTACTGAAAATATGTAAAAGTAAACAATTTTTTGTACTCGCAATAGTTTTATTATGATTATGATGGAATTATAATTCCAGTAAAGAAAATTTAGTCAGTACAACCAATTTTTGTCTTAATAAAATTTATAATACTAATTCCAATATGAGAACTGAATTTTTTTTTGTGCGTATTGGTGGATTCAACCTTAAATTCGGGGTATGCAATCAAATATTTGTAAAATTAGTTTTGACATTTTTTAATTATTTTTATTCTAAATTGATAATAAAATTTTTAAATTTAGCTTTTCTTCTTAAACATCTAGCTTTTGAAAGCATTAGTATTGTTATTCTTTACTAATGGTGTTCCAAAAATAAAAAAGGTAAGGGAAATTGTATATTGTACCTTTTTAGATATTTACATAACAGCATTGAATGTTTTTCAGAGAATTTTTATACCCTACACCACCATAGGTGGGGAGGGTATTATGCGTTTGTGCTGATGTTTGTAACACCCAAAAATATTGGTCTAAGACCCACCTTAATTTATACCAATCGGCTTAAGGTACGGTCACATTAGGGAAACATTTGACTAAAACTCACAAATATTTCTTTGCCGTAATGTGACCATAAAATATTTTTATGTGGCAAACAACAAATCAGCTGATTTTGGGCAAACAAAATTATTTGATAGCAAACAAAAATATTCATAATGTGAACACAATGTGACCACATAATGGAAAATATTTTCCCATTTTTTGGGCAAATAATTATTTGAACTTACAAAATTTTTGTAAGAGAAAACAACATCAAATAATAGTTGTATCGAGCCATATTTACTAATGAATCTAAGGGTGCCAAAAATCATTTTATGCATTTTATGATATATCTAATGATTTTTAGTATCAACTATATTTCAGGACGATATAGCAATATTATACCAAACATCTTCTAAAGATATTTACTCTTCTTTTGCATACATTGCCAAGAAATCTTTTCTGATCCAAGTGTAAAATTTTCAGTGAGGAAAAAGAGGAAAATTACAATGTAAAAATTAAAAGACTTCGGGAACATACTTAAGCATGTCAAAGGACTGTCCATACAAGTTTGGTGCATAAAAATGAGTGAGATATACATATGTATGCAAAAAACTGATTTTTGGCACCTTCATCCGTGAATAACTTGTGTAGCAGGGCAATAAAATGTTACAATTTTACTTCTAACTTATCTTCTATTGCATATATTGTCGAAAAAACTTTTTGTGGTTCAAGTTAGGGTGTCCGAAAATTTAAAATTTTCAATGAGGCAACAGATTAAAATTACAACAATAAAATTAAAAGACTTCGTGCACATAATTGTGCAAATCAAAGGACTATCACTACAAGATGGTACGTACAAATTTAGTTAAGCAAAATTGTTGCAAATTTTATATTCTATAGATGATATAGTAAAAACATGTATGATGCATAATAAGCGAGATATATTCAAAAAATTGTTTTTGGCTCCTTTAACTGCGAATAACCCGTGTAGCAAAAACGTGATTATATGTGACCTTTTGCAGTATGACGACGTTATGTTGTCAGTGCCGGCCATTTTGCAACAGTGTGAACTAAATTCGTCCAGTTTGGAGGTGGACTTGGGACAAACGGTTCAAGCCGGGATCATTTAAATCGATGGAGTGTGGTGGTGAGGTCGCTGTTAAGGCTATTAGTGATGCATGTGGGATGAAGGGTGCTGCTGCTTCCTGTGGCAAAGCTGGCGAAAAGACGCGTAGAACGGAGCACCCTATGAAGAAGGCCACCACGTCGGTTGAGGGTGACGGATGGGTTCGCCATGTGAAGAAGATCACAGAGGATTTTAGGGAGGTAGTGTTTAAGAAGTCGCTGGTTGACCTTCCAAAGAAGGTGATGAAGAATGGAAAAATACGGAAAATATGAGGCCCTCTTGATGAGGCTCAGTATTGAAAATGGGCGGCAGCAGGGGGATCTTTACGTTCTTGGCGCTGGTGGTATTGGGGGCAATAGACATTGTCGTGAACAGTTTATGTCGATGGCTATGCCATTGTCTTATCTTTCCTTTTTCCTTTTACAAAAAGCAATCGAAGCTGCTCTACATCACAAATAAAAAAATTGTCATGTTCTATATTATATTTTCAATAAAAATAATTTTATTGTTTTAGACAGTTTGATGAAATAATTTTTGAAGACAAATAATTTTTCATATGTGACCGATGAGAAAACATATTTTCCTATTTGCCTATTTGACTATATGGGAAAATAAATGTGAGTAATGTGACCATAAAATAAATTTCATATTGCTTTGGAAAAAATTTGTTTATGTTCGGGCAAACTTATTTGAAACAAACATTTGCCTAATGTGACCGTACCTTTAGAATCACTTTCTGAGTCGATTTAACGATGTCCGTCCGTCTGTCTGTCCATGTAAACTTTGTAACCAAACTACAGGTCGCAATTTTGAACAAAAATTAATGAAATTTGGCACACAGGTTTCTAATAGTTCAGGGACAAAGCCTATTGAAATTGGTTATGATCGGTCCATTATTTCACCTAGCCCCCATACAAATGTCCTCCCGGAAAAGGGTTTAATGATCATAAATCTCTTAAATGCAGCAATATTTTAATGAAATTTGGCACATATAAATTTTATATAAGCTTAAATTTGTGTGCCGATTTTCAGAAATCATCGGTTCATAATTGACCATAGCTCCCATATAAACTCCTTTTCAGAAAATCACTTTATCGGGCATAAATCCAATTAAAATGTTAGTATCATGTTAATATGCGACAAAAATAAGTTTTATATAAACATAAATGATACTATAAAATTTTACAAAGATCGATCCATAATTTACCATAGCTTCCATATAAGGCCATCTTTCGGGAATCACCCAAAAGTGAATAAATTCATATAAATGATAGCATCGATGTAATATTCTGTATTCTTATGTTTTATTTTACACTTAATATGAATATCAGTCCACATTCGGCTCGAAGTCTAATAAAAGACCCCTCCCCTAATTATAATGTACACAATGGTGTAGGGTATCATATGGTCGGGCTTGACCGACTATATCTTTTTCTCTCGTTTTCCATAGAGGTATGCATTGGTCTGGATTAATATAAAACGGTAGAATTTGCTTATTCAAGAGACTAGGAACAACTAGCTGGTGAAAGGAATATGTTGCTACCCATACTATAATTATATTTTTGAGAAGACGAGCTGTTTTCATTATATTTATGTACTATGTATCTTTCTGAGATTGTCTTAAAAAAGTGAATGTTAACAAGAACAAGAAACTCAATCCCTTAATGTTTTAGAGACCAAAATGAAGCAGGAAATGGGCGAATATTTATCGTTTGTATTGATATATTTTTTACAATTGTATTACAATAAAATAAAAAATATAAAATAAAATGTCAATGAAATAATCATTAATTTTTGTTGCTTTTAATTCACAATAGAATTATATCTAATTCCCAAACCCTTTACTGAATTATTTGTTCAAATCAGTTGCATGTACCATATTCATTCAGTAATCACAATTAAATTATGTGATAGTACTTGCAACCGAACAAATTCGATTGGCAATAAATTCGGTTGCCACAACGAATCTGTTTTCTCTGTGTCTCACAAAAAGTTATTTACTTTGAATATTTATCAGAAAACTTGAAAGGAAATCGAGCCTGGAAACGTATTAAGTACAAAAAAAATCATAATAGAAACGCAAGCAAGAATTTGGAGGAAAAAAAATAACGTGAAAGTACGAATACAGATGAATTTTTTTCATAATTATGATTAGTGTATAATAGACGATAAAACGCTCGTTCAGGCTGACTTTTTTCAACTTCCTGCCCTAGAATTCTATGTTGCAGATGCTAGAGGGAATATGGCAGAAAAATACCATGTATAAAAGAAATCAAAATTCCCAAGAAAGTTTTTGATATACATATGGGGGAAAGAAGCAGTTCATTCATAAAAAAATGGTTCCATTAACACAGAAATATACGTGTATGAGGGCATTTGAAAAAGATTTCTCTCTTTTCTAAGAAAATACAGAATTGAATTAACAGAACAGAATTAATTCACCAAATTGTCCGGAACTCCGTGTAATTGAAAAATATTTTGCTCTAGTAAAAAATAATTTAAAGAAGATTAAACGTACAGCTTAAAATGAAACGGAGTTTAAAAATAAGTGGACTTATACGAGCAAAAAAGTGATCGAAACACAAAAAAACCTCTAATTGGAAGAACTCTGGAAAAGATCAAATAATTCCTTAAAAACCTACAGGAAATAATTTATTATTTTATGTTTAGAATTTGAACATAACAGTCATTAATAAAAATATTATTTAAAACAAATTCGTCCATTGGTTTAGTTTCTATAAGCAGATTTTTATGCACGAATTTTTTTGTGCGCAGTCCTTATGTCACTTAATATAAGCCGTTGTAATTGGCAAATTGAGTTTAGTCTTAAATCAACCACTTAATAGTAAGTTAGATGCATTTTAAAGCATAAATAAAGAGCTGTATTTTAATTTAAAAAAGCAAATAGTAGTGACTTGGTTTATTATTGCAATAAAAGAACCCATTCAGGTTTATTTAAAGGAAATAAACCAACATTTTTGAAAAGCAAAAGCCTAACAATTGATTTCAAAATTGGGAAAATTTAACAAAATTATACTTTTTTTTAATAAATAAAAATCACCAATAATATAATATTTTGATTTTGACCTTTTACTATTAAAAACTATAAACCACAACAATTTAAAAATTTACAGATATGAAATTTGAAGTCTCTAGATAGCAAATCCTTATCATTTTTTTTCCTCTACCACAAATGGAATTTTTGGGAAAATATCGAACTCATACCCCATTGTGGCTAATGAAGGACAAACAGGTTGATAATAATTCAACTATTTGTTATTGTAAAATTCTATTTTTAAACTTATTTCCCTTACAATGTTATTGACTCAGATGAAATGTTTACTATCTCGTAATTATTTTGTTGTTGTTGTTGTTATTGTAATGATCAGAAAATTGCAAAAACTTTCCGATGTCCGTATGTATAACATCGAATGTATATAATTTGAATGTAAACAAATTTACATGTAGGTAGTGCTTGTAAATCTCTACAAAAAAATGTGTAGCTTATCTCTTTTAGTTTAAGAGATATTTGGGTCGAAGCAAATTTTACCCTCATTTTTGGCGACAATTTTTTTGAGTTTTTTAAACTTAGGGGTCTTAATTTGGGCCCAAACATTTTTTTTACAAAATTCTAAATAATTTTACAGCAAGAATCATATAAATAAATCTATCCGATAAATAGTTATATTAGTCTGAAGTTGAAACTAAAAAAATTAACATTATTGGGGTTATTTTACAAAAACAAAATTCTAAAATAATTTTTTTGTTCCGCACTACAGAATTTTTTTAAATCGCAAAGCTGGGTTCGACTTAAGATTATTTTAATTTTTTTAGCTCTATATGTAAGGTGAACATTAGGGTGATCGACACGGTTTTCCAACCGGTTTTAAAACCGGTTTTTTCAGTCAATGTGCTGTCGGTTTTTTTAAAATGTTCACTTTTCGAATGTCGTATAGACCGGTTTTTTTAAACACAAAAAACCGGTTTCAAAAATAGCATTTTATTTCAGAAAACATGTACTAAATAGTGATAGTGATATTTGAAAATTTAGGAATAATTTTTTAAATATTCATAAAGACTGATTTCTTATGTTTTTAAAATATAGTTTAAGTCTAAATTAGAATTTATTTTGTAATATTAAAAAAATAAATAATTAATAATTATCCTGTATGACCCAATTTAATTTTTTTGATCCAATATTTCCTTTATTTTTTAAAGGTGTTGTGTTAAAAAAGTTTCACCTGCAGAATCGTTTCAATTGAGACTTAATTAATATACTATCTCCATATTAAGCCATGGTTTCTGTCTATGCTAACTAAAATTTAGATGATTTTTTCTACAATTTTGAAACATAATTATCTTTTAGTCATCTAGATATATAATTTGCTTAGCATTTTTTCTCTTTCCAGAGCTTTCTGAAGCTACCAAACGACATAGAAAATTAAAATTTGGCTTAATTATAAAACTTTTTGTCCAACAAATCCTAATGGAGCCATATTTTGAAATTTTTATCAGGGAGCGGATATAAGAGGATTTATGTGTCTTTTTCTAAGAATTTTTTCTCTTTCCAGAGCTTTCTAAAGCTCCTAGAAGACATAGAAAATTAAAATTCAGCTTAATTATAACTCTATTCGTCCTACAAATCCTAACGGAGCCAGATTTTGAAATCTCTATCAGGGAGCGAAAATACGTGGATCTATATATATGGATTTAAATATATATCTTTCCTAAGCAATGTTTCCTTTCCAGAGCTTTCTGAAGCTCCCAGACGACGTAAGAAACTAAAAATCGGCATACTTATAAAACTATTCGTTTAACAAATTCTAACAGTGCCAGATGTTTCTATCAGGGACCAAAAAGTCTGTTTTGGTACTAAGAACTTTTGAGTTGCTATACTTATTGTTTGCTCTCCAAATCCTATAAAAAACTGATTCTGTATTTCGGCCAGGGAGCGCATTTACGACGATTTTTTTTTTTATTTTGAAAGGTTTACGAATTTAAAACTTTAATCAATATAATTCCAACAAATTTGAACGGCTTCAAATAATTGACTTCGATTAGGGAGAGGAAGGTGTCTAAATGTTGTTCATATTTTTTTCTTTTAATTTTCGGATTTGTTTGTGCATATTTTCATTATTATATTATTTTTCCTGACATTGTTAGGCTTTTACGCTTGTATTTAATAAATTATAACTTAATTATAAGAATTGATTTCTTTAAAGAAATGTAGTCTTTTGATGTAAATATTAACTTCTGCAAAAAAACCGGTTAACCGGTTTTTTCTGAAATTCAAAAAGTGCAACCGGTTTTTTTAAAATACCAACTATTCGAATACCGGTTTCTCAAAAAAGTCGAATAATCGATCACCCTAGTGAACACCCAAAAGGTATTTTCTAAGGACAGGGTGACCGTTTCAATGAAAAAAGTCAATTTTTTAACACATTTTATACAGATTGGGATTTCGGGTATTTTCATGTAAAAAAAGTGGGAATTTTTTTAATTCTCTGATTTTAAGACAAGTTTATACATGTTATACTAAAATTTTAATAAAATACTATAACTATAGAGTAATTCCATTTAAAACCAACACGAAAAATTACAATTTTTGACTTTATCTCTCCGAATTTAATGATATTTGGTACAATCATTATTCTTGCCAAAACTAAGACTTATTCAAAATTTCAGATAATTCCATCAAGTGGTTCGCGAAGTCTCCTCACGATACTTACAGGGAGCATTTAGAATGGTTCCATCCTCTAAATATTTATTTTTCACGAATTTAATTCGCGAATTTTCCGCCAAAATAATTCAACATGAAAACATGTTTCAGGTATCATTTTAAAGGTAATTTCATTAGCTTTAAATATTTGTCTTAATAAACATTGTAACGTAAATATTTTGGAAGATATTTGTATTTTTAAAAACACAATTTTCCTCATTTTTGAGATATTGCAAATCGCGAAATATTGCGGTTATCAAAGTTAAACTCGGCATTTGCGTTACCAGCGTCAATATTAATATTCTTATCGAATTTCATTAAATTCGGATGATTTTTTGGAAAAATTTACGATTTTTCAATTTTATTACAAACAAAACAATATTAGTTGCAACAAATATTTCGTATTTATTATGTCATTTATTGTAATAACTCCTAAAATATTGCGAGTGACAGAATGCCACTTACCACGCTTATAGAAAACATTTTAACCATTAACATATATTTTTTTTTAATTTTTAAAAAGACCGCTTTTCGAGATATTTGCCCGCAAATGAAAAATCGCAAGATATGGACCATTTTGATGTTGAGAAAAAAATCATATTACACATCTCAATAAATCTTATATAATAAATACTTTGAAAGATATTTGTAATTTTGTGTATGCAACTTTGTACGCATGTTTAGCTATTTTTCACTTTCCATCCGCGATATTTTGCGAACCACTTGATGAAATTATCTGAAATTTTGAACAAGTCTTAGTTTTGACAAAAATAATAATTGTACTAAATATTATCAAATTCGGAAGAGGTGAGAAAATCAGCTGGTTGGTTTTATATGGAATGACTCTATTCGTTTAAATTTTATTAAAGTTTAAATATTAATTTTTTGTTTTAACAAAATTTCAAAAATGCTAAATATTAAGTCCTCCAACTAGTGTTTATAAAAAACCGACTTTTCAAAAAACCGGTTTGACGGTTAACCGAAAATTGGGTAAAATTAAAAAACCGGTTTTTCGGTTAACCGGACGGATATTACAATTCTCTCAAGAAAAAAAAAAAATATATTTTTTTACTTTTAGATAAATATAAAAGCAATTATAAATATTAAAATACTGATATCACTTTTCCTTGAATTAAGGGATTTTTTTGACCCATTTAACCCCAATTTATAGACGGACGGACGGACAGAAATACATTTTTTTACTTACTAACAAATAAAAAATAAAACGTGATCATTAAAATACCGATACCACCTTTTTCCTGAAGTAAACCCCAATGTATAGACAGACGGACGGACATTACCATTCCGCCAAAAAAAAATACTAATAGTTCCAAAATTTAAATTTTTTTTATTTACTAATAAATAGAAAAATAAAACGTGATCATTAAAGTTTTGATATTATCTTTCCTTTGATTAAGCATCCTATTTGACCCATTTAACCCCAATGTATATACAGACGGACATTACCATTCTGCGAAAATAGCCACTGAAATGCTAGAAATTATTTTTTTACTTAATAAAAAATAAAACGCGATTATTGAAATATTTTTATCACCATTCCCTGAATTAAGTGTCAATTTCGACCACTTTTATCACCATCCAAATTAACTCGAGTGTCTCCGTGGGAACTTATTCTCAAATTAACTTTCTTTATATAGTCCATTTTAATCTTAAATCTCCTGAGAAATCTAGAAATCAAAATGTCTACATTTGTCTTTTCATACCACCTTAATAATCAAACACACTTGTATAGAGAGAGAGAGAGAAAAACGGAAGCAAAAAAAAATGTTAAATAAATACTATGTTTGGCATATAAAAACAAACATTAAATAACAGTTGGTCTATGTACCTTATAAACAACAATAACAATAATATCAACAACAACAACAATAATATTTGCAGTACAATCCATGATGGAATTACTTTAACAAGGTGTATGCATAAAGGCAACAACTACAACAATGCAATAATAACAGCCATTTTTTTTTGTTGGAAATGAGACTGAAACGTCAAACAAAAGAGAAGAAGAAAAAGACGTGCAAATTGTAAACAATTATTGCTGAATTTGAAAATTAATATGAATAAATTGTATTTTATTGTTTTTTTGGTACAATAAGATATGTTACATCTCCATTTTATACTTCCTTTTTATAAATAGCATTTTTCTTTATTAATATTACAAATTTCACCACCGAAAATATTTGCTTTTGATTGTAAACAAACCAACACATACAAACTTAAAAAAAATTTTGACATTTCAGTCTTACACCACAAAATTAAGCAAAAAATAATCAGCTGATTTTACAATTTCACCTTGTACTCATTCCACCATGGTACAATCAGACATACAAATAACTACTACATATATACACAAACGCATATGTTTGTAATTATAAAATTGTTCAGTTTTATTTAAAAAAAAAAAAAAATCGCAAAAAAAGTCAAGGCCAAAAATGAGAAATTTATTTTTTGAAGTTAAGTATCGTTTAAACCATAAGAGATAATTTAGCACAATAAGCATGATTTTTCTTGCTTAGGAGAATTCAAAAATGTAAAAATATTTCAAATCGGTTAATATTTGTAAAAGTTATAAGCCCCGATATGTTTTTCACTCTCGAGGTAGTCAACTTTGGCCCACTGTAGCTGCCCACTGTCCGTGGTGCATCCAATAATATTCTGAAAGCCTAACTTCTCCTCTATCTATGTTCCCAGTTTCATCTAAATCAGTTCAGTGGTTCCAAAGTTTCAGACATATTACCAATTATTTTGCTTTTTGCCCCACTGTGCGCTCCTTAAATATCGCATTAGTTAACATCGCACAGTGTCCCGTTTCAAAAATAAAATGGAAATAAATACGGAAATTCCAAACGGCTGCTCCGATTTCAATGAAATTTCAGAATTTAAAAATACCATTTTTGAAACACGCGACCGCGAAATTTAATTCGCGAATTATCCACCAATAAAATTCAACGTAAAAACATGTTTCAGGTGTCATTTTAAAGGTAATTTCATTACCTTTAAATATTAATGAACATTGTAACGTAAATACTTTGGAAGATATTTGTATTTTTAAAAAGACAAATTTCCTCATTTTTGAGATATTATAAATCGCGAACTATTGCGGTAATCAAACTTAGACTCGGCATTTGCGTTACCAGCGTCAATATTAATATTCTTGCCGAATTTTATTACATTCGGATGATTCTTGGAAGAAATTGGCGATTTTTCTATTTTATTACAAACAAAACAATACAAATTGAAATAAATATGACATTTGTTGTAATAACTCCTAAAATATTGCGAGTCCCAAAATGCCACTTTCCACGGTTATAGAAAACATTTTCATCATTAACATATATTTTTTCAAAATTTTTAAAATTTTATTTACCCGCGAACGAAAAATCGCGAGATATGGACCATTTTGATGTTGAGAAAAAAGTCATGTTATACGTCATATTAAATGTAATTTTGATACCTTTAATATGACATCTCAATAAATCTTATATAATAAATACTTCGAAAGATATTTGTAATTTTGAACACTGAAAGGTTATAGTGAAATATACTTGAGTAATCAGCTTATTTAGGGCGAAATATTAGACACGCCCATACAAAAATCTCGACCTAAAAAACTGAAAGCAGATTCGTGTTTAGCATGTCGAATTCCATCTGGTCCACATATTTTATTTTTTTTAAGGAGGAAAAACATTTTTTTGCCGATCAGTGTTATTAAAATATAAATTTTTAAGAATTTTAAAATAACGTTTTTTGAGATATTCAGCTTTTATCTTTATATCATCGATTTTGACCTTTGAACTTTCGAAGTAACAAAATTTTATGTGTGTCAATTTAAAGTCAATAATTTTTTATATTAAACGAGCTGTAGACCCGCAACTTCGTTGACGGAATTTTTTTATAAAAAACATATTATATAACAAATTTAAACTAAGATTCTTTACTCCCTAGGGAACATTTTTAATAATGGTGTTATGTCATCCATAAATAACAATTTCGCTTTAATTTCAGTTTCCTAATCTTAGAATAACGAAAAATAAATATCAGAATTACGAAAAAGTATATTAGAATAAAGAAAAAGGACCGCAAAAACCATTTTAAGTTTTCTGATTCACTTAGAACCTTACATCTACAATTTTATATTTCTAAATTGCAGAACATTCAAGAAGTACTATTAGAAAAACGAAAAGAGATACCACAAAGTCTCCTCTTGTGAATTCTCTTTCATTTAGTTTTACATATTTAATTTCGTGCTTCTAGATTCATAATTATATAAAATTTAGAAGAACAAAGTGAGTACCACACAGACCACTCCTGTGAATTATTTCTTACATAGGACTATGCATATTTAATTTCATGTTTCTACTTTAAATAATATTGGAAATTCAAAAAGTACCATTAGAAGAACAGAGAAGTACCACAAAGTCCACTCTTATGGATTCTCATTCACTTAGCACCACATGTTTTTAATTTCATGTTTCCAGGTTCACAATTATAGAAAATTAAAAAAAGTACCATAGGAAGAACAAAAAATTACCACAAAGTCCCTTCATATGGATTCACATTCACTTAGGACCACATATCCTTAATTTCATGTGTCTAGGTTCATATTTACAGAAAATTCAAAAAGTACCATTAGAAGAACAAAAAAGTACCACATTATTCATTTAGGACCACATATCTTTAATTTCATGTTTCTGGGTTAAATATTATAGAAAATTCAAAAAGTACCATTAGAAGAGCAAAAAAGTACCATAAAGTCCCCTCTAATGAATTCTCATCGTTAAGGACCAAATATCTTTAATTTTATGTTTCTATGTTAAATATTATAGAAAATTCAAAAAGTACCATTAGTAGAACGAAAAATTACCACAAAGATCTCACTTACGGATTCTCATTCACTTAGCACTTCATGTCCTTAATTTTATATTTCTAGGTTAAATATTATAGAAAATTCAAAAAGTACCATTAAAATAACAAAAAAGTACCACAACGTCCCCTCTTATGGATTCTCATTAACTAAGGACCACATATCCCTAATTTCATGTTTCTATGTTCATAATTATAGAAATTTCAAAAAGTACCATAAGAAGATCGAAAAAGTACCAAAAAGTCCCCCCTTATGAATTCTTTCCAACATCGAACCATGCGTATTTAATTTCATGTTTCTAGGTTAAATATTATAGAAAATGCAAAAAAGTACCAATAGAAAAAGAAAAAAGTACCACGAAGTCCATCCTCTTGAATTCTTGCCTACATCTCACATCACTCTTGTAAATTCTTATCTACATTTTCTTAATTTCATGTTTCTATGTTTAATGTAATTGAAAATTCATTATTAAGTTTGAATAAAATGTAGTTTTCCGCCTTTACCCCTTTTTTTGGTACTTTTTTCACCCATCGAAGTATCAAAAATTGCATTCCATTAAATTTCAAAATTGTAGTGATATCCCATATTAAAATACTCATATGAAGAATTCAATAAATATAAAAAAATGTTTTATGAAAAAAGTACCAAAAAAAGGTACGATTTTTACCCCTTAAACTTTTGAATTTCAAAAAAGTACCAAATTTGTATTTCTAATTTTTTGATAAGTTTTGAATACGATATAAATTTTATCTGTATGTTGATTGGTTTCAAAGATACATATGGTGTCAAAAAAGTACCAAAATACAGTTTTTACCCGTTTTCTCCCTAAAACGTCCGATTTTCAAAAAAGTACCAGACACCTGTCCAATTATTTTTTTGATGAATAACGATAACTGTTCAACTTTTTTGTATCATTATTAGTTTGCGAGTTATAAGGTTACCGATTTTACCCGTTTTTACCCCTTTTTACCCCCTAAACATTCGAATTTCCAAAAATCCCGTCTTAGTGGATCTATATGATGGGAGACCTACCTACGTACCAAATTTCGTCTTTCTAGCTTCAGCCGTTTGGGCTGTGGGATGATGAATCAGTCAGTCAGTCAGTCAGTCACGTTACTCTTTTATATATATAGATGAAATAAAAATTGGAATTTATAATATATAGTTTAGAAGTTATGAGCAATAAAGTATGTACCATAGATTAACAACTAGATATTTATGTGAGAGAAAAAAACCTAATTCAATTGTCAACAAGCGCGAATGTTACATTCGGCCCTGCCGAATCTATATACGCACCATCAACTTTTTAAAATTTTACGTTAAGCGGTAAAGTGGGCGGACCACGCCCATTTTTGGTTTCCGAGTTTATATCGACCCCTGAAGTATAGGTACAAAATTTTGTTGTCGTACATGCTTTAATTGAAGAAATATCAGCAAAAACGTATGAAACGGACAGCCTGTGTTTCTAGTTTTTAGCCCATAACTTTTTTGTTTATTAACCGATTTTGCCAAACACCAAACAAACCTTATATAAGAAAAATATTTGTGCCAAATTTCGTCCGCCTACGTTGCCCCGTTCGAGCCCTATCCTGCTTTCAACAGACAGACAGACGGACGGACATAGCTAGATCGACTCAGAATCAAACCAGGACCCAGAAAATATATACTTTGTGGGGTCTTAGATGATTCCTTCGACATG
The DNA here is from genome assembly GCA_951394005.1 of Protophormia terraenovae. Taxonomy (NCBI): domain Eukaryota; kingdom Metazoa; phylum Arthropoda; class Insecta; order Diptera; family Calliphoridae; genus Protophormia; species Protophormia terraenovae. The sequence goes on along the minus strand of OX596077.1, from coordinate 38,779,558 downwards.
TTACACACGGAATGACAAAATCAATATACCCCCCATCTTTTTGATGGTGGGTATAAAAACCTAATTCATACAATAATAAAATATATGTAGTTACATATATTTTGTTTTCGTGTTTTCAAAAAATGAGTACATTTTTTGAAAATTTATTATAGGATGGCTCTCACATAAACTTCTAGCTCTATTCTATGGTATGTACACTTATGAAAAAAAAAAATTCGAGAGTTTTTGAATTTTTAAAACGTCACACTTTTCATAATGTTTTTCGGTCTGAAAGTTTGTAATTTGAGCAACACTTGCAATAAGTGAATTTCATTGAAATCGGAGATATCAAATCCGAAAATGCCTGTTTTTTGTCCGTTTTGATATGGAACTACTCTTCTGTATAAATTTACAGCCGTATTCAAAATAAATAATGTGTGTTTGCTAACGAGTTACTAACTTTTTCTTATGGAAATTTACATACAAAAAAGTTAGTAACTCGTTATATGCATTATTTATTTTGAATATGGAAATTAATTTTTATTTTTTTATAAATTTTTGTTTTTATATTCTTGACATCTGAAACACGTGATTTAAGGGGCATTTAATTAAACTTATTTAATTTGAAATATTTTTACTATTTGACATTTGTTCTGGAATACTAATAAAAGTTTTTATTAAGCTATTAAAAGCATTAAATTTCTAATTTCCTATTAGGGATGAATGCTAATAATAGAAAGAAAAAAAATTATTGACCACATTTAAAAATATATGTATATACTTGGTACTACTTTTATTTTAGAAAAGGTAAGCTTTAAATTTGTAAATAATATACATATATTGTAAATCACTAGCTCTATTTAGTGAACATTCCCTTATTATTATTATTCTATAAATGGAGCATAAATGTTTGTGTTTAACTCAGTTTTGTATTTGTATTACTAACAATATCTTGACAATGGTGTTAATATTTTTTGCTCTTGCTTTAATTATATTTGCTTGGCTTGTAAATCTTTGGATTTGTAGAGCTTATGTAAAACTGGCCTATAAAGTACCATCAAATAGATGGCATACATTCTGGGGCTGGGGAAAAATGATAAGGACAAAAGGTAATTGGATTTTACTAACAACAATTAAAAATGTGTATGAATATTGAATTGCATTTAAATCAAAGATTACAAATACAGTGAATTCCTAACGAATACTAAGTTTAACGAATTCGGGAGTAAACGTACGCCCAAATTTTTAACATTTAGTACCTTATATTACGAACAATCTATATATTTTAGTACTCGATATAACGAATTTTTCCAAAAAATGTGATCTTTAAAAATAACAGAAAGTAAATAAAACACATTTCTCATCCTATTGAAACAGTACTACTCTCCCCTTTTATGCAAAAGGAAGAGAATTAGAGATTTTCGTTTGGACAATATTTTTATACCCACCATCAAAAAGATGTGGGGTATATTGATTTTGTCATTCCGTGTGTAACATGTCGAAGGAATCATTTAAGACCTCACAAAGTATATATTTTCTGGGTCCTGGTTAGATTCTGAGTCGATCTAGCTACGTCCGTCTGTTGAAAGCAGGATAGTGCTCGAACGGGACAACGTAGGGAGAGCTATGGTAAATCATGTACCGATTCCCATAAATTTGGGCAATGTTGTTTCTACTTATATGAAACTTATTTGTGTTGAATATTAACTTGATACTAACATTCATATGGGATTTATGCACATTAAAGAGATTTTCGGAAGAGCGGTTTATATGGGAGCTATGGTCAATTGTTGATCGATCTCCTTAAAATTTGGTACAAAGAGTGATACTTATAGAAAACATCTTTGCCTCGAATTTCATTAAAATATTTATATTTTTAAGGCATTTTTGAGTGTTGAATCTCTATTCCGGGGGAACATTTGTTGTGTGGGGGCTAGGTGAAATAATGGACCGATTACAACTAATTTCAAAATATATCAAAATATATTCGCGATTTAACGAATTTTTCGATTTTGAAGAGCACAAAAAAGGTGTACCAAAATACCGAAAATTTTAAAAGAAGATGTGCACACTGCACAGTGGGGCCAAAAGCGAAATAAATGGCAATAAGTTTGGAACTTTGAAACCACTGAACCTATTTAGATGAAACTTGGAACATCGATAGAGGAGGAATCAGAATAATGTTAGACGGAGTCTATAGCTGCAGCACGGGCGCCGCTACAGTGGGCCAAAGTTGACTACCTCGAGAGTGAAAAACATATCGGTGCTTATAACTTTTACAAATATTAGCCGATTTGAAATATTTTTACACTTTTGAGTTCTCCTAAGCAAGACAATGAAAAAACATACTTATTGTGCTGAATTATCTTGTATGGTTTAAAAAATATTTAACTTCAAAAAATAAATTTCTCATTTTTGGCCTTCACTTTTTCGCGATTTTGCCCTATAACTTTTAAAATAAAATTTCTAAAACTTTTTTAAAAATACGCTGAAATTCTCTACAATTTTCTAAATTATGCTAATCAAAAAATTTTTTTTTCAATTCGATAACAAAAAAAAATTTTTCAAAATCAAAATTTCAAAACAGGTCTCAAAAATTGCATTTTTTTTTTTTTTGCCAAAAAAGTAACTTTATATATTTAACTTTTTTAAAAAATTTTGTTAAAAAAGTTTAATATTTTTTGACATTTTCTGAAAGACGGGACCCCAGGAAAAGGTGTAAGTGTAATTTTTAAAAGTTCTGAACGTTCACCCTACATCCAGCAGTGGTCAAAAATGATCAATTTCGGATGAGAACTTGAAATTTTTGAGTCTGTAAAAAAAATTAATTGTTGATTTCGGTACTTCTGTGAATTAAACTATATAGATCATTATGTTCTTAAAGGTTTTGCAAAAAATTATGACAGCCTACCGGTAAACTTAGTCACACGAGGCAATTTTCCGAAAATACCCAAATTTTCAATAATAAAAACTTCGACCTTTAAAAATTTATAGTAAAATTATATATATTTTTCTGGTTTGTACATTTATCAATTCTACATTAAATATTTTATATCATGTGCAAAAATAATGTTGATACTTATAATCTTTTAGAAATTATTCTGTCTCAAATTTTTAAAATATGTCCATGTAAACATAATTTGCATTTGTTCGCTTTGTTTTAAAAAAAGTGTGCTAAAAATTTTAAAATAGTGAAATTTATTATACATAATTTTAAAGAAGACACAATTTCCTTTAAATTGATTATTATCAGTTTATTACGTTTATAGTAAATCAAAACGCAAAAAAAAACAAAACGCAAAAAATTGTGAACTGTTCATGTAACCTTCTAATTTTGGTAGTGCAGTGGGATAAGACAGTGCGGTAAGGCAGTATAAAAAACAACATGAAAAAACGAAAGATTTTACAATTTGCAACTCTTTGGTAATTTTAAATTTATTTACAAGAAACGTTGCAAACACAAAATAGTCATATTATATATCATTTTTAAGGAAATTGTGTCTTCTTTAAAACTATGTATAATAAATTTCACTATTTTAAAATTTTTAGCACACTTTTCTTGAAAAAATACGAAAAATGCATATTTAAAAAATTTGAGACTGAATAATTTCTAAATGCTTATATGTATCAACATAATTTTTTCACATGATATAAAATATTTAATGGAGAATTGAAAAATGTGAAATTTAGAAAAATGTATATAATTTTACTATATATTTTTAAAGGTCGAAGTTTTTATTATTGAAAATTTGGGTATTTTCGGAAAATTGCCTCGTGTGACTAAGTTTACCGGTAGGCTGTCATAATTTTTTGCAAAACCTTTAAGAACATAATGATCTATATAATTTAATTCACAGAAGTACCGAAATCAATAATCAGTTTTTTTTGCAAACTCAAAAAGTTCAACTTCTCATCCAAAATTGTTCATTTTTGACCACTGCTGGATGTAGGGTGAACGTTTAGAACTTTTAAAAATTACACTTACACCTTTCCTTGGGGTCCCATCTTTCAGAAAATGTCAAAAAATATTCATCTTTTTGAACAAAATTTTTTAAAAAAGTTAAATATATAAAGTTACTTTTTTGGCAAAAAATAGTTTTAAGAATTAAACAAAAAAAAAAAAAAAACATTAATTCAATTTAGTACAAATTGAATGGTTGAAAAATTTTTTAACTCAATTTGTAATAGTTTGAATTTACACAAAATTAAATGAAATCAAAAGAATTAAGCATTCCCAAATGAATTAATTCCATTGCACAGTGGGGCAGAATCGAAATTTTGTGGAAATAAATCTGTAACTTCTGATCGGCTGGTTTGATTTGCATGAAATTGGGTATAGGCGTAGCAGAGGAGTATACAATGTTATATTTGGAATATATTTGGAAGGACCGTACATACCCCTCAGGGGCGGAGGTAAAGGGGCTCAAAGTTGGGTATCTCTGATATACAAATTTTTTCCTTTACCGAGTCCTAAAATAAACGATTTTTAATTTGAAAATTGCAAAAATTACGACATTTTGTGTTTTTTTGGCCGAAAAGGTATCTACAATCTTTTTTTCTCTAAAATAAAATTTTCTTTAACAACATATAACAATTTTATACTTTTCTGAAAGGTATCTTCACAGAGAAGATTTCAAAGTAGGAAGCAAGCTCAATAACTCAAACTGAGCAAGGTATACACCCTCCGGAATTCGACCCATTTTATATGACAGTTTTGACTTTAGTCTATATTTTCTCTAATCTTAAAGCACGAATCGCCAAACGTAATGCAGTTTAAGAATCTGTAATATGTTGTTAAAAGTTTTCAATCAAAATCTACTGGACTTTAATAACAAAGATTTAATTACAGATCAAATATTAAAATTACAGATCAAAAAAACACTTTTTTACAAAAAATTTTACTTTAATTTCAAAAATCGGAAAAGGTATAAGCTCGATTTTTTTCATCTAAATTACATTGCTTAGCTAACATAATTCTTCGTTATACAGAAAAAGATTGAAATCATTTACTTTTACAAAACCGAAACTATGCCACTTTAAAGTTTTTTAAGTCACGGAAAATCACATTTTTTGTGTATTTTTGCACAAACACACACTCGAGCATTGGCTACGGGAACAAATTATTTATGTTGTTATGGCTTTTTCACATTCACAATAGTACAATGTTTTGGAATTTTCCGTGACTTAATAAACTTTAAAGTGACATAGTTTCGGTTCTGTCCCACTGTGCATTGTATCAAATGATTTAGGAATTAAGCACAGAATTAATTATACATAATGAATTTATTTAAAAGAATTAATAATTCTATATGATTTAATTCAATTTAAAAAAGTGAATTAAAGAATTAATTCTTTCGAACCTTTGTTTGCGGACGGACGAACGGACATCTTTAAATTGACTCAGAAAGTGATTCTGAGTCGAACGGTATACTTTAAGGTGTGGGTCCGAATATTTTTTCTGTAAGTTACAAACATCAGCACAAACGCATAATATCCCAACCACATATAGTGGTGTAGGGTATAAATATCTAATTCAGTAGCTTGGAAACCGTTAAAGATATTGAATTAAAATTTTTCCACAATATGAGATTAGATGTGTTTAAATAAAAACTAAATTTTAAATTTCAATTTTTTTTTTTTTAAAAAAGCAACGTTTCTACTTTCAGATATTTTGTCCTACACTTATAATTATGGCAAGAAATATGGTCCAAACAGCATAATATGGCTGGGGCCATTCCCATTCTTCCTCACATCTGATCCGAAAACAATAAAGGATATTTTAACATCTAAAAACTGTGTTAATAAACCATCAGTAATAATGAATGGAATGACAAATGCAGTAGGTTTAGGTTTACTAACCGCTAATGGTATGTTAAATAAGTTGTATCTTAAAGCGAAATCTAAGAAGAATAATTAATAATTTCATTATATAATTGCAATTTATAGAACCATTTTGGAGCCGTCATCGTAATGTAATGACTAAAACTTTTTCCAATAAAAATTTGCTTTCATTTTTGCCCAATTTTCATAATGAAATCAATACTATGATACAAAAGATTGATAGAACTATGGAAAAGGGAGAAAATGTCATTAATATGTTTGAAATATTTCGTCAGTTAACTTTAAAAAATACGATAAGTAAGTTTTAATAAATAACATTTGTACATATAAGGGTCAAACAAAATAATCAAACATATTTTATTTATTTCCTAAATTGTCCCGACAGAAACCATACTAAAAAGAGATTTAGACCAGACAAAATTTAACTCAGTTACCATGATATATCATCTTGAAATGTAAGTGGCACAATGACGTTCTTTTATTATAATACGAATTTTGTTTGATTTGATTTGTTTTTTTTTTTTTTTTCTTAGAATTTTTGATTATGTAATTATGGCTTTTGTTAATATTTTATTGAGAATTAATTTTATACGCAAATTATCTCACATCTTGATATATAAAAATGTTATGCATGGTTTGGCTGCCTTTAGAAAAGTTATCGATGAATCTTGGAATATTTTGCAAGCAAATGATGCAACAGATTCTAGTTATTTGCCTAAAGTTAATAGTGCCTTAGATTGTACTTTAAATGGTGTTCGTCAAAATATGATTGAAATTCACGAAATACCAGATGAAATAATGCATCTCTTTCTGGCATCATTTGAAACCACATCTACCACAATGTATTTTGTACTCTTAATGTTGGCTATGCATCCGGAGTATCAAGAACGAGCATATGAAGAAATATTAAACATACTACCACATAATGACGAGGAAGTTATATCTCTTAAGCATTTAGATCAATTAATATATTTGGAAATGGTATTAAATGAGACCATGCGAGTTTTACCCGTAGTACCAATGATAGTTCGAGAAGTTGCCAATGAAAATGTCATTTTAAATAATGGTTTATCACTGGCAGTAGGTCAAGCTATTTGTATCGATATTTTTAGTTTACATCGCAGCAAAGAAATATGGGGTTCTGATGCGCATATATTTAATCCCGATAATTTTCTACCATCAAATGTTGCCGCACGACATTCATTCGCATTTATACCATTTGCCAAAGGTCAAAGATTTTGTATTGGTAAGTAAATATTTGAAATACCTCAAACGACATATAAATTACATATTATTTATTTTTTATTATAGGTTGGAGATATGCTATACTGTTTACAAAAATGTCTTTGGCTAAACTCATTAAAACATTTAAATTTACTACTAATTTTAAATATGAGAATTTGAGTTTTAAAAATCGTGTATCATTACAATTGTTGGAAGAACCACAACTTTGTCTGCAACGAAGAGAATTTAATAAATAATTTATAAATTGGAAAACTGTTATTGAATATTTATTACTTTTTACTAAATTTGATTAAAACTTAAAAGTAATTTTTTCTTTTACTCACATATTAATTTTAATTTAATGATGTTATATAATTAAAATCACAGACAGCGTAATCGCGCTCGTATTTATTTATATAATAAAATATATAATAAATAATAAATTATAAAATTATGTAAAAGCATTTCGAAGAAGAGACTTTAGGTTTTACAATAAGTTCCCATGAACTACAGGAGGCTCTAATCCCGCTGGTCGGCAAAAAAAAATCCTTTCCCAAGGACTAATAGTTTGACTTGATGAATTTTGATGTGCTTAACACGGGTCTGCTTTCAGTTTGTTTCGCATCAGGTCCGGATTTTTTTTTTTTTTTTTGGGATTGTCTAATAGTTCGCCTATAATAAGGCCATTACTCTAGTATATTTCACCATAAACCAAGAACGGTGAGTACGCTTGGCATAAGTGATACACAAAAAGATGTGAACTAAAAATTTTTTTCAGCCACCTAAACTTAATTTTTTACGTGCCAACCCCCGAAATGAAATACATAGTAATTAAAGGATTAAAAAAATATACTAATTTTTGTATTTAATTTTTATGGGAGGGACCATACCCCCATAATCCGCTAATTTATTAGACAAATGTTTTCATGGATGTCAAAATTCTTTGTGCAAAATTTGAGCATTCCAACTCCAATAGTTTCCCAGATATACGAATTTTTGCATTTAATTCATATAGGAGGTACCATGCCCCCTACTTCTAGTCCGCCCATATTTTTCTTAAATATTAATATTGATACCAAAGTGGCTCCGACAAAATTTTAGAACTCTAACTGTTATATTTTCTAAGATATGATAATTTAATATTTTCTTTATATGGGAGATGCCACGCCCACTATTGCTAGTGTACCAATTTTTGTCCAAAATATTCATATTGAAGCTAATGCTAGTCGTACAAAATTTGAGCTCTCTAACTTTTATAGTTTCCCAGATATAAACATTTTGGTATTAACTTTATATGAGAGATGACACGCCCACTATTTCTTTTCCGCCCATTTTTGCACAAAATGTTCACATTGACACTTAAGTTTATTGTACAAAATTTGGGAAATGTAACCGTTATAGTTTCCTAAATTTACGGCATTTGGTATTGGCAAGCAATATTAGGCGTGGGATGTGCCACACCCCCTATTGCTAGTTTGCCTATTTTTTTCCAGAATGTTCATATAGGTGTCAAAGTTGTTCGTACAAAATTTTAGGACTCTAGTATTACCAATTTCCGAGATATACTACTTTTAATAGTTATTTAGTAGGTGCACCTCGCCCACATGGAATTTCAAAATAAAAAGTAGCATATTTTTCCTTCCAGGCATATAGGAATACACTGTGAAAAATTCAAGAAAATCGGTTTAGCCGTTTAGGCGGCTATAGACTTCAAACAAACATACATACATACATACAAACAAACATTAATTTATATATATATAGAAGATTAATTTTGTCTATGGAAAATATTCCTTACAGACAATAAAAAATAATATATATTTTACTAAATATTACACAGAGAAAACAGAACCGAATTTTTTGCCAATCGAATTTGGTCGGTTACGTGTACTATCCTCAAATTCGGTTGCCATTACCATATAAATGGGTATTTGTAACTATCTAGAAAAAACTAAATCAATTTGTGTATATACATTAGACTAGCTCAAAAAAAAAAAAAAATTATATACTAATTATATTAAACACATTGTGTTTTATTATAATTTATTGTTATAAAAATTAAAAATATACATATAGATGTACTAAAATTTGTTATATTATAGTATTTATCGAATAACCCAAAAAAATCGCAAGGAATTTGCTGGAGGGTTCTTAATATTAAGACATAGCTACATACATGTAATTGACCGATAAGCGCGTGTACTCTAAGCGAGCTAATCGTACTTAAAGATAGCAAAAGACAGTTTTGCATATATTTATATTCTTATACATCGTAAGTATTTGGTACCATTAGAATTTTAATAGATTACAGAACTGTTTGTCTAATGGATGGCATAATGATACTTACGGTTTTATGATATCGTTCGGAAAAAAAGTCAAAATTAAAATGATAATTGCGCATAAAACTTTAAAAAATCTTTTAATTATACCATTACATATACGATGCATAATAACTGAGGTAATTTATGTATAATACCTTTACCCGAAGAAGAAGAATCGTATCAATGATTTTAGAAATGATTCAAGTTCTGGTGCCGCTTATTTGTTTAAACTGCAAAAAATAAAGACTGTTGATGAATTGTGAGAAAATATTTCGAGTTGTAACTTGCTTACCTTTATTACGCATAATGTGGAATCAGCGTATGAATTAAGGACAATTATATAATACCTCGACGGGAACAGCATCTAACTTGGCTAGGGAATTGTTGTGCAAATTGGAAGGAAAAATAATCATCCCACATCTCCTGAAAATAATAGGGATAATATAAATATATTTAGTGCATATTATCCTAACAATAATCTACTCAACCATAAATCTACAATAAAATTAAACATTACATGAACAGTATTTATTTTTATTTTATTATTTTTTAACTTATTATAAAATTATTTATTTTTGTATACTTAATTAAAAAAATTGACAAGAAAATAAATAAACATTATTTAATAAATACAATTTTCTTTCGTTTGGAAGCATCGAATTGCTTTATATTTCGTTATTGTAGCCGAATAGTATTGGTTGCGGTAACTGAAAATATAGTTAAAACTTAAATATTTTAATATAAACAATATTTTTATTGTAACTACCACTTTTTACTGTTAATACAAGAAATAATTTCGGTTGCTTCTTTCGAATTTGCTTAATTTATGTTTACCAATCACAATTGATTACAAGAACTAACTTAAACATTTTAGTAACTGTTATTCCAATATAATAATAATTTTACAGGTATGTATATAGATAATCCAATGCTCTAATTAATTTTTTATTAATATTGTAAGATTTTAGTATAGTATATCAAATATTTATATTAGTAACCGTTTTCCAACTAATCTCTTTTCTGTGTGTACAATTCAATTATATGAATACACAGAAAAAAGTAAAAATGGACTTCAATTACGAAATTTGTAATATTAATAAATTTTTAATTGATTTTGCTCCAATCATCAAAATGATAATATTAATAACTAGAATAATTGATATTATTATTACATCTTTTCCTTAAATAGATTCAATAAGCTGAAAATTTTTGAAAATTTACTTAAATTAATTTTATTTCTGTACTTTTATAGACAAATATTTAATTTTTCTTTATATTTTATTAACAGCTGTCAATTTATTAAAAAACAAAACTGAAAACCAATTAGAAAATTAATTATATTAATAAATTATATAATTAAATTCCAATATAAAGTTAATTAATAATTTTATTAAAAAATTATTTGAAATATTTTTTTCTGTGTATACATTTTTCACACATCTTATGAGTTAAGAATTTTTTTTTTTTTTTACATATATATTAGTTTTTATTGAATCTTTCTTTTTCAGAAATTTACAATAAGTATTAAAATCTTAACCTAAACTTAAATTATTGTTGATATTGCCACTGCAAAATTCAACGTAGAGTTTTCATTAGTAGTATTATCTTCCACGATCCAGTGTTTCCATTCTTCTTAGGCGTCTGTGACCCTCAAAAGTTAGCAGATCCCTAGCGAGAGGGTTTGGGTGTTCAGATAATTTTTTCATATATTTGATGCTACTGTTCTTTATCTCCTCACGAATTGTAGGAATATTGAGATCCTTGTAGATGTTGCTATTTCTGACGTACCATGGTGCACCTGTTATTATTCTTAGGAGTTTGGACTGTCTTCTCTGTAATTTTTCAATGTTTGATGAAGAGGCTGTTCCCCAGAGCTGTATGCCATATAACCATATAGGTTTTATTACTGCTTTATATAACAGTACTTTATAGTCCAAGTCTAGGGCTGACTTTGGACAATTAGACAATTAACCAATGAATTTGGGCAGATTTTAGTTTTATTTGAGTAACTTTGGATTCTATATGACAAGTCCATGTTAAACGCCGGTCTAGGTGAATACCAAGATACCTTACTTTATCCTGTTCAGGTATTTGGACATTGTTTATTCGAATGGGGGGACAACTTTCCCTGCCTAAGGTAAATGTTATATGGACACATTTCGAAGCATTCACATTGATCTTCCATTTATATAGCCATTTTCCAGCTCAGTGATATGGGATTGGAGTTTTTCGGATGCAATCACCGGATTTGTATGCATACTTACAAAAGCAGTATCATCTGCAAAAGTTGATGTATGAGTCATAGAACTCGTGGGCATATCTGCCGTATATAGTATATAAAGAAGAGGCCCTAAAATACTTCCTTGAGGTACTCCTGCGGAAATTTTTCTGCGTGAAGAAATCACATCTTTCGATCTTATTTGAAAAGATCTATTTATTATATAGTTTTTTAGTAACTTATGAACGTTCTGTGGAAGTAACGTGGTCATTTTATGTATTAGTCCGTCGTGCCAGACTTTATCGAAAGCTTGAGATATGTCAATAAATAACGCAGAGCAATACTGCTTGCTCTCGAAACCTCTTCTGATGAGAGTTGTAATTCGATGCACTTGTTCAATAGTACCATGTTTTCTCCTAAAACCAAACTGATGGTTAGGTATACTGTTATTATTATTAAGATGTAATAATAGGCTCTCAAGGAGCAATTTCTCAAACAATTTCGAAAAAATTGATAATAAGCTTATTGGACGGTAAGATGTTACTTGAGTGACGTCTTTTCCAGGTTTGGGTATCATTACTATCTCTGACAACTTCCAAGTACTTGGAAAGTAGCCAGTACGTAAAATGGCATTGAAAATGAATAAAATAAATTTTAGAGCCGAGTTTGGCAAGAAACAAATCATTGTGCTGGTAATTTTGTCCGTTCCAGGAGATTTTCCTGCCTTCAGACCTTTTACTGCTAATTTCACGGCAGAGAGCCGGAATTTTAATGGAGAGTGAATATGGTCGCTAACTACAACAGGTCTTAGAGTTGAACCTTATTATATTAACTGCAGATTGTATTTCGTTTTCGCTTTTCAGTGGAATATTTTGTGGTAAGTGGGAGCTTATGTACATTTTGTATTTTAACCAGTTTGTTTTCTTGTTTGGGAAACAAGAGCTTTGAGTTTCAAAGTGACTTGGACTATTAATCAGTGTCAGGATCGTTGGTGTATGGTCTGACGAAAGATCAAGTGAAGGAATCACTGATATACATTCACGTTTTACATTTCTAATTACAGCAAAGTCGATAAGATCGGGAACCTTATTGAGGTCTGTAGGCCAGTAAGTAGGTTGGCCACAAGATATGGAATCTAGTTTGCTGGATGATATTGCTTCAAATAACTGCCTACCTCTGGGAGTTGTTAGACGAGAGCCCCAAAAGGTATGTTTTGCGTTATAGTCTCCTGCTGCTATAAATCTTGGGCCTAAAGTTGCAAAATAATCAAGAAATTGATTACGATTAATAGAATATCTTGGAGGACAATATATAGAGGATATTGTTATATTGTTATCGGGAATATTTATTGAAGTGGCCTGAATATGATCCGTTCTGTATTCTGGCATTGGAAAATGCTTTATATCTTTACGAACTAATATTGCTGTCCCTCCGCATGCCCTACCGTTAGGCTGCTTTGTGTCATAGGTATAGTAGCCATTTATTCTGAAACAGTTCTTTTGAGTAAAGTGAGTTTCAGATACCAGTAGCAGATCAATATCTTGCAACGTTAAAAATTGTTGGACTTCGTGTTTATGTTGGCTAAGGCCGTTAGCATTCCAGTAACATATTCTTAAGGAATTCATTTTTTACTTAGCAAAATCTGCATGAGCATGCTTTGATTTTGCATTAATTGCTGTAACATATTTTGCATATTTGACATAAAACTGTTCATGGTTTCAATTAGTTTATCAATAGAGCTTTGAGAATTTATGTTGGGAATTACTGAACCCTCTTTTAAAGCGTGAGCATATGAAAATAATGGAGCATTATTTTCATTATTTTTATGAGTTTGGTTGGGAATTACTGAACCCTTATTGAAAGTATTTGGAAATTGAGCATTTCCTTCTACGTTTAATTTCATTTGTGTAGTAGAACCTTCGTGTTCAGGTTACTTCTATGTTGTGCACTAGAAGTAGGTCCATTAGGGAGGCTTGGAAAATTAGAATCCTGATATTGAGCATATACAGGTCTTCTTGCCTTTGAAGTCCCTTTAATTTGAATATACACAGGGCAACCACGGTAGTTTGCAGTGTGATTCTGACCACAATTGCTACACTTTCTTGCACTGATGTCTGTTTTTGAATGGGGACATTCCAGACTTTTATGGATATCTCCACATCTAACACAAACTGATGGCAATTTGCAGAAGGACTTAGTGTGTCCATATTCCTGACAATTTAAGCACTGTGGGGGACCTTTGCGTTTAATTGGTTCTTCGACAACTATCTTGCGATTTAGAAGGTATCTTAAACCGTATATGGGATGTGTATCACTCTTTTTCTTCAATCGGGAAGAATTATAAGATATTTCAACTCTAAAAATTGGTTGAGGTACCTTATTTTTATACCCTTCACCACAGGTGTAAAGGGTATATATAAGTTTGTCATTCCGTTTGTAATTTCCACAATTTTCGTCGGAGAGCAAAAAAGTTTATATTTTCGGAATCCTTGTAAGAAGCGATGACGATTGGACCATGTCCGTCCGTCCGTCCGTCCCTCCGTCCGTCCGTCCGTCCGTCCGTCCGTGTGTCGGTTGAAATGGCGTTTATGAAGCCCACCGATAACTGACATATATAATATGTATGTCAAACGATCGGAAATGCTTTCGAGAATTTTGCTATTGGAATTCAGCAAGATAGGTTCATACAATGCGGAGATATGTTCAAAAAACCGGTTTTTTGAACCGGTTTTCCAGTTTCTGAAGCCTCTGTATACACTACAGACTTCGTTTTTACAAAGAATTCTCGGACATTTTTTTCTGAATTTTTGTTCTGAAAAATTGAAATAAATCGGTTCAGTAATAACTGAGATATCGGACAAAACGCATTTTTTATTTTTTGAAGCCTTGGTTTAAGCTATAGATTTTTATTTTTATACAGATCGGTCACAAATATTTTTATAAAATTTCAGTTTTTTGAATCAGGAAGATCGGTTTATAAATGGTGGAGATATGCTTTAAAAACCGGTTTTTAGAACCGGTTTTTTAGTTTCTGAAGCCTCTGCATATACCAGGGACTTCGAATTTTTAAAGAGGGCTCGAAAATTATTTTCTGAATTTTTGTTCTGAAAAAATTAAATAAATCGGTTCAGTAATAACTGAGATATCGGGGAAAACGAATTTTTTATTTTTGAAGCCCTTGTTCAAGCTATAGATTTTTATTTTTATATAGATCAGTCATAAATATTTTTATAAAATTTCGGTTTTTTTAATAAACCAAATTCGTTCATAATCAACAGAGTTATGGCCCAAAAACAAATCTGTTAAGAATATAAATACACCAACAAACATGTATATTAAGCATTGTAATGACTATTAGTGACGTTTTTTGTTTTTTGTATAGACAAGTAGTTTAGTTATCAACAGCAGTAATTTGATGAATAACAGTGTTGTTGTTCTTTGTATATGCAGTCTGTACAAAAATAAATAGATATGGAATTGTTGTTGTTTATTTTTTAAAACTAAAATATATTTGTTAAGAATATACATAAATACATACACAAACATGTATATTAAGCATTGTAATGACTATTAGTGACGTTTTTTGTTTTTGTATAGACAAGTAGTTTAGTTAGCAACAGCAGTAATATAATGAATAACAGTGTTGTTGTTCTTTGTGTATTCAGTCAGTTTGTACATACAAAAATAAATATATATGGAATTGTTGTTGTTTCTTTTTTAAAAGCAAAGCCTGTTATGATTATTTTTTTTTTTCATATTCAAATTTTCGTAGTTTGAAAAAAATTTAGATTTAGAAAATATGCAAGCATACGTTAAGGCGAAAATTTTATTAATTGTCGGTAATATGGTAATATGATGTCGATAAGATGGTAATATGGTGAAGGGTATCAAAGATTCGGCACAGCCGAATCTTTTTTCAATTTCATTATTAATTATATTGTGAACGGACTTCACTTCATAGCCTTCAGATTCAAGAGCTTCTTTAATCTCATCAGCCGGTACAGAACTGTCAATACCTTTAATGACAACCAATAAGCCTTTTGCGCTCTTTAGTTGATATGTATAGTAGTTTCTTTTTTCACTATCAAAACAGTCAACTATAATTCTATAGTTTTTTTCTGTGAATGTCTGAATTTTAGTTTCAGAAACATTCCCTTTTCGTAGAGAAACTACGTAGAAATTTTCTTTGCCTACAAGTTGGGACAACTTTTTTACTAGAGCGTTAGTAGTAGGCTCGCGCAAGTAGAGTGGAGGAGGCTTATAATTTTTGGTACTCTTTGCAGATTCAACTTCACTTTCTTGGTTATCCAGTATCGAGAACCGATTTTGACTTACCTCATTTTTTTTCTGTTGTTTTGGATTTGGTTCAAGTTTTAATGTCCTAGGGCTGGACTTACGTTTAGTGATGGTAATATAACGGTCCATCCCTGTTGGAATTTTGTTATGTCCTGAGTTCACTAAATTATTATTATTCTTTGGTATGGCACCAGTATTTTTCATTGATTGCCGTGATGGAGAAATTATTTCACTATTATCTTTTGCCAGATCACTTTTGTTACCGCTAATGGTATTAACAGTGTTAATATTATAATAATTATTGTTTGAATTGTCATTCAATTGTGTACTACTTTTTTCATCAACCATTAAACTAGTTGTTTGTTTATATTTCTGATTTTCTTTTGTGCTATATTCTACACAATTTGGCGCACTAGTAATTGCACTAGAGAGAGGAGATCTCTTATTTGTTGTTTTTGCGGTTAAATAATTCCTGTTCTTTTGTGTATCATATACATTATTATTATTGTTTAAGGGGCTCAATACAATGTATGCGTTTTTACCATTTGTACTGAGTCTCCTCTCACTTAATAGAGAGTTAGAGCAACTCATTAACACACAAGCACAAATGTATATTTGTATATATTTTCTTGTGTTGTACTTTGTTTTGTATTCTTTCTTAAATTTTAATATGCAGATATTAAGTTAACAATGTAACAAAATATAAATATTTTATAATTAATTTATGTATAAATGCTTTAGATTTGTTAAGCGTCCATTCGCTTTTTTTTACTTATCTTTTGTTTCAACTATATACACTATTATTTTCACAGCACTTCACTAAGAAATTATTATTTTTAGTAGAGCAATGTAAAAACACGTCTATACACGAGAGAAAACTGTCCAAATAACGAAATGAGTTAAGAATTAATAAAATATTGCTTTTAGCATTTTTTGGGTTTAGTGAATAATCAACGAGTAGGGCGTTGTGGAACTAAGAACTGGATATTATTTATTAAAAAAACCAGAACTCACATTACTATTAATTATATTTAGCATAAAAGTTATATTGAGCGTAGTTCTACGGCTTTTCAAAGTAGGCAGCTTGATAAGGCCAAGTCTAGAAATATATAGTGGCAAATTTAGCGGGTTGAAATGAAGACTTCGAAGGCAAAACAGAAGAAACTGCTTTTAGACTGATTCGATGAGGTCAGTGTATTTTTGATATATAGGATCCCATATTATACATCCATACTCCAGAATAGGTCTAACAAGTGATGTGAACAAAGCTTTTGTCACGTAAGGGTCGTTGAACTCCTTTGCTCAGCGTTTCAGGTTATCATCTTTATCTTAAAGCTAGTAATGCTGTGAATAAAATAAAGTATGTATCATCAAAATCTTAATTTTATTCACAGTTAAGTGAAAAGTTGGACACCTCGGGTATAACATTTTTTAAAAACGATCCTGATTCCTTTTATTTGAACCGATTATATTGGAGAATTCTGCTAGTCGAAATCTACAAAAAACATCATCGCATGCCTATATTATTTCTTTTAGTTTAAGAGATATTAAGCTTCAAAAATTAAAATTTTTACTTTTTAGCCTTTGTTGGTAAAATTTTTTCACTTTTTCACTATAGCGGGTCAAACTTTCACCCGATTTTTTTTATTTTCATTAACAACAAATAGAAAAATTGTGCAAAGAAAGAATTTTGAAAAAATATTTACGGAGTCAAAAGTTACAGGCATTTAAAGTTGAACTTTGAAAAAAAGTAGATTTTTCCCGTTTTTTACCAAAAAAAAAAAAGGTTATAAAAACATTTATGACTGATCTATATAAAAATAAAAATCTGTAGCTTGAACAAGGGCTTCAAAAATAAAAAATTCGTTTTCTCCGATATCTCAGTTATTACTGAACCGATTTATTTCATTTTTTCAGAACAAAAATTCAGAAAATAATTTCCGAGCCCCCTTTAAAAATTCGAAGTCCCTGGTATATGCAGAGGCTTCAGAAACAGAAAAACCGGTTTCAAAAACCGGTTTTTAAAGCATATCTCCGCCATTTATATGCCGATCCTGCTGATTCAAAAAACCGAAATTTTATAAAAATATTTGTGACCGATTTGTATAAAAATAAAAATCTTTAGCTTAAACCAGGGCTTTAAAAAATAAAAAATGCGTTTTGTCCGATATCTCAGTTATTATTGAACCGATTTATTTCATTTTTTCAGAACAAACATTCAGAAAAAAATGTCCGAGACCTCTTTGTAAAAACGAAGTCCCTAGTATATACAGAGGCTTCAGAAACTGGAAAACCGGTTCTAAAAACCGGTTTTTTTAACATATCTCCGCATTGTATGAACCGATCTTGCTGAATTCCAATAGCAAAATTCTCGAAAGCATTTCCGATCGTCTGATATATATTTTATATATGTCAGTTATCGGTGGGCTTCATAAACGCCATTTCAACCGACACACGGACGGACGGACGGACGGACATGGTCCTATCGTCATCATTTCTTACAAGGATCCCGAAAATGCTAACATTTTTGCTCTCCGACGAAAATTGTGGGAATTACAAACGGAATGACAAACTTATATATACCCTTTACACCTGTGGTGAAGGGTATAAATATGCAAAAAATCACAAATCCTTCCTTTCTCAGTGTTTTTTGCAAAAAGTCTTCAATAAATTATCGTATTGTAAAAATGTTTATACATATTTGAAAAGAAAACAAATTTTCCTAAACATTGATGTACAACAAGTATATATTGGTATTTTTGCGTTTGCCATTGAAGGATTATAAATTTATGATTTCAAGTAATTTGGCTAATTTTGATTATTTTTATATGAATGAAAATGCCGCTCATGATAATGCCGTAACAAGAAATATTTTAATAATGCTCAACGTTTTCATTTTTTAGCAAAGTGCTAAATTCATATCCTTCTGTTAGATCCTTCAGACAGATAAAAAATATGTAAATATTTTGGCATGATGACCTAGTTTTTAAACTTAATATGTACTTTCTTCAAATGAAGAAAATTTAACAACTAATAATATCATAGTTAAAACTGAAGAAAATTTAAGTTCTAGTGAATTATTTATGGTTGAACAGAACAAAAAAAAATTGATATTTCAATTGCTTTGAGCCACCTCTAAATTTGTTCCAATCAATCTATCTATATATTCTATCTGCATAAATATAATTTTTATAAATTTTTGTCTTTATATTCTTGGGATTTGAAATACGGGTTTTAAGGTCATTAATCTTATTTAATTTTTACAATTTGACATTTGTTCTAATTAGAAATACTAAAACAAGTTTTTATTAAGCTTTTTATTTTATTTAAAGAAGGCATGCAATTGCTAATTAGTAATTACTATTCCTGTTAGGGAATGAATGCTATTTGTAAAAAAGTGTGTGTTCTATAATGTAGATGATTTTAGAAACAAATAAAAAAATTTATTGAAACAAAGGACCACATTTAAAAATATATTTATATTCTTAGTCCTTCTTTTATTTCAGATAAGGTAAGCTTTAAATTTTTAAATAGTATATGTATATTATAAATCACTAATTCTATTTAGTGAACATTCCCTTATTATTCTATAAATGGGGCATAAATGTTTTCGTTAAAGTCAGTTTTCTATTGTATCTTGATAATGGTATTAATATTTTTTGCTCTTGCTTTTATTGTATTTGCTTGGCTTTTAAATCGTTGGAATTGTAGAGCTTATGTAAAACTGGCCTATAAAATACCATCAAATAAATGGAATACATTCTGGCGATGGGGTAAAATTTTTAGCTCAAAAGGTAATAAGATTTTAATAACAACAATATTTAAAAATATGTATAATTATTAAAATGCATTTAAAGCAAAGATTTAAAATATAAAAATTTCGTAAGAAAAAGAAATATATAGTCGGTCAAGACCGACCATATGTGTATGAGCATCAAAATTCAGGACCTGTGGCCAATTGTGGACCGATTCATTAACTAAGTGTAAAATTAAATATACGATTTCAGAATAATGCGTTGATACTAATATTTATGTGAATTAATGCGCGATCTTATGCACTTATACGCGATCTATGGTAAATTATGGACTTATCTTTATTAAATTTGGCACTGTCATTTATACTTATATTAAACATATTTATGTCTAAATATGTATATACCTTCCCCACCTATGGTGGTGTAGGGTATTATGAATTCAACTATCAAAAAGAAGTATATTAGCAACTGGCTGGTATTTTTGTTGAATTAAATTTTGATAACAGCACTGTGCCAAAGCAAGTTAAAGGAGGTAAAACCTAGGGCGGTCGTTTGTTCTCTACTTTGCACAGTGGTTACAAAACGCTTTTTTTGGAAATAATTCAGTAACTAAAGAACCGTTAGAGGTACCCAATAAAATTTCATATGGTCAGAGCTGAGGTGTTTTCGAGTTGATTTGGAGGAGTACAGACCCCTAGCGGGTCAGTGGGGAAGTGGGTGGCCCTCCAAAGTTGCTCGTCTCGGGAATGTCATTTTTTTTAAAAAATCGACAAAAATTCATTTATAATATGACAGAAAAGAAATTTTATATGTAGATAGTCCTTGTAAATCTCTACAAAAAATATGCTTACATGTGTAGGTTATCTCTTTTAGTTTAAGAGATATTCGGGTCGAAATAAATTTTTACCTCATTTTTAGCCTCGCCTTTTTTTAGTTTTTTAAACTTGGCGGGCATAATTTTTCCCCTAGAATGTTTCTAAAATGTTTGCCAGATTCCCTATAAAAATCTAAATAATATTATTGCAAGAATTATATAATTATATGAATCCGTTAAAAAGTTATATTAATCTAAATTTGGAACTTTAAAAAAATTTAAAATTTTTTGTGTTTTTTCCAAAAAGGTGGCAATATTTATTCAGTGATAAAATTAGTTTTATGTTCTGAGCTTTATAATTTTTTTAATGTTTTCGAAAGAAATCTTAATGTAAATGCGTCTAAAGTAAATCCGGAGGAGTTAGGGACAAAGGTCTGCCCACGAGCCCTATCCAAATTTAGTAAATTTTGGTATTTAGCTTTTTCTTTTTTTGTTATGTTCTCAAACCGCAAAGCTGGGATCGACTTAAAATTATTTTAATTTTTTAGCTTTTTATATAAGGTATACACCCAAAAAGTATTTTCTGATGGAGGCCCCTTATAACGACAGGGTGACCATTTCAATGAAAAAAGCCAATTTTTGAAAGAAGCTTTTCCCGAACTGGAATTTTGGGTATTTTGGAGTAAAAAAATGGGAATCTATTTGTTTTTTTCTTTTAAGAACAAATTTTTTATATTATACTTAAATTTTATAATGATAGCTTAATTCATGTAGATTTTATTTAAGTTCAAATATTATTTTTTTTTTTTTTTTTTTCGAAAAATAACACTAAATACAAAAATTTTTCGTTTTTTGATCAATTTAATGAAAAAATTTAGTTCAAATACTTTATTATTTACATATTGTTATTTTTCGAGTAATATACTTTGCAATGATACCAAATATTTGCATAAATCCTTTACACAATCGTTTAAATACTTACTGAAACTTGACCCCCCTTCAGCGAAATGTGGACATTTTCCTTAGACTTTTTGATGATCCAAAAATGGGATTTTTCAAATTTTTTGCTATATCTTCCCAACCGATATCGGGGAGCAAAAATTTCTATTACCAAAATATTAAAAACATATCAAACATCGTAAAAACTATAATTATTTTTTAATTCCAGCTTTGCGACTTGAGAAATTAAGTTAAAAATTGGAAAATTATAAAAAAATGGGTCAATTTTGAGAGACCCTGGTTCACGCAATATTAAAGTTTTTAATTATTTTTTTCATTCACACAATTCCTCATAAAGTAATCTTTCAGAAAAATGTAAATACTGTATATGTTACTTAAGAAATTTTTTTAATAACTCAAAAAGAACGTAACTACCTTTTTCGTAAAAAACAACAAAAAATCGACTTTTTTCAAAATTCAAATTTAAATGCTTATAACTTTTGATTCCGTAAAAATTGTTTTAACACAATTTTTTTATTTGTTGTTAATAAAATAAAAAATATTTAAAAGAAATCGAGTGATATTTGAACCTGCTATAGCGAAAACACTTTACCAAGATTTATTGAGATGTCATATTAAAGGTATCAAAATTACCTTTAATATGACGTATAACATGACTTTTTTCTCAACATCAAAATGGTCCATATCTCGCGATTTTTCGTTCGCGGGTAAATATCTCCAGAATGCCACTTTTCACTAAATATTATCAAATTCGGAAGAGGTGAGAAAATCAACTGGTTGGTTTATATATGATGAAATGGAATTATACTTATGATGGAATTAGTTCATATATATGATAACATGGAATTATTAAATGATAAAAACATGATGAAATTGAAAGCAATACTTAAGAAAAGGTTATAAAACTTAATAAGGTTATGATCCTTACTAATAAATTATAAACTGGAATCAAAGTAATGATTACGTACAAATATACTTATTGTAACCTGGAATCATATATTACAATCATTGTATGTTGCTCTTAGTTTATGGTCACTGGAACTGTAAAAGTTATTATTTAAAATAAAAAACAATTTTTACTAAGAGTGGTTGTAAGTCCCCCTATGAATGCTTGTTCAGCACTAATTTTATTAATAATTGTAAAAACCTTAAGAACTAATATTGAATTTCTTAAAACTATCTAGACTAAATAATTTTAAGTACCTTTCTTATTATACACATAAACCCTTCAATAATTCTTATCACACACAAGTGTGAAAGATAAGGGTTGTTTGTACACATGTGTGAAAGACCAACGCACATGCGTATGTCCAAAACAAATGTATATAAACAATCATAAAATCTATAAAAATAATCGAAATAGTAATTAAAATTTAACATAGCACTTAAAACAAAGATATAAAAAAATATTAAAATTCTACTTAAATCAAAATAATCAATTATGTTCAACTAAATTTGAACAGGAACCATATTTTTTCTTTGCATGTACTGTCTATGTAAAGCTTGTACGCAAAGTACAGGTCGCAATTTTGAAGATAATTTGATGAAATTTGGCGCATATGATTTTTCCGGCACAAGGACGAAGCCTATTGAATTTGGTCATGACTGGCCCTTTATTTCACCTGGCCCCGGAATAAAGTTTTAACTCTCATAAATACCTTAAAAATATAAATATTTTAATGAAATTTGGCACAAATAAGTTTTATGTAAGTATACATGCCAAATTTCGTGAAGATCAGTCCATAATTAACCATAGCTCCCATATTAACACTTCTTTCGAAAATCACTTTAACGTTCATAAATCCCATAAAAATTTTAGTATCAACTTAATATTCAACACAAATAACATTTTTATAAGTATAAATAACAATGCAATACTTACGAAATTGACAATTCTTAATCTATTATTGAAAAACACAATCTTTAGTTAAAGCCCGTCTAAATTAGTTTCAAGATTAAATAAATAAATAAATAAATAAATAAATAAATAAATAAATAAATAAATAAATAAATAAATAAATAAATAAATAAATAAATAAATAAATAAATAAATAAATAAATAAATAAATAAATAAATAAATAAATAAATAAATAAATAAATAAATAAATAAATAAATAAATAAATAAATAAATAAATAAATAAATAAATAAATAAATAAATAAATAAATAAATAAATAAATAAATAAATAAATAAATAAATAAATAAATAAATAAATAAATAAATAAATAAATAAATAAATAAATAAATAAATAAATAAATAAATAAATAAATAAATAAATAAATAAATAAATAAATAAATAAATAAATAAATAAATAAATAAATAAATAAATAAATAAATAAATAAATAAATAAATAAATAAATAAATAAATAAATAAATAAATAAATAAATAAATAAATAAATAAATAAATAAATAAATAAATAAATAAATAAATAAATAAATAAATAAATAAATAAATAAATAAATAAATAAATAAATAAATAAATAAATAAATAAATAAATAAATAAATAAATAAATAAATAAATAAATAAATAAATAAATAAATAAATAAATAAATAAATAAATAAATAAATAAATAAATAAATAAATAAATAAATAAATAAATAAATAAATAAATAAATAAATAAATAAATAAATAAATAAATAAATAAATAAATAAATAAATAAATAAATAAATAAATAAATAAATAAATAAATAAATAAATAAATAAATAAATAAATAAATAAATAAATAAATAAATAAATAAATAAATAAATAAATAAATAAATAAATAAATAAATAAATAAATAAATAAATAAATAAATAAATAAATAAATAAATAAATAAATAAATAAATAAATAAATAAATAAATAAATAAATAAATAAATAAATAAATAAATAGATAAATAAATAGATAAATAAATAAATAAATAAATATTGGTACTTTTTTGCATTTTCTGTAATATTTAACCCAGAAACATGAAATTAAATACGCATGGTCCGATGTCGGAAAGAATTCACAAGGAGGGACTTTGTAGTACTTTTTCGTTCTTCAAATGGTACTTTTTGAATTTTCTATAATTATAAACCTAGAAACATGAAATTAGGGATATATGGTCCTTAGTTGATGATAATCCATAAGAGAGCACGTTGTGGTACTTTTTTGTTATTTTAATGGTACTTTTTGAATTTTCTATAATATTTAACCTATAAATATGAAATTAAGGACATGAAGTGCTAAGTGAATGAGAATCCATAAGAGAGAACTTTGTGGTACTTTTTCGTTCTTCTAATGGTACTTTTTGAATTTTCGGTAATATTGAATCTAGAAACATTAAATTAAAGATATGTGGTCTTAAATGAATAAGAATCCATAAGAGAGGTTTTGGTACTTTTTTGTTCTTCTAATGGTACTTTTAGAATTTTCTATAATTATGAACCTAGAAACATGAAATTTAGGATATGTGGTCCTAAATGAATGAGAATTCATTAGAGGGGACTTTATGGTACTTTTTTAATTTTCGGTAATATTTAACCTAGAAACATGAAATAAGGATATGTGGTCCTAAATGAATGGAAATCCATAAGAAGGGACTTTGTGGTACTTTTTTGTTTTTCCTTTTTACTTTTTTAATTTTCTATAATTCTGAATCCAGAAACATGAAATTAAAGATATGTGGTCCTAAATGAATGAGAATCCATAAGAAGGGACTTTGTGGTATCTTTTTTCATTCTTCTAATAGTACTTCTTGAATGTTCTGCAATTTTCATCCTTAGAAACATAAAATTGAAGATGTAAGGTCCTAAGTGAATCAGAAACCTTAAAATGGATTTTGTGGTCCTTTTTCTTTATTCTAATATACTTTTTCGTAATTCTGACATTTATTTTTCATTATTCTAAGATTATAAACCTGAAATTAAGGAGATATTGTTATTTATGGATGACATAACACCATTATTAAAAATGTTCTCAAGGGAGTTAAGAATCTTAGTTTAAATAAATATAAAAAAGTTCCGCTAACGAAGTAGCGGGTTTACAGCTCGTCTATATATAATTTGCAAAGCATTTTTTCACTTCTGGAAGCTCCGAGAAGACGTATAAAATAAAAATTTGGCTTACTTATAAAGCATTACATACTACAAATTTTTATCAGGGAGCGGAGATGCGTTGGTTTATATATTTGTAATTTCCTAAGCCTTTTGTTCTCTTTTCGCAACTTTTTGAGGCTCCCAGACGACGTAGAAAATAAAAATTTGGCTCACTAAAAACTTTTAGTCCTACAAATCCTAATAGAGCCTATTTTTGAAATTTTGATCAGGGTGCGGAGATAATCGGATTTATATGTCTTTTTCTAAGCATTTTTTTTTTTCTTTTCATTGCTCCTATGTTCATCCTACAAATCCTAACGGAGCCAAATTTTTCTATTCGGGAGCGGAATTCGCGATTTTTTTTTTTTTTTTTTTGAGGTTTGCTTGGTTTTAAGAAATTTTGATTTGCTGTACTCATTGTCTGCTCTCCAAATCATATGGAAAACTAATTTCACATTTCGGGCAGGGAGGGCATTAACGTTAACATTTTTTTTTAAAGTTTACTAATTTAATACTTTAGTCACTATTATTCCATCAGATTCTAACAGCTTCATATCTTTAACTTCGTTCAGAGAAAGGAAAAGCATCAAAATGTTGTTCATATATTTTTTTTTTTTAAGATCTTTAGATTTGTTTGTGCATTTTTTATTACTCTAATATTATACTTCCTGGCAAAGGCAGTCTTATATGCTCGTAAATAAATAAATAAATAAATATAATCTTTTTTTAAATTACTCTCAAGCCCCATTCAAACTAGATGGACTGGATTAATCCAAAAATGAAGGTAAAACTTGCTTCGACCTAAATATCTCTTAAACTAATAAAATAAACTACTATACACATGTTTAAAATATTTCTTTAGATATTATTGATTATTCATTCAAAAGAAAAAAATAACACATACCCGATGCGATTAACATTGAAGTTCCACCCGCTAACGACCTGTAGTCCTCCAAATTAAGTCGAAAACTCTAAAACTCTGACCATGATATTTGCAAATGTTCACAAGTTACAGAATTATTTGAAAGATAAAACGTTTTGGGATCGCTGTGCACCGTATATTGTAAACCTTAGTTCATAAATTCTAATAAAGTGTAAGTAAAACAATATTTTTTTTTTTTTGTAGGTTTTTCCTTGTTTTTATTTTTTCTTTAAATATCCCAGTAAACACACAAATTTTAAAAATTCAAGCCTTGGAAAATTTTGCTGGTGTTCGAATGAATTTAAATATTAAAATATTTTAAACATGAAATATTATTGAAAAAGAATAAAAATTTTCAAGTAAAATAAATTTGACTGGAATTTAAATTTCCTTTTCACTGGAGAATGCTATTGAATTAAAGTGTAATACTATTTTAATTCAATGCTTGGTACTGGATTCAAGGTTTGAAATACATTTGGTTTCTACTTGAATTCCAGCAAAAATGCTTATTGGGATAGTTTTTTACCTACTATTTTATTAAAGAAATATTCTACTACATAACCGATTAGTCGTCATAATAAGTTGTCCTTAATAAGGCAAAAAATCTATAAGACATGCTAATAACCTGCAAAAAAATAAATAAAAAGCTTTGATCTTTAATATAGAAACTTGATTGACTCACCTTCATATATGACTCAAAAGATACAGCATTAAAAGTGGGTGGTGTTATGCAGGAGGGACGTTGACTGCGTCGTATAATTAATAGCAACATTTTCTTGTATCTAATACTGGCATTAAACCAATTTTGATTATAGGCAGCATCACCAATTTTAACACTCTTTAATAAGTAGAAAAAGTTATTTTAATTAAAGTCATATAAGGCCAATTATTACTAAAATAAAATGTGATCAAATGACACATATAATAAACATGATAATACTTATTACATGTTCTATACTTATTTATATCATATTCAAAATTATACTTGTAATTATTGATTAAACATATTATTAAAATATAAAAATATATATAAAATAATTTTTTTTAATATTTTGACCCTAACGTGACCTAACTCGCTCATATTTGGCAAATATTAAATCAAAGCTGAGTTACCACTTATTTTAAAAAAATTTGCTTGTCGTAGTTTGATCATTCAAGGGTTTTGTTAGCTATATTTTTCCTACTTAGTTGTATTTATTCCTAGTCTGACAATAGTTTTAGATTTAGCAGACTTACCGCTGTCATTAATTCATCACCATAGAAACAGACTATGAATACTTGCAACATGGAGGCCAATAAAAATATACAATACATTATAATCACTTCTAGACTGGAGGTGGTCACTTGGAATCCAATAAAACATATGGTCAAAGAGGCCGTCATAAAGTTTAGCAATAAAGAAAAACTAAAGATGATATTGACATGTTCACTAAGTCTATGATAATATTAAAAAAAAAAAAAAAAACAGTAATTACTTCACATTGAAATTTAATAAAAAAATATATATTTCAAGTTCAACTTACTCCAAACAATTAATATGCTGCTTTATAATACCCGATAAAAATTTTAAATCCTCCTTCTCATGCTTTACATTTGGCTGATATTTTTGCAATTCCGTAGATAAATAATCAAAATGCATATTCAGTTGTGTGACCGAGGTGACCAGCAATAAATCAGCCGATAAAAATGCTACACCAGCTAAATAGGCACCGTGAACTTGTCCCATATATGTCAACCAATAGACCCAAGTTTTGCCAGTTGCATCATATGGATACCAAATTAAGAAACCAAATCTGCGCTCAAATTTCTCCGCACCCAAAATATAATATTCAACAAATGATTTACAGGCAGGATACAAACTAAACGTAGACGTATAGGCCAAACACAGTATGGAAAATATAATCATGACGCTATGCATAATACGTTCATGATAATGTAAATGATATAGCTCCTGTTTTTTAGTAGTATTTGGAAAAATACTTTCCATTTGATCGAAATGTTGCTGGACAATTTTCTTATTGCGCACCAGAGCGATTTGTTTGAAATCTGCCACCAAAGAGAAACCAATACAGGGAGCCACAGCAATGGCACCCAAAACTGTATCCTTAGATTGTACTGCCTGATAGAAAAATATTATTTCGCCCAACACCAAAAGATTGAAATTCGTAAAGCCCGCATATAGTAAACACTTGAACAAAAGACTTATTCGACGATTGGTGGAACGATAATCGAAAATATCCTCTCCTATAGTTTTGTAAAAAACCACAGGAATTTTCATGAAATCCTCATAAGTGCGTAAAAGTTTTACCATTATTATTATATTTTTACTTCAAACTGTTTAGATTGTAGGATTAAACTAAACTAAATTGAGTTTAATAAAAAATTGCTAACGTATTTATAGCTGCAGGATTTAAGGTTTTTAGCTAAAATAGTATTATTGAGTTTTAATAAGAATTTATATGCTTACAAACAGGTAGGGAATGGGGAGTTGTTTATGAGAATTTTCTCAGTTGCTTCAAAGTTTTATATATAACACCTTAAATTTACTTAAGTGTAAACTATAATTTAATTATGTGTTAAACTAAAAACAAACTTTTATTTAAATACCAACAATAATAATTATTTCATATTTCTGTTACATAAGAAATAACTAATATCTTTTAAGGTTTATTTTTTAACAACCCCCACTATTATTTATAGATTAGTAATACAATGTACTGTTAGAATAATTAATAGGAGTCTTAGAAAAGTATCAGGAAGATTTTCAGTCGCTATTAACTACTGTCAGTTTAAGGTTGAACAGCTACTATGCATTTTTTAAATGTAATTTTAATTGCAATCAGCGTTACCGTTTGGCGACTTTAGTCTCCAATTTCCCCTTTTTTGACCACATGGCGACTTTTTTGGCCCCTTTTTAAAATGGAGACTAAACGGCGACTTTTTACTACTAAGGGCTAAATGCCGAGAAACTAAGTTGTTTAAAATATATCGAGCCATTATATATTAATTTAAACAAATAAATTAATTATTTTGAGATTGTTTCACACTATAGTTATGTAAAAAGCACTGGAGTATTTGTAAATGAACTGAAACTGTTAGTAAATAAATAAAGTTTATGAATAGCCATTTAAATAAGCATATTTTTGGCGATTTTGATTTTTTTTTTTTTTTGTACTGGATTGGGAAAATAAAAAACAGATAGAATTAATACTTATATCCTAAGTTATAATTCCTTATAACGTGTTTTTTATTTACTAAATAATCAATTATAAAAATTAGTTTGTCCAACAGACTTAAGTCAATACTTAATCAATCCATATGTTCAGTCCTAACAACGGGGATCAACGGGGATTTAAAAAACTGGAGTACTAGTAAAGACCTTGCAAAAAAGTACAGAAGTGTAATTAAAAAAAAAAAAAGAATTGTATTTCAACTAAATTTGTGAATAAATCTTTATTTTTGGAATAATGAAAAATATACAATTTTTATAAACAAATTATTTTGTTAGTAACACAATTGGACTTAGTAGTTTATCTTAAAATACAATATTTTTTGTATCTGTTGTTATCAAATAAATAAATTTTAAGGGGTTGTTTGGGTTTTAAAGCTGTTGGCCCCTTTTTTAGGAAAAATCCCCTTTTTTGGCGACTTTTTATTTTGAAATCCCCTTTTTTGGCGACTTTTTAAAAATTCTCAACGGTAACGCTGATTGCAATACAATTAAGATCAAGATGTTTCCTCTTGGGAATTTTTTATTGCAATTAAGCCAAAATTGATATACAAATTAGTTATTTTCAGAATAAACTATCTTTTTAATTCTGAAAATTCTATTTATAGAACTTAAAAATTTGTTCATAGATCTGTCAAAAATGTTTGAAATTATTAAAATAATATTCAATATTTTTCATCATTTTTCAAGGCTTGTATAGTAGAATGCACGGTGTGCGATCCAAAAAATGATAAATCTGCCATTTCCAGACTGCTGGTCTGATTTCAATCAAAACTTCAAATAATGACAATAAAGGTGCAGGCGATTTGAAGTTTTGAATTTGGATCATATAAAATAGTTACATTATTTTTCAGTTATACCTACAAAATTATTACGAGGGCGGATCAATAAGTCCGTGACTTTTTGAATGAAACACAGTGTTTTTTGCAAAACAAAAATTTATTTTTCAACATAATCTCTTTTTAACTCAATACACTTAGTCCAATGTTTCTCCAGTTTTTGTATCACTTCCAAAAAATAGGATTTTCCGAGGTCCTTAAAATAGGCATTTGTTTAGGCGAATTAGGTACCAATTCGTAGCCCAATTCATAGAGTTTTGCCATTGAGACTGCACACGTGTGCACCCGTGCATTATCTTGATGAAAAAGAACTTTTTTCTTGTCCATATAGGGTCGTTTTCTATTTAAATCCTCATTAAATCGGTCTAATAAGTTGGCATAATATTCGCCATTTATTGTTTTTGCCTTTTGAAGGTAATCGATGTGGATTATCCCGCGTGCATCCCAAAAAACTGTTGCCATCACCTTATTGGCCGACATCACCTTATTCACCCGGAGAAACCCATTGTTTAGACTGCTGCTTGTCTCCGGAGTACAGTAGTGGATCCATGTTTCATCCACAGTTACAAAACGCCGCAAAAACTCATTCGAATTGCGGTTAAACAACTCCAGAAAATCCTTTGAAGTTGTCACGTGTCCGCGTTTGCTCTCAATTGACCATAAACGTTCAATTGAGAGCAAACGCGGCACCCATCTTGCAGACAACTTTCTTAAACCCAGCTGATCACTTAAAATCGAAACCACACTGCCATATGAAATGCCAATGGCATCAACAATCTCACGCACTTTTACTCTTCGGTCGGCCAACACCATATCGTGGATTTTTTCGACATTTTCGGGTGTACTCACCTCAATTGGCCGTCTAGAACGTTCAGCGTCATTTGTACTTGTGCGACCACAACGAAAGTCAGTAAACCACTTTTTTACCATTGAAATCGATGGTGCAGAGTCCCCATAGTATTTATCGAGCTTTTCCTTGGTTTGATTGACGGTTTTTTTTTCGCAAAAAAATAATGTTTAATGAGCACTCGAAATTCACTTTTTTCCATTTTTAGAAAAATACACGAGGTTGTATGTTTTGAACTGCTGATAAACGCAAAATAAATGGCGACACTTAGTCTATTAACAGGTGGTACTTGATGGTAACAGTATTGCATTTCATATAACTACAAGGGAAGTTCGAAAAGTCACGGAAATATTGATCCGCCCTCGTATATCGAGGGCTTATATTCAACGTTAATTCTAACACTATGTTTTTCACTTTTTGTTTTGGGCTATCTACAAACAATATATTTTTTTAAGAAAAAACGGGCTATGCAAGTTTCCGTTTGATTTTCAAAGTAGTGTAAAAATAAAAATTTTTAAATAATGAGAAAATTCTTTGCTATTTAAACTTTTTTAAACATTTTGAATTAGAATCCTAATAGTGGAAGGCTAATGTACGCGTCACGCGGCAACGGGCGCCAGCATTATTACTAGCTTAAAAATTAATCAATTGTTTACAAAAAACAGAAAGGAAAATTTGAAAACACTATCATAAATTTAATCTGACAATGCTGTGACACGCGGCCGCGCGTCAAAGTTGAATTTGTTTCAAACTTTTTTATATGGACCGCGCGAGCGCGTGAGAAAACATGATCAGCTGATTGCCGCTTGCGCCGCTTGCCGTGTACATTGGCCTTACACTATAATATATCTCATAAAAATTATATTATTAAGTTATGCAGTCTGAAGAAAAAAGCCGTTTAAGTTAGATTTTTAACCTTTTTTGGATGCTTATAGACCAGTGATGCGCACACACACTACTATACATTTGCTTTTGTGCTCAAAAAAGTCTGCTTCATTTGTATTGACATTAATAAGAGAGCAGCAGTCGAACGAAGCAGTTTATAATGTACGTGTGAAGCAGCATTGCGTAAGTCTCATTTGTAGTCTAAACTCGCGAGTCAGGAAATTTGAAAATTGCGCATCTCTGTTATAGACCATACGCGGGTACAACTATCAACATTATATGAGGCTAAGTGGGAGCATTATACCCTAGATTTAAAGAATGGAATGAACAAATTTAAATAAAATTCGTGATTATAAGTAAAATATTTTAGATACCAAAAGCAGTTTCTTAAAAAATGATAATTAAATAAAAAGTGCAATAAACATCGTCTTTGAAGGTTTTAGTCACATTTGAGTTGTTGATGCAATTTTAATTTTAATTGGTTCAAAATTTGTTTGCAAAAAATTTTTTTAAATTTTTTTTTTTTTTTTTTTTTTGCATGCAATTTTTTTAAAAAATTTAATTTATAATTTTGAACACATTTCCGTTTTTTAGTAAACACACATGTTATTTGACAGTTCTAACGTTTAAAAATGGTCCTGCCAACCGCAAAATTTCGCTTTTTTTATCTCCTGATTGGTAATAATATAAATTTAACATATTGTAAATTTTTTTTCCAAAAATATTATCTTTTACTTCTTTAATTTCCAATAAACAAAACGGGCTATATGAACATCAGCGTTTGAAAAACTCTAACTGCTATCAAGTTTTTTGGATTGGCTAAAACTACAGCTACTGAAAATTGTCAGTAGTGGTAGCCAAAGCAATTAAATTGTTTATAGTCTATCACTTTCTTTAACTACTGCTACTTGCAAAAAAAATAAAACTTAAAAAACACGTAATTAAAATGAAGCAGTAGTTTTAAAAACAAAATAATTGACTACCACTCCATTTGTAGTCTAATTTTTATTACTATGTACTTGCCTTACAATATTTTTTTTATTTTTACTGCTACCTTTAATGTGTAGTAAACATTTGCATCAAATCATTTGCTTTTCAATTCACAGTAATGTTTTTTAATGTATGCTTTTTCATTACTGCGAAAATAAAAAACAAAACAAACTCTGTAAAAAAAATTATTTGAATTGAGTTGAATTGAAACGATGAAGCAAAAACAAAACATGTTCTGTTCTCTTTGAGAAATTACTGCTTATGAGAGATTTTTAGAAAAACAATAATGTTAAATAAAAAACATCAAAACAAAACTGTGAATTACTGTCATTCCCTTACATCTAATATGAAAAAATGAAGGGAACATAACAATTATGTATTTTTAAATAAACAACAGATAATAATTTCGTTTGATTTCAATGTTTCTGCATAGAAAATGTAATAATTTGTTATTTTAATTATATTTAATTATATCTAAAATGAAATAAAATTTATTTTATTTGTGATATTTTTATTTACTTTTAATTACATACTTATAATATTTAAATTTTTTTAACTTAATATTTCCTTCACATCAAATTTTGTAAAAAAAAAAACAAACAAATGACAGTATTGCATTTTTAGATTTAATTCAATTCAATTCAGTTGAAAATGATTTGTTGTTAAAGTGTTTTTATGACTCTCTGCACAATTGATTTTGTTTATTTTTGTTTTGATTTTTTTGTCTTTTTCTTATGTACGCACACACAGAGATTTGATTTTAAGTTTAAAAAACAATAACAGTCAACAATTGAAAAGAAAGAGAGTAATTAAAAATGAGTTACAAATGAATTGATGCAGATGTTTAATGTGTAGTTAATACTTAAGCCCAAATTACAATAGCGCGTAGTGAGCAGCAGTGTGTACTGCCATAATCAGCTGATTATTTAGAATGCACTGTTTGTTATGGTGTTGATTACATTTAGTCAGCAGCAGTTTGCAGTGCTGTTTCATTTAGCCCTGTTTCTAAATTCACTGCGCTGCATTCAGATTGAGAGCGAGACAAAGAGAGTGAGCAAATAAATGAGAGGCTAAAATACACAAGTAGAACAAAGCTAGATGGTGGTTGTAAATTGTGGCTGCCTTCGCTGAATTGTTAGCGGCAGCAACATGTTGTGCTGACAGTGATCAGCTGATAATTTTTGGTGATACTGTTGCTCACTACGCTCTATTGTAATTTGGGCTTTAAAGAAGAGGTAGCAGTAAACTACCAGAGAAGGTAGTCAATAGGTAGCAGAAAAAGTAGTTTTAGGTGCAGCAATAACCAAAGAACAACAAGAATACATAAGTGAGCACAATGTGTTGTTTTTGTAATAAGACTTAAAACATAAGCTTTTATTTGTGTTTTTATTTTACAAGGTTTCCATTTTTATAAAATGTGTGTGTATTATTTAATTTGTAAAATTTCCTTTGTAATATAAATATAAAGGATTCTTTTCTACTTTGTATTGCATTTAAATGCGTTTTTGTTTTTTTATATATTTATAAAATTTGAGTTTTGGATTATATGCCTTACATGGGTGATTGGCACATTATGTGTTTGTGCATAAGAAAGAGAATACCAATAGACTCAGGATCATTTTCTGAGTAGATTTATCGTTCATCTGATCGGCAGTCCATGTAAAGTTTGTGCGCAAAAAACAGATCGCAATTTTGGAGACAATTTGATGAAATTTGCTACATATCATTATTTTTACACAAAGACAAAGCACACAAATGAATTTGATATTCCATAATATAGTATTAGCAACAAAAAATTGCTTAAAAATATTAATATTTTAATGAAATTTGGCAGAAATAAGTTTAAATATGTAAGTAAAGAACAAAATCCCGTATTTATTTTATTTGGCAACCCATATGACAACTCTAAAATATTTGTAAATTTTGATAATTTAAGCTACTTCGTTTTTTATTAAACTACTTCAACTGCTACCTTTACTGCTACTACCTCTGCTACTCTATTTACTACTTTTAAAACTAAACAAAGAATGTAGCAGTTTTCTTTTGTGAATGTATATAAAACTTTGTGAATTTATATAAAACTATAAATACTTATATGTGAAGGTAGCAGCAGTTATAAAATTGTGAAAACGACACTACTTTCAGAATTTAAGTTTTTGACTACAACTAAAAATACTGCTACCAAAAAATTAAGGTAGCTGTAGTTTAAGCAAATGAACGACTAAAAGTTTTAAAAATTTCTTAAACTCCAATTTTAGTTATATTTTGCTGCTACGACTACTTGGAGTCTAGTTTTTCAAACGCTGATGAACATTTTATAACACACATTAAAAATAAATTAAAACAAAAAGGGCTATCTACCATGATGGGATTAATAGATTTATTTTTTAGTGTGAGGTTTAGTAGACGTAATATTAATAACTCGTAAAAGAACAGATTGCAAAATGTTGAAAAATTAGTGAAATTTATGTTCTTTTGAACAATTGGGGTTTTGCATATGGCCCGTTTTGAATATAAGCACTCGACATGTATTATTATTATTACACTGGTCGACAAAAAAAAAATTTTTTTGAGTTCCTTCAAAAAAAATATGTAGACTAGATGGAATTCCGCATGCTAAACTTTAATCTGCTTTCAGTTTTTTTCCATCAGATCGGGATTTTTTTTATGAGCGTGTCTAATATTGCGCCCTAAATAAGCCGATTACTCGAGTATATTTCACTATAACTCGAGAACGGTATTCACGAGTTATATAAATAATACACCAAAATATGTGGAATAACATTAGCTTTAAGTCACTTTATTATCAAATTTTCATTCGCATTGGATTCACAGTTAAGTTTGGATACCCATGCATACCTATAGCTAAGTGGAAATACACTAGTGGGCAAAAAAAAAATTTTTTTTTCTCGTAAGAATCAGCTTTTACTTTTTTCTATCACGCATTGATTTTTTTTATGGACATGACTACTATGACCACGTCTTTAGACAGTCACACTTGTATAACTCGAGAACAGTTTGTCCAATTAAGATAAATTGAACTTTAATATATAGCGACCTAAATTGTCTGAGCTGAATTTATATAATTTTTTGTCCAGTTAATATTTGCGAAGTTATTCGGTAATTAGTACCGAAAATTTTAAAATTTATTTTTTTGAAAAGTGGTGAAAATTTTGATCCATAACTCTGAAATTCTTGAGCAAATGAAAAATATTGTTGACATACCTTGAAGACAATTTTCGCATGCATTTTTAGATGTATCACTTATCAAAATCGTCTAAAGGGTTCTTGAGTTATAGCCTAAGTTCGACAAACCATTCTCGAATTTTTTAGTGTATCCGTTGAATAAGGTGATGATATTAGTCATGCACATAAAAAAAATCAGTACCCGATAGAAAAAAAGTGAATGCAGATTCTTGTTTAACTCGTCAGAATCCATCTAGTCCACCTATTTTTGTTTCAAGAAAAATAAAAAAAAAATTTGTTTGGCCACCACTGTATTTCTACTCAATTATATGTAACATGGGTATTTTTACTTAACTGTGAATAAAATTAATATTTATGCGTCAATTTGATGATACATATCATAGTAAAATAATAAAGTACTCGCACATCTACAAAAACAAAAATTGCTTGTATTTTGTTAGTGTAAAACTACTGCCCACAATGTCAAAATGCTTTGAACGGAAAAATGAGAGAACGAAAGAGAGCAAGAGAAAAAAAAACTAAAAAAAAAAATTTACATGTGAATACAAAAACAATTTGACAGTACCGCGAGGTTTGCCAATGAAAAAATTGTAAAACAGCTGTTCTTACGAGTATACTTTATAATTATACTATGATACATATTTTATTCGCAGCATTACCAGCTTTAAGATAAAGATGATAAACTGTAACATTTTATATGTTTTCATTTATTAAAAGAAATTTAAGTAACAAAAAAATCTAAAATTTTGCATGAAAATTATTTTTTCGGACACTTTTTTCACATTATATATCTATTTAAAGGAAATTGTGTCTCTTTAAAACTATGTATAATAAATTTCACTATTTTAAAATGTTTAGCACACTTTTCATAAACCAAAGCGAACAAATGCAAATTATTTTTATATGGACATATTTAAAAAAATTGAGACTGAATAATTTCTAAATGATTATAGGTATGAACATAATTTTTGCACATGATATAAAATATTTAATGTAGAATTGATAATTGTGCCAATGAGAAGAGTACATATAATTTTACTTTAATTTTTTAAAGGTCGAAGTTTTTATTATTGAAAATATGGGTATTTTCGGAAAATTGTCTCGTGTGACTAAGTTTACCGGTAGGCTGTCATAATTTTTTGCAAAACCTTTAAGAACATATTGAGCTATATAATTTAATTCACAAAAGTACCGAATTCAACAACAAATTTTTTACAGACTCAAAAATTTCCACTTCTCATCCAAAATTGATCATTTTTGACCACTGCTGGATGTAGGGTGAACGTTCAGAACTTTTCAAAATTACACTTACTCGTTTTCTTGGGGTCCTGTCTTTCAGAAAATGTCAAAAAATATAAAACTTTTTTAACAAAATTTTTTAGAAAAATGTAACATATAAAGTTACTTTTTTGGCAAAAAATTGCAATTTTTGAGACCTGTTTTGAAATTTTGACTTTGAAAAATTTTTTCTTGTTATCGATTTGAGATAACCAAAAAAAATTTTTATTAGCATCATTCAGAAAATTATAGAAAATTTCAACATATTTTTAAAAACATTTTAGAAATTTTATATTAAAAGTTATAGGGCAAAATCGCAAGGCCAAAAATTAGAAATTTATTATTAAGATATTGGCTAAGGGAACAAATTATTTATTTTGTTATTGCTGTTTCACATCCACAATAGTACAATGTTTTTTGAATTTTCCGCGGCTTATAAAGCTTTAAAGTGGCGTAGTTTCGGTTCTATAAAAGATATTGATTTCAACATTTTTCCATAGACCGAAGAATTATGTCAGCTAAGCAATGTACGAGTAATTTAGATGAAAAAAATTTAGTTTATACATTTTCTGATTTTTGCATTTAAAGTTAAATTTTTTTTGAGAAACTATTGGTTTTTTGAGAAACTATAAATATTTAATTTGCAATAAAATCTTTGTTAGTAAAGATATCTCAACGAAAAACGGTGAATGTAGACTTTATAGTATAAAATGAGAAAGTGGAAAAAACTTTAAGGCTTTTTGTAATAGGAATCCCACAATTCCCAAAAAACGCCGAAAATCCCAAATATGGGGTTTTTCACATTTAAATACACATTTTTCCAAAGTCCCCTAGATTTTAATTAAAAACTTTTAACAACATATTATAGATTCCTAAACTGCATTCCGTACATGTACCGTACATGTACGACAGCTCCGAACAAACATTGGTGACATTTTCGAACAAGGGGCACTTAAGTCAACAACGATAACCTGACCGACAGTGTCATGTATATTTTCGTCAACCATTTAAAAAAATAAAATAAATGAAAAAAAGTAGGGTTCCGCCGAGATTTGAACCCAGGCCATCAATTTCTCTCTTTCTTATAGTTTAGTCAAGCGCACTTACTACTTCAGCTACAACATTCTCCACTTTTTAATGGTTTTATTAATGCTTTTATTTATCTTATAGGTATACACAACATTCTGCTGACAATGTCATGCAGCATGTCGTGTATTTGATCTAACTCACGACATTCTCGCTGTACATTTTACTCATGTTGTCACCGAACTAAATATATATGACAATTTTTTATATTTTGTTATTGAAGTCGCCGAAAATGGGGTATGATGACAATATAGGTGACTTTTAATCAAACTTGTCCTCTACATGCATTTTCTTGACGACAAATTTAGACGACATCATCGATGAAAGTGTCGTTAATGGACATGTGGCCTGCTGGGATCACTAAAACCCAAATTACAATAGCGCGTAGTCAGCAACAGTATCAGCAAAAATTATCAGCTGATCACTGTCAGCACAACATGTTGCTGCCGTTATAATTACAATTCAGCGTAGGCAGCCACAATTTACAACGACCATCTAGCTTTGTTCTACTTGTGTGCTTTA
Organism: Protophormia terraenovae; assembly: GCA_951394005.1. Lineage (NCBI taxonomy): Eukaryota > Metazoa > Arthropoda > Insecta > Diptera > Calliphoridae > Protophormia > Protophormia terraenovae. The sequence continues at coordinate 38,740,271 of OX596077.1, read as the reverse complement.
GCCTCTCATTTATTTGCTCACTCTCTTTGTATCGCTCTCAATCTGAATGCAGCGCAGTGAATTTAGAAACAGTGCTAAGTAAAACAGCACTGCAAACTGCTGCTGACCAAATGTAATTAGTTCCATAACAAACAGCGCGTTCTAAATTATCAGCTGATTATGGCAGCACACACTGCTGCTGACTACGCGCTATTGTAATTTGGGCTTAATAGTCATTACAATGCTTAATATAAATATTTGTGTGTGTATTTATTTTATTAATATATTTTTTTTAGTTTTTGTCCCATAACTCGGTTGTTTATGAACGAATTTGGTTGATTCAAAAAGCGAAATTTTATAAAAAAAATTATGACCGATCTATATAAAAATAAAAATCTGTAGCTTATACAAATAAAAAACATGGGCTTCAAAAAATCAAAAATGCGTTTTTCCTGATATATCAGTTATTATTGAACCGATTTATTTCATCTTTTCAGCACAAAAATTCAGAAAAAAATGTCCGAGCCTTCTTTTTAAAAACGAAGTCTCTAGTATATACAGAGGCTTCAGAAACTGAAAAAACCGGTTCTAAAAACCGGGTTTTCAGTTTCTGACCATGTCCAAACTTAATGACAAACTTATATGTATATACCCTTTACACCTGTGCACAGAGGGCCAGGGAGATCGATTTTTGGCCAAAACCCCTTATCGTTGTCGGATATTGTAAAAAAATCATATTTCAAGGTTATTGCACTTGCTGATTCCAAAAATGAACTAAAAATTATAAAATTCAAAATGGCGGAACCAAAATGGCTGCCAAAATTTTTTAAAAAATTTCAGATCTAGGTAAAATTTTGTGTATAGGCAGTTCTAGAGTTACTTAATTTGAAACTGAAATCAGAATTTGAAAAAACAAAATGGCGGACTCAACATGTTTCTTTATGTTATATTAATTTCTTCAAAAATATATTTTTTTTTATAATCGATAAATGTGTCAAAAACCAAATACAATAAAACTTTGAAATATGTTTTCTATAAAATTATCGAAAATATTAAAAAAATTCAAAATGGCGGAAGCAATATGGCGTCTAAAATTTTTTTGTTGGAGTATCTTTCTAAAATTAAGTTTTCTGTTTGTTTTTGTTGTTACGGAATTTAAGAGCATACATAAAAATCAAGTAAGAAAGTTATAGTCGGTCTATCCCGACGATATAACACCCTACACCATTACTTTTGTACATTAAAATTATTTCCGAAATTTTCGGATCTGGACCTAATAAGAAATTAGTTTATATGATTTTTACTGATTTTAAATTTATCTGTGTCAAATATTACCATGATACTGTAATTTTTGTTCGATTTTGGGAATTAAAGTTATTTTCGAAAGTGGACTTTATATAGGAGCTATGCCTAATTGTGGGCCGATCTTCCTGATATTTTGCACTCCGATTTAATATTGCATAAAACTTATTTGTAGTAAATTTTACAGAAATAGTGATATAAATAAGGCATTTCTATGCGTTAAAACCCTATTCGAGGGGTATTTATATGGGAGCTAGTTGAAATAATTGACGAATCATGACCAATTTCCGTACTGTTTTTCTTCTTTTAAATAAAGATAGAAAATTAAATGAATCTATAATTATATCGAAAGTATCCATTTTTGTGTGACTACACTGGATAATTATTTATTTGAAAAAATATCTAAATGTTTTCTTTAAATTTATGATATTTTGATATCTAGGAACAATATTATAAATTGGTGCGATATATTCATTTATCATTTGGAGCAAGTTTGGGCAACTTTTTTCAAAAACTAACATTCCATTAGATATAAAAATAGAAAAAAATTGTTTTTATCGGACTGAGGATTTGTGTGGATTTCTTTGGAAGAAGGTTAATATCAGAAAAATTTTAACTTATATGATTAAAATTTAAAAAAAAAAAATATACTATATGTAAATAGTTTAAATTCGGGTTATTTTGGTTATAATTACCGATTTTGATGTTAAATGATGCGAAAAAAATTTTCAGCTTTCATCATAAATATATGTAGCAAAAACCAAAAAAATGGTCCTTCAATAAAATTAATTTCCAACAACTTTTTTAACTTTAGATCAATACAGAAGGAACTGGTGTAGATGGATAACAAAAAAATTTCGGAAAACATACTTTTAAATATTCCTAACAATTTGCCATATTCGTTATTTTCAAATTCTTAAAAACGACTTATGGCCAAAAATCTATCTCTCTGGCCCTCTGTGCTGTGGTGAAGGGTATAATAAAACAGTTAAAATTATGCAAAAATCACAATATATTAGACTACCAGAGGAAACCCAGGAAGTTCATATTGAAGATTTTAAACAACTGTAGCCATTAAAATTTCTGGTAAGTGTGGATCTGTTAATTGCCTAAAATATATCTTAAATTAAATAAATCTCATTTTTTTTATTTTCTGCATTATTTTCCCTTTATCTTAAAAAATTGCTTTAATTTTAAATATTTTCAATAACATTAATACTGATATAAAACGCATTTGTCTGTTTTTTCTTCAAATTATCTCATATAATAATAACTATACTTCATTTACAATTAGATTTATTAATTTATAACTTTTAGTTCAATTTTTCCTTAAAAACAAAACTAGCCATAGCAATTAAAAAAATAAAAAATTGTTTCCAAGATATTTTTAGTTTAAATTGTCATATGTTACGTATTTTTTAAAAACCATTAATAAAAAAAATTACATATTCTCTAAATTAAAGCTTCCACGAATTAACCCCCCTTTTTCGTTATAGTTTATCCCACTGTGCAACGTGTGCCGGCTAACAATTGATTTTGATATGTCGGCGAAATTTTTTTAAAAAAGCCGCCGCTGCCGTTAATATTGTTTGGCGCAGGTCTCTGAAGCACAATGACAGCTTTGTAACAAAATAAAGCAACAACTTTTTTAGCACAAAAAGAAAAACAAAAAGCACAAGTTGTTTTGACAACAGAAATTTCTTAGAAATTCCGCGCATCGATTAAAATAATAAAAAAAACAGTACAGTACAAAATATTCTAAAAATAATTAAAAAAGGAAAGTTAATTGCAATAACAAAAAGAATTCTGACCCTAAAGAACATGGATGCTGCCAAAAAATCTATTGAGCTACAGGCACAAGTAAGACAAAATGCGGAAGTTGTAAAAAATGCTCTCAATGATTTGTACAATTGGGAGAAAGAAGTCAAGGATAAGGAAAAGGAAATGCTAAGTCAAACAGAAAATAATAAAGAACTAGAAAAAACGGTAAGTTTTTGGAAAGGTATTATTTTACACATTTAATTTAAGCTAAACGTTTTTGGTTTGATTTTCTTTGTTAGACTCTGCCGGTACGTAGTCACATTAAAAAGGAGCTGGATTCCAAAAAAGTTACTGAAAATACCTCTGCCACTGTGTCTAGTGCACCCTTAAATAATGGTGTAAGTAATTCAAGTTCTTTATTATCACCTTCGAACGAAAAACATGATATACCTTACGATCCGGAGGAATTAAAACACAAAGAAGCCAATGAAATTAAAGATCGTGGTAATAAATATGTCAAATTGTGTGAATATATGAAAGCTATTGAGGCCTATACGCAGGCCATCGAATTATATCCAGATGATGCTGTTTATTACAGCAATAGAGCATTGTGTTATTTGAAATTGGAAATGTAAGTTAAATTTTAGATGAAATTTAGAAAAAGTTGATATATGATATTATGTTTCTCAAAAAAAAAAAAAAAAAAGATATGACGAATGCATTGAAGATTGTGAACGTGCTATTGATATCGATCGTTTAGCAGTGAAAGCCTACTACCGACGTATGATGGCCAACGAATCTTTGGGCAATAATATGGATGCACTCAAAGATTGTACTACAGTATTAATGATTGAACCCAAAAATAGTGAAGCCAAACGTAGTCTAGAACGTATAAATGAACGTTTGCGTAAAAATAGTAAGTTTTTAGCAAATTGAATCGAACCAAATTTAACAATCTTTTTCAACTTTTTTAGCCACCTGCACAAATGGTCCAAATTTCACACCTTTACGTACAAATATGGTAGACATTTTACCCATCGATAAGCCTGCCTACAAACGTTCAACAAAACCTTTATGTCGCATACCTATTGCTGATGTGGTGGGTCCTAAGGACAGTAAAAATTATGAAAATTTAACTATATCCGATGAAGATATTGATAAACTATTTAATAGTAATTGTGGTCATTTTGAGGAAATAAAAGGACCAGCAATTACTAAAGAAACTAATAAAACAGCTACAAAGGAATCTAAGTCAAATGAAGAAAAACTATTAAATCAAAAAAAATCTGTTGTATCCCCAGAAAAAGAAAGTAAATCTCTAACAAACATAAATCCCCAAGAGGATTCTAATAAAATTACAGCAGAGTCTAATAATAAAATAGAGGTATATAAAGAAAAAATTTAATTGAAATACATATTTTATGTGAACTTTTATTTTATATTAATAATTGCAGCGCCCTTTGCCGCCAGCACCTACATCAACGGCTCAATTTTATTCCAATTGGAGGGAATTAACTTCTCAACAAAAATATCATTATTTAAAGGTTTTTATTTTTTTACTTTAAATACCGGTTTGTTGTAAAACGAAGTGATAAACGTGTGAAAAATTGTCCCTGCACGATTTTTAAATATCAAAACGATATTTAAAAATCGTTTTGTTTTACAAAACTGGGGCCCTGAGTTACAAAAAACTTATGAGAAGCTTCATTTCATAAAAAGAATTTTAACATTAATTTTTTGCGTGTTTTTTTTTTTTTTACAAAATGAGATCCTAAAAGAAAATTAAGTGCATTAATTTGAAAAATGTATTGAAGAATTTTATTTATAAAATTTTCAATAATTTAATATTTTTCATTCAAAAACATTCGATTCTCTTTTTCTAATGCGAAAAATTCTAAAACATGATTTTTTTTTAATGCTAGAAATAAATCGATAAATATTTTGAAAAATTTAATTTATAAATTGTTCTTAATTTTTAGTCTTTCGCTGTAAATCATCTCAGCGAAACGCAAGAATATTTAATTAAACCTACTAAGTTTGTGAAAAACAATTTTTTATACAAATTTCCTTCGCTTGCGACTACTTAAACGTTTTTCATTCCGTTTTACAAAATAATATCTTGCATTTTTTTCATTTGATAACGTTTGCTTTACAAAAAGCTTATTAAAATTTTATTTTTTTCAGAGTATTCCCGTAAAACACTTATGTAAAATTTTGGGTGCTAGTTTTGATTCGGATACTTTAAGTGACGTTATACGCACTTTGCATGATTATTATTTATTGCAAAAAGATACCAACACTGCTGCCACACTTTTGGAAGTTAGTAAAAATAAACAGGTTTCCATATTGTCACTGCTAATGTCCAATGAGGAACGTAAAGGTAAGTATTAGATATGTACATCATATATATGTATGTATTATATATTCTTGAGAAAGTCCGGCTTAGAAATAATTAAGACAAAAAAGTTCTTAAAGTTTTTCTTATGTGCTGTATATATCATAATATTTTTAGACATTCTGTGTGAAGACTTAATACGAATGTTCTGTTACATTATTTACTGAAACTTTCGAAAATTTGTTAACAAATATTAAAATTTTTACTTAAAATAAACATATGAACATAAAAAAATAATACAAAATTTTCTTATAAAAATTAAAATTTGGTTTTAAAAATGAAAAAATTTGTTATAAAAATTAGATTGTCACTAAAAATACAAATTTTCACTCATTCAAGTCGAAATTTGAATTTTTACTAAAAATTTGAAGAAGAAAAAACTTTTTGTAAAAAAAATGAGAAAATAAAAATTATAAAAATCAATACGGGATTTTGATAGAACCTATTCTAAAGCTATTTTCACATTTGTCAAATATTTGATCAAATTTGCGTGACTACTAGTTCTATAAAAAAAATTCTTTGCCCTTGTTTGATCTTGCAACTCGTCACCGAAAATGCAAAACAACGTAACATCACTTTTTATAACTTTACAGGTGACACAAAAAACGTTTTAAATTCTAAACAAATTGTCCTACAAACAAGATTTTTGAGTTGTTACAACCTTAAATATTGCCTAATAAATTGATGATGAATATTTTAATTTTATTAAATGTTTTTTAAGTTATGTGGTTTACGCTTTTCAAGATTTCAATTTTATGAAGCCAAAAAAACGTAAGTTCAATACAAATTTTAGACAAATTAAAATTTAAAAGATTTCTGATAACTTTTACTCCAAAATTTTAATAGCTATTATATTTTTAATAATTTGAAATCTAAATTCGTAAAAAAAAAGAAAAAAAGTTTTTATTTTTTTAACAAATGTGATGTTACGTTATTTTGACTTAAGAAAATCATTGCCTTCGTTAATATAATCGTTATTTTTTGAGCTACAAGTCTGAAAATTTGAGATCACACGTATTTTGGAAAAATAAACTATATTTCATCAAAAACACAAATTTGAAAATTTTGATTTTACGTTGTTTTGTATTCAGATTCAGTAAAATGTAAGCTATGATTAATGATAAGTAAAAAACATTTTCCAATAAAAATGGGAATGTTAGAAAGTATTTTATATAGTGGTTACATCATTTTGGTAAAATATATGACTAGTCTGAACATATCTTAAGAATAACATTTATGTATTTCAAACTTTTATTCTGTTGTTCCTTGTTTCTGATTGTTATATTCAGAGTTCCTTGTATTGCTAGTAGCTTACCAAAGGCTCAACATTTACTATACAACAATATCATAAAGTTTACTGTTTATGAATTTTAATTAAAAATAATAAAATAATGTTGACACAATTTTAGTCTGCATATATTGGCAAATTTGTTGACAAATTGTTCTCGAGTTTTACGAATGTGATCAACTAAAAATTAAAAATTATTAAACACGCCCATAAAAAATAATAATAAAACCTGATAAAAAAAACTGTTAAGCAGTCAAATTCCATCTAGTCCACCCATTTTTATTTAAGGAAGAAAACAAACAAAATTTTTTGCCGACCAGTATAATAACGCTTCATCCTGATATAAATAATATATATTTTTTTTAAATCAAAGGGCTTAGTGCTAGCATAAACATTTTTTTATCAATGATATGTATCATTTTATCTAATAATATGTTGTTATATTGGAGAGATTTTTCGTGTCCTAAGAAGTTATATGTGACTGACTGGGAGAAAGAGAAATGTGTTCAGAAATGAACCATATTGTGGGCTTATATTCAAAACGGACCACATGCAAATACCCAATTGTTCAGGAGAACATAAAAACTGTTTATTTTCCTCATTTTTCAACATTTTACAATCCGTTCTTCTACGAGTTATTAATATTACGCCGACTAAACCTCACACTGAAAAATAAATCTTTTAAATCCATTATTCGCGAAGTTATGGTAGATAGCCCGTTTTGTCTTAATTATTTTTAATGTATGTTATAAAATGTTCATATAGCCCGTTTTGTTTATTGGAAATTTAAAGGGTAAAAGATAATATTTTTGGAAAAAATATTTACAATATGTTAAATTTATGATGTACCAATCAGAAGAAAATAAAAAAGCGAAATTTTGTGGTTGGCAGGACCATTTTTAAACTTTAGAAATTTCAAATAACAGATGTTTTTACTAAAAACACGGAAATGTGTTCAAAACTAAAATTATAAATTAAGTTTTTGTCTAAACGTGGCCCTTGCAATTTTAGAACTTAACTAAAAAGAATTTAAAAAAAAAAATTCAAAATTGCTAAAGTTTGGATAGGGCTTGTTGGCAGACATTTGCTCCGGATTTACACGCATTTGTATTAAGATTTCTTTTGAAAACATTAAAAAAATTATAAATCCCAAAACAAAAAACAATTTTATCAGTGAATAAATATTGTCACCTTTTTAGAAAAAAAAAAAACACTAAAAATGTCAAATTTATGAGGTACGAGAACACAACTATTGTTAACAAATGGAACAGCTGATTCGAACATTGCACAGGGAACATAGAAGTGATCGAAAATGGCGATTAATTCATGGAAAGGTGATATCAATATATTAATGATCACGTTTTATTTTTTTATTGATATTAATTAAAAAATTAATTTTTATAATTTTATAATTTTTTTTGTCCGTCTATATATCTATACATTAGATTTAAATGGGTCAAAAATGTTGCATAATTCAGGGAAAGGTGATATCATCACTTTAATGATCACGTTTAATTTTCTTAAGTAAAAAATGCATTTTTAGCATTAGAAGATGTTTTTTGGTTTAAATGGTAATGTCCGTCCGTCTATACATTTGGGTTAAATGGGTCGAAAATAGTGCTTAATTCAGGAAAAGAAGATATCCGAATTTCAATGTTCACGTTCTTTTTTTTTTTTTTTTTTTTTCATTTTATTAGTAAAAAAATTCTTTTTTATTAGAATTCTAAAATATTTTTCATCAGTCTATACATTTGGGTTAAATGGGTCAAAAATGACACTTAATTCAGGGAAAGGTGATATCAATACTTTAGTATTTAGATTTAGTTTTTTAATTGGTCGAAAAGTAAAAAAATAATATATTTTTGGAATTTTAATACCTTTTTAAAGGATTCTAATGTATGTCCTTCCATCTGTTTGTTTATTAATTTTTGCAAACTTGCCAATTCAAAATCGTTTATTTTTTGACTCAATAAAGATATCGGCTTCAAATTCGCTTTATTCGATAGACAATTTTGTTCTTTAATTTCTTTAAAGCTGCAAAAATATGATAAAATCAGTTGGAAATTTTGGGATATATTTGGAAAAGACTTGACTAACATCTTGAAAAGTTGAGATTGTTGAAATATCAAATTAACATACCTCGACGAATATATAAGAGAAATAGTACATGCAAGCATGTGTTCTAAAGGATTTTTCAAGGACTTTATGGTGAAATCGGGTTAGAAACATAAATTTGCTAGTGGTTAAACATTTTCTATAACATTAGTACCTTATTTTGAACACCCATAGCTTCGTTGAAGCGTATATGGGATCCTCTAAACTCAAAATGTTACTGTCCTCTGCAATGCCTATATAAAATTTCATGTATATTCAACCAGCCGATTAGATCTGTAACTATCTATTTCGATTCTGCCCTACTGTTTAATTTTTTTAAAGCAAAGAAAATGTGCACTTAAGCTGTTTATACCTTACACCACCATAGGTGGTTGGGGTACGTTGTCCAACGTTATCCAATACCCACCTTAAAGTATGCCAATCGACTCAGAATCACTTTTTAAATCGATCTAACGATGTCCGTCCGTCCGGCTGGCTGGTTGGCTGGCTGTCCATGTAAACCTTGTGCACAAAGTACAGGTCGCAATTTGAAGATAATTGACAGGTGGGACTTTTATAATACAAAGACGAAGCCTATTGAAATTGGTTATGATCGGTCCATTATTTCACCTTCCCCCCGAATTTAAGTTTCAACACTAAAAAATGCCTTATAAATAAGAATATTTTATTGAAATTCGATACAAAGAAGTTTTGTATAAGTATCTATTTTTATTAGGTACCACAAAAATTTAAATTTCAAAATACAATTAATCGCCACTTTTGACACATTTTTCCCCAACGTCCATCGGTTATATTTACATTCGAAAATACCAAAACCAATACGGTTTCATGACATGAAATGAAATCAATATTGGTTTGTAGTTCTGACAAAAGGCAAAACCGATTTGGATTCTATGACTGCCCTGATTATCTTGTGTTTTATTATACAATTAATTTATATTTATTAAAAAAATATGCATTCGAATTGTTTTTACCTACATATTTTTAAGAGAAAAGAATTCAAATATTTTTGTTCGTAAGTAAAAACATGTGAAATCAACACATACAATTATGTTGTTTTTCGAGTAAAAATTAAACGTAGTATTTTGTAGCAGCGTATAATTATCATTTTTAATAATATAAAACTAAAACTAATTTCTATACTTCATGGATAGTGTAGCCCGTATAAGAATTTACCGTTTAATTCTTAATTTTTTCCAGGTTTTCCTTTTAAATATATTTTTAATTACTTTTTACCTGTGTTTTGTTTCTTTTTTCAGCTTTATCGGAAATTATTAATTACCTAAAGGAAAACAATACACTGGATACTACCTCAGCTGAAGAAATCCTAAAGAATTTCAATATAAATTAATTTCTGCGATTTAATTATACCTCTAGTTTATTTTTTTTTAATTATGTTTGTTTATATGTGTTATAAGTTCCTTATGCTGAACTGGGTTTTAATTATAAAAAACATACAAATAAATAATGTGCAAATTTAATGTTAAACAAATCATAAAACTACATATTTCCTTTTTACTATAAAACAAAGTGTAATACATATTATTATTAAATCTCTTTATAAAGCGCATACATTTTAAGAGAACTGCTATTAACATTATAGAGTTTATTGGGGAATCAAACTGTATTAGAGAGACAAAATCTGTGCAAGTGTTTGGTAGAGGCTTAAAATACTGATATGCATGAGAATATCAGTAGTAGTAATAGTATTTGGTCAAGTGTTTTTAGCAAATTTATATTTACATATAATCTCTAACAAAATAATTAAAAAAAAAAAATTCTTTTCGTACATGAATAGTTTTATTAACATATGTAAAAGAGAAGAACGATTGAAAATAATTTGTATTTTTTAAACAGAAGAGAGAAAGATATAGAGAGAGATTTATTTAAGTCAATAACTTAAATACACAAATCAAATTTAAATATAAAACGAGTATGGATACTTGTCGTTTTGGATATGGATTCGTAGATATCGGTGGGGGTAGGTATAATGTGTGTGTGTGTTTTTTTTTTTTTTTTTCAGTTGGTCAAAGTAAAAAGCAGTCTACTATCGTATAATACTAAAAAACGTCTACATGAAAAAATTAAAGTTCAGTTTAAGGAAAGAATTAAAACATGTTCTAATGATTAATAAAAAAATACAGGGTAAGTGCACCTATGTTCGGTATGTACCAGTACTCGGCATTTTTTTAATTTAAATGGAAATAATTAACAATAACGATCATATTATTGGAGCTTTCTTTAACTCATAATGTAACACTACTTTTATGATACAATTTTTCAACAAAATTTCAAGTGATAGACCTATTTAAAATGGTAGTAATTGAAATTGTATTTGACTGATAACAATCTCCAATGGTAAATATCAATTTAAACATAGCTTTGCATACACTAAATTTAGAATTGAATAATAATTAATCTTATTTTAGTGGATTCCGACATAAGGAACAACAATTTTCACCATTTTCTATAGTCGACATTAGATGCCGACAATTAACATATTAAAAATTTTCTATAAATCCAATAGTGAATGTGCATTCCCAGAAACTTCGCATTTGAATGATATTTTTAGATCTGTAATGGATATTTCCCACTTTAAATTCATTTCAATCCGAACTAACTTATTTGATAATTTCACAGAGTTTTAAAACATCCAATGTAATGATCTGTAGTTGCAACATCCGCGTATCGTTTATTTATAATCACCCCATTTACGCACATTAGTAAATTTATACATATAATGAAACGCTTCCCATCAGTGAACTCATTGTTATTTCTCAACTTCGCACTCTAAAAAATTGATGATGAATAGTATATAGTTTGAAGACATTTACAGCCGTATTAAAAAAAAAAATATGTAGGTTTAATAACGAGTTACTAACTTTTTCTTATGGAAATTTACATACAAAAAAGTAACTCGTTAGTTTTTTTGAATACGGCTGTTAATCTGAAGGTTTTGGATTTTGAAAATAAATGTTGGTGTTAAATGTAAAACCATATACATTCATAGAAAAATTAAACTTACCCAGGAAAAAATGTATTAGTTCTATAACTAGTTCCAGAACATATGAAAATAGCATGTTCTACTTTGGCGTTACGACCAATGATTTTTGTTTGAAATTGTCACTTCCAGAACTAGTTCTGTGGAAGTATTAGCTAGCCAGTACCCATTCTATGGAACGGTTCTAGAAATAGTTCATTAATCAATGATTTTTGTTCGAAATCACATTCAAAACTAGTTCTATAGAAGCGTTAGATAACGGTTTCAGAACCTGTTTTTTATTTTAATGGATTATTTCCTAAAGGCCACTTTTAAAATCAATTATTAATGTTGTAAATATTATTATTATTTTTTTTTTTTTTTTCAATTTTTTAAACAGTTCTAGGAAGTCATTCGAGAACTAGTAAATTTCGGAAGTGATGTAGACTATTTCTTTAAAACATTCCTTAAAACAAATTTAGAATCACAATAATGTTCTACTCCATTAGTATCAGAATTGATTGTGATACCACTAGTTCTGAGGATATTATTAAAGAATCTGAAGTGGTTCTGGTTACACCAGTTCTAAAACTAATGATTTTAGAACATGTTCTAAAATTTTTTCTGGATAATAGCATTTTGTAAATTAATTTCATTTTGAAACGTCAGTGAATATTTATTCCTATTTAACAAAAATAGCATGCCGACTATTCGTCTTTACATGAGTATAGGAAAATACATAAACGTATGCCGACTATAGGCAAACATTTACAAAATATCTTAATTATGTTAATTTAGCAGATAATTTTCAGAAAAAGCTAGACAAATCCGAAAGAGTAGTATTTATTATAGTGAAAAATCCAATTACCACTCAGATGGCAGATTCACGTTCATGAGGAGATAAATTTGAAAGCATAAAATAAGTAAAACTGACGAATTTTAGAAGAAATTTATGTTTATCGATTAATAACAACAATGTCACGCAAGTTTTATAAATTTATTGATGACATTTAATCAAAAAAAAAAAAAAATAATAAAATTTATTTAGATCGATTTGACACTAAATTGTTTCCCGCCCGGCCAAAAACGAATGCAGGAGTTCAGATTTTATGAAAAATGTAAATTTTTTAAACGTATAAAATGAAGCTGCAACGGACACCTTGTGTTTCTAGTATTTAGCCCATAATTTTTTTGTTTATTAACCGATTTTGTCCATTTTCAATACCAAACAAATAAGATAAATATTTGAGCCAAATTTCTTCCCCCTAGATTGTCCCGTTCGAGCCCTATCCTGCTTTCAACAGACAGACAGACGGACGGACATAGCTATATCGACTCAAAATGTAACCTGGACCTAAATAAATAAATAATTTTTTCGACATATTACAAACGGAATGACAAAATCAATATACCCCTCATCATTTTGATGGTGAGTATAAATATAATTAAAAGCCAATACATTTTTCTATTTTTAGCAGAAAATATTAGAAAATTTTAATTTTGATCAATTGAATAATTGAAACAATTAAAAAAGTAATTAGAATAGTTTTTATTTTTGATCAATCGTTTGATGATAGACCATATTTTTTCTATGTTCACAAATGAAATTGGATTTTACTTTTTTTTTTATGTAAAATTTAAATATACATAATTTGTTACACAGAAAAAATATACCATATTTTTCGATTTATCCCTTTGAGGCCCAGCATACACGATTGTGCATTTTAAAAAATTATATTTATTATAATTTTTTATTTTACTTTAAACTATTTACTGGAAATATTTTTTAATCTGTTACCTTCTTTGATAAAATAAACAGTTTTGATTTACTGTTAGTAGAAATTATGAAAGAAAGGTAAGGAAATATATAAAGAAATTCAATCTAATTTTAAAGTCTTGAACAATAAGATTAATATTTTAATACCAGTTGAATTATATAACTCGTTTCAAATTAATTTACACTACTTATGGAGTGTTATTCTTTAATAGAAAAAAGTCTAAATAAAAAATTTTTATAAAATTACACTGGTCAACAAAAAAATCCTCCCCCATAGACGAATAGTTGGACTTGATGTATTTTGATGTGCTAAACACGAATCTGCTTTCAGTTTTTTTCCATCAGGTCTGGATTTTTTTTTTTTTTTTGGTCGTGTCTAATGTTTCGTCCATAGTAAGGCCATTACTCTAGTATATTTCCTCATAACTCAAGAACGGTGTGTACGATTGATCAAAGTCATACACCAAAAGATGCAGACTAAAAATATCTTCAAATCATTCAAACTTAATTTTTTTATGTGCTCAATAGTTTCTTTTAATAAATGAAGACATCTAAAATGTTACAGTTTATCATCTTTATCTTAAAGGCGGTAATGCTGCGAATAAAATAAGGCAAGTATCTTCAAAATTGATGCAGAAATTTAAATTTTATTCACAGTTAAGTAAAAATACCCATGTTACATACAATTGATTAAAAATACAGTGGTGACCAAAATTTTTTTTTTTTTTATTTTTTCTTGAAACAAAAATAGGTGAACTAGGTGGATTCTGATGAGTTAAACAAGAATCTGCATTCACTTTTTTTCTATCGGGTACTGATTTTTTTTTATTTGCATGACTAATATCATCACCTTATTCAGCGGTCACACTATAAAATTCGAGAATGGTTTGTCAAACTTAGGCTATAACTCAAGAACCGTTTACACGATTTTGATAAATGATACATCAAAATATGCATACGAAAATTGTCTATTGTATGTTAACAATATTTTTCATTCGCTCAATAATTTCAGAGTTATGGATCAAAATTTTCACCACTTTTCAAAAAAATAAATTTTAAAATTTTCGGTACTAATTACCGAATAACTACTGAAATATTAACTGGACAAAAAATTATATAAATTCAGCTCAAAGACAATTTAGGTCGCTATATATTAAAGTTCAATTTATCTTAATTGGACAAACTGTTCTCGAGATATACAAGTGTGACTGCCTAAAGACGGGGTCAAAGTAAAAGCTGATTCTTATTTAGCACGTTGAATTCCATCTAATCCACCTATTTTTTTTATTTAAGACGAAAAAAAAAAAAATTTTTTTTGCCCACTAGTGTATTTCCACTTAGCTATAGGTATACATGGGTATCCAAACTTAACTGTGAATCCAATCAAGATTTGTGCATCAATTTTTATAATACGTGGCTTTATTTACTCGTAGTTTTGCCAGCTTTGAGATAAAGGTGATAAACTTAAATATTTTTGATGTTTTCACTTAAAAAAAGAAATCTTGAATTTTGCATGAAAAAATTTGTTCCCGACACTTTTTTTGAAATATCTCCTAAACTATTAAGCGGATAAAAATTTGATAGTAGAGCGATCTAAAGCTAATTTTATTCCGCATATCGTGGTATATCATTTATATAAATCGTAATAGTGAAATATACTCGAGTAATCGGCATATTTAGGGCACAATATTAGACACGCCCATAAAAAAAAATCCCGACCTGATGGAAAAAAACTGAAAGCAGATTCGAGTTTAGCATGCGGAATTCCATCTAGTCTACATATTTTTTATTTATTTTTTTTTTTTTGAAGGAGCTCGAAATTTTTTTTTTTTGTCGACCAGTGTTATTAGACAAAAGTCACATAACACAATTGTGAGTTTTGGGCATATACGTTTTAAAAATTCAAACGAAATGTGAAGTGTTATTAGATTTGACAAATGTGTAATTTACAAGGGGTGTTCATGTAACACGTGAGTACTTATATAGCATAAATTTACAAATTGTGTAAATATATTCGTTTGAATGAAAACCCTTAATATTTTTGTTCAAAATTTCCTTATTTTAGACAATATAAGAATCGTTTTTATCAGTGAAATAAAAAGCTTGGGCCTCAAAGATAAAAATTATTCCTATTACTTTTTTAATTGTATCAATTGATCAAAACTCAAAACAAATTTCGAATAATTTTTACTAAAAATAAAACAATTATTTTTGTTGTTATACCAATTAATAAATTAATCAAACATAAATAAAAAAGTGATAAATTGAATAACTAAACATATTTTTTTTTTTTATTTTTTAATGGATCGATTTTCAATTAATAAAATTGTTAATAACCCAGCAAAAACTTTGGTTGCCATGTAATGAGTTAAGAAGCTAATATAATGGCTCTTCACTTCTTACACATTAGCTGGATAACTCATTATTTTAACACGGTGATGACATTAGAGGCAACTACTTACCCTATACATTACTTAGATGTCATTACAATAACTGATTACTTACAAGCTGTTAAATAGCGCATTGATTTTAAAGCATTACTGAAGTCATGATTAGTAATAAGTAATGAAATGTCAGGATATAAAATATTTTTTTGTTGTTGTAAAAAGATTTTATAAATTTTAATTTAAAAAACTTAACAACAACCAAAAATGTAATTAAAATAAATGTAATAAAAATAAACTATTTTAGATTACAAATTAATTCATATCCAAATTTTGCCTTTCATTTATGTATCCCTTTTGAATTGGTAACTGCATTATAAAAATTAATATTTTCAAAAATAATTATTTACATTCATTTTATAAATAATTAGTTACTAAACAACTTCTATGTAATGCAGACAGTATGTTGTTGTCCTTACAAAAAAACAACATCCGTAACTACATGTCATTACCAAGTTTTTGCTGGGAAAGTAATTGTTAGAATCAGGGACGGAAAATAACTGTTATTTTTGAATTTTTAAACAAAAAACCAAATGTCGGAAAACTGATTAAAATACATCATAATGATCTTTTTTTGATTTTTATTTATTTTATTTATTATTATTATTATTATTATTTTTTTTTTTTGAGCAGAAATAAAAGTAATTTTCTGTAACTTCAAATTTGATTAATTTTTTGTTTATAATGGTGTACTGTTCTAGTGCTTTTAATAAATAATTTTCATTGTGATTTTTTTTTTTTTAATTTTGGATTTTTTAATTTTTTTTTTTGCGTTTATTTCATTTCGGAGTATATTTTTTTGGCTTTACGTCTTTGTATTTTTCTTTTTGTCTTATTTTTTTATTTTTGGGGTTTTAATTATTTTTTATTTTGGTGATTTTGTTTTGTGGTAAAAGTCAAGAAATAACTTATTTCTGCTCGAAAAATAAAAATCAATAAATAACAGTTATTTAAAAACAGTTAAATAAAAAATAAATATAAAAGTTATTTTAGCTCGAAGAAATAAAAATCAAAAAATAACTTATTATTTGATTTTTATGATAAAAGTCATAACGGTTACGGTCCCTGTTTAGAATACTTTGATTTAGATTAATTTATTTAATTACAAAAATATTTGAAATCGTTTTAAAATTCTGATTAATAATTTAAGTTAAATTTGTTAGAAAATATTTTTTTCTGTGTAATAAAGTCGCATTTCAACTGAATAGGTTCAAGATTTTCGTTACATTAAACCTCTTGTTATTATACCCACCATCAAAAAGATAGGGGGTATATTGATTTTGTCATTCCGAACGGAGCAACGTAGGGGGACGAAATTTGGCACAAATGTTTATCTTATATATATATAAGGTTTGTTTGGTATTGAAAATGGGCAAAATCGGTTAAGAAACAAAAAAGTTATGGGTTAAAAACTAGAAACACAGGGTGTCCGTTTTATACTTTTCTGCTGATATTTCTTCAAACTCGGAAACCAAAAATGGGCGTGGTCCGCCCACTTTACCGCCCACCTCACATATAAGGTGAAAATCAACGAAATTGAGTTCAAACAGTTAAAGGACCAATGTAAACTCGGAAACAAAAAATGTGCCTGGTCCGCCCACTTTACCCCCCCCCCCCCCCTTCTATATAATGCAAAATTTGAAAAAGTTGATGGTGGGTATATAGATTCGGCCGGGCCGAATATAACATTCGCGCTTGTTTTTAAAATAATAATGAAAATTAATATCTTTTTCATAATAAATTTTAAAGTCCTCATTTCTAAGATATCTACAAGCAAAATAAATTTAATTAATAACTAATTACGATTTTTAACGATTTTTTTTTTTTTTCCAACAAGAGGATTTTTTAGGTAATTTTTTTGTTTCATCTGAATAGGTTCAACATTATTTATTAAATAAAACAACAAGATGTATCCTGCTCTATCCTGCTTTCAACAGACGGACGGACATAGCTAGATCGACTCAGGATCTAACCAGGACCCAGAAAATATATACTTTGTGGGGTCTTTGATAATTCCTTCGACATGTTACACACGGAATGACAAAATCAAAATACCCCCCATCTTTTTGATGGTGGGTATAATAACAAGAGGTTTAATGTAACGAAAATCTTGAACCTATTCAGTTGAAATGCCCTGTATGTATATGGAAATTGTATTTTATCATGAAAATTTTGCAATACAAATCTAAAGTTTACATTCTTTTAGTGTTCTGAATTTGAGTACAAATAAACATCAGTTCATGCATTTTTAATGACGATACTATAATATTTTCAAGAGACATTTTCGTACAACCACAACAATCGTGTGCCGTTTTGATTTAAGGTTTTTGTTGTTGCTGCTGGTGGCAAACTGACTGACTGACAAACAACTGATTATTGTCTTGACTCTGATGGTATATGAGAGTTAAAGTATGGCTTAACTGAGGTTGCGCTTGATCAACTTGATCCACTCCAGTGACAGCAGTAAACGCGAAAAGTTAAAAAACTGTTTGTTCGTTCGCTCGCTAATATCGTGCGGCGGTTACACACTAGTTCTAAGCAATACAACCAACACTCCAACAAACATTCAATAATTCACCATTAGCTGATAGCGGTTATATTTTATCTATTTAAAAATTCAAAATAAAAAAATAAAAAATAAATAAAAGAAAAAAAAACAAAAAATCCAAAAAATTAAAAATAAAATAAAAGATTAAAAAAAAACCAAACCAAACTTGTTATTTTGCAAAAATCTCTATGCACACACAAACACAGAGAAAATTAAACAGGCATTTTTACCCACACATTCACTCATAGATGAGTGGGGTTTGGTGGTGATTCGTGGTTGTTTCGATCATTCGCTTTTATAAAAACAAAAACAACTAATTACCTATTGATACGAGAGTGAGTTTTATTTTAAAGAGAAAAAAAATAAATTGTTTTTGCTTTAAATTTTAACTTAAAATTTTTTGGTAACAACAAGTGAATTTACGGCTAAAATAAACAACAACAAAAAATATATTGAAAAAAGGAAATTTAAGGGAAAACTCATGATTTTCTCATCAAGAAAATAAATAAAATGTGAAAAAATAATAATAAAACAAATTTTAGTTTGTTTTGCTAGATTTCTTTAAATATTTTCATTTTACAACAACAACAACGACAACAACATTAAAGAGCAAAAATATATAAAACGTAAGATTAAGTGATCATTTGTAACGTGTAAAAATTAAAAACAAAACAAAAAGAAAAATCAAACTTAAAAGAAAGAAAACAAGAAAACTAACAAAAAGAAAATAAATAAAATAAACACAGGTTTGCAAAAAGAAAATTATGTACATTTATTAAATCAAAAAAGAAGAGAAAAAAGAAACAAATTTGCAAAGAAATTTCATAATTTAAATTTTCTTAAATCAAACTACTTACTATACATTTTACACACATGCAGATATGTATGTACATATTTTAGTTTTAGTGAAATTTTCTGAATTTTGAAAAAAAAAATAGTATTTGAAATATATTACTTAATTTTGAATTTTAGTTAGTTTTATTCGATATTTAATAAAAAGTCAGCAAAATAATGAGCATGTGCTTCGAAAAAAGAACATTTTCACCACTTCAGAAGTACAACTTAGCGTTTTTTTTTTTTTTTTTGGGAAATTCAATTCATAATAAAAATTTTAAATTTATAAACTTCTTATTAATCAAATTTCTATGGAAAACCTTTCATTAAGCTTTGATAAATAAAAAACTTTTGTTATGTATAAGGCAGAAAGAAATTTTATAGGAATTTCAAAGTATCTTACGTACCTTTTAACAAAATTAAAATAGCATTTTTATTTAAAAATTTTGTAAACATAATTTTAAGAGAACTTCAAAAATAATGAACAAGAATAATTAAAAGAATATCGCATAGAAGGAGCAAAGTTGAGAAAAATGGCGATTAATTGAAAATTAATATTTTGAAAATGTAATTGATGCTAGGTAAAAATAGATAAAATAAAGCATCATTATCAGCATCATTATCATTAAGAGAATTCTGTAATTTTTATCACTCTCCGTGTAGTGCGCCGTCAAAATCAGAGATTTTTTAAATTTTAAATCACAGTGGTAAAAACGGAAAATTTAACATTTTCAAGTTAATATTTTTGAGTTTAATTTCATTAAAAGTAGTTTTTTTACAATAAAATTGTTAAGAATAGATATTTAAAAACATATTTACGCATTTTTTGTTAAGAAATTGTTTTTAGAAATATTTTTAATATTTAAAAAAAAACTGGTCTAAAAATACACATTTTTTTTTTTTTTATATAGAAATTCAAAAAGCTATTAGACAAACTTGGGTGAAAATAAAAATTTTGTATTTTTACTTGATATTTGTAGTATGAAAATAAAAAATAAAAAACATTTTACGGATCTTGCGATTTCGAAGAAAAAAATATTTTCTAAAAAAATGCAATGAAAAAAATGCTTGTTTCCTAAACAATTACACTGGTCGACAAAAAATCCTCCCCCAAAGACGAATAGTTGAACTTGATGCATTTTGATGTGCTAAACACGAATCTGCTTTCAGTTTTTTTCCATCAGGTCTGGATTTTTTTATTGGCATGACTAATATTTCGCCCATAGTAAGGCCATTACTCTAGTATATTTCCTTATAACTTAAGAACGGTGTGTACGATTGATATAAGTGATACACCAGAAGATGAGTACTTAAAATATCTTCAAATCATCTAAACTCAATTTTTATCTTCAAAATTAAAGCACAAATCTTGATTTTATTCACAGTTTAGTAAAAATACCCATGTTACATACAATTGAGTAGAAATACAGTGGTGGGCAAAAAAAAATTTTTTTTTTATTGAAATAAAAATAGGTGGACTAGATGGATTTTGACGAGTTAAACAAGAATCTGCATTCACTTTTTTTTTATTTAAAGGCGGTTTCATAGTAGTCATGTCCATAAAAAAAAAATCAATACGTGATAGAAAAAAGTCAATTCTACCACCTATTATACAATCTAATAATTCTGTATCCTATATTAACGCTATTAATAATGGTTTTACTTTTCGTAATGTGGATCAATTTGAAATGTATATTGCAATGATGAGTATTAAAAGTGATGCCGTTGGGCCTGATGGAATACCTTTACCAATCTGGATTTAGGAAATATTATAATACTACGGGTTTAGTTCTAGATTCTGTTGAACTATTGAGAAGTAATTTGGAAAGGAAATTGAATTCTGCTATCGTATTCCTTGTTTTTAGTAAAGCTTTTGACTAAATAATAATAAAATAAATAAAAAAGTAAAAGCTGATTCTTATTTAGCACGTTAAATTCCATCTAATCCACCATTTTTTTTTTTTTTTTTTTTAATTAAGGCGAAAAAAAATATTTTTTTTTTTTGCCCACTAGTGTATTTCCACTTAACTATAGGTATGCATGGGTATCCTAACTTAACTTTAAATGCAATAAAGATTTGTGCATCAATTTTTATGATACGTGGCTTTATTTACTCGCAGTTTTGTCAGCTTTGAGATAAAGATGATAAACTCAAAATTTTTTTTGTTGTTTTCACTTTTAAAAATAAGTTTTTGTAAAAAATAGAAATCTTGAATTTAGCATAAAATTTTTTTTTTCTGACTCTACTTATTACGAAATATCTTCTAAACTATTGAGCGGATAAAAATTGTGCCAATTTTATTCCATTTTGGTGTATTATTTATATAAATTGTGCATACTGTTCTCGAGTTATAGTGAAATATACTCGAGTAATCTGCTTATTTAGGACGCAATATTAGACACGCCCATAAAAAAAATCTCAACCTGATGGAAAAAAACTGAAAGCAGATTCGGGTTTAGCATGCGGAATTTCATCTAGTCCACATATTTTTTTTAAGGAGCACGAACAAATTTTTTTTGTCGACCAGTGTATTTAGAAGATTTAAATTTAAAAACGGACAGTCGGACAGATATAGTTTAATGAACTCAGAAAGTTATTATATGGCGATTGAATAATGTTTATTAAGGTTGTTCTTAGACCAGTATTACAAACATCAGTAGAGTATAAAAAATTTCAATTGTTTGATAATCAGGCGATTTGTGGTGTTTTGGCTTTTTTTATATTGCTTGCTTTTAATTTTTCGTTTTTTGACCATGTGCGCCACTTTTTTTTTTTTTTTCATTTGACCTTATCGTCTGGCTAACAAAATTTACATACATAATAAATAAACATTAACAAAAAAAAAAATACTTCAGATGTTAGATATGCATAATTTCCCTAAAACTAAAATAGTATTCGGAATATCGACCTATTTTAAACAAAATATCTTTAATTAGAACTTAAGAAATCTAGAATTTTATTGTATTTATAATAAAATTCCAGAGAGGACAGAAAGGCAACTGATAGCATGGTATTTTGTAAACAAGTTAAAAAATAATAATTAAATACTCATGTGAATGACTCAGCCATTTAAGTAGAAATAGTAGTATTCAAAGAATTCCACCCCCATCTTTTTGTTTGAATATATTTTGCACTATTAAATATTAAAAATGAAAACAACAAATCACTTAAAAGAAAAATAAAATAATTAAATATTCCCATTTAATAAAATTTGGTTATTATGAGAAAAAAAAAACAGAAACAAGCGCGAATGTTATATTCGGCTCGGCGGAATCTATATACCCACCATAAATTTTTTCAAATTTTAGGTTAAGATTTAAATTTAAAAAGGTGGGCGGTAAGGTGGACGGACCACGCCCATTTTTTGTTTACATTGGTCCTTAAACTATTTGTACAAAATTTCTTTGAAGCTTCACCTTATATGGGAGGTGGGTGGTAAAGTGGGTGGACCACCATTTTTTGTTTTCAACTTTATATCGACCCCCGAATTATCTGTACATGATTTTGTTTAAGACACCCTGTGTTTCTAGTATTTTGCCTATAACTTTTTTGTTTATTAACCGATTTATATAAGATAAATATTTGGGCCAAATTTCGTCTCCATAGGGTGTCCGGTTCGAGCCCTATCCTGCTTTCAACAGACAGACGGACAGACGGACGGACATAGCTAGATCGACTTAGAATCAATCCAGGACCCAGAAAATATATCGACCATTCCAGGAAAGAACGCCCGAAAAAGGGTACTTTTTTATTTGATGGCTTTTAATTTCGTTAAAAATTTGTATACATAAACTCCATTAAGCCTTTTATCAATTTCAGTTTTCAGTTTCGCGAAACTGCAAAAACTCGCGAATTTATTTCGCTTTTTTACTTTCTCTAAAACCTAAAAAATTTCAAAAGTATGTAACATTGTATAGCAATATCTCTGAGAAGGCTTTGTGAATTTTAAATATTCAAACTGCCTATGAATTTCACATATGGCGGCTTTACGGCGAATATTTAAAAAATAAGAAAGATTTTATAAAAATGCATTTTAATGCAATTGCATTTTTCAAATGCATTTTTCTTTAAATATGCTATTAAAAGTTTTTAATTTTTTAACATAATTGAAAAGACTGAAATCTTTACATTAAAATAAAAGTGTCAAATTTTTGGGACGCGAAAATCTTATATGCATAATCCAATTTTTATAAAAACATGTTCCCAATTTTTCATATAAAAATAAATTTTTTTCTTGTTTTTGGAATTTTCTTTAAAATTTGTATAAAAGTTAACAAAATATAAAAAGTATGCAATTTTAAATATTCATATTTTTTGAAGTTATTGATGGATTTCTGTAATTTAAAAAGTATTTAAAAGGCCATTGTATATTTTTTGTGTAATTTATTCAGCATTTCGAAAATCACCTTTTCGGTCCATAGTATTTGAAAATATAAATGCAGTTTTTAGATGCATTTTTGTTAGTTGCGAATTTATTAAATTTTAATTTTTCAAAAGTGTATTTAAAAATGCTTTGTTTACTGTAACTTAAAACAATAATCAGTCTGATACATAAAGTTTTACAATTTTTTTAAAGGATTTTTTAAAAGATAACACAATAATTTTTTGTTTAACAAAATATGTAGAGCTACTCATAATACCAGAAAAATATAATTTTTATATGAAAAAATTTAAATTAGTTAAAGAAAAGGGGGAAATTATGCACAGTACATGTGTGCGTCCCAAAAATTTGAGATTTTTATTTTAATGTAAAGATTCCATGCTTTCCAAATACGTAAAAAAATTAAAAAAATTTAATAGCATATTTAAAGAAAAATGCATTTAAAAAATGCAATTGCATTGAAATGCATTTTTAAAAAGTATTTTTTATTTGTAAAATATTCATGTTAAAGCTGATATAATTACAATTCAAACGCCGTTTCAATTATAAATTTCCGCAAAGCCTTCCCAGAAATATTTTTATTTAAAGTTGTACACTTTCGAGATTTTTTAGGTTTTTTCGAAAGTGAAAAAGCGAAATAAAATCGTTAATTTTCTGAATTTAGCGAATCTGAAAACGGATTTATTTATAAACACCCATATACCTTATATGTGTAAAATTTTATAAAAATCGGAGGACACTCGGTATATTTTTGGGCGTTCTTTCATGGAATGGACGATATACTTTATGGGGTCTTAAATGATTCCTTCGACATGTTACACACGGAATGACAAAATGAACTTTCTGATGGTGGGTATAAAAAAATAAGTAATTATTTTTTTTCATTACAAAGTTCGATACGAAATGTCTCAGTCAATTTAGATGCACGTGATCATGTAGTTCTAAACCTATAGATCACTTCTTTTGAATCGACTCTAGTTCTTAAAATAAATATATCTCTGGAATGAAGTATCTGATTTGTTAAAAAAAATACCAACAAATTCTAATTTATATCGAGCCCTGACAGCCAAAATATCATAAGCGGCAACATTTTCGAAATTAATTTTTGCTTAATAGTTTCAAAGTTATTTTAAAAAAGTAAAAAACAATTAAATTGAAAAAGCCATTGAAGTTAGATTTTTAACTTTTTTTTTTTGGATGCTTATAGACCATACGCGGGTACACCTAAAGCATGTAAACGAAAAAAAAATTTACATTTTCAAATGTAAATATTTAAGTACCTATTTAGGGTAGGTCAAAAATTTTGTATTTTTATGAAACTAGAGACTCCAAAGAATACTAATATGCTTATTATTTTTGCTTAAAATTATTATTATGAATAAATAAAAAAATTGCAAAAATTCAGAAAAAAATTTTTGAACTCCTTTTCCACACCATATCTTAAGAACTTTGGTAAAGGTTAAACATTTTTAAACATTTTACACGTTTTTTTGACGCTATGTCAACCCTGGATGTAAAATTTTTTAACTGGTTTTGATCCTTGTTAATTTTTTATAACACCCATATTCAGTGTTTTTTACGTTTTTTTATTATAACCTCTTTCCCGATTCCCTTTTCGATGCCAAATATAGCCGGAGTGTTAATCAACACATTATTTAGTATTTCAATTGATAGATTATGACATTGTCTTTTCTTTGATGTATCATTTACAAAAATTATCATTGTTAAAGTAGGATTTTTTTTGACTTGAAGTTGGTTGATGCAGTGTTCAAAAATTTTTGCTCAAAAATTATTTTGTGTTATTTTCCAATTTTTAAGAATATGAATTAAAAGTTTGGATTTAATAAAAAAAGTATTACATATTTTAAATCTTCGGACTTCGTAGATTCAGAAAAGTATTCGATCTATATCATATTGCTTATAGCGACTGAAATATTTACGTTTTAAAATGTAAAAAATTTTTCGTTTACACATTTTTTTTAAGAAATTTGTCCAAAAATTTTTTTCTGACTTTTTGCAATTTTTAAGATATTTTGTTGACTGATATCTCGAAACTCAAAAGGTAAATGTTTATATATTCTCAAGACTTTACAGAATCAGAAACCTTTTAGCATTTTCCCATACTATATACTGTGGCTTAAATATATGCAAATGAAAATGTAAAAAATTTTTCGTTTACATGCTTTATCAACATTTTATGAGGCTAAGTGGGAGCACTATACCCTAGATTTAAAGACTGGCATGAACAAATTTAAAGAAAATTCGTTATTATAAACAAAATATCTTAAATACCAAAAGCAGTTTCCTAAAAAAATTATAATTAAATAAAAAGTGCAATTAACATCGTCTTTGAAGGTTTTAATCACATTTGAGTTTTTGATATGTAATTTAATACAGTTTTAATTGGTTCAAAATTTTGTTTGCAATTTTTTTTTTTCACAATAAATTCTTTTTTTCCAAAATTTAATTTATAATTTTAATTTTGTTTTAAAGTTTAAAGATGGTCCTGCCACAAAATTTATTCCTGATTGGTATGATATCATAAATTTAACATATTGTAATTTTTTTTTTTTTTTTTTTCAAAAATATTATCTTTTACCTTCTTTAATTTCCGATAAACAAAACGGGCTATATGAACATTTTATAAAACACATTAAAAATAAATTAAGACAAACAAGGCTATCTACCATAACTTCGCAAATAATGGTGTTAAAAGATTTATTTTTCAGTGTGAGGTTTAGTAGACATAACTCGTAGAAGACCGGATTGCAAAATGTTTAGAAACTACAGAAATAAACAGTTTTTATACTCTCCTGAATAATTGGGGTTTTTCTTTTGGCCCGTTTTATTCAAAATCCTTGATATATTTTAATTTAATTTTTTTAATATAATTTTAAAAATTTATTTTGCTATTTATTTTCACAATTTATGCAAAATTTTGATGGCATATTAAGCAAAATTATTAAAAACCAAGTGAATTGTTATAGTGATAAGAAAAGCTGGAAAAAATTATAATACGTAGTTACTCAGTATATACATTGATTAAATAAATATGTATATTAATAAGAAAAGAAAACAAAAAATAAATTGTAATAAAATAAATTACAAACAAATAAATATTACAATAATTATATAGTGCATATATTTTTTGTAATCTTCTTCCTACTTATTTTAATTTATTTTTATATTTTATAACAATTATAAAATCCGAAGAAAAAAAGAATGTCAAATTAAATTATGGAATTTTTTTCTTTCTTTTTATCAATTTTATTGTGACTAGTGAATAATAAATCAAAGTTGTTGTAAACAAGAATTATGACCAAAAATTAATAATTTAAAATGAAGGCAGCAAAGCTGACTGAATTGGAAAGAATAAGACAAAAAACCAATAAAATAGTAAGTACCTACATACATAATAAAAAATTGTTAAGTCGTAATATTTTTGGCAAATGTCTGATAAATTTGTTACCTTCTCTTTTCCCAATTGCCACATATTTTAAGTGGAAGTAAACCTAACAATTCACTGTGAAATTTCTTTATTTAAACTTTTAAGAAAAAAATTGTTATAGCATTTTTATTATAAGTTTTTATTTACAAGTATTTACTGTTTATTTTAATCACCATTTTAAGGAAATTCCCCTTAGTGGTGGATTCAACTGTGTTGGAAATTTTAGTTAATAAATTATTTTATTAACAATATAATAATTAATATTTAATTTAATATTTTTATTATGTACATCGACTGCAATACAAATAAACTACTTTTAAAAACTGGCTTTACTTTCACTTCAAAAATTTGTTTAAAACTTTTAGAACCGGTTCTTTAAAAAGTATTACCAGAATACATAAATTAACTATTTTATATAAAAAACTTTAGCAACGCTATATTATATAGTGTGGCTATTAGAGACCTCTTTAATAGGTATAATCTAGATAAATGCCACTAG
The DNA here is from genome assembly GCA_951394005.1 of Protophormia terraenovae. Taxonomy (NCBI): domain Eukaryota; kingdom Metazoa; phylum Arthropoda; class Insecta; order Diptera; family Calliphoridae; genus Protophormia; species Protophormia terraenovae. The sequence goes on along the minus strand of OX596077.1, from coordinate 38,712,519 downwards.
TTCCAATTATAAAAGATGATTTTTTAGTTTTAAAAACATCTTCAAAAGAATTAATTCTTTAAATTCTCTTTCAATATTAAAAGTATTGTAACATAAATTTGTTTGAATTTCCCAAAGTGTGAATATGTTCATTTTGTTTTTTTTTCTATATTGTCAGTTAATCATAAAATTAATTTGAAAAAATCTGGTAAACAATAGTAAATTAAAATCTAAAAAGAAATTAAAAATGTTTTTTGCTGCAGAAATAGTTAGCTAAAATGCAAAAATTCATAACCAGGGAAAGCAAAAATATGCAAAAAATCGGAAAATATGCCCTTAAAATAAAAAAAAAAAGCTCTTAAAGTAAATTTTTTCTGATTAAATTTTAAATTATTTACTATTCACGCTAAAAAAAATATATAGGAAATTTTCTAAAAATTTCCTTTTTATGGGAAATTTCTAATAGTTTATTTTTTATAGGAAATTTTTTAAAATTATATTTAATTTTTTTTTGTACAGCAAAATGACTAAAAATTTTCTTTTTTATGAAATTTAGTAAAAGTTCTAGAAACTCTAATCGTTCATTCCACAAGAGATTTATGAAAAATGGCAATGTTTTTACGAGTGATCATCTGATTTTTTTTTTTCTATATTTTCCGATTTTGGTAATATTTTGCATACACCTATGGAACCATTTAGATATTTCCATCTTTAGAAGAAAATTTTCAAAAATGTATCTAAAAATTGCATTTGCATTATGAATGCATTGTTTAATTGTAATTTTATTTTTAAATTACTACATACAGCTGTGAGCATTCAAAGATGTTTTGTTGATAAAAAAAAAAAAAGAATTTTTGTTCTTGGATTTTATTATATTTTTTAAAAGTTTTATAAAAATAAGTAAATCTTAAAATTAAACATCGTAACTCAGATAAAATACTTAAAGAGATTAAATACACAGGAAATTAGCTGTGCAAAATAATAGTAGCATCGATAAAAAACACCTGTACAGACAAAACTACGTGATTAAGTTTTTATTATTTTTTTTTTTTTTTGCATATTTTGTTATCAATGTCAATGTGTGTAATATTTTGTAGAATAGCCCTTATTGGCCTTAACAGCGGCACAACGGCGAGCACTGAGTCCACTAATAACCCATGGTCCTCTCAATGGGAATATTTTTCCAAGCAGACTGAACTGACGTCCAAAATTTCTGCAAATTTCCCGGTTTATTTTTAAAAAGAGCATCTTTGACATCTCCCCAAAACATCACTCTTAGGAACATTTTCCTGCTAAAACACCCATTTGAGTGACACATTCTTCTCTGAATAAGAACATGACTGTTCTTACTATTTCCACATACATTGGGGCATCCTTGTTACTTCTTATCCAAAATATGGACCATGATATGAAAAACATTCCCAAATGTTGATTTTCACACCACAGTGCTTGACGGACTTGAACAAATTTTGGGTCATATTATTTATTATTTGGTCCCATCACATATATTATTATCCCATACGCGCATTTGCGCTAAAAAGAACTACCTTGGACGCATTTGTGCAGAGAATGTATGCCATTTCGTATGTGGCCAGTCGGAGTAAAGTATTGCGAAATAAGGTCGATTGCGTTCCTGTCTTGATTTGGATTATATTTTCTGAAATTTACAATAACTGTGAGACAACATTCCACAACATTTTTGCATAAATTGGTATGTTTTACCTTCTCAAAGTATTTTTGCCATTAAAATACGGGCGTTTGCCGCCACTTATTTTAAAATTTTTTTAATGAAAAATTTCCCTGTACGTACAGTACACAACTATATAATTTACTTAAAAACCAAATGGATCTAAAATAATAAAACAATAATCATATTTTCCAATGTTTGCACAGGCAAAAACCAAGCGGCTTAAGTAAAATAACGATAACTTCCGAAGATGCATAGAAAAAGAAAAATATTTTTTTTTTTTATAATCATTGTGCCTGTTTAAGATTTTCATATAAACAAATTGTTTTTGAATTCTTTGTCTAGGAATTGAGCAGTAACAAAAACTGCAAAGTATGTTGTAGTGCTACTAATTTTTTGCACACATCTGTATATAGGGGACACATTCATCTTTTATATACAATTTAAATCATTAAAATTCGTTATCAATTTATTTATCAATTTTGACTTTTCGGAAAGTGAAAATCGTGAATAAATTCGCGAATTTTTACAAACTAAAACAAAATAAAAATTGAGATATTTAAATGGCTCCATAGGATAGAGCCATAGAATTTTTGGCGTTCTCTCGTATATATTTCTTTTATATCAAATTTTCTAAAAATTTAATTTTTTAAAGTAAATTTTTTATAACTTGTTTTCACAAAAATGTGCAAAATTAAACCAAAAACAAAAAGTGTTTTATGCACATAAAAAATAATATTAAGATCGGAAAATATTCCCTTTATATTAAAAAATATGCCCTTAAAATAAAATACAAACAAATCTATTGCAAACAATTTTTCTTAAGTGTAAAATATGTTAAATATTTGTCTTAGGTATAAAATATGCAAAAATATATAATGATTTAAAATAATGATTTTCAATGAAAATAATGCAAACTATGCTATTAAGCCCAAAATATGCGAAAATATGCTGTTGTAACTTGAATATGATATTATGGCCAAAATATGCATAATAACCTGCAACATTGGATGTCAGAATTCATTAATTTATATAATTTGCATATTTTATGTTGTCCTGCTTATACTGTTTACATATATATCAGGAGTGGGTGTTAATGATTACTTTCAATTAAATTACTTTACATTGTAATTGAATATTTTCAATTATAATTTCAAGTAATTGCAAAAGTTAAAAAAAAATGTTCAATTACAATGACAGTAATTTAAAATTTTTTGTAAATGGTATTAAAAAAATTCAACATTTTTATTTCCGGTAATTTGGATATTTTTAGCGCCATACCATAATTATTAAAAAAAAAAACAAGCTAAAATGTGCAGGTCCAGTCTAATACCCTGATAATGCAGAGGTCACTTCAAGCATGTATAATTAGATATTGGAATAACATTATACCTTATAATGAAAGAAAATTTTCTAATAGTTTGCAAATGTTTCGGAATATAGTACTAGATAATCTCTAAATTTTTTTATAATTACTGTTGCTGATATGATTTTATATACATTCATACAAAAATTTATTAATGTTTGAATTATTATGTACATATATGTATTTCCAAAATTTTCTGTTCTTTTTTTTTTTTTTATAATGTTAAAATTTATATACATATGCATAATTCTTCTATGTAATACGATTCTGTAATCACTTGGCCCTCTAGGGCTTTGATTTATTTAAATAAATAAAGTATAAATGAAGCTAAAACGGAGACCCTGTGTTTCTAGTATTTGGCCCATAACTTTTCTGTTTATAAACCGATTTCGCCCATTTTCAATACCAAACCTTATATAAGATAAATATTTGAGCCAAATTTCGTTCCCCTAGGTGGTCCCGTTCGAGCCCTATCCAGCTTTCAACAGACAGACGAGAGAGAACCAGAGAACATAATTTAATCTAATTATAATCTTAGTCTAGTTTGTAGTAAGTTAGTCTAGTTTGAAGCTTGTGGGTTCGATTCCCGCCAAAAATGCTGGTCTACTTTCACGACAACGAGCATTTGGTCATTGTTATTGCTCTCCGTTAAAGTTATAACATAATTTGTAATTTTATTGTAATTACTTATTAAATTAAATATGTATATAAGCTTGGAAATTTTTTTTATCAAAATAAACGTCAACATTTTGATTTCTATTCAATTTAATAATTACAATACAATTACAAAATATATTATAATTTTAATTTTTAATTAGTCAAAACAGTTCATAATCTCTGACTAGAATCAAACCCACATCTTTAGCAAAATTAGAAAATGAACTCGTTAGAACAGCTCGCGAAATTGTCAAATTGTTTTTGTATTCGTATGGAAATTTTTTTTTTCTTTTTTTTTTTTTTACTGTTTTTGTAGATTTGCGGTCACTTTTTAATTACTCTAAGAATCAGACTAATAATCTAACCTATCGGGGAACTATTAAATATTTATTAGGATACGTTTACTTATTGTTACGTATGCGTGACAATTCACAACATAGAGTTTTTACTTTAGATATCCTCAGTTAATTACTAATCAATTTTCATGATAAATACTCATTTGACTGAACAACTTTTACTCATTTTACTGAACAAATACTTAACTGAAAATTACGGAATTCAATTATAATCAACTTTTACATCATAATTTTTATCGTATTTTCAAAATTTTGCTAAAATTTAAATAGAAAATATACTTTTTATATTCAATCCGGATTACAAAGTTGCAATCAATCCGGATTATAGAGTATGTAATAAGTCGGGAAATACCGTCCAGATTACCGAATAATCCGTACTATAGCCATCCGGATTATCGAGTTTGTACTGTATTGTTTTCACAACTAATTTCCGAAAAATGCCGAAACTATTGAGCGGATAAAGAAATAATGTTATGATTCGGATTCAGCACATAAAATTCCATTCAGTCCACCTATTCTTGTTTATGGAATGAATTTTTTAATTAAACAAAAATGAGAGTAAAATGCTATTCAAAATTAAATATTAATTATTCGTTTAAAGTATGTATGTATGTATGTATGTATGTAAGTATGTATGTACGCTCGCATTATTCAAATTTACATTATTTAAATTTTAAATGAATGAAGGTTAACCAAATTTGAATTAACTTTTGTAAGAACAAACAATGTCAAACGATTTCATAATGACATTTCGCTATGATTTCTCCAATTTAAAACTAGTTTAATTAAATTAAATCTATAATTTTAAGCGAAAGAATGTTTTTTACGACTTAAAATTGTAAATAATACTGGTCGTCAAAAAAAAAAATCCCCCTTTAAAGGCGGTTAGTTGGCCTATATGGGTTTTTGATGTGCTAAACACGAATCTGCTTTAATTTTATTTTTATTTTTTTCATTATGTCGCTCATAATAAGGCCATTACACGAGTATATTTCACCATAACTCAAGAACGGAGTGTACGATTTATATAAATATACGAACTAAAAACGTCTTCAAGCCATCCTAACATATTTTTTTTTATATGCTCAATAACAACTCAATTTCGGAGTTAAGTATTTAGAAAAAATTTTTTCTTGGATAACTATGAACGGTTTATAAAATTAAGATAAATAAAACTTCTATAAAAGCGATTAAAATGGTCTTTTGGTTCTTAAAATTATTTTTTCTATCCGGTCAATATTTTCGGAGTTAAGGCGAAAAATTCTAACAATTTTTCATTGCGCCACTAATTTCACTGGTCGGAAAAAAAAATTTTGTTCGTCCTCCTTCAAAACAAAATATGTGGACTACATGGAATTCGACATGCTAAACACGAATCTGTTTACAGTTTTTTCCCATCAGGTCAAAATTTTTTGTATGGGCATGTCTAATATTTTGCCCTAAATAAGCTAGTTACTCGATTATATTTCACTATTTCTCGAAAATGGTTAACACGATTTATATAAATGATACACCAAAATATGTGGCTTTAAGTCGTTTTAATAATATTTTCTTATACGCTCAAGGTTTCGGAGTAATTTGGAAATGAGTGTCTGAAAATTACTAAAATTTCTTTTGAAAAATGAAAACATCAAAAATTGTTCAGTTTATCATGTTTATCTCAAAGCTGGTAATGCTACGACCCCATCTTTAGGCAGTCACACTTCTATAGCTCGAGAACGGTTTGCCGTATTTCGATAAATTAAACTCCAATAAATGTCGATTCAAAATATCTTTGAGTTATATTCACATAATTTCTTAGTTCACTTAAAATTTCTTAGTTATTTTCGTATTGCATCCTTTGGTGAATCATTTATCAAAATCGTACAAACGGTTCTTGAGTTATAGTATAAATTGGACAAACCATTCTCGAGTTTTACTAGTGTGACCGCTGAATAAGGTGGTAATATTAATCAGGCCCATAATAAGAAAAAAAAAAAAGTGAAAGTAGATTCTTGTTTAGTTCGTTAAATTCCATCTAGTCCAACTATTTTTGTTTAAAGAAAAAAATGTTTTTTTATTCTTCAATTCTTCAATTTTGCACGAAGATTTTTTTTGGACACTAATTTTGAAATAACTCCAAACAATTGAGCGCATAACAAAGTTATATTAGAAAGATATAAAGCCAATCGTACACACCGTTCTTTAGTTATGGTGAAATAAACTCATGTAACGGTCTTATTATGGACGAAATATTAGACACGCCCATAAAAAATTCATAAAAAATAGAAATCATCCAAGTCCAACTATTCGTCTATAAGGGAGGATTTATTGTATAATCATATGCAAATCCAGCTCATGTATTTGGCAGAATTATATCAGTTCATGGCCTTTATGATTTTGTACAATTTATCTTCAGATTATAAAATTTTAATCAAAGATCTTCATATAATACAAGATTTCAATAATTAAGTACAGTGTATTTCATAAAAAAATTAAAAATTTCGTTTTACAAACTTCAGCCCTAAACTTTTAAATAATCTATCGATTTTTTAGAGCCACATTTAATCGAACAAATATTTCATTAACATAGATTAAGTTGCAAATCTATAAAAATTCTGGTCGATAATATAAAATTAACAGCATTAAATATAAAATCTGCAAATTAATTTAAATTTATGGAAAATTCCCCATAGTGAACGTATACATTTTAAAATTAATTTTTTGTTAAATGAAAAAAAAAAAAATCACTAATGAATAAAAATAAAATAAAATATCTATAAAAAATAAACTTAATGGAACTAGTTGGTTGGTTGATTTAAGAAAGATCTACGAACATAGAGACTTGTATTATAATTTTTATTGTTGTATAGAAATTTATGCCAGACGTTCGAAATGAAAGAACAAAATAAAAAAACATGCGATAAAATATGTTTTACAATTCTTTACAAAGACAAATTGAATGTTATTTTAAATACGTAGTGCAGTTAATTCTTTTATACTTTATTTTTGTTACAAGTATTAAGTATAAAAGTAAAAAAACAATTTTTTTTTCTTTTTCATAAACTATTCAACTTGTAAGATACACATTTAGCTTAGTTGTACTTAATACATTAAAGATACAAGAAAAAAAAACTCAAACACACAATTGCTTAAAATACTCGTTATTTATCGTAAACATTTGACATTTATTATGGTTGCGAGTATTTAGTTGAGATGACTAAGTTGCATCATGCATTGGTCATTTATAAGGTTTTTGTTAGATTGATGGTAATATTTTACATATTGTAAAAAGGATGATGGATTTATAGAAATGTCAGATAATTTTTAAATATTTATATTAAATAAAAATATAATGCTTCATCAACTGTATTAGATTGTTTCCCTTTTAAGTTTTGTCATTTATTTTTATGCCAATTTAAAATAAATTTTTTAATGTAAGTATGTATCAGTTTAACTTTCAGTCCCAAATACTATCGTTTTATTTCACATTCTTAGCGCGTTATAAATGTTTCACTTTTTGGTATTTCGAGTATTTTGCTCCCTATCAAATAAAGACCATTGTGTTTTGCTTTCCGCAACTACAATTAGAGAAAAAATATATAGTTAAGCATTGTCATTGGAATAATTTATATTATTATTCCATACCATATTATAGTTGCAGTAACCAAATTTTTTTGTGGTATATTTGTCACAAACACTAATATTGTGCCCCTTTAACTTTTTCAGGAATTGGATGAAAGGTAACCATATTTGTGGTTGTGACAAACATATTTCATTTTTTTTATTTGTTTACGACAACGAATATTTGATTAATATGGTAAAAAAATTTGAATTATTCCAGAAAACGTTTAAGCATTATATGTTTGCCATAACGACGCTCAAATACACATATATTTTTCTGTCTATGTAGTGTGAACTTTTCTATTGAATTTTCCACTTCCAACCCATCCATGGTGCATTTATGTATAAGTTGATGACAGTTCGGAGAGGACTTTTTTTTAATTTTTTTGATATATTTTATATTTTTAATATACGTATTGCGCTGAAGTATCTTATGGAGACCGTTAATTGACATTTTTTACTGATTCATTTCATCATCCGTTTCATATTCCAAGATTCAATAGTGCTGTAAAACTTTAATTTTTACTGTTTAATGTTAAAATGAGTAGTCTCTTTGCAGTTTTCAATAACTACCGAAAATCATCTTCAGTTTACTTCCCTTTAACAAATCTAAACTATGAGACATCGTCATATCTGCTAATTAACATTCTATTTTGAAGATAAATAGTTCAATAGTACCATCGTATATGACGTTTCAAAGTAATGGAGCTAGTACTGATCCTTGAGGAACCCCCCCGTAATATATACGGACACTATACCATTATCCGTATCTTACCACGGAGTTCAATCTGAGAAGTAGCTTTTTACTATTTTTATGAGATACTTCAGTATGTTTAGCTTTTGAAGTACCAGTATCGACCAGTAATCAATACTACTTCGGTCTTTTCTAGGGTATTCACTCGAATATTGTTTGTTCGATTAATCGACAAATTAAAATCAAATAATTGTTCGATTAAATTAAAATCAATAATTTCGAGTAACAATTTATTCGAGCAAATTATGCCGATTAATCGAAAAATTCGAGTAAAAAATATTTTAAATATTTCCTTTCTTAACTACTTTTTAGGATGTTTTAATTTTAGCTTTCTAAAAAAGTTTGCATAAAAAGAATGTTTTAAAATTTGTATAGAATGTTTTGAATCTAAAAGTGGGACCACAAATTGGATTTTATTAAAAAAAACTTATATTTAGTAAAAAGAACCCAATATATGCCTAAATTACAATACGTGGTTAAAGGTCGTTTTTTAATTACAAGAATTATACAAAAATATAAACGTCAAAATTATAAATTAAAATTCCATTAATTTTAATATAAATAAAATAAATAAGAAATAAATTGAAGGATTTCAAACTTGATTTGGCAAAACATATCAAAGAATGAAAGTACATATGTAGTTTATATACCAATAAATGCTCAGTCTGGTGTAGAGGATATGATGGTGATGGTTTGAATGAAATTTGTAATATAGAAGGAATTTGGATTTAAAATTAAGTTTAGCATATAAACTTGTTCTTTATGTTAAGAATCAATGAACTACTTTGTCTAAAAAAAGGATGATCCAATGTGCTATTTGTCATTTTCAAAATGCAATTAGTTTCTGAGTTTTCTCCATTAAATGGAGAAAAGTAAGAAGTTCTAACTAATTGTATATTTGACTAATTTATTATACAAGTTTATAGAATTTCTTATATTTTAACACTGATATTTTTAGAAAATTAAAAGTTGTGAAACATTTTTTCACAAAATTGAACTAAAACATAATCACGAGATCACTGTAATACAAATAAGAGTAAATTATCTTAAAAACTATATACATTTGTATAATTTAAAATTATCATCTTAATTCCTTCTATATATTAAACATAATTTAACAATGAATTATAAAACATTCTAAAACCTTATACTCAAAATAAATCTGGGTTTAGTAGATCTCCGATACTTAAAAATATTGTAGAAACATTTTGAATATAACTGAAATCCAACGTTGTATATAGGTTAGTATGTGTCCAAATTAAAAAGTGAGATTATGAGACAAAATCGCAAATTATTCCAAAGTGGATAAAAACTCATCATTAGTTTTAATTTTTATCAAAAGTATTGATAATCACCTTTAAATGGGTATCATTATTTTTTCACAGTGTAAAAACTAGTCATTTTATAGCGTCACAAAAGTTACAAAAAGCACTTCGGACTACCCTTAATATAAGATTTGGTTCAAATTGATAGACCAAATTTGTCGGACCTATTTATTTAACTATCAATGTATATATTAAATATAGAGAAACAACGGAATTATCAAAGCAAAAGAGATAAATATTCATAAATATTTACGCAAATTTTAATTATATATTATTTTGGAAAGACTATTTTTTATTTTATGCTATATTTTTGTTTTCTTTTTTAATAAGCATTGAAAAATCGAGTAAAATTTTAAAGTGCAAATTAATCGAATAACTCGAGTAACTTAAATGATGTACTCGATTATTCGAGTAATTTAAAAACTGCATTTTTGAGTTATTTGATTATTCGAATAATGAAAAAGTCGAGAAAAATGAATACTCTAGTCTTTTCTTCTGCTAGCTCCAAACCAGCGTTTTTCATTCAATTTCTTATTGTCCATACTACTTCGTTAGAGATAAGTTCCACTTCGTCTATGTGTCTTGCTGATACTGTTACTGCTAATACTCGTATCGTCAACAAATCCTATTATATTTGCTTCTTCTGGTATGTTAAGCATGAGGACTTCATTATACATAATGTTCCATAATAACGGGCCTAACACCGAACCTTGCGGCTCTCTTGCGGTGATGTTGTACGTTTTTAGCCCTTCTTCAGTATGATAGCACAATTTTCTCTCCGAAAAGTAACTGCATATTATTCTAGTTAGATAGTTTTGTATGCTAAGACGTTCTAACGTTCAAATTATTCTTCCCCAATTTGCGGAGTTAAACGAGTTTTTTACATCGAGTGTAATAATTGCACAATACTTCTTGTATGCTCCTCTGCCTTCTATTGCCGATCGGGCTGTTTCTATCACTTTACTTATTGCATCGATTGTTTACCTTGCCTTCCGAAATCCATATTATCGGTTTGACTTGTGTCAAGAAGGCATATTAGTCTATATGCCGATGGATCTCCTGGGGGTTTATTGGGCTTAGGGATTAACACTAGTGTTTGTTTCTTCCAACGATTTGGAAAAACTGCTTCTTTAAAGCACTGATTAAATAGATCTACGAATGTTGATCTTTTAACCGCAAGCTTAAGCGCATTGTTCGGTATGCAATCTGGACCAGGTGCTTTGTTATCTCCGATTTTCTCTACGATTTGAATTATTTCTTCCATTGGAGTTATACTTCCTATATCAGCTACTAACCTTCTGTGTTCCGGAAACAACGTTCTCACCATATTCCCTAGTAGAATTGGGCAGCTAGGTTGAGGTAATTTTTTGCCTTTAATCCTCGAGGTTACTACTCGATAAGCCTTCTCCCTTGGGTCTTAGTCTGCTTCTAGACATATCTGCCTGAAACTATTCCTTTTACTCCTTTTGATTGCATTTTGGAATTCACGCCTTGCATATTGGTATTGACGACACGCATCCTCAAACTGTAGTCGACCTATTGTTTTTTTGGTTCGTCTTCTAGCTCTTAAATACACTGCCCTAAGATTACTGATACTGGCGTTACGGCGAACATAAAGTTTTTTTTAGAATTTGGCCCATAACTTTTTTGTTTATTAAACGATTTTCATTTTCAATACCAAACATATAGGTAAATATTTGAGCCAAATTTCATCCCCCTAGGTGATCCGCCCTAAACCATATCTTGCTTTCAACAGAGAGACGGTCGGACGGACATAGCTAGATCGTCGTAGAATTTCAGGAAGTCTCCGAATATATGTTTTTTTTTTTAGGGTCTTAGATGACTATTTCGATATGTTAAAAATGGAATGGATAGTGAGTATATATATACAAGATATCATTTTTAATCACACTTTTAAAAGACAAGAATTAAGGACAATTTTTTCACATTTTAAAATTATTATTTAACTATTTTTTGTTAGAAATTATCTTAATATCTTATAGAACAAGTTAAATGTCATTTCATTTTCTTGGAATTTTTCTCTAGATCATTCAAAGTGTAAAAATGTGATCAATACAATTTCATGACCACTCTTGTATCGCTACCTTCATAGAAAACAAATTGAGTACAATTTTTTTTTTTTTTATTTTATTTGCAAAACAACAAAAAAGAAGTAGAAATAAAATAACTAAATAAATAAAATAAAATGTGATTTGTTAAAACAATAAAAAAATGCTGTATTTGTTTTCAAGACAGACTTCAAACTCTTGAAAACAGCTACCACAACAACAACAACAATAATAGCAACAAAAGATGTTTCTTTAAAAAAAAAATATTTATTTTTTATTAATAAATAAAAAACCGGTTGGTTAAGTTTATTTAATTTAAATTTTGTATATCTTTATGCTCTCACACACATACATATACACCTTGAGAGCTAGGTGTCTACACAGATACAAAGTTAATAACAAAACAAATACAAACATAATAATTATAGACTCAAAGTATCTGGTAGAAGTAAATATTGATGGTGGGTACATGAAAACAACATAATTGACATTTGTTTTTAAAAATAAAAAAACAACAAGTGACATTAACACTAACAAAATACATACATACAGATATTTATTGGTATGTAGTAGTTTCGAATGGACAAATAAATAAATATTTATTTATTGTTGGTTTTCATTTTGCATTTTTGTGTTTTTTATTTTATTTCAATTTGCAATATTTAAGCGCCACTTTTGGTATATAATACAATTACTTGCTGCACAGTGGTTTTTTTAAATGTGCATAAATATCTTGGAAAATTTGCGATAGTAAACATCAGGGATGGAAAAGTTGATACTATAGTACTTTTTTTGATACTATTTAACATTCAAAGGTACCGAAGTACTCCCTCCAGTCATTTGATTTTTTCAAACGATTAGCTGGATATTCCACAATTCGAATAAAAAATCAAATTTTTAAATTAAAATATATTTTGAAGATATGTACAATAGGGTTATAACTTTTTCACATTTTTTGCAAATATCAGCACAGTCGAATAGGCCATCGAAAATTATTTAAAAAAATAGTATTACTTTTCGCGGTTATCAAAAAAGTTCACCCACAAAACGCGGTAAAATTTGGAAATCAATAATCCCAATGTAACGGCGAAACAACATATGCACACAACGTGATATTAAAATAGTACAGAATATTTATCCATTATGCAAAACAATGTCCACATTTTAAGTTTATGTCTTTTAATAATTAAAAACAAAATTTTTCGCTTTACTAATTTACTTTATTAATAAAATATTTAACATTTTTTATTTAAAATGTATGGACTTTTTTGGGGATATTTCAAAAAATCGTAAAAATGTTTTCTTAAATAACACAACATTCTCCATCACGTGGTGCTAGGGCCAAAATTTGGTTATATCCCTAATGTACATACATATATAACACAGGGAAACACTGATTCTGCGGCACGGGGTTTCTCAGTCAATTAGGATACACGATATTAATTAGTACTAAGCCTCTAAACCACATTTTTTAAATTGACTCTAGTTCTCGCGATTTGTAAAATTAAGGTGGTTGCATCATATATTGAAGCATATCTCGAAAACGAATTGTCTGATTTTATTCCAAAAAATATCCAAAAATTCCAATTAAAATTATCTCTTAGTTTTTTTTATATATTACTTTTTAATACAATCAACAGTTATGGAGATATTAAGACAATTTTCTGAAAAAAATTGCAAAAGTTGCCAAAAAAAAAATATTTTCAAAAATTCTTAAATGTCAAAACTGCAAGTTTTTTTTTTTTTAATCATAAAGATAATTTTGTTACAAATAAAATTAAACATATTTCGATAAAATCAATGCATAAATCTGGTTTTTATTCACAAATTAGTGAAAATACTCATCAATAAGTTACATAGAAAACTTAAAAAAAAAAAATAAAAAAAAATGAGTTTGCCTGTTATCTTAATAACAGTGCCTCATTTATTAAGATCTTCATATTTTACTATAATATTTAATATAAATAAAAATTTATTGATTTGGTATTGCGTTTTAAATATTAAAATATACAAATTACTTACAAATTACTTGAACTAAATAAAAAATTCCAACAAAAATTTTGAATTTTAGTACTCTGAGAGTGAAAAAAGTACTATTTAAAATTTATTTTGATACCGGAAAATATTTTCCTTTTCCATCCCTGATAAACATAATTGAGTCGCACATAAAAATCCTAAAACCAAATTCTTTAATTTATTTAATTTGTTTATAAGAGATAAACAAATTTGCTGACGAATTGTGGGGGATTACTCAAGAAAAAGAAAATAACTAAGAATTTATTGAAACTTATCATGGCTTTTCTTAAAGCCTAGTCCAAAGTAAAAAAAATTATTGCATAGCTCCTCTTCTAGAATTTTCATAAATTAACTTTTTGCCATCCAACCTTTTTAAATGCTATCACTATATATCTGCAGCTATTTAAATATCAAAATTCTGAAAAAAGAAATATTTAAATTAAAAACTAAAAACTGCTGTATCATTTCGATATGCTAAATGACATCTTACTTTAACTTAACAACAATTAAATAAAATTTATTCCGCAACTTCGCTTTAAACCGCAAAAAAATGTTGCTGGGCAACATATCGTATGAGCAACACCAAAAAACTGTAAAATTAAAAACAAAATAAATAAATAAAAAACAACAAGGTTAAAAGACGTGTATATAGAAATACCGCTAAACAATGATGACATATTTTCTTTATAATCAATAATTTTATTAAACTGTCACAAACACACGTCAAAGTATTTTATAAGAGATGCTCATGTTTTAAGTGATTAGAACGTCAACTTTAGTTATTAATAAATAATTATAAAATTATTTAAATCTTGTAAGCCTTGACAATTGATAAATTCTATAGAATTAAAGAAAACAAAAATACAATATACGTAGATTTCATTTCAAAAAAAAAAAAAAAATTACTCAAATCAAGAGTAAAAGAAGCCGCGAGAATATTTTTTTTTTTATTTTGGAGAAGATCATTTATTATAATAACATTATATTCTTGCATATGAATCTCAATTTGCAGTATTATAAAAGTATTAAATATTCTTTTAAAAATACATTTTTTTTAAACAAAATTTTATTAAACAATTCATCAATAATAAAAACTATTCCAATTACCTTTTTTATAGAAAATTTTCTATAAATTTTCTTTTATAAAAAATTTCGACAAATTTTCTTTTATAGAAAATTTTTATAAATTTTCTTTTAGAGAAAATTTGGCTAAATTTTCTTTTAGAGAAAATTTGGCTAAATTTTCTTTTATAGAAAATTTTGGTAAATTTTCTTTTACAGAAAATTTGGATAAATTTTCTTTTATAGATAATTTGGATAAATTTTCTTTTATAGAAAATTTCTATAAATTTTCTTTTATAGAAAATTTTGATAAAAGAAATTTTATAGAAAATATCGATAAATTTTCTTTTATAGAAAATTTTGATAAATTTTCTTTTATAGAAAAATTTCGAAGAAAACTTCGTTAAATTTTCTTTTATAGAAAATTTCGATAAATTTTCTTTTATAGAAAATTTCGATAAATTTTCTTTTATAGAAAATTTCGATAAATTTTCTTTTATAGAAAATTTTGATAAATTTTCTTTTATAGAAAATTTCGATAAATTGTCTTTTATAGAAAATTTCTTTAAATTTTCTTTTATAGAAAATTTCGATAAATTTTCTTTTATAAAAAATTTCGATAAATTTTCTTTTATAGAAAATTTCGATAAATTTTCCTTTATAGAAAATTTCGATAAATTTTCTTTTATAGAAAATTTCGATAAATTTACTTTTATAGAAAATTTCGATAAATTTTCTTTTATAGAAAATTTCGATAAATTTTATTTTATAGAAAAATTTGATAAATTTACTTTTATAGAAAATTTCGATAAATTTTCCTTTATAGAAAATTTCGATAAATTTTCTTTTATGGAAAATTCGATAAATTTTCTTTTATAGAAGATTTCGATAAATTTTCCTTTATAGAAAATTTCGATAAATTTTCTTTTATAGAAAATTTCTTTAAATTTTCTTTTACAGAAAATTTCTTTAAATTTTCTTTTATAGAAAATTTGGATACATTTTCTTTTATAGAAAATTTGTATAAATTTTCTTTTATAGAAAATTTGGATAAATTTTCTTTTATAGAAAATTTCGTACAATTTTGTTAAGTTTTCTTTTACAGAAAATTTTGATAAAATTTCTTTTATAGAAAATTATGATAAATTTTCTTTTATAGAAAATTATGATAAATTTGCTTTTATAGAAAATTATGATAAATTTTCTTTTATAGAAAATTATGATAAATTTTCGTAAAATTTTCTTTTATACAAAATTTCGTAAAATTTTCTTTTATAGAAAATTTGATAAATTTTCTTTTATAGAAAATTTGATAAATTTTCTTTTATAGAAAATTTTGATAAATTTTCTTTTATAGAAAATTTGGATAAATTTTCTTTTATAGAAAATTTCGATAAATTTTCTTTTATAGAAAATTTCGATAAATTTTCTTTTATAGAAAATTTCGATAAATTTTCTTTTATAGAAAATTTCGATAAATTTTCTTTTATAGAAAATTTCGTTGAATTTTCTTTTATGGAAAATTTGGTAAATTTTTTTTTATAGAAAATTCGGATAAATTTTCTTTTATAGACAATTTTGTTAAATTTTCTTTTACAGAAAATTTTGATAAATTTTCTTTTATAGAAAATTTTGTTTAATAAAAAAAAAAAATATTTTTTTTAGAAAATTTCGTAAAATTTTCTTTTATAGAAAATTTCGTAAAATTTTCTTTTATAGAAAATCTCGTTAAATTTTCTTTTATAGAAAATTATGAAAAATTTTCTTTTATAGAAAATTTTAATATTTTTTTTATAGAAAATTTTAATAAATTTTCTATTAAGATTTATCAGATTCCAAAAACATGTCGTAGATCAAAGATCATTGGTAAATCCCTCACTATTGTTTTATTAAACAAATTAGACTAACAATAAATTATTTTAAATTTTATATGAAGAATTAGTTTCATACAATTTAAAAGAAGCTTTAAACCGGTTTTATAAATCTTCTTACCAAAATAAAAAAATATAAAAAATATCTCAAACTACGTAAAATATAAAATATTTTATATAAAAATAAAATATTAAAAAAAACTCGACTGGTTTTTAAAATAAAGCAAAAAAAAATGTGTATAAAAAATACAACAAATTGTTTAATTTACCCGGATGCAAAGAAAGAATGAAGAAGACATCTTTCTCTGATCTAAATTTAATTAAATTACACGAGATTTGTTTTGTTTTGAATCTCGCACATTTCATTTAAACACTCAGTCAGTCATTCTGTCGTTAAACAAACTATAAAATGCGTATAAATTAATTTAAAAAAAAAAAAAATAACATGATTTATTTATTCAAAATACATACACTTACACACACACATACATATTTTGTTGAATATAAATTGTACCTTAAAGATCATTTACAAGATCAGTTACACAAATGGAAGAAGAGTCATAAAGATGGTTCAGTTAAAAGTGGTATGTTAAAAAAAAAAGACATACAATTTCGATTTAAAGGAACATATTGATAAATTTTCCATCATATTCATTCGTATTTTCTTATATATATATATAATTTGTTCTGCTTTATGTTTGGACTCTTTGTATACAACATGCAATGGAAATTAATTTATATCATTCCATAAAAATACCCCAACACTTATTCCTATTCAAAATACGCACACTTTAATACATATATATGTACATTCAAATTGTCTGTTTTGAAAAAGGCGTTAATTCAATTAAGGAGTAATAAATATAATTCTTAAGCCTAAAGTCACTATTTAAACTTAAACATGATGAAATAGGGTTGCCATCCGTCCTCTATTCCCCGGACACCGTCCTATTTTTTTAGGCCTCGGGGGCAGTCCTACTTCTTTTTCAGCAAGTGTCCGGGGTTGTCCGGCTTTTTATACCTTCGTTAAAAATTTTTTCTTGCATTTAAACTTTAAATCACAGGTCACAAAATATATAAAAATATATTAGATGCTCGTACAATTAGTTTAGAAAAAGTACAGTTTAAAAATTTCCCTTTGAACAACACTAGATTTACTATACCTGATAGTCGCTATTTTTCTAAGTTTCTTTATGAAAAGGGGAAATAAAGACTGGATAGTGAGCTGCATTCTACAATTTCGATTGCAAATAAAGAAGTACAAGAAATCTGTAATCATTTGGAGACACGAAACATAAAAAGGGATTTTCCAGCCAAAATTTTTCCAAGAAAATGGACAGTTTTCCTGAAAATTATGTCGACAATGAACTTCAAGCGATATTACACCATTGTTCATAATATGTCTTTTTTAATCTTTGGACTGCACAATTGAATTATATAAATTACTTCTCATGATTCTCAGAGAGCTAAAAAGTTATCTTGGAAACGTTCTAAGACCACAGCAATAGTTAAAATGGCTTCGACGACCCTTTCAATGAAAATGTAACAAATTGATGCAATACTTCGATGTACAAAACAATGGAATCCAAACAAAATATTGGATGTATTATCAATAAAAATTGAAACATCAACATACAATGAATTTTTGTTTTGTTCAATTAAATCAGAATAATTTGTTATATTCTTAAGTTTTTTTTTTTTTTTTTTTTTTGTAAATAAAGCTTTCTTGTAAAAAAAATTTTGGTTCCTAATTTCTATTGCGTCATTAATTTTATTAAAATTTGGTTGTTTAAAATATATCCTCTTTTTTCGAGCAAATGTCCTACATTTTTTATGCTGGTGTCCTCCTTTTCTCAAAATAGAAATGGCAAGCCTATGATGAAATGAAAATTTGTATTTTATTGTATCTGACAACGACGACAAAATTCTATAAAAAAAATAAAATAAAAAAGTAAGTGAGAGTAAATATTTAAATAGTTAAGTAGCAACAAAATGTTGTTGTATTGATGTCACTTAATATTTAGATAATATTATGATATTGTTGTTGTAGCTTTTTATTTATTCCTACAAACACACAAATTATTAAGATTTTCATTTATGTAGTATTTGTATGTATAACTACAAATACAATTATAGTACTTTTTGTATGATATCGTTTATAAGTTTAGTTTAGATTATTAATAAAAGAAATTTTCAATTTATTTATTTATTTATTTTTTTTTTTTTTTTTTTTTGAGAACAATTGTGTTAGTAATTGTTTTGAATTTGTTTATTTGAAAAGGTATTATTTAAAGTAAAAAATAGTGTTATTAGTATTTTGAATTTCGATAAATTTTTGTTTCAATAGAATATAAATCTCCGTTTTATTTCTATACATATGGACACATTTCGATTTGTTATAACCAGGGAAACCAATATATACAATTGCATGTTTTTTTCTGGACGCTGAATGAATCCATCGATTAAATATTTATCCGTTTCAGAACAAATAAATCATTTTGGCATCAATTTGCATATTTTACTCTTAACGGCATATTTTTGCATTTGGCGATTTTAGTGCATATTTATAGCATATCTTGTTATTTTTTGGTCATATTTAACCCTTTTATAGCATATTTTGACATTTTAAGGATAATTTTTTTTATACTTCATGAAATGTTTTTCAAATTTGATTTTATAAAAAACAAGTAAAAGCACTATATTCGGCTGCGCCAAATCTTATATACCCTTCACCATTGTTGAGATGGAATTAGATTCGGTTTTATCTATATATATATAAAAGAGTAATGACTGAGTGATTGACTGACTGAATTACTTGGTGTTGATTGGTCTTCTACCGAATAGATCCACTAAGATGGGATTTTTGGAAATTCGAAGGCAATATTAAATTAAAAAAGGGTATCGTGAAAATTTACCGATTTAACTGATTTAAAAAACCGAAACTTGAAAAAAATATTTATGATCGATTGTGCAAGAACGAAGTAGTACCTGCAAAATCGTAACTCGGTAAATACTGAACAGACTTAGTTATCTTTTTTAACACAAAAATTAAAAAAAATACGAATTTTTAGTGAAAGAACGAAGCTTCTCTAGCTTGTATAGTTCCTTCAAAAAGTTAAAAAAAAACGACAATATATGCCATAGTTCATTGTTGTTGTTGTTTTTCAGCACCCATGAAAACAACAACTATAAGGGAAACGCACATTAAATAAATAAAATAAGATTTGCCAGTAACTCAGTTGTTTATTAACCGATTTGGTTGATTCAAAAACCAGAAATTCAAGAAAAATATTTGCGACCGATCTATATAAGAACTAAGTCCGTAACTTATATAAGATTGAAAATCGGTAAAAAAATATATTTTGGCCAATATCTCGGTTAATAATGAACCGATTGAGTTCATTTCTTCTGCACTAAAATTCAGAAAAAAAAATTTCTGATCTTCTGTCGTTAAAACGAAGTCAATAGCTTATATAGGGGACTCAGAAAATCGAAAACCGATTTTTAAAAACCGGTTCTTTTAAAAAAGCACGGCTATCTTTGAAACGATTTTGTCAAATTCAATAGAAAAATTTTAGAAGAAATTTCTGATCTTTTGATACACATATATCATGTATCTATGTTATCGGAAGGCTTTAAAAACGCCATTTACAGCATTTTTAAGCCAAAAAAACAACAAAAAACCGGTTTTTTAGACATATCTCCACCATTTATGAACCGATCTTGCTGAATTTTAATAGCAAAATTATCGAAAGAATTTCCGATCATTTGATATATATATTTTATATGGCAGTTGTCGGTGGGCTTCATAAACGCCATTTCAACCGACAGACGGAGGGACGGACGGACATCGTCCTATCGACAACATTTCTTATAAGGATCCAGAAAATGTAAAAATTTTTTCTCTTCGACGAAAATTGTGGCAATTACAAACAGAATGACAAACTTATATATACCCTTTACACGTGTGGTGAAGGGTATAATGAGAAAAAATAATTATTTTAAAATTTACTTTATGGATACCATTTTATCGTTGA
Organism: Protophormia terraenovae; assembly: GCA_951394005.1. Classification (NCBI taxonomy): domain Eukaryota; kingdom Metazoa; phylum Arthropoda; class Insecta; order Diptera; family Calliphoridae; genus Protophormia; species Protophormia terraenovae. Next base: position 38,691,737 of record OX596077.1, on the reverse strand, counting down.
GAACCTTGTCTTGTAGCAACAAGATTGAATATTATGATTGAAGTTTGTGTTGTTAAAACAGTATTTTTTTTTATGAAAGCATATCGAGCCCTAACCGCGAAATGTGCAGAAAACTACACTTTACAGGAGAAGCATTTTTGTTATTGTTTACATATTGTTGTATGAAAAATGTCACGATAAAATTACTTTCGCTATAAATCTGAAATGACACTTGATATTTTGGAGGTCAGTGATCGTTACTGATAATTTCGATAATTTCTGAACTAATAATGGTGTCTAGAATTAGATGGGTAAGAAAATAGAAGATCAATAACGTTTTTATGAGATGCAGTAAAAAATGGGGAATCAAATTTCAACGCGGTTGATAAATTTCAATTTTGCCTTATTTTATAACGTTGAAATATTAATAAAACCATTTGTTTTAATGAAAAACATAATTTTGTTAAAAAATTATAAAAAATCTTTGATTTTAAGTGCATATTTTTGCGTTTTTTAAAGCAAACTTTTCGTTTTTTACTGCATATTTAATGCGCATAAAACTCATTTTTTTTGGACATATTGTGGTTTTCCAATATGTTTAGTTATGCTCATTTCTTAAATTCGATAAATTGTCAATTTATGAAAAAATTTGTTTAAATATCGTTGAATTTTAATTTTTAATTAATTAAAATAAAAAAAAATAAAAATCAATAAATCTTTTATTTAATATAAAAAAATATCGTTTCATTAAAAATATTGATAAGTTTTTTATTTAATAGAAAATGTTGATAAATTATTGATTTCGATATATTTTCGTAAGATAAAAAAATATCAATAAAATATCGGTTTAAAACTAATTTAAAAATTGTTTGCAATTTATTGAAAAAGTGTCTACTATTACGATTTAGTGAAAAAAAAAACAATCGAAAAATGTTGATTAGTTTAAAGATTAAAATAATTTTAGTTTTTGAGAAAAAAAATAAAAAATCGATAACTTTAAATAACTTTTTATACACTATACCACCATAGGAGGGGAGGGTATTATGCGTTTGTGCTGATGTTTGTAACACCCAAAAGTATTGGTCTAAGACCCATCTTAATTTATACCAAACGGCTTAGAATCTCCTTCTAAGTCGATTTAACAATGTCCGTCCGTCTGTCCGTCCATGTAAACCATGCAATCAAATTACAGGTCGCAATTTTGAATCAAAATTAATGAAATTTGGTACACAGGTTTCTTTTAGTCCAGGGACGAAGCCTATTGAAATTGGTTATGATCGGTTCATTATTTCACCTAGCCCCCATACAAATGTCCTTCCGGAAGAGGGTTTAACGATCATAAATCCCTTAAATATAGCAATATTTTAATGAAATTTGGCATATATAAGTTTCATATAAGTCGATTTTTAGAAAGATCGGTCCATAATTAACCATAGCTCCCATATTAACCCCTTTTCAGAAAAACACTTTAACGGGCATAAATCCCATTAAAATTTTAATATCAAATTAATATTCGACACAAATAAGTTTTATGTAAACATAAATGATAGTGCCAAATTCACCTTTGGGTGATTCTCTTTCGAGAATAAATTCACATAAATGTTAGCATCGACCTAATATTTTAGGACATATTGTCATATGTCCTAAAATATTTAAATGTATAAAAAATATTGTTATTGCTTTTTCTTTGTAAAATTTTATGACTTTATGACAATACGACATGATAGCACACTTTGTGAATCCCCCAATTATCTTTTATATTTTTGAGAATTTTTATTTTATTAAAAACTCATAATAAAAAAAAATCGATTTATTATATTTTGATAATTTTTCTTAAAAAAAAATATTAATTCTCTATATGATAGAAAATTGTTTTATAGTTTATTAGAATTTATAATTATCTGAACCTTAAAATTTTTAAATTCGTACCATAGACAATTTTAAAAAGTTTAAAATATCGTTGAATTGTTAATGTCTAATAAAATCCTAAATAAAAAAAAATTATACCGACTTATAATTTTTGTTTTCCTATATTTATTTTCAGATTTTTTAGAAAAATTTTTATGAAATAAATTTTGGAAGGATGCTCGAAACAACAAAAAGAAATTGTAAATTTAGCACAGATGGACATGGACTTTTACAATGAACATATATTAACAGATTTGGGTAAGTTTTCAATACTAATATTAAATCTTAAATAAAAATTAATTGCTAATAGATAAAAATTATTTATCAGCAATTAACATAATATTTTCCAAAAGTTATCACTTTTAGTAAACAGATATCTTGTATTGCAACGGTCCAATCTGTTGAAAAAATCGGAAAATTCAGAACATATAATCAGCGTTTGAAGAACTAGACTCCAAGTAGTCGTAGCAGCAAAATATAACTAAAATTGGAGTTTAAAAAATGTTTAAAACTTGTAGTCGTTCATTTGCTTAAACTACAACTACATTAAATTTTTGGTAGCAGTATTTTTAGTTGTAGTCAAAAACTCAAATTCTCAAAGTAGTGTAGTTTTCACAATTGTATTACTGCTGCTACCTTCACATATAAGTATTTATAGTTTTATCTATATTCATAAAAGAAAACTGCTACATTATTTGTTTAGTTTTAAAAGTAGTTAATAGAAAGCAGAGGGAGCAGCAGAGGGAGCAGCAGAGGTAGCAGCAGAGGTAGCAGTAAAGGTAGCAGTTGAAGTAGTTTTATAAAAAATTAAGTAGCTCAAAATATCAATTCAGATTATAAAATTTAATGTAACAAATATAAATATATTATATCATGATATTAGTTTAAAACTTTAAATAAAATTCCAATTAATTAAAACAGATTTTGAAATATATCTTAAAATTAAATAATTATTCGCCTTTTTTATTTATTTTGTTTTATATATTTCATTATTTCTATAGAATTTTGTACATGTTTATTTAATATGTTGCCAGATTACATGTTGTACACACAAAAAATTCATAGGTAATATTTCCTTGAAACTTAATGTTATTAATTACGAAAAATTAACTAAAATTAATTAAAGAATCACGATGGTTTGATAGGTTTACCGTTGATATACATTCCAATCGTATTTTGTATAGGCTCCTCACTTTCATCAAGACGATTACATACATATTTATTGAATTTGTATGTACTAACTACAATACATACATTTTCCATGAACATTTTTTCTGTTGACATTGAAACAAAAAATATTAAAATTTCTTTCGATATCTAATTCTATAAGCAATATTGACTAGACTTAAATTTCAAATATATTTTTAAAATAACTTATTGACTTAAGTAACAACACTTAATTATTTATTTTCATACACAAATAAATTACCTTATCCTAACTTAGGAAATAATACCTCGAGTATTTTTTTGCGCATAAAAAAATTTACATTTTTTTTAAACAGCTTAATTTTTAAATGAACATTAGTTACATTTTGCTTTTTTTAATTTACGTTTTATTTTCTTCAAATCAAAATATATATGGCAACAATGTGAAGTTACAAAATGTAAACTTTGTATTGGAAACACTGTTATTACAATTTCAATTTTAAATTTAAAAAAGTGTAAATTTTTGTTCTGAAATTAATAAAAGTTAAATGTCAATAAAAATGCCTAAAAAAATATAATAAATTTAGAAAATCATTTTGAAAAAAAAGATGAAATAATGGTGTGTAAACATTGTAAAAAAATATTTCAAACAGAGAGGAACTTTAATTTAAAAAAACATGTTGAAAAAGTGCACAAAATCAATCTTGAAAATAACAAAAATTATGAAAATACATTATCGCAAAATTTAAAATACAAAACCAAATATATAAAATGTGAAATTAGTAAAAAACTGCTCATAAAATCGTATGTAGGACTGGTAACTGAAGAAGCTGCTTCTTTTAATTTATTAAATTCGCCTAGCATGAGAAATATCATTGATCCTATTTGCAAGGGTATAGAGAAGGACAGCGGAAAAAAATTTAGCTTAAATGCCACAAATTGTAAGAAGACTTTGACGCAAGTTGCTAGCAATATAGTGAAAGCAATAGCAAAAGAATGTGAAAACCGCTTGATTTCGTTGAAAATAGACAGTGCGTCTCGGCTTTCGCGTAGTATTTTTGGAATTTCTGCACAATACATACAAAACGATATAATACAGTCTAGAATTCTGGGTATGGTGGAATTAAAAGGACAATATTCTAGTACATCGAAAAATTTAGCTGTTGAAATTTTAAATGTGCTCAATAAATACAATATTAACTTGCAACAAATAGTAACTATAACAAGTGATAATGGAAGCAACATGTTAAAATCAACCAGGATGTTATCACATTGTGTATCAGAGGAAGATGTTGTTGAATCAGTGGACAATGAAGTTTATTTTGAAACTTTAAATTTAATGGATTCAAATACCAATATACATGTGGGAGAAATTGAAGTGTGCCGTTGTGCTGCTCATACCGCTCAACTTTGTGCCCTTGATACTACAAAAAATTCTTGTATTAAAAACCTAGTATCTAATGGTAGAAATATTGTTAAATTTTTAAGAAAAAATTCTAACGGATTTAAAGATCTTTTTGAATTAAGATCAATTAAATTACCCCAATTGGACTGTCCAACTCGTTGGGGTTCAACATATAATATGATAAATGATTTGAAAAATGCAAAAGATCTAATTGGATCTATTGAGTCTGTAAAAGGCAAAAGCGATGAAGATCATTTTTACATAAATGAAGATTTTTGGGAATTTGTCGATTCTTATTGTGTGGCTCTTAGCCCACTTCAAAAGTCAATAGTAAAGTTTCAAGAGGAGCAGCTACACTATGGGGATTTTTACGCTCAGTGGCTGAAATGCAAATTGTTAACAACAAAACTCATAAATGAAAATATTGGTAAAAAAGACTCAATTTTATACAAAATTAGCACAACTTTACTTCAAGCCATTGAAACACGTTCAAAGAAGCTGTTATTAAATAATGGATTTTTGGCATGCTTATATCTTGATCCTCGATTTCATCATACACTTCAGGAAAACCAAAAAATGGAGGCAGTCAATTACCTGAAAATGTTGTGGGAAAAACTAAATGCAGTTTGCGAAATTGGCTACATCAGTAACACGACAGAAAGCTCAGAAATGACTGAAACAAATATACTGGATGAAGAAGAAGACATACTTAACGATTTTTTAAACCAAATTTTTAATGTCAGTAAATCAGGTGACGTTGATGTTAAGTCTAAAATTGAAAGATTAAATCTTCCTTATTCCAAAAGTTCAACAAATGTTCTTGAATTTTGGAGAGAAAGAAAGACCACTGATCCAGAAATATATGCACTTAGTAATATATGCTTCGCAATCCCGCCAACTCAAGTATGTATTTCTTAGTTATTTTAATAAATAGTTTTAAAATTTTTTATACACAAATATATTTTAAGGTGTCTGTTGAGCGAGCATTTTCCGCTTTAAAATTAGTGTTATCTGAAAACCGGAACCGACTGAAAGCTGATACCCTTGAAAATATTTTATTAGTAAAATTGAACCCGTCATTTTTAGATGACGGAATTGAAGATGTTACTCTTTTCGAAGATGAGATTTAATACCAATATTAACATAGTCGTTAAAATTAGTCATTGAATTTTTGACATATTGTTTTTTCTTTTATTTAAGAAATATGTGAATATGAAATATAAATGCAAATAAAAAAAGTTGAAATTAATAATATAAATGTTACATTAAATATGTATTTATGTACTGATATACATAAGTATATTTGAATACTTGAAAATTTTAAGTTGTTTTATTTCTTTTCCTTATTTTTGTAAAAATATTTACATTTTCCTCCATTTTACAAATAAATTAAAATTGCCATATGGGTTTCCAATATTTAAGAAAATAAAACTACAGTGTATAAATCAGAAATAAAATAAATCTGGATTCCTGTTTTTTACTTACAAAATATAGTGAATTTTCCATTCAAATCAAAAAAGAGCTATTTTTGTTTTTTAAGTTACAAAATTTCCTGTCTAATTTATAAATATATTAAAAAATCTAATAGTCAAATTTTATAAATATATAAAGATAAAAAGCATTTAAATGTAATACAAAATAAAAAATAATCCTTCATATTATAAAAGAAAGTTTAAAAAATTAATATGTAACATAATGAAATAATATGGCAATATTAACACACATTTTATAAAAATGGCAACCTTATAAAAAGCGAATGATTTCGTCTTATTACAAAAACAATGCACTGTACTTACTTTTGTTTATATTTGTTTTCCTGTTTTTCTTTGTGTTTTGCTACTTTTAAAACTATTTTATCTGCTACCTATAAACTACCTTGCCTGGTAGTTTACTGCTACCTCTTTTTTAGTATTAACTACTCAATGAAGGTAGCAGTTAAAATAAAAAATATTTTAGGGGAAGTAGTTATAAAAATTAAACTACAAATGGAATGGTAGTCAATTATTTTGTTTTTAAAAATAGTGTTTCATTTTAACTACGTGTTTTTTAAGTTTTATTTTTTTGCAAGTAGTAGTAGTTATAGAAAATGTTAGACTACAAAAAATTATAATTGCTTTAGCTACCGCTACTGACAATTTCAGTAGCTGTAGTTTTAGCCTATCCAAAAAACTCGATAGCAGTTGGAGTTTTTCAAACGCTGCATATAATTACAAAGTATTAGGATACTTGTGAGGAATATTTAAATCAATATGTTAATTGTGATTTTTAATAAATCTTTTTTTTTTTTTTTTTTTTTTCACGTAATTATCAAAATAAATACATAGGTATATATGTGTTATACATATTAAACAAAAAAAATCAATTACGTCAATAAATTATTTATTAAATTTTCTTTATAAATACTAACTTTTTTCGACATAGTTACATACATAATTATAACGTGCTTATTTTTGGTTGAGAAATAAATTTATAGTTTGTTATATTTTATTAATTTTTAATATTTTATAACTCTATATAACGTGTAAACAATTTGCTAAGCAACAGTTTTTTTACTAAAATTGACTTACATTTAAATGCAATAATATTTAGCATAAATACAGATCTGTAAAATAATGTATTAAAGCACCAAATATTCCTTAGTAAAAGATTCTATTATAATAAAATAAATCTAAAATCTTTTAAAGATTTGTAAAGATTAATAAAAATGATGACATAAAAACTAAATTTATTTATGTTAATAACTCCTTTGAACTTGGAAAGAAATGTATGACAAATAGTGATTTTAATTTATTCACACATTTCCCATAAAATGGAATATAGTATAAACAAACTGAGTACATCAATTCGCAAATTAAACAAGTCAACAGTTTAAAGATCTGTTTTGTAAATAAATAAAAATTAAACCATTCATACTAAGCACATAACTATTTTTTGGCAGTGTTGCCAGTTTGGCCTTCTTAAAACTTTAAGTATTTTTGTGCATTAATTAGCACAAAAAATCGAGATTATTTAAATTTAACAACAATTTTCACCTGCTACGCCACATTCTTCAAATACATTATAACTTAATTAGGTACTTAATCAATTATAGTTATTTTTTCATAAACTTCATTAACCGTAGAAACTATTTATGAATATAATTTAAAGAAAAAAAATCTTATAAAAGCGACTTTATCTCTTTGGCATTTAGAATTTTCTGACTTTTTTTAAAGTACAATTTAGCCTCATTTTCTCACTTTCTGGCAACTCTGATTTGTGGACATAGCGCTATTTCAAATATAAAAAGTCTATTTTAAAAAATTTTAAAAATGTTGCAAAATAATTAATTAAATATAAATGAGATCGATTTTCAATAAAAATTTTATTTTTTTTTTTTTTCTGAGAGATTTAACTTATTCAATATTGGATTTTAAAAAATATATACTTTTATAGTTTATTAAAGTTTAAATGTACATAAAGTTGATTTTTATTAAAAAAAAATTATATTTTAAATATTTTTTTCAGAATGTTTTAAAAAAAATAAAGAAATTTTAAAATTATCAAATTATAATCAATATTACGAAAAAACAGGTCCGGGTTGTGTGAAATTGTAACATTTTTAAAATTAAGCCTATTTTTATTAATATATCATTTTAAGGCCCGTTATAATAACTTTCCAATAACTAAAGTTATTCACTTTAAATGTTTTTGGTTGTTATAAGTATAGGTTAAGCCAAAAGTGACCAATAAGCTAAAGGTAAGAACATCTGACCATTAACTTTTATCGGACGGTTTATGTATTCAGAGCTGCCATATTTATGCTTTATAAAAGAAATAAATAAAATCATATTTATTCCGCTGTAGTTCTTAGTAATTTGTCTGTCTATATTTATATTTGGTCTGGCGTTGTCCTTTAGTCAGCTTAAACTCATTTATTTTAAAAATTTCTTTGTTTTTTATTTGTTTATATTTCCGTTAGTAGCAGTTACGTTCAAATAGTACATGTTGCCACTACGTTAAGTGGCCAAAAGTAATCGGTTTTTGCTTTGATATTGCCGTATTATCAAAATTATAAAATTTACTTTAAAACCAAGTTGTAATAACCAAAAGTAGATAAAGCTCACTTTATCGTTCACTTTAGTTTATCTTACCTTTAACTATCTAATACCTTATAGGTAGGTTATAATAACGGCCCTAAAGGTTTTAAGATTTAAAACTGTTCATTCTAAAGATAAAAAGTTTTTGGGTCCCATATTTATTCCCATGCCCTAAAGGTTTTAAGATTTAAAACTGTTCATTCTAAAGATAAAAAGTTTTTGGGTCCCATATTTATTCCCATGCCCTAAAGGTTTTAAGATTTAAAACTGTTCATTCTAAAGATAAAAAGTTTTTGGGTCCCATATTTATTCCCAATGGGTCTGTAATGTCCACTTTTAAACATGGTCAGAGCTGAGGTCTTATCGTGAACTTTCAAATGATGTTAAAATATTTGTAATTATTAAAAATATAAAATTAAAATTTTTTATGCCAGATGTACCATTTTTTGAGCCATAATAGCATGAAATGAAATTGTATGAAATTGTACTCTCCTCTGCTACATCAGTCGATTACATTTATTTCCAAAAAAATCGATTCTATCCCACTGAGTGCAAGACATGAATAGAGGCAGTGTTGCCAAAACTTTGAGGCCATGTCCCACCAGATTGTATTTGAAAAACCGCTAGAAACCACCTACACTTATAATAAAATCGACAATTTTTACCGCTAAAATATTTCTTCTCTTTCAACATGTTTAAAATTGATAGCTAATCCTTCAAATCTTAATTTTGAGTACCTGAATGCATTTCAGAGTTATCAAATCCAAATTTGAAAACTTGCAATATATTTTACTATATTTGTCTGACATAAATATATAGAACATTTGCAGGCAAAATCAGCTTGTAATTCTTTAAAAAAATGTGTTGCAGTTTTATCATCATACTGCAAAACATCAAACCGAGGGGCTTATTGTATATTTCGATTCTATTTTAAATACATTGATTTTCGAAAACGTTTTCTTTCGAATGGAATTAACCAATAATACACCTAGGTTTGAACGATATTTCCATACTATAATGTAGTTATGATTTAACATTTAGAGAAAAATATTAATTTCAATATCTTTTTTATAGAAAAACAGTTGATTTTGTGTACAATTTCCGAGTTTCTGATAACTTCATATTTTATATAAATTAGTAAAGTAAAAAATTGCTTTAATTTTTTTTTATTCCTGCTTTAAAACTATGTTTTTACAATAAAGAAACGTCGCTAGAAATTGCCAGCTGGAAAAATGTTGCAGCCAGAAAAACCACGTAGCGGTTTTTATGGAAAGTACCCGCTATGTACAACAAAATAACGTCAGATCTAGCGGGACCGCCGTTTTGGAAACACTGAATAGAGGGGATCTTAGGATCAATACAGATCTGTCATAATCACAGATATAAATAGTTAGGTAATTAGATATTCAAATGGAACAATTTGACGATATTTAAAATTAGACTGCTTCAAAACAATATAAAACCTCTAAAATCATTACATTTAATCTAAAAAATATTAAATAACAAACAGTTCCTTAATAGAGCATTTAGAGACTATATTTGTTGAAACAAATTTCTCAATATAAAATATTTCAAAGCAATACTAATATGTATTTCTTAACTATTAAAAGAAACTGTCAAACCACAGTTAAATGGAAATATTAAAAAAAAACAGCAATAAGTAATCAAAATATATTTATTGTAGTTGTTGCATTTAAAATGCTTATATTCTAAATAAAAATAACAACAAAAAGACAGGTTTTCTAGCAGGCGGAATATTTACACATACAAACTTATTTATGTATGTTTTAATGTAACTAACAGATACTCTGTTTGATCAATAATTATATTTCAATAAGAATAACAAGAACAAGACAAAATTGTAACCAGACCGAAAAAACAAACAAAATAAAACAAAAATTTGCTTTATCAATTGTGTACTAAATAAATTCGGGAGTGCTGTGACTTTTTCAGACTTTTCTGTTTATCTAACGAAAAAAAAATCCTTAAAATACAAAGATCAATAAAAAAAAAATTTAATTAAATTAAATTAAATTGTTATTAAATATTATAATAAATCAAAAATTAATTCATTAAAATCAAATTGCATAAAATTAAAATTAATAAAGCATAATTTTCTATTGAAATCAAATGAAATTAATTTGCTATAAAAATAATATTGAAAGTAATTGTATAAGCAACACAAAAAAATAAAATAAAATAAATAACTTAATAGTTAAAATAATTGTAATATGAATAAATAATAGCAAATAAAAAAAACTATATATTAAAATTAATTTAATAATGCAAAATTAAATAAACAATTCTAATCAATGTAATTCAACTACAAGTTAAACTTATATACTCTTCGTGCATTCGCTTTTTAAAGAAATTATGTTTAAACAAATTGTAAAAAGTTAAAATGAAATTTGCGTTTAATTTAATTATTATGAAATTGAATACTAAGTAAATGGAGTGTTCGTGGTATTTTAATTTATTGTAATAAAATTAATAATTGTTCGATTTATGCAGACAGGAATATTGATTCAAAACTAGGCACAGTGGGAAGATTTATTTTAAATTTTATTTACAATTTCTTTACTTAAGTATTAAACTTTGGTAGTTGTTATTATAATTTTTAACTTATAGTTCGATTAAAATTGGAATATGTAATCATTAAACTTAACTTAAATATAACTAAAGGTATGGTCAGATTAGGCAAATATTTGATGAAAATGACGTAACCACTAATTAAAATATATCTTAATTAAAACCAAATTACAGCTGACATTTTATTAGATGCTCAAAGTCGAAATTTTTTTAACCAAAGGGTAGTTTGGCATATTTGATTAAATATTTGCCTAGTATATACATTAGGGTGCAGAGAACCAAGCCGACCGCCGCTTATTTTTTCAAGCCGTGGCCGCCGCCGGCATGTATCGGCTTAAACGGCTGAGTCGGCTCAAGTTAAGCCGCCGATACAATCGGCTGCGCCAAAGATAAAAATGCTATTGTATATTTAATTTTCTGTATTTTTGGACTTCAGACCCATTTTTGACTTTAATTTTTCAGTCAAAATATATTCAAGAAAACATATTTTTCGGCGTAATGTCCTTTTAGAACACACTTTACTTTTTTGTATTTTATAATACATTAAATACATTGCTGCCATCTATACATATATTTACCGCACTAAACAATTTTTTATTTTTTTCCTCCCAAAAAAAAATTTGGTTTTTCTTGCAAAAACAACAAGCCGACATATAAGCCGCCGCCGATACTGTCTTGTAAAAGCAGCCGCCGCCGACCAATATATGCCGTGCAGCCGCCGCCGACAATTTCGCCTCGGCTTGGTTCTCTGTTAGGGTGGCCCAAACATCTTTTTTACAAGCTACACTAAAATTATCATATAGAACATCTTTGGACACTTCCCACAAATACCTCAAAAAAATTTTTCCCTTTTTTATATTTGTTTCTTTACTTTATTATTATTGTTTCTTTACTGATACTTTTGTCGGAAATAGCTAACGTTTTTGGAAAATTTTATTTTATTCTTTTAATCGCATATTTTTAAACTAACAACTTTTTTGGAACATTTTTAATTTTTTTCTTTTGAAAAACTTAATTTTTCTTTAAATCCTTTACTTTTTGTAAATTAGTGCATTTTTATAAATAATTGTTTTTTATATTGGTTACTTTTTTTTTTTTGGAAAAATGGTATATTTCTAGATTATTATTAGTATTTTTTCTCCATCTTTACTATTTATTAGATTTAATGCTTTTTAAAAAAATTTATCTTTTTTGATGTTTGTAACACCCAAAAATATTTGTCTAAGACCCACCTTAAATTATACCAAACGGCTTAGAATCACTTTTTGAGTCGAATTAACGATATCCGTCCGTCCGTCCGTCTGACCGTCCATGTAAACTTTGTAATCAAACGACAGGTCGCAATTTTAAACAAAAATTAATGAAATTTGGCATGCAGATTTCTTTCGGTCCAGGGACGAAGTCTATTGAAATTGGCTATGATCGGTCCATTATTTCACCTAGCTCCCATACAAATGTCCTCCCGGAAAAGGGTTTAACGATCATAAATCATTTAAGCTTAAATCTGTGTGCCGATTGACCATAGCTCCCATATAAAACTCTTTTCAGAAAATCACTTTAACGGGCATAAATCCCATTAAAATGTTAGTATCAAGTTAATATTAGAAGAAAATAAGTTTTATATAAACATAAATAATAATGTAAAATTCTTCAAAGATCGGTCCATAATTTACCATAGCTCCCATATAAGGCCCTTTTTTCACCCAAAAGTGAATAAATTCATATAAATGTTAGTATCGACGCAATATTCTTTTACATTACTTTTTTTAATGTTTAAATTTTTAAAAATTTTATATCCTTTATTTGAAAATCAAAAATTATTTTATTTGGAAATTTATACATACTTTTAAAATCTGGTACTTTTTTCAAAAGATTTGACTTTTTTAATTTTTTAGTTTTATATATCGACCATTCCAGGAAACAAAAAAAAAAGTATATTTTTTTACTTGATGGCTTTCAATTTCGATAAAAATTTGTATACATAAACTCCATTAAGCCTTTTATCAATTTCAGTTTTGTGAAATTGCAAAAACTCGCGATTTAATTTCGCTTTTTAATTTTCTCAAAAACCAAAAAAAAATCAAAAGTATGTAACTTTAAATAGCAATATTTCTGGAAAGACTTTGTGAATTTTAATGATTTAAACGGCCTTACGACGAACGTTTTAAAAATGAGAAAGATTTTTTAAAAATGCATTTTAATGCAATTGCATTTTTCTTAAAATATGCTATTCAAATTTTTTAATTTTTTAACATAAATGAAAAGTTTGGAATCTTTACATTTATGTTAAAAAATTAAAAAATTTGAATAGCATATTTTAAATCACAAATTTCTGCAAAGCCATCCCAGAAATATTTGTATTTAAAGTTGTATACTTTTGAGATTTTTTAGATTTTTTCAAAAGTGAAAAAGCTAAATAAAATCGCGAATTTTCTGAATTTAGCGAATCTGAAAACGGAAATATTTATAGACACCCATAGACCTTATACGAATAAAATTTTATAAAAATCGGAGGACACTTGGTATATTTTTGGACGTTCTTTCATGGAATGGACGATATATATATTTTTATACCCACCATGAAAAAGATGGAGGGTATATTGATTTTGTCATTCTGTGTAACATATCGAAGGAATCATTTAATCATTTGTTGAAAGCAGGATAGGGCTCGAACGGGACAACGTAGAGGGACGAAATTTGGCACAAATATTTATCTTATATAAGGTTTGTTTGGGATTGAAAATCGGTAAATAAACAAAAAAGTTATGGGCTAAAAACTAGAAACACAGGGTGTCAATTTCATACTTTTCTGCTAATATTTATTAAACAAAAGCATATACGACAACAAAATTTTGTATAAATAGTTTGAGGATCGATATAAACTTGGAAACTAAAAATGAGCGTGGTCCGCCCACTTTACCACCCACCTCCCATATAAGGTGAAACTTCAACGAAATTGTGTTCAAATAGTTCAAGAAGCAATGTAAACTCGGAAACAAAAAATAGGCGTGGTCCGCCCACTTTGCCGCCCACCTCTCATATAATGTAAAATTTTATATGTTTTTTTCAATTGGTACTTTTTGTCATGTTTAGTACTTGCATAGTAGTGTTAGTACTTTTTTGGTAAATTTTTATTTTTACTATTTTTTAGATTTAATATTAAAAGAAAATAATATTTTTTTAATTTTTTTTTTTTTTTAATTTGTTTTTTATTAGTAAGTTTAATTTTCTTTTTTTTTTAATTTTCTTCTTAAATATATATTATTATTATTTTTATTTTTTTTTTTTTAATTGGTGCTTTTTCAAATTTAGTACTTGCAAAGTACTTTTTTTTTTTTTTTTTTGAAAGCTAAAAATTTTACTATTTTTTAGATTTAATATTTTTCATTTAAAATTTTTTTTGGAAAATTTATTTGAAAAATATTTATTTTCGAATAGGTACTTTTTTTTAAATAAAGTACTTTTTCATATTGTATACTTTTTTTTTCTTTTTTAAATCTAAAATTATTTTATTTCAAAATTTATACTTTGAAATTCTGGCACGTTTTTCCAAAGATTTGATAGGTATTTTTAATTTTTTTTTGTTTTAATATATATATTTAATTTTCTTATTAAAAATATATTTAATTTGTCTTTCAATTGGTACTTTTTTCAAATTTAAAACTTTTTTGGAAAACTTTATTTTTTTATTGTTATTATTATTATTATTATTATTATTATTATTATTATTATTATTATTATTTTTTATTTATTTTAATTAAGTATATTTTTTCTTTAAATATACTTTTCTTTTTCAAGAAATTTGGTACTTTTTTAATATTAGTATTTTTTTTAATAAAATTTAAGATAAAAATGGCAACACTTTTTTAAATTAATATATCAATAAAAAATTGGCATCTATATTACAATTTGATACTTTTTTTAAATAAATATTTTTTAAATTTAGTACTTTTTTAAAATTGATACATTTTTAATACGTTTTTTCTAAAATTCTTCTCAAAAGCTTCAAAGGAACTACTAAAAGATTATATATTTTTTATCATAACTAACACTTTATGATTTAAAATTTTCAGAATATTAAAAATATTTTGGTGATATTTTACAAAAGCTATAAGGATCCAATTAATGCATACATTTGTACATATATATATGTTTTATGAACTCACCAATAAATATTGTAGAAATGACAAACGTAATTTAATTTTAGCCACCTATGCACAGAGGGCCAGAGATCGATTTTTGGCCAAAACCCTTTATCGTTGTCAGATAAGGCAAAAAATTCATATTTCAAGGTTATTGGACTTGCTGATTCCAAAAATGAACTAAAAAAAATAAAAAATTCAAAATGGCTGCCAAAATTTTAAAAAAATTTTCTGATCCAGCTAAAATTTTGTGTATAGGCAGTTTTAGAGTTACTTAATTTGAAACTGAAATCAAAATTTGAAAAAAACAAAATGGCGGACTCAACATGTTTCTTTAAGTTATGTTAATTTCTTCAAAAATATAATTTTTTATAATCGATAAATGTGTCAAAAACCAAATACAAGAAAACTTTGAAATCTGTATTCTATTAAATTATCGAAAATATAAAAAAAAATGCAAAATGGCGGAAACAATATGGCGTCCAAAATTTTTTGTTGCTATATCTTTCTAAAATTAAGTTTTCTGTTTGTTTTTGTGTTACTGAATTCAAGAACAAACATTAAAAAATCAAGTAAGAAAATTACAGTGGGTCTATTCCAACAATATAACACCCTACACCATTGCGTTTGTACATTAAAATGAATTCCAAAAATTTCGAAAATGGACCTAATATGAAATTAGTTTATATGATTTTTACTGATTTTAAAGTTAATTGTGTTAAATATTGCCATTGCACTGTAATTTATGTTGGATTTTGGGAGTTAAAGAGATTTTCGAAAGTGGGCTTTATATGGGAGCTATGCCTAATTGTGGACCGATTTTCCTGGTATTTTGTACTCTGATTTAATAATGTATTAAACTTATTTGTACTGAATTTTATTTTAATAGTGATAAAAATAACGAATTTCTAAGCGTTAAAACCCTATTCGTGGGGTATTTGTATGGGAGCGAGTTGAAATAATTGACGAATCACGACAAATTTCCATACCGTTTTTCTTCTTTTAAATAGGGATAGAAAATTAACTGCATCTATAATTATATCGAAAGTATCAATGTTTGTGTAAATACACTGGATAATTATTTATTTGAAAAAATATCTAAATATTTTATTAAAATTAATGTTATTTTGATATCTAGGAACACTATTATAAATTGGTGCCATATGGTCATTTATCATTTGGAGCAAGTTTGGGCAACTTTTTTCAAAAACTTACATTATATTAGATATAAAAATATAAAAAAATGCTTTTATCGGACTGAGGATTTGTGTGGATTTCTTAGGAAGAAGGTTAATATCAAAAAATTTTAACTTATTTTATTAAAATTTAAAAAAAAATATACTATATGTAAATAATTTAAACTCGGGTTATTTTTGTTATAATTGCCGATTTAGATGTTAATTGATGCGAAAAAAAATTTCAGCCTTTGTCATAAAAATATGTAGCAAAAACCAAAAAAATTGCCCTTCAATAAAATTAATTTCCAACAACTTTTTTAAGTTTGTATTGATACAGAAGGAAATGGTGTAGATGGATAACCAAAAAAAATTTCGAAAAACATGCTCTTAAATGTTCCTAATAATTTGCAATATTCGTTATTTTCAAATTCTTAAAAACGACTTATGGCCAAAATTCTATCTTTCTGGCCCTCTGTGCTATGGTGAAGATTATAAAAATTGTCTCCATTATAACTAGACTCACTGTGCTAATAGCTTAATTGTCTATAGAAAGTAATTGCAATTATTTTCAAGAAATTTGTTGCTACAACTTCATTTTTTTAAATAAAAAAAAAAAAAAAACACCTATAAAAGCAGGTTCAGTTTACATACAATATCTACATTCATACGTACTCATACGACAGGTATCTAATTTAAATAAATTGTTTCAAATTCATTTTCACCAAAATTCCAGTTATTTATTACTAAATTTAATTATCAACATGATATATACATACATACGTATAAATATTAATTGCAAATGCGTGAAAACAAATTAAAAGAAACAACAAAATCATATGATCATGATAAAGAAAAATATATAAACTTAAAATGACATTTTTTTTTTTTTTTTTTTCTTTTTTAATTTTCAAACAGTTTATGAGTTTCAGTTTATAATTCAATGATAAAATTAAAAAGTGTTTAACAATTAAAATCCTTATGAAAAAAATATAAAATATTTATTTAGTTTTGAAAAAAACGCCATTAAACATTACATGTTACTTACTCTATATTTTATTATTTAATTAAAATTGTTGTTTTTGCTACTAGCTTTATTAAATTGTTATTATATAGATTTTTTTGTTTTTATTTTATTTAAATGCTCATCCAAGAGTAAAGTGCATCAACCGCAAAAATTAAAGAAGAAGAAACGTGTAATGATGATGTGCAACCAGCCAGCTGTCTTTAAGAGATTAATAAATACTCACAGAAATATATTGGCTTGTCTAAATAATAATTATCAAGATAATGGGATTTTATTTTTTTCAATACTTTTTTTTGCGAGTATTTTACCATTAGATAATTCAATGTACTAAAATACATACATATAATAAATATTATAATCGATTTTTGTTTTCTAAGTAAAAAAAATTGTTTTCAATACCCTACTTCTTAATATGAAGAAGTTAAGTTTATTTACATGATTGACATATTATTGTGGTAAAATTTTGTGCTCTATATAAATTACTATATATTTTTATTTAGAAACAATTTTTAAAAAGTTTTAACGTTAACATAAATTACACAGGTCAACAAAATCGCAAAAAAGTCTTATATCTCGAATAATTCTGCAAAATTGTTATTCCTTAGGCTTGATATAGTATAGAGTCAAATGAAAATTTTCCATCACGTCATAGTTTTAACCCATTGAGGACCAAAGAAAAAATAAACATAAATCCGCTTATTTCCGCTCCCTGATAGAAATTTAAAAATCCAGCTCCATTAGGATTTATAGGATGTAAAAATAGAATTGGTATCTGGAAAATTATGTTGCAGATATTGTAGGTATAGTCATCTCAATCACCAGAAATATTTCGGTTTATCTCTATCACGTCCAATTTTTAGCCCATTGAACACCAAAGAAAATATGATTCCTTAAGGAGTTTTTAGGTTATAAAATTTTCCAGGTAATAGGGAGAGGAAATTAGTCACACATGTTATAGCCAAGACATGTAGCCCCATAATTTTCAAGATACTTTTTTAGTGTTGACCTGTGTTATCAATTCTATTTTTAACTTCCTATAAATCATAACGAAGCTGGATTTTTAAATTTCCATCAGGGAGCGGAAATAAGCGGATTTATGTGTAATTTTTAAAGCATTTTTTCTCTTTCCAGAGCTTTCTAAAGCTCCCAGCTGTGGTAGAAAAGAAAAATTTGGCTTACTTACAAAGCTCTTCGTCCTATAAATCCTAACGGAGCCAGATTTTGATATATATATATATATATATATATATATATATATATATATATATATATATATATATATATATATATATATATATATATATATATATATATATATATATATATATATATAATAGATAATAGAGTACTAGAAAAAGTACTAATTTTCTTAACAAAAATAAAAATATAAAATTTTCTAAAAAAAAATATATATATTTTAATGAAAAACAGTATGTACCAATTTCCTACAAAAAAAAGTACTTATTTATTGTAATAAATATAAAAATTTTAAAATTTTTCAAAAAGCACAAAACTGAAAAAAAACTTAAATTTTCAATTCAATTTTCTTAAAATGTAACAATAAAAAAAAACATTTTAGAAAAAAGTACCAATTTAAAAATGTACCACTTTTTAAAAGAGTACAAATTTTTTAAAAAGTACAAATTTGAAAGACCACAAAGTTTACAAAATGAAAAAATATGTTAAGAAAAGTACCAATTTTAAAAAGTTTACCAATTATTAAAAAAGTATCAATTATAAAAATTTCCCAATTTCATTAGATAACAATTTTTGAAAGAACTTAAACAAATTTTAAAAACAATTAACAATTTTCAAAAAAAGTCAACAATAAACCATTTTTCGAATAAAATTGCAATTTTTAAAAAACTAGATACTTATTTAATTAAAGCCAAAAATTTTCAAATAAAGTTTAAAATTAAAATAAATACTAGTTTTCCAAAATAAAAAAGTATCATTTTCCATAGGAAATACTAATTATATAATAAAGTACTAAGAAAAAGTATTAAAAAAATCACTCAAAAAGTTCTAGAGAGCGAGTATAATGAGTTAGTCTTGTGGGCCAGATAGTCCTTGCCATACGACATGTGGGTTCATTTTCCCATCTCGTCTGTGCAATTTTTAAGAGTTCCCAATGGAACCAAGCTTTAGATTCCACAATGGGAATACCTATCAGATGATGAATAGACTCATCATTGAGAGACAATCCCTGTTTAGCAGCAGCATCAGCCATGATATTTCCAGAACAGTCACCGTGTCCAGGAACCCATATTAGCTTAACATTTAAAAGTCTCGCTATCTCATTGAGAGATACCCGGTATTCAGTTGTTAACAAGGATGTCGTATAGACACCCGCTATAGATCTAATGACAGCTTTGCTGTCAGTAAAAATACAAATATCTCTCGATCTCGATCTTGTGATACTTCAGCCAGTTCGCTGACCTTTTTATGAGGGATATTTCTGCTTGGAGTACACTACACCTGCCAGGAAGTCTGTAACAAACCTTTCTATAATAATATTGCACGACATAGAAACCACATCCAACCCTACCCCCCTTTTTTGAGTCGTCACAGAAAACCCTCAGAGCTCCTGAAGATGGATGAATAACGTCCGAATTGTTAAGTTCGGGGACAATAACAGAGAAATGTGCATTAAAGAACAGAACGGAGCATGCCCATTAGAGTGTCCCGTCGACAAAAATTTTGTAGGAAAACTCCGATGGGTAAAAATTAGCTTAATATGGGAAAAATATTTAAAATTGATCTTCAGTTCCTACCAGCTAATGAAAGTCTCGGATCTAGAACATTTCGTCTAAAAAATTGTATTGAGTTTTGTCCTGAAATGAGTATCAAAAAATTCGTAATTTTTTTGGTCAGTAGGGGCCAACCTTGATAGCTTGGTATGACCAATTTCACCACATGTGGGCCTATTACCTAGTAATTTATCTATCAAACTACAAGTATTACAATATCCAAATCATACATGGCTACCACGATAGATTCAAACAAGCGAGAATGTTATATTCGGCTTGGCCGAATCTTTATACTAGGGTATCCAATCGATTAACCGTCATTCGGTTATCCGGTTAATTTTTGTCGATTAACTGTCCGAATAATTTAAAACAGTCTATTTTCGAATAACGAATAAACCGAATAATTTGTGTCGAATAACCGGTTGACCGAAATGTAGTTTTCTTGAGTTATAAATTAGAAAATGTTTTATTTTTATGATAAATTTATGTCAACCATATTTTTTTAAGAGGTCTGTTACATCCCAGTAAAAATAAATAAAACTAGCTTTTAGTGAGGTACTTTTTCTTCTGCTTTAGAAGTAATAAAACAGGATCCAATATATATAGACAGATTTAAATAAATTGCTCTGCTATAAGACTTTGATATTCGGATGTTATATTATACGAATTTTTACTATTTCTGGATCACAAATTCAGTATCATACTGACTTCTTTGGATGCTTTGTTTTTGGGATAGAATGTTTTATAAAAAGCGTCAAGAAAAGGTAATAATATTATATTTTCATAAATAATTAAACTTTACTCAATGTAATTTTCTTAAACATTAATTTGAGTAAAGTAAATTCAAAGTTTTACAAGTCGTAATACTTTTAATTATCATCTCCTAAATGCACCCATAAAATATTAATGTAGACTCGATTAACAAAATATCATTCTTACACGGAAAATATACTTATATGAAAAATATATTAAATAAAGCGGAATAATTAAAATATTTTATAGTATTAGCTAAAAAATGAAAATTTTTCATACAAATAGGAGAAAATAATTACGAAGTGATCTCCTTTTAAAACAATTTGATCTTATATCATGTTTCTAAATAACTATTTAAATAGATTAAAAGCTATAATTTGTGTAATTTATATGTTTTACATGTATAACAAAGGTTATTCGGTTAATCGAATAATTTGTCAATAATCGGTTATTAACCGATCAACTTTTAACCTCGAATAATTATTTGTCGAATAAACCGATTAATATGAACCCCCGAATAATTGGATACCCTACTATATACCCACCATCAACTTTTTAAAATTTTACGTTATATGGGAGACGGGCGGTAAAGTGGGTGCGAACCACTCCCATTTTCTGTTTCCGAGTTTACATTGGTCCTTGAACTATTTGTACAAAATTTCGTTGACGTTTCATCTTATATGGGAAATGGGCGGACCATGCCCATTTTTGGTTTCCAAGTACGAAATTTCGTTGTCGTACATGCTTTAAAAGATATCAGCAGAAAAGTATGTTTTTGATGGTGGGTTTAAAAAAAAACACGCACCATATAAAACAAGCGCAAATATTCGGCCCGGCCGAATCTATATACCCACCATCAACTTTTTCAAATTTTACGTTATATGGGAGGGGGCGGTAAAGTGGGCATTAAAGTGGGCGGACCACGCATATTTTTTGTTTCCGAGTTTACATTGGTCCTTGAACTATTTGAACACAATTTCGTTGATTTTCACCTTATATTGGAGGTGGGCAGTAAAGTGGGCAGACCACGCCCATTTTCGGTTTCCGAGTTTATAGCGATCCCCGAACTATACGCACAAAATTTCGTTGTCGTACATGCTTTTGTTGAAGAAATATCAGCAGAAAAGTATAAAACGGACACCCTGTGTTTCTAGTTTTTAGTCCATAACTTTTTTGTTTATTAACCGATTTTGCCCATTTTCAATCCCAAACAAACCTTATATAAGACAAATATTTGTGCCAAATTTCGTCCCCCTACGTTGTCCCCATCTTTTTGATGGTGGGTATAAAAACAATTATCACAAAAAGTACTAATTTGAAAAAAGTATAAATTTTCAAAAAAAAGCTTACGAAAATCTTAAGAAACAGTATCTTTGAATGTAGTAAATTTTAATTTGAATTTATTAATTTTATATTTAATTTAAAATTTATAATAAAATAATAATTTGGAAAATTTTACATCAAAATTTTTTTTATCTCTTTAAAAATTCCAGATCAAATTTAGCATTTTCTTTGAAAATAAAGAAATAAAACTCTTAATAGTACTTAATATAATTCGTCGAATACCAGCTTAAATCTGTTTATTATTAAATTCACATAATTAGAAATTAAAACGAACACTCTTTTTACAACTGAAAAACGTTTTAATACAAAAAAAAAAAAAAAAAACAATATTAAACTAAAAGCAAAAAACAAAATATAAAATAATACAAACAAATAAAATAATTTTTTTTTATAAACAACAACAAAACTCTCAAACTGCAAAAAAAAAAAAAAAAAATAAAAAAAGAATCTGAAAACTATTCACAATCAAATTCAGTCGTATTTGTAACATTCGTTTGTTTATTAACGGTTGGGATTTTTCAATATTTTTAACGACATCATCAAACGGAATTTGAAAAATTAACAAAAAATAAATAAAGAAAAAAAAAAACAACGTATTAAAAAAAGAAAATCGTGAAATCAGTAAATAAGCGTGTAATAATTAAAAAACAATAACTAAAAAAAAATCATAGATAGAATTAATTCTTATGGATTATCACAAAACTTGTAATGGTAATTATTTCTAATAATATTTACTAATTTTAATTATTTTTTTTATTTATAATGTCACATAATACTAAATATTGAATATTTAAATGTTTAGATGCAAAAAAAAAATAAAAACAAATTAATTTTTTATCATAAATTTATTTGTATTGATCAAACAAGTACATAGTGTTGGTTTTTTTTTTCATATTTTATTTCTGTTTGCTAAATTATTGTTATCAGCAGCAGCAGCAGTAATTTGTCATGTTTACTTAGAATGAGTTTTTGAGTGTTTATGGATAGAAATTTTATTTATTTTTTGTGTATTTTTATTTCTACACGCCCACTTTTATTTTTGACAAAGTTCAATAATTTTCGAAATATATATTTAATTGTATTATTTTAATGTGAAATTTAATCGATATTTAAACACGAAGTAAATCTATAGGATTTTATGTCATCATGTTGAAATTATTTTATATTATTTGGGAATATTTTATTATTAATAGGGAAATTACACTGCACAGTAGTTACAAATCGCTTTTTTTTTTGAAATAATTCTGTAAATTTAGAACCGTTGGAGATATTTCAATAAAATTTCATTAGCGTACAAATGTATGAAAAATGGATTAATTTGACTAGAGGAAGCTAAGTTTCTATTAAGTTTTAAGCAAAAGTATAAAATTTGTTTACAAGTATTTGGTATCTAAGAAAATGTCAAAATATGACGATTGATAATTTATAAAAAAAGTTAATGGAACGTAATTTGATTGCAGAATTTCTCGAAGGACTTAAAATTTAGCATTTTTTTTTTTTTATAAAGTTAATATTTAAACTTTAATGCAATTTAAACAGCTAGTGGTATTTTATTGAAATTTCAGTATAAACTTTTCTTAAAATCAGAGAATTAAAAAAAAAATCACAATTTTCAAGAATCTGCTCATTTTTTTTATCACGTACTGAATTTTTTTATAGACGTGAATAATATCATCACTATCTAATCCACCTATGTTTTATTTTGATATTTGAAGTAAAGATGATAAACTGAAACATCTCGACCTGTTGGGAAAAATCTAAAGGCAGATTCGTGTTAAGCATGTCGCATTGCATCTAGACCATTTTTTTTTTTTTTTTTGAAGGAGAAGGAAAAAAGGGATGGAAAAAATGATACTATAGTACTTTTTTATGATATTTAACATTCAAAAATACCAAAGTACTCCCTCGAGTCAGTTAATACTGTCAAACGATTAGCTGGATATTCCACAATTCGAATTAAAAATACAATTTTTAAATAAAAAAAAAATATATCGTCCATTCCATGAAAGAACGCCCAAGAATATTTTTCATGTCTTCCGATTTTAATAATATTTGGCATACGCATACGCTATGGAGCCGTTTAAATATGTCCGTATTTATTTTTTTGAATTTTGAAAAAAATTCGCGAATTTATTTGCGATTTAAATTTTTCAAAAAGTGAAAAAAATGACAAAAGTGTCTAACTTTAAACATAAATATCTCAAAAAGTTGTTAACGGATTTTAATGATTTAAATTGCGTATTTAAGAAGAATAAGTCCACTATAAATGTAGTTATTTAAAAATAATATTATCGTTTAAAAATGCATTCATAATGCAAATGCAATTTTTTAATGCATTTTTGGAAAATTTCTACCCTTTCAATTTTTTTCTTCTTTCGATATAAAAAACATTATTATGTTTGCTAAAAATTGCAATATAAATTATTCTGGGACAAAATGATTCACTATTTTAAAAAATTTTTTCAAAATATTTCTTTAAATTTTTTCGTAAAAATTTTTTATTTTTTTTTTTTAATTTTTGTATTTTTTAATTTTTGTGAGCATATTTTTAAATAAATTTTAACCATAATAATTTATAATTTGTTATTTGCGATAGAAAACCTATTTATTCCAGATTAAGTGCTGATGTTTTATATAATAAACATATTTGTCTTCAATATTAAGCAAAAATATTTAAAATCAAAAGGGTAAAAATTTCTTAAAAATGCATCCGAAAATTGTATTCTTTTCGTGAGTGCATCTTTAGCAAAAAAAATATTTTTGATTTATACAATATAATTTGCAATATTTATTGTTAAACTTTACACTAGTTTTTAAATCAATAAAATCCTACGTATAGTTAAGGAGTTATAAATATTTAAAGTCACATATTACTAAAAAAGTATAACCAAAAAAGTTAAAAATCAAAATTTATAAAAAAATATTAATTTTTGTATGAAAAAATGATGGAAATTTTTTGAAAAAAGTATTTAAAATAGTAGACTTTATTGTCCCAGAACAGTTCTTTTTGTATTTTATAGTAAATATATTGCTTTTTAACATATTAAAAGAAAATTAAAATCGGAAGGGTAGAAATTTTTCAAAAATGCATCCCAAAATTGCATTTGCATTATGAATGCATTTTTAAACGACAATATTATTTTTAAATTACTACATTTATAATGGACTTATTCTTCTTAAATATGCAATTTAAATCATTAAAATCCGTTAATAACTTTTTGAGATATTGATGTTTAAAGTTAGACACTTTTGTCATTTTTTTCACTTTTTGAAAAAATTAAATCACGAATAAATTCGCGAATTTTTCAAAATTCAAAAAAATAAAAACGGAGATATTTAAATGGCTCCATAGGTTATATTGACATTTTTTATAAATCTTTCGTGGAATTGACGATATATATTGGAAATATATATTTTGGAATAGAAATCTACGTTTTTTTTTTTTTTTTTCTTAATAAAGTTGTAAACTATACAATCATTAATAAAAACTGCAAGTTTCGATGCTCTGCCCAGAAAAAAAGGAACTGAAAAAGTCATGAATTTAACATTGTGTTGGCATTGGAAGGAAGTACATACTGGTGCAAAAGAGTTGCAGAAGTTCTTTTCTTAACCCATGGTTGTCATTGGTAGGATGTTCTTCTTTTATGCATCTTATTCATTTCTTTTGAAGTACTTTAAAACTATGTTTATGAAATTTTTTACAAAAATTTAGTTTTAACCTTATTAAAAGATAATAAAAATGCATTAAAATTTATAAAATTTTAATTTTCTTAGAAATTATTAACCTTTTATCCAACTAAAATTTCATTTATTTTCACTTTTTTGGAAGTAATTATTAAGAACATCCAAAAAAGTTTAAAATATGCACTTTGTTCTACTTTTGAAGTGGTGAAAATGTTCTTTTTTGGAAGCTCTTGATCGTTTTTTGCTGGGCTGTAAATCAAATTGAACTAAAAATGTTCCAAATTTTAAAGACGTCAGGAAATAAATTATATTTTATCAAAACTATAGTTAAGAGCTCGATTTTAAGGAATTGAACTTGTACTATTTTCTCCTAAGTAAGTTTATTTTAATAGTTTTAATATTTTTTTTATGAATTAAATCATTGGATATCGTAATTAATACTTCGTTTTAAGTACATAAATTACTTTATTTGAGTTTTGCACTAAATAAAAAATAAGTAACTATCAAAAATTTGAATTTTAGTACTCTGATGGTGATAAAAGTACTATCTGAAATTTATTTTGATACCCAAATATATTTTCAATTTCCATCCCTGCTCAGAATATTATTTGCAGAGCTTTAAAATTTGAATTAAGTCTACGTTCCTCTACTGTAAATATTATAGCGAATCAGCTGGCACGTTTTGCTTATGGGAGTTATGTGTGTATGTGTACACACTAGGGTGATCGATTATTCGACTTTTTGGAGAAACCGGTTTTCGAATAGTTCGAAAAGTTGGTATTTTGAAAAAAACCGGTTGCACTTTTTTAAATTCAGAAAAAAAGTTTAACCGGTTTATTGCAGAAGTTAATATTTCTGTCAAAAGTCTACATTTCTTAAAAAAAAAAAATCAATAAATCTTATAATGTTCAAGTTAAAATTTATTAAACATAATTATTTTTGGAAATAACTATTAACCCATTAAGAACGAGAAAGAAATATATAGTCAGTCAATCCGATACTTGTATTAATTAAACATTCGAATATAGAATATTACGTCGATACTAACATTTATATGAATTTATATGGTAGCTATGGTCAATTATGGACCGGTCTTCATGAAATACACAGATTTAAGGCTCATAACTCTACCATAAATGCAAACGGAACGTAAGTTGATGGTTAAGGCTCCGTTACTCTACAGTAAGAACAGTGTTGACAGCTTTTTACTTCAATGTACTAAATCTGCGTAAAAAATTACTGTAAAAGTTTATCAATTGGACAACTTATTTTGCTGTTTTCTTCACAAAAAATTTTTTCAAATAATTTAAATAAGACGTGGAGTCTAATCATTAATTTAAAGTTTAACATTTTTATCATAAAAGCACAAATTTCGTTTTGTATACAATTCGTTGAAATACAAAACAATAAATCTATTGCTTTTTCGATTTGAATTTGATCTACTGGAAATATGTATAATTGGCATCACTGATGTTCATGTATACAAAACAACAACAAAGTACTGGCTACATTTACGTTTTTTGAGTAACCATCCACTTACGTTCCGTTTACATTTACGATTTTACATTTACATTTACGGTAGAGTAACGGAGCCTTTAAAAAACGTAAATGAGCAAATACTTTGTTATTGTTTTGTATACATCAACATCAGTGATGTCAATTACACATATTTCCAGTAAGTTTAAATCAGTTTGATTTATTGGTTTGTATTTTAGCGATTTGTATACTAAACGAAATTTGTGCTTTTATGGCAATAAAATTTAATTTTAAATTATTGATTCAACTCTTCGCTTTATTTAAATTATTTTAAAAATTTTTAGCGAAGAAAACAGCAAAATAAATTTTCCAATTGATAATCTTTTTACAGCGATTTTTTACGCAGATTTAGTATATTGAAATAAAAAGCTGTCAACACTGTTCTTACATCTGTCACGTAAAAACGTAGAGCGACCTAATTTGATTAGGTTACTACGTTACATTTACGTTTTTGAGTACACATACACACATACGTGGACGGAAGGACATCGTTAAATCGACTCAAAGCCGATTGATTCAAATTAAGATGGGTCTTATACCAATATTTTTGGTTGTTACAAACATCAGCACAAACGCATAATACACTGCCTTTATGGTATAGGGTATACAAATTATGTATAAGAAAATAATCATCAAAAATTATATTTATTAACTTTTACTTAGTATAAACAGAAACAATGGGCTAATATGGAAAAAGCCAGAATCAATTCTATTTAAACGATTCCGCAGGTGAAACTGTTTTTAATACAACATCTTTGAAAAAGTAAGAAAATATTGGATAAAAAAAATACTAAAACATTTAAATTAGGAGTAAAAATATTATAGGTGTTACAATAGATAAAACAAATTTCATTCAGGATTATTATTACTAATTTATTTATTTTTAAAACATTAAAAAGAATATTTATGAATATTTAAAAAAATATTCATAAATATTTTTTTGTTTAAAAAAAACGGTCTATTCGATATTCGAAAAATGGACATTTTGAAAAAACCGACAGCACATTGACTGAAAAACGCGGTTTTAAAACCGGTTGGAAAACCGAGTCGATCCCCCTAGTACTCTCAAACGTAAATGTAACGTAGTAACATAATAAAATTACGTTGTTACGTGACATCTATAAGAACAGTGTTGACAGCTTTTTACTTCAATATACTAAATCTGCGTAAAAAATCGCTGTAAATGTTTATTAATTGGACAATTTGTTATGCAGTTTTCTTCACAAAAAAAAAATTTGTTAAAATAATTTCAATAAAGAGTAGAGTTGAAGCAATAATTTAAAATAAAAAATTGTTGTTATAAAAGAATAAATTTTGTTTTGTATACGAATCGCTAAAATAAAAACCAGTAAATCTAGCAATTTTCAAACTGCATGAGATTTACTGGAAATATGTTTAATTGACTTCACTGATGTTGATGTGTACAAAACAACAATAAATTACTTGCTACATTTATGTTTTTTTTTTTTTTTTTTTGAGTAACCATCCACTTACGTTCCGTTTACATTTACATTTAAATTTACGGTAGAGTAATGGATTCTTAACAAATACATAAAATTAATTAAGTTGGTTGTAAAACAAAATTTTGTTAATTTCACAA
Organism: Protophormia terraenovae; assembly: GCA_951394005.1. Classification (NCBI taxonomy): domain Eukaryota; kingdom Metazoa; phylum Arthropoda; class Insecta; order Diptera; family Calliphoridae; genus Protophormia; species Protophormia terraenovae. Next base: position 38,662,623 of record OX596077.1, on the reverse strand, counting down.
ACACTAATAGACTTTAAATATATGCATCTAAATATGCATTTTAATTTTAAAAATTCAATTAATCGCCACACATTTCACCCCAAAGTGCGTATATGTAAACTTATCGTGATAAAACTTGTTTAAACACTGTACCGAATTTCTTAGAGATCTAAACGCAGCTGATCATTACTCCCATATAACGAACTCTACCGAGAATCCCTTAAAGGTTCTTGAATCGCATACAAATCTTTAGATGAAGATTGCAATTGGGACAAATATACAAGTTTCATTTAAGTATTAACTGTTTTTATTTTTATTTTATTTATTTTTTTTTTTTTTTTTGCGGTTATTATTTTTTAATTAGTACTATTGTTGTTATTTTTTAAAATTTCAACTTTTTATTTATACTTAAAAAATATGAAAGTACTTTTTTTATTATTACACAGTGGTCCTAAAACGTTTTTGTTAATAATTCTGTAATTTGTGAATCGTAGTAAAATTAAACAAAGGACATAAAGCTTCTAATAGGTTTGAATCAAAAATATTTTATGAAAGTATTTATTGTCATTGGAAATGACAAAACCTAGAGATTTTTACTCAATAAAAATAAATTTAATGTGGCCAAATTTCTTTAATTCATGATCTCAAAAATTTAAATTTAGTTTTCTTTTTTTTCTTAAATTTTCTATAAAAATAAAATTTATGGGAATATACAGTTATAGAATTAAGAAAACTCCCACTTTTTTATATAAAAATATCCAAAATCACAATCTGGGAAAAAAGTTTTTTAAAAGTTAACTTTAGTTCTTTAAAATTATCAAAGTTTGGATAAGAAGTTTTGGAAACATTAAAAACAAAAAAAAAAAAAAATATTTTAGAAGTAAAGAAATATTAACTCGTTTCACAGTGTGAGATTTTTATGATTAAGTTAATTTTTTGATCATTGAATTTGATGAAAAGTAAATTATTTTTAAACATTATAAAACTCAATAAGAATGTTGAAAATTGTTTATCTTTGAAAAATCATAACATTTTATTGTAACCGATTTTTTCCATGATTCCTTTTTTATTTATTAGGCTTTTTATATAGCCAATTTATCCTACTTAAACATATAACAAAAACATGAAAATTTATGAAATTTAAACCTATTTAGCAAAGGCCAACTGTATTTAAAAATGAAAAAGTCGAAAAATCGAAATTTTAAAACTTCAAAAAGTCGACTTTTTGTTCTAGTCGCAGAAAACTATTAACTGGAAATTTAAAATTTTTACTTTTTTAAAAAAATACCATTTTTATACCCACCATTAAAAAAATGGGGGGTATATTGATTTTGTCATTCCGTGTATAACATGTCGGAGGAATCATTTAAGACCCCATAAAGTATATATTTTCTGGGTCCTGGTTCGATTCTGAGTCGATCTAGCTATGTCCGTCCGTCTGTCTGTCTATTGAAAGCAGGATAGGGCTCGAACGGAGCATCGTAGGGGGACGAATTTTGGCTCAAATATTTATCTTATATAAGGTTTATTTTGTATGGAAAATGGGCAAAATCGGTTAATAAACAAAAAAGTTATGGGCTAAAAACTAGAAACACAGAGTGTCCGTTGTAGCTTCATTTCATACTTTTCTGCTGATATCTCTTAAACAAAAGCATGTACGACAACTAAATTTTGTACGGATAATTCGGGGGTCATTATAAACTTGGAAACCTCCCATATAAGGTGAAACGTCAACGAAATTTTGTACAAATAGTTCAAGGACCAATGAAAACTCGGAAACAAAAATGGTCGTGGTCCGCCCACTTTACCGCCCATCTCCCATATAACAAAAAATTAGAAAAAGTTGATGGTGGGTATATAGATTCGGAAGAGCCGAATATAACATTCGCGCTTGTTAAAAATTGTAGTATTTTAGAAAATTGCTACCTTTTTTAAAATGATACTATTTTTGAAAATTGTATTTAAAAAATATAAAAAATTTAGAATTTTGTATATTTGTACTTTTTTCGATAATTGGTACTTTTTTATAGAATGGGTATATAAATATTTTTTAAATTATGTATTTTAGCAAATTTTTACGTGCTCTGAATAGTGTAATTTTTTTCTTAAGTACTAATACATGCTTAACTAATTCCACACAATTTGTATCCAAAGCAAAGTTAGAAAATTTCTGATAAATCTGTGTAAGGATGAACTCTTTAGACTTCCTCAATTATTATATTCTAAAAATTTTAAACGAAAATATTTTTTTATAACTTATAGTGGAAGGCCTAAAGTACGCGTCACGCGGCAGCGTTATTACTAGCTTAAAAATCAATCAATTGTTTACAAATAATTGGCAAAGGAAAATTTGAAAATATCGTCATAAATTTAATCGGGCAATGCTGTGACACGCGGCCGCGCGTCAAAGTTGAATTTGTTTCAACTTTTTTATATGGACCGCGTGAGAAAAATCTTACTAAAATGTTTAAATGTTAATTTTTTTTTATTCTAGAAATTGTCATCAAAAATTGTATAATTAGATAATAACAAGCGCTTTCTCAAATTTTACGTTATATGAGAGGTGGGCGGTAAAGTGGGCGGACCACGACCATTTTTTGTTTCCGAGTTTACATTGGTCCTTGAACTATTTGTAGAAAATTTCGTTATCGTACATGCTTTTGTTTAAAAGATATAAGCAGAAAATTATGAAATGAAGCTACAACGGACACCCTGTGTTTCTAGTATTTTGTTTGTTAACCGATTTAGCTCATTTTCAATACCAAACAAACCTTATATAAGATAAATATTTGAGCCAAATTTCGTCCTCCTAGGTTGTCTCGTTCGAGCCCTATCCTGCTTTCAACAGACAGACGGACGGACATAGCTAAATCGACTCAGAATCTAACCAGGACCTAGAAAATATATACTTTATGGGGTCTTAAATGATTCCTTCGATATGTTACACACGGAATGACAAAATCAATATACCCCCTATCTTTTTGATGTTGGGTATAAAAAAGTCCAAGAAATCTGATTCTAAATGTTTTTTCTTTTTGAATTCATGTTGATCCTAAAACACAGTTCTTACATTTATCTACTAGTTTTAAAAAAAGATTTGAAAAAAAGTTGTATTTTATTTAGTAATTTCTAAAAATTCCACACTTCTGAAAACGTGTTTTAATACTCATGATAAAAGGTTTCTATATTTAAAAACTAAATTTAAATACTGCTTTAATCAAAACTAGACATTAGCTAAAGTATTGTTACTTTTATAAAGTTTTAAATTAAAAAAAAAAATGATGACAATGAATGTATACCAATTCTATTTCTCCAATCAAAAAATATGTTCGCCTTAATCTAATTTAAACAAAAAAAAAAAAAACATGTCAATAAACTGCACCAGACATTTCCACAAAAAAACCAAAATTTTAAATAACGGATAAAAAAGCACAATTCTTGTGATTAAATGCCAAACATATTTGCAAATTCGAACTTTGAAAAAAGTCTATGCATTTCGCAGTTAAATGAACTATTGGCAAACATTTAATTTTTTTAATTTATCTCAAGCTTTTATTATAAAAATATTTAATTAAATATTATTTTGCGCAAAAACTTAAATACCATCGTGACTATGTGTTTTTGTATTATTGCGTTATTTTCAGACCATGTTTAACACTTGTATTAACATAATTACAGACGAATGTATGTAGTTAAAAATGAAAACAAAATATTTTAAGTTAATTGTGAATAAATTTTATCAAATATATATTTATGTACATTAAGGCGTCATTAGAAGTCAATGTACATTTTTAAATCGTATTAAAAATAAAATAACTTATCGTTTTTCCACATGAACTAAAGAATCGCATTAGAGTAAAATTAAAAAATAAAAAAATAGAGGCTATATTTTAAACTTGAAACGATAAGACAAACAGCAGGCGACTTTAGTTCGACATTTTTGCAATGAATATACGTATAGTTATCTGTAGTAATATGGAAAACAAAAACTACATAGAGAACGTTTTAAATTTCTATTTTAAAATATCTATGTATCTTTCTTTCCTTCATTACAGACCGAGCCGACTATGTGGGTGGAATAGACAATGAGGCAATATTTTTTGAGGATTTGCAAGTAACAGCGGGTCTTGGTCGCTTAGGTCCAGATGGAAATCACAATAACACAACAACCAGCACGGGCAGTGAGAATTCAACACTGCCATGCACAGCCAAAACAGAAACTCCCGTAACATCTCCGTCACCCATGACAACAATAGGATCCGAGATAATACTACCGCCCATACCAACAGTCTCAGCACGTGTTAGCCTAACAACGGGTCCAGCTACACCACACATTGGTATACATCACAATAATAATAACAACAATAATGCTACACTATCACACCTGCCCGAAAGTCCTCCAGATTCTGGATCTGAACCTCCCTATAGTCCTTTGCAAGATGTGCAGGGTTTAACACGTGATATTTACACTCACAGTGGTGGAGGCGGCTCAGGAGTTAATGCTCCTACACCTGCTATTAATGAATTAAATGCCATGCAGGTTCATCATCCTACACAACCAACATCACTACCGCAACAGCAGCATCATTACACACATCTCATCGATAGTCAAATGAATCTGAGTTCTTTGACAAGTCCACCAACACAAGATGCTTTAACAGGTGGTATACGTGTAAAACATGAAACTGGACTCATTATAAATCCTAATAGTTTAACGTTACATTCAAATGCCGCACACAGTCTAGACACTCATATTGAGATGCCCAGCCAGCAGCAGCAACATCAACAACAGTCACAGCTTATGTATGCCAGCAACACTAACAGCAATCAATTAAACTATGAAAGTTTATCGAATAAATTATATGCAAATCCAGGACAACCAGCACCTCCTCCCCCTTATCAAATTAATTTGAACCACCTAGATCATCCTTCAACGGTAGATACCCCATCATGTATGTTAACCAGCATAGGAGATCTGCCTCATGTACAAGTTGTGGGCACAAGCATACCCTCCACACCAACTTTGGGCCGAACATCAGCACCCTCAACACCCAATCATCAATCATCATCACGAAAACGTAAAATGATGACACAAATTGATGATCCCGATTTTCGTTGTGTTAAACCCGATCCAGGTTTAATATTAAGTCCATCACGAAGTTCAGTTTGTTCCACACCCTTGCCCGCAGAGAACTCAAAACGATCTTCTATATCACCCTTAAATATACAATTAAACAATCATGATATGATTGATACACCAGCACCCTCAAATGCTTCTCTGTCACCGGCTCTCTCTTCCGTGCATATGGATGGTAGTGTGAAAAATTGTGATACCACTTCTCAGAGTGGTGATGCTTTAAGTCCCTGCATACGTTTTTCACCATTTCAGCAACAAAATTGGCATAAATTATGCGATCAACATTTACAGGAAATATCGGTGGTTTATTATCGTGTCGATGCCGATAAAGGTTTCAATTTCTCCGTATCGGATGATGCATTTGTGTGTCAGAAAAAGAATCATTTTCAAATAACTTGTCATGCTCGCCTGCAAAGTGAGGCAAAGTTTGTGAGAACACCGTCGGGTTTAGAGAAAATTAAATCCTTCCATTTGCATTTTTATGGGGTGAAACTGGAGGCGCCCAATCAAACCATACGTATAGAGCAGAGTCAATCGGATCGTTCAAAAAAGCCTTTCTTTCCAGTGCCGTAAGTATTTTTTAAAAAATCTCTTGGAAAGTCTCAATAAATCAATAAAATCTTCTTGTGAATTAAATAAAAATTAGAAAATCACACCTAAGATTTTTTTCATCCGTGCACATTAAAGCAGTATGGACCATTTTTGGAAATAAATCTTTAACTTCTAATAATTAAGAATCATGTCAAATAGACAGGATAGTTTATTTGAAAAATATGAAATCCATAGTAAAGTTTTTCTGATATTTGGAATTAAAGTAACAATTTTGCAAAATATGCTGGTTTGTTAAAATATCTTAAAAAAAATTGTCAGCTAGACAATTTACAATAACTAGACAAGGTACAATCATTAGGGAGAGTTATCATTTCCAAGTCTTGATAAGTCAAACCAAAGAATACTAAGAATAGAAAATGTGTCAATTTCGTACAACATTTCTCTCTCCTCACATACAAGTTCTGTGTGAATTAGAGCCCTGCAAACTGTGTCTTATAAGGCTGTACAAGCCACTTGATATTTTTCAAGTGTTGTTATCAGTGTGTGTGCGGAGTAATAAATACTGTTCTGCAGGCACTTAAAACCATACAAATACTGCGTGTGTGCTTCAACTTTATGAACAAATCATGAGTGTGCTATGATAGCGACCAAACAAGCCTCTCAAAGGCTTGTATAAAAAAATACAAGCCTTTTGACCACAATAAATTATTAATGTTACTAGTTATAACAATTTAAAGAAACATGCCTATTATTATGACCTATTATTAATAAAAAAAATACATGAATTTCTCCAATTTTTATTTTGTTTGACATTTTTAAATACAAAGGTGATAAAAATTCAAATACTTTTGTGAGGTAAATTCGATTAATTTTCATACTATTTCTGTAATAACTTGGATACAATGCAATATTTTTTATTGCAGTTTTTTGCATTATAAAGTTAACAAATAGACAAATACAATTCAGTTAATAAATCTAGAATTATTTTTTTTAAATCACTTAATTAAACCGTTTTAATTATTAATTTAAAAAATTCAAATACTTTAGTGAGACACTGTATATGGAAACGAATTTGAAAAATGAAAAGACATTGTTCTATATCAGGGGTTCTCACAAGATCTTGCTTCGCGACCCCTTTCTGACATTGTAATGGAAACGCGACCCACTTCAACTTTAACAAGTTCAAAAATCAGTTTAAATGTTACGTAAAGATAAAATAATTTAAAAAAATAATATTGTAATTGCGACATTGCTTTTGCTTAATGAAATCTTGAATATTATGAGACTTTTTCGGATAATGCAACTAGTATCGTTATCTGCTTCAACTAAAGATCGAATCTTTTTTTAATGGACAAAAAAGTGAAAAAAATATTTTCACATAAAAATCTATGTTGATAAAAATTATTCTAATAGTTTTAAGGCTCCGGAGCAAACAAGCGGATAGACTATTTAAAATACTTTTAAATCTGTCGATTTAAAATTAAATTTAACACATGAGATACATTTTAAATCTTTTTGAAATGAACCTGATACTTTATCGATATTCACATTAAAAAGATTTTTCTGTTTTTAAATTATGAAGTTGTTTAAGCAAATTTTCTTCAAATAGCCCGGAGACTTCTCCGCGAAATAAAAGTTTTGTGTACTCAGCATTGAGAAGTCGCAACATCCGAGAAAATTTTAACAATCTTATTCAACAATATGTTATTCTATGTTTAAAATTTGGAAATGGTATCATAACAACTTTACAAACAAAAGTCTTGGCATATTTACAAAAAAAAATTGGATTTCATATAAAAAATCGATAGTTTCATCAAATTTATTTATCTTTTTAATAAATTGTCTTCCCTGCCACATCGTAGTTTCCTTTATATTGTGTCTTTCTTTATTTGATCATTTTTGCCTTTATCAAGTACAATACTTTCAATTGAAAGTTCCTTAATTAGTTGATTTTTAAAAGAACTTATTTAGAAAAAATCTTTACGTTTGTCTTTAATTTGGTCATGTTTTTTAAAGAGATATCTTTCCATTTTTAAATATTTTCAAGTTTTTATTGAAATTTTTATTCAGGTTAAATGTTACAACTTCTAATAATATTGCATTAAAAAATTTAGTGTTCAAGAATATTTTTCAGGATCTCTTCGCGACCCTCCACGAAAGTCCTTACGGACCCCTTGTGGGTCGCGGACCCCCATTTGAGAACCGTTGTTCTATATTATTTCCTTTTAGTTTTAAAATAGAATGATTACTTAGTAAATATAAATTAAATGCAATAAAATCTATCATAATATAAATAAGTACAATTTTAAAATTTTTTATAAACATACAATTAATTATAAGACTAACTTTATTTAAAATATAAATAAATACTAAAGATAAAAATTTTCTAACTTACATATGTAACTGACAGTTTCAAATGTCAACTTTAATTTTTTTACTTTTTTAACTCTTAATAAAGAGTATTTTTTAATAACTTTATGAATTCACCCTTTTACATTTATTTAGAAAAGAAGAACCAACAATAAAATATAGACATACTGTATATATGTGTGTGTATGCAAGAATATCCCAGCGGTAAAATTTGCGAGGCCTCTACCGCGCAGGCCTCTTAGAAGGCCTTTTTTCAGATGCAGTTGCTCATTCTAACATGCCTTCTCTAAAAAAACCTTCAAGAATGTCTCATTCCTGCCTTCTAAAAGATCCGAAAGACCTTCCGACTTCGCTTCTCTTGGAAGGACCGTAAGAAGTTGTATTTTTTTAAATATATCTTGTTTTAAACAACAACAAATCTATTTATAAAAAGTACATTGTTTTAATTCCCTCCTCTTAGAAGGAAAAAAAGACTACAGTATTTGAAAAAACAAAACCGTGCAGAAACCGTTACAAAAACAATATCAAAATTCAAAGCAGAAATTCCAAAAAAAGAATAATAAATCATTTAGTTGTCTCCAATTCTTTGTTTGAATAGGATGTGATTTTCTAAGTTAATTATATTTTTTATTTATGGTTTTTATTATAAGTATTTTATTAAAAACTTAATCGTTTATATTATATTTTTATATTTTTGACAAAATAATTTAACAAAAATTTTAAGTTTTTTCAGGAATATTAAATAAAAAATCAACAATTTCTATACAAATGTCATTTTCAAATAATTTGTCTTATATCGACTTAAGATTTTTTGTCAAAAGTTAACAGAAATGTTTTTTTGGTATTGAATTTTGTTTTTTTTTTTTTAAGTTTTAAACATTTTACAATAATTTAAAATAAAAGAAATATATACTTTATATAAATAGAAAAATATTTTATTAAATAGTGTAGACCTGTAGAAGGCTTTCTGTAGAAGGACTCTTTTTAGTACTTCTAAAGAAGGCCTGCTTGCAGTTTTCAATAAAAAGGTCTTCTAGAAGGGCTGTATCGGGTCGCGAATGTGTAAGGCCTACCTCCCAATGACATTGCGTGTAAAAATGAAATGAACATGGAATGCAGGGAGAAGGTCTTCTGGACATAAAAAAGGCCTTCTAGAAGGGCTCTTTACCCCTTCTTTTTACCACTGGGTATTTATAAACAACCACTTTTTACACATTATGAAGATTTTTTGCCACACACAGCAACTACGTATTACAAAAAACAAACAAATCATTAAGCCCACTTGAAATCTTTAAATCATTTCTCAACGTCTTGTATGATTTGCTTTTTTTTGCCACACCACTTGCACCACTTGTTTACGATAAATGATTTGAACGCACGGATTTGCAGTCGCTCATACACAGTACACACTTGCTTTGCTTCGGGCAGCGAACAGTACGAACAGTATTTATTGTTGTTTTTGCACATGTTGGCTATGAAACACACACTTGAAATTCAAAAGTGTTTGCTTTTCAAATCATCTTGCGCAGGAGACTAGTGTGAATTCAACACACTTCTGAGAGAGAGAAACAACACAAAATAAACAAATTTGTTCCTTAAAATTTTCTCATTAGCACAAGATATTTTAATTATTTTTTCACGCACATTTGTTCCGTTACACGAATATTTTCCACAAACTTAACAAATATTTTTTTATTTTATTTTTGACATTTCTTTTTTGTATGTTGAAATATAAATTGAACGAACAAAGTTGCTACTTTTGGTGTTAAAAATAAAACAGAATTTAAAATAATTTTAAATTATTTTCATATTCATCAACAATAAGCCAAAAAATTTAATTATATTACTATTTGTGGATGTAACCCGCATCAAAAGATGAAATATAATTGTGATGAATTATATTTAATAATTTGTTAATACTCTTTTGTGCAACTATGTATGATTATGATGTGTGGTGAAAGTGGTTTCAGCACTAATACATATAAATAAAATTTGACTAACACAATTTTATAGTTAGGTTTTTTTTTGACAACAGAGAGCGTGTGCCAAACGGTAGAAAAGTTCTACGGAAAATTAAAATTTTCCTATGGTGAAAAAATTAATGAATTTTGCTGTGCCAAACGAAAACTTTCTTCAACGATAATTTTTGACAAATTCTTTATCAAAACTTTTAACAAATTAAATATATTTTTGAATATTTGTTTTATATTGTCTTTTTTAAAGAAAAGAATAATAATTTTATAAAACGAACGACAAAATAAACAAAGAAATTTATAATATTTTAATTTATTATTAATTTTATGATTGTCAGAATTTTCTATACATTTGTCAAAAATTTATGTAGCCCTATGAGCTAGTCAAATTTTATTCACCTCATATACTTCAACATTTTACTTTTATACATACTTTGCTACCGTTTGGCACACACTCAGAGTTAGATTTTTTTGACAAGCCTTCTATTCTTAGTATTCTTTGAGTCAAACTATTCAAAAATGAAAAACAAAAAATATAAAAATGTTTTGCTTACATTCGAAATGTGAAATGTTTGTTGAGATGGAGGAGTTCATTTTCGGAACATTGTCGAACATTTCCGTGTATATTTATTCCCAGGAACATTTATATAGACAGTATTTTGCACATTAACTTGATTTTTTATATAAAATTTAAGGTTATTAGTATTAATCAAAGAATACTAAGAATGGAAGGCTTGTCAAAAAAACCTCTTTAAGATTGTGTTAGTCAAATTTTATTTATATGTATCAGTGCTGAAACCACTTTCACCACACATCATAATCATACATAGTTGCACAAAAGAGTATTAACAAATTATTAAATATAATTCATCACAATTATATCCGCAGATTTTCATCTTTTGATGCGGATTACATCCACAAATAGTAAATATAAGTAAATTTTTTGGCTTTTTGTTGATGAATATGAAAATAATTTAAAATTATTTTAAATTCTGTTTTATTTTTAATACCAAAAGTAGCAACTTTGTTCAATTTGAATTTCAACATACAAAAAACGAACGTCAAAAATAAAATAAAAAATTCTTTTTTCAGTTTGTGGAAAATATTCGTTTAACGGGAGTCAAAATACAATAAACGTGTGTGAAAAAATAATAAAAATATCATGTGTTAGTGGAAAAATGTGTCGCGTGTGTAATTTTCCTTAAATTTTAAGGAAAATATTTGTTTATTTTATGTTGTTTTTCTCTCTCTCAAGTGTGTTGAATTCACACAGAACTTATATGTGAAGAGAGAGAAATGTTGTTGTTGTACGAAATTGTCACATTTTCTATTCTTAGTATTCTTTGTTATTTACATAGAAAACAACTAGAACTCCAACTTGCTCACAAAAAACCTAACTCAATTGTCACAAAAAAAAACTAACTATTTGTATGTTTAGTAAAATTTTCTACAGAACAAATTTATACGTGTGAAGAGTGTAATTTTTTGTTTCTGAGCGAATGAAAAGAGTTGGACTTCTAGTTGTTTTCTATGGTTATTTATTCTATCATGATTTAAAATGGTAAAATGTAGAAAAATTTTTTTTTTTTTTTTTTTGTAACAATTCTCAAAAAACTGATGAAAATCATAATCATAATAAAACTCAAATTTAGAGCAAATTATGGTTTTCGAAACTGTATTCGGTTTGTAGAACTAGACTTTCGGATTTAATAACATTTAGGCAAAAGTCAAAACTTTTATTTAAAATAGGGTCAAATTCGGGAGGGTCTGTATTAGAGTATCCAAAACCGAACACCGGTTAACCGGTTTCCGATTTTTTTTTTTTTTTTTTTGAAAACGCTGTCGGTTTTTTTCTAATTTTCTGTTTGTACGAAACCGAGTTTTTTAAGGCGGGTAACCGGTTTTTTTCAGAACAGCATTTTATTTAACCTTTTATGTAATTTTATTCGGAAAAAGGGTCCAAAAAAAAAAAGTAAATAAGCTCTATTCTTTTTTTTATTTTCTAATATAAATAATTCTTAAGAAAAATTATTTTAAGTTGTCATCTGAACTATATTTTAAAAGAAACAATGGCAACCAAAATATGAATTTTTCTTTACAAAATAATTTAGCATTGCCATTTGCGGCTAAAGAACAATTCAGCAAACATTTTGAAGCACTTTATTTCCGGTCTACACGAGCATTTGGATAGTGTGGACCAAACTTGTTCATGGCTTGTTCTTGTTCGCACAATTATACGAGCAACGATATCTGCCATCAAACGTCATTTTTTATGCGAAAAAAAGGCGCTGCATATAAAAGTATAGAAGCGACGCTGACGGCAATTAAAAGATTATGATTTTTTCGACAAATGCTACGCCCACCCAGAACAAAATGAACAAAAGTTGTGTGTGTTGCTCTGCCAACGTTTTGTTTTGGTGCGCACAAGAAAAAGTTTATTAACCGATTTTGTCCATTTTCAATATCAAACTAACCTTATATAAGATAAGTATTTGAGCCAAATGTCGTCGCCCTAGGTGGTCCCTTCCGAGCCCTATCCTGCTTTCAACAGACAGACGGACGGACGGACATAGCTAGATCGACTCAGCATCTTACCAGGACCCAGAAAATATATATTTTGTGGGGTCTCAAATGATTTTTTCGACATGTTACACACGGAGTGACAAACTCAATATACCCCCATCTTTTTGATGGTGGGTATAAAAAATACGAGTAATAATTTCTCAGAAGATAATATCAAACAAAAACCTTTAGTTTTGAAATTATTTTTTCTAAGTAAAACTTATATTCACGTATAAATTTAGGCCTTTGTTTTAAAAATAGCAAAAAGATATGATATTTTATTACTAAACAAATAAATGACTGAAAACTGGTTAGCAGGTTTTTCCTGAGTCCAAAATCTAAAATTAGATTTTTCGGTTAAACCGAAAACTGGTTTTCTAAACAAGACGGTTTTTTGGATACTCTAGTCTGTACATAGTAATGTTGGTTGTTTCGACTTGTTTTTTTTTTTAATTTTAAAATTATCTCTGTGAACATACCTTTCAGAAAAGTAAGAAAAAAAAAATAATAATTATAGGGTAAGTGTACCGGTAGTCGGCAGTTTAACTTTTTTTCTTACTTTAAAGTTGTCAGCTTACAAATGCAAACGTAATTTTTGAAGGATAAATAGATATTACACCTCAGCAAAGGATGTTGTTTGAGATTTACCAAGACTTTTGCTAAAAAAAATATTGCTAAATATGCCCAATTAATATATTTTATAAAAAACTTCGAGTTAACATGTAGTCGGCATGTATTTCCCAATATTCGGCATATCATGATCCAATAGTCGGCATGGCATTTTTTATTAATAAAATAAAAAGTCACTGCACTGAAAATCTTTTTTTATGTCCATTATTCTATAAAATGGGGATAGATTTAATTTTTCGTAATACTTCTGTTTGCTCAAACATATTATGGAAGAAAAATATATATTTAAATTAGGTACAGCATTCCGTTGCCCAAGACCAATATTTAAAGTTATAAAGGACAAACCAAATTACATAGGTCTTTAATATTGATATCAGTAATTATTTGGACTTATAGCTATGGCCAAATGACTTAAAAAAGTCACCAATATAGACAATTTGACCATCAAAGGGAAACAATTTCGGTTTACAAGAGAATATTTTAGGATTTCGGACGAAAAATTTGTTTACAATACTTTTAGGTCGATCTAAGTTTCAGCAAAAGCTATTTTTAAAGCATTAATTTTGTCACAGTTTTGCAAATATTCACTTATGATGTATTAAAAAGTTCTCTAGAAGACCGAAATGATTAATATTTTTTCATAACAAGTTAAAAATTGAGATATAAAATATTCGTTGCTATGAAAATTAATATCAGTTATGTATTTTTTCAGTAGGCAGCATATCTATTTTTCCAACGGCATACTTTCGTAGTACTTATGGCATTAGAATTTAAATAAAATGAAAACCATGAGCTTTGATATAAATATTGTCAAAAAACTTTACATACCCCAAAATAGAATGCTATTTCGAGACCTCTTGGTCTATTAGTTTTAATAAAATAATAACTAGAAGCTTATGCCGACTTTAGAATTCATGGAAAATATCGAATTCGCCTGTAGACGGCAGTCTATGTCGTCTAAAGGAATATATGAAAAATTTTTGTTCCTAAAGTCGGCAAACACTAAAATATGAAAAAATCAATTCTGTCCCACTGTGCAGAGCATTGAATGAAATTATATTTTATATTAAATTTATCAAATTTTCCTCTTTCCAGTATCGATCTCCAAAGTCATATTGTCAGCAAAGTAACCGTGGGCCGTTTACATTTCTCCGAAACTACCAACAATAATATGCGCAAAAAAGGACGCCCCAATCCCGAACAACGTTATTTCCAACTTATTGTTGCCCTTCATGTCCACACAGCCTCTGGAGATTTTCCCATTATTAGTCAAGGTAGTGATAAAATTATTGTACGTGCCTCTAATCCGGGACAATTTGAATCGGATGTTGATTTATGTTGGCAAAGAGGCCTTACCCAAGATTCTATCTACCATGCTGGACGTGTAGGAATTAACACCGATCGTCCAGATGAGAGTTTAGTAGTCCATGGAAATCTCAAAATATCCGGCCATATAGTACAGCCCAGTGATAGTCGAGCAAAGCAGGAAATTGGCGAATTGGATACCTCTGTACAGTTGCGTAATCTTCAAAAGATACGTATAGTACGTTATCGTTTGGAACCCCAGTTTGCTTTACATTCTGGTCTCAAAGGTCACAAAGATACGGGAGATATTGTAGACACGGGTGTTATAGCACAAGAGGTCAGAGAGGTAATACCCGATGCTGTGCAAGAGGCTGGCAGTGTTGTGCTGCCCGACGGCAATGTCATTGAGAATTTCCTATTGGTGAATAAGGATCGTATACTTATGGAGAATATTGGTGCCGTAAAGGAATTGTGTAAAGTAACGGATACTTTGGAGACGCGCATAGAAAATCTGGAACGTGTAAATACGCGACTTCAAAGGGCTAAAGAAAATGAGTTGCAATTTTTACATTGTAAAAGTATAACTCACAATCGAGATGGCTATGAAATATGTTCGAATAGGACTTTACAAATAATAATCTTTCTATTAGTTATAGTTATGGCAGCCTGGTAAGTTTACATTGTATAGTTATCCAAACTTCCAAAAACTGAAAGTAATTTTTCTCCTTTTTAGTCTGGCCGCTGTTTCCACGTTATATTTTGTTGAACACAATAAGAAACAGCAAAGTTTAAAATATCTAGACAGCATACAACTACTAAATAATGGTCACATTTATGGTCATGAAGGTCTAACGCTAACAGAACAGGAACACAACTTTATAAATATGCTCAAATCCGCCAGAAATCATACTCACTGGTCTTCTTTAGCATATCAATCACCCATTTCAGCAGGTGTAGGAGGAGGGGGAGGTGGAACTGCTGGAGTTTTACGCGAGGGGCTAACAAGATCTCAACGTCATAATATTAGTGAATATCAGAGAGCAGACTTTAGGTACCTAGGAACACCAGAAGATATCCTAAATCCCTCTTCAAGCCAACAGCTAAGAAATGATGAAATTACTGTGGTAATGGAAAAACCCTCAGTAAGTCATGAACTTTTACAAAGCTACAATGAACCCCAGAGAGCCACTACAACACCTACACTGGCTCGTAATAATAAGACTTCCATTACCAAGGATAAAAAGAAATGGCCACCAACCCAAATTGTTCTAAGAGCCATGCAATCAGCTACTCATCGTAATGCTTTACCTTCAACACGTTCTTTGAATTTAAATGGTCAACCAAATGAAGAAGCACCTCAGAATGTGGCCCACAATATAAGCGAAACGTCTACGGAAAAAATTGCTGATGTACAACAAGATTTTGAAAATAATTCCATAGACACAGATTCTCAACAACAAATCATTAATCGTTTGAAATCAGCCACGGCCAAATTACGCACACCAGCTTCCAAGGAATCGGAAACACGTAGCGAAATACAAAAATTAAATGTTGACTTACCCATAGTAAGCACTTCGAGTAGTAATATAATCGAGGAATCAGCTTTAGTAATAGAAAATTCTGCCACCCAATCAAATATCTTAAGGCACACCAATCCCAAGGGAGGAGAATTAATTATATATAAAACAGTTTCACCACCCACTTCCACTACCAGCACCACAAGTAGTCATATTATATCCAACAAAGTTAATACAGATGCTCCTCATGCTAACCATTCTTTGGAGAATCAATCTATTTCCAATAAAAGTCGTAATTTTGTAGATCGTACTACTGATAATTCGGATCTATTGCAACAGCTGTCAAATGATAATAATGAATCGATATATAGTGCCACTGATATTATAGGCAATCCAGTAGATTTTATTTTGGGTTTAGATGATCGTCAATCGTTATTGGCAAGACGTTCTTCTGGAGTTTCCGCAACAACAAATGGGGCTCATCAGTCAGCTCAGACAAGTAACTGGGTGCAAAGTTCTATGGTTTATGTGGAGACATTTGGTGAACCAGAACAGTGTAATAATAAAATTAAACGGGAGGATATATCCAATTGTCAGGTAAGTCGAATAATTTAACAATTATAATACATTCTATTTTCAGGTGGCTTTATCAAAAGTGGTATCACTACCTATTGTGCAGGAATTTTTCTGAAGCAAGAATTGGTGCATACAACTAATAACACTGGTCGACAAAAAAATCCTCCCCCAAAGACGAATAGTTGGACTTGATGCATTTTGATGTGCTAAACACGAATCTGCTTTCAGTTTTTATTCATCAGGTCTGGATTTTTTTATGGGCGTGTCTAATATTTCGCCCATAGTAAGGCCATTACTCTAGTATATTTCCTCATAACTCAAGAACAGTGTGTACGATTAACATAAGTGATACACCAAAAGATGCACTAAAAATATCTTCGAATCACCCAAACTTCACTTTTTATGTATTCAATAGTTTCGGAGTTATTTTGAAATAAGTGTCAAAAAAAAAACTTGTTCATGCCAAATTTTAGATTTTTTCGTTACTAAAATTTTTTTTTGATAAATGAAAACATCAAAAATGTTTCAGTTTATCATCTTTATCTTAAAGCTAGTAATGCTGCGAATAAAATAAAGCATGTATCTTAAAAATTGATGTACAAATCTTATACAGTGGTGGGCAAAAAAACAAATTTTTTTTAACAACAAAAATGGATTTTGACGAGTTAAACAAGAAGCTGCATTCACTTTTTTTCTATAACGTACTTATTTTTTTTTTTTATGGGCTTGACTAATATCATCACCTTATTCAGTGGTCACACTATAAAATTCGAGAATGGTTTGTCAAATTTAGACTATAACTCAAAAACCGTTTACTCGATTTTGATAAATGATACACCAAAAGATACATACGAAAATTGTCTTCAAGGTATGTCAACAATATTTTTTATTCGCTCAAGAATTTCAGAGTTATTGATCAAAATTTCCACCATTTTTCAAAAAAAAAATTAAATTTGTTCTATACTAATTACCGAATAACTACGGAAATATTAACTGAACAAAAAATTATGTAAATTCAGCTTGAAGACAATTTAAGTCGCTATATATTGGAGTTTAATTTATCTTAATAGGACAAACCGTTCACGAGTTATACAAGTGTGACTGCCTAAAGGCGGGGTCATAGTAGTCATGCCCAAAAAAAAATCAATACGTGATAGAAA
This sequence comes from Protophormia terraenovae, assembly GCA_951394005.1. NCBI lineage: Eukaryota > Metazoa > Arthropoda > Insecta > Diptera > Calliphoridae > Protophormia > Protophormia terraenovae. Next base: position 38,644,862 of record OX596077.1, on the reverse strand, counting down.
AAAGTAAAAGCTGATTCTTATTAAGCGCGTTACATTTCATCTAATCCACCAATTTTTTTATTTAAGACGAAAAAAATTTCTTTTTTTTTGCCCACTTGAGTATTTCCACCTAATTGTAGGTATGCATGGGTATCCTAACTTAACTGTGAATGCAATCAAGATTTGGGCATAAATTTTCATGATACGTGGCTTTATTTACTCATAGTTTTATCAGCTTTAATATAAAGATAATAAACTGAAACATTTTTAATGTTTTCACTTTTAAAAAGAAAAGGAAATCTTGAATTTAGCATGAAAAAAAATTTCGAACACTTTTTTCGAAATATCTCCAAAACTATTAAGCGGTTAAATAAAAGCGGTCAATTAAAGCCAATTTTATTCCGCATAATTTGGTGTATTAATTATATAAATCGCTCATACCGTTCTCGAGTTATAGTGAAATATACTCGAATAATCGGCTTATTTAGGGCGCAATATTAGACATGCCCAAAAATCTCGACCTGATGGAAAAAAACTGAAAGCAGATTCGAGTTTAGCATACGGAATTCCCTCTAGTCCACATATTTTTTTTTAAAGGAGCACGAAAAAAAATTTTTTTTTGGCGACCAGTGTCATTAAGTATCAGATTTTTTTTAGTTTTTGGCCCATAACTCGGTTTATGAACAAATTTGGTTGATTCAAAAAACCGAAATTTTATAAAAATAAAAATCTGTAGCTTAGACAAGGGCTTAAAAAATCAAAAATGCGTTTTGGCCGATATCTCAGTTATTATTAAACCGATTTATTTCATTTTTTCAGCACAATTCAGAAAAAAATGTCCGAGTCTTCTTTGTAAAAACGAAGCTTCAGAAACTGGAAAACCGTTTCAAAAAACCGTTTTTTAAGCATATCTCCGCCATTTATGAACCGATCTTGATGAATTTCAATAGCAAAAATTCTCGAAAGGATTTCCGATTGTTTGATATATATATATATATATATATATATATATATATATATATATATATATATATATATATATATATATATATATATATATATATATATATATATATATATATATATATATATATATATATATATATATATATATATATATATATATATATATATATATATATATATATATATATATATATATATATATATATATATATATATAAATTATATATATGTCAGTTATCGATGGGATTCATAAACGCCATTTCATCCGACACACGGACGGACATCATCATTTTTTACAAGGATCCCGAAAATATTAACTTTTTGCTCTTCGACGAAAATTGTGGAAATTACAAACGGAATGACAAACTTAAATATACCCTTTACACCTGTGGTGAAGGGTATAATGAAGGCTTAAAATGGTACATCGTCATTATGGTTTGGAAAAAGGAATGGGAATAGTCCTTAGTTAAAAGATATTATTACATGAAAATAAAAACAATTTAAAGAGAATTTAGGAAAAATTTGTCAGAAAAATTTAACATCCCTTAGAAAATGTTCAAAAATTTTTGCAATCGTTGCACTGTGGGGTCAAACGCAAATTTTTTGATAATAAATCTATATCACCTAAAAGACTGCTCGGATCGAATAAAAATATATGGAAGAATTGTAGAGGAGCACCAAAGCTTTCAGAGAGATTTTCTAGTAGTCACCCTGTGATAACAAGAGATAAGCTACAGGGTGTCAAAGTTGACTATCTCGGGTATGTAAAAGTTACAAAAAATCGTAGCTTCTACAAATTAAGTCCGATTTCAAAGATTTTTATGTTTCTGTAAAGAGCTTAACAAGATAAAAAAATAAGCTTATACACCTAAATTATTTCTTACAGTTAAAAAAAATATTTACGCTTGAATTTTGAATCTTTGATTTTTTTCCTTGACTTTATTTCGTTCTTCGGGAATAAGTCCTGAGGTATATGAGGGAATTTTTTTTTTTTAGTATTGAGTGATTTGGAACATATTCCGAAATAATATGTTGAAAAAATTTGTTTATTATCTTCATTCGTCTAGACGTGAAAAATATTCCATACATTTCAATTCGATGCGAACAGTAGTTTACGAGCTACAGATTTGTTACCAAAGAATTTGCGTGGGTTCTAGAAAAGATAATATGTTCGCATTACAGAAAGTGAAATTCAATATTTGCACAATCGTTTTCTTGTAATATACCATTTACACCAAACAAAAACTAGTAGTTTTCGGCTTCAATTGGTTTTTGATTGAAAAACCACACAAAATTCTTTGGTTTTTCCATACAAATCAAAAACCTTTTTTGTGTAGTTTTTGTTGAAAACCAAATAAAAACTACTAAAATAACTATTTATGATACAGCCTGTTTACGTGTTTTTACAAAAGTCAGCTTTTGAATATGATGTAAAGTGGAAACATGTCAAATTTCTTTTAGGAAGCGGAGATAAACGGATTTATGTGTCTTGTTCTAAACATTTTTTCTCTTTCCATAGCTTTCTGAAGCTCCCAAACGTGGTAGAGACTCTGAAAGGACTTTTTTATATATTTACTCCACTCTTCCTAACCTTAAATTCTGTATTTCTTATATAAAATTTTCAACATTTCCTCTTACAGTCTGTCTGCTTTGAAGAGAACAACCAACTGCTGGCACCCAATCAATCCAACTTAAATCTTAAACCTGCCGAGCCTAAAAAGCTTAAACCCTCTCTAGAGCAAGAGGAAATCGATAATGAAAATCACAGTGAATCAGAAGATAATGATGCTATTATACATGACACTGACGATGACTTGCAAACTGCGTACAATGGTAATATAAAAAATAAAGAAACTATTAATGCCTCCATATTGGCGGTATCTTTACCACAAGGCAAAACTCCACCACATACTAAATCATCACACCCCAATAAACCCAATGCTGAAGAACAACATCGTACAGAAGATGTTGAAAATTTGGATATACTTTTAGAGCATACGTTCTCCGATGAAACTGTAGATGAAGAAGTGAAACAGGTGAAGAAAGATAAAATAGAAACCAGCCTAGTGCAACCGAAATTATCGATAGATCCCGACTTACCACCCACAGAAACTGATTGCTGGAAAATACGTACTTGTATATGGGCTGAACGTTTGAATAATACTTTTGCTACAGATGATTTTTGTCCCAAATTAGGAAAATCATTAAATAAGACATTTGTCATACCACTATCGCGTTTCTTTAAGGAACAAAGTATTGAATTACATTTAACGTAAGTTAAAAGGAGATTTGTATTTAAATAAATTTTAAATAATATTAATAATTTTAATGTTTATTTCTTTATAGCTCCTCTATACCTTTACAATGGGTTTTATGTAATTTACATGAACATTCTCAAAATATTTTACAACGTAGACGCAATACCTCGTTACTGTTACTCAATGTACCCAGTAGAGGTTATTTTGTTAAAGATTTAATTTTACGTGCCACCAATGATCAAGAAAAGGTATGGAAATTTAAATTAATATTAGTTTCTTAAAAATCCTCTTAATATTAATTAATTTATTTTAATTCCAGTCAAACGTTTGCCAGGAACGACCCCACGAAGGCAATACTATACTGCAGTACAATTTTAGAATTTTAAGAAATTGTGATTAAACACACACACACACACAACAAAGACACAAGAACAAACAACATTGTATCCTAAAAATATGAAATCTTAATCCTACATTAAATCCTTAACGAAACACTAAATTTAAATTTATTATTAATTGTACTTTTATTCTCATACATAAATTTTTTTATAAAAAAAACACATACAATAATATTAATTTAATCACAAAACAAATTAATTTGTTTATAAGGGCCTGTGTGAAACGGTAGGAAAGTTCTATGGTAAAAAATATTTTTACTATGGTGAGAAAAATTTTTATTTCTGCTATGTGAAATGAAAGCTTTGTAAAATATTGACAAATTAAATTTTTATTATTAAAAAAATAAAAAAAAAATAAAAGAATAAATGTACAAACAGAAAACAAAAAATAAAATACAATTGCAAAACAAAATGATTCATTTCCATTTCTAATCCTTTTTGAAAGCAGAACTCCTATTTGGGGTCATTTTATGTCTATTTAATATATAATGTATATATGAATAAATGTGTTTGAAAACTTAAAATAAAAATTTTCTAAATATTTTACATTTTTTAAATATTTTCTATAAAATTTAAAACTTCAAAAATTTAAATACATTCGTCAAAAGTTTTACTAGCCCCATGAGCTAGTAAAATTTTATTCACCTCATTACAGTCAAAAATTTACTAACATTTATACTTTTCTATCGTTTCACACAGGCCCTAAATAACAAAAAACCTTTAAAAAAATGTTACGCCTAGAACAAACGTTAACTAATCGATCAAAAGTTATTTTTATCATTTAAATACTTTTTTTTAATAATTTTGTAAATATTGAGTAGTTAAAAAAATTTAATCATAATAAATAAATGTTTAATTGCTTTTATTATTTTGCTTTTATAAAAATATAAACAAACGAAAAATTTACGAAAAGAAAATAAAAATAAATAAATATAAAATAGCATAAATTTATTTTCACTGCTATACAAATATAGAAAAAATATTAATTTTAATTAAATATACATACATACATACATACATACATATACATAATGATACTAATGATCAATAATAACTATTATTATGATTATGAAAAATATTTATTAAAAACAAAGCAACAACAACAAAGAAATGAAACAAAATATTTAGTAAATTTATAAGTAAAAAAAAAAAATGGTGTTTTATTTGGAGAATGATAATAAGTAACAAAGGTAAAATGAAAGTAAAAAGATATTGAAGCAAACAAGTCCTCCCTTATTGCTAAACACGAATCAGCTTTCAGTTTTGCCATCAGTTCTGGATTTTTGTATGGACGTGTCTATTTCGCCCATAATAAGGCCGTTACACTCAAGAACGGTGTGTACGATTGACATGTCAAACGATGCGGACTAAAAATATCTTCAAATATCTTTTTTATATGCTCAAAACTTTTGGAGTTATTTCGAACTTAATGTCAGAAAAAATTTCATGCAAAATTTAAAACTTTTTACTTAAATTTCTTTTGATAAATGAAAACATCAAAACTGTTTCACTTTACTAGTCGTCTTCACTTTGTGTCTACATTAGACAAATTTTTATCAAGACAAACGTCAAAATGAACTCGAATTTATGGAAGGTGGCAACAATTGTGCAAAAACAACAATATGGCGAATTCATTAATGTTTTTTATGTATGCAGTTTGACAGCTGTAACAACCAAAAATAATAATCAGCTGTTTAACTGAGGCTACCTTGTATTGATTCGCACCGATTTTGACGTTTGTCTTGATAAAAATTTGTCTAATGTAGACTCAAAGTCACGTAACCTAAAATATTTAACATTAACACTAACATCATGTTAATGATAAATTTAGATCAGTGATGCGCACACACACTACTATACTTTTGCGCTTGTGTGTGTGAAGCAGTAAAAAACTCTGCTTGATTTGCATTGACATTAAGTTTGAGTCTACATTAGACATATTTTTATCAAGACAAACGTCAAAATTTTATCAAGATAAAGATTTTTTTAATGTAGACTGAATTTGTCAGTATTATTGCAGCATCAAAAGAAAATTGTCAGCGCTCGAGCTCTGACAAAATTTTCTTGATAATGCTTGGTAAAAGACGCCATCTTGATTGTTGTTGGTACTTTTTGTATGGTTTATTATGACATACGTTTTCTCCTAAAATTGACAGAGATAAAAAATTATCTGCAAATCAAACAAAAATTTGACGTTGGTCTTGATACAAATTTCTCTAATATAGACTCGACGTAATGAGAGAGCAGCTGTCGAACGAAGTAGTTTATCGTGTACGTGTGAAGCAGCGTTGCGTAAGCAGCATTTGTAGTCTAAACTTGCGAGTCGGGAAATTTGAAAATTGCGCATCTCTGATTTATATCGTTCAATTTGATGTTAATATTAATTTTTTCGATGTTTAAATATGGTTCTTTTAACATTTGCTTTAACAACCGTGTTTAAACATCGAGTTTATTTCTTCTACACTAAAATTCAGAAAAAATTTTCTGATCTTTTATCGTAAAAGCGAAGCCAATAGCTTATATAGGGGATTCAGAAAATCGAACACCGGTTTTTTTAAATATCTCGTCCATCTTGGAACCGATTTTTTTTTATTCAATATAAAAGTTTTAGAAGAAATTTCTGATCTTTTGATGTATATATCATGTATCTATGTTATCGGAAGGCTTTATAAACGCCATTTACAGCATTTTTAAGCCAAAAAAACAACAAAAACCGATTTTTTGACATATCTCCTCTATTTATGAACCGATCTTGCTGAATTTCAATAGCAAAATTTTCTAAAGAATTTCCAGTTGTTCCAACATATTTTTCATTACATACAACCTTATTTGTATAAGGCGAAGTTAAAATTGTTGAAAATTTGTTAATTTGGGGTGAAAATTTTGAGTAATTTTACTGTAACAGATATTAAGTAACCATTATACATGTGTATCTATACAATTTTTACAAAAAAACATGTCAGAATAAAGAATCGATAATCAGGATAATTTTAAATAAATGCATGTATTTCATTGCAGCTTGGTATCTAAGAAAATGGAGATTGATAATTTATAAAAAAAAGTAAGTGGAACGTAATTTGATCGTAGAATTTCTCGAAGGACTTAACATTTAGCATTTTTGCGTTCTTTTTTCCAAATATAAAGTTAATATTTAAACTTTAATAACATTTAAACGAATAGTGATATTTTATTGAAATTTCAGTATAATATGTAAAAAAAAACCTACTTTTTTACATGAAAATCCCAATACGTATAAAACATGTTAAAAAAAGTGACTTTTTTATGGAAATGGTCACCCTATCGTTATAAGAGCGTCTGTCAGAAAATACTTTTTAATTAAAATAATTTTAATTCGATCCCAGGTTTGCAATTTGGGAACTTAACAAAAAGAATTTTAAAAAATTTAAAAATTGACAAGGTGTCGATAGGGCCCCAAGCTCCTCCGGATTTACTTTACACGCATTTGCATTAAGATTTCTTTTGAAACCATTAAAAAATGATAAAGCCCAGAACAAAAAACAAATTTTATCAATGAATAAATATTGCCACCTTTTTGGGAGAAAACCCAAAAAATGTGCATTAATGCAAAGACAATTGTCTTTTGAAATACATATGTATATGTATGTGAAAAAAAATAATAAATAAATAATTATGTTATTTAATAAATTTTGAGAAAAAATTAAACAATCGGCAATTTTCGTACTCAATTTAATGTTTTGACTTTGATAATTTTGTACTGCTACACGAATTGAAATAATTCTAAAAAAATAATGGGAATCTTAAAATAATTCTTTAAAAAATTCACTCCCATATTAGGACATTACTTGAGAAAAACGAAAAAAAAGTCAAGGCAAAAGATCAAAATTTCGAAATTCAAGTGCAAATGTCATTTAAACCATAAGTGATACTCGATTATTGGTAGTAAATATAAATGGTCATATATTTCTGGTTCTATCTCTCCTGGTTCAGGCATAAAATTGATTTATATTTATTATTATTTATTTTTTTGCTACGAAATATGAGTGAGCGACAGATTTTTAGATTCTTGCTACAAAATATAAATGATCAAAGATTTTCGTCCTTTTGGCTATATCTGTCCTGTTTTATAAAGTTTTTCATATAATAATTGTTAGGAGTTACAGATTTTCGTTGGTGCAAAATATATAAATTTTTTATAAACGCTATTTAAAAATAGTTGACTTCCTTATAAATTACAAAAAAAAAAAAAAAAAAAAACATGAATCGCTGAACAAAACTCTAATTCCTGTTACAGAAATTTTTGTATTGTATTGTTGGAAACCATAGTAAAATAATAAAGTACTCGCACATCTACAAAAACAAAAATTGCTTGTATTTTGTTAGTGTAAAACTACTGCCCACAATGTCAGAATGCTTTGAACGGAAAAATGAGAGAACGAAAGAGAGCAAGAGAAAAAAACTCAAAAAATATTTTACATGTGAATACAAAAACAATTTGACAGTACCGCGAGGTTTGCCAATGAAAAAATTGTAAAACAGCTGGTCTTACGAGTATACTTTATTATTATACTATGGTTGGAAACTTGGTCAAAACTTATAATTTATGAATTGTCCTAATTTTAAATTATTTAATTCCATAAAAACTCAATAATTTATTATTCTGGCATCACTACCGGAAATGCACACAAAATAACTACTTCGATCATTTTGACCTCAAAGGTCATATACACACATTTGTTTCACTTCTATTTTACACACTTGTTGCTATTTTGTTTACCCAGTTAAAAAAAATCCTCGACTCTTCGTGTAGCACATAATCATTTTCAAAACAACAACGCAAAAAGATGAACGGCCGAAATAAAAGGAACAGGGAAAAGCTTGTGAAAATTTTCTTGATTCAATTTAAGATTTAAAAAAGTAAAATTTAATAAAATATTATAATTTTAACGATATTTAAGCACTTTTACAATTTTATGCCCGTTTATACCATTTGTTACTAATAAACTGCACCGACCGTTAAAATTGCATTTAGAAACTGGATTGAAAAGAATAGCAAAGGAAACAGGAAAAAGAAGAGAGTTTGATAGAAAACAGTGTTACCATTTTAGATATTTTAATGCGGCTTGTAGAATTTGAAGTTTATTTTATTTATTTTGAATATTTTATAACTTAGTCTTTTGGCCATAATCGGTCACAAATTTCTACTTATAAAAGAAAGTAAAAATGTAAAGTAAAAATTACTACTAACAGTTTTATATAAAATTACCTTTAATGAAATTGAAAAAAGATTCGGCTGTGCCGAATCTTTGATACCCTTCACCATATTACCATCTTACTATCTTATCGACATCATATTACCATATTACCGACAAATAATAACATTTTCGCCTTAACGTATGCTTTCATATTTTCACATATATAAATCAAAATTGTTTTCAAACTACGAAAATTTGAATATATAAAAAAAACAATCATAGCAGGCTTTGCTTTTAAAAAATAAACAACAACAATTCCATATTTATATATTTTTTTATGTGTGTATATACAAACTGGCTGCATATACAAAGAACAACAACAACACTGTTATTCAATATATTACTTCTGTTGCTAACTAAACTACTTGTCTTATAGGCAAAAACGTCACTAATAGTCATTACAATGCTTAATATACATGTTTGTGTATGTATTTATGTATATTCTTAACAGATATGTTTTAGTTTTTAAAAATAAACAACAACAATTCCATATCTATTTATTTTTGTACAGACTGCATATACAAAGAACAACAACAACACTGTTATTCATTATATTACTGCTGTTTCTAACTAAACTACTTGTCTACACAAAAAACAGAAAACGTCACTAATAGTCATTACAATGCTTAATATACATGTTTGTGTGTGTATTTATATTCTTAACAGATTTGTTTTTGGGCCATAACTCTGTTGATTATAAACGAATTTGGTTTATTAAAAAAAAACGAAATTCTATAAAAACATTTATGACTGATCTATATAAAAATAAAAATCTATAGCTTAAACCAGGGCTTTAAAAAATAAAAAATGCGTTTTGTCCGATATCTCAGTTATTATTGAGCCGATTTATTTCATTTTTTCAGAACAAAAATTCAGAAAAAAAATGTCCGAGACTTCTTTGTAAAAACGAAGTCCCTAGTATATACAGAGGCTTCAGAAACTGGAAAACTGGTTCTAAAAACCGGTTTTTTTTAACATATCTCCGCATTGTATGAACCGATCTTGCTGAATTCCAATAGCAAAATTCTCGAAAGCATTTTCGATCGTTTGATATATATATATTATATATGTCAGTTATCAGTGGGCTTCATAAACGCCATTTCAACCGACACACGGACGGACGGACGGACATGGTCCTATCGTCATCATTTCTTACAAGGATCCCGAAAATGTAAACTTTTTTGCTCTCCGACGAAAATTGTGGGAATTACAAACGGAATGACAAACTTATATATACCCTTTACACCTGTGGTGAAGGGTATAAAAATACACACACAAAAATAGTCGAGGTAGTATTTTTTTTTTTTTTTTATTTCTTTATTAAACTACAATCATATTTTTTCAAACAGCAAACGGTTGATCTTTACCATCCTCATGATACTTAATATAAGTTTCGCCATGAGTAAAATCTTTAGTACCTTCCAAACGGCCGCGAGGCGGTGCCTTACTGTAGTCGAAAGCCTTTTCTGATTTGCCAAACATACGATTCGCCTCTTCGATTTGATCACGATATTTACCAACCACTACAGATTTACCGGTTATGGGATCCGTTATGTCACCAAGTGGGTAGACGACTTTTTCCACTTTATGAGTAATGAGACGTGTTAAACGTTCTGGTAATTCACGTATTAAAACTACATCACCAGTTTTGCAGACTTTTTGGGGATCATGGGCAAAGAAGAATTCATCTTTTTTAAAATACTGTAGAAAAAATAATAAGACTTAGAAATTTCTTATAAACAATTATTTAGAAGACTTACCATGTTAAGATTTTTATCTAATTCCATACGGCGTATGCGTATTTTAGAGGCATTTTGTTTAACACAGGGCATACATTGTCCCAGTAAAAGTAAATTGCGTGCTGACATTATTTTTTATTGAAAATTTATTAGATAGATTTAGAAATTAAATTTTTAGAAAATTTATTGCAAAATGTGAAAAACAAAATCAGCTGTTGAAAAGGGTTGTTATTTTAGGGTGAATGTTTAGGAAAAGGAAGCAGCATAACAGCTGAAGTAATAATTAACTGTGCTGCCAAGTTTATTTTAATTGAGTCTTATTCGAAAGTTTAATTTCATGAAACTACATGATATAACAACAGAAGGTAGAATCATTTGGGAGAGTTGTCATTAGAAATTCTTGTAGTCAGTACCTGGTTTCTGTAACTATGTGGGAAATTTTTTATTCGAAAAAATAAAACTCATCTTGTATAAAAACAGGGTAATTAAGAGTAAACCAGTTATTTTTTGTTTGCTTCATAAGTATCCAGTTCGAACATTATCAAATCACCCTGTGGGAAACTAAATGACTACTATAATAATAAATTATTTTTCGATTCGAAAACTTTTCAGAAGTTTTAGAAATTAGGCACAGAAAACTGAAAAACAATAGAATAAAAATTAGAAATAAAAGACATTTAAAATAATTGCTTGTTCTTGAAATTTTAAGAAAATAAATAATTCCATCAGCAGCAGAATTCCCCTTTTTAAAAATTTCACACAAAAATTACATGAATATTTGCTTTTTTAATAAAATTTACAATTTAACCACAAACTATTTTATTTTTAGTTTGAAAAAAACTTTTTATTTTTGATGTTTTGTTTTAATTTTTTTAATTTTATTTTGTTTTATGTATATTTTCAGGGTAAATAAAATTGAGAACATAATTTCTAATGATTATACCCAGCAAAAAAAGAACTGAAAAAGTTATGATTATAACATTATGGTGTCAGTGGAAGAAAGTACTTAGTGATGAAAAAGAGTTGCAGAAGTTCTTTTTTTAACCCATGGTTGTCATTGGTAGGATGTTATTCTTTTATACTTCTTGTTCACTGCTTTTGAAGCACTTCTCTTAAAACTATATTTATGCAATTTTTTAACAAAAAATCTGTTTTTGCTCTATTATATAACAATAAAAATGCTTTAAAATTTATAAAATTTAAATTTTGTTAGAAATTATTACCATTTTTTTCCGCTAAAAATTCATTTATTTTCACTTTTTTTGAAGTAATTAATAAGAACTTCCAAAAAAGTTTAAAATACGCACTTTGTTCCAATTTTGAAGTTGTGAAAATGTTAGTTTTTTGGAAGAACTTCATCGTTTTTTGCTGGGTAACTTTTGTGTTATATTATAATGAAACAATACAATTTTAATGAAAACCCATGATACAATAAATAAGAGCTCATTTACATTGGGGATTTTCTCTGGAAAAAATCGCTGCAACTTTTACGTTTGTAGGCAAGAGGTGTAAGAAAAGTTGCATGTCGTCGCAAAGCCAAAATATTTAATGAAATTTTTTCAAATTTATTTTAAATTTTTATGATTTGTTGTTTTTTTGTCAAACATTTTTGAAAAAATTTCACAATACTATTTTATATGAGCTCATTTACATTGGGGATTTTCCCTGTGAAAAATCGCTGCAACTTTTACGTTTGTTGGCAAGAGGTGTAGAGAAGCAAGCGGGGTAAGAAAAGTTGCATGTCGTCGCAAAGCTAAAAATTTCATGAAATTTTTTCAAATTTATTTTTAATTTTTCTGATTTGTTGTTTTTTGTCAAACATTTTTGAAAAAATTTCACAATACAAATTTATATGTGTAAATGCAGAAGGGATTTCGAAGCAACTTCAAAACAAAATATCATTAAAAAATACTGCGATAATCCCCAATGTAAATAGGCTCTATGTCTAAATGCAGAAGGGATTTGGAAGCAACTTCAAAACAAAATATAATTAAAAAATGCTGCGATAATCCCCAATGTAAATAGGCTCTAACAAGGTACAATTATTAGATAGAAAGTTCCCAAATTTATTTTCCCTGAAAAGTCAGTCAAAAGAAAATTTTAAAAATAAAATAAACTTAAAAAAAATTAGAAAAATATTTCATTTTAAAAAATTAAAATAAGTTGTGAAAAAAAGAATAGAACTGGATTTTATGTTAATATGGATCCATGTATAAAATTGTGTACGTGATAAGTTTCGCAAAACATGCCAAAAATTATTGAAGACTTTCAAGAAATTTCCAAATTTCAAAGGTAAACAAAACATGTTTAAATGCTTTCTTTTGAATTTTTTGTTTTAAATTTTTCGACTTTACAAGACCTGAAAATGACAACTCTCTAATAATTCTGCCTTGTTATTTATTATATCATGATGAAAACCTAAATAAAACTCAAAAAGTAAATTTTTCGTTTAGAACTGATATTTTAGACTTATTAGAAATAATATATTTTAAAATTCTTTAAACAATTACAGTGACTCCATCGAATAATCGGACAAGCATTAGTCTGATATGTATGTGCTTAAAACTTAAAAAGAAAATATTAAATATATGTTTTTTTTTTTTTTGCTTTTATTTACACTCTACATTACAGTCTTTCAGATTAATAAAAAAAATAACAACATTTTTCATGATAGCGGTAATTTTATAAAGAAAAAGAAAATTAACTCAATTTTTTGTACTCAACGCATAATCGGACATAGTAAAACATCAATAATAAAAATACTGTTAGTTTACAAATATGCACTTCAAAGCTTAGTTTTTTTTTTTTGTCACATTTAGTCATAACTTGCGTTTATTGGCAGACATTTCTAGTTCTAACAATAAGTAAAAATCTATTAAAAATGGCCCCGAAGGGAAAGCAATCTACTGTCGAAATAAGACAATTAATAGTGAAATTTAATCTTGAGGGTAAAACAGTGAGAGAAATTGCTGAATTAGTTGGAAGAAGCAAGTCCACTGTCCACGACGTTATTAAGAGATTCCGTGATGAGTTTAGGTTAGCTAATAAAAGTAGAGAAGGTCAAGGAAAAATATTAACTGATCGTGAAGAGCGTTCTTTGTTGAAGGAAATCAAACAAGATCCTTTTAAAACTGCAAAAGAACTAAAAATATCTTTAAAAAACAGCAGTGGAAAAGATGTTTGCTTAAATACTATTCGTAATATATTGCACAAATATAACTACCATGGTAGAGTTGCCAGAAAAAAGCCATTTATTAGCCCTAAGAATAAAAACAAGAGAGTAAAATTTGCTAAAGAGTATTTGCTTAAAACAGAAGATTTTTGGAATAAGGTAATTTGGTGTAAAGATATCTTAAAATATATTTTTGCTGATAGTTTTTATTCATTACAAGGTTCTGTTCACTGACGAGAGCAAATTCAATTTGCATGGTTCAGATGGCAAGATGTTTGTGTGGCGTAAACCAAATGCAGAATTTAATCCTCAAAATACAAAAGCTACTGTTAAGCATGGAGGAGGCTCTGTTTGGGGCTGCATGTCGAGTGCTGGGGTGGGCAATTTGCATTTTATTGATGGTAAAATGGACAAATTTGGCTACCTCAACATTTTGAAGGAAAATGTAAAGCAAAGTGCCGAGAAATTAGGCATTGCGAATGATTTTGCTTTTTACCAGGACAATGATCCCAAGCACACTTCGGGTGTGGCAAAGCTTTGGTTGATCCATAATTGCCCCAAACTTATAGAAACCCCGGCACAGAGCCCAGATCTCAACGTAATTGAACATCTTTGGGAAGAATTAACTAGAAGAGTATACCAACAACAATTTAACACTTTGAATCAGCTTAAGGCGGCTTTACTGGAAGCGTGGAACTCCATAGAACCTGAGGTATGCCAGAATTTGGTAAAATCAATTCCAACACGTTTACAGGCCGTTCTTGAGAACAAAGGATATGCTACAAAATATTAATTGTTATCTTTCGTCATTTTTAGCAATGGTGCTCTTCTTTGTCCGATTATGCGTTGAGCGCAAAAAATTGAGTTAATTTTCTTTTTCTTTATAAAATTACCGTTATCATGAAAAATGTTGTTATTTTTTTTATTAATCTGAAAGACTGTAATGTAGAGTGTAAATAAAAGCAAAAAAAAAACATATATTTAATATTTTCTTTTTAAGTTTTAAGCACATACATATCAGACTAATGCTTGTCCGATTATGCGATGGAGTCACTGTATATTTTTCAATAAAAACATCAATAATTTGTAAAAATTTTTAATTTATTCACTTTTATAAATTTTATTTTATTTAATCAGACTCGTAATAATGAAGAACACATTGAAAAGGATATATTAGGCACTACCAGAATACAAAGCATTTTCTAGCATGCTTCGAACCGTCTTCAGCATTATCCGTACATTTATGTCAATTGTAAATGTCATCTTTCTAACTTACAAATTTTCAGAATTAGAATGCATAACTTCAGTTATTATTGTATACTAAAAGGAGCAAAATATAGTTGTGCAAAATTGAACTAAAGAACTCATTTCCACGACCAAAGTCAAAATGGTAGTGGCACTGTTGAAGACGGTTCGTAGCTGGCCAGAAAATCTATTGTAGTTTATTAGTGCTTAATAAACCTTTTTCACTGTATTCTTCATTAACTATTATATTAATATGAACTCAAGTCTGAATAAATAAATTAAAATTTATAAATTGGGTTCCAAAACACGTTTCACAAATATATTTAAATCCTCTTGTTTTTCTTTTTGAAATTTATCTATATCAGGTTCACGAAATTGTATCTTAGTTAATCTCCTTGCGGTTGGATTAACTCCTTTATAAGTTTGAAAAAATTTTTCACATTTATTTAATCCCTCTTCTTTACTTTCGACTATTTCATCGATTAAACCCACTTTAAAAGCTTCTTCAGTACTAAACATTTTTCCCTGGGTCAAAGCCAATTCAGCTGGACGATTCGCCAACACATTACAAAATGATGCAGCAACATATTTAGGAGCTACTAAGCCAAGTTGAGTTTCATTTAAGCCAATAGTAAAATTTGGCAGCATCACTCTAAAATCACAGCAGGTGGCATAAACACAACCACCGGCTGGTGAATGGCCCTAAAATGAAAGAATATTAAAAAATAATAATATATTTGTTTTAATAAAAAAAAAAAATATATGTACCCACATTAATCACGGCAGCTGTCGGTAAATGACAGCTGAACAATGCTAGCCAAGTATCTTGAAAAGCTGCATAAAATTGTTTTAATCTTTCTGGGTCAGGTTTATATAATTCTTTTATATCCAAACCGGATGTAAATATACTGCTATTACCCTATTCTTAAAACATATAATTTAATTATTTTATAAAAAAAAAATATTAATAGATATAATCTTACCGATGTTAAAATTACACCCTGGCACTTGTGGTCTTCTAGACTTTTTATTGTTTTCTTAAAATTTAGTAGCAATTCTAAATTTATTGCCTACTTAGCTGAAAGCATTTGATTATACTGCTTTATATATTTTATTACCGCTGCTGGACATATATTGTTCATTTCTTTTTTGATTACTAATAATACATATAATTTGAATTTTTATGGCTGGGGAGCCAAATATGTTTTTTTTTTTTTTTTTTTTTTTTTTTTGGATATAATAAGTTTGTTTTCTTTTGGATATAATTAAACATTTTTATATTGTATTAGTTTTAAGTTTTTTTTTTTATATTATCTATATCTAATACTCAGGATTATTATTACTGTGTAATACATATTTATATTTTGGCCTTGAAGGCTTTGTATTACTATACTCAATAAATAAATAAAATAAATAAAAATAAATTCAAAGCATTTACTGGTGGTCTATTTAGATTTAAAGTTGCTATACCAGTCTTATCATTTAGTTCCACTGTAACAAAATTTTCTTTTAAAAAACCATAATTTCGTTTAACAGTTTGAAGAATTTTTGTATTGAATCTTAAAGAGCGCAACAACATTTCTATTGTGGGATTTAATAAACTTTAAATTTTGAAAATTATAAGGTAGCATTTTTAAAAACAAATAAAATTCCATTTTTGTTAAGCTTATCTTGATAATTTTCATAATAATTCTCACATTGTTTTAGTTTATTTTCATCTATGTTGGCGAAGAAAATAAATCAACTAAACTTCTTATTTGAAATCTTATTTATATTCAGGTCTTAGAAAAAATAAACAAATTGAACTTTGATTTGGGTCATAACAAAATATCTGTATTTGGACATCCAAACAAATGCATGTATGTATGGGTGGGTCTTAGTTGCCAGATGGCACATTAAAATACATTTATATAAATATAAAGTGAATGAGATTAAAAAATATAAACGTGCGAACAAAAAGTGAAGAATGAGAAAAACTTAAATAATTTTTAGCCGTTTTTAAAAAGAAAACTATTATGGTGCTAAAATGTTGTACTCTATTAGTTTCAAGTTTTATAAGTTCAGATCTGTAACCAATTTGTTTAAAATATCATCACCACAAAACTTATTAAGGATTTAAGTCAGTTTCAGCTAGGATAAAAGTTTTTGATAACGGCCCATATGCTTCTCTTTGAAATTTATTTAAACGCATTTTTATGCCCTTCACATAAAATAAAGGGTATATATGTATAATTTTGCCATTTTATACGAAAGATGACAAAAAACTAAGTTCACGTAGTAATCCAAGCAATTCCATATGAAAATGTGAATGTGCCTCGCGAAAAACTGACTTTTTGAAAAATGTTCGTACTTGTTTTCAAAACTTTGAGACTATCAACTACGTTGACTTAGAAAATATTTCGCCGATTTTTAAGGCAGAAGGAATAAAAAAGTGGTTTATGTGTCCAAATATTAACATATCAACTTTTATAATTTTTGGTTAATCGGCAACACCTAAATTTCGAGTGACTGCTTAATTCGATAGCAATTTAAAAATACTATCTGTAATGATTCAAAATTTCATGCTACATTTAGTACCAATATTTGTGTAATAAGTAAAAAATGTATACACCAAATTCAGATTTTGGTCCTTCTACCCTAATATATTAAGCAAATGTGACAAAACGTATCGATTTATAAAAACTACAAATTCTGCTCTATAAAATAATAAAAACCTTTTCTAGCAGGCTAAGAGCTTCGAAAGACTTAATTAAATGTTAGCTTAATTCCCTTAAATCTTAATTCTGAATTAAGAAATATGAATTTTTCGTTCCATACTACCATTCTCAAAAATATAATTCAATAGCTTAATTCAAAGGCTTTTGTTTGAATAGAATTAATTCCTTATTGAATTAATTCATAAAGAATTCATTAAATTTTTGTTAATTCAAATCTTTTCAAAAATTAATGAAAATATTTTTCTTTCATTCAATTTGTAATATTTTGGTTTTTAATCTTTTACAAAATGAATTAGAAAATATTTTCTAAAGCTAATTTGTAATAGATTTGAATTGAAGAAAAATTGGAATGATTCAATATATTTTTTAAGCATGAATTGTATAATTGTTGAATTAATTCTTTAAGGAATTAATTCATAGTTGAATTAATTCAACTCATATGAAGTACAAAGAATTTAATTCAATGAATTAAATTAATTTGAATGCTTTAAAAGAATGACTAGGATAATAAATTTAATTCGATTTAAGAAAACGAATTAAAGAATTAAGCCTTTCGAACCTTTGGCTAGGCCCATATTAAAACCAGGGCTTTAAAAAAAATCATGTAAAAAATTTTACTTTGACTGCTTATAACATCACAACAAGTCATATTAGGCTAAAAAATTATATGTCAAAAATTTCTGCATTTTATTCTGAATGAAAAAGCTTATATAGTATTTTATCGGAAAATGTTGAATTAAAGAGTTATAGCGCGATAAAGATATTAGTTACTTATAAGCCTTGTTTTAGGACAAAGGTCAAAGTCGACTGGCCGGTTTACGACCGATCGACCGAATTTTTACACACATATTATTTTTTTAGCCCCATCTACCAGAAACTGCCGGTGGAGCAAGCAAAATTAAAACTTTTGTAAAATCCATACATTTTATGGGTAATCTAATGAACACGAAATTTTTTGTATAAATGTAGTTTGGGTCAGTACATTATAATACAGTAAATAAAACCAACATTTGATTTTTAAGTGGTTACGGCCTTTTGCATTTTAGTTGACGATATATATGTATAAATAAGAGTATGTATATTTATAAGTTAATTCATTACAATCAATCTTAAATGTTAAAATAAAAAGATACAGTAATGAATTACCCCTTGTAAAAAAACAAATTATATACCATATCCCATAGACGGACATCTCCCGATAACGGACAAAATCAGAGAGACTATCGCTGTCCGCCTATGGAATTCTCAAATTCAATTTAAATCGTAAATATTTTCTATCCGATTGGAAAGATTAATGTTCCCAAGTGGGAATTTAAAAAAATAATTAGTTTCTTTATAGAAGCTTCATTAATCCAATTTATTTTTGTATATATATAGTCGATTTCGACTTTTTGATTTTTTACAACAAAAAGTCGATTGTTCGATTATTCGAAAGTCGATTTGATAAACCCTAATTAACCCCCTGTTTTTATAAAACGAACGAAAAATTCGTTTCGTCAAAATGTATGGAAAACAACAAATAAATTTCAAATTTATTTATTTATGAGTCTACATTAGAGAAATTTTTATCAAGACAAACGTCAAAATTTTATCAAGATAAAGATTGTCTAATGTAGACTGAATTTGTAAGTATTATTGCAGCGTTAAAAGAAAATTGTCAGCGCTCTTGCTCTGACAACGTTGTCTTGATAATGCTTGGTAAAAGGCGCCATCTTGATTGTTGTTGGTACTTTTTGCATGGTTTATTATGACATACGTTTTCTCCTAAAATTGACAGAGATAAAAAAATTATCTGCAAATCAAACAAAAATTTGAAGTTTGTCTTGATACAAATTTCTCTAATATAGACTCAACGTTACGCCTGTTTGCATCCGAAAATAATAACCTGCTATGGATTCCAAACATATACATTATTTAACTTGGTAGCACTTTTTCTTTAAATAATCTATATAAAAGCAATCTCTTATGAAAACCTCATAACAACATCATCATTATCAATCAGCTGACAGTATCTTGATAAAAATCGCTGTTCTTCTATTTACAACAAAAAGCTAAAGTCAAGATTTCTAACAAATTGTAAATAAACTAATAAATAACTATTTAAATTTATGTTTCCCCAATTTTAAAGCGTTTACTAGTAAAAACGCTTGCTATTCTGAAGAAATTACAACAAAGAAAATGGTAGGTAACCAACAAAAGCACCGCCCTTGTAATGCACTACAACATTCTTTTACAATATTTAACATAAACTGCGTCTTTACAGAATTACGAAGACGATGACTATCATGTGGACACTTTTCCCAAAGAATACGGTTATGGCGGCTTCGATCAAGATGGCCTCGATTCGGCCGACATGGTTGGAACCAATTCCGATCTAAAACCACGCATACTTCTTATGGGCCTAAGGCGTTCGGGCAAAAGTTCTATACAAAAAGTTGTCTTCCATAAGATGTCACCGAATGAAACTATGTTTCTAGAATCAACTAATCAAATTGTCAAAGATAACATTAATAATTCAAGTTTTGTACAATTTTGTATATGGGATTTTCCGGGTCAAATAGATTTTTTCGATCCCACCTTTGATTCGGATATGATTTTCGGAAATTGTGGTTCGTTGGTGTTTGTGATCGATGCCAAAGATGATTATAATGAGGCATTAACGAAGTTTAAGAATACTGTCATTAAGGCGTATAAAATTAATCCGCGAATTAAATTTGAAGTTTTTATACATAAGGTAAGATGAGAATGGGGGAGAAGTGATTGTATTGAGGAGTTATGACTAATAGATGTGGGTGGAGTTTATGTTAAGTAGTGTTATCTATATTTTGGTGGCACTTTTATGGTTTCTTTGTGAATTTAATAGGATGATTTTGTTATTTTCACAAAGTAAAACAGATTTTTGCAAATATAATAAAAATAAATCTCCCTTTAGAAAAATCCTTAATTTTATTGCTTTAACATAAAATTAAAATTTTTACAAAAAGTGCAAAATTTTTACTAAATTATAAAGAGAAGTTGTCATTTAGTTATTTTTTTAATCCTAAGGTTGATGGCATTAGTGATGATACCAAAATGGAATCGCAACGTGATATACACCAACGAGCATCCGATGATTTGGCGGATGCGGGACTAACACAGATCCATCTAAGTTTTCATTTAACTTCTATATATGATCATTCAATATTTGAAGCTTTTTCGAAAGTTGTGCAAAAATTAATACCACAATTACCAACATTAGAAAATCTATTAAATATATTTATTTCGGTAAGGAAATCATTAAAATAAATAAATTATATAAATTTAGTATGTATTTTATAACATTATAGAATTCTGGTATTGAGAAAGCTTTTCTCTTTGATGTGGTATCGAAGATTTATATTGCTACCGATTGTTCTCCAGTTGATATGCAAAGTTATGAATTATGTTGTGATATGATTGATGTGGTTATAGATTTATCAAGCATTTATAGGTAAATATTATCAAATAATTGGGGGATTCACAAAGTGTGCTATCATGTCGTTGAAATATTTTAGGACATATGACAATACGACATGATAGCACATCTTGTGAATCCCCCAAATATGTTTTACTACCAAATAATATACATATTTTAAATTATTTCCAGTTCCGAAGAGGATGCTTTCGATCATCAAAGCTCTAGTCTCATTAAACTCAATAATAATACAATTTTATATTTACGTGAAGTTAATAAATTCTTGGCTTTGGTGTGTATATTACGCGAAGAAAATTTCAATCGTCAAGGTGTTATCGATTATAATTTCTTATGTTTCCGCGATGCAATAAGTGAAGTATTTGAGTTGCGTTTGAAAAGTCAAAAATTGGCTACCGTAGATGAACGTTTGGAATTACAACAGAATGGCAACGAAGATTCCGATGAAGATGTTATCGACGATGATGATGATCCTAAAATAGTTTAAGCTCTTATAGTGATGTTCAACTTCTTTTTGCATTGTTGTTATAATTAATCAATATTACTCCCAATTGCGAAATTCTTTCTATTTTTCTTCCTTTTTTATATCTTAGTGTTTATATTTTATTTTTTCTTCTTGGAAGTTGTTATAATAATTAATTTTTCTTTTTTGTGTGCCTTTTTATAAATAACTGTTAAACACATCCTTTTTTTTGCCATATAAATAACTGGAATATATTTTATTTTTAATATTTTTAACGATTTTTTATAAATATATTTGTAATTGCATTAAAGACAACTTTCAAAGTTACTATTATGAACAAATACAAGTTTATGTTTTTTTAGCGTAAAGTATTCAAATGTGTTTTTTGTATAAATATAATTTAATGCGTTTAAAGAAAATTAAATAAAAATTTAAACATTTTAAATAAAAGTTTGGCTTATAAATAATGCTTTTTCAAAATATATATATATATATAAAAATTATATATTCTGGCACGTATATATTCTTATAAAATTTATTATAATAATTCGTAAGTTTATATTTTAATAAAAATAAATAAAAAAGTTTTAAAAAATTATCAAAATATTTGTTTGCTATGCTAATCTAAGTTATACCCCGGAAAAAAGAGCTTAAAAGCTATGATTTTAACATAGTGATGTCATTTTAAAGAAATACTGAATGCTAAAATATAGCTGCAGTAGTAATGATTTTACCGACGTTTTTCTCTTAAAGTAAAATTTATATTTGTATGGGTATTTTTTTTATAAAAATAATATTTTAACTTTGCTAAAAGTGAATAAAAATTGGTAAAATTACCGGTATTTCTAAAACGGCATTTATTTCAGAATTGTTTATGAATAGCTTTCTACTAATATTATGAATTTTTTAATACGTCACTTTTTAAATTTGGTTTTGTAGGTATATTTTAATTTCTATAGAAGTTTGGAAAAAGTCCAGCATACATATGTACATATATGCTGGACTTGTTTTTTGAGATTTGTTAAAATTTTTACTTTTTGGAAAATTGGTTCAATATTTGAGTATTTTTTTTTTATAAATTTTGAAAATTTTCTTAAGGCCCAGACCATGACGCCGTTGATCTAGAATTATGAAACTTTTAGAATGTGATTGTTTTGATAAAGACACAAGCAAATCGAATCGGTGGTAGCAAAGATATCGGCCGTTGCGAAAACGCAACGCTGGGCCTTAACAATATGTGTTAAACACATTTTTTTTATTTTATTTTTTTAATAAAATTTCACACTATGAAATAAATTTAAATGGCATTAACACAAAATTTTAAACTCATTTTATAAGTTTTCATTTGTAAAAACTTAAAATCACTAGTGATGAACTGTAATTTATTACTCCGACCGTTTTTTTTTTTTTTTAATAATTGTAAAGATATAATGAAAAACTTAAAATGAATGAAAAACTTAAAATCACTAGTGATGAACTGTAATTTATTACTCCGACCGTTTTTTTTTTAATAGTTGTAAAGATATAACATTTTACAAAACAAGCATGGTTTGATCAAGACCTCCTCAGCATATGGAATATATTTTAATGATGCAGCACTGTAACTTATAGCATAATTTAATGGATATTCCTTTGTTAAACATTTTACAGAATTGTCATCTATAATAATCCAACTATTGTTCTGAAGAAACCGGTTTTTTCAGTCAATGTGCTGTCGGTTTTTTTCAAAATGTTCAATTTTCGAATGTCGAATAGACCGGTTTTTTTAAACACAAAAAACCGGTTTTAAAAATACCTTTTTATTTCAAAAACCATGCACTAAATTTTGATATTTGATTTGAAATTTATAATTATTTTTTTAATCTTCATAAAGTATGATTTCTAATGTCTTAAAAATATAGTTTAATATTAAATAAATATATAATAATTATCCTGAATGAAATTTGTTTTATCTATTGTAACACCTGTAATATTTTTGCAACCTAATTTAAATGTTTTAGTTTTTTTTTTTTTTTTTATTCAACGAAGAAATTGTTCTTCAAAGATTTTGTTTTAAAAAAGTTTCACATGCAGAATCGTTTCAATAAAATTTATTCCATTTAACCCATGGTTTCTGTTTATGCTAAGTAAATGTTAATATCATTTTTGATGATTATTTTATAACCTGTATTATGAGTTTGTGCTGATGTTTGTAACACCCAAAAATATTGGTCTCAGATTCACCTTCATTTGTACTAATCGGTTTTAAGTCGATTTAACGATGTCCGTCTGTCCGTCCATGTAAAACTTGTAATCAAAATACAGGTGGCAATTTTGATTTCTTATGGTCCAAGGACGAAGCGTGTTGAAATTGGTTATGATCGATTTATTATTACACCTATATCGGTTTATTATTACACCTATACAAATAACATTCCAGAAAAGGGATTTAACGATCATAAATCCCTTAAATGTAGCAGTAATTTTTGCACATCTAAGTTCCTTATACGTTTAAATTTCTGTGCCGAATTTCATGAAGATCGGTCCATAATTGACCATAGTACTGGTCCACAATTCCACAGATCTAAAAAAAATACCCCTCCTCGAATTTTGATGCACACAATGGTGTAGGGTATTTTCGGTCTTGACCGAGTATATCTTTCTTTCTCGCTCTTAATGGGTTAATAGTAATTTCCAAAAATAAAAAAGATTTATTGAAATGTAGTCTTTTGATAGAAATATTAACTTCTACAAAAAAACCGGTTAACCGATTTTTTCTGAATTTAAAAAAGTGCAACCGGTTTTTTCAAAATACCAACTATTCGAACTATTCGAAAACCGGTTTCTCCAAAAAATAGAATAATCAATCACCCTAGTTTTCATGTTTACGGTTGGCCTTCATACTTGATAAATTTTGAAATATAATTTGATCACTTAAGTTATCATTATTGATATACATATGTAAATAAAGATTTTAGCTGAAAGATTTAATGTATTACTTTTGTTCTCTTCCTTCCTATCAATATCTTTGCTATAATTATTTATTCCACCCATAATGATATAAAAAGTCTTACATTTATTTTATAAGTAAGTCTTAAACATAATTTCATCCTCATTAGCAATTTAACTTATATATCACAAATACAGATCGCAAGCACACCTTTCTCATGCCTGACAGTAAAACTACTCAAAAAATATATCGTTAAGCCCAACATTACGTTTTTGCAACGCACGAATTTTCAATCATAAAAAAGAATAGTGGATGTATAATAGTTCAATATTAGTATCACTATGATATGCTTTCTTTTACTAACTTCTGCTAAATAAATAGTAAAAATATTGGAAAAATCCTGAAATACATCGATTAGATATTGAATCAATATTTATTCCCAAACAATTGTTTAAAATTTATATTATTTTGGGTAGGCTTGAAAGGCGTTCAAAGTGGACGTTGCGAAAACTCTTAGGGCCTTAATGGGTTAACGAGTATTTTTTTCAACAAGACCTAAAAAGTGCGACGTTTTTTTATAAAGATTAATAGTTTTTTTTTTTTTTTTTAATTCAAAATTAATGCCTTTTTTGAAACAGTTCCTTTTTTGGAAAATTCATACTGTTATGGCAAATTTGTACAATAATAAAAAATGTTTTTGTACAAATTTTTATTTCTTTCAAAATTTTGGAACACTGATATTTTTTTTTTTTTAATAAGTTTTTTTTTTAAGTTAGGCCTTTTTGAAAATTTGTTATTTTAAATTTCAAAACCATAGAAAACAACTAGAAGCCCAACTCTTTTCATTCGCTCAAAAACAAAAAATTACTCTCTTCACACGTATAAATTTGTTCTGTAGAAAATTTTACTAACACATACAAACAGTTAGGTTTTTTTGACAATTGAGTTAGGTTTTTTGTGAGCAAGTTGGAGTTCTAGTTGTTTTCTATGTTCAAAACTTTTTTTGATATTAGATTTTTTTAAGTGGCAATTATATTTTTTCTCATTCTAATAATGTATTTCGTTTAAAACTTTTGTAATTTTTATCCAGCTCAGGACATTTATAACTTAATTTTTGACTATGTTTACATAGTTCTTATTTTTTTATTTCATATAATTTACTACTAATAGGACCCTTTTTACGATGTTAATTAATTACAATTTAATGTATATTGAAATTAAATTAATGTATTTTTATTATTTATGCATATAAAGTTAGAAATTTTTTTATATTATATTGATCTCAGGTGTTATCACATTGTAATATTGTTAATTTGGCCATTTGTGGCTTAATATTATGAAAATATATAAATAAATGAAATTAAATTAAATTTTTCTTTTTAAATTGCTACTTTAAAAAAATAAATTTTCTGAAAAATTAAAATTTTTCTTTTATTCTGTATCTCGGAACATTTTTGATTTTTAATTTATAAAATAATAGAAATAATAAAGTTTTTAATAATTTATCTGATAGTACCTTTTTTCTTTCAAAATTTCCAAGTTTTTCGAAAATTTCTTTTTTTGAATAATGGTATTTTTATTTATTTTTTTTTTTTTTTATTAATTTGTACATTTTTCAATATTTAATATTCTTTTAGAAAATGTGTGCTTGTTTAATTGGTTCCATTTTTCTTATAAACATTTTTTTAATTAAATTTTTTTTTTTTTTTAAATTTGTACTTTTTTAAAATTGGAAATTTTTTGATAGATTTTTAAATTTACATTGAATTTAAATATAATATTTTATATTTATATATAAAAAATTGATATTGTAATTGAATTGGAAGGAATATCGCACAAAAGAAAATCGCATAAAAATAACTCAATTTTCATACAATTTTCAAAAAAAATTTTGATCGAATAAAATTTTGTATAAAGAAATTCATTTATTTGTATGAAACAAGCACAAATTCAGAACAACAATAAGAAATAAAGATATAAAAAGGAAAGCAAAAGGTAGTACAACACATTTAGCATAAGTTTTAAACTAAATAAAAACTTTCATATTGTTAAAATCATCGCTTGACAAATTTTCCAAATCTATCATATCTCCATACAGTTAATCGAAATGAATTTTTTATTCGACATCGTGGGACAGGCAGTAAATAACAAAGACTAAAATTTTGGAACTAATCAAGATTATCAGCACACTTTGAATTATTATATATTTTTTTCCTCCTTAATAAAGATTTTTCTGTGTAGCCGGCCTGCGGTCGGCCTTAACGCCTTTCTCCTCTGGGTATGTCGAACACCGGCTTCGTTAAATAAGCTTGTTTGGAATATCAAAAATTATAAATATATTGAAACTTTGAAGGCCTATAACTCGTAAACCGAGCAAGAGCGGACAAAAATTTTTATTGCACTATAATCACAAGTAAAAGTATTATAGAATCACTATCAAAATTGTTTAAAAATCAACTGTGCCGAAGATCTTGATTTACGCCCACTAAAGAACAAAAAGTACTCTGTTTTTTAATTACTCAGCTTATTTGATGCAAGAAATCTTTCCATGGAATAATACCGTTATTTCCAAAAATGGAATGCATTTATATGTTAATTTTCTTTATACTGTCATTTACTTTCAAGGTTTGTGTAATTTTTATTCTATTTTTTGGAGTTTGAGAACGTTAAGGAGGTTTTTTTTGAATATGGGTCGTCGGACAACTTTAGAACAGCGGAAGCTAGTTATTCATCATTTTAAAATTGGAACAACTCAAAGAAAAAATTTCAGAAATATTAACCCATTAACGCCGAATGGGTAGAAAAATACCCAAAAATAGAGCTTTTTTTGAAAAATTCTAAGAAATTCCGGATAAAAGATATTACAATTTTTTTTTGCAGACTCATAAAGTAAGAATCGGACTACTTAAAATAATTTTGGTGGGCATATAGGATCATGTCTTAGGGGTAAATTAGTGGGTCAAAGTTCAGGAATTTTACAAAATCAAAAAAATCGAATATAAATGGATCTAGGACACGGGGGGAGTGGAATTCCCAAATGCCGAGTTGGCGACTTATGGCCTCTGATGTCCTCTATCCAGTAGAAAAATAATCGTATGAATAGGACAATTTATGTGGACTGCAGGTACGTTTTAAGCGATTGGGTATTTAAATACCCACTTCGGCGTAAG
The DNA here is from genome assembly GCA_951394005.1 of Protophormia terraenovae. NCBI lineage: Eukaryota > Metazoa > Arthropoda > Insecta > Diptera > Calliphoridae > Protophormia > Protophormia terraenovae. The sequence continues at coordinate 38,617,141 of OX596077.1, read as the reverse complement.
TGGGTTCTAAAATACATAAAATACGAATTTTATTTTTGAGTAAAAATGCAATATTTTTTTTAGAAATTTATAGAAAAAAAATATTTTTATTGCTATTTTTAAAAATACATGTCATTTAGGTGTTTTATATCTATTTAGATCTTTTGATTTTACATATATTTTTTGGAGCACCTTCATGGAATTGTGAGAAACATTCTTTTGGGTGCAAGTTTAAATCGCATTTAGAGCAACCGAATTCAGTTTTTCCTCCACATTGTCCACAGCGGCCACGTTTACCAATTTTGTTAACTATGTGATCCAATCTGTCCATACGTTTTGCCATTTGTTGGGCGTTTGTTACAACTTTGCTAGGACCACGATTGCGATTGTTCGGAATTGTTACCAGCGATTCAACAACACTTATACGAAAATCCAATTGACTCATAGTTGGAGCACCTTCTGCTTTTCTACATATGCAGTGTAGTTTCCATGCATTTACCATAGCAGCGTCCATTGCATTAGTAAGTAATGGCCAATACCATTTCTTCCCACGAACTCGAATGCGATAATTGTTCATCGCATTGTCGAATAAATCAACTCCTCCCATTCTCTGATTATATTCATGTATAAGATATGGTTGTTCAATCATTGTCAACTTCCGGTTTTTACGATCATATCTTTTGGCTCTGCACATTGGGTTTAAATCCAAAAAATTTGACATCACAGTGACCACCTGAATTAAACATAATAAATATTTATGTAATATTTGGCTATAAAAAATATTTGTGTCTAGACTTACCGAATTATCGTTCCAACGAACTGCTATAATGTTGTTATTTTTGTCAAAACAAAAGTCTGATGAACCTCGTAGCCTTTTTTTCATCATTTTGACGTCTGTTAATTGTGCATGATTTGTGCGATTGTCGCGTACAGTACCGGTTGCAAAATATCCTCGTTCAGATAAAGTGCGCTTGTAAAAAAGTTATCAAAGGTGACATTATGTTGGGTGGGATCAGATAACTTATCCAAAAGTTGTAAGACCACATTCTCTCCTAGACCATAATTATTGTTATTGTTTGCCGATGCACGAGCATAAGGAATAAAGGAGTAGCAATATCCTGTAGCTGAAGCTAATACCCAATATTTATAACCAAATCTTATTGGTTTACCTTTTATGAACATTTTTAAAGACAGATAAGTTATGGCAAAATATGCCAAATTGCAAAAAATTTTTATTTAAAGCTTCATTGAGGGGCGTAACTTTAGCAAATTTATAATTTTTATTTATATTTATACCCTACACCACCAAAGGTGGTTGGGGTATTATGTGTTTGTGCAGAAGTTGTAACGCAGAGAAAAAATCTTCGGACCCCCACCTTAAAGTATACCGTTCGACTCAGAATCACTTTCTGAGTCGATTTAACGATGTCCGTCCGTCCGTCCGTCCGTCCGTCTGGTCGGCTGGCTGGCTGGCTGGCTGGCTGGCTGGCTGTCCATGTAAAGCTTGTGCGCAAAGTACAGGTCGCAATTTTGAAGATAATTTGATGAAATTTGGTACATATGCTTTTTTTAACACAAGGACGAAGCCTATTGAATTTGGTTTTGATCGGCCCATTATTTCACCTAGCCCCCATACAAATGTCCTCCCGGAATACAGTTTTAACACTTATAGATGCCTTAAAAATAGGAATATTTTAATGAAATTTAGTACAAATAAGTTTTATATCAGCAAAAATCTGTCTGCCAAATTTCATGGAGATCGGTCCATAACTGACCATAGCTCCCATATAAACTGCTCTCCCGAAAATCACTAACGTGCATAAATCCCATACAAATGTTAGTATTATGTTAATATTTAACACAAGTAAGTTGTATATAAGTAAAAGCAAAATTATGTAAATATGAAATGGTGTAGGGTATCATATAGTCGGGCTTGACCGACTATATCTTCTTCTCTCGTTTTATTATCACAAACGTGAAAATTTTGTTTAATTCTTTCGAATCTGTCTCGACTCATTGCCTCTTTCACGAATTCAACTCCTAGAGTTGCTTGATTTGACCAATATGATCTAATAGTTGGTAAGGTATTATATCCTGTAAGATACAGAATTCCTAAAAATATTCATTTTTGATGTTGTTGTAATGAATCCTTTATCATTTTTTTGTCCAGCATACTCGTTTGTGCTTTCTACGATAATATTCATAACTTCGTCATCGAAAAAGCATTTCCAAAGTTGCAATGGAGTGTAGGAACCTTTCGAAATTAGTACTTTTTAAGGATTTATAAATAAAATAACTTTGCTCTACTTACCAATTACCTCGCACAGTACTTTCTGGAGATTTGGTTCATTGTTGAATGGCTGCTTCTCAAATTTATAATTATGTGATTTACTCCACTTTGGTTTATTTTCCATTGAGGCCCGATTTTTTGATTTTGATGTAGATGCTCTTCAATGTCTGTTTCCATTTTTTCAGATGTATTTTCAACACCAGCATTGTAAACATATTCAATCTCAAACTGTCCTGGCATTTCATTTGGCAATTTATTTTCATCGTGGAGTATTTGGACATTTTCATCTATGTCTTCACTGCCACTAATTGCATCAACTTTATCGGGTGGAGTAATTATAATGCTTATTTTATCAGCTTTATGGACCCCATCATTATCTTCCTCGTCACTGGTCCATTCATCTATTTCTGCTTGTAATTCAGCTACAGTTAAAAATTTACGTCTTTGCAGCATTTTAAAAAATTAGGAACACTATAATCACTTCTTTTACTTGCTTACTAAATAACTTTCACTTATTATAATAAAGAAATAGAATACATAAACTTTCACAACACTACTATTTCAATGTTTGGTATAATTTCATAAAACAAATTTGGGACTTCCCTGTATTTGATCAAAACAAAAATATGTAGCTTGCAACACCTGTTAGTGAAAAATACGTATTTTGCTTTGGATTTAAAAAGGAGAAGTCCCAAGTTATTTTTAAAATGCGTAAGTAAATACAACACTGTTAATTATTGCCATTTGTTAGGCAGTTACATTTGAAAATAAACATACCTTTTAGAACCCATTAATGCCGAAGTGGGTAGAAAAATACCCAGACCCTGCAGGCTCTGGTGTGGCAGATAAAAAATAATAAAAATTATCATGGCAATATAAATGCCCCAAAAGCTGTCTGTATGAAATTTCATCAAAATCGGACAACGGATTCGGGGGTCAGGCGTTAATGGGTTAAATTTGCCATTATCTACAATCCAGGATATAATAGAGCGGTATTCAAAGGAAAATAGAATTCAAATTAAAGGCAGAACTGCTCCTAACAAAATTTTTTTGCAAGTGATGAACGGTGGATTGTGAGAAAAGTTAAAGAAAATCCAAAATTATAAGCGCAAAAAATAGCAGATGAAGTGGCCACAGAAATCACCATATTTCAAGCAAAGAAACGCTGAAAAAAGCTTTACTCGAAGAGTGGAATAAAATACCAGTAGAAACCACACAAAAACTGGTTACCTCAATGCCAAATAGGCTAAAAGCAGTTTTGGATCAAAAAGGTTACCACACTAAATACTAATTTTTATAAAAAATTCATTAAAAATTAACAATAGTACAATTTTTTTTTTATTTGCAATACCTTGCATCAAATAAGCTGCTTCCTGTGAATTTGATTTTTTGTTTGTTTTTGTCTTTACGTTAATATATAGTATGAAATAAATAAATTTATGATTTTGTTAAAAAACACTTTTTTAAATAACTGAGTTTTAAAATTTTTCAGGAAAGGAAAATAATTTAAGAGTTAGAGGGATTTTAATATTTTGATTTTACTTGCATCAAATAAGCTGACAACCACTGTATGTTCAACCATTTTTTTCTTAAAATGCTTCACTGTAGCATAAAATTTTGTTTGAAACGTTAAAAATTTTGTTGGGTTATTTATATTCACATAAAATATGGTAACTCTTTTTTTACTGGTATTGTTTTTGACATTTACAGCTGATTGCACTTTCACACAACTAAAAAAAAAAACAGACACACAAAGCAACAACAAAAACTACACAAAATCCAACAACAACAGCAACGAAAAGAAAAAACTATTAAAAACTCCACTCACATATACACAGAGAAAAAGAAGAAAAACAGTGATAGATAAATTTATACAACACGACTTCGTCATCAAAATAATAGCGGTACGACGACGTCAGTCAGTTGCAAAGTGGTTGTTTAAGAGAATAAAACGTGAAAAAATAACAAGTGGAGAGTAATAATTTATATCAAATAAAATAATAAAGAAAAAAAAAAGAATAAATTTTAATTGATAAAATTTTGTGTGACGAACAAAATTAAATAAATTATAGAAAAAAAGGAAAAATTGTATGTAAATTTGTTAAAAGAAAAAAAATTGATGACAAAGTGAAAATCTTTATAACAATAACAAATAACACCTAAAATAATAGATAACTGAAAAAAAGTATTCATTCAATGAGACATTTTAGTTTAAAATGTACATGTTTGGAGTTAAATAAAAAGTGAAAAATTTTTAAAGAAAAAAAAAAAGAAAAAAAATTATTAATACATACTTATTTAGTATATGAAAAAGAAACACACATTTCTTACTTTTTCTGCAAAACCTGATTTTTATTTTAAACGGCTAAAGAAAATTTACAAATAAAAAAATCAACTTATTAATTGAAGATCAACGCCAAAAAAAAAAAAAAAAAAAACGAAAGAAAGAAAAACTAAATATGAAAGTAATTGGAAATTGAAAAACGAAAACAGTGGAAAAATTAATACAACAAAACTAAAAAGTGTTTAATTGTTAGAATACTTTTGTTTAATCAAACCAAACTTGCCGCACACCTGTCTATTAAAAAAAAGAAGAAATTTCTCTATTTATGCAATTAAATCAATAAATAAGTTTTGGTATTTCAAATATCTTTTATTTGCACGTCATATTTCTTTTTGTATATGAAACTCTATCATCAGTAGTAGCAGCTTTAGTTGAAGAGGTAAGTTATCGGTTTTTGTATATTTTGTAATCTGGTTATCGTTATTATTATTAATTTTATTGGTTTTCATTTTTGAATGGGATTGCATGTCACTTCATCTTTATTTTTTGTTTGTTTTTTTTATTGATCATCATCCATTCATCCATTTTGTTATTGTTTTCTCTTGCACAATGGGAGTGAAAGGTTAATACATTGTATATAATTTGCACTTTTTTATGAAAACTTGTATTTGCGTACAGTGGAATGAAAGGGTGTATATTGGAATAGTTTTTTTAAGTTATTATATCCACCATCCAAAAAGAGAGAAATTTTGGAACAAATCGAGATTAGCAGAACCATTAAAACTAAAATATGCATTTTTTAATCTTAATAAAGTTTTTTTTGTATTGCCGATCTTTGGGGTTAAACATTTTTTTTCATGTTTTTTATCATTAAAAAGTTATTTGTAAGTGCTTTTACAATATAATTTTGAATGGAAATCTATTAATGAAGATATTCAGTGAAATATATTAAATTTGTTAATTTTTTATATCACTGTAATAACGTGTAAAAGAACTATATAATCAGTATCAAAATTAATTAAAAATCAATATTTCCGGTGATCTTCATTTATTCAAAATATATACAAATTGTTCAAAGGTCGATATAAAATTAAAAAAAAAAAAAAAAAAAAAAAAATTCACCCTACACCCATATAAGAAATTTTTAATTTGGGTGACGAAAAAGAAGATGGTGTGTATAATAAATTCGGCAAAGCCGAATACGACATTCTTACTTGGTACTTCAAAAGCATTCTCCTCTAAATCAAAAAATGTTTAAAAAAGTGGAATTAAATTATTTTATTTGGAAATTTAAAATTTTCCATTCATATTTAAAGTTTTAAATTTTAGTAGAATTCCAGCCAAATACTCAAATCGACTACCCATTTAGAAAACAATTTATCGACACTATTCCTTTTTGCTAGCTATATTTAAACGTACCTAAAATTATGAAAGGGGGTGTCATTTAGAATATACTTGACAGGATGCTACACTGCATTTGTTATAAATGTTCAAATCTAAACTAATTTTTCTTAAAAACTCTCCAATGCATTTCAATACGATCCATTACAGTTGTCTCGTTCATGAAAGAAATGTTTCAATTGAACTATTAATTAAAATGAAATATATGAAATAGTTCACAATCTTTTATATTTATGTTTCACATTTCTTTAATACAGTAGGGCCTCGATTATCCGTGATTCGATTAACCGGCAACGTCGATTATCCGGGAAAGAAAATTTGTAATTGTTTTCTCTTTTCCATCCATTTAGTTTAACTTTTGCATCGATTAACCGTGATTACCTCTATTATCCGGGATTCTAAGCATATTTTTTTTTTTCGATTGCTTTTGAACAATCAAACTCAATGTGAATAAAAAAAAAATGTGAATAAAGTATGTCAAAGCAAGGTAAAATGCAAGTTTTCAAATATTTATTTGAAAAAATTTATTTAAAAAATAATTTTTCATATACATATTTGGCGGATTCACAAAGTGTGGTATCACGTCGTATTGTCATAATGTCATAAAATTTTACAAAGGAAAAGCAATAACAATATTTTTATACATTGAAATATTTTAGGAAATATGACAATACTACATGATAGCACACTTTGTGAATCCCCCAATTATATTTTTTAATCATTTACATTTATTAAATCCTTGAATAATTGAATTATATATCTAAAAAATGTTTAAAAATACTACTCAAATTTTTACTCAATTAAACGGAAAAATTGATTATCAGGAATGCTTCCGGTCCCGACCGTTACGGATAATCGAGATCCTACTGTATTTCATTCATTCCTTCTTGTCATATTATTTTAAAGTGATTTGAATATGTGAATTTATACGGCAAAAATAAATTTTAGATAAATAATACATATACAAACATCTGATAAAATATCAAAAATCAATATTAATAAAAAATATTTTATCATTCAATAGACATTGTTTTACAAAAATAAAATTTGTTTGTGAAAAATCTCGAAAATAACATGTAAAATCCAAAATTCGTTTAGTTGAGGTTGAAAAATCGATTATTACACACAGAAAAAAAAAAATAATTCATTTGATTATGGTTGTAGACAATTTTGCAAATATAATATTATAATTATAATATTATGGTCACTGCCTAATCTTAATATGGTTGCCACAACTATATTATGTTAGCATGGGAGCTTCCAATCAAAACATTTTCTTCTGGGTGTAAAAAATGAAAAAAACTTCGAAACAAAAAGGCCCTTTTAGTTAGATTTTTCCAGGCCACCAATTTATTTTTTTTTTTCGTTATTTGTATATGAAAAAATCTTGTCTGGAATTTTTGGTAAAAAATTAAACCTTAATACATATTTTAACATTGTGCAAAATTTTGAATAAAAAAGATGCCATAAATAATAAAAAACATGCATACATATTTTTTTATTCCGTCTTTAAGCAGACGAAAGTTGTCAAAAAATTAAAACAATAAAATTTAAATATTTTATTTTTGTTATTATTTATGCTAGCTTTTTATTACTTATATTGTACATTTATTTCAACCATTGTGTTTGATAAAATATTTTTTTTATTTATTTTAATCCCACTGTGCAATAATTTTAATGTTATAAATTTTAACTTCTTCTTCCTTCTGTATAAAATTTCTATTATTTGCGTACGTTTTTTGTATATAAAATTTTTATGTTAAACCATTTAATTTCTTTTGTATTTATTTGTACATAAATTTTGCACTAAACTAACTTTATTTTTACATAAGTTTTACTTTTTATTTGGGGGGATTTACACAAACAACTCTACAACAATTATAAAGCTTTGTAAATAAATGCAAAACAAATAAATTTTATTTTTATTCAAATTATTTCAGTGTAATAAATTTCGTAATAACAAGCTGGTCAAAATATACAAAATAAAAACCTAAAAAGGAAAGATGCCTAAAAAATAAGTGTTAAAAAGATTAAATAAATTCATTGGTATATTTTGACATAATAATCAAATACTGTTTATACAAATAAAGACTGAGAGCTAAAAAAAAATTAACCGTAATTCTCCTGAAATTAAATTAAGAATTTATCTCACTAAGGTTGCCAGATAATTTTAATTGTTTTGTTTTTTATATTTCCTCATTAAAAACAAGTGTTTTTTTTATTCATTATTTGTTATACAATCACATGTTTTTTTAAGGGGTTTTCTTTTTCTGTTTTTAGTTTCCGTACTTTTAGGTGTTGGCTAATTTAGTCATTCAAATTTTTACTGTGGTTTTCTTTCATTTTTAACCTTTTCTAGCCTTGACAACAGGGGTTGTTTTTATACTATTTAATACTATTTTCTTTTATCTTTCCTTTTCTCTAAGGGTGTGGAATCGTTAGTATTCGCAAACATTGATTTTTTTTCTTTATTCTATTGTTGTCTGTGCAAAAGCCGGTTTCTATGGGTGAGAGAAAAAGAAAAACACCCTGTTTACGTCATGACTCAACAAATTTTGGTTTAACCTTTATTGGAAAATATTTCGCCTTTTGTAGTGTTCTTTTATATGACATCAGGTTTAAATAAGAATTAAAAGAAACTTTATTTAAAAAACTTACACATTAGTATGTATATTTTTTCTTAAAATATAAAATCGAATAAGAATCTGATGCGTATTATAAAATGTGATTTAAGAAAAATTTATGAAAACAAGTTATTTCTGACCTAGAATGAAAAAAGGGACTTCGAATACCGAAATTAATCCGAACATGAATGAAATCGTTTATATAACATGCTAATTAAGTATCTATTTTTATTTCTATCATAACTTTTCCCTTAAATATCTTAGGAAACATAACTTTTATAAAAATCATTACTTTTCAAATAATTTTTGAGAAATTTTTTTCATTTTCCAGACGTCAAACAAATACAGCTGTGTGCAATATAATATTAGAGCCATATGTAAATTTTTTACATTCAATAAATGAAGACTTTTTTGTAGATTTCCAAAAAATTTTTCTTCTTGGAATTTGTTATATTTTTCCCAAATAAAAAATATGTAAATCTTAAAATTGAACACCTTAATTCAGAAAAAAGTAGATAAAATAAAAAAATACACTACAAATTTGCTGTGTAAAATAATAGTAGGAAAAATACCTGCTCAAATAAAACAACGAGATAAAATTTTTTTTGGCATATTTTGTTTACACACATTAATATTTTGTGGAATAGCTATTAGCAATAGCAACGTCGAGTATCGGATCCACTAATGATCTGGACCTCTCGATAGGAATATTTTTCCAAGCTTACTGCACTGGCGTCCACAATTCCTTTCTTGGTTCCTTTTCAAAAACAGCATCTTTGACACCACCCCAAAGATTTTCAATTGGAATCAGACATGGTGAATGAGCCAAAAACCTTTTATTTCCGGAAAACCACTTTTTTCCAATTTTCCCATTTGAGTGCCATATTCTCTTTTGAATAAGACAACATGACAATTCTTAATATTTCAAAATTCTTTGGGGCACCCGTGTTACCTTTTATCCAAAACGAGGATTTTCTCACCACAGTGCTTGACGGATTTCAGAATAAATTTTTGGTCATATTATTTTTTTTATTATTTTTTATTTGGTCCCTCATATAATCTTGTCCCATGCATACAATTTGTACAAAAAAGAACTACTTTGGACTTATCTGTGCAGAGAATGTTGCGCCATTTCATATGGGGTCAGTCGGAGTGAAGTATTGCGATTGTGCATCTGTAGTTTAGTAATGGGACTTTTCTTGGACATCTTTCTTAGTGATTATGTTTTTGGAGATGTAAAGGAATAGTTGACGCATTAACGTTCAGCTCTAAGTCCTGTTTTACCTTAGAGGACGTCACAAAAAGGTTTGAGTTCGCCATTCGCTTTATACGCGTAGAGTTACTTGGACGATTTTTTTACTTTTTACGTTGATTGATCACTGGTTTCCAAATGAGGGTCCGCGGGAACCTAGGAGTCCGTAGCAACTTTTAAGAGGTCTAAAATAGTGAATAAATTAATTTGCTTTTTTTTTCATCGGAATAAGTGGGGTAATAAGATATCAAAAATCGTGTATACATTGTCTAGTATACGTGTGTGTTTCTCGAGGAATAAAAATCTGACTGAGAAGTTCTATTCTATTATTATACCCACCATCAAAAAGATGGGTATATTGATTTTGTCATTCCGTGTGTAACATGTCGAAGGAATCATTTAAGACCCCATAAATTATATATTTTCTGGGTCCTGGTTCGATTCTAACAAGCCGAATATAACATTCGCGCTTGTTTTTTTTTTTAAGAAAAGTAATGCGGAAAGCCATGTGTGTGGTTAAGACGATTTAAAAGTTGCGATTTCGATGTGTTAAAAAGTCTTTGTACGATCATGACTCATGTCAAATGCAAGAAATGTTTACATAGCAGTTGGAAGTAGATTTAAAAGCTCTTGAATTTATTAAAAATCATCGAATTATTACGGGCGATGAAAAGGGAAACCGAAACTCGGCCAGACGCAAGTTCATTGTCTTTCCAAAGTTTGGAAATTTAAAAACCTTAAAACTAATTTATACATGTTTTGTGATTTTCTGTGCATAAATAGAATTTAGATAGAAAGCAGGCATACGAGTTGGCACTGGATTTAAAATCTCGAAAACTACTTAACTTATAAAACCTAATTGGAAGCACATTGCGAGACAAATTGTGGTGTTAAGGATGGTCGGTAAATATGGAAATAAAATCGCAGTTCCTTTCAAATAATTCTTACGATGTTCTGAGGTTTGAAACACGCCAGACCGGCTGTCAAAGAAACCATTTTAATACAAACCAGAATCCCTCAAATATATTATTTTAGTATTTTCATTCATACCCTCGTACGTAAATCCTTGATATTATTTTTTGATTTTCCCTAAGTTTTATTGTATTCGTTCTCCTTTCTCAATACTTGTATCGCCGAACTTTAAAGCGAACAAGTAAGAATGTTATATTCGGCTTGGCCTAATCTATATACCTACTAAGGATGCCAAACGGGATAGGTTTTTGCAAAACCCGGGATTTGGGATTTTGAAATTTCAAATCCCGAGATCCCAGGATTTTTCGGCATTTTTCAGGATTCGGGCTTTATATTTCATATGAAAACACATTTTAAATATAAGGAAAAAATAAATTTTGTATAAATATTTCAATTAAAGAAATTCATTCGTATTTTTAAATACAAAACATAACATTTTTATCTATGTAATCGATTATTAAAATATTTTTGAAAATTTTTGGTAAATGTTTTAATGTTCTGTCTTGCCTTAAATTTTTTATACCCTACACCACCATAGGTGGGGAGGGTATTATGCTTTTGTGCTGATGTTTGTAACACCCAAAAATATTGGTCTAATTTATACCAATCGGCTTAGAATCACTTTCTGAGTCGATTTAACGATGTCCGTCCGTCCGTCTGACCGTCTGTCCGTCCATGTAAACCTTGTAATCAAACTACAGGTCGCAATTTTGAACCAAAATTAATGAAATTTGGTACACAGGTTTCTTATAGCCTAGGGACGCAGCCTATTGCAATTGGTTATGATCGGTCCATTATTTCACCTAGCCCCCATACAAATGTCCTCCCGGAAAAGGGTTTAACAATCATAAAATTCTTAAATATAGCAATATTTTAATGAAATTCGAGAATTACCCAAAAATGAATAAATTCATATAAATGTTAACATCGAGGTAATATTCTGTATTCGTATGTTTTATTTTACACTTATTATGAGTATCGGTCCACATTTGGCTCCAAATCTAATAAAAGACCCCTCCCCGAATTTTAATGTACACAATGGTGTATGGTATCATATGGTCGGGCTTGACCGACTATATCTTTTTCTCTCGTTTTTTACTTTTAAGGAGAATAAAAAATCAAGCAAGTTTTTGAACTTTAAAAAATAGAAATCGATATGTTTTAATGTTCGCGAAATGCCAAAGAAATTAAAAAAATGTACACATACGATTTTTTGTTTAAGAATTGTTTTCTTCTTAAAAAGGCCCTTGTGTAGAAAGAACGTTTTTTTTTTTTCTCCATGAAAATTACACATATAACTTTTTATAACTTCGGATAATAGAAAACACTTTAGTGGACTTTTCGTCTGTGCACCATTGAAATAGTGTTAGGCGGCTTCAGATTTTATTAATATTAATATTAATGCTATGTAAAATTTATAAAGTTTAAACTTTCATTTTGCACTTGATTGGAAAAAGATTTTTGTTTAAACTTGGTTTGTATCTGTATCATGTCCTAGGGGCCATTAGCAATAAAGTTTTTATTTTATTATTTTTAACCATTAGTCCCAATGTGCATTTCTTGTCGTTATAATTATCTCTTGTTTTCAATGACTCTTGTTTTAATAACTTTAATCAGTTTGATAATACTAATCTCATTTTTTGTATTTAATTTTTTGATTTTGGTTTTTCGAAAGAAAATAATGTAAATAACCCCATTTTTTTTTTTTTTTTTTTTTTTTTTTTTGTAAAATTGTGTATTTCTTATTTTTGTTTATAACTTAAACCATTAAATATGAATAAAATACTCAAGGGCATATGTTTATAATTTCAAATTTAATGTACTTGAAATGCTAGTAAAATAAGCAACAAAATAAAAATTAAAAAGTATATAAATAAAAAAACACATATGTCTGCATAATTTTTCGCTTATAAATAAATTATAAACCGAAAAAAAGTGAAAATTATTAAACCGTAAAGTAATTTTTACTTTCAGTAGAATTAGAAGCTGACTTTAATGTGGTGATTATAACATGAGTAATAATTACATACATACAAATATTAGATAAATATGTAAATTATAAACAAAAAAAAAAAAAAATAATAATAAAAATAAATAAAATTTAAATATTATGAATAAAAATAAAATTAAACAAAATATATAAAGTATGTTTAGTCTATAATATTTTTATGGAATATGAAAAGGAAAAAAAAAATAATAATTTGTAGCTATAATTTAAATGTTAAAAAAAATTTGTTTAAAATTCTAAACTGCCCTATATAATGGGTGTGGTCTTGCTTAAAGGAAGAACTACCAGAGTATTTTAAAAACTTTTATAATAAACAATATTTTTATTATTTTTTTCTTCAATCAATTCAATTTCTTTTGTATTGAAACCACGTGTATTGCTATTAAGGAGTGAGATCAAAAAAAATCACATTTTGCCTCCCAACTTTTTTCGGAATCAATATATAAATTTTGATTTGGATAGATAACTAGATCATCTTTAAAAAATATAACAGTTAATATTTTTAATGATATCAGTTATTATTTTGATTTGTTGTGAGTGAACAAAATGAGTGACAAAAAAGAAATTTATTAGAAATAAAAAAAAATAAAAAAAATCCAAAATGGTCCTACAAAAAATTGTACAAAGAATTAAAAGTCTATTTCCTATGTTGCCAAACAGTATCAGGAGAATTTGACCATTTGAATTTGACCTGGTTTGGCAAGAAAAAAGGTTCACATGATATTGAGAAGACCAAGAAAATTTAAAACATATTGAGAAGAGCTCCAAAGATTTTTTCGATCTCACTCCTTAAACACTAACGTCATCTTTCATAAACGTTATTTTAAAGTTAATTATACTTTTATTGTTATTTCATAACATCAAGAGTTTATAAATACTTACCTACTGTGTTTAAAAAAAATAATATTAAATATTTATTATTCTATTTTTTTTTATTATTAATACATACTATTTTTGTTTGATCAATTATATACAGACATACATAGTAGAAATATTAAAGTACTTTATATGGGTATATATAAGTATTATAGTATATACACACCTGCTCAAAATATTAGTTACACGTTATAAGATGATATTAAATTGACGATCGATAACTTTGGAAAATTCTTCAGAAATACTCCGAGTTTTTTTCTTTTAGTAAATAATTTGATCTGGTAATACCACTGTAACGAAAAATATGGCAAGTGCGCTTGTGCTTGTTTTTGATTTAAATTCCAAAAATTGTTGCTCAAAATAATATATACAGTTAGTTAATTTGTAATATTTTTATATTAAATCGAATTCTATTGTACTTTTTTTATTGTTTTTACGTAATACGATAAAGATAAGAGTGGATCAAAATAAGAGAAAACTGGAAAGACGTTGCTTGAAATGGCGAATAGGGGAAGATATCTACATTTTGTCCAAAAAGCCTTATTTAAAAAACAAACGATATAAACTCGTAGTAGACCTCAAAATATAACCCCTGAAATGAAAAAGAGGATTATTTTTATTGGGAAAAAAGTAATGCTATTTCATTGAAGGCCATTTCAGCTTCAAACTAATGTAGTAGGTCCGCAAGCAGGAAAGAATTACCAGAAAAGTTGCATCAATGCGTATACAAAGATATTGTTAAAAAAACATGTACTTTAGTCCGAATGTGAAAGCGGAAAGCTGAAGAAAGCTAAAGCTAATTTGTTTGGAAATGTCTAAAAAAGTAGTGTCCAACGCCCTAAAGGAAAAAAAAAATTATGTTAAATTCACAAAGATTACTGTTTTATAGGGAGGTTAGAACATGAAGGTTTGTGAATACTTTTAATGTAATTGTGTTGGTACATTTATCGCATACAATGTAAACACAATGAATGCCAATGGGTACAGGGATATATTGGAATTTTTTTTTCCATATGCCATAGAGTGCCATATACTTCGGTCATAAGTGTATGGCCGAAGTATATGGCACTTCTAATGTTAGTTGAGAATGGGTTTTTCCAAAATAAGTCCATAATTTAAACTTAACCAGTTTTTCATTTATGTATTTTTCTTTTAAATTTATCTATTATTATGAGCATCAAAATTATAGTATAATTCAATATTATTTATGACTTGTTTAGCTTTCTTTCCAACCCATACTTTTATACTTCTGTTCATTGCTTTTGAAGCACTTCTCTTAAAACTATGTTTATAAATTTTTTTAATAAAAATTCTGTTATAATAAAAATGCTTTAAAATTTTGTAAAATTTCAATTTTGTTAGAAATTATTACTATTTTTTCCCGCTAAAAATTCATTTTCAATTTTTTGGAAGTAATTACAAGAACTTCCAAAAAAGTTTAAAATAAGTACTTTGTTCCACTTTTGAATTTGTGAAAATTTTTTTTTTTTTTTTTTTTTTTTTTTTTTTTTTGAAGAAATTCATCGTTTTTTGCTGGGTAATTGATTAAAATATGTATGAATTGATTTGTCATATTTAAATGAACGAAAACGTGTTTTTTTTCTTCTTTATATAAAGCGAACTTAGTTAGGTGTATCTATTATTTTGAGCAGGTGTGTATGTATATAATTTGCAGACCCAACATTCTAGAAACACATGATGACAAATACTTGTCTTTTTTTTGTTGGTTAGTTGTAAATTTTTTTTTAAATCGAAATTCGATGGTGCATAATTACTGTTCGTATATGTATGTAGTAACGGGGAAACGGAAGTTGAAAACAAAAACTAAAAAATAACAATAACAACAGTATATATAATATATATTTATGTTAATTTGTTTCGCGTGACAATCTCTCCTTTAGCATATTTTTATAATATTTTTTATTTTTGAACAATATACGAATGTGCTTGTACATATATAAATCACATTAAATATACCGAAAAAAGTGTAAATTTTATAGATTTATTACTTTATAAATATTTATTTTGTTTCTATTATTTAATAAAGAAGGTAAACAAAAAAAAAAAAAAAAAAATATTTTGGAAAATGTGTTGCAGATTTCAATATTCATTCCAATCACCAATAAAAATTTTTGTTTCACTCCATATTTCCAAAGAAATTAAATATGCTTCTTAAAAAATATTATAAGTGTGTAAGAGCTAGAGAAAATTATTATTTTTTTTTTTTTTAGCAAAAAAGGGTACCACTTCATAGCCCATTTTGTACTGCTACTAAAACCCATTTTCAGAAGTTATTTCGATGAAAAAACCTTCCGCGCCGAAAGCAACTTCTAAAACGATTTGATATTTATTTATTATATTATGCTCAGTACCAAATTATTCTTAATTATTTCCTTGCTAACCACAATTCATAATTTTTCAGGTTATGTTTAATTCAAAAGATTTATTACATATTGCAAGTGTTGCTCAAATTACAAATTTTCAGACTGAAAACCCCTTCCGGGCCAAAAATATGACGTTTTAAAAATGAAAAAACTATCCATTTTTCTCCTAAAGTGTACATTAGGATGGTCCAACATTGCACAGTGGGGCAGAATCGAAATTTTTTGGAAATAAATCTGTAACTTCTGATCGGCTGGTTGGATTTGCATTTGGTATAGGCATAGCAGAGGAGTGTACAATGTTAAGTTTGGAAAGTGGACCGTTCAGACCCCTCAGGGGCGGAGCTAAAGGGTACCTCTGACATACAAATTTTTTAATCGCTTGCAAATTTTTGTTTCACGTCCGATTTCAAATATTTTAATACATTATTGTAGGCAATGATAAGACCTACAAAAAATATGCTTGCATGTCCTACTTATCTCTTATGGTTTTTGAGTTATTTGCATTTGAATTTTTAAATACCTAAATTTTGCATGTTCTTGGTCCAGTTTTTTTCATATATATATCCTAGTGTTTTGGACCGATTTCTTTTTTTTTTTTCTTTAGCTTATTAAAGAACAAAATTATCTATTAAATAAAAAAATTTAAGTCGATATCTTTACCAAGTCCAAAAATAAGCGATTTTGAATTTGAAAATTGCAAAAATTACGACTTTTTGTGTTTTTTTGGCCGAAAAAGTATCTACACTCTTTTTTCTCTAAAATAAAATTTTCTTTAACAACATATAATAATTTTATATTTTTCTGAAAGAAGAGAGAAGACTTTGAAATAAAAAGCAAGCTCAATAACTGAAATGGTCAAGGTAAACACCCTCCCGAATTTGACCCATTTTATATGAAAGTTTTGACTTTAGTGTATATTTTCTCAAATCCCAAAGCACGAATCGGCAAACGGAATGCAGTTTAAGAATCTCTAATATGTGGTTAAAAGTTTTCAATCAAAATCTACGGGACATCGGAAAAATGTGGATTTTATAGCCGAAAATGTGAAAAAATTCATTTTTGGAATTTTCGGCGTTTTTTTTTTTTTTTGGGAGTTGTGGAATTCCTTCTACAAAAATCTAATCTTAAAAGTCTTTTTCACTTACTCATTTTATACGCTAAAGTCTACATCCTCCGAAAATTTCGTTAAGATATCTTTAATAACAAAGATTTTATTACAGATAAGATATTTATAGTTTCTCAAAAAAACACTTTTTTACAAAAATATTACTTTAATTGCAAAAATCACAAATCATAATTTTTATTAAAACAGCTATAAGTAAAAGAAAAAATAACAAAAATATGCATAAATAATGCTGTATTCAGATATCTTTACTACAAAACTGCCATCTACTTTAAAAAATCGCAATAAATTTTAAAATTTTGTGTCAATTTGTACAATTTTAAATTTTGTTGCTTATATCTTCTAAAGTACAAATGTTTGTTAGTATCCAAATGTGTTAACAATGTTATAAAATTAGTTTTGTTCTAAATTTAATACTTTAAAAAATAATTCAACATTTAGGATAACCTTCATTTTGTTGCTTATGTTCCGCACAGTATTGTATGTGATTATATTAGTTTCCATGTTTATATTTCTTAAAATAATTTTAATTTTGTAGTAGTGATCACACTACGAATTCTCAGTTTTATTTTACTTTTTACTACAATCCGAAACACTGTGCAAACACAAATTATTATGATGTTGGCAACCCCTTTAAACACATTTATTTATTTTTTTTATTTATGCAATTTGTACTTGGTATCTAAAGTATACTATTGTACTATTTTTAATGTGATACATACTATGAAACCGTCGTAGTTAACTAAGTCTTTAGTATGTACTAACTGCCATAATTTCATGTTACCAATTTACTCTATTATAATGTGGAATGGAATGGAGAAGGAGTTCAGCCAGGTGAAACATTTAAATGTCAATAAAATGTAAATGCCAAAATTGTTATTACTAGGGTTTTTAACATAAACTTTTAACACACACAAACACATATACACTCATGGATAAACATTAAATATTTTGAATACTAAACGAACAGAAACAGCGCGTTAACAACTTTTAGAGAAATAATACTTATGCCATTACACAAACAACAATACATAGTAGCTGCAACAAAAACATAGAAATGAGAGAAATTTGTTAATATTTTTTTTTTATGAAATTCAATATGATCTCCATAACAGTACTTTATAGAGAATTTTAACTTATTGTTTTCGTAAAGTAACAGTATAATGAGTAACACGAGTAATGGCATCTCACACTTAATCTCATTGGCCTACTTTTTGTTCCTTCATCATATATTGAATACATTGTTGTTGTTGGGCTTCTGTTAGGTTCTTTGTTTGGATTGTTGTCTGTGTGTGTATATTATTTAGTTGGCCTTTTTCAGCGTTTTTTTTTTAATTTTTATTCAATTTATTCATTTTTGTTTTTGTATACAGAAAGTTGCAGTTTGCATTTGGTAGGTATATTTATCGATCATTGAACTTTTTGTATTTTTTTATTTTTTTTTTAATAATTGATAAATCATGTTTTGTTTAGCATGTTAAAATAATTTTATGCAAATTTAAAGCGAAGGCAGCACAATTTTTATTAATATTATTATTTTACTGTTGGGGAAAAAGCAAAAGTTTTTGTTTAGATTGATGATTTCGTTTTTTACTAAAAAAAAGGCTGCATTTCGAAAACTGAATTTTTTGTAATAAAGTGGAAGGAAAGATAATTTTCTTATTTTATTTCATTTATATACAATTCAAATTCAAATAGTTTGAAAATTTTCAAGTATATTGTGTAAAAGAACTATTTAAAATCACAGTCTTCGATTCGATAAGAGGCTACACTTCCGTTGGTGGTTGGTTGGTTACGGGCAATCAATTAGATTCGTTAGATTCCGTTTTGATAAGACCATACTACTCGCCAGGTGAAATGAGTTGGATTGAGTGTAATGAGATAGAAGTGTAGACAAGAGAAATGAAAACATAAATTAATTAGATCAAGCCAGTAGCAGGTATTTAATAATGTCACTGAGTCTAGTGTCAGATATCTCACAGAGGTTGTCTTATTAGTACCTTCCCAGAAATTTATGTATGTCTGATTGCATTCAAGGCTGGGCATTCGCATAGAAGATGATGTACTGTCTCCTCCTTCTCGCGATTGCCACAACTACGACAGTATTCATTGTAAGAGAGACCAAGTCTGCTTGCATGTTTTCCGATCGTCCAGTGACCTGTAAACAATGCTATTAGTCACGAGATGTCTTTGCGTTTGTAGCTAATGAGTTGCGTTGAGCCTTTTTCATTGTAGGTAGGCCACGTTTCCTTCGCGACTCTACATTTGTCCAGATTTCGCCATCTTTTTTTCGCCTTTTCGAGATAGTGTTTTTGGATTCTGCTTTTGACTGATGCTAACGGGATTGCGACAGAAACCGATAAGGAGGCATTCAAAGCAGAACCTGTCCGGGCTAATTCGTCTGCCTGTTCATTACCATAGTGATCCCTATGTGCAGGATCCACCACGTATCTATTACTAGTAGCGGTCCACCAAACAAGAGATCCATATACAAGAATGGTATAGCCATTTTGTCAATTTTGGACTCAAACCCCATTTGACACTAAACATCTTTCTACAGGTGTAGTATGCTACCATAACCTTACTAACCCTATGTTGAATGTTTAGCTTCCATGAGAGTTTAAAGTTCAAAAAATGCCCAAATTCTTTGCATTGTCGGACAAGGTAAGTTCACAGTTTTCTAACCGTGGTAGTCTGAAGTTCGGAATCTTGGTCTTTGTGATGAAAAGTACCACCTCTGTCTTGCCCGGATTCACTCCTAGTCCACATTCTTTGGCCCAGTTGCTGAGTGTATTCAGAACAGTTGACATGATATCGCTTTTCACGTTCAGAAACAGCCCTGATACCAGTATCACCATATCGTCCGCATAAGCCACGACTTTCACTTCCTTGTCGTCCAATTCGCACAAGATGGTATTAATGACAATAAGCCACAACAGCGGAGAAATCATATCTCCTTGTGGAGTTCCACGCATAACTTGTTTGGTCTTAACACTGTTGCCTAAATTCTTGTCTCTAACATTGAGACCATCCAGTTGGTGACATAATCCTCAACTCCTAGTTCGTGCAGAGCTTTCTGTATCGCCATAGTCGTGACATTGTTAAAAGCACCTTCTATGTCCAGAAAGGCAGCCACTGTGAATTGTTTAAATTCAATGGATCACTCGATGACCCTTACGACTTCGTGAAGAGCCTTCTCCGTGGAGCGACGTTTATTGAAGGCGTATTGACTTTTTGAGAGGCGAGTTGTACCCTCTAGACGCTGCCTTATATGTAAATCAATGAGTCTCTCCAGGCTTTTCAGCTTTGCATTCTCATGACTTCTTTTTCTGGTTTTTGGAATGAACACTAGCTTCACTCTTCTCCAATTCCGTGGAAAATAGTTGAGGGTTGGGCAGAGTTTAAACATTCTATGTAGCCAGGGTATGATGTATACCTTTGCACTTTGTAGCATCCGTTGTATAATGCCATCAGGCCCTGCAGATTTGTACGGAGAGAGCTATCCATTGCCCATGGAATTTTCTCTACGGATATCATGTCATCCTCGATTTCTTGCGAGGAGTTAATATTCCCCATCTCCAGGTCGGTAACATCTGTACAGCCAGGAAAATGAGTATTGAGTAAAATGTCCAAAGATTCCGCAGATGATTCTGACCATGAGCCATGCATCCTTTTAATATAGGAGGGATTATTATGACCATTTGCCAAAACCTTACTTGCAGATTCCTTGGTATTGTTGATAGATTCACAGTAACCTTTCTATGAATCTCTTTTTGCGATCTTTATTGCTTTCTTATATTCTCTGCGCTTATCGTGATAAAACTGCCACGATTTACTCCTGTAGCTAATACAGTTCCGTAATAAAAATAAGTGTAACCTTTTATGGTTGAAAATGTGGTCACTATAAGCGTAACAGGCGACAAAACTTTTGTTTCTAAAAAAAATTTTTATTTTAATTTATATCACTAGATTCTAAAATTTTCGAAATAGGGATTGATGCTTATTGTAATTAATTATGCGTATTTTGCACTACATTTCGTTGATGTGCTCTAAATAGTCAACGTAGTAGATAGTCTCAAAGTTTGGAAAACAAGAGCGAACATTAAAAAAATCGTATAGGTAGCACGAATTAAAATATATTTGGTATAATTAGTAACTATTTATACTGCTTAACGGAAATATGGAGGCGTATTAACAAGTTTAGTAAGATAAACATTTTATGGACCAAATATATATATATATATATATATTTTAATTATGGCCCATAGGTGTAAACATTTATCCAACTCTTTTATTAAAGTTTAACTTTTTTAGAAGATTTAAGGATATTCTTACATCTGGAAGGCTGGCTGACTGTTTAAAGGCTATTTAGACAAAATAAAAGGTCATGGAGGAATGAGGGTTTAATGCAAGCATTTTGGCAGGACTCTAACCTTGTTCCTCGCTCTCTTAATTTTTAAAGAAAACTTTTAGGAGAAAGACAAACTCACATTGAAAATTCTCTTAAAATTAAATATGTATGAACTTTGAATGCAAACTAATATTATCTCGCAAGTTATCATCTCATAGTTATTTTTCGCTATTTTCTGTATTCTTTTCGCTATTTTCAAACTATTATAAAAACAGGGGGTAAATTAAAAATTAATTCATTTAAAATAAACTGCTAAGCAATTGATTTTAAAATTTTAATATTATTTTTTTTTAATTTACATTAACTATTTTTCTTTCAGTGTAGCCAACCTCATTTGCATTAATATTATATTGTTGTAAACAAATTAATTTAACATAAAAAAAATCATTCCACTACGTGTATGTTTAGTCAATTGAAAATTCTTTTGTATTAACTTAGCACGTCACTAAAAACACATCGACAATAGAAACAGCTGGTGTAATTTATTTAGCTTTAGTCACTTGTGATCATCGACATTCATTTGTAATTCTTAATTCTATACCGTTGACCCAGTCAAAATAATTTACACTTTATTATTACAAAGCTGTCAAACCAAAGGCACGAAACAGGTTTAAAAATATATACATAAGACTTATAAATCTTACTCATTTAACGATTTTTCGATTATAGTATTGCCCATTGGTTTAAAAATGGTAATTAAGGTATTTACTTTGAAACCTGATCCCATCGGATTTTTAAATTGCTACGGTTCAGTAAATAGTAGTTGCAATAAATTATGTTCTTCACTTTTTTCTAAAAAAAAGTCTAAGAGTTTAAGTTTAAACTTTTTACAAAGCCCCCCACCAGTGTTGCCAGGACTTGAGAAAAAAAGAGGCTAAATGCATAGAGTAACACATAGAGACGAAATTTTCGATTGACAATTAAACAAAATTGTTGTTTTGTAAACAAAAATGTGTTTTTATATCTTTTGACAACAACAAAATGTATTTGATTACATGTATTTTGTTGTTGCATGAGTTAGGTTTTTGACAACCGACTTAGGTTTTTGAGAATTAGTTTCGCCTCAATGTGTTACTCTATGGCTAAATGTCCCAAAAAATAAAGCCAGAAAAAGCTAATACATTGTTTTATTTAAAAACGCATTTATTTTTTTGTTCCCATTAAATTTTTGTATTTCTTAAAGATATTTTAGTGAATTTGTAAATAAAACATAAATAGTTTCTATTTCTATGAGTAATAAAATTTTTTAAGAAATACTTATAATATTTTTGTAGAATGAAGCGCCGCTGGCGAAAATTCTCGTTAAATTTAAATAATTTAAATTTTTTGTGGGAATTATTACTCAAAAATGCTTAAATTGATGATTTTGTAAAAATAAAATTGGTAAATTTTTAGCCTTTTTAAGGCTATGTTAAAAATAAAAAAGGCTAGACTTAACCTTAAAAAGGCTAAACTGGCAACACTGCCCCCCACTCATAATAAACAAGTACAGTACGGTAATTATGCAAAAGCTTTGTTCATTAAAATAAGCTTTCGTTCATTAAAGATAAAAAAGCTTTCGTGCTCTTAATAAATTAAATAATTTAAGAGATTGTTTTGTTTTTTTATTTTAATTTTTGTTAAGAGTTTACAAATTTGTAACGTTTTTATTTCTATGTTTTCTCTTTCAACAAATTATTTAAGAACTTATGAATGTATACAATAAATGCAAATACATATTTTATTTTTTTATATGAATATTTTGTAAATTGTTGTTATTCATTCAAATGACGATAACAACAAGCGTATTGTGTAATCTGTATTTGTTTAATGCATTTCATAGAAAATCTCCCTCTCCTCCTCTACCATTATTCTTTTGTTATTATTTGTTTTCTACTCGGTGTCACTTATTCTAGATAAACAATTATTGTTGTTATTACAAAAATTATTGTTTATGCAATTTTTTATTATTAACATGTTTTTGTTTTGATTCTTATTTATAAGTTGTTATTGTTTTTTTTTATCTTACATTAAATTTTTTCTTCCAATAATAATGAATAAAAAACAGTTGAATATGCTAAATGAATGATAATTTAATACAGAATTATAAGAATTTAAATAAATTGTTTGTTAATAATCGATTGTAAAGTTTATTAAAAATAGAGGGGCTCGACAGACATTGTTTTGACCGATCGGAGGTATGTTGTAATATATACATACTTACTACTACTATATGTATGTATGTGTGACTGTTTATGTATATTACATGACATTTACTTGGCTGGTGTAAACAACATATTATTGTTTTGTTTTGATATTCTTCAAGGTGAAATTCTAAAACGCGTGAATTATACTTATAGCAGATAATGAAATTGTTATAAATTTTCGTAGAATTTTTCTTTTATAGACAATTTTTGTTGAATTTTCTTTTTATAGAATTTTGTCATTGGGGTCATTTAAGACTCCATAAAGTATATATTGCTGGGTCCTGGGTAAATTCTGAGTCGATCTAGCTATGTATGTCCGTCTGACCGTCTGTCTTTCTGTTGGAAGTAGGATAGGGCTCGTACGAAATTTGGCTTAAATATTTATTTTATATAAGATTTGTTTGGTATTGAAGATTTTTAATAAGTTAATAAACAAAAAAGTTATGTGCTAAATATTGGAAACACAGGTTGTTCTTGGAACTTCATTTCATACTTTTCTGCTGATATCTCTTAAACAAAAGCATGTACGACAACGGAATTTTGTATAGATAGTCCGAGGCTCGATATAAACTCGGAAACAAAAAATAGGCGTGGTCCGCCCACTTTTTCGCCCACCTCCCATGTAACGTAAATTTTGGAAAAGTTGATGGTGGGTATATAGATTCGGCAAAACCGTTCTCGCTTGTTTTTTATAAAAAAATTTTTTTTTCGTTGAATTTTCTTTTTATAAAAAAATTACGTTAAATTTTCTTTGTACTTTGTTCTTTGTGATCGCAATAATGGCAGGGTTTTTGTGTCCCCTGGACACCCAACATATTGGCCGGGTGATCTTAGAAAAATTTCTGATCTCATAGATGGAAGGACTAACATACCAAAATTTCCTACGAATACTTTCTTTAGGACAAATTGTTTAAAATATAGACACATCCACGCAAATCCATATTTTCAGTGTGTTAATTAATTTAGCTATGGACCTTTCAAAAAGTCAAACTTTAAAGAAAAATAATAAGCATGTTTCCAATTATGAAATTGAAAAACTTTTTCCTAAAAAAAGAAAATTGAGAAAAGAATGGCAACAAACCAGATCACCAGCTGCAAAGCTGAAACTGCCCACAGCAATTAAAAAACTAAGAAAAGCCTTTTAATTAGAAGAGGATCGCCAGAGTAAAAATTACATTGAAAGTTTAACAAATAATAAATATACCAACTTTTCTCTATGGAAGGCAACGAAATATATTAAGCCACCGGTTGTAAATCCTTTAAGGAAAGCTAACGGAACCTGTGCCCGTAGTTCAGAAGATAAGGCCAATTTATTTGCATGCTATTTAAGCTCAATCTTTGAACCAAATCTCCAAACAAATAATTTTGTATTGGGAAAGACACCTGACATTACACTAAATAATG
Source organism: Protophormia terraenovae (assembly GCA_951394005.1). Taxonomy (NCBI): domain Eukaryota; kingdom Metazoa; phylum Arthropoda; class Insecta; order Diptera; family Calliphoridae; genus Protophormia; species Protophormia terraenovae. The sequence continues at coordinate 38,591,947 of OX596077.1, read as the reverse complement.
ATGATATAATTGTTGTTAGGCCAGAGGATATTGAAACAATTATCAAGGAAAATATAAATGTTAGAAAATCACTTGGATATGATTCAATAACACCATCCATGATTAAAAATCTACCGAATGTGAACGATAGAAATATCGTCCCAGTTCACCCAGTTTGGTTTTCGTGAAAAACGTGGAACTATAGAACAAGTGAATCGTCTAACTGGAGAAATAAGAAAATGTTTTGAATTAAAGAAGTATTGTTCAGCAATCTTTTTGGATATCTCGAAAGCTTTCGACAAAGTTTGGCACAAGGGCCTAACATATAAAATTAAATTTTTACTACCACCATGTACCCACAAATTGTTAAAGTCCTATTTATCGTTTATTTAGAGTAAAGTATAACGAATTTACATTTAGATAGCCGACTAACTTGGCGTCGATATATAGAAACCAAGAGACTTCATATGAAGTTAAAAGCTTCTAGCTTTCACTGGTTAATAAACAATCTATCAAAAGACATATGGCATCCAATTGTGGGATACAGCCAGTAAAACAAGTATCGATATTATAAAGAGGCCCAAGCAAAAATTCTTAGAACCATGACGGGTGCACCATGGTATATAAGAAATGAGAATATCCATAGAGAATTAGAGGTTCCATTGGTAAAAGACGAGTTTAAAAAGCGCAGTGAAAAATACATTCTAAAACTGCAGACTCACCCCAACCCGCTCGCAAGACTTCTTACTGAAATTCGATCGGATTCAAGGATTCGTAGAGCATATTTTCCACCCCTTATTAAGAGGACAAATTATTTACTTGCCCAAGCTTCAGTAGTAGTCTTCAGTTTTTAGCTTTAAGATTTTAATACATATTGTGAGGCCTTAAAAAAGGCATATTAACCCAATAAAAAAAGAACTGAAAAAGTCATGATTTTAACATTGTGCTGTCATTGGAAGAAAGTACTTAGTGGTGAAAAAGTACTGCAGAAGTTCTTTTTTTAACCCATAGTTGTCATTGGTAGGATGTTATTTTTTTATACTTCTTGTTCATTACTTTTGAAGCACTTCTCTTAAAACTAGTTTTTACAATTTTTTAATAAAACACTATTAAATAATAATAAAAATGCTTTAAAATTTGTAAAATTTAAATTTTGTTAGAAATTATTACCATTTTTTCCCGCTAAAAATTCATTTATTTTCACTTTTTTCGAAGTAATTATTAAGAACTTCCAAAAAAGTTTAAAATATGCACTTTGTTCCACTTTTGAAGTTGTGAAAATGTTAGTTTTTTGGAAGAACTTCATCGTTTTTTGCTGGGAATATATAAATAAAAAAAACTATAAAAAAATTTTCTCTGTTAGAACATTTTTGTTGAATTTTCTTTCTATAAATTAAATTTTACATAGAAAATATTCAACAAATTGAAGGTTTGTTTGTATTTTTCTATTAATTTCATATATTTTTGTACATTCAATGAAACCATTCAAAAAACAAGCCCCTTTTTGGATTTTGGGGGTCAATCTTCTCCAAATATATTAATAAAAACATAACTCTTTTTGATTTAACCTTCACAAAAATTGCCCATTTATAAGTATTTTATTTTGTTTATATTTTATATTGTAATATTTACAGTATTTTTTGTAAATTTTATTTTGTTTTTATGTGGTTCTACAACATTGATAAACAAGTTTTTACTAATACCATTAAATAACAAAAAAAAAAAAAAAAAACAAGAGAGAATGTTATATTCGGCCTGGCCGAATATATATACCCACCATCAACTTTTTATACCCACCATCAAGAAGATGGGGGGTATATTGATTTTGTAATTCCGTGTGTAACATGTCGAATGAATCATCTAAGACCCCACAAAGTATATATTTTCTGGGTCCTGGTTAGATTTATCTTATATAAGGTTTGTTTGGTATTGAAAATGGGCAAAATCGGTTAATAAACAAAAAAGTTATATGCTGAAAACTAGAAACACAGGGTGTCCGTTTCATACTTTTCTGCTGATATTTCTTCAATAAAAGCATGTACGACAACGAAGTTTTGTACGTATAGTTCCGGGGTCTATATAAACTTGGAAACCAAAAATGGGCGTGGTCCGCCCACTTTACCGCCCACCTCCCATATAAGGTGAAATTGTGTTAAAATTAGGGATGCCAATCCCGAAATCCCGATCCCGAAAATCCCGGGATTTTTCGGGATTTCAAAATCCCGAATCCCGGGATTGGACGAAAAAAATCCCGGGATTTCATTTTCGAGATTTAGTGTCATAAATACAATCCAAAAAATTAACTCTAAGCAATACAAAACATCAAAATATTAACAGAAAATTTTCAAAAATATTTTAAAAATCGATTACGAAGATTAGAACATTATAGGTCTGTTCGTTTGTATGCTATTCTTACTAGTATTTCTATTATTGTAAGTATTTTACTCGAAAAGCATTTCTGTGCACATAAAACTAGTAAAAGTTATAAACATTTCAAGAGAAAATAATTTTCTATTTTGCTATACATATTTTACTTGAATATTTTGTACGAGCAAGACTAGTAAAATATTTTATTTTCATTTTCCTATTGAATTTTAATTTGAAACGTCATTTTAATTATTAATACATATTGATTTGTATTAAATAATATGTATTAATTTGTATGGAAGACGAAATAATGAACAAATGTTGAATTATACAAGTTCTAGGACCAAATTGCGTTAAATCATCTTCCAAAATGGATGGACATTAACTACTGATGATATTCAACAAAGCTAAAAATCATACTTATCATTAGCTAATGAAATTTTATAAGAAAAAATATCTGCAAAAGAACATATGCCCGTATTTTTGAGATATTTCCAAATTTCCGTTTAATACAAGTTAGAAAAAAAAAAAATTTAACTTTTTATTTACCCTAAAATTTATTTTATTATTTTCGGTTTTCTAACTTTTTCAAGTAAAAGCTTGGTTTTTAGATTTATTTTTTAAATATCTCTTTTATTTAACTAGTTTTACTAAAATTTCAAACGAACAAACCTTATGATTTATTTTTACAAATACGAATAAATTTCTTTAATTAAAATATGTATAAAAAATTGATTTTTTTCCATATATTTAAAATGTGTTTTTATATGAAATATAAATCCCGATCCCGAAAAATCCCGAAATCCCGAAAAATCCCGGGATCCCGAAAAATCCCGGGGTCCCGAAAAATCCCGGGATCCCGGGATTTGAAATTATAAAATCCCGAATCCCGGGATTTGCAAAATCCAGTCCCGTTTGACATCCCTAGTTAAAATAGTTCAAAGACCACTGTAAACTCGGAAACAAAAAATGGGCGTGGTCCGCCCACTTTATCGCCCCCTCCCATAAAACGTCAAATTTGAAAAAGTTGATGGTGGGTATACAGATTCGGCAGGGCCGAATATAACATTAGCGCTTGTTCAAATTTTAGATTATATGGAAGGTGGGCGGTAAAGTGGGTGGACCACGCCCATTTTTGGTTTCCAAGTTTATATCGACGATCGAACTATATGTACAAATTTCGTTGTCGTACATGCTTTTGTTAAAGAAATATCAGCAGAAAAGTATGAAACGGACACCCTGTGTTTCTAGTTTTCAGCATATAACTTTTTTGTTTATTAACCGATTTTGCCCATATCAGCAGATGAAGCTACAACTGTGTTTCTAGTATTTAGCCCATAACCCATAACATTTGTTTATTAACCGATTTTGCCAATTTTCAATCCCAAACAAACCTTATATATTATAAATATTTGAGCCAAATTTCGTCCCCCTAGGTCGCCCCGTTCGAGCCCTATCCTGCTTTCAACAGACGGACCGTCGGACAGACGGACGGACATAGCTAGATCGACTCAGAATATAATCAGGAAACCCAGAAAATATATACTTTATGGGGTCTTTTCGACATGTTACACACGGAATGAAAAAATCAATATATTCCCTATCTTTTTGATGGTGGGTATAAAAAAAACCGCACACTCACTAAAATGTTAAGACAAATTTAGTTTTTGAAAGAAATACTTGATTTTAATTTAATTATATGCAGGCATACATTAGTTTTTGTTTTGCAAGCGTTTAATTAACCGCTTCAGGGGTTTAAAGTTAATATAAGTTTTAGGAGGAGTAAAAAGAAACTTTTTTCAGTGTCTAAACCTATTAAATATATGTCCTAATTTATAATAAAATATAAGCAGTATTACATACTATTTTTTAAATAAATTCAACTAATTTAATTCCATATTTACCTCAACTTATTGCAGCAAATTTATTCTATACGTGATAATTTTTTTTTTTTTATTTTAATAAGGATTTGTCATGTGTCTTGTTATGAAAAATATAAAAATTGTTTAAATGAATCCAATAAGCCAACAAAGGCTTAATTCTAATACATATGTTATTTTTTATTACATATTTACAATTTCATTATAAGCTATATACATATAAATTCACGCGTTTTAGAATTTCACCTTGAAGAAATATCAAAACAAAACAATAATAATATGTTGTTTACACCAGCTACAGTAAATGTCATGTAATATGCATAAGCACACACACATATATACATACATAAGTACTTATTACAACATACCTTCGATCGGTCAAAACAATGTCTGTCCGCCAGTCTCTCTTTCTGCGGTGGGGGTAAATGGTGGAGGTGTAATAAAATAACAATAACAACAGCATAAATAACAACGACGCCAAAAGCTTAACAAAATCCCGACGAGCCCTCGATTTTCAACCAATCACAATTAAATATAGCAAATACGGAAATATTTTAGCATTTAATAAATGCAAATTTAAAATAATAACAATAATAAATAATAATAATAATATTGTTAATACATATTGAAGAAAAAAAATGTAATGTGTAGATTAAATTTTCCCATATTTATCTTAAAGATTATTTATTTTGTTTTTATTTTTTCCACATACATACATATATCTTTAAATATACAGTTGTATAAATAAGTATGTACGTACCACTAGTGTATTGTGGACCATTTGTAGTAGCTATTAATGATTTCGTCACAAAACTTGTATTTATTTCTCATGAATACACGTTTGTTTTAATTTATTAAAGTTGTTTTTACTTTTTTGTTATTAAAAGCTGTTCAAATTTAATTAATATACTCAATGTGTTTATGTATTACTGAAAAAATAAAAACGACATCATTTTAAAGGTGATTATGTTCAACATTATTTTAGTTTAACAAAAACTCTGGGGAAGTCTAAAATTTACAGCATTGTGTTGAAACTAGGATAATAAAGAGGTTATGAGAAAGGAAAGAGGCAATTTACATTTTGTTCTCGTTTTATATTCTCCTTTAACATCTTTTTTATTAATGTGATAAACAATTGTAAGAAATTCTCAATTAATGTAAAGATTTTACAATTTCAAAAAGTAACAAAAATTGCTAAATTGTTTAAATTTATTTTTTAATAAAAAATAAGATTTTGATAAATTTTAGATTTTCGGTGAAAATTATTATGATTTGTTTACATTACTTTGAAAATTTTATATAGAAATTAAGTTTTTCATTAAAATGCATGAAAATTTACTATAAAAACCAAATATTAAGAGAAAATGTTATATAAAAAGAAAATTTATCGAAAATATTCTACTAAAAGAAAATTTATCGAAATTATTCTATAAAAGGAAAATTTATTGTAAATTTTCTATAAAAAGAATAAATTTAACGAAAATTTTCTAAAAAAAGAAAAAATTTATCGAAAATTTTATATAAAAAGAAAAAAATGTATCGAAAATTTTCTACTAAAAGAAAATTTATCGAAAATTTTCTATAAAAAGAAAAAATTTATCGAAAATTTTCTACTAAAAAAAATTTATCGAAAATTTTCTATAAAAAGAATTTATCGAAAATTTTCTATAAAAAGAATTTATCGAATATTTTTGATAAAAAGAAAAAATGATAAAAAATTGTCTATAAAAGAGAAATTTATCGAAAATTGTCTATAAAAAGAAAATTTATTGAAAATTTTCTATAAAAAGAATAAATTTAACGAAAATTTTCTACTAAAAGAAAATATATCGAAAATCTTCTATAAAAAAATTTATCGAAAATATTCTACTAAAAAAAAAATTATCGAAATTATTCTATAAAAAGAAAATTTATTGAAAATTTTCTATAAAAAGAACAAATTTAACAAAAATTTTCTAATAAAAGAAAATTTGTCGAAAATTTTCAATAAAAAAATTTATCGAAAATATTCTACTAAATGACAATTTATTGAAAATATTCTAATAAAAGAAAATTTATCGAAATTATTCTATAAAAAGAAAATTTATTGAAGATTTTCTATAAAAAGAAAAAATTTATAGAAAATTTTCTATAAAAAAAAAAAATTATCGAAAACATTCCACTAAAAGAAAATTTATCGAAATTATTCTATAAAATTAAAATTTAGAAAATTTTCTATAAAAAGAAAAAATTTATCGAAAAAAAAGAAGAAATTTATCGAATATTTTCTATAAAAAGAAAAAATTATCAAACATTTTCTATAAAAGAGAAATTTATCGAAAATTTTATATAAAAAGAAAATTTATTGAAAATATTCTATTAAAAAAAAAAAATTTAACGAAAATTTTCTACTAAAAGAAAATTCATCGAAAATATTCTACTAAAAGAAAATTTATCGAAAATATTCTATAAAAAGAAAGGAAAATTTATCGAAAATTTTATATAAAAAGAAATTTATCGAATATTTTTTATAAAAAGAAAAAATTATCAAAAATTTTCCATATAAAAAGAAAATGTATTGAAAATTTTCTATAAAAAGAATAAATTTAACGAAAATTGTCTAAAAAAAAAAATTATCGAAAATATTCTACTAAATGAAAATTTATCGAAAATATTCTACTAAAAGAAAATTTATCGAAATTATTCTATAAAAAGAAAATTTATTGAAAATTTTCTATAAAAAGAAAAAATTTATGGAAAATTTTCTATAAAAAAATTTATTGAAAATATTCTACTAAAAGAAAATTTTTCGAAATTATTCTATAAAACGAAAATTTAGAAAATTTTCTATAAAAAAAAAAAAAAATTATCGAAAATTTTCTATAAAAAAAAATAAAAAATTATCGAAAGTATTCTACTAAAAGAAAATTTATCGAAATTATTCAACTAAAAGAAAATTTATTGAAAATATTCTACTAAAAGGAAATTTATCGAAAATATTCTTAAAAAGAAAGGAAAATTTATCGAAAATTTTCTATAAAAAGAAAAAAATTATCAAAAATTTTCTATAAGAAGAATAAATTTAACGAAAATTTTCTATAAAAAAATTTATCGAAAATATTCTACTAAAAGAAAATTTATCAAAATTATTTTATAAAAAAAAAAAAATTGTCTATAAAAAGAAAAAATTTATCGAAAATTTTCTATAACAAAAAAAATTATTAAAATATTCTCAATTTTTTTTTTTATACAAAATTTTCGCTAAATTGTTTGTTATAGAAAATTTTTTTTTTATATAAAGTTTTCGATGAATTTTGTATCGAGAAATCTCTTATTGTCACTTAAATTATGACTCCAGAAGAGATATAAACAAAAAAAATCAAATATGACACTCTTTTATATAATACTTTGCCAATACATAAACCCACTTGAATATGTCAATCAATATAAACAACTACATAAACAAATGTACCGCCAAAGATTCCACTTGTCGAATGATCTCTACGTCAGAATTCCAACGTAAAAAAACAAGCCCCCTATATTTTTCATAAATATTTAAAATATATGTACAAACACTAAATAATACATATACAAAATAATCATAATAAAAAAAATATAATCACAACAAAAACACGTGGTTTCACAAAACAACAAATTCAAATACTTATGAGTGATTGACTTAAGTATTTACTGGTACGAGTGTGTGTTCACATGTTGACTACGTAAATATTTATGATCAATGGATGAATTTTTGAAGATTATACTAACGAAATAGTGCGAAAATATTCTACAAGGTCATATAAATTAAAAACAAACAAAAAAAATAAATAAATAAAAATAAAAAATATCTAAGAAATAGTTATAAACTATAAGAAATGATAGAAGAAAAAAACGCGCGAGGTCTAAAGAACGCAAAAATACTAAATGCAAAATTATGTGAATTTAAAGTTTTTAATTTTAATGATATGCTGCTATAGTTTTATTATTTGATAAGATTCGACGCAAATTTATATAAAAAATGAATGTTAATTGGTAGGAAATAGATACGAGAGAGAAAGACATTTTTATTTAAAAAAGTAAAACGCCATTAATTTAGGCTGATATTTTGTTTTATGCATAAGGTGAGCGGCAAAGCTATAAGGTCACTTTTCATTGCAACGTGTATTAAAAAGTATAAGGGGTATTTAATGGTACTGCTAGGTATAATAATTATTACTAAAAGGTGTTCTTATATACACCGTTTGGAATCATTTATTTGACATTTGATTTTTTTAGAGACAAAAATGTCTCCAATGCGTCAAAATTATAAAGTCAATTCATTTCTTTTCCGCTAAAATCATATTTTTGTCAAATTTTTCCTTGACTATCTTTATTTATTGATTTATAGAAGTGATTAGGAAATTAATTATTTTAATTCCAGAAGTGTTCCTAGGAATTCATCCCGCCCAGCTTTTCCACTTTTACATATCCCTCTGGATTTTACGATAATTTTGCAAGATAAAAGTGCACAACTAATCCTAAAATGATATAAATGAAATTGAATTTACATTAAAAATGGGAAAATGTTTAGATTACTGCATAACAGATAAGAATACCTTTTATTAATAAGTATTTTACCTAGCAGTACCATCAAATACCCCTTGTTCTTTTTAATACTCGGTGCAATGAAAAGTGACCTTATAGCTTTGCCGCGCACCTTATAAGTTTATAAATATATTTTTATAGAGTATTTGACAAAAGGGTTTATTTAGATACAAATGTAAAAGTATTTATTCGATTCTTTCACAAATTAAAAGAAACTTTTGAGGCCTTTTTTTTAAAAAAAAAAGCTTAAACAAAAATTTGAATAGCTATATAATTGTTGTAGAGGATCAAACCATTATGTCTTAAGTTTCCTCTATCCATGTTCCTAGTTGCAAACATTTCGAATTATTGCACAGTGGGACAGAATTGAAAATTTAATTTTTTTTTTTTTTTTGGGATTTTCGCTTTTTTTTTTTTTTTTTTTTTTGAGAATTGTGGGATTCTTCTAGAAAAACTGTGAACTTAATTATTTTCAAATTAACTCTGTTGTCTAGCTGACATAATTCTTAATTATATACAAAAACAATGGAGTCAAAAATTTTAAAATAAATAAGAAGTGAGATCGAAAAAATCTTAACATATATAAAATTCAATAATTTGGAAACGGTTGATCTTAGAGTTTCGATTTTTTTCTTATTTAATTGATATTATATTACAGATCACAGAAAAATATAACTTTTATAATTTTAACCACTACTTACGAACTCTTGGACCTTTTTTTTGGTAACCCTAGTTAGAGCTCTAAACTAACCGAGTTGCTTTTCTACCAGATGTTTACTTTAAATTTTCTTGGCCTTCCCAATATCATGTGGACCTTTTTTTCTTTCCCGAACCAGGTTTCCTATCAATGGTCAAATTCTGCTGATACTGTTTAATAACATTGGAAACAGTTTGACGGCCGACCTTTAATTCTTTGGCCAATTTTTTGTAGGAACAATTTGGATTTTTTTTTTTTTTTTAATTTTCAAACTCACAACAGATCAACATAGTTGACATTCAAATAATAACTGACATATAACTTATAATTAAAAAAAATTTTTAAAAAGTAAACTATTACCGAACTAGTATGAAATTTAATCGACACTGAACATGTCCTCTTGGACCAGTCCCAAGGTGCTAATAATCTACCTCAATTGACAATCCCATGTAAAAGTGACAGATTCCTCCCATATAAAGTTTCTGTTAATAATTAGAATAAATTTATTATCTTAAGAATTAATTCTCTTAAAGTGCTTCACACAATACCGGCTTATTTTGTTAATTTTCATGAAAAACAATAAATTCTATGTTGTTTATGACATTAAAAAATACAATGTGTCAAAAACAAAATTGTTCATATATAAAAACACACATACATACTCGTATTTGGGGACTCTTATAACCCAGAATAATACATATGTATGTATCAACGAAAAGAGAATACAAAAACTCATACCATATTATTTTTGTATCACTTAATTAAGCTGTATTAATTCTATTAATTATATTCAATATTTTCAAATATTTTATTCTAAACATTATATTCTATTATTGTTCTTTTGTTGATACATATCTTTTGTATTCTTCATTGAATTTTCTAATGCTCTAAAGATCAATAAACTGTTAAAAGTCTCGTTTTTTGTTAGATGATCGAGGGTCACATGTTTATTTATTATTTACTTATGTAGATTGTTTTTTTTTTTTTTTTTGTATATATGTATTTGTATATTTTTTTTTTTTATATATTTTTTGTTTATTTTTTTTTATTTTTGCATTATTTTACATACATTTTATTTGTATTGTTCTATGAGATTTTTTGTTTTTTATTTATTTATTTATTCATTGTCACAAAATAGTTTGAATTTGTTTTAAATTAGTAAATTGAGGTATAACACAAACTAACATACAAGTATGTACTTAGTACTTACTTGATTTTAGTTTAAATTTTGGAATTTGTTTTATTATAATGATATTGTATTTGAAGCTGTAATAAAAAGCTTTTTATTTATTTTTTTTTTTTATTTTGTCAAAGAAATTTTATACATATTTATTAGAATATTTTATGTTTGTTTTGGATATCTGCCAGTTAAGAAATCAATACATTTTAAACTGCAATGGTTCTGCAATACTACAAGGATTTTTGAAATTGTTAAGGAAAGTAAAAACGTGTCCTAAATTTGTTGTTACCTTCGGTTAGTGAAATATGATTTCTTTAACCATATTCAAATGTCTTTCCCACATTAGGAACTGAAAAATGTAACTGTTATTTTTTGAAATTAAACGAGAGAAAAAGATATAGTCGGTCAAGCCCGACCATATGATACTCTACACCATTATATGTGTGAATCAAAACTCGGGGAGGGGATTTATATTACACCTGTGGCCAATTGTGAACCGATACTTTTACTAAATAAAATATAAGAAAACATAATATTACGTTGATGCTAACATTTACATGATTTTATGCACTTTTGGGCGATTTCCGAAGTAGGCATTATATGGGAGCTATGGTAAATTATGGACCGATCTTTATAAAATTCGGTACAATGATTTATACATATATATAACTTATTTATGTCGATTATTAACTTTATACTAGTATTTTTATGGGATTTATGCATGTTAAAGTGATTATCGGAAGAGGGGTTTATATGGGAGCTATAGTCAATTGTGGACCATAAAATTTGGTACAAAGATTAACACTTACAGTGGTTGTCAGCTTATTTGATACAAGCAATTCTGAAAAAGTAAAATCCCTAAAACTCATAAAGTAATTATAATATTAAAGAGAAACAAAAAACTCTTTAATGGGCAACATAGGCTCTTAAAAAAAAATTACTCTTTTATAATATTATCTATCGCACTATTAAAAAAAATGGCAAGAACAAAAAGTACTCTGTTTTTTAATTACTCAGCTTATTTGATGCAAGAAATCTTTCCTTGGAATAATACCGTTATTTCCAAAAATAGAATGCATTTATATGTTAATTTTCTTTATACTGTCATTTACTTTCAAGGTTTGTGTAATTTTTATTCTATTTTTTGGAGTTTAAGAACGTTAAGGAGGTTTTTTTGAATATGGGTCGTCGTACAACTTTAGAACAGCGGAAGCTAGTTATTCATCATTTTAAAATTGGAACAACTCAAAGAAAAATTTCAGAACTATTAAATTTGCCATCATCTACAGTCCAGCATATAATAGAGCGGTATTCAAAGGAAAATAGAATTCAAATTAAAGGCAGAACTGCTCCTAACAAGATTTTTCTGCAAGTTATCAACGGTGGATTGTGAGAAAAGTTAAAGAAAACCCAAGATTGTCAGAGCAAAAAATAGCAGATGAAGTGGCCACTGGTATTAGAAATGCGTGTAGCGCATCTACGATTCATCGTGTTTTACGATCACATGACTTTCATGGTCGAGTACCACTGAAGAAGCCTTTCGTAATCCTAAAAAATAAAAGTTCACGATTAGCTTTCGCTACCAGCCTTACTTCAAAAGGACCAGATTTCTGGAATACTGTAATATTTTCAGATGAGTCTAAATTTAATATATTTGGCTCAGGTGGAAGGTCTTATGTATGGCGGAAACCAAATACGCAGCTCCAAACAAAGAACCTTCGCGCAACAGTTAAACATGGCGGTAGAAGCGTTATGGTCTGGGCTTGTATGGCCGCAATGGGTGTCGGAAATTTAGTTTTCATCGAAGGAAACATGGATAAGACAATGTATTTAAACATTCTAAGAGAAAATTTGGTTGAGAGTGCGGAAAAATTGGGTCTGAGAAGCAACTTTCGTTTTTACCAAGATAATGACCCAAAACATAAATCCAATGTTGTTCAAAACTGGCTTATATGGAACTGTCCCCATTTAATGGAACCACCTGCACAGTCTCCCGACTTGAACGTGATTGAAAATTTATAAAAAAAAATATCAGAAATCACCATATTTCAAGCAAAGAAACGCTGAAAAAAGCTTTACTCGAAGAGTGGAATAAAATACCAGTAGAAACCACACAAAAACTGGTTGCCTCAATGCCAAATAGGCTAAAAGCGGTTTTGGATCAAAAAGGTTACCACACTAAATACTAATTTTTATAAAAAATTCATTAAAAAACAACAATAGTACAATTTTTTTTATTTGCAATACCTTGCATCAAATAAGTTGCTTCCTGTGAATTTAATTTTTTGTTTGTTTTTCTTATTTTTCTTTACGTTAATATATAGTATGAAATAAATAAATTTATGATTTTGTTAAAAAACACTTTTTTAAATAACTGAGTTTTAAAATTTTTCAGGAAAGGAAAATAATTTAAGAGTTAGAGGGTTAATATTTTGATTTTACTTGCATCAAATAAGCTGACAACCACTGTATACAAAACTGCTTTATACCAAGTTTCATTGAAATATTGCTATATTTAAGGCATTTATGACTACTAAACTCCTATTCCGGGAGGACATTTGTATGGGGGCTAGGTGAAATAATGGACCAATCATAACCAATTTCAATTCGTCCTTGTGTCATAAAAGTCCCACGTTCCAAATTTCATTGAATTATCTTTCAAATTGCGGCCTGTCCAGCCGTCTAGCCAGCAAGACGGACGGACGGACATCGTTAGATCGATTTAAAAAGTGATTCTGAGTCGGGTGTTGGATAACTTTTTCTATGCGTTAAAAACATCAGCACAAACGCATAATACCCCAACCACCTATGGTGGTGTAGGGTATAAAAAATGATTCTTAAGATCTTAAGACTTTTATAAAATGCAAAGCTTTTTAATTTTTTGATTTTTTAAGCAAAAATAAAAGTTATTTTATGATTTTTATAAAACAAAACAAAAAACGCCCAAATCAATAAATACGTAATTAGAAAAAATCGCCTAAATGAAAAAAATTTCAAAACGAAAAAGAAAACAAGCGCAAATATTCTGCCCGGCCGAATCTATATACCCACCATCAACTTTTTCAAATTTTACGTTATATGGGAGGGGGCGGTAAAGTGGGCGGACCACGCCCATTTTTTGTTTCCGAGTTTACATTGGTCCTTGAACTATTTGAACACAATTTCGTTGATTTTCACCTTATATAGGAGGTGGGCAGTAAAGTGGGCGGACCACGCCCATTTTCGGTTTCCGAGTTTATATCGATCCCCGAATTTCGTTGTCGTACATGCTTTTGTTGAAGAATATCAGCAGAAAAGTATAAAACGGAGACCCTGTGTTTCTAGTTTTTAGCCCATAACTTTTTTGTTTATTTGCCCATTTTAAATCCCAAACAAACCTTATATAAGACAAATATTTGTGCCAAATTTCGTCCCCCTACGTTGTCCCGTTCGAGCCCTATCCTGCTTTCAACAGACGAACAGACAGACGGACGGACATAGCTAGTTCGTCTCAGAATCAAACCAGGACCCAGAAAATATATACTTTGTGGGGTCTTAGATGATTCCTTCGACATGTTACACACGGAATGACAAAATCAATATACCCCACATCTTTTTGATGGTGGGTATAAAAAAAACTATTTGTTGATTTTTTATTTTTTTTTTCGTGTTTGTAATTTTGTTATTTTAGCTTTTTTTTTCATTTTGGCGATTTGTTTACGTAAAATTGATTTTTTCGTTCTGATGATTTCTTTTTTGAAGATTATTTTCCATCTTGGTGTTTTTTCTGATTTTTAGGGATTTTCTGTTTTCTGTTCTGGTTTTTATTTTCTCATTTTCGATGTTTTTTTTTTCATTTTAGGTATTATTTTCAAATTGATATACATATTTGTTTTATTTGGATTTTTTTTTATTTTTTTGCGATTGATTTGTTGCCTTTTTTCATTTTGTCTGTTTTGTCGATTAACTTAAAATATTCAGTTGATTTTTGGGCTATAATTCATTTTTGATTTAGTTATTATTATTTTATTTATTTTTTTTTACTTTGTATTTTTTTTTTTTTTTTTTTTTTTTTTTTTTTTTTTTTTTTGAGGAAGTAAAAAGTCGCCCTATTCAGAAAAGTTGAATTTATCGAGCGGGGGTTTGAAATACGACAGTTTTTAAAATCAGTACGACATACCGAAGGCCGGCTGTCTAGAAAACCGTTTTAAACCAAACCAGAATCATACCCAGGCCAAAGGTTATTTTCTGTCGCCTCTTTGGGGCAATTTAGTGCTTAATCAACTGTTGTAGAATACATTTTTCCACAAAAATGTATTTACCAAGGACAAATTGTATTAGTTCTTCAACTAGTTCCAGAACGCATGAAACTAGCGTTCTGTTCAAGAAAGTTATTTGGGAACTAGTAATTTGTTCAGAGAAGTGATGAGTGAGAAGTCATACAAAATTAGTTCTTAAGCACTAGTTCTCAAAAACGAATTCAGAATCATTTTAAGGTTCTACTCAAAATTATAATTGCTTGCATAAATTATCAGGCCTGTCACAGAAAACCATTCCGATCGAAAGTGGAATTAATTCCGTATTTTATTTCTTCAAAAAACATAAAACGAAGAAATTTTTAGGAATGGAACCACTTTAAATTTTCAAAGTGGAACTGATTTTGTGGTTTTATTCCGAAAAATTTCTTCGTTTCATGTTTTTTAAAGAAACAAAGTACGGAATTAATTCCACTTTCGATCGGAATGGTTTTCTGTGACAGGCCTGTATATACAGATTTTCTAAAATGTATTGCGTTGCTAACTAACTGTATGTTGTGTGAAATAGCATTCCAAAGACGAATAGCGTTTATGAAAAAGTGCCATTCTGATACTAAATTTCGACGTAAGGGGATAATAATTGTTCTTTCTTTTCTTGATCTAGCGAAATTTATCAAGTAATATAAATATTTAGGTTCTTTGGTATAAATAATTTTATGAAGAAATACAAGTATCTTAATAATGATTAGGTCTGTAAAAGAAACTCAATACTAACTTTTCGAAAAAGAGGACACACCATCATGTTTCTTCCATCAATGCACTTAAGGAGTGTGATCGAAAAAATCATAACACACGTTTAACTCATAACTGTTTTTGGAAGCAATATTTAAAAGTTTTGTTGATCTAGTTATCATTGAAAAATATTTCAGTTATTATTTTTAATAACAACAATGTTGATTTGTTGTGAGTTTGATCAAAATGAGTGACGAAAAAGATGTACGTGCTACAAATTATTAAAAAAAATCCAAATTGGTCCTACAAATAATAGGCCAAAGAATTAAATGTCTGCCGTCAAACTGATTCCAATGTTATTAGATAGTGTCTGGAGAATTTGATAATTATTATTAACAAAAATACCAGGAGGTACTTTCTAGACGCTGCACATTGGAGTAAAAGGGGTCGAAAGTGGCGTTTAATTGAATTTTGAAAATTAACTTTTTGTAATAAAATTGGATACCGAATAAAAATAGACAAAATTATGTATCAATAACAATAAAAAATCATTAGCCTAGGTTGCGTTGTTTTTGTGTACTCAGCTGTCAAAGTTCAACATTTTTTTATATTTTAGAAAAAGAGCAAAAAAATTAAATTTTCATTAACTTTCGGTGAATTTTTTTTTAATAAAAAGTGCTTTAAAGGAACAATTTAAAATGGAACCATTTACTTCAGGTATTTGAGTTTACTTTTATTCAAGAATTTGTAAATTATTTTTTGTCCAGGTATTTTTGTTATTTTTTTGGAAAATTGTCCAAAAATACACTAATTTTCAACTTTCATGGAGTGCAACTAAAAATGTTACAGGATGTTTGTTCTGAAAATTGTCTGAAAAATATAACATATTGTCTACTTTAATATTCTGAAAAAAATCGTGCGCATATATAGCCCGATTTTAGAAATTTACATTTTTGTGAAAAAACTCTTTTTGTACAAAAAACAGCTTAAGTGCCAGACATTTTCTTTGCTTTATCAAACATTAAACAGTGGGGAAGAATCGAAATAAATCTGTAACTTCTAATCTAATCTGTAACTTCATACAGGCGTAGCAGAGAACAGTAGCATTTTGAGTAGCATTTTGAGTTTAGAAGCGGTGTCCAATATTCGCAACAGGAGCAGAACTATAGGGGTTCAAAATAGACAACTAGTGTCATGGAAAAGGTTTAACCACTACCGAATTTTTGTTCCTTACCCGATTTCCAAGATTTTTATATCACCTTAAAGCCCTTGATAAATACTTTAGAAAACATGCTTGCATATACTACTTATCTTATATATTTTTCGAGTTATATACATTTGAATTTTTAAAAATCTCAATTTTACAAGATCTTCGTTAAGATTTTTCCATATATAGCCAAATATTTTCAACCAATTATATTATATTTTATGTAGTTAGTTAAAAGCAAAATTATATATCAAACAAAGAAAATTCTTAGTCATTATCTTCATTGAGTCAAAAGTTAAACGATTTTGAACTGGAAAGTTTGCAAAAACTAACAAACAGACGGACAGATGGACGGACATTAGAATTTTTTCAAAAAAAATCTTAAAATTCGAAAAATATTTTTTTTTCTACTTCTTGTTTAATATGAAAATCAAATGAAAGTATTAAAATTTTTATATCACCTTTCTCTGAATTAAGTGGAATTTGCGACACATTTAACCCATGCTGCCGAAAATATTTTAGAATTCTAAAAATGCATTTGTTTACCAACTAATAAATAGAAAAAATAAAAAGTGATCATCAAAATTTGGATATCACCTTTTCCTGAATGAAGCGTCATTTTTGTCCCATTTAACCCAAATGTATAGACGGAAGGACGGACATTACCATTCAGCCAAAAAAATGTTATAATTCTAATAATACATTTTTATACCCTACACCACCATAGGTGGTTGGGGTATTATGTGTTTGTGCAGAAGTTGTAACGCAGAGAAAAAATCTTCAGACCCCCACCTTAAAGTATACCGTTCGACTCAGAATCACTTTCTGAGACGATTTAACAATGTCCGTCCGTTCGTCTGGTCGGCTGGCTGTCCATGTAAAGCTTGTGCGCAAAGTACAGGTCGCAATTTTGAAGATAATTTGATGAATATGCTTTTTTAAACACAAGGACGAAGCCTATTGAATTTGGTTATGATCGGCCCATTATTTCACATAGCCCCCATACAAATGTCCTTCCGGAATAGAGTTTTAACACTAATAGATGCCTTAACGAGAGAAGAAGATATAGTCGGTCAAGCCCGACTATATGATACCCTACACCATTTCGGTCCACATAATTTTGTTTTTACGTATATACAACTTACTCGTGTTAAATATTAACATAATACTAACATGTGTATGGGATTTATGCACGTTAGTGATTTTCGGGAGAGGAGTATATATGGGAGCTATGGTCAATTATGGACCGATCTTCATGAAATTTGGCAGACAGATTTTTGCTGATATAAAACTTATTTGTACTAAATTTTATTAAAATATTCCTATTTTTAAGGCATCTATAAGTGTTAAAACTCTATTCCGGGAGGACATTTGTATGGTGGCTAGGTGAAATAATGGGCCGATCATAACCAAATTCAATAGGCTTCGTCCTTGTGTTGAGAAAAGCATATGTACCAAATTTCATCAAATTATCTTCAAAATTGCGACCTGTACTTTGCGCACAAGCTTTACATGGACAGCCAGTCAGCCAGCCAGCCAGCCAGCCGACCAGACGGACGGACGGACATCGTTAAATCGACTCAGAAAGTGATTCTGAGTCGAACGGTATACTTTAAGGTGGGTGTCCGAAGATTTTTTCTCTGCGTTACAATTTCTGCACAAACACATAATACCCCAACCACCTTTGGTGGTGTAGGGTATAAAAATAGGAATATATATTTATATAAGAAAAGATCCGTCTGCCGAATTTCATGAAGATCGGTCCATAACTGACTATAGCTCTCATATAAACTCCTCTCCTGAAAATCACTAACGTGCATAATCCCATACAAATGTTAGTATTATGTTAATATTTAACACGAGTAAGTTGTATATAAGTAAAACCAAAATTATGTGTATCGAAATGATGTAGGGTATCATATAGTCGGGCTTAACCGACTATATCTTCTTCTCTCGTTTTACTTACTAATAAATAGAAAAATTAAACGTGATCATTAAAGTGTTGATACCACCCTTCTCTGAATTATGCATAATTTTCAACCCATTTAACTCTAATGTATAAACGGACGGACAGACATTTCCGTTCTGCTAAAAAAAAAATCTTAAAATTCTAAAACTGAATTTTTTTAACTAATAATCAATAAAAAAAATAAAACGTGATCATTAAAATATTGATATCACCTTTCCCTGAATTAAGCGCCATTTTCGACCCTTTTTACCCCAACGTGCGCTGTTTAAATGAGTATAAATGAAATAGAATTTGAAAATGTATAGAAATTTGTATTTTGAGAAGTTAAAGTTGTAGTGAAAAAAATTTAATTTTCTTTATTAAACTCATTTTCATCCATTTCTGTGTATTTTTTCGTACTTTTGATTTTTATAATGGCAGTTGTACTGTTTTTATGATTTTGGTGATACAAATGTTAAATTCAGATTTAATAAAAAGCTCGGTGTTCGGTCAAAAAATTTGCCGAACCCCGAACACCCACTGAACATCACTTTTTACCGAAGCCGAACCCGAACGTTCGGTCGGACACTACAAATTAATTACCAAAATTTTTGCGTTTGGCCATACTGTGCACCATAATTAAATAAATATCTAGACCTTATATATACGCAAAATTTCGCACTAATTATATTTTTAATTTGATAAAAATCTGTAAATTAATTTCGTAAAATTTTGTTCTAAACTTTAGAGGGTTAAACATTTTACACGATTTATCTTATTTAAACATTAAACAAGTGCGAATGTTATATTCGGCCCGGCCGAATATATATACACACCATCAACTTTTTTAAATTTTACGTTATATGGGAGGGAGCGGTAAAGTGGGCAGTAAAGTGGTCGGACCACGCCCATTTTTTGTTTCCGTGTTTACATTTGTTTTTGAACTATTTGAACACAATTTCGATTTATATCGATCCCCGAACTACACATACAAAATTTCGTTGTCGTACATGCTTTTGTTCAAGAAATATCAGCAGAAAAGTATGAAACGGACACCCTGTGTTTCTAGTTTTTAGCCCATAACTTTTTTGTTTATTAACCGATTTTGCCCATTTTCAATCCCAAACAAACCTTATATAAGAAAAATATTTGTGCCAAATTTCGCCCCCTACGTTGTCCCGTTCGAGCCCTATCTTGCTTTCAACAGACGGACAGACGGACGGACGGATATAGCTAGAACGACTCAGAATCGAACCAGAACCCACAAAATATATACTTTGTGGGGTCTTAAATGATTCCTTCGACATGTTACACACGGAATGACAAAATCAATATACCCCCCATCTTATTGATGGTGGGTATAAAAAGTAAAAAAGTCGACTTTTAGGCTTTTGTTTAATTTGTTATATTATCGATTTTTATGTTGAATTTTCCTAATATTGATTTCTCTATTAATTAACAAGAATGTCAATTTCTTGACTATTCTTCAACTACAACAAGTCAATTTCTTCTTAACAATAATTCGAATTAAAAATTTATAATTTAATTTCTTTCAGTGTATTTTTATATTTGTTTTGATATATATATTTTTTTTAATAAAATAATTTGTCAAATTTTTTAGGCATAAATTTAAAATTTTATTTAAAAAAATATATTATTAATTTCTTCAAAATTTTCTGTTAATAAGCTATATTTTTCTTTTAATAAATTACGTATAAAAACAACTAAAAGGTGATGTTTATTGCAGCATTTTAAAACGCCAAAACAAAATCAATAAAAAAAAAACACAAATAGAAACTGTGCAAATATTTATAAACAATTTAATTTTATCAATAAATTGCTATAAAATATAGACAAAATTTCCTAAGAAAAAGAAAACAGGGAGTGTGTTGGTTGCAGTGATCATTCTTTAAAAATAATAATTGCAAGTAAAAAAAAAAAAATTATGAATAAAAAAATGCTGCTGGTATTCATTTTTGATTTGTTTAAATTGCATTTCCGTTTTATGTTTGATAAAAAGAATCATAACTTTTCATAATTTCTTCTTAGGTTTGAAGTGTCTGCATTATTTACTCTTGATTGTGTTGTAGCTTTTTATTAAGAAAATTGTTCATAGTGGTTGTTTAAAAACTAAAATATAATGGAAAAAAAGTTAAGCCAAAAATAGAAAAAAATAAAATTTAAAGTGTCTTGCACTTCGACTTTTTCTTCACCCTAGACTAAACAAATATACTTAAGAATTTTTGTTGTTGGGGGCTACCCAGAGTGCACCTTCCTTTTCTATTACAATTTAGTATTAAATTTGTAGTGTAAGAAGACGGTTCATAACGTTATATAGACGGGAATATCAAATGTTATCAACTTCGCTATCTTTCTTAAAAGAACAAAAAATAATAAAAAATACTATCGTATATACAAAAAATAAACAACAACAAAACAAATTTTATCAACTACCACACACATGGCATGAAAATGTTTCTTCTTGTCTAATTTAGAAATCTTATCTTTTCAACAATTTCTCTATATGAACAACGACTACGATTTTGTGCCACAAGTCATCGCATTTCTAGTGATAAAATACAAAAATAATTTTTATACTCAAATACGCATTCTATTCAATCAAATTTATTTTTTTTTTAAATTTTATTTTTGAAGTAAAAGAAAGCAAAAAAAATAGAAAATAAATCAAACGTGAGTGTTAAATTTAAGTATACAACATTTGGATTTTCCATTAAATTAAATATTGTAAATAATTAAAATGTAGATTAACTAAAGTTAACCACCTTTAATAATAACAAAATCTTGTAAATAATAAAAGCAATGAACATAACCTCACTTTGTTATCTTCATTTTAATTAACATTGACATTTTGTATAAATATGTCCTTCATTTTTATCACTTTATCTTTTATAAAATATTTAATGTTAATCATCATTTTAATTAATAATTATAAGTGAAAAATAATAAATTAAAATAATATTGTTTAATTAACAAAATTACTTAAATAATACTAAAGATAAATAAACTAAATATTTAAAAGGTAAATGACTTGCAAATTACAAAGAAACAAAAGTTCAATATATTAAATGACATTCCATAGATATTTTTTAATCAAATACCACTGTGTATTTAAACAAGTGTTAACATTTACAAAAATAATTTAAAAATAGTTTCAATTTTTTAAATAACAAAAAATAATTTATAGCTTTCAATTTAAAATAAAATTTTAAAAAGTAATAAGTTATATTTTATGCCTACGTTTAAAGCAAAACTTTTGTGAAAAATAGACAAAAAATAGGCAAATAGCCCATTACTTAGAAACAGTGTTGCCAGAAAATGCTAAACAGTCCAAAAAAAATTATGCTAAATTGTTCTACAGCAGCTAAATTGTTTTGTAAAGACAAATTCATTGCCCTTGTTTGTTGTAAAATATTGTAGTTTAAATGACAACTTATAAAAAAATGTTTTCTAAAATGGCAACACTTCTTAATGTTATAATGTAAGTGCTATGTTTTCTTCTAAAACCAAATTGATGATTCGGGATGCAATCAGTTCGATTCATTATTATGTTCAACTTGTTCATTAATATCTTCTCGAACAGCTTTGATATATTTGATAACAGGCTGATGGGTCTATACAATTCTACTTTAGTGTGATCTTTTCCTGGCTTAGGTATCATAGTAATCAACGAAACCTTCCATTCTGATGGATAGTATTCAAGGCGTAATATAGCGTTGAAAATAAAAAGTATTATTTTTAACGCTATCCGGGGTAGCTCCAAAAGCATCTTGTTACTGATTTTATCAATACCAGGAGCTTTTTTGGAGTTTAAATCAAAAATAACCTTCTCGATCTCTCGAATCTCAAAACAAAGGGGTTCAACTGCTCTATAATGCGATACAACAGGTGGCAACTCTATTATGTCATCTGATAAATTTGGGGTAAACACATTCTTTAGATGACTAACGAATAGATTCCCCTTTTCGCTGTCATTTCTTGCCCAGCCTCCATTTGTATTACGTAGAGGAGGTCTGCTTAAAACTTGTCTTGCCATAATGAGTAATTTGTCTTGCCATAATGAGTAATTTGAATATGGTGTTGCATCTAGGTTTTCCAAATATTTAGTAAGTGATTCAGTTTTTCGATACTCTAGAAGCTTATTAAGGCGTTTTTGGCATTCTCTTAGTTTCGATTTGAGTTGAGGGGATCTATGGAGTTGCCACTCTCTTCGAACTCTTCTTTTTTCAGTCAAGAGCCGTTCGACATCAACAGAACAAATTCTATTGTATCTGTTTTGTCGGGGGGTTAGGGTAGCATGTTCAGCAGCGAGTTTTAAACTTTTTTCAAAATTATTGAGAGAGATCGATTTCTTTTGGAGTTTTCAGCGATATATTTTCTGTGCAGTGAGTGCTGATATATTTTCTATATTTCAACCAGTTAATTCTAGTGTTTGATATCGCTAAATTACCAGTGGGGGATACAATTTCTCGGGGGTTAAATAGAGTAACAAAATTGGGTGAATGATCTGAAGACAATTCCAATGAAGATTCCACTTGAATAAGTTGCATTGAAAAATTTTTTACAACTGCAAAATCGATGACATCCGGTATTTTTTTTTATCAGTAGGCCAATATGTAGGTTCTCGAAAATTAAATTCAATCCCACTTTAGAAATTGTTTCAAACAAAACACGACCTTTCGGGTTAGTCAGTCGTGATCCCCAGAATGTATGCTTAGCATTATAATCGCCAAATGGCAACACTGTTTCAAAATAATACACATGACTCTTAACCCTCTATACGAAATACGAAAAAAAGTTAATACGTATATGATCTTGAATTTTTTTCTCAAAAAGATAAAAACAAAAATAAATGTCCTGAAACAGACTTGACCGTTAGAGGGTTAACTCGTTTGGGAATAGATGTAAACAACTTTTAGATTACTACACAGAAAAAATATTGTCTATTAAATGATTTATCAAAGATTAAAACTATTTCAATTACTTTTTTAATTCTATCAATTATGTAATTGATCAAAATTTAATTTTTCTACCCCTTTTGTCCGACCGAATGTTAGGGTTCGGCTACGGTTTTCAGCAAAAAGTTATGTTCGGTGGGTATTCGGGGATCGGTAACTTTTTTGGCCGAACTTTACCGAACACCGAACATTTTATTAAATCTGAATTTTACATGTATTTGTATCACCAAAAGCATAAAAACAATACAATTGCAATTATAATAATCGAAACTACGTAAAAACCCAAAGAAAAGGATAAAAATTAGTTTAGCACAGAAAATTAAATTTATTTGACTACAACTTTAACTTCTCAAAATTCAAATATTTATACATTCTTAAATTCTATTTAATTTATATGCATTAAAGCAGCGTGTAGAAAGTACTTCCCGGTATTTTTGTTAATAATACTGGTCAACACAATTCTTGTTTCATTTTTTTTTTTTTTTTCTGTTATTGGGTATTTTTATGGCCCTGACTATTAAAAAAATACTGGGAGGTTGCTAACAGATTTACTTATTGTAATATACAGTTTTATTATGTTGACAAAAAATGAACAAAATTTTTATCGAACACTATCAAAGATTTCCTTGAACGACTTTGGGTAGATCTCGGTTGCAAACTCCACCAGTGTTCTGCCATCATATGTGAGTCTCAGCTTCCCTGATAACGCTTTTTTATTGTCCTAAGAACCTGATGAAATCTTTCACCCTGCTCCTCAATAAAATCACCCAGATTTTGCGAAAATCGTTCTAAATGCTAGTGCAGGAAGTGGATCTTGCACCCTAGCTCTTGCAAGTTCGACAGCATGCACTCAACAAGTTTAACATGGTCGTCAGATTTCTTTTTGCCTAGGAAATTACTCATAACCAAAACAAATGAATTCTAAGATTTGGATTTTACTTTAGTCATTGATTTGACAAAATTAGTATCTTTCACGAGTTGCCTTATCTGTGGCCCAAAAAAAAAAAACAGCTTACAATTTTTCTGTACTTAATCGCGCAAACTTGCATGAAAGGAAATTAAAGCATTTGCCACTTTTGTTAAGCGCCTTCATAAACTGTTTCATTATGCCGAGTTTAATATGAAATGGATCGCCAGAAGATTTCGATGTTCTGGGTTGTACCCCTCGTGATTTTAAATGAGGTTGTTGAGCAGAATATAAGTTATGATATGATCATTTACTTCGATTTCCAGGGTTAATTCCGTTTATTTTCACAACGCAGTAGTAGTAATTGTCATGATGGTTTCGAGGTTCTCTTCAAATCAAGAACATTATTGCATCTCTTTTTCCACTGGACCATAACTGTAGACATACCACACATTTCTGGCATAAAATATTAAGAATATGATGCTTTTACTGATTACACAATTTTATTTTAAAGTATTGATGATACACAGTTTTCACAAAGTCCGATATAGGTTTTCGACATTTTTCGAATATATATTCACCACAAATATAGCAAAAATAATCTGGCTTAAGCACACAACATCTTCTTGACGAAGCCATATCGAAAACAACAACAAAATATATTTTAGTGTCCAATAAAAAACGAGAATCTAAGTAAAAATAATAAAAATACGTCAATTTGTGATAGAAACAAAAAAAAAATCACAGGAAACAATTTTTTTTTTTTGTTTGTTTAGTTGACCAGTGTAATATTTTTTTTTTTTTTTCACTTTTTAGGTCCTATAACAAAATTGACCGAAGTACGGGTTCAGTTTGAAAAAGTGCGTTCGGTCGGACACTATACTTTTTACTAAAAATAAAACAAATTTATTAGCTTTCAATTATTCTTCTTATTGCATCAATTAATAAATTAATGAAATATAAATAAAAAAAAAATAAGTGATAATTTAAATAATTAAATATAAAATTTTATATGTTACTAGCTAATACCCGGTGTGCTTCGCCACCCCCCGAAATGAAATACATAGTAATTAAAGAATTAAAAAAATATATTTATTTAGTAATTAAAATATAACATTTTTCTTAAAAATTAGATAGATAGATATTTCCCGTGCAAAATTTGAAAATTCAAGCTCTAATAGTTTCCCAGATATACTAATTTTTGTATTTAATTTTTATGGGAGGAACCATACCCCCATAATCCGCTAATTTATTAGACAAATGTTTTCATGGATGTCAAAATTCTTTGTGCAAAATTTGAGCATTCCAACTCCAATAGTTTCCCAGATATACGAATTTTTGCATTTAACTCATATGGGAGGTACCATGCCCCCTACTTCTAGTCCGCCCATATTTTTCTTAAATATTAATATTGATACCAAAGTGGCTCCGACAAAATTTTAGAACTCTAACTGTTATATTTTCTCAGTTATGATAATTTAATATTTTCTTTATATGGGAGGTGCCACGCCCACTATTGCTAGTGTACCAATTTTTGTCCAAAATATTCATATTAAAGCTAATGCTAGTCGTACAAAATTTGAGCTCTCTTTATATGAGAGATGACACGCCCACTATTTATTTTCCGCCCATTTTTGCACAAAATGTTCACATTGTTCACAAGTTTATTGGACAAAATTTGGGAAATGTAACTGTTATAGTTTCCTAAATTTACGGCATTTGGTATTGGTAAGCAATATTAGGCGTGGAATGTGCCACACCCCCAATTGCTAGTTCTCCTATTTTTTTCCAGAATGTTCATATAGGTGTCAAAGTTGTTCGTGGAAAATTTGAGGACTCTAGTATTACCAATTTCCGAGATATACTACTTTTAATAGTTATTTAGTAAGTGGGCGTGGTACCTCGCCCACATGAAATTTCAAAATAAAAAGTAGCCTATTTTTCCTTGCAGGCATATAGAAACACACTGTGAAAAATTCAAGAAAATCGGTTTAGCCGTTTAGGCGGCTATAGACTTCAAACAAACATACATACATACACACATTAATTTATATATATATATATATATATATATATATATATATATATATATATATATATATATATATATATATATATATATATATATGTTATAAAAATATTTGAAATCATTTTAAAATTCTGGTTAATAATTTGACATTTTTCGATGAAATTTTTTTTTGTGTAGAAGGCAGCAAAGCTATATTTTTTTCCTCTTAAAATTTAAATCAAAAAGTACCTTTTTTCACTTTTTAATGCCTACATTCTAATTTTTTTTAGATGAAGAAAAAGGACCATTCAATACATAAAATTATTTAAAATTACACACTAAATAATTTTCTGAAAAATTAATTTCCTAATCCAATTAGTATGATTTTGTTCCCTAACTTCCTATTCACTAAATGAAGAAATACCTTAAAAATTAATAAAAGTACAATTCTTTTCCTCTTTATGGTTTACTTTTTTATCTTGAAATCCCTAAAGTCAAGATTGTCTAAATAAAGACTATGTAGTAGATTAATTAATTAATTAATTAATTATCTTCTAACACCTACAGATTTTGTAGATGAAAGTATCATTCTATTAAAAATTATCCCCTGAATAAAAAAGTACCATTTACTTTCCTTTATAATTTTCTAATTCAATCAGCATAATTTTTCTCTTTAAATTCCTAAAGCATAAATTTTCTTAATGAAGAAAACATTAATTAAATTAATTAATTAATTATTTGGAAGTACCAAAGTTATTATTTTTTCCCTTTCGAACTTTAATTCAAAAAGTAGCTTAATAATGAATTTTTATGATTTATTCAATTTGAATAATTTTCATTATCTTCTAATGCTTAAAAACTTGATTTTTTAAATGAAAAAATGTATAATTTAGGAGATTAATTTATAATAACACTTTAAATAAAAGAGTACCATTTAATTCCCTTTATGATTTTCTATTCCATCAGTACAATTTTTATTTTCATATTCCTAAAATCTAGAATCTTTATATGGGAAAAAAAGTATTATATAATAGTTTCCCTTAAAGTATCAGAATTTTACCATTTTCTCTTTGAACTGTAAGCCGATATACACCTTAAAATATAACAAAAGTGCCATTTTGTTTCTATTGTGATTTTGCATTCAATCAATTCAATTTACAAGATCTCTTCTCGAAGCAAAGTACCTTAATAAGGAATAAAATAGTACCATTTAGTTATCTTTATGATTTTCTATTCAATTAGGATGATTTTTATCTTCTAATTCCTAAAGTCTAGATTTTTAGGTGAAGAAAAAGTATAATTCAATAGTTTAATATTTTAAAATTACACTCTTAATAAAAAGTACCATTTAGTTCCCTTTATAATTTCCTATTCTTGAACTTTAAATCAAAATATACCTTAAAAACTAATAAAAAGTACCATTAATTTCACTTGAAATTTTATATTCATTTAGGGCTGAATAGTATCTTCAAATCGCTAAAGTTCAGATTCCCTAGATAAGGAAAACCTACCATTTAGTAGATTTATTAATTAAAACAAAAATAAACTGTTCCATTAGGATAATGTTTATCTTCAAAGTGGAGATTCTCTAAATAAAAAAGTATCATCCAATAGATTAATTTATACTAAATGAAACCTTTTCTCTTTTTTTTTCCTACCTCAAAGCAAAAGAGTAAATAAATAGTAGTTCCCTTTAAATGGTACTTTTTTTAATTGGCACTTTTTTAAATTAACTCTGCGTTAATTTATAATTTTTTTTATAATTTTTAGAAATACTTCTTTTTCAAATCTTTAATTTTTGATAAAATAAATAAAAGTAGATTTTTACTTTTATTATTACTTGTTTTTCTAAAATTTTTATTTTTCTTAAATTGATTTATTTTTTGTTACTTTTTGAAATATATGTTTTATATTTTTACATTCTATTCTATTTTTAAAATTTTTTAATCTTTTTTATTAGTACTTTTCTTTTAAAGAATGTATTTTTTTAATTTTTTTATTTTTTTTTATTTTTTAAATTTGCAAAATGGGCTAAAATCGAAAGCTTTTGAAAATAAATTTGTAACTTCTAAAATTTTCCTTCAAAACATATAATTTAAAACTTTTCTGAAAGATATCTTCACAGTGATGATTTTAAAATGGAAATCGAGTCCAATCACTCAATACGGCTAAGTACAGACGCTTCCGGAGAAAATTCTATAGGAGAAATTTTATATTAGATTTATAAAAAATTTTTTTTATCTCATCTGGGAACTTAAAAAAGTAAAAATTAAATTTTGATAAAAAGTATGTAGCTACTTAAGATTTTACGGTTAAGGGTTCCAAAATATTTGCACTTGGTTGTGGTTAACATTTACACATACAATAAAAAAAAGCATCTATAATGGAAACTAACAATTTCATTAAAATCGCATTAAAATACAACAATAACCATAATACAATAACCAAAATAATGTAAATATAACTTCATAAAACATCTTAAACTATAAAGTTAATTTAACTCAATAAAAAAACAATTTTCTTTACAACAAAATAGATTTTAAAATTCTAAAACAAGTGCCACGCCCACACAAAATATCTAACAACTGATCTACTTTAAAACTTTAAAAAGTTATATAACTAAAATATATTACAAAATGCCACTTTTCGCCAAGAAAATACCCAAAATACCAGATGCCAATACTGCTTTACATGACAATAATAATGGACCACTGGCCAATGGTAAACAACAGAATGCCATGAATGGCCACAGTGGCAAAATAGGCAATCAAAATATGACCGAATCAAATGTTACAAAACCTCAATTAGTATTTCACTGTCAATTGGCCCATGGCAGTCCGACAGGTTTAATAACCGGTTTTGCCAGTGTACGAGAATTATACAAGAAAATTGCCGAATGTTATGAAATACCAGCCGATGAAATATTATTTTGTACACTAAACTCTCACAAGGTGGATATGTCAAAGCTGCTGGGCGGTCAAATAGGACTGGACGATTTCATATTTGCCCATCGCAAAGGCCAGCCTAAGGAAATTGAAATCTTAAAATCAGAAGATGCTTTGGGTCTAACAATAACCGATAATGGTGCTGGTTTTGCATTTATAAAACGTATCAAAGAGGGTTCGGTCATTGATCGTATCGAACACATTTTAGTGGGTGATCATATTGAAAAATTAAATGGTGTTACTATGGTGGGTAAACGTCATTATGAAGTGGCCAGATTGCTAAAAGAAATACCCACTGGTTCTACGTTTACCTTACGTTTGGTAGAACCCATGAAGAGTGGTTTCCAGGGTATAGGACCACGTTCACAATCACGCATGCCCTCGGGACGTGGCGGCTATGGTAGTGGCAAGGAGACGTTGCGTTTTAAAGCCAATGGTAATGTAGAGATTGAAGAAAAATTCGATGATTCAACGCAGGCCGGCATAGAGGCCATAAATAATTTACTCGAATCTTTTATGGGCATTAATGATACCGAATTGGCTACACAAATTTGGGATCTAGGTAGTGATAAAACCAACTCCATGGATTTTGCCGAAGCCATTGATAATTCCGATTTAGAATCCTTTGGTTTTACTGATGATTTTATTATAGAACTATGGGGTGCTATAACAGATGCCAGACGTAAAAAGGCCTCCGGAAAATAGAATTTAATTTGTTGCTAAAAAAAATTATTTACATAATTAATTATTTAAACTATTTAAAAATATGTTGTATTTATTTTGAAATGACAAAGGCAGCGGAAAGAAAGCTTTAGAAAAATCTTTGAGTAAAGTTTATGATTTCAAAAAAAGTATAATTAAAAAGACCAGAAAAAGACAAATATTTTTTAAGAAATGACAAAATTTTATTTTATGTAAAATAAAATTGTGGATATTTTTGCTCAAAAAAGAAATTATTTCAAATTTAAAAAGGGGTTCTTTAAATTTATTAAATTATTATCAACTTTTTCTTGGCTTCATGAATACCCCTGTTAAAATAACAAACTCTCATAGTTATTATTAAAAAAATAAAAAAAAAACAAAAAAAAAAAAATACTTGTTTTAGTATTTTATTTAATTATTTTATTATCTGATTATTATTATTTTTTTTTCCTCTTCATTTGCCAATATTTATTATAATTTTTAATTTTAAATATATTAAATAATTTGTATTAATATTTTTATTTTATTATTATAAATTTTATGTTTAATGTTAAATCAGTTTTTTTTTTTAATTTTCTTTTAAAATTATAGAAATCAATCGTATCTTTTTGTTAAATTTGGTCATGTTTTTTTGCAGGATTATTTTCTTTTTTTTTTTAATTGTTAAATTTTAATTTTATTATAACTTTTCGTGTATAAAAAAAATATTTCTAAACTGATTTTTTAAATAAATATTTAAAATTTGTAAATTGAAAATATTTTTTTTTTTTTTTTTAATAAATATTTTTGGTAAGTTTTATTATTATATTTTTTTTTTTTTTCTTTTTTAAATAAATTTAAAATACAGTACATATTTTAAAAAGGTATGGTCATATTAGGCAAATGTTTGATTCGAATTTATTTGCCCGAACGTTCATAAAATTTTTCCAAAGTAATATGTAGTTTATTTTTTGGTTCCATTTGGCACATTTATTTTTACATTTCTGTTTGTTGTAACAGTCATATAATACAGTCAAATAGAAAAACATGTTTTCTCATCGGTCACTTGAAAAAATATACAGTGCTGTGCAAAATAATAGACTTATTTTTATTTGGTAAATATTTTCCATTATGAATGATATTTAAATTTATTTTTTATTTATTTAAGAACTGTACTAAAAGATACACCATCCACAATTGTTTTTGTTTTTTTTATGACTTAATTTAAATAAAAAAAATTATTTTCCTAATATTCAAAATAATAGACTTATTCAATATTTCTTAAACAAATATATATTTTTTTCATTAAAGACTAAAACAAATTAAATTTTCTACTAATATTGAATATTATAATAATATGCCAAGTTAATTCAATAACCTGAATGACCGCCATTATTGTTTAAAATGCACTGAACTCTTCTGGGCATTGATTCTATAAATTTTTGGCATTTTTCTATAGAAATTGCCTACCATTTCTTTTTAACATCTTTCCAAAGTTGATTTTTATTCCGAAATGTCTTCCCATCTAGACCTCTCTTCAGTTTAACCCAAAGGTTCTCAATAGGATTTAGTTCCGGTGACTGTGAAGGCCATTCTAAAACAGATACATTATTAGCACTCAGCCAAGATTTAACTAATTTTGAGGAGTGCTTAGGATCATTGTCCTGTTGTAAAGTCTATACTGGTGGCATATTGTTCTCCACATAGGGTAGCATAATATCCTTCAAAATATCACGGTACATTTCTTGGTTCATTATTTTTGTGATCTAATAAAGAGGGCCAACACCATGCCAACAAAGTTCACCCCACACCATTATACTTCCTCCGCCGTGTTTTACAATCTTTTTTGTATAATGATCATCTAGTTCCTTTCCATTTGGTCATCTAAAATTTCTGCGACTATCTGACCCGAACAAGTTAATTTTTGTCTCGTCGTTCCATAAAATTATCAACTTCATTATTTTTAATTTTTATAACAAATTTTTTTCGAGCTGCTTAGTTTTTTGAGCTTAAAAATGGTAACTTCCTGGCGATTCTACTTCGCAAACCTTTCTCTGAAAGTTTTCGTCGAACTGTTGAAGCACTAATTATGTTACCTATTTCTTCAGAAACGGCTTTTGAAGATAGAAATGGCTGCTTCTTCACTAGAAGAGCTATCTGTGAATCCGTGGTAGCGGTTATTTTGTAAGGTCTACCACGTGTTTCTTTTGATGGCTTCCACTTGATCGCGTTTCTTACGAAATGATGAAACCTTCCAAGCAATTCCGCAATAAAATCAAGTGTTTTTCCTTGGTCACGTGAAATAATTACACTATTCGCCTTTCTTAAGGACCAGAGAACCAAGCCGACCGACTCAAAATCGATTAAATTAATATTCTGTAATTTTGGACTTCAGACCCATTTTATTTTTTTCTGCCATAATATATTCAAGAAAACGTATTTTTCGGCATAATGTCCTTTTAGAACATACTTTACTTTTTTGTTTTTTATAATAAATTTAATACATTACTGCCACCTATACGTATGATTACCGCACTAAAAATTTTATATTTTTTGCGCCCAAAAAAATTTTGGTTTTTCTAGGAAAAAACGGCAAGTCGACTTATAAGCCGCCGCCGATACTGTCTTGTGTAAGCCGCCGCCGCCGACCAAAATATGCCGTGCAGCCGCCGCCGGCTTGGTTCTCTGTTAAGGAGTGCTATGACCCATCATTTCGTAAAAATAATATTATTTTATAATATTTTTTTTTAACAATAATATTTCATTTACCTTACATTTAATTATTTTCAGAAAATTTATCCAAATTATAAGGTAAATTAAAACAAAAAATATAATCCTTTAAAATAAGTCTATTATTTTGCACAAATTATATTTTAACTTTTCTTGAAATGTTTACGAAAGCGCATAAAGGAAAGAAAAAAACTTCTTAAAAATACCCATTATTTTTAGTATTGACAATATCAAAAATAACGATACCAAAAATTTCTAAGAGAATGTTTTTAATAGTGTTAAATCGAAGAGAAAATATTTAATATACAATAGCCTATAATATTGCACAGCACTGTATATCTTTTCAAAAATAATCTTCAAAAATTATTTCATCAAACTGTCGAAAACTAAATTTATTGTTTTTTACTAAAAATATAATAAACAAAAAGGATGAAAATTTGTTGGTTTTATGATGTGGAGTAGCTTCGATTGCTTTTTTAGAAGAGAAAACAAAAAATAAAATAAAAAGAAAATATTTAATGGGTTATAGTATTTGCTATAAGGAATGCGATCGAAAAAATCTTAACACGCGTTTTGCCTCATAACTTTTTTCCGAAGCAAAATTTTAAATTTTTTGATCTAGTTATCTTTGAAAAATATGTCAGTTATTATTTTTAATGACAACTATGTTGATTTGTTGTGACTTTGATCAAAATGAGTGACGAAAAAGATGTACGTGCTACAAATTATTAAAAAATTTCAAAAAAATCCAAATAGGTCCCACAAATAATTGGCCAAAGAATTAAATTTCTGCCGTCAAACTGTTTCCAATGTTATTAAACAATATCAGGAGAATTTGACCATTGATAAGAAACCTGGTTCGGAAAGAAAAAAAGGTCCACATGATATTGGGAAGGCCAAGAAAATTGAAAGCATATTGAAAAGAACTTCAGACACACCTGGTAGAAAAGAAGCCCGGTTAGCTCAGTGCTTTGACTATTTGGTGCGAAAATTTAAAGCTAATGCGGAGTTGAAAACATATAAAGTTTAAAAAGTTCCAAACAGGAATGCTGCAAAAAATTTAGAAGCCAAGAATAGGACACAGAAATTAAAATCAAATTTCGTACTAAAATATTCATGTTGTATAATTAAGGAAGAAACGTATGTGCTGGCAGAATTTTCGCAGCTTCTGTGTCAAAACTTTTATGTTGCTAATGCTCGAGGCAATGATAAAGATAAGTTTAGGACCCAAAAGCAGAAAAAATTTCCTAAAAAATTCCTGGTATCACAAGCTTTTTGCAGTTGCGCCAAAACAAGAAAGTCATTTGTTACATTCGACTCTATAAATACCAAAATATACATTAAATAATGTTTGCAAAAAAGACTTCTTTCTTTCATAAGAGAGCACAATGTGTCCACACATTTTTGGTCCGATTTGGCATCATGTTACTACGATAAGAAAGCTCTGGAGTGGTACCAAAACAATAACTTAGTTTTTGTACCAAGAGAGGTCAATTCTCCAAATTGTCCAGAGCTAAGACCAGTGGAGAGATATTGAGCTCTTCTGAAAAGTGAATTAAAGATCACAAAAAAGGTGTCGCAAAATACCGAAGATTAAAAAAAAGTGACTGAAAGGGTTACCAAAAATGATAAGCGAGTTCATAAGTAAAATTTACCTACATTAGTATTTAAGGGTTAAGTTTTCAAGTCTAAAATAATAGTAATTGATTATATTTATTTTGGATACCGATAATATACGTTTATACATAAATTTTATTTGCAATTAATGCGGAAATATTTATATTTATAGATTTTTTTTGTCATCTCTTGCGACAAGTAAGTAGTGAATTTATTTATTAATACAATCTGCTGTATAATTCGTGTTATTTGCAAACAACTATCGTATAGGCTTAGTACTGGAAGGGTTTAATAAAAAATATTTTTACAAGTTTATTTATCAATTTTTATTAAATTTTTATTTCTACATTATTAATATTACACTGGTCGACAGAAAAAAAATTTTCGTGCTCTTTGAAAAAAAAAATATGTGGACTAGATGGAATTCCGCATGCTAAACTCGAATCTGCTTTCAGTTTTTTCCCATCAGGTCGAGATTTTTTTGATGGTCGTGTCTAATATTGCACCCTAAATAAGCCGATTACTCGAGTATATTTCAATATAACTCGAGAACGGTTTATATAAATTAGACACCAAAATATGCGGCATAAAATTAACTTTAAGTCGTTCTATTATCAAATTTACTATTTAATTTAACTATTTTTCTCCGCTCAATAGTTGGGGAGATATTTCAAAATAAGTGTCCGAAAAAAAATGTTTCATGCTAAATTCAAGTTTTCTTTTTTTCACTAATACATCTTTTTAAACGTGAAAGCATCAAAAACGTTTCAGTTTATCATCTTTATCTCAAAGCTGGCAAAACTACGAGTAAATAAAGCCACTTATCATAAAAATTGATGTACAAATCTTGATTGCATTTACAGTTAAGTTAGGATACCCATGTATACCTACAGTTAAGTGGAGATACACTAGTGAGCAAAAAAAAATTTTTTTTTTCCATCTTAAATACAAAAATAAATGAATTAGATGGAATTTCACGTGCACTTTTTTTCTATCACGTTATGATTTTTTTATGGACCTGACTACTATGGCCCCGCCTTTAGGCAGTCACACTTGTATTACTCGAGAACGGTTTGTCCAATTAAGATAAATTAAACACCAGTAGATAGCGATTTAAATTATCTTTGAACCGAATTTACATAATTTTTTGTTTAGTTAATATTTCCGTAGTTATTCGGTAATTAGTAGCAAAAAAATTTGAAAAATCGTGAAAATTTTAATTCATAACTCTGAAATTCTTTAATTAATAAAAAATTATGTTGACAAATTATGAAGACAATTTTGATGTGCATCTTTTGGTGTATTATTTATCAAAATCGTGTAAACGGTTCTTGATTTATAGTCCAAAGTTTTAAAGTCTGACCGCTGAATAATGTGATGATATTAGTCATGCCCATAAAAAAAATCAGCACGTGATAGAAAAAAAGTGAATGCAGATTCTTGTTTAACTCGTCAAAATCCATCTAAATCACCTATTTTTGTTTCAAGAAAAAATAAAATTTTTACTTAACTGTGAATAAAATCAAGATTTGTGCTTCAATTTTGAAGATACATACCTTATTTTATTTGCAGCATTACCAGCTTTAAAATGAAGATGATAAACTGAAACATTTTTGATGCTTTCACTTTTAAAAAGAAATTTTAGTAAAAAAAAATCTAAAATTGTGCATAAATTTTTTTTTTTTTTTTTTTCGGACATTTATTTCAAAATAACTCCGAAACTATTGACACATAAAAAAAATTAAGTTCGTACACACCGTTCTTGAGTTATGAGGAAATATACTAGAGTAATGGCCATGATGGAAAAAACTGAAAGCAGATTCGTGTTTAGCACATCAAAATGCATCAAATTCAACTATTCGTCTTTGGGAAAGGAATTTTTTGTCGACCAATGTTATTAATACTGTACCTTAATCGTGAATAAAAAGTATCATTTAGTTCCTTTTGTAATTTCCTTTTCAATTACAATGATTTTATCATCAAATCCCTAAAGTAAGGATTCCCTAGTAAAAGAAAAAGTACTATTCAGTAGATTAATTTATTAAAAATTAAACATCCATTACAACTAATAAGTAAATATTTTCCATTAAATAATCTACTGTATAAACAGTCAATTGATTATTTGCAAATTATTGTTATTTGCAAACAGCTGACGTATAAACATAGTAATAGAACGAAGTTGATACCAAATTAAATTAAAAAAATTAGCTACAAAATGTTCCTCTTTTTTATTAAATGTATCTTTTGACTCTATTAAAACTTTTATTAAATTTCATTTGTGATTAACTATTCAATCAGGGTATTTTTTATTTTCAAACCCTAAAGTTGAGATGACGAAAAAGTACCAAACAATAGATTAATTGAAAGCACCGAATTTATATTTTTTTTCCTTTTAGAACCTTAAAAATTATTAAAAAGCATTATATAGTTTCTTTATAATTTTTATCATTACATCCCTAAAGTAGTAAAGATTTCCTAGTTGAAGAAAAATACCATTTAGTAGATTTATTTATTCAAAATGACACTGTGAATTAATTTTTAACATTTTGTCATCCATCACAATCAATAAGTAAATATATTTCTGTATACAATCTGCAGTATAAACGGTCAAATGATTATTTGGAAAGAGCTGATTTTAATCCTGTAACTCCTTTAATTTTTTTAATGACCTTAACAAATTAAATACTTTTTCAAATCAAATATTTTATTAATTTCTTTAAAATAACATTAAATATTTGTAATAGCCTGTATTCTTTCACGTGTTGTGTTTTAATTTGCATATTTCTATTATATGTATATTTATTTTTATAAGTGCTAGATATTATACATTTTCTTCCTTAAACACTATCTGACCTTGTTTTTTCCCGGTCTTATACTACATATATAAATATGTAAGTAGTTTTGTTTATCTAAAAGAAAGAAAATTTTAATTTTCTATAGCTGTTTTTTTTTCTCTAGTTTTCATTGATAAATTTTTTTTGTCTTTAGTGGACGATAATATTTTTTCTTTCCCCCAGCATATTTTTCATTTTATACTTAGCAAAAATATTTTTTATCATTAATAATAAAGACAAAAATAATAATAATAATTTAGGTTATAATAATATATATTTTTATATACAATGAGTAATACATAATTTTATTTTAGATTCGAGATTGTTTAGGAATATTTATGGTACTATTTGCTAAAGAAAAATTAGTCATATGTTGTTAGGAGAGGCGAAGATCAGAGTTTTTATTAAAGGAAAATAATGTATATGGTGGGAATATACACATGAGTATATTATATCGCCACCTAAAATGCAAAACAACGTAACATCACTTTTCATAACTTTACAGGAGGTAAAAAAAACACTTTCTAAAATCAAAACAAATTGTCCTACAAACAAGATTTTTGGGTTATTACATCCTTAAATATGCCTAATATATTGTTGATGAATATTTTTATTTTTATTAAATATTTTATAAGTTATGTGGTTTACGTTTTCCAACATTTAAATTTTCGGAAGACGTAACATCAATACAAATTTTAGAAAAATTATAATTAAAAAAAATTCTGATAACTTTTACTACAAAATTTTAATAGCTATTACATTTTCAATAATGTGCAATATATATTCATAAAAAAAATATGAATATAGATATTATTATATTATAAGAAAATCATTATCTGAAAATTTGTGATCACACGTATTTTGGAAAAATAAACTATATTTCAGGAAAAACACAAATTGAAAATTTTGATGTTACGTTGTTTTGCATTATCGGTGACGATATGTATGTACTATAATATTATATGCATAACAGACTAATAAGAGCCTAAAGGAAACATTTAATTTTATTAATTTCTTTTTCATGATTTAATAGTCTCGAACAGAAAATACAAAAGAAAACGAGAGAAAGAGATATAGTCGTACAAGCCCCATACGATACCCTACACCATGTGTACCAAAATTCGGGAAGGGGCCAATTATGGACCTATACTTGTATTAAGTGTAAAATAAAAAAAAACTAATACAGAATATTATATATGTAGATACTAAGATTCACATGTATTTATGCACTTCTGGGTGATTCCCGAAATTGGTCTTATATGGGAGCTATGGAAAATTATGAACCGATTTTCATAAAATTTTGCACTATCATTTATACTTATAAAAATGTTATTTATGTAAAATATTAAGTTGATACAAACATTTTTTATAAGTTTTATGAACGTTAAAGTGATTTTCGAAAGAAGTGTTAATATGGGAACTATGGTCAATTATGGACCGATCTCCACAAAATGTATACTTGCATAAAACGTATTTGTGCCAAATTTTATTAAAATATATTTCTATTTTTAAGATAGAGTGTTTAAACTCTATTCCGGGAGGACATTTGTATGGGGGACAGATGAAATAATGGGCCGATCATGACCAAATTCAATCATATGTACCAAATTTCATCAAACAAGAATGCGGGAGACTCTCTCTCAAAAAATTTGACCCAGAATAACAGCGCACGGCGCAGCGCGCTATTTCAGTGATGTCTACTTTTAAAAAATTTAATAAATTGAGCCGCTAAATAAAGTAAAAAAATATATTAAAATCAAAGTTAAATATTTAATAAAAAGTTTAATTAGTTTTGAATTAAAGATCAAACTACTTAAATTCTATATAATTTCTAAAGTTTCATCCAAAAAATATTTCATTTTACGAGAAAATTTATATTTTGAAACTACTAAAAAAAAATTAAAATAATACAACTTTTCTACTAATACTAATTATGATATTGTTGGTTTTGATTTTTTATTTAAATAAATAATGATTTTTAACAATATTGTTAAATCAAACATCTTTTAAATATGCAGTAAAGCTATAACATACAGTTTTTTGGTTTGGTAACGTTTTTTATAAGCTTCGATTACGTCATTATTTTTAAGTGTATGCAACACTTTACAGTTTTTTGTTTACGAACCCTATTGAGTGTGAGTGAGAGAAAATTCAAGAGAATGAGAAGTGTCGCTCTGAAAATAAAATAAATTTTATTCCATAGCGACAGTGAGCAACGTTGTTTATCTGTGAAATTTGTATGGAAATGTCGCTGTCTCCGGTATTCTAGGCCGACCTGTACTTTGCGCACAAGCTTTACATGAAAAGCCAGCCGACCAGACGGACAGACATGGTGAAATCGACTCAGAAAGTGATTCTGAGTCGAAAGGTATACTTTAAGTTGGGGGTTGGAAGATTTTTTCTCTGCGTTATGCTACAATATTTTAGATTACATTACATACCGATTTTCTTGAAATTTTCACAGTATCGTTCTGTAATACCCGAAAGTAAAATAGGCTACTTTATTTTTTGAGAGTAAGTAAAAATTTATTATCACAACTCCTGAACTATTATAGATCTCCTGAGATTTTGTAGAAATAATTTTGTTATCAATTTATTTAACTGAGGTGAAAATGTGGCGCTTCGGACTAGGGAGAGTGATATCCCCCATAAAATACGATACCGAAAATTGTCAGTGTTTACAAAACCTTCGTGGATTTTGATTCAAATTTTTCCCTAAGTTAACAAATTATTGTGCTCTAATAAGACAGGTGAACGGACAAAAAATAGGGTCAAAAATATTTATTTGAAATTCTTCAAAAATTTTTAGTTTTTTTTTTTTATATTTTTTATTTTATTTTTAACTTTACTTTTTTTAAGTGTAACCAGCTAGAAACTTGTGCTCCCCCAAGAATTAAAGTTGTAAATACACTTACTGTTTATTTAAAGTCAGGAAAATTCCGATGTAATGATAATGTTTAGAAATACTCCACAAAGCAAAAACAGAAACTAAGAAAATCGCTGTTGTATTTTCGATTTCCAGTTTAGTAAAAAATAAACCAACAAATATTATTTTAAAAAACAATAACTTAAATTAAAAATGAAATTCTTTAGTAAATATTTTCTAAATAAAAAATTAATTGAAATAAGTACTAATTCTTATTTAGAACAAAAATATTAATTTAAAAAATGTAATTTATATTACTATTTTATATAAATGTTATGTAAAAATAATAAAATTTTGCTATAAATTCATAATTATTTAATAAAAACCGTATTCGAAACCGTTTTTTTTTTTTTAAAGGCAATTTTTCCAATAACTCGAAAACCGTTTTTCTGAAAATGTCGGTTTTTTGAATACACTAGATGTGGCACTAAAAGTTTTACTGTTTTACATTTAATTTTGTCGAAAACTCAAAAATTTTCAATTAAATGTAATTAACCCTATTTTTTTGTCCGTAACTGTAGCTAAATCATCTTAAAAGAATCTGAATACATATAATTTATCGGATCTTACATGAATATTTCGACAGGTTTCAAATGGAATGACAAAAAAGTTCAAGTTACACGTTTCATAATTATGATAAGTTCAGAAATGCTATCCCGTAATGTCGTCAATTTAAGTCTGTATGGACTCAAGGTTTAGGTTGTTGTTGGTTTTAAATTGTTTTTGAAAAAAATGAAAATAAAAAAAATACTTGACAAAAAATGATTTATTTTATTAATCAATAAATAATATTGACAAAACAAAATCTTGTAAACAACAACATTTTAAATGGACGATATAAAACAACAACAACAAATGATACACCACCACACACACCCCCATTTTTGCTTTATTATTGTTGTTTTTAATCATATGTTTTTTTTTTTTTCTTTTAAAAGATCAAACTACTTTAATCACCAGACTTCTCGAACTAGTAACAACAAAACGCACTAAATATGTTTCTATAAGAAAAAAATACATAGTAACTGTGTGTGTGTATTTCATTTAAATGAAAAGTAGTTTTACAAGAAAAACTTGTTTTTTTTTTTATTGTTTATACTTAATGTATCTTTGTTATTTACAAAACATTAAAAGCTTTATTATTTTTTATTTTTTTAATGAGTATCTTTTTTGTTGAAATATTGCGATTATGATCATTAAGAGTATAAATTTTAAAGAAAAAGAGAATTTAGTAGGGGAGCTTTGTACGTTTTTTTGCAAAAGCCCCCCTAGTGGGGTTTTGTTTTTAAGAGGTTGTTGGATACTTTGCTCATTTTGAGAGAGGTTCTATTATACTCTTTGGCAATTATTTAGCATTGTGCTAGTAGTAGTAATAATTTGATTATAACGTTTTTTTTTTTTCTTCATTTTGCTTTGTATTTTTTTGTTTTTGTATTTATTGAATTTTGCTATGGTTCGTTCGTTTGTTGTTTGTGTGGTTGTGGTTGCCTGGCTTTTGTGTATAATTTTTCTTATAACATTCGAGGTCGTCAACGCGCAAGTTTTAGTTTAATAATCGCACTTGTCGGAGCAACTGCACAAAGAAAGAAAAATTTAAAAAAAAAAGTACTATAACATAAGGAAAACCCCTTAAATATACAGTATACAAATAAAAAAATCATTTAATAAATATCTAAGAAAAA
Organism: Protophormia terraenovae; assembly: GCA_951394005.1. NCBI lineage: Eukaryota > Metazoa > Arthropoda > Insecta > Diptera > Calliphoridae > Protophormia > Protophormia terraenovae. The sequence continues at coordinate 38,549,853 of OX596077.1, read as the reverse complement.
CCTAAACAAAAATTGTATAAAATTTATAGAATTTTATTTAAAAAAAACCCTTAAATTTTGAAAAAGTTTTGATAAGTTTTTTTAAATTTAAAAAGTGTTTGTGTTAAAAAATCTTAAAAACAAAATATTGTGAAATAGAGTGAGTTTTTACAAGTGAAAAGAAAACCAGAAATATTAAAATAATTATTAAACTCGCTAGTTTTTCTAAGAAAATTTGTTTTAAACAAAGAAATTAAACCATCAGCAGAATATTTCAGCTGTCTACCAAAAAATAAAATCGTCTACATTTTTTGTGTATTGTACAAAAAAAAAAAGAAAGGTAAAAGATTATTTTATTTAATTAAATTAAAAAATCTTTAGATATTTATAATGTTTATATTATACGTACAAAATCTTATAATAGTCATAGATTTATTTATTTATTTTTTTTTTCCCATATTCATGTATGTGTGTTATTTTTTGTTTTTAACACAAACATATGATTTGGACTTTGATACCTTTGTTTATTAGAAAGAAATGTTTTTTTTTTATTTGCCGATTTCTCGTTTTTTTTTTACTATTTCCTCTTTCCCCCTTTATTCTTAATTCTTAGGAAGAAAAAAAAACACCTCCAACCACACTATTTTATACTAAAAAGATGTTAAAGAAATATACAAACATTTGTTGTTGTTTGTCTGGCATCGTCTCCATTGCAAATTGCACATTTGCATTAATTGTTGTCATTTTAGTGAGTGTGTATTTGTATGATTTTTTTCTTCTATATACATATGTACTCTCATTTTTTTGTATGCCTTTAAAATTTAAATTAATTGAACTTCTCTTTTAAACGCTTAGCAACCCAGCAACAACATCTGTTGGTTTGTTTTTTTGTTGCTGTTGTTTACGTACTTTAGTTTTTTTTTTCTTCTATGCATTTCATTAATTTATTTTGTCTTTATAAAAATAAATTTTATAGCAATATGTTGTTGTTCGTCTTGTCTGTCTGTGAACTTTAAATATCCGTTAATATTTAAATTTGCCAAAGCGTTAGTCTCATATTTATTTGCCATTAAATATTTATTAAAGAAATGAGGAAAAGAAGAACGTGTTTGATTAGAAATAAAAAAATGATTTTTTGCATATCTGTTCAATGTTTATCATAGTTGCCAGGGTATTTTTTAAAACAAAGTAAGAATATGGGAAAACAGCCAAAATGTTGTTAAAATAATTTTTATTGAAAGCACTTTAATATGCACAAATATGTATATGTATGCATTTATATATGTTTGTGGTGGCAATACAAAGGACTTTTTAAAACTATATTTCTGGTAAAAGACATTTTAAACCGATTTAGTAAACTCTTACTATATACAGTTATTTATTTAATTTTATTTATTTTTTTTTTTTTTTTTTGTTTACAAAAAAATCTTATGCGAAACAATAAAATTTTTAGTGCCAAATCATTAAGAAAATACATTGAATTATAAAGCTATATCCTTTAACATTATCTCAATAGCGGTACATAGTCTCAAGCGCAAATATACTTTTTTCAAAGCGGAAAAAAATAAGGTCAGTAGTAAATTCGTTAAAATTTTTTGTTAATTTTTTTCGTAACTTTAAACTGAAAAAAGATAAGAATTTTTATTCGTATCAAAAAAAAAATCATAGATTAAGGGATTTAAAATATTGGGGAAAATTGAAGTTGCAAACAAATTCTAAGTAAATGTAAAAGAAAACTCTTAAAAGCAATTTAAAAAGGTTTAGTTTTTAGAACAGAAAATCATTAACAAATTTGTATCATGTCGGGAAAGTTTAATTCCATTGATTGATATAAGTAGACAATTCACAGTTACATTTATCCAAATTAGAATGACAAAATTACGAAAAGCTTATTAATTGAAGTAATTCTTTTGCATTTATTAGTAAACATATCATTTATTATGGAAAAAATACATAAAGTATTGGAAAGTGTCTATAGCAACTTTTAAAAATATTTTAATTTTATTTACTACTTTTGTAAAGAACTATGTTAAATTTAACTTTATCTCAGTAAATAATGCAGATATTGATATGATTTTTTGGTATGTAATAATAAATGTATCAAAATTATTCTATATAATTTGCTGTTAAAAAATCAATACTGAAAATATCGTTTTTTATATAAAAGAAATCAAAATATTAAAAAATATATTTTTTGGGAAAATTCTATTTTTAACGGACTGGAACTAAAAAGTTTCAACGAGTTCCAATTGAAAAATTCGGTTTTTATATAAAAGAACATCTATAAAATTATATTTGAGAATATTGACTGCGACTTTTTGCGATCTTTCAAAATATTAGAAAAAAATGTGCGGTACCTCATATGAGCAATTTTTTAATAATTATTTAAACACTTTTAAGTAATGGCTGAAAATTTGTTATGCAAATGTTACACTATGATTGGTTTGATTTGATCTTGTAACGCCTAATTTTAAAATATCTTTTATTTTAATAAAATTTACAAAAAATATGTTCGAAATTCATACAAATAAATTAGTTGTTTTCAGAATGGGAGTGGCAGTGATTCTACCTGCCCATTTTTAGTTTAAGGCCTTATCTGCTAACAGAATATACAGTTCCAGACCAATATCTCCAAAACTGGATTTTTGTCATTCTAAAATTGCCAAATATTACATTGTGCAATTGAAGAAAGTGTAATTTCTTTTAAGATCATTTTAGAGTTCTCTGATGTTGAGATATCGACGTTAGATTTTGCTATTATGGTAACTCCCACCGTTATATTGTCATTACCGTTATGCTTAATTAAACAGGGGATATAAAATGTTGTCAGTACTATATTTTTTGTACCCCTACGAATGTTTTGCGATCAAACTTAACTTTTATAGTTCATCTATAAAATAAATAGTTATTTTTTATTATTATTAACCTTTTACTGAACTATATTATAAGATCGGAACTTTCGGGGATAGTATTTTAAATGAATTATGATTCTATTTTGAATCGACTTTATGACATGAAAGGATCCTGGGTTGATAAAATGTTTAAGAGATTTCTCCCCCGAAGTATTATCATATTCCTAGAAGAAATTTATGGTGCTAATAAATTTTGAATCGACTTTATGACATTAAAGGACCCTGGGTTGATAAAATTTTTAAGAGATTTCTCCCCCGAAGTCCTTTTTTGCCTTGAACTTTTTCAAATGGCTTCCAAGTGCCGTCTATTAATTGAAAATGAAGGAATGACTTCATTTCATTATATAGAAGATAAAATTATTAAAATCTAATACATTTGCATAATGCCGCCCATAGTTTGAGATATCATCACATCAAAGAACACCAAAATAAAAGAAAAAGATACAATAACTAAAATCGGATACTCATAACAAATGTAAAAATAATTTAATTAATTTTAGCTTAATTAATTTATAATTTATTTATTTATTTTATTCCTTTTTATTTAAATTGTAAATGAACTATTAAGGAAATCTTATTTAAATATTACATCATCACAAAAATAAGGAAATTAATTTCATGACTGTTGAAAATTATTTGCAATAATGTTTTATTTCTTTTATTTTTAATACAACATACTAAAAATGTTCAAAAACATGTAATATTACTTTAACATATTGATAACTTCACTTTAATCAACACTTCAATAAATACCCCACTTTTTCACACACACAACTGCTACACATTGTAAATAAATACGGCGTGAAGTTAACACATCATATTTAAAAACAAAATCATACCATTGCTGTAGATTTTGTTATTAATTTCTTTTATTACATGATCTGTCTTTTATAAAATTAAATATTAATAATGTCAAAGTCAAATTACGAGATTTTTAGAACTTTGCCATTCCTAGAAATATTTATAATAAAAGAAAGAATTTGTTCTTATAAATTTATAGGTACATATAAATTTGTTTATATAAAAAGTGATTTTTTTGCTATTTAATTGAATTTTTTTTAATGACTTGCAAAAATAATAATTTCTTTGTTTTGAATTATCATTTTAATGATAGCTAGTGAATTGAATTATTGAGTGTCTGGGTTGAAAGGCTAAAAATAATTTATTTATTATTATTTTTTATTGAATTGATGAAAAAAAAATATTTAATATAAAAGCTTTAAAGAATAGTGTTTATAAAATGTTATATTAAGGGGTTAACTAAAAGTAGGTCAAAATTTTATATTTGCAAAAATTAAAAATTAGTTACAAATTGTTATCTAATTATTATTTATAAAGCATTGGAGGTGAACATAAATAAATAATAATAAATGGAATTAATTGAATATTATGTTTTAAGTCATAAAATCATATAAAATTTAATACATTATAATCATAAAATTGGTTTAAATTTTTATGTATTATTATTATTTCAACTATATTTTTATTATTAACTTGAGCATTTACAATTTTCTTTACAACACGCACTTAAACATTCTTATACAAACATACATACAAATAATTTGTACATTGAACTTTAACGTTCGTTAGCTACGAGTAGACAATTATTTTCTATTTTATATTGATACCCCTACATTCAATAACACACTATTTTAACAAATAATATATACTAGAAACATTTTAATGATACTTAACAACAATATTTTCTTTGCTGCGATTATGAGTCAGTAAAAATCGCATGATATTTGAATTATGTGTACACTCGTAATACAATAATCATATTTTTTCCTTTTATTTTATATATATTATTTACTACAATCGAAGTTTATTTACTTTTTTAATGGTTCAACTAAGAAAACCTTGAAGAAATAAACAATATACTTGTAAAAATATGAAATAGTTTATAAGAGATGATAAGAGTTTGGCTAAACATTTGTTTCTAGTTAAACTAGAGTTAAAATATTAAAAAAAAGTTATTAAAAAAGCTTTTTAACTAAACTTTGGTTAAGCTTTAGTTGAGTACCGTTAATCAAATATTTAATAAATGATTTTTTTATAAGCCCCCCTTCTTAAAGAGTCATTAATACCCGATTTATATTAAAAATCTGTCATACATATTTTACATTTCTATAAATAATATTCACTATTTTTATAAATAATTAAATAAATAAATACCTTTCACCCGGGTTAGGATGTTATAAAAGATTAATATACATAAAATCAAATAAAACGAGAGAAAAAAGATATAGTCGGTCAAGCCCGACCATATGATACCCTACACCATTGTGTACATTTGAACTATCATTTATGTTTATATAAAATTTATTTGTGTCAAATATTAACTTGATACTAACATTTTAATGGGATTTATGCCCGTTAAAGTGATTTACTGAAAAGGGATTTATGTGGGACCGATCTTTAAAAAAATTGGCACACTTATTTAGACTTATATAAAACTTATATGTGTCAAATTTCATTAAAATATTGCTATATTTAAGGGATTTATGATCGTTAAACCCTTTTCCGGGAGGACATTTGTATGGGGGCTAGGTGAAATAATGGACCGATCATAACCAATTTCAATAGGCTTCGTCACTGTGGACCTATCATAACCAATTTCCCACCTATGGTGGTGTAGGGTATAAAAAGGGTATTTTGAAAATATATCGACCTATTCACTGACCTAGAAATTGGGAAAAATATTTATGACAGTTCTGTGCAATAATGAAGATCATAGCTTATTTATATTGGGGCTTTAAAAAGTCCAAAAACTCGCTTTGGCCGATATCTGGGTTAATACCGGGAATATGTACAAGAACGAAACCTGTAGCTTATATAGGAGCTTCAAAGAGTTTTAAAAATGTTTTTGGCCGATATCTCGGATACTAATGGACAGATTTTGTTCATTTATTCAGCAAAAAATTGAAAAAAGATTCTTCCGTGCAAAAACGAAGTCGCTAGCTTGTATAAGAGCATAGAAAAGCCGACAACAAAAAACTACTTTTAGAGGTTTCGGTTTTTTTTGGCTATATCTCGGCTATTTATAAACCGAATTTGTTTATATTTATTAGTGTTCTTCTAGGAATACAATTTGATGTATTAAACATGTATATCCGATAACTGGTGTTTTCTAAAACAGACAGACATCTTTATGTAGACTTCCCTACAGAGATACAAGCCGATCGGTTTCAAGCAGGCTTCCCGCCGCCGCCGGGGAATTTTCTTTTTAATGAACCGCTGCGATTTCATCGGCTCACGTCGGCTCAAAATCAGCTGCCGGAATTTTTATATAAATTTAACAAGAAACATATATTTCTATCTTATTCGAAGAAGTGAATGCAGTGGCTTTATCTATTATTATAATTTTACTTACATATGATCAATTTATTAGAATTGAGGATAGTAAAATGTATAAAATTTAATTAATAATTCATAAATGATGAAATCCTAACTTCTATTTCAACTACTTAAATTTTTTTTGTAGATGGGGAGCACCCGGGCGGCACAATGTAATATTTACTAAATCTAAGCCGAAAATTTAGCCGCCGCCTAATTAGTTTAATTTGCGCCACTGTCGCCGATTAAAGTGCTGCGCCGCCGCTGCCGAAAATGTTGCCTCTCTGCTTCCCTATCAATAAGAATCCAAAATATACTTTTTGGGGTCTATAAATCCTAAACTTAAAGCTAGGTTTATTCTAATTAAATTTTAAACCAAATTAAATAATAAACCAATTGAAATAAATGTTAAATAAAAATAAAATTCTATATAATTTCAACATTACGAACATTTTTAACAACATCTGTTGTAAAAAAAAACAAAAAAAAATAAAATTATAAAAAATCTGTTTACGAAAATATTTAGTGTATTAGAGTTCACGTTTTGCGTCAGTTGCCAAAACAACATAAAAAACTAAAATAAAAGTAAACAAATGCATCTAAAAACTGCAGTTTTTAATAAAAAATAAAAAAATAAAGAATTAGCGTCATCATGCTATAGTCAGCAATAATAAATCTCTACAAATTGCCATCTGTATTGAAATTTTGATTTAAAAAGTAAAAATAGAATGAACAAGCTTTTTGCTTTAAACAAATACTGCAACAGATAACGTTTTAATTAAATAATATTATAATTATAAGGTAAACAACGCAATAAATTTTAAATTATTTGAACAATTAAAATTACAAAATAAATTACAAAACTTTCTTTTGATTATTGAAACTTTAATTAAGTAATTATCAACATAAATAAGTGTTTTTAAGAGAAGTTAAAAATAAATTTAAAATAAAAACAAATGTTAAATGTTTTTGATTTCAAGATAATTATTTCAATACTACACACAAATTAACCGATAAAATATTAAAATTACATGCAAAATGTATAATATTCAAAAGAATTTAATGATTTTGATTTAAAAATTATTATTTTATATGTACATATAATATTTACCCTTTCACACTGCACAAAAATTAAGTGTTTTAATTAATTATTAGGTTGAAATTAAATAATTTCCCATACCAGGAAAATATTGTTTTTAAAATTTGTACATTTTGTACATCTCTCTGTTATATATTTTTTCATTTATTTATTTATTTATTCATTCATTTATTTATTTATAGAATTTTATTAAAAATTTGAAGATTTTAAAGAATACCAATATAAAAATAATTATGAAATCTTAAAGATCTTAATGAAAATTATTTATATATGTATTTCAAATCGGGTAAAATTTTAATTTAAACTTAATTATATTTAAATATCAAATAAAAATGGATTTGGAATTGCACCACCATCTGATTATAATAAATATTTCAAGACAGAGTTCAAAGTTTATCTCTTTGTATGCTTTGATTTTAAAATAATCAAATATATTTTTTATTCAGTTTAATATGGCTTTACACTATATTATTTTGTATTAATACACAATAATAATTTCAAATGTGTTATAATAGTGTACATACCTTTAATATCCTGTATTTTTAAATCTTGAAATTTTAAAAATGTCATTTCGTTTTGTAAATTTCGGTAAAAACTTTTATTTGTAGTTTTATTTATTTTTTTTTATTTGATTCTCTTCAATTTGTCGTTGTTATTTTAATAAAGAGAAAAAAAAAAAAAAATATGACAATTAAAACGAGAGAGAAACTATGATACTACACTACTGTGTACATCAAAATTCTGGGAGGGGTCTTTCATTAGACTTGGGGCCAATTGTTGACCGTTAAACTGATTTTCTGCAAAGGGGTTTATATAGGAGCTATGGTCAATTATGGACCGATCTTTCTGAAATTCTGCACACAGATTTAGACTTATACAAAACTTATATGTGTCAAATTTCATTAAAATATTGCTATATTTAAGGGATTTATGATCGTTCAACCCTTTTGCGGGAGGACATTTGTAATGGACCGATCATAACCGATTTCAATAGGCTTCGTCCTTGGGCTATAAGAAACCTCTGTGCCAAATTTCATTAATTTATGTTTAAAACCTGTAGTTTGATTCAAAGGTTTACATGGACGGACAGGCAGACAGACGGACGGACATCGTTTAATCGATTCAGAAAGTGATTCTAAGGTGGGTCTTAGACCAATATTTTTGGGTGTTACAAACATGAGCACAAACGCATAATACCCTCCCCACCTATGGTTGTGTAGGGTATAAATACTTTCTTTAACACATTTTTGATAGTGTATTATAGAAAAAAAAACTCTGATATTAATACAAAATAATATAGTGTAAAATCCCCTTTAAGGTACTTTCAGACGATAATATTTAGTATTAGGATTTTTCGACAATAAAATATTACGTATTTTATCAGCATGTCAAAAAATCCAATAGAAAATCCTAAAGTGGTTTACACGGTAATACATAAATTGTATATTATTTTTGAAAATTCTTACCTTCATGAAATTCATGACGACTATTGATTTAATATTTCTTTAATAAATATTTTATTGTTTTTACTTTTTGTTTATGAAAAATAAAATCGAAAGTTTTTGAAAAATTTAAAATACCATTGGTATTTTCAAAAAAATCATAAGTAATTTTTCATAATCAAACAATTTGTATTCAGACGATAAGTAAATTTTTGACAAATCTTTATATTGAATATTATCGTCTGAAAATACCTTTAAAAACATTGGTTTCCAAACGATTATTTATTTAAATTATTGAAAATATTTAGATAAAAATTTTAAATTGTAAATATTTTAATTTAAACCAAAATAAACTTTAACTTCTTAACAGGGACTTTAAGTTATCAATGTTAGTTAAACTAGAGATTATATTTAAACAAAGTAAATTTAAGATATCAATGGGAAATTTCCCATGGGGATATTTGTTAAGATAATGATAATACAATTTTATTATATTCAATATTATTAAATACTAATTTCAGTAAATAATAATAAAAATTATTATTTACATAGATTATTTAGTTGCAATCAATAAATTAATGGAATTTTGCTAATGATCGTTAAATGAAAACGTCGTCATATATTAAAACCGATAATAAAACTTTTAGTATACTATCAGGTGTATTTCGTAAACCCTTTAGGAATTTCTTAAACGAAGTTTGTAATAAATTTTAATAAAAAACAATTATTACTTGAGGGTTGTTTTTTTTTTTAATTTTTTGTTAAAAGGCAACTAATTATAAATTAAAACTCTCAATTTATTTTGTTAACTCTAGTGAAAGTTATGCAGAATTGATTTAAAAAAAATGTTATTTAATGATCTTGCCATTTATCGGCCATGAAGATTTATTATTTCTGGGATTTTGTATGGCGTGATATCTTAACGCATAACATGCGATATAAAGTTGTTGGTATATACATACATAAATATGTTTTACAATAATAACAACAATTTCTTTTTTTCGTTGAGGGTTTTTTGTTGGCTGAAAAAAAAAAAACGTACGATTTGAAGTTAAAAACAAAAACAAATAAAAACAAACTATCAGGCGAAAAATATAAATAAAATAAAAAAAGAGTATGCGGAACTAAAACTTATAAACAAAAATTTTGTTGAGTATTTTTTATTTTTTTTTTTTTATAAAAACTTTTATAATTAATACAGTTCTTTAAAATATTTTTGCATTTTATTAAAAATGAAATAATTATTTTAAATTAATTTATTTAAAATACTAAATGCTTACTGTATTATCAACAAAATATTTTTCATTGCAAATATATTGGTCCCTTATACCGAATATATTGCATATATTTTTTAACCCTTAAAGGCTACACTGATTTGAATGACGACAAAACACTACATCATTTTAAAATAATAATATGGAAAATCTATAAGAAAAAATGGAAAATTTTAAGTTTTTCAACTATTTATTTTATATATAAATGAAATAAAATATGAAAATATGTTTTCTGTCTATTGTGATGTTATATATTTGGGTTTCAAAAGAAGGTTTAATTAACAATAAACGACAATATTGAAAATTGCGTCGTCGATTCGAAGAAGTATAGCCTTGCAGGGTTAACAACATTCTCATATTTTCTAAAACTTTTCAAAACAATCTACGTAATTATTTGGTTTTTTATTTTATTTTTTTGCCTACACGTGGAAACCAAAATTTTCTTAGTAAGCGTTGCAAATTGTTTTAGTATGGTTTCTTATTATGTGACGCATTGTTTGCACATTCTAAATAAATACAAAAGTATTTGAAATTGTTTATTTTTAACGTAACCAAATTCAATAATATTAGATGTTAATAGCCACATAGACCTTTGATTATTCAACTAATTAAATATACACTAAACATGCAATCTATCAACCCCTAAACACCCACCTACAGTGGTCAGAAACAGATTAAAATATAATAATCACCCTTATTACGAGTGTCGTAGTCGTGACGAAAACCTGTCGTTTTCTATAATTTCGTATTATGATTGTCGAAAACAACAAAAAAATACATGCAATTAACATTGATTTTGTCGTTTTAAACGACTACGACTGCGACTTCGACAACGACACTCGTAATAAGGGTGAATATTTGTAAAAAGTAGAACCCAGAAAAAAAATTAAAAAAAATATATATAAATTTCCAACTTAAAAACAAACAATTGCTTACAAAAAAGTACTTATTCACCACTTCAAAAGTAGAACGAATAAAGTGCGTATTTTAGACTTTTCTGGAAGGACTTAATAATTATTTAAAAAAATATAAATTAATGTGTAATTCTTTTAACAAGCTAAGAAAAATATTTTTTATTATTTTGTAAAACATTTCACCTTACTTTGAAAAAAATTTCATATAAATTTTTTTTTTTTCAAAAATTTGTACGTTAAATTTTTCAAAGTGAAGTGAAGCGATTTACAAAATAAGGGGGTAAATAATTTTATAAAAATAATTTTTAGAGGAGAACTTCAAAAGCAGTCTACAAGAATCATAAAAAGCAGCATCTTAAAAATGATAACCTTGGTTTAAAAAAAAACTACTTCTGCTGTTCTTTTTCAGCACTAAAAACTTTCTTCCAAATACAACAAAATTTTGAAATCTTTTTTTTTTTTTTTTTTTTTTTTTTTTTTTTTTTTCAGCTCATTTTCAGTTCTTTTTGGTCTATATTTCTCTAAAAAGCATGATTTTCAAATGACTTTTTTATTTTCCTAGCAAAATAAAAGTTTATTTAAAAAATAAATTCTCGTGCTTAAAATCATTTTTAAACTATGCACCCTAGACATTTATAAATATTGTATTAAAAAAAATAAACAAATTTGTTTGTAATTTCTTTTCGAAAATTTTCCATTTTAAACATCATGTTCTTTGTTTTTTTTTTATTAGAGATTTGCATGCGATTTAAACAAATTTTTATTATATATATTATAGTACATATAGTAATTATTTTTTTTTTTTCTATATGTTCAAACATATTTTGCTTGTTTTTCATTCATGATCATTGCCAAAAAAAATGTTCTTTTGCTTATTTGTATTTATAAGTAATATATTAAATTTGTATGTATCTATATTAAGATATAGTATATACTACTTATTTATATTTGAATCTTCTTTACCTTTAGACTTTTGTGTATGTATTTTTTCAAAAAAAATACTATATAGAATGCACTGTAAGGAAAAACGTGGGTTGTTGAAGAAGTTTTGTAATAGTTAAATATAAAAACATGTTTATGAAAATAGAATTATAATTTTTATTGAATGAAAAATCTTTGGACTTTAAACATGTTAATTATAATATTTACTAGCGTTAACTAAATCTTCACGTTTTATAACACTTTACAAACACTTTTATATAACGGATTTCTAGGCAAACAAATAAATACAGGAAGAGTAATAGTCTATCATAATTATTTCATTTGTTAGAAAAAAAAAATTCGAACAATTGCAAAATTATTATATAAAATAAAACTAATAATTACTTATTTAGTTCATTTATTTGTATTATTTCTATTATCTTACTATAGTTAATGATTTATACTTTTTTAAAATAGGTCAAATAAAAACAAATAACTACATCGTCATTTGATTTTTTATTTCGTAAAATAACCTCTAAAAAAGCTCTTCTAATCTAAATAAGTATGAACAAATTTTGGCACAAACCATTTTAGGTAAATAAATTAATTTAAAATTTTTTTTTATTCGACTAAGGGGGCAGTAGACTGAGCACATTTGTTTGCCATTTTATTAATAATATGTATGTGAAAATGTTCAGCTGGGATATAGCACGTGATATTTGTTTATATTTTTTAAAACAATACCATAAACAATATGTATTATTTAATATATTTTTTAAACATTTTAATAATAATACAATTTTAAAGCGTTTTCTTTTCTTCACCCTTTTATGATTACAATAGAATAAAAAATTTGTGGCAAATTCTGCAATTGTGTTATTTTTAAAAGTATTTGTAAGAAAAAATTTTAACAAGGGAAATCGTATTTATGGCTAAAATTAAAAAATTTTGCAAATACTTAAAATTTTTGGTTAAATTTCGAATTTTTAGAAAAATTTTCGGATTTTTGGTGAAATTTTTAATTCGAACTGAAATTTCAAACTATTGGTGATTGAAATTAAAATTTTTGATGAAATTTTGAAGTTACAATAAAATTTTTGATTATTGGAATATCAAATTTTTACTGAATTTTATAATTATTGGTTTAATGTAAAATTTTCTAATATTTGTAAAATTTTGTATTATTAGTGAAATTCTGAATTTTTGTTAAAATTTTAATTTTTTGTTGAAATTTTAAGAATTTTATTAGCTGATAATGTTCGAAATATCAGCGTATGAATAAGTCCTTTGTTCTGTACTCGTGTTCTCTAACTAGCGAATAGTTTTCGAAACGAAAGCAATTTTGAAATTTTTGTAGTCATTCAGTTTTTAATAGAATGATTCATATAATTTTTAAGGAGAACAAATTAAATGTTGTTTGTTTTCTCTGTCTAATGTCAACATTGTTGACTCAACAAATGAAATAAAAAAAAGATTCGGCTGTGCCTTCACCAGAGATGGAAAATGAAAATATTTTTGGGTATCAAAACAAATTTCAAATAGTACTTTTTTCACCACTCTGGTGGTGTTCACTTATTTTTTATTTAGTGCAAAACTCAGATAAGTTGTGTACTAAACGAAGAACTAAATACGATATCCAATCATAAAATGATTTTGTTCAGATAAAATATAATAATTATTACTAAGATAAACTTAAGAAGAAAAAAGTCCAAAATATATTCCTCAAAATCGAGCTTAGCTTTTAAGTTAAGTTAAGCTCGATTTTAAGGAGCTTTGATAAAATATAATTTATTACCTGATGTCTTTTAAATTTGGAATATTTTCAGTTTATTTTGATTTACAAAGCATAGAAACTTGAAGTTTTTAGTAATGATTGTATATTTAAGAGTTTACAACTTAATAAATTAAATCTACAACTCAAATGTTTCTATAATATATTTCGTTTGCCCTATAAACTTATTTAAATTGTCCTAATTACGTGTCTAATTTTTTGTGAACTCGTATCCCCAGAATTCAGTCGAAGCTACTGATCATTACAATCTCATTATTATTTCTGAACACCAATTGTAAATATGTATAAATTAAATTTGTTAAAAAAAAACCCAAAAATATGTTTTCAATTTAAAATTTTATTTTAATTATTTTTTTTTTTTTTTATTTCGAACTATGGAATATGTGACAGTATCAAATGACTCGAGGGAGTATTTCGGTACATTTAATAGTATCAATAAAAGTACTATAGTATCAACTTTTCTATCCCTGCCCTTCAACATCTTACCGACAAATAATAAAATTTTCGCCTTAACGTATGCTTTCTTACTTTCACAATTATAAATATACATTTGTTTCCAAACTACAAAAATTTTAATACAAAACAAAAAATAAAAAAAAATTAAATAATCATAGCAAACATTGCTTTAAAAAAAATAAACAACAACAATTCCATATTTATATATTTTTGTATGTATGTACATATATACAAACAAACTGAATCCCTATACAAAAAACAAGAACAACACTGTTAATCATTATATTACTGCTGTTGCTAACTAAACTACTTGCCTATACAAAAAACAACATCACTAATAGTCATTACAATGCTTAATATAAATGTTTGTGTGTGTATTTATATTATTAACAGATTTTCTTTAGTTTTTGGCACATAACTCGGTTGTTTATGAACGAATTTATGAACGATATAAAAAAAAATATAAAAATAAAAATATGTGGCTTAAACAAGGGCTTCAAAAAATCAAAAATGCGTTTTGCCAGTTATTATTAAACCGATTTATTTAATTTTTTCAGCACAAAAAAAAAAAAATTTCCGAACCTTTTTTAAAGCATATCTCCGCCATTTATGAACCGAATTTGCTGAATTTCAATAGCAAAATTCTCGAAAGGATTTCCGATCGTTTGATATATATATTATATATGGTAGTTATCGGTGGGCTTCATAAACACCATTTCAACCGACACACGGACGGACGAACGGACATGGTCCTATCATCAACATTTCTTACAAGGATCCCGAAAATATCAATTTTTTTTTCTCTCCGACGAAAATTGTGGAAATTACAAACGGAATGACTAACCCTTTAAACCTGTGGTGAAGGCTATAAAAACGAACGATTTATTATTATCCTGTTATAAAAAAGAAAGACAACTACACATTTTTCGAAATAAAATTTTCTCAGCATTGATTTTTTTTTAAACATGGCTTTAGCTTTTTTTGGCAAGTTGTTTTAAAGTAAAGCCTGTTATTCGAAATTCTGTGCACGTAAGAAGACTAAAAATTATAAAGAACTTCCGTTTACCGGTGAACACATGTTCTAAAAAAGGAATGAAACATATTGTTCTATAGGAAGTGAATTGCGTATAGGCCAACTTCATATTATGAGACATGTGAATTTTGATTTTCGGAAAAAACTTACAAAATTTTACTGAAAAAAAGAAATTATGCATTTTATACACTATTTTAGTTCATTAAATGGACATTCCACTTCATAATGCCGCTATTAACACCGAGGGCCGTAAAACAATGAATTCGAAGTCAAAATTTTACCACTTCGGAATGGGCGCCATACTCTCTCGACCTTTATATAATAGAAAATATTTGGAAATTGCTATCACGAGAACAAAAATTCATTATCTGAAGAGATTGGAAAAAGTTTGAGTAAACCTTCTTTGTTACAAGTTGAAAATCTTTATAAGTTCCATCCAAAAATAATTTTTAAAGTTAAATTTAAAAAAAAAAAACTATTCTTATTATTAATAATTTCCGATTAATATAATAAAACAAAAAGTACCATATTAATCAAAACATCTTGCTGTTTTATTGAATAAATAATGTAGAACCTACTCAGATGAACCAAAAAATTTACCTAAGAAATACGCTTTTTGGAAAAAAAAAATGAATATATATTGCAAATATCTTAGAATTGAAGATTTTAAAAGTTATTATACAAAATTTTAATTTCATTATTATTTTATAAATATATATAATTGACTTCCTGAAAACTAGCTCCTAAAATTAAAATACTCTCTAAACTTATGATTATTTTGCTTTATGAATATTGTTTATTCATAATTATTTGTCTTTATATTTAGGAAACAAGAAAAGAAAACTAACCAAATGATTCATTAAGCATAAATACTGTAAAATACATTAATAAAATGTTAAACTATTATTAAACATTAACAGTTGAAAAAAAAATAAAAAATATTTTACAACATGAAAACAAAAATTTCAAATATATGTACATACATATAATACAGGAATTTTATCAATTTAGCTAATTATAAGTAATTACTATATTTTTTTCTTTCTTTTTTTATTTACAGATAACTCGATTTGCTGGTCAACATAATAAAGAAATAATTTTATACGACGATTTGCTGATAACCTGTTAACATTTGCTATCATAGTCAGCAGATCACAAAAATAACCAAAATCAATCAATAAAATGGCCAACAAATAAATTGACTATTATTATTCAACAAGGAAAACAAACGACAAATAAAAAAAATAAAAAAAAAAAAAAACAGTTGAAAGGGTCTATAAAATAAAAGTAGAACATATATTGTAGAGAAGAAGGAGGAGGAGGAATTTCTACATCAATAATATTAACTACGTTTACGTAAAATAATCAAATTTGTTTTTGTTTTACACAAAAAAATAAAATTACCATCATCATTTAAAGCGAGCGATAACCAGTTAAAGAAAAATCGCAAAAACACAAAGAACAATAATAACAACAACAACAAAGGGTCTGGTATTTATTTTTAATACTACTAACAACCCCATTATATCTGCTATTCTTTAATTGACTGTTCAACACTAACAACAGTCTAATAAAACAAACGGAAAAACATCAAATTTATTAAATTAAAATCGAGAAAGACTTTTAAATTTTAAAACTTCATTCACACACGAACATAGATTTCAAAATGAATAGTTTAGTCAAAGTTTTTAGTAATTTTAGAGAATTCTATAGTGAAATCAATGGAGCCACTTTAACAGGGGCCATTGATGTTATTGTAGTGGAACAACCAGATGGTGAATTTCAATGTTCACCATTTCATGTACGTTTTGGTAAATTGGGCGTTCTAAGGAGTCGTGAAAAAGTGGTGAGTATTTTATTACATAAAAAAAAAAAAAAATAATTATTATTATTAATTCCAAAAACAGTCATAGTTTAAAGTTCACTTTATGTTTAGTTATTATTAATATAATACTGTTTAATGTTTTTAATCTATAATCTATTGTTTGATAAGCTTTTGAGAATGTAGGCTTACATTTTGTGCGTCAAATGGAAAAGAACCTCTTAAATTATTATTTAATATAAATACCGGATGTTTTATAAATAAAAATGCACTCATAATATTCTTAAAGGAAATTTAAACACAAATTTTACTTTTGTTAATAAAATCAATTATAAACATTAATGTTAGTTAAATAATATACTTTCAACAATGATACTTATTTTAATTAATTACATTTGTTTAATTGTAATAATGTTTAAAAGCAAATCAAACATTTTTTATATGTACATAAATTAAAATTATTGTATTTTTAATTACATTTCTTTTTTCATATTTATCTTACCGCTTTAGGTTGACATTGAAATAAATGGAGAACCCGTCGATATTCACATGAAATTAGGTGAATCTGGTGAAGCTTTTTTTGTAGAAGAATGCCCCGAAGAAGATGTTGAAGAATTACCCGATAATTTGGCCACCTCGCCAATACCCTCAAATCATTTTCCCGAAAAATATATAAATAACAATAATATTGAAAATGATAAGGACAAAGAAAAGTAAGTTTAATTTAAAAATTAATTATGATACATAATAGTTAAATATATAATTAGATTTTGCTTAATTAATTTATAGAAAAAAAGTTTTTAATATTAGAGTTAAAATTATTTAAAAGAAAATTATTTTGACTATAAATTAAAAACTAAGTTAAAAGACAGAAATTATGATTTTCTATATGCCCTCCTTACATGTGGAAAAAATGTTCAGAGTCGCTAAAACGATATCTTTCGTGATGAAACTTATATATGAAACGCATATTTTAAGAGTAAATTTGTAAATTGTGGCCGGCTAATCCGATTTTAATAAAAATTCACACATGTTTGCTAATATTTCTTTTTCCGATTTCAAATATTAATGTATTTTCCCTCATTATGGCTTGTAAATGTTATTTAACTTTTATATGTAGATATCGAGTTATTCGTATCTGAAAATTCAAATTTCGAATTTAGCAAAACCAAGATTCAATACAATTTCCTCCAAATTACTTATGTAAAGAAGCCTCAGTGAAAAAAATAAAACAATTGTGAATTTGAAATTTGAGAAATATTTTTTTTTTTTTTTAACATTTTAAGCCAGGAAAGCGTCATTACATTTAGAAAGTGTTCATTTGACCTGATCGTAAAATAACTTGGACTTGGATGGGTCTAGTTTAATTTATTCAAAATTCAGAATTTTTTTAAAAATTTCAAAAAAGTTGTATTTTTCTGAAATTTTGCAATGAATTCACCGAACATTTTAGAAGAACGTTTAAAAATAAATTGTTCTCACATGCACAAAAATGAGAAAAACAATTGACGGTTAAAAAGAAAATAAAACAAATTCCATAGAAAAGTAAATTTTTAGTAAGGTATAAGGACTGCGCACAAAAAATTTTTGCATACAATTCATCTTTTAAAAATGAAACCAATGGGTCGAATTCCTTTAAATTTTGATTTTGTTAAAAGCTGTTATATTCAAATTTTAAATTTAAAAGAAAAAAAAAAATTTATTCGTTTTTAACAAAATATTTTATATTTTTTGAAATACTCTCCATAAAGCTTTATATTCACCCCTATTCTGCATTTCGATTCGAATCGTAATTTTTTCCATTTGTCAACTTTGGTATTCTGCATTACGTTCCGTTTCGTTTCAAATGTTTCTTTTCGATTTTATGTATTCTACATTTCGATCGTAATTACGTTTGTCTAAGTTGGTTTTTGTATAACTGAAAGTTTTAAAATTTTTAACAAAAAGTGAAATTTAAAAAAATTTAAGTTTAAAATGCAATAAATATTTTGTTAGTTATACATTTTATTTGTTTTAAATAAATTTATTTAATTTATTGCTTTATTATGTCAAAAACTATAATCCAACCTCAAGTTCTACAAGATTCTTCACACTGGAATAGTTAACTTCTTTTCTTTTGGTACTTTAGTTGTTTTTTATTTATGTTGTTTTTTTATTTAATTTATGTTTTTAATTTAAATTTATAACTTTTTTTTGCACCAAATTGATTTTTTTATAAAATGCTTACAAGTTTTCAATTGTTTTCTGTTCCTATTTCATGCGTTTCATAGTAAAATAGCTAGATTGAACATACCCCTTTCTTCTTCTTTTTCTTTCGACTCAGTTTTTGGTTGGAATACCATTTTTCGATTTGTGCGTAACTGAATGCGGGAACGTAATCGAAATGCAGAATAGGGGTGATTGTGTTGCTTTTGTTGCAATGGGCCTAGTTCTTTTTAAAATCTTTTATTGTAAATATTTTTTTACAATGGCCCAATACATTTAATATTGACAGAGTTCTGGACAGATTAGTGGATTAGTCTTCTTTGGTACATAGCAGCATCATCTGTTTGATACCATTTAGTTCCTTTTTTGTGGTAATAATGAGAATAGAGATCAATCCAAAAAACGGCACTTATTTGCGTACATTTCTCTGTTAAAATTTTAATTTGTTATATAAAAATGTCTCGCAAATTTTTTACAAAATATCTGATACATTTTCCACAAAAATCTTTCAGATGGAATTCATGACTGGATTTTGAAAAATTCCGTCAGTACGTACTTTTATCATTCTTTAGGCAGGATTTTTATTTTTTACAAAAAATTAAGCTCAATAATTTTTGCCCTCTATTTTGCCTTCACATTTTTTTAGCTTTCCTATTTGACACTTTTTTAATCTTCTGTTATCAGGATTCTGTTCGATGATCGTGAACTCATTGTATTTGTATGCTTTATGACTCAAGAAACAGTATTTCCCGTCTCTCCTGCTAAATTTTTTTTTAACACAAATGCCTTAACATTATAGCATTAACAATACGGAAAAAATTAAACAGTACCAATTAGTTGTATATAATTTAGGAATAATATTATATATTCCATTAAAAAATTTCGTCATTTAAAAACATTAAGACTAACGCTCAATTTTTTTTTTTAATAAAGGAGGGCATATAAAATTATGATTAATACTTTTGTATAAATAAAACTTTTAGCTTGCTACTTTTTTTTTATTATACCCTTTTTTTAATAAAGACTGTTTGATGTTTTAGTAGCACTTTGAACTTTAAACACCTAAAGCATTTTCATAATCACCAAAATAGCACTCAGTGTTTAAAAGAAATAATAATTTCAAATATTTTTCGTTTATTATTTTAATCTAAAAAAATAGATTAACTAAAATAGCAATTATGTGAAAAATTCTTATAATTTGTAGTTGGTATTGCTAAATTAATAGAAATATTTATTGGATTGTATTTTCTTTTTTTTTTATTTATTTATTTATTTATTTATTTTGTATATAATTTTTTATTTATTTTATTTTAAATTATTTATTTATTTTTTTTTTCTTTTAAATCATCATTGTTATCAACATAGAAAAGCTAGTGATGAACTACAGTTGCCATTACCATTGCCTAGACGTAATTCCATAGATTTTTCCAAAGATTCAGCCAAGGATGGTGAAACCACAGCTAAATTTGAAAATCAAGTTTCAGATTACAATCACAGAAGGTAGTACATAAAATAATAATAAAACAATACAATTTTTATTTTGTTTATAAAGTTTTTAGCATGTTTTAAATGTATTAAATGTTAAAAGTGTTTGAAATGTTAAAAATGTTTAAGATATTTTTTATGCATAGTTAGAAAATTAAAAATTCTTGTTGTTTTTACTAATTAATTTTTATTTTCTTTTTAGACACACTGATAATGTTATGGAAAGACCCAACTTGAGCAAAAAAATTAATGAGTATACCACCCAGAAATTGCGTCAAGAATGGGCAGAACATGAAGAAATATTTCAATTTGATGCTTTAGATAAAGATAAGGTATTTTTGATCATTTCTTAAAAACAATAAAATGTTAAACAAAATATTTTTAATTTTCTTAATAAATTTTTAGGACTGGAGTAATAGTACTCAAACTGAAGATAAACCTATAGAATTTGTTGCCAAAGAACAGCCAACCTTACCAGAAGATCTTAAACAAACTTCAACATCAAATAATGATAATACCTTAACTTCTCAAACACAGCAGGAAGATGTTAAAACACCTGTAATAGCTATAACAAATGCTACTAATAATCAACAGCCCACAAGCCTAGATGCTAATAACACTAATGGCACACCGAAAGAAGAATCCAAGAGTAAAAAGAAACGTCGCAAGAAGT
This sequence comes from Protophormia terraenovae, assembly GCA_951394005.1. Lineage (NCBI taxonomy): Eukaryota > Metazoa > Arthropoda > Insecta > Diptera > Calliphoridae > Protophormia > Protophormia terraenovae. The sequence goes on along the minus strand of OX596077.1, from coordinate 38,528,510 downwards.
CACAAATGAAAAAGAAAAATGCTCAACGTAAATCTTCTTCCAGCAGTTCGGTGGGCAGTAATGCACCTCAAGAAAATGGTAGCGCCACAAATGATGAAAACAACAAACAAGCCGAAGAAGCTGATACTAGTTCCATATCGATCTCAAATAATACCACCAATTCATCGAATGATGAAGCCTCTCCAAAATCAGGTGAACAAGCGTCAGTCGGTTTAGTAACCGCCATGGGCGGTGATGATAGTCCTATTTCCGAGACTTGCCAAACATCTCCAGTTACACCGAATACAGCTCGTATACCCGATTTGGATATACACTTCTTTTCGGATACCGAAGTTACCTCATCGGGTGGTAATGGTCCCTTGGGTGCTGGACGTGGTGCTGGTCGCCCTTCTACACCCATACAAAGTGATAGTGAACTGGAGATTTCCATGCGTGAAAAAGAAACCGATAGTGATTTAATGTCCAATTCGGCTTCCTGGAAATGGGGTGAATTGCCTACACCCGAACCCAAAGATCAAACAGATAATCAAGCAGCTCAAGCTCAAGCCAAACGCAATTCTATGCTTAGTAATATGTTTAATTTTATGAAAAATAATAATAAACTACGTAAACAGGCCAATGATGGTGGTGTTTATCTGTCGGATTTAGATACCGAAACTATGGATCCTGAAATGATGGCTATGTATTTCCCCTCAGTCTCTTCAAAGGAAACTTCCCCAGCAGCACAAGGTCTACATTGCAATGAGGATGATCGTGAAAGTGGTAATGGTACTTCGTTGCCACATTCACCCAGTTCTTTGGAGGGACAAAAAAGTTTAGATTCTGATTATGAAGATGGTAAACTGCAAGAGGGAAAGTACGTGTTTTTAATTTTTTTATTAAAGGAAACGGTCTATTAATTTTGTAATTATTTTTAGATATTTGGATTTTGTGGCCATGTCTTTGTGTGGTTTACAGGAAAAGGGTGATCCTTCTGACGAAGAATTTGAACGTCATTCTATTAAATATAAAGATGTAAGTTTTCCTCTTGATGTATTACTTTTATTAAGCCTGTACATCATTTCCATATTTTTGTTTAAATTACTGATGGCATGTTTTTTATTTATAATATGTTTGTATTTTACACATTATAACAGAAAATTACACTTTAATTATTGTAAATGAAAATTTCACTTTAATAATTGGTTTGTACTTTTTATTTATTTAAACTTTTTGTTTTGTTTGCTTTCTTTGTTTTCAAAATGTTCGACGAAGATATTTGTTAAGTGTCTGCTGCTTTTTAAATGTTTTTTTTTTTTTTCATGTACTGCATCAGGGGGATTCTATTACAAAATTATATGCATTACTTATTTTTTTAAATTCTAATGTTATTAAGTTTCAGTTGTCGTTATTTTTTAATCAAAAAATAAAATTAAAAAAAAAAAAAAAAATAATTATAATAATCGTTGTGCCCAGGAAAAATTGTATTACTTCTTCACTAGTTCCAGAACGCATAAAAATAGCTTGTACTCGTTCTATTTGGCGTACGACCAATGATTTTTGTTTGAAATTGTCACCTCCAGAACTAGTTTTATAGATTCTAGAATTTCGGTTCTAGAACAAATTCTTTAATCAAAGATTTTTGTTGGAAATTGAAACATTCAGAACTAATTCTATAGAAGCGTTAGGGAATGGTATCAGAACCTATTATTTTATTTTTATTGTAATGAGCCACTTCCTCAAGACCACTTTTCAAATCAATTTAATTTTGTTAAATTCTTTTTTTTTTTTTTAATTTTGAAATTTTTGCAATTTCTTATTCAAGGTTTTTAAACAGATCTAGGAAGTCATATAGGAACCAGTAAAATATTCAGCGAAGTAATGTGGAAGTCATACAGAATCATTTTCTACGCCATAGTTCTCAAAAACATTTCTTAAAACTAATTTAGAATCATAAAAATGTTCTACTCCATGAGTGCCAGAACTGGTTGCGACACCACTAATTCTAAGAATGTTATTATAAAATCTGAAGAGGTCCTGATTACACCAGTTATAAAACTAATGATTTCAGAATGTGTTCTAAAAATTTTCTGACTACCTACATATTTTGAGAAAAATATAATAGTTTAGTTTTAATCAAAAAATAAAAATCGAAAACTCATAATCATTAAATCCTACACAAATTACCATGATATAAAGAAAAGAAGGTAGTTTCATGCAAATTGCTCTTTCAATTTTAGACATAATTTATTCAAATTTTTTGTTATAAATTTAATTTTCATTGCTCAATTTTTGTATTTTCTTATCATAAGTCTATAACTTTTTTAATCTTTAATAATAAATAAACTTTTACACGAACAACGTGGAGAATATTATTACCCACCGTGTTCAAAAGTAAATTTTGTGGAAGGACATTCAGACGGACAATATATGCTTGTAGTTTTACAACGACTCACTCATATTTTTATATATTTTTCAAATAAAAAATGTAATCATTTTGTATAGAAAATATTGGTATTAGCAACTCAGAAACTAATTGAATAATATCGTTTAAAGTTTTCTTAAATATAACGATCAAAAATATATTTTTTATATCATTATAAACTTCCAAGATGATATAATTATGACCTTCCGTGTGTGTATAAATTTATAACAATCCTTTCTTATCACCTGACTACATCCGCAGCTATCTGCAGATGAAACTAAAAAAATTATATTCAATGAAAAGTAAACAGAGCACAAAAGGTGTATTCCATTAAAAATCAAAGTTTTCATCTAAAATATCTTTATACGAGAATTTAAGCTAAGTTTGTGTTATTTTTGAAACTTACGATGGTGTAAACAAAATCTACACAAAATTCTTCATCTTAAAAATTTATCACAATAAGCTTAAAATGCGAAAATAATGACTTTTTAAATGTTGTAGTTTTTATTTAAAAATGTCTATATTTATTCAATATTTTAAATTGACTATACAGGTTGGAATTTAGCAATATTTACATGTGATATTCCATCCATTTATAGAATATAACCTGATTTTTAATACAATATAAACATTTTATCAACATTTTTAATTTAATTTCCCACAAAGAAAAACATAAAAAATATTTGTCTAAAAAAAGAAATAAGACTTTATAATTTTTCAATAATATAAATAGATACAATGTAAATTTGATTAAAAAAATTAACTTAGTGCACTGAATTTTTTAGGGAAAACAAATCAATCTGTTTTAAATCAACACATACTAACTAGTAAAAACCTGCCTTTAGTTTTCACCAACAGCAAACATACATATGAAAACAATTAATTTAAAATTCACTTAAAAAACACTTAAAATATTAAAACCAAAACTACTACTATACTATAATCATCACTTATTATGTGTACAATGTCTGTAGGTCTGTGAAAATCCCAGCATCTTTTCATCACCTAATTTAGTTGTACGCCTAAATGGTAAATACTACAGCTGGGCGGCTGCATGTCCAATTGTCATGACCATAATAACATTCCAGAAGCCTTTAACTAATGTAAGTTTGTTATGTCTTTATGTGAACAATTAAAAAAAAACATACCAACACTACACTATCATTCCAAAAAATAAAAAATCATTGAAATGCTTAAACTAATAAAATAAGATTAAAACAAAATTCAAAATTCTTAGAAACTTAATGTATGTAACTTTTTATTTAACATTTCAAATAAAGGATGCCGTTGACCAATTAATGGTTAATGCCAAACAAGATGCTGTAGCAGCAGCTGCTGCTGAAAATAAATCTGAAGTTGATGGTGGAACTCCTACGGGTACACAAAATCAAGCCAAACGTTCTTGGTGGTATTGGCGACGTTCACAGAATGTTAATAATACCACAAAGACTGGTAAATTGGAGGAGAAACAAGAGGAAAAGGGTAATAAAATATTTATATAATTAAGCGTCAACAGTATTATAATATTCTTGATTTTCTTTTTAGAAAATGATCAAAATGCTGTAGCTACACAAACAACACGTCCCAATTCTCCGGATATTAGTGATCGCACTTTAAGTAAAACTGATTCTACTATGAATGCTGAAAATACCTCAGCTATAATGGATAATATGGAAGATTTATCACAGGCTTCCTCCAAAAGTGAATCCACAGATAATAAAAATAAAATGGAACGTTATAAGAAATCATTGCGTTTAAGTTCAGAGTCGATAGTAAGTTAAACAGAATACAACAATTGAGAAAATGCTTAAATTATATATATTTTTTTTTTTTTATTTACAGAAAAAACTTAACCTCAAAGAAGGTGTAAATGAAATAGAATTCAGCGTCACCACCGCCTATCAAGGTACCACACGCTGTAAATGCTATTTATTCCGCTGGAAACATAATGACAAAGTCGTTATTTCCGATATTGACGGCACCATTACAAAATCCGATGTTTTGGGTCATATCCTACCCATGGTCGGTAAAGATTGGGCTCAATTGGGTGTGGCACAACTTTTCTCGAAAATTGAACAAAATGGCTATAAGCTGTTGTATTTATCAGCCCGTGCCATTGGCCAATCTAGAGCAACACGTGAATACTTACGATCCATACGTCAGGGTGATGTTAAACTACCCGATGGTCCTTTGTTATTAAATCCAACATCATTGATATCGGCATTCCATCGTGAGGTGATTGAACGTAAACCAGAGCAATTTAAAATTGCCTGTTTATCAGATATTAGAGATTTATTCCCTAATAAAGATCCCTTCTATGCAGGTTATGGTAATCGTATTAATGTAAGTTCTTTAAGACAAAATTATTTGTATATTTTTCCTATTAATTCTATTCAAAAAGATCTTTTTTTTTCGCCTAAATAACTATAACACAAGTATACAATGTTTTGGGTCAGAGCAATCAATAACTGTTTCTAATGTTATTTGGGACGTTTAATTCGAATTTTTACTTCGTTTTTCAAAATTGGTTCTAGGTTTCGCAATATTATTATAATTAGAATGGAGTATAATCGTTCATTTTACTGCTTCGTTCACATCGTTAAAAATTGTAAAATGATTCAGTTTGTTCATTGTTCATTTTTTTAACATTGATCAGAGTCTGAACGATGAGTGTATAGACAACGAATGAAACAGAGTCTGAACGATTAATGTTTGAATAAAGAAACAACAGCTGAAACTGAAACAATTGCATCATTTGTTTCTTAGAACACATTATTAGCAAAAATTAATGGATAAGAATAAATTTAAATTAATTGTTTTTAACAATTATTTATAAAAGTATAATAAAAGTTAAATAAAATCAATAAAGTAAAATGACAAAATGTTGTCTGGAGCAATATAAAAACAATGAAAAAAAAACGATAGAAGAAGATATAGTCGGCCAACTCCGACTATATGATACCCTACACCATTTCGATCCACATAATTTTGTTTTTACTTATATACAACTTACTTGTGTTAAATATTAACATAAAACTAACATTTGTATGGGATTTATGCACGTTAGTGGTTTTCAGGAGAGGAGTTTATATGGGAGCTATGGTCAGTTATGGACCGATCTTCATGAAATTCGGCGGACGGATTTTCGCTTATATAAAACTTATTGGTGCTAAATTTCATTGAAATATTCCTATTTTTAAGGCATCTATAAGTGTTAAAACTCTATTCCGAAATAATGGGCCGATCATAACCAAATTCAATAGGCTTCGTCGTCCTTGTGTTAAAAAAAGCCTATGTACCAAATTTCATCAAATTATCTTCAAAATTGCGACCTGTACTTTGCCCACAAGCTTTACATGGACAGCCAGCCAGCCGACCAGACGGACGGACATCGTTAAATCGACTCAGAAAGTGATTCTGACTCGAACGGTATACTTTAAGGTGGGGGTCCGAAGATTTTTTCTCTGCGTTATACCTTCTGCACAAACACATAATACCCCAACCACCTATGGTGGTGTAGAGTATAATTAACGATATGAATCGAAAATAAAGAACAAGTCAACATCGTTCATATAACTGATTCGCTCAATTGAACGACACAACTCTGGTAAAAATCAATGTTGACCAAATTTAACAGTTATTTTAAATTTGATTGAATAAAAAGTTGTAATGTCGAAAATCTTTAAGAATATCAATATGTTTTATGAAATTATGCACCACGCGCGCTTGAATGCAAGAATTAAAAAACTAGAATCAATCTTAAGCGGATTTCGTATTTGAATTCAGCACACCAAATTATATCAAGATTTGTTCTTATCTACTCTGGTCCCAAAGTTGAGACTAATTTGTAAACTTGTGTATGTAATTATTGATTTACAATCAATTTAACATTTTTATTTTATTTTTTTATTACAGGACGTTTGGGCTTATCGTGCCGTGGGTATACCCATTAAACGTATATTCACCATTAACACTAAAGGAGAATTAAAACATGAATTAACACAAACATTCCAATCTTCGTAAGTACAATAAATTTATATTTTATTAATTTTTTTAAAAAGGGCAAATTCAATAAATCAAACAAAACCTAAGAAAATGTTTACGAATTCGTACAATTTGACAAAACGTATGCTTTGTTTGTTTTATTGGCCTCTTAATATCTCAGTCAAATTAAGCTAAAACATAAGTCTTTCACCGATTATTTTTTCTAATAAATGGTGTATTGTGCATAAAATCGAAGAAACACTTAATATTGCTAAATCACATTATCACAATAATAATAATAATAATAATACAAAATGAAAGGTGTATGTATTTTAAAATCACTATTATCTATTAAATACCATGACCATGTTTTAAAACATTTTTTATATAAACATATTAGTAATGGTGTGATACTAGTTTTAAAAATATTCTAGATCAAATTAAATCATTTAAACACATTCATTATTAAACTTATTCTATTTATTTATAATTAATTGGCAAATTTAAAAAAAGAAACGTAATCTATATTGAAAATTATTTATAACTTATATAAATTAAATCATATTATTAATATGTATGTAATAATCATAAAAACAAATCGTTAATCTTTTTGTATTTTTAAAACAATTCAAAAAAATGCTTTATTTGGTTGTTAAGCTTTCTATCATTTTTTAATCATAATTAAGGAAAGTTGAAGCTAAAGACAGTAAATAAAACTATTAATGAAAAAGCTGGTCTGAAGACTCTTAAAGTAATAAAAAGTTCGTGATAGAAACGCTAGAAAAAGTTTGAAGTTTTTTCAAAAATATGAATAATACCTAAAGAGAGATAAAACGTACATACTGGCAGACACTTTACAACATCCTGCTCATGAATTCCATCTAACACATTGTTTTGGAAAATGTATCAGATAAATATCGTATAAAAAATCGAAATTGTCTAATAAACTTTTGGTCTGGCAAGACTTTTGTGTATGTGAGGATAAAAGCACATCATTTATAACAAATGACACTATTAATAGAGAAAGATTTTTACAATAAAATTAATTTTCTTTAATGATCTTTTTAAGTTACAATACATTTTGTCCAACTTTATTACAAATAGAGAATTTTAGAAGTTAACAAAACAGGAAATTGTTCAATTACAGCTAATGATTTCAACCGAGACATTTAGGTTTGAAAATAGGTGAGAAACTGAAAGTTAGTAATCCGTTGTATAGTTCTTGAAACCAACCTGATTATAAAATCTTTCAGTAATCGAACAAAAGTTTGATTTTTCTGTTGCAATTTTTCAAAATAATGACAAAATTTAAAATTATGCATTTGTTATAAAACTTATTTTCCAACAGAAACTCCTCGATAAATTTTATTTAAATTAGATTACGAAAAGTGCCGTAATAGTCACTAAAGTCCCGTGGTATCACTGAAATAGAAGTAGTGCAATAAATCTCATCACTGAGAATAAAGTACAAAGTTGACACATGATTGCATTTTAAGTTTAATTGTGAGCGAACGTGGATATTTAACAATTCATTTAATATGGAAATGACACAACCATTTATACTAAAAATCTTCAAAAAAGAATGTGTTACATAGGTATGAAGCTTAAAAAACACGAATTCAATAAAAATTACTCAAAAAGGCACACGTACTACAATTGTTTTTGTTTTCAATAAAGATATTCTCCTCAGAAATTGCAACTTTACTAGACCCCTGTAAAGTAAGTTGTGCAAAATTTATTCTATGTGGTTGTTGTTGTGTTTACAGAAATCGATGCAAATTGACTGCATCGATTTCTGTAAAGTTGCAAATTTCTGAGGTGAATACCTTTAATGAAATTTTTACTAACACATTCTTAGACTAAGTTTTTTTTTTTTTTTTTTTTTTTTTTTTTTTTTTTTTGATAACCGACTTAGGTTTTTGACAACGGAATTTCATATCTATGTTATAATCTATTGTAATAACCATAGATTATATCTATTTTCTTTTTAAAAATTAAAAAAATATAATATTTATTAAACAAAAATATTTATTTTTAAGTTTTATTTAATCTTTAGCTTACAATTTCCCAAACGTCTTATAAAATTTAAGTATTTTTATTTAATATAAATTTTCGCAAAAAAATGGTATTATATTTTTTCAAAATTTTTTTGTTTTTAAAACATCAACAACAATAACAACAACAAAAATCGTTCGTATAGTGGTTATATCAGTCAATCACTTAAAGTAGATGAACATTTTCCTATGCTGGATAATGATGATAATGATTTTAAAACAATTATTTTCGATGATGATGAAGAGGAACTTAAGTTCAGTGATACCGAAAGTGATGAAGAGGAAATTTTCAGTGATGAATATATAGATGATCAAGATGATGGCATAGTAATGGATGATGTATCCGAGTCCATAAGTCTAAGTCTAACAATTAATTCCCAAACACACATTGATAATGAAAGATTTGATAATATAAATGACAACTCTACAACCACCGCAACACCCGTCCTAAGGAATGCCTCACTCTATGTTAATTAAGGCAAAACTTGGAAGAAAAGATTAGCAAATTATGAACAAAATATTCTATTTTTAAATACATAAGTGTTTTTCGACAACTAAATTGTGATATTTATTACCTGGTTATTTGTATGCAATTGAATTGCTTTTAATTTTAAAATTAAAAAATAACTTAAGAAGTATATTTTTTAAATTAATTTGTTTAATATATATAAATATATGAATTTAAGTTATATTTGTGTGTGTTTTTACATTTACTTTTAATGTAATATCTACAAAATCTATTATTAAGTTTTAAGCAAAGAAAAAGTATTGTTATTTATCTTTTAATATATTTAAAAAATATATATCTATGCATATATTGTTAATATTGGATTTTAAATAGTTATTTAATCTTTTAAGATTTGTTATATTTTTATTCCCAGCAAAAGCGTTACATTTTGTACCTTTTCTTTTTTGCTTTTTTTTTAATTTGTAAATATTCTTTTAATTTAATTTTAACAAAAATAAATGTGATGATATTTAAAAAATATATGTATTGAAAATAATATTTTCTGTGTTAATTTTTAATTATAAACCAATGATTTTATTTTGAATGTTTTACAATTATACGAAAAAATTAATAATAAAAAATACTTTTAGTTTCATATTTTTTGGCAAATAAATTATTCAAAATTGTTTTGTTTGGTTTTATTTTGTTACACCTGCAAAAAAAATAAATATACTAGCAATGAAATGTATGTATATATAGATATTTATGTATTTTCACTAATATAGATTACGTTTTTGTGCCAATTTTTAAGTGTATATAAATATAAGTATTATTAAGATGTGTTGCAATTGTTGCCATGCCCTTGATACGGGCTAACATGTGAATCGAAAGATAGGCATTATAGATCCTTAAATTATACTATACTTTTTATATTTTAAATCCTATTTTGACGCCTAAAAGTATGTTTTATAATATACTTTTTTCTTAATTAGATTTTAAAATTTTTTATCGAATTAATTTTAAAACTTTTTATTGAATATTAAAATATTTTTAGTTATATGTTCGCAAACATCAGGCGCCTAAAAGTAGGCTTTAACATTTGTTTGCCTAAAATTATGCAATACATTTCGAGATAGGATTCTTCTGGTTTTTATTATACTCCAAAAAAAAAAAGTTTCATATAGGTATTTATTTATTTTTTATTGAATACTGATTGTCATGTCTAAAGCCAAAAAAAAAAATAACTGAAAATATTTGATTTTGCTGAAACGAGAAAAAAACTTGGAGCGAATGTATTAATATAGACATGACTTAAGTTATTTCTTAAAACTAATTTAAATTTCTGAAAATTAGAAACGTTCTTCTACCCAAAATATTTTATTGGACATTACGAGTTTGCGTTCGTTTATACAAACATCTTGTAAAGATATTCAGATTTATTCAGAAATTAGTGTCGAAAAAAATAATTTTTCATGTAAAATTCTTTTAAGAAATGATACCCGTAGGAATATGCAGTTTTTAATCCATTATCATAAAGTTGATATTTTTTTATGGCCATAAATAATATTTCCCTATAAATCAGGCAATTACTCAAATTTTTTTTGAAAATTAGTAGCGAAAAAGTTTAAAAAATATGTTATGAAGGAAAACATTTTTACTCCGCATCTTTTGGTGCATTACACTGATCAACAAAATAAAAAAAATTTAGTTTCCTGTGATTTTTTGTTTGTTTCTATCTCAAACTGACGCGTCTTTTTGAAATACCGTAAACATTTTTCCCTAACAGCTTTTGTTTTTGAGTTGTAGTTAACTATCCTCATTTACTATTTTTACTTAGATTTTCGTTTTTTATTGGACACTAAAATATATTTTGTTGTTGTTCTCGATATTGCTTTGTCAAGAAGATGTTGTGTGCTTAATCCAGTTTGTTTTTGCTATATTTGTGGTGAATATATATTTGAAAAATGTCGAAAACTTATATAGAACTTTTTGAAAACTGCATATAATCAATACATAAAATTGTATAATCAGGACAAGCCATTGGTTCCTCAGAAATGTGTGGAATGTCTACGGTTATGGTCCAGTAGAAAAAAGAGATGCAATAATGATTTGGCGAAAACATCGAAACTATCATGACGACTGTTATTTCTGCGTTGTGAAAATAAACGAAATTAACCCTGGAAATCGAATTAAATGTTCATATCCTAACATATCTTCTGTTAAACTTCCTCAATTAAAATCACGAGAGGTACATACGACCCAGCACATCTAAATCTTCTAATGATCCAAATCTTTGTGAACCCGTATAAAAATCTACTTCCTGCACTCGCATTTAGACCAGTTTCCACAAAATCAGGTTCTTCGGATAATAGAAGAGCGTTGACAGGGGAATGTGGAAATCTTATAAAAGATCATTTGAGAGTGTTCGATAGAAATTTTGTTAAGATATGTATTAATTTTTTGTCAAAATAATAAAACTGTATATTTAAAAAAAGTGAAGTTGTTAGCAATATCCCAGCATTTTTTTTCATATTCTGGGCAATAGAAATATCCAATAACAGAAACAAAAATAAAGAAAACAAGAATTGTGTTGACCAGTGTTATTTATTTAAATCGTACACACGGTTCTTGAGTTTTTAGTGTAATTAATATTTGCTTTATTTGGTGGTTAGCACTTGCCTTGGACCTACCCGTTGTTTTTTTTATCTCAACTGTAAAAATACATTAAACATTTAAACAAAATGTTAAGGAACAGTATTAGTACTTAATATATACGTTAATAAAAAATTACTTTGTATGGGCCAATACACTCCCACTAGACCTACCCGTATTATTTTCAGTTAATTGTGAAACAAATCATTATTTTTCATTAATTACGAAACTGTGAAGAAAATAAAAACAAATAATATACAAATTATTTATCTTAATTGGACAAATATTTCTAGAGTAATACTAATGTGACCGCCTAAAAATGGGGAAATACAGGATATGCTCATAAAACCTAGTACAAAAATAAAACTGAAAGCAGATTCGTATAGATCTTCAAATTCCATTCAGTCAACATATTTTTATTAAACGGATGAAAAAAAATGTTTTTTTTTTTTTTTGTTTTTTTCAAAAACTTTACTGAAATAAAACTTTGATTTCAAGTTTTTTTTATGGACAACATATAAACTTGAGCAATACAATTTTTTTGTGGCAAATTTTATATAGTAGTTCATCATAATTTATTGTTAATTTTTTTCAGTATTTGGGTCTATTAGTTCTAATTCTTTTTTTTTTTTTTTTCAAAATTGTCTGAGTAAGTTTTATAAAAGCGTTAGTGAACGCTTTAGTCAAGGACTAGTTAATAAAATGAATAATTTTTCTTTGATTTTTTTTTTTTTTTCTTTTGAGCGATTTCCCAAAGGTTATTTTCTTTGGGAAATCGCTCACCGGTACACTTACCCTAATAATATTATGTAGGGTAAGTGTACCGGTGGTCGGCAGTTTAACTTTTTTTCTATCTTTCAAGATTTATATTTCCGAACATGATCATGATATTTGGATAACGAGCAATTGCACCACTTTATAAAAGGGTACTATTTCAGATTTTGTTAGATTTTTGCAAAGAAATAAATGTTTAATTGGGCCTTTTATAGCATTTTATAAAATACATCGAATTTACCTATAATCGACATATTTTTCCAGTGTTCGGCATGTGATGATCCAATGGCATAAAATTTATTGACACATTTTGTATGTAAATGCTAGGGCATTGCTCTGAAATATAACATAATTATAAAAACTAAAAAAATTTTGAACAAAATACTTGTTAGATTTTATAGTTTATCTTTTTTTTGGAAAACTGGTCCAACAGATACAATTTTCATTTCAGCGACCCATAGTAAAATTTTATATAGAAAAATTCTGCAGAATATTTTTATGTATGAATCTTAAGTTTTAATTCACTTTTAACATATTTTTTACAAACATAATCGAAATGACCCCTTATAATAACAGATAAATCATTACATAGTTCCAACGAAATACTTCTAATTATGAAATTTTTTGTTTCTAAGATCGGCATCCATCAAACCACGAATTGGAATTCTTTACGCAAAATTTTATACATTTAACATAAGGTTTCCATTGTTGTCTTCTGAATAATTTTTTGTTAAAATACAACTGGGATTATTATAATTAATATCATCTTTGAAATTGGTCTTTCTTTAATTTTTTTTTTTTTCTAAAAACTGATATAATAAATGTGTTGTTTAAGAACGGAGTAAATTGCAAAAAAAAAAAACTGCTACTATTAGTATATTTTGAACATTTGCACTAAAAATATAAATATATTTTCATGCCAAAATTTATCTTACATCAATAATTAGTATTCAATATTGTTTATTATTTCGGTTTTTTTTTATTACTAAAAACTATACAGAAATATGTGTTGTCTTAAGGTATTTGACCAAAATGACGTAAACACTTTATAAATTATTTTTGTAGAACTTCTCCATTTTAATGGTAAAATATTTTTTACTTATCATTAATCATAGCTGACATTTTACCGAATCTTTTTTTACCCTGTTTTCTCTTACAAAACATTTGCAAGATCAAACAACGGTAAACAATTTTTTTTTTTTTTTTGTTTTGTAAAACTCTATCGACAATTCCATGAAAGCGCCCGAAAAAATACATTTTTTTACTTGAATAAAAGTATAAAAGTTTGTATACACAAACTCCATTAAGCCTTTTATCAGTTTTCAGTTTCGCGAAGTTGCGATTTTATTTCGCGTTTTCACTTTCTCAAAAACCAAAAAATAATTCAAAAGTACATATGTAACTTTGAATAGCAATATCTCTGGGAAGGCTTTATGAATTTTAATGATTTAAACGGACTTTGAAATTCATTGAATTTAATTAAGATTTTTAAAAATGCATTTTAATGCAATTACACGTGTTCCCAATTTTTCATATAAAAATAAAATGTTTTCTTATTTTTTTTTTTAAATTTGTTTTTAATTTGAAAAAAGTATGCAACTTTAAATATACACAATAGATTTTTTTAATAAAATATGCAATAAACCTACTCATATTTTAAAAATTATAACAGAAAAATAAAATTTTTATATGAAACAATTTAAATAGGTTGAACAAAAAGCGAAATTATGCACAGTATATGTGTGCGTCCCAAACATTTAAGACTTTTATTTAATGAACATAAAAATGCATTTGCATACAATTGCATTAAAATAATTTTTTTTTAAATCTTTTTTATTTGTGAAATATTCATGTTGAAGTTGATATAATTACAATTCAAATGCCGTTTAAATCATTGATTTCCAAAAAGCCTTCCCAGAAATATTGTTGTTTAAAATTGTATACTTTTGAGATTTTTTTTCTGAATTTCGCGAATCTGAAACGCAAATATATATAGACATCCGTAGTCCATTAACGTGCAAATTTTTATGAAAATCGAAAAACACTTGGTAAATTGTTGTTGTAATTGTTGATATACATATATTTTTTTAAATACATTTTAACAATTTTTTTTTATTTTTATCTGAGATAAAACACTAAAATATAAATGTATTTTAAATTTAATCCATACAATTACTAATAAATTACATTATTCCCAATTTTTTTTGTTTCCAGATACTGCGGTATGACCTACATTGTCGACCAACTATTTCCGCCCATCAAACCCGACGAGGTAGCTGCGGTCGAATTTTCACATTTCAATTATTGGCGTGATCCCATACCAGAAATCGACTTGAATTTAATTGATAACATCAATACATCTAGTGGCTCAACGACCACATTAAATGGTGGTGCTGTTAGTAGTGATCATAATATCAGCTTAAATGGATCACATTCGAAAACATTAACAACCATTCCAGAAAACTAAAAAATTTTTAATATTTAAACATTAAAATATATCGACATAAGCATTTTTTCTCATGGTATTTATTTTATTTTTTTGTTAGATATACATATTTGTGTTTAATATAATTACAGTTAAATTTTTTGTTATTGTCATTATCATCATTATTATCATCATTTTTACTATTATTGTCATCATTAGAATTTTTTTATTTTAGTTAAATATTTTGCAATTACCTATTAGAAATTTCGAATTTTAGAAATTGAATTAAATTTGGCTTTATTATCTATAACTTTTCTTTAGTTTATAAAAAAAAACATAATTTAATTTAATTCTTATTTTTTATATATAATTATAAACTTTAAAATTAGTAAACAAGTAATACAAAATTATATGTTTAAATATTTAACTTTAAAAGAAAATATGCAAAAAAAAACAAAATATAAAATATAGAGCTTAGAAGCAAAATAAATTAAAAAAAATGAGTTCCAATAACTTAGAACTTACAAGTAAATCTAATATTTTTAAAATCAAGAGGGTATTAAATTAAAACATGACAGTTTATTATAGTTTAAAAAAATAAATTATGGAAATGCAAGTTTCCAAAAAGAAAAAAACAAAGAAGAAAAACTAAATAATGGTTTAAGTTACAATTTTTTAAGTTGAAAAAAAAAAAAAAAAGTAAAGTCTTTTTAAATGTGTGATACATATTATTATTATGGAAATAAATATTAAAATAAAAAAAAAAAATTCCCAATTACAAACAACATAAAACATTTATTTTAATTTTTTTTTTTTTTAATTTTTAAATATATTATAAAACTGTATGGAAAAAACAAAAAATTATGATATTTATTTGTTGTTTTCAATATAAATTTTCGAAACGAATTTTTCGTTCAACATCGTGTACAGATTAATTAAATTTTAAAAGGCTCGATTAAATAAATAGTGAAATGAAAATTCTTTAAAAAATTGTACACAGAAAAAAGTACATATATTTGAAAACTTTGTTCATAAAAATTATGAATCGAACATGACTTTTTTTCCCAAACTTTTTTCATTAAAAAAAAATTTTTTTCATACATATTCAGGTATGTCACAGAACATAAATTTGTACGAAAGTGAAATTGAAATCGTATTTAGCTTCTACAAAAAACGAAAAAAATTTTCGTTTTCAATCCACATTAAAATAGTAATGTGGAATTGATATTTTCATCGCATTTAAATGTAAGAAACCTTTAAAAATTAATGTAAACAAACAATGGATATTACTTTTATTAATTTCATTTCAAAAAATTCCACATTAAACAGTTTTGCAAGAAATTTAAGCATTTTTTTAAATTAACAGTAAAGAGACAAAAAGCACATTTTTGTTAAGTGAACATACAAAGTTTTTAAATTTAATTTAAAATATATTTTTTATGTTCAATTATTTTTTTAAATACTTTACTTTCATTAATCAATCGGTTTTAATGCAGAAGTACCAAATTTTTTTTCTGAAAAAAAAGCATTTTTAATATTTTTCGAATTTATGAAAACGTGTTTGAGCTGAAGAAACAAAATGAAAACGTTACGAATTCGACTATGCGAAAATTTTCACTTCCGAAAAATTTCTGTGACATACCTGATTATTAAAATGTACTTAATGAAAATTTTAGGAATTTTGCTTAAATTTCGATTTATTTTTATAAGATTCTAATGCAAATGCGAAATAAAAATAGTTAAAAGAAAATATTAGCATCAAATTGCAATTCTTCAAGAAAAAGTTTTTAAAAAATAATGTTGAGAAATTTGCACAAATTTGATGTCATTCTGCAGCACATATTTATGTACATAATTTTATTAAACAGCACTTCTGTACTGTACTGAATGTTGATAAAAATAATTAAAAACTAAAAAATTTCAAAAGAAAATTTTAAACATTTGTATACAAATGAAAATATTAAATAAAATTTAAAAAATTTGTTTGTCTTTTTGAATTTTGATTCATATAGAAAAGTTTTAATATTTAAGAAATTATTCTTAAGTGTCTCACTAAAAAAAGGTGCAAATGTACCCCTCTAGAAATGAAGATTAGTATGTTCTTATATGATTCCCAAAATATTACATCTCAATGTTTTAATTTACGTGAGCTGGACCATTTTCAAAACACCTCTAAAATTACGTATTTCTTTCAATATCATTATCAACATTTTAGTTATAAGAAAATAAACTTCAAATGATAAAAGAGGCATACTACGACTTTGAATTTTTATTTAAATAATTATTATGTCTCTTTTTAGTTGCGGATTATTAAGATTTCACTAACGTTTTTCATCATATTTTCTTTGTTCAAACATGTAATTTTATATATTTCCAAAATTTTTCAAAATATATTAGGTTTTAATGTACCATAGGAATGGTATATCCTATTACTATTGAATATAACACGTAATTAACCCATTAAGAGCTAGAGGGCAATTTTTGCAAATAAGTCGCATGGAAGTACTTATTACACTTAAATATTGATAAATTTATGAAAAACATAATAAATTCATTTAAAACCGCGTTAATAATCGAATAAAAAGAAGTTTTTGAAATTTTGCCGCTATTTTACACGAATTTACAGCTTTTTGATAAATTTATGCTTTTGGGGACATTTGTATCCTTAACTAACCATTTATTTGCCATTAAATTTAACTTAAACAATTATGGACCGGAAATCCCAAAATGATTGCGCATATCAATAGTACTTAATGAGAGCTTTCCAATGATATGCTAAAATATAATTTACGATGAAAAATGTCCAAAACATTCAAACTTTAATAAAATACTATTTAAAATAAAATCATTGAAAATTTTACTAAAATTTTATTTTCGCGAGAATGAAAAATAAATTTAAATATTTTTTGCTCAATATGTATTAGACGTCGTTTTTCTATCATATATTTTTTTTTTTTTTTTTTTTTTTTTTTTTTTTTGTCAAAAAGTTTAAAATTGTGTAACTGATGATTAAAAACCATATTTTTGGATGTATTTTAAAAATGGTCCAGCTCACGTAAATGAAATAATTGAACCGAAATATTTTGGGAATTTGTTTAAAACATATCAGTCTTTAATCTTAGGGGGGTACATTTGCAACTTTTTCTGTCCCCATACAAATCAAGGCGCTTTAATATACATATATATATTAAATTAAAACGAAATAAAATATATTTTTTACGCTCAACCGTTGAATTTATTTAAATATATTACCAAATTCACAGCATAATTTAGGGAGTTTCTATGAAAATAGCATCAATTGAGGCACCCGGTTGTTGATAAAACAAAATTAACTAAAAATTTCAAAACCTACTTTAAGGCGCTACAATAATTCAAATATATGCAAAATCATCATAAATCATATTTTAATTATTAAAAAGACTGCTTTTTTCGTATTGAATTTCATAGAGATACGTATGTAGTTCTGCGGAAACTTGGTAACCTTCGTATTAGCAAATGTTGTTATATATTAGTGGCCATAGATAGTTTAAAGTACTTTATTGGAGGATCGTCGCAGTGTAGTCTGTGTTTATCTGTTGGTTTTATATTTTTTATATATATCATTTCTCATGAAATGTAGAAGAGATAAAACGAAAAGGATCTTAATTACTCTGATCATTTACGTTTCCCTTTATATTTATATTAGAGATTGCATCCCTGGAGCATTAAAAACCAGCTAGAGAAAAAGTATAACTGTTTGAAAGAATATTGTACACATTTTAAATATGTTCATATACGTTATAAGTTGTTAGTAGTATAGACAAATAAAGAGAAAATAAAGAGAAAAAGTAGGAATTGAGTCCGACAAACACATACTTATTCATATAATTTGTAAACTGGAAAGTTACAGATAATATTCTCTGTTATGTATGAGATCGGATGATCGGATTTATAACATGAAATCGAATGTTTTATTAGGGATATTAGTAGACAAATTCTAAAGTTCTTTTTCATTTAAACGTACCTTAAATTATGAAAAGGGTCATCATTTATAACATTTTAGTAAAGATATTTTCAAAATAAAAGCTACGTTTAAATTGGATTACGATGTTGAAGCTACAAATAATTGAATACTGTTTGAACTCACATTTGAATCACTCCTAAGGGTTTCGGAAAAAGTAATCATCAGCCATTACTTTAAGAATTATAAAATTATTTTTAGTGGACTTTAAATAAATTTTATAATGATTTACAAAACTTGATTAAAATTTTTTGGAATAATATCAATGTTTGAGTAAATATTTTGTTATTCAATTTGTAATATCTCTATTTTTTGTCGTAAATGTGACATTGTTTTATGGTTTATATCTTTTAAATAAAGCTCTTTTACTATTATCAGTATTTAAATATTCAGTAGTCGAATTTCGTTTTCTCGCTATATAACAATCCCGTTTCAAATCTGTTAATGAAAAGATTCATATTCTATTTGGGTCACAGTTGTTCAACTTATGAGAGTAATGATAATTATAGATTTTAGTCCGGGATTCCGGGAATCCCGAGAAGTCGAAAAATGTTTCCCGCTTTCCCGGGGAAATCAAAATCAAAAAGTCCGAGAAATTGAGATCCCTAATTGGAATATAAAGAGAGCGAGAGATCTAAAAGATCGTTAATCATTGTTTTTGTATGAAGATCGATATTTTTTTTGGACAAACTTATTTTTTTTCAGCAGAGAATTGCGTATTAAGAATTGAAAAATTATATGTTTTATTTTTACTAAAACTATAAATTTTATCGAAGCGAAGGACAGACCATTTTTTATTATTATTATTTTTTTTTTTTTTTTTGTTAATAATGAAAATATGGAATTTATTTTCTATACCTGTTTTAATATCATTTTGATCGGCTATTGGATTATACAACACATTATAAAGAAAATTCGTTCATGTGCAAAAAAAATTCTTGTGAAAATTATTATAGTGATTTTTTTAATAACTTAATACAAAGCCATATAAAAATAAACAATATTTCATTTACTAAAAAGACTTTACTGTAAAAAATAATAATCAAAATAAACAAGCGAAAATATTCGGCCCGGCCGAATCTATATACCCACCATCAACTTTTTCACATTTTAAGTTATATGAGAGGAGGTAAAGTGGGCGGTAAAGTGGGCAGTATAGTGGGCGGGCCCATTTTTTGTTTCCGAGTTTGAATTAGTCCTTGAACTATTTGAACAAAATTTCATTGATTTTCACCTTATATGGGAGGTGGGCGGTAAAGTGGGCGGACCACGCCCATTTTTGGCTTCCGAGTTGATATCGATCCCCAAACTATATGTACAAAATTTCGCAATCGTACATGCTTTTGTTGCAGAAATATCAGCAGAAAAGTATAAAACGGACACCCTGTGTTTCTAGTCTTTAGCCCATAACTTTTTTGGTTGTGAACCGATTTTGCCCATTTTCAATCCCAAACAAACCTTATATTCAACATGTTACACACGGAATGACAAAATCAATATACCCCCCATCTTTTTGATGGTGGGTATAAAAACATAAATAATTTTAAGCATTTATAAACAATTACATTAACAAGGCCTATTTTATATTCACAAATTGATCAAATTTAAAATTAGCAAAATGCTAGATTTACAAGAAAATGTTTAACAACTTTTTATATAAATTGCTTCAATAAATTACAATAAAATATTGATTAAAGCCCAGAAATTTTTGTTTTTATTTAAATAATTTATTAACTGAAATCAAATAAAAAAAAAATTTACTTATCATCATTTCTATTTAAGTTTCCGAACGAAATTGTTGAAAACATTTTAATTTAATTAAATGTTTATTTATAAAATAAATTGAAAGCTTATTAGCTGTATAGAATAAGTTTATAATGAATATACTATTAATATAATAAAAAAAAACGTATTTTAATAAAAAAAAAATGCATTACTTAGGTCCTTTAGATGGCAGTCTGGTTTTAAAGGACCATTATTACTTACGATGATACATACATGCATACATATATTTATTTTAATTTTTAGCATATACATTTGTGTTTATTTTTTTATATAATTATTTTAATGTTTAATTACATTCACCCCTATCATGAACACTTTTTCCCTCGAAATGTTTTTCCTTGAAGTTTGGGTGATTTGAAGATATTTTTAATACGCATCTTTTAGTGTATCACTTATGTCAATCGCCACACTATTCTTGAGTTATGAGGAGATATACTAGAGGAATGGCCTTACTATGGGCGAAATATTAGACACGCCCATAAAAAAATCCAGACCATGTGAAAAAAAAACGGAAAGCAGATTCGTGTTTAGCACATCAAAATGCATCAAGTCCAACTATTCGTCTTTGGTGGATTTTTTTGTCGACCAGTGTTATTTAGTGCAATTGTCAAGAAATTAAAATTGTCCAAGTACCAATTAAAATGTATTGATAAAATTAATACAAATTTTTAAAAAAGCTTACCCAATAAATAAAATTGTATATGTAATACAAGTTGTTTTTCTATTTGAATTGAATAGTAAATCCTCAGATATTTGATGAACAAACCAAACATAATTAAAACTTATCAAGATGTCTTGATCGTTAAGGGGACTTTAGACGTTCAAATATATCTAACAATAAATTTGACGACTAAAAAATGCTTTAAAATACACTTTCAGATATGTTTGATGATTTGACGAATGTTTCTAAGTCACTCCCACACCTATTTTCTAACTCTTCGCAAACACTTTTGTATAAATAAATAAATAAATTATTACCAAATGTTTTTATAAATATATGCACAATTGTGTTTATTAAAAAAATTACGTATAAAATCCAATATTTTAATTTTTAAATCGTAAGACTTGTGCTTAGACTGTACAACTTATCATCAAACCAAACAAAATATCAACAATTTTCGATTTTCTTCAAACAATCGTACGACTGTCGAATTCAATATATGACACTATCAAATGTTTTAATCATCAGACAAATCGTCAGATAAATTTGATCGTCTAAAGGGGCCTTTAGACATTAATTAAATATTGGATAAAAGTATTAATTCCCATAATAAAAATTATAAAATTTTTGGATTCAATCTAAAAGCCACTTATCTACCCAATTCTGCACTACTACAAACATATTATGGTTACGGAAATATTTGTTTATTAGAACTGTAACATGGTTGCTGAAATTTTATTCAGTGGCCATAAAAAACGTTTAAACATGATATGTTTGCCGTAATAATTCTCAGCGATATTATTTATTTATCTTCTCTTCTTTTTTTTCTCATAATGGGAAATCTGTCAGGACACATATTAATAATATTATAATAAATTAATTTTATTCATAGAGCTCTCTTGTGATAATACCTTTCTGATTCCATCAAATACAGAGCATTATCTTGGCAACATGGATATCCGGCTTTGGCGACGATTTTCTTATTGTCTGAAATTAACATATGATTTTTTACGGTTTGGATTATCATAATAGTCATCATAAGTTATCATAATAATAATTCGATGTAAAAAGAACTTCGTTTTGTGGAGCTGAAGCAGCATTTCGACTAATCTTGGCTTCAGTTCATATGGCACCCAATTCACTGTCTTTTGTATGTAATCCAAGTGTTTTTAAACGTTTTGAAATTGTGACCTACTCAGACTTTCTATAAACAAAAAATCAATGGACAGGGCTATTTATGACAAAATTTAGGATAACTAATTCTCAGAATATAGAAAATATGTACATACTAGTTACTCCAGTTTATTCTTAACCACTACATTTCATTAAACAAATTTTTTATAAAAACAAACGCGAATGTTATATTCGGCCGGCCGAATCTATATACCCACCATCAACTTTTTCAAATTTTACGTTATATGGGAGGAGGCGGTAAAGTAGGCAGTAAAGTGGGCGGACCACTCCCATTTTTTGTTTCCGAGATTACATTAGTCCTTGAGCTATTTGAACACAATTTCACCTTATATGGGAGGTGGGCGGTAAAGGCGAGTTTATATCGACCCCCGAACTATACGTACAAAATTTCGTTGTCGTACATGTTTTTATTGAAGAAATATCAGCAAAAAAGTATGAAACGGACACCCTGTGTTTCTAGTTTTTAGCCCACAACTTTTTTGTTTATTAACCGATTTTGCTCATTTTCAATACCAAACAAGCCTAATATCAGATAAATATTTGTGTCAAATATTTCGTTCGAGCCCTATTCTGCTTTCAACAGACGGACAGACGGACGGACATAGCTAGATCGACTCAGAATCTAACCAGGACCCAGAAAATATATACTTTGTGGGGTCTTAGATGATTCCTTCGACATGTTACACACGGAATGACAAAATCAATATACCCCCCATCTTTTTGATGGATGGATAATTAAACTTGGGATAAAAACACTTAACATTTCATTATTTTATATTTTAAACAAATTTAAAAAAAAATTGTAAACTTTAATTAGTATTTCACTTAAAAAAGTACTTAAAAATCTCATTTAATAATTCTAATAAAAGTTTGTTATCGAATTCTTATAATTTATTTCTTTAATATTTCATTAATGATTTATTGTAATTCAACTACAACAATAAATATGTGTGTATGTAAGTCAAAATATATAATAATAAAAATATATCGTCAGTAAATAATCTTGAAAAAAAATATATAATAATATTAATAAATAAAAATTGCATTTAATTTTACTATTTTAAAATACAAAATAAACATAATATCGCTTATAATAACAGTAATAATAACAATAGTAATAATAAAACTGTGTTTGATTTCTTTCCATTTAAAAAAGAAGACAATTTGAGTAGAATTAGTTTTAAGGGGGTCAAAAATCAAAATTTTTTTATATAATTTCAATTAAAATAAATATGAGTAAAGTACTGGTATTGTTATGATTATTGGTTTTAAGTAGCAGCTGTCATCAGACTGGGAACAATAACAATGAATACATTTTATGATAAACAAAAAATTTGAGAATTTAGATTTGGACGAATTGCAAATACCCTGCGCTGTGCAAATTACAATATAAGAAATAACAAAGATTTTAATATCTATTAAGGAATCTTGTATTTATACATACACTGCCGGTCAACAGAATAGGTTCAAGATTTTCGTTACATTAAAACTTGCATTTTTTTTAATATAAAAAAGATAGTTACATTTTTTTCATCATGATTTCAAAAGTCAATTCTAAGGTGTTTAATAGCAAAAAAAATAATTAATAATGAACTAGGTACGATTTTTAATGAATCTTCTTCCAACAAATGTATTTTTTTGGGCCATCTGTTCAAAAACAATATAATAAAAAAATTTAAACAAATATTTTAAGTGCAGTACAAAATAATTTTGTACTTAAAGAAAATGTTTCTGAAAAAGTTTTTTTATATACGATAATACATTTTCTTTTTATAATTTAGAAATGTCAATTTGGAAATGAATTCCTTTTGACCTACGTTTTTTAAAGGTTATCCTTGTCCAACTTCAGAATATATTTCTCGACATATGTTTTACCTTATTACATAATAATTTTGTTTAGTTTAAATATCAGTTCACAAAAAGTTAACTTTATATTAAAAAAATGCATTTTTGCCGAAATCCGCAGAATTCAAATCGAAGGTACGCCTTAGTCATACAAGGTACTGACCTAGAAAGGTGTTTGGATTATCCTGCGGAAACAAAAATATATTTTTCAGTAATTATGGTTCAAATTGAATTGAAAATAGCTTTTTATTTAAACATTTATTAAAAAATTAAAATTTTCATTGTATACTCCTTACACAAGTGTTCTAAAACACATTAATGGTCTGGGGAATTTGTAATAACTTTAACCCTCTACTGCATACAACGCCAAATATGGTTTTCGTCTTTTAATGCATTGTATTTTCTATAAACGGGACTTAATCAAAAGAGAATAATATTTGTCATCTTCTATGTTTTGATTTCTTCTCAAATATAAAGCAAAATATTTTTAAAGTGCGTTTCGGCCACTGTTTCCTTTAGTTTTCTTTAGGGCTTCATGTGTGAAAACAAAAGTAAATTTTGAAGCGATTTTAAAAAAATATAAGAACAAAATTAACACAAAAAAATATATTCATATAGGAAATGAAGTTCTTTTTCAAATAAAAATATTATTTATCTGCAAAGTAAGTATTTAATGTATGATTTTTTTGAAAAAGCCATATATGGCCTTACATGCACTAGTAGTATATAATTAACTTACATATATACAAGAGTGCATTTTATTCTTTCCATAAAATTGAATGCAATTTTTTTAGAAATTCTATGGTAATTTAAAATATGTTTATAACGTTCATCATAGTGGTGATGACCAAATATCTGCTACTGACGAAGAAGACTTTATAAGTCAACCGTCAGGTCAGGAACATATTTATATACCGGAGACTGCTGACAGCTATTACTCACATTCAGATGATTATGACAAGACTACTACGTCGAATGCAAAATCTACTAAAAAGCCAAGATCTCGAATTTGGAAAGAAAGTAGTTTGCCTACTTATTCGAGTGAAAATTTTCCATTTCTTAGAGATACGAACCTTATTGAGGAACTGGAGACACCAAAATATGTCTCCATAAAATTTTTAATTTAATTTCCACGCCGAATATTTTTTTTTTTTTTCAAAAATAACTCGTAATGCATATAAGGCCATATATGGCTTCATTTTTTTTCTTCCAAAATTCCGAGTGAATTTTTTAATTTTTGTTACATACGTATTAAATTGTCCATAATAAACATATATTTACGGTGTTTTATTTTTTTTTTTTTTTCTTTATTTTAAACATCTTCATGCAGTAGAGGGTTAAAATTTTTTTTATCGATTTTCTCTTTTTATATGTTATTTGATAGATAATTATGTGTAGATTACAATTCTTTAACATTTTGGTGCAAAACAATTTAATAGCAACATTTTTCTAAAAACTACAAAAAGACCTATTTTTTCATATAAACGCACTCTACAAACTTTAGGTCCGATGCGGCACGGGTTAACGATATCCGATTTCACTAATATTTCACACAATATGTTTTTACAACCCAAAGAACAATTCTAGGGGGAGTTACGGTCAAAATTCGAAAGTTGGTAAATTTTGGTGCAGCCAAAGTTACATAAACCCTCATGAAGGCCAGTAAAAACATGCTTATGTGAGTTATTATTATTTTTCCAAAATATAAGACTCAGTTATTATCCGATTTTCTACAAATTTGATCTACTCGATATATACAGGCGATTGCATACATAACCTATCGTAGCACAATTTTAACTTATTAGTTCTAAAGGGATATCCGTGCCCTACTGTGTAGCATAAGATTTTAAAACAAGGAACAATGCTTATCAAAAGCAATTATTATCGGATTGCAAGAATTATGGGGTCATCATTGGGAAGACGATAATTCTGTAACTGTGCAGCTTTAGTCTTTCAAAGTTGATTCACTAAGCTCATCGAATCTGCTAAGTTTATGACATTAAGCTGATATTCCTATTCGAAAAACAGGATGACTTAAATCAGCAGCAACACAGCAGGAGTGAATGTAAAGCAACACTTGGATAAATTTTACAAATCCATAGAGATGTAGCCTTAAACTTAACCTTTAACATATTGATGAATTTAATGGAAAATTTTAACAATTTAATAATTTTATTCAAAATAGTTTTTATAATTCAGTAGTTTTTTCGTAACCAAAGTCTACTATAGTCTAAAATAATTTTCTGATTGGCTATCTCTAAATGTTAAGACCTGAATGTATTGCTTTATTATAATATATAGAACACTGTCTGTTGTGAAGCGCATAATTGAGAGAAGTGTTTTCAGACATACATACTTATGTAAGTATATACATATAAAAGTTGATTTTGTACATTGTAGAAATATTAAATTTTTGTTTATTATTTTTACTTACTATTTAATACAAAAAAAATAGCATTCAACTTTTGTGCAGACAGACTATAAAAGGTATGATAACTAGCGAATGAACAGGAATGTTCTTTACAAAAATTACATAACAAAACTCGTATGTACTTATATCATTTTTTTTCTAAGGATTGCTTTCACCCTCATAAATTTACATATAACCTTTTTTATGATTACAAATATTGGGTCATATAAAAAGTATCATCGGTTTTTTTGGAAAATTTTAACTAAAATTTTCTTTATTGAAAATCAGCTTTATACAAGTACACACCTGCTCAAAATAATAGATACACCTAAGTTCGCTTTATGTAAGGAATAAAAAACCCAAGTTTTCGTTCATTAAATAATGAAAAATCAATTCATACATATTTTAGTCGATTCGGAAAGTAAAAAGTAAGTAGTCATAAATTATATTGAATTAGACGTTAATAAGACGTTTCATAATTACATTATTATGTAAGCAATGTTGATGCTCATAATAATAGATACACTTAAAAGAAAAATACATAAATTAAAAACTAGTTGAGCTTTTATCAAAAATTATTAGGTAATGTTAAGGAAGGACTAATATCCCGTACATCCATCCTTATTTTGGCCAACTTTCTGCATTCGTCTGGACATATTAGACATCAACATCTGACATGGAGTCCTGTACCATATTTTTTTATGTTTTACTCTATAATTCATCTCAATTTTTGACAAATTCCATCGACAGTCTTTTCTTTGAATCATTTAACAAGTTATCTAAGATCCTTTAATGGATGTGGGCGGGTTAAAACATGGACGTTATTCGGGGAGAACCCATTCTTAACTAACCTAGAACTTTGTTTGGGGTCAATATCTTACTCAAATACCCGAAGTAAGTGGCATTTCTCTACGGCATATGAATTTCTATAACGATTTCTAATATATCCATGTACTCATAGACATTGCATTTATCAATGCGATAAAAAGGACCAACACAAACACTAATTTTTGTGAATTTAACGTAGATTTTTCTCCTTTAGGGCGGCGCACAGTGTGCGATTCAAAAAATGAAATGGAAATAATTATGGAACTTCGGAACGGCTGATAGTAGAGATGTAGGCGAGTTTAAGTTTTGAACTTGGAACATATAGACCTACAGAGGGCGAATCCACAGAGTCCCAAAGTTGGACACCTCGGGTATAACATTTTTTAAAAATGATCCTGATTCCTTATATCTGAACCGATTTGAAAGATTTTTATATAGGAGTATTCTGCTAGTTAATATCTACAAAAAAGATCGTCGTATGCATATTTTTTGCAGATCTTTTGAAAAAATATTCACGGAGTCAAAAGTTACAGGCATTTAAAATTGAACTTTGAAAAAAAAATTTGTTCCCGTTTTTTTTTTGACAAAAAAGTGGTCATATTCTTTTTCTGTTATATAAAAATTTTCTTAAGTAACATATATAATATTTATATTTTTCTGAAAGATAACTAAACACAAAACACCTCAAGGGAAAAAAACTTTTCAAAATTGATTTTTGCGAGAACCAGAGTTTCCCAAATTTGACTTATTTTTCCAACAAATTTCGAATTTCCGCCTGAATTTCTCAAATCGCAATGCTGTAATAAAAAAAAGTTATTCTTTTTATATAGTCTAATGTGTTTTTAATTGTTTTGCAATAGAAATTTTTGCTCCCCGATATCGGTTGAAAAGATATAGCAAAAAAAAGTAAAAATCCAATTTTTGGAAATTTTTTAAAGTTTTTTTAGGAATTACGGGATTTTCGTAAACAAATCTAAAAAAGTGAATAGCGCTTTGAATTAAGCATCAAAAAATCGACTTTGGTATAAAATATCATTCAAAAATATCCACCAACAAGAATTTTATTGCATAATTAAAAATGAAAAATATGCAAAAAATCACAAATCCATGCTTCTCAGTGTTTTTTGCAGTCTTCAAAAAATTTTCGTATTGAAAAAATGTTTATATATATTTGAAAAGAAGACAAAAAAGCAGAACACTCCTATATAAAAATCTTTCAAATCGGTTCAGATATAAAGAATCAGGATCGTTTTTAAAAAATTGTATACCCGAGATGTCCAACTTTGGGACTCTGTGGACTCGCCCCCTGTAGGTCTATATGGTCCAAGTTCAAAACTTAAACTCGCCTACACCCCTACTATCACCATGTGAAATTTCATCGGAACAGCCATTCCGAAGTTCCATGATTATTTCCATTTCATTTTTTGAATCGCACACTGTGCGGCAAACACTTCTTTGATAGTCGTTTCCAATAAATTTAGCTTTCGTTTCAACAGAAAATAACATGTCTCTCCATTTTTTTCCGCGTTCACATTCGAACTAAAGTAAATGTCTTTTAATAAGTTTTAACAGTATCTTAAAATTTTGCATACGAATTGTTGGTACTTTTCAGTCAATTTTTTCGGGAAATTTGTTTTGCACAAGACAAAGCCAGACTTTTTTCGGACCTACTTCATTAAAAATTGTAGCGGAAATAGCATTCAATAAAATGAAGTGGTCCTTTTTTGCCAATACAATAATTCTACTTTCCGTTTCTGGTGTTATTTTATGGAGTCTAATACGAGTCTCTGTCGTTTGTTTTTACACATTTAATGCAGTTTAGATCAATATAACTTATTACACGAGCGACGAATTAAAGAGCTGTTTTCACCAAACATATAAACTGAATTGTAACCTTTCAATAACCGTTCGTTTGACACAATTGAATTAGTCTTACCCGTTATATGTATTTGGCATCAAAACATCTAGTGACAAAAAACGGATACTTTTTATATGACCTAATCCCAGCGGTAAAAAATTTAAGGCTTTCATCGTGCAGATCTTTTAAATGGTATGTATATTTACACCTTCTTTAAGATGCAGTTGCACATGCTAACCTACCTTCTATACTAAGGTCTTCAAGAATGCCTCAATTTTGCCTTCTAAAATATCTAATAGAACTTCCTATATCCCTTCTTTTAGAGGAAGAGAAAGAAGGTGCAATTTTTTTAATATATTTTATTTGAAGCAACAACAAATATTTGCAAAATAAATACAGCGTCTTACTTCGCTTCTCTTAGAAGGGAAGTAAGAATATAATATTTTTCGCTTTAAGCAACAATAAAACTATTCAAAACCATTACAAAACAAGATTAAATTCCTCAAAATAAAAAATATATATATATATTTATTTATGTTAAAAGCTTTATTTGGTCTTTTAGAAGGGCTACATCGGATCGCGAATGTGTAAGGCCTTGATTAAAATGACATCACGTGTAAAAAATACATGAACGCGAAATGCAAGTAGAAGATTTGAGGAAGGCCTCCTGGCTCTGTAAAAGTCCTTCTGAAAGGTATATTTACCGCTGGGAATAGAACAAAAAAAATGTGTGACCAATTCTGTACTTCAGTTATTTGTTAAAATATTTAGAGAAAAATTTATTCAAAAGAAATTGAAATATCTTTTTTTATTTTTCTTTTGTGAATTTTTGGATTTTTAGTGAAAATTTCATTTTTGGTAAAATTTTAATATTTTTGTGAAATTTTGATTATTTGGTGAAAGATGAATATTATAGCACTAAACATTAAAAAAAAATATTTTCGCAAAAATAGTTTTTCGCTTTTTAAAGATTAAGACAAACATATTTAAAAGTTTGAGATATAAGGAAAAATTTGAATAAAGCTTGCTTTGATTTCATTATTTAAAGACTCTGCTTGCAAAAAACATATACATACACATACAAATATGTATGTATGAACTCACTCCCACTGGATAAAGAAAATATTTAAAAGAATCTTCCATGGAAAGTTTTTTTCTCTTTTGTATTATATCAATTTTTAAAGTGCGTTAATAAAGACTAATTTAGATTTTTTTTATGTTTATATTGCTCTCGTCTGTTTGATTAAGGAAAAGTACCATTTTCTATGTAAAATAAAATTTGTAAACAGTAGGGGTTTTTTATTGTGCATTTTATCAAGATTTATTCCACGCATATTTTAGAACAGTTGATATTTTGACATATCTAAAATAGTTCACATAAATTAAAGATTTAATTATATACTTATATAAATGATTTTTTTTTTTTTTTTGCTGTGGTTCGATGTAACATTATTGTTTGTCACTGAGACGCTGTTTTCTTATTATTCAAATCGAAATAAATCACTTAATTTTAAAATGTTTGATTAAAAAGTGTTCTACTTATTTGCATCACATACTTAGATTACATAGTAAACATTTTATCAAATTGAGCTGATACATTTGTTTTTCCTAATTATATTATGTTTCCAGGTGTAACTTAAAAATATTTTTCCCTTTAGTTTTTACACTAAATCAAAGAATGTACCTTTGATATGGCTTTTATATGTCAACGTCTTTCTCAAACAATTTAACGCATGGAGACGAAAAATTGCCTATGTCTATGACGTCGATAATTATTCTTTTCACCAGAAGTTATAAGATAGAACGGTTTAGGCTACCAGTACTAGTAGGAACTGAACATAAACTGGTAAACGATGCCAAAATTGGAAAAGGAATATACAGGAAAGGCTTTAAAATGCAAGAACTCCATAGGCAAGAGTTGGGATCTCAAACAGATGATGGTAAACTGGATTAACACATCGACCAGACCACTTATTGCGTATGGATGTTCAGTATTGTGTACGGCGATGAGAATAGGAAAACGTATAAATTTTCTGTCTAAAATACAATTTAATTGACATTACTGGTGCCAATTGAGGAGCATACCCCGCAAGCGACTCTAGATCTAATTTTGCATCTCCTACCCATTGAAGCGTATGTGAGGGTAATGGCTGGAAGGAGCTTGCTTAGACTAAATTACTTAGGGCAAATGGGATGAATAAGACTATGACATTTTAAACTCTTAAATGAAGTCAACATTGAACATACAGTGGCTCACAGCTTATTTCGTGTTTTTAGTTTTCATTAAAATTTTACTTAATAATATTCTTACTTATTGAAATAAATGAAAAGAAATATATATTTTTTTGCAATTACAATAAAACAACATTAAATAGTTCAATCATAGCAATAATTCAGTACAAAATCACAATATAAAGAAAAATAGCCTCACAGCTTATTTCGTGTTTAAATTTTACCGTTACTTATTATCGTTCCAATAATAAGAATTTTCATAGAATGGAGTAATAAACAATTTATTAATAATGTTTAGAAGTTTTAGATTATTAATTAGTTACATTTTAATCATGGGTCGACGAACATCTGTAGAAAAACGTGAACTTGTTATCACGCATTTTAAAAATGGAAAAACTCAAAAGCAAATTGCCGAAATCGTTAACTTGAGCTGCTCTACAGTTCAGTATATTATCCAGCGATATGTTCGAGAGGGGAGAATTGCAGATAAAAGCCGCAAAGCACCAAATAAAATATTTACTGACGAACGTTGGATACTAAGAAAAATTAAGCAGAATCCCAGATTGAGCGCACCATTTATTAGCCCAAAGAATCTCAAGAGTAGATTGCAGTTCGCCAGAGATCATGTCAACAAAGACCAATCATTTTGGGACAAGGTTATTTTTGCTGACGAAAGCAAATTTAATCTTTTTGGGTCAGATGGTAAGTCATACATTTGTCGAAAACCAAATACAGAACTCCACCCTCAACATCTAAGAGGCACTGTGAAACTTGGTGGTGGTCATGTAATGGTGTGGGGGTGCATGTCATCATCTGGCGTTGGTAATCTCGTGTTTGTTAATGACACGATGGACAAAACCGTTTATTTAAATTTATTTCAAAATAATTTACTCCAAAGTGCAGAAAAATTGGGTATTGCAGATGATTTTTGGTTTTATCAAGATAATGACCCCAAACACAAATCGAACATTGTACAAGCACGGCTATCAATAAACTGTCCTCACGTCATTAAAACACCAGCCCAATCACCAGATTTAAACGTTGTTGAAAATCTGTGGAAATTACTAGAGAAAAACATCAGAAATCACCAAATTAGTAATCACGAGGACTTAAAAATGGCTCTTTGAATAGAATGGGAAAAAATATCAACGGTATACAAAAAAAAAAAACTTGTAAGTTTTATGCAATCTAGACTGAAAGATGTTTTAAAGCAAAAAGGTTACCCAACCAAATATTAGTTATTTTTTAAACCTAAAAAAAAACATGTAAACTTCTTCATTTTAATACGTACACGAAATAAGCTGTGAAGTGGCTTTTTGTTATAATTGTTTTTTCTGTTAATTTTTTATTTTAAGGATGAATTACTTTTATGTTTTTGTTCATGTTATTAATAAAAAACAATTGGGGGATTCACAAAGTGTACTATCATGTCGTATTGTCATAATGTCATAAAATTTTACAAAGGAAAAGCAATAACAATATTTTTTATACATTGAAATATTTTAGGACATATGACAATACGACATGATAGCACACTTTGTGAATCCCCCAAATTTATATTTAACTATCTGGTGTTGTTTTTTTAATTTCATACAAAAATAAAGAAATTATTAACAATTATGTTATTAAATTGTAAACACACGAAATAAGCTGTGAGCCACTGTATGTAGAAAACCAGGCAGACCTCAGGGCTCTGAAGAGACATTTTGTCAAGTCTAGTCTAGTTAGCGACTGAAATAGCTGACAAATTAGCCCGAAACAGCTCTAAATAGAGCGTGAAAAATATCTTTGGCCAAAGTTTGATATGGAAGATACAAATCTACTATTAGGCTTGAACGGGAGAAATTTGAGAACCAATAGAGAAAATGACATGCAATTGTGACATCTGATATTGAGAAAACAGTGGAGTACATTCTGTGTCACTGCCCGTGTCAACAACGAGGTAGGCAGAAAAGGTTTGGTTGTCGATTCATCGATGGATTAGAGGATGTTTTTAAGAGTAATCTAACCTAAACTCACAAATTTTTCTTTTTCCAACATATTCTATTATTCTTCTGATGGGAGTCACAATGGACCAATATGTCTCCGAGTGGATATATAGTAGGGATAACAAGAGAAGCATTCTCATCAAAACTTAACCTAGTAATTTAGATTAGGAAGCGAAGATATGCGGCTTTATTTTATTAAATTTCTTTACAGTTTTAGTTTTAAAGAAGTGGAAGTGTTATATTCTGCTAGGCCTAATTAATCCTTTATGCACGTAGTTCTCTATGATTACAGCATGATCACTACACCTATTCAATGTTTGTATAGCCGTTTTTCATTGATTTGAATAATACCGTGTTCATGATAGCAATGTTTATGAATCTGTTTGATAACACTATGCAACAGTATTCTACTTTAGTGCAAAAATATAAAAGTTTAAGTGGTCATAAAATAATAATTTTGCCTACAAGCGAAAAATCCTTTGGAGAGTTTATTACACATATCAAGAGCTATCAATTGCTATCGGAATGATTCCGCCGCCACGCGATAATCATCAATTTGTTCTATAGTGTAATTTAATGATTACCCACAATCATAATTTTAATATGGCTGACTGAATTATAATATGTATTTAAATATGTTTATATGAAACCATATTTATGAAAAATCTAAACATTTAGTCAATTCTACAACTATTCAGTTAATTCTACAACCATTCAGTTAATTTTACAAATTTGGTTAATTCTACAACCATTAAGCTAATATTTTTATTTGCTTTTAATAACTTTTGAATACACATTTTTGTGTATCAGTCCAGTAGTTTGTTAGTATATTAATTCTCATTTAGTTTAGATATGAACAAATATAAATTGACAAGGTTTGTTTTTATTCATTATGATGAATGTACCACATATCGTGGTACAAATGTATATATATATATATATATATATATATATATATATATATATATATATATATATATATATATATATGAAAACATGGGATTATATATATGATAAAATGGGATTATAAATATAATGAAATTAGTTTATATACAGTCAATCGCATAAATATGTATGTATTTTTTTAACTGTAGATTTGTATACTTATTTATAAAAATATAATGTTAGTCAAATAGTTAATGGTATGTCTCTAGATTAAGAAAACCAAAAAAATCCTGAGATATTCCAGGGTTCCCTGATTTTTTTAGAGTCAAATCCCCAAATAGCGGGTTTTCATCCCCAAATAGCTATTAATTATATCCCCAAAAATCCCCACTTAAATAATACCTTAATTTTAGAGATTAGTATATACTACATTACGTCTTATTTGTACTTCAATACATTTTTTTCAAATAGTCAATAATATAAAAGAAAATTTCATAAAAATTTTCAAAAAATAAGATTTTATGGAAATTTTTAAATATTTTTATAGTTAATGCAATGACCGAAAATTACATTTTTATTTAATATTCAAAGGTATGAAAATATGATTATCCAAATTCCATTGAATCAATTTTGATACACTTCCTTCCTTCAACTACTTGTTGAAGACTGAAGATCAAATTGTTTCAACTCTTGTTTACTATTACAATAACAATAATGGAACATCATTTATTCAAAAATTACTTTCATAGACATTCCGTACAGAAATTGTAATAATTTTTTGGAGTTTATAGTACCAATTCAGTATTACAGTTATTTTTAATTGTCGCCAGGGCACTGTTGTTGAAATAAGTATAGTTCTATCTTAACTAGAACTTCATATCCAGCGAAAAAATATGTCTTTTCTATTGTTTTTAAATAAAAAAGGAAGATTTTTTTATATTAAAATAAAAATACCCAAAAATCTTCAAAAAATCCCCAAGCCTTTAAAATTATCCCCAACAAATCCCCTAATCCCCAAACCAAAATTTTCATCCCCATTTTCAAAAACAAATCCCCAATTTGGGGATAAATCCCCTAATCTGACAACACTGAGATATTTCTATTATATCAGCTTTTATGGCCAGGGTTGTCAGATTTTTTTGAGCCTCTGTCGCCAAATTGTTAATCAGAAATCGCCAAAATTAAATTTTATATATTTTTTTAAGAAAAACTAAAAACAACTAAAATATTTAGTGCTTCAAATTTTATATTATTTTAAAATGTAAATTCAGCATCAACAAAGTCAATGATAATTTCAGTAGCTAATAATAATTGAATAAAAAAAAAAAATATTAATTTCAATACACTTTTCTGACATACATATGTAGCTCAATTTAAGGTCAACAATTTAAAAAATTTATTAACAGAATAATTCTGATATTATACCTCTGTCAAATAATTATATGTGCAATATTTGTTTTCTGGTTTTTATATATTCCTAGAGTGATATACATTTCTTTGGTTTACAATTTTTTTCATTCTTACCTAATGTCCCTATTTGCAAAATTTTAGGTTCCTCTTAGCATTGTATTTAAAGTACCGTTAAAATAAACATATCATTCTCTAAATTTTAATAGAAAATAATTATATGTGCAAATTGAAATTTTTACTCAACAGACTGACATGAAGTGCACAGTTTCAACCGTTTAACCAATTAAAGTTAAAATTAAAGTTATTTGGGGAATATTTAAAATGATTAGACCTAAAATACCAAAAAAAAATTTTTTTTTTTTTTTTTTTTTAATTTATAGCCAAAATATGTTACCAGGTCATGAACTGTCAGTTTAAGAGCTGAAATCATTAAAGTAAGACGTCAGTTTATGTAAAATTCCAAAAAATGGTATATACAGAAAATGGGTATCATAATACTGTTGAAAATTTTAAAAAAATCTGAGAAATTGCTATCATTCTAGGAGCGGTAACCCATAATCAATTGCTTATTAGCGGGGATTAAGGAAATTTTTCGAAGAAAAACAACATGTGTTACAGAAAAATATCGGCCAAATGAACGGGTTTTAATAATTGGACGTGAGCATAAAATAATAAAAGAGGTTTTAGATTAAAATTATGACCTTTGGGTGGCAAAAACATAACTAATAGAGCGGTACAAAAATCCACACGCAGGATTTTATGATAAATATAATTTTTTGGTTAAAAACTTTAATTACACCATGAGTTCATGTACATAAGAGATGAAAAATATTATATTTAAATTATCCAAGTGTTTATCAAAAATATTACATGGGTATTCGACGTCTACAAAAGACATGCTTGAAGCGTAATCATAGTATCGAATCGCACATAATATAAGTCAATTTTAGTTCTAGATAGAAGTTGAAAATATTTATTGGACGTAGCTAAATTAATTCACAGCACAACATAAATTTACTTTACAAAAAATGCAATAGCTTCGTTGATGAATTTCCTACAAAAATTAGATTTTTCAGTAAATTAATGTGACGATGTTACTATATCGGGCCTCAAAATCGGTTTTTAAGTCACAAAATATTATATTTCTGCAGCGACCAGTAATGATCCTCAGACCTTCATGACATAAGGATTTCCAAAGAATACTGTATGCTGAGATATATTTAGATTCAGAGCTATATGACAATATCAAATGTTTCAAATTGATTTTTTATAAATATACTACAGTTTTGACCTATATATATGTAAAGCAAAAAGGACGAATCTGTATAACGAAGGATGCATCTGGTAACGTTATATTAGGACAACACAATTCCTTAACAACTTTCATGAATATTGAAAATTAACTTTATTTAAATAAAGGATTTTTATAAAATTCTTGTCGTGCACATATAATTATTTTCTATGAACAATTTTAAAATCAATTAAGTTTTGCTACAAAATACACATAAGAAATAAATTTTTCATTTGACTTATAAAGCTCTAATAAACATTAAAAATATAAAAAAGGTTTGAATTTGAAAATCCTATTTTTGAAGAAAATAAATTACTTTATAGGTATGCACATATAATTATTTGACTGGGGTATAATCCCAGGAAAAAATTTATTAGTTCTACAACAAATTCCAGAACACATGAAAATAGCCTGTACTTGTTCTACTTTGACGTTATGACCAATGATTTTTGTTGTTTGTTCCAGAACTAGTTCTGTGTAAGTGTTAGCTAGCCAGTACCCATTCTATGGAGCGGTTCTATAACTAGTCCTTTAATCAATGATTTTTGTTCGAAATTGCCACATTCAGAATTAGTTCTGTAGAAGCGTTAGAGAACGGTTTCAAAACCTATTTTTTACTTTTTATTCGAATGGGCTATTTCCTAAAGGCCACTTTTAAAATCAATTTAATTTTGTAAATACTTTTTTTAATTTTTGGAATTTTTTAAACAGTTTTAGGATGTCATTCGAGTAATTAGTTCTCAGAAGTGATGTCATACAGAATTTGGTCTTAAGCACTAGTTCTCTAAAACATTCCTTAAAACGAATTTAGAACCACAATAAAGTTCTAATCCAGTAGTTTCAGAATTGGTTGTGATACCACTAGTTCTTAGGATGTTATTAAAGAATCTGAAGTGGTTCTGGTTACATCAGTCTAGAACTAATGATTTTGGAACATGTTATAAAATTTTTCCTGGGATTATCCTATTAAATTTATAATGAATGAATTAAGGATCTTTATTTTGTTAGTCGGAGTTCATAAACAGCAATTTTTGTTGCTATAGTTCGTAGACGTTACTTTAAATTTGATAATTTAAAGGTATTTCTGAATATTGAATAAAAATTAATATTCATTTGAAAAAAAGTGATACTTTCTCAATTTGATATCAAATGTTATTCCTAAATAATTCTTAATCAAAAAATAAATTAATACTTAAAGATAAAAACTAGTGGCATATTCACAATTTAATACCAAATGCTTTTGTTAAATCAGGCTATATTTAAGAAAATAGTAAAAACGACATTGTATACGAGATTGTATACGACATTGTTTTAATCGGATATAACTAGAGTATGCACTTCACTCGACTTTTTCATTGTTCGAATAATCAAATAACTCGAAAATGCAGTTTTTAAGTTACTCGAATAATCGAATAAATATTTTAAGTTACTCGAGTTATTCGATTAATTTATACTTTAAAATTTTACTCGATTTTTAAATGCTTATCAAAAAAGAAAACAAAAATATAGCTTAAAATAAGAAATAGTCTTTCCAAAATAATATAAAATTAAAATTTGCTTAAATATTTATGAATATTTGTCTTTTTTGCTTTGATAATGCCGTTGTTTCTCTATATTTAATATATTCATTGATAGTTAAATAAATAGGTCTAACAAATTTGGTATATCTATTTGAACCAAATTTTATATTAAGGGTAGTCCGAAGTGCGATTTTGTCTCATAGCCTCACTTTTTAATTTGGACACATACTAACCTTTGTACAACAGAAGTTTTCATTTATTATATGGATTACAAATTTTATATGGATTTATAACATAAAGAACAAGTTCACATGGTAAACTTAATTTTAAGTCCAAATTCCTTCTAAATAACAAATTTCATTCAAACCATCACCATTATATCCTCTACAGCAGATTGAGAATTTATTGGTATATCAACTATGTACCTTTAATCGTAGAACCAATAATATGTTTTTCCAAATCAAGTTTAAAATCCTTCAATTTATTTCTTGTTATTATATTTATATTAAAATTATTTGAATTTTACTTGATAATTTTTTAAAGTAGTGTTTATATTTTTATTTAATTTTTGTAATTAAAAAACGACCTTTAATAACTATGTATTGTAATTTAGGCATATATTCGGTTCTTTTTAATAAATACATTTTTTTTTTTAATAAAATTCTAATTTATGGCACCACTTTTAGATTCGAAACATTCTATGCAAAATTTAAAACATTGTTTTTAAGCTAAATTTTTTAGAAAACTAAAATTAAAACATCCTAAAAACTAGTTAAGAAAGAAAATATTTAAAATATTTTTTATTTGAATTATTCGATTAATCGGCATAATTTGCTCGAATAAATTGTTACTCGAAATTCTTGATTTTAATTTAATCGAACAGTTGTTTGATTTTAATTTGTCGATTAATCGAACAAACAATAGTCGAGTGAATACCCTAGATATAACTATTGTGTTAAATAATATAATGGATCCAAATTAAAATTTTAATTGATAATGATACATAATTTTGTCTATTTTTATTCGAAACTAAACTTTATAACAAAAATTTAAATTTCAAAATTCAATTAATCGCCACTTTTAATACATTTTACCCCAACGTGCGGGATTACGAAATTAGACCTAAAGTTTTGTCATCTAAAACACTTTCTCTGGACTATTCATGCTCAAAATTTTCCAATAGAAAATATTATTAAATTTGGGCAAAGAAAATCGGAAAAATTTTGAGGCTGTTCTAGAAAATCATTTATAACTCCGCTATTCCTGAATGGATTTCGCTAAATTTCAATACCATTCTCGAGACTCTATGTCATATAAGTATTGAAAAAGAAATATATTTATTAAACTATGAGCATAAAAAATTAAATTTCAACAGACATATATTCTCAAAAGTTATTTTTCAATACCCTTTATTTTAGTGTTAATAAATAGGCTTATTAATAGGTCTTGTATAAAAATGTTATTTATATAGTATTTTCCCGATGCTAATAAGATTCCACGTACATACTTAGGTCTTACTAAAGATTTTTTTTTTTTTTTTTTTACCAAAAATTAACTTAAAATCAATTAAATTAGTCATATTGTTTACAATACTGCATAGCTTAATTATATGGAATAATTTCCACTAAATTACCCACTACATTTAATTGCTGCAGTTTAATAAACTTCTATACTTATTAAAATCAGGGAATTAAGCTCTAAATCTACTTAGTTTATACATATTCACAAAATTTTCTACAATTAAGAAGGAATGCATTTTTAATTGCAAAATTAGCAATTAAAAAAATGTATTTTTGATGTTCTCAATTTTACAATTAGAGAGAACACACAACACACATTAATGTCCAACGACAACCTTTTATTTTGTTATAGACTAACTGACTGACTGAGAACTATTAAAAGTGTATTAAAAAAAACAACAATAATAATCAAAATACCGGCAAATTAAGAAAACTAAATGTGAAAAATCACAATCAACAACAAAAATTTTATGTGATAAAAATATTTTTTTTTTTCCCCTTTTGAAAAATTGACAAGTGACGACAATAACAAAATAATGATAATGACGATGAAATGTGAACTTCCCCACTGGACACCCAACCATAAACAAATCAAACAATATAAACATTTTATACAAAATGGTTAAATTTTTGAAGAGGTCATCATCATAGGCATAATACATACGACTTTGTACATCTCCCTCTTAAGTGCGGTAATGTAGCAATCTTGATTTTCACACCCCAACCTTGCCTGTATCAAAAGCCTATTGTTACAGTATTATACGATTCTTATTTGTGTACAATCATAAAGTGTTTGTTTGTTTATTTATTGTTTGTTCGAGTAAATTCTAAACGAGAACGAGAAGAGACTATAAAATCACTGATGTTTGTGACAATTGTCATCAGTTTTAAACGGATCAAGCTTAGACAAACATCAATCCAAACGTACAAAGAATTTTTGTGATTTATTTCAAGCTATTTTTGTTCTATAGTTTACTAACAGATACATATACATACATATCAAGATGAAGGCTACACTGGCAATTTTAATCGCTCTCTTTGCTTTGGTAAGGATATCAATTGTTTTAAATCCTTTAGGAAGTGAAACTACACTGGCAATTTGAATAAAAAAACTTAAATAAAAAAATAAAGAGTAATGAAAATGTGAAATTTAAGAATTTCACTTAAAAATTTGTATTGGTAATATAAATAATATCCTTTAGAGATTCAATGCCTATTCCACGATGTCGAACGAAAATTTCGTTTCAACAATTTATATGGAAAATAAAAAATATTTATAAAATTTTTTTGTTATTATACAATTTGTCGAAATGAAAATTTTGTTCAACGTTGAGGGACAGACTGTTAAAATTTTCAATAAAAATTTATTTTTTCTTAAAATTCGAAAATTCTACTTAAAATTAAAAACTTCTTAAGGAATTGAGAATTTCTATTAAAAATTAAATATCTCTATTACAATTTTAGAATTTATATGTAAAATACTTAATAAAATCCTAAAATTTTTATTAAAAAACCTAAATTTTCTCTTCTACATTTCAGGTCTCCGCCGAATACAAAC
Source organism: Protophormia terraenovae (assembly GCA_951394005.1). Classification (NCBI taxonomy): domain Eukaryota; kingdom Metazoa; phylum Arthropoda; class Insecta; order Diptera; family Calliphoridae; genus Protophormia; species Protophormia terraenovae. Next base: position 38,486,784 of record OX596077.1, on the reverse strand, counting down.
TCCGCAATCAAGAAGATCTTGTAAAGGCCCGCAAAGAATGCATGGAAGCCAAAAAGGTATCAACCGAATTAATTGAGAAATACAAGAAATTCGAATTCCCCGATGATGAAGTAACCCGCTGCTACATTGAATGCATCTTTGAGAAATTCCAATTGTTTGATGCCAAGGATGGTTTCAAGAACGATAACTTAGTTGCCCAACTTGGACATGGCAAGGAAAACAAAGATGAAGTTAAGGCTGATGTTGAAAAGTGCGCTGATAAAAATGAACAAAAATCTGATTCTTGCACCTGGGCTTTCCGTGGCTTCAAGTGTTTCATAAGCAAGAATTTACCCTTGGTTATGGAGAGTTTGAAGAAGAACTAAACGGTGGAGAATTTCATAATATGAAATTCAACTTTATTATTTTTTTACATATTCTAATTAGATGCAAAAATATCAACTACAACAAAGAAGAAAGAAAAAAAAGCCATAATAACGGAGTTCCAATCATTGACGACCATCACTATGATTTGTTGAAAGAATTTTTGAAATAATACATGAAGATATAATGGTTAAATAATGAATCATCTCTTACGTCCCACGCAATCGTCATTTTTTATTATAATATGTTTTTTATATTAAAGTGTTAAAAAAAACTTTCATTAATTTAATTAATAAAAGGCAAATTCTATAAAAAGAATGTTAAAAATGTTTTTTTATTATTTGTTTTGTTATAATTTTAAGGAAAATATCAATTCAGTTAACTACTTAAATACTTTTTTTATGTAAAGAAATTATCATTCAGATGGCTGAATATTCTTAAATTAAAAACTGATAAAAATATTTTCTAATATGATTTTATTTTAAAGAATTAAACTAAAATTTCGCCTATTAAATTATACATTATACTCCTATAGACTTGAATGGCTGAATATACTTTAAAATAAAATATGTGCAAAATGGAAACAAAATTAAATAACATTATTATAAAGAAAATATAAAATATCATAAGTTTAAAGAAATGGAACAAAAAAAAATCATTAAAACAACATAAGGCTAGGTTAGATAGGATGCCTCCAGTAACAATAAAGACACACTTGGGTCCAAGGTTCCCTTTGTGATACCTGAAAAAAATTAAAAATGATGGAAATTCAAGAAAAGATAGTTGACAGAAAGAGTAATATGAAAGGAAAATAAAGCCCAGTAGAAGACAAGAAGAGGACGAAAGCAGAAGTGTCCTAGTCCGTGCAGGCCCTGTGCACTTATCACGTAAACCAATTCCTAATAAACAAGATCATCATAGAGCGGCCTACCAAGAATACACTTCCTAATATTCTCTAGAGCAGGGCATCCACATAGAAGATGACTTATCTATATCGTGACAACTTCTATAGTAGTCATTGTGACTAAGTCCAAATCGACTTGCATGTCTACCGAACCTGCAGTGTTCAGTCAGCAACTCAATCATTTTCCTAAGCCGTTCCCTACTAAGACCCAATAGGAACAAGGTCCTCCTATGGTCCAATTTTGGCCATAAAGTCCTAGCTACTGAGCAGGAGTTTCCCTGTGACTACATCACTTGAGCCCTACTTAGAAACAATGGCTTCACCCGAAGCTTACAGAGCGCCAAAGGGATTCCACACAGACGATCAATTTGACTCTTAATCTAGCATTTTCCCTACTTTCGCCAAGGAATCAGCCAAATTATTGCCACCGTGTCCTTTCACCCAAATGAGTGTTCAGGGATGCCCAGCATTCATGAACCAGTGTCGAGCCCTACTTAGAATCAATGGCTTCACCCGAAGCTTACAGAGCGCCAAAGGGATTCCACACAGACGATCAAGTTGACCATCATCTAGCATTTTCCCTACTTTCGCCAAGGAATCAGCCAAATTATTGCCACCGTGTCCTTTCACCCAAATGAGTGTTCAGGGATGCCTAGCATTCATGGACCAGTGTCGATGTGGAGTAGACACCAACCAGGGATTTAATAGCAGGTTGGCTATCAGTAACAACACGAATATTCAGATTCCAAAGCCAGTTCATCGCCCTCTTAATAGCTTAAATATCTGCGTGAAGAATACTACAACCCTCCGTAAGCCTAAATGATACTCTGGTAACTGGTTCCTCGATGAAGAAACCACCGCCTACCCGATTCCCCTTTCTAGAAGCGTCAGTATAGATCCAAATACAATAAGAATCCAGATCAAAATCATTTACCCCGAAGTTTCTGTTAAAGAACGGAGCAGGGATACAATAATCTATATGATCTGGAAGATACTCTATGATCCCTAGGATACTGGAGCGACCATAAGTCCTTTTCTTACAGTCCCCAACTGCGTTCAACCTTATTGCAGTGTTGATCGCAATTTGTTCTACCATCAAATTTGCCTGTAGCCAGTTGAGCATTGCGAATAATGCCTTAGTTGGAGTCGTTCTCATAGCCCCCGTCATGAGAACAGCAGAGGTTCTCATGACATTAGTGAGGACATAGTGAAGTGACATCTTATCCAGCGCTTTCTACCAAACCGAGGCCCCATATGTCAAACCAATTGCTTTCCTACACAGATAGATGGCCGTTAAGGCTTTAGAGGCTCATGCCTGAACATTCAAGTTCCAGGAAAGTTTCCTACACCATTCAATTTGGGAAGAGATAAAGAAGGAATCTTATACTTCCCTGAGAATAGCACAAGTTCAGACTTGCTAGGGTTAACACCCAGACCATATGCTTAGCACATCCAGAGCATTTTCAAGTCTTTATGAAAGCGTATTGAGTTTGATTCCTAATACCGCCACAGCCACATCATCAGCATAAACGACTGTCATGTAGCCTAGTGTAGTGCCTAGTCTTATATGTAGCCTGTTTATAGTAAGGCTCCACAACAAAGGTGACAAGACTCCACCTTGTGGAGTACCCCTGCATGCACATCTGGATATACCAGATGTTCCCAGAGTAGATCTAATGATCCTATATTTAAGCAGATTATTAAAAAATCTTACAATATCCTCCTCTAGTTCCAGTTCCATTAGAGCTGTGACAATAGAGTCAACATAAAATATCATTAATTTTTAAACTAAAATATCATCTATTGTTACGAAATTATGATTTCTATAAAAAAGATATTTCCTAACATTAAGATGTGAGGAAATTACAATTAATCTTGCCGAATATGCTCAAATATATTATATGGAAAATATAAAACGTCATATATTTAAAAAAATCCGAAATTCAACTTTTTGAAAAAGTCTAAAAATCTTCTATCATTTTGCAAACTACATTTTTGTTAAAAAACAATCAATATGATTTTGAGTGTAAAGAAAATCAAATTCATCCAATAATCCTAAAATATTACAAAATAATATAAAATATCATAAATTTGAAGAAATCAAAAATTTAACTAGCTAAATAAAGCTAAAATATCTTCTATAATTCTGAAATCACCATATACAAAAAAAAAAAAAATACATATACACACAGAAAAAATAATTACCGTCCTTTATACAATTAATTCAGTTGTTTAATTTTACATCAAAATTTAATAAATATGTTCAAGAAAAAATAAAATAAAAAATAAATTTTGGTATGATTTTTTTTTTCCTATACACATTTTTAATTCATTCAATCATCTACTTAATTGATTTAATTAATTTATTAATTGGGATTTTTTTCTGTTTTGTATTTTTGATAGTTTTTAGTAATTGATAGAATCATTTTGGTGAGAGGTGCAAATTTAAACAAGTTTATAATTGAATGAATTATTTTCATATATATTTGTTAATTGGTGACTTTTTTCTGTGCATATATCAGTTAGCTTTTTATGCTGAAAATGTTATAAGAAACTATAAAATGTAATAAATGTGAATAAAACTCACATTCAACAAGCTGTATAAGGCTTGAAATATTTTCTATTATTTTGGAAAATATTTTTTGTAATGAAATTACCCCAAGATAATTTGAGACGTAAATCAATTCAAATTCAGGCAGCTGAATATGCACAAAATGTTATAAAAATAATATAAAATATCATAAATAAAAAATAAAGAAAGACGTAAATTGGGCTAGCTGAATAAGTTTAAAATATCATCTATGATTATTAAATCACCATAAGAGGTGTCCATTTTACTTGCTAAATATCTTCGAAATGTTATAAAAATTATATAAAATGTGATAAATTTTACGGAAAAAATTGCTGCAATAACCGATTTTCCAAGTGTCGAAATAAGTTATCAACGCAATTTATTTTGATACTGTGTAATGCAATGAAGTTATTGGATAATAAAGCAGTGTTTTATGGCAGATAATCCTACAATTCGGTGTTTGCGCTGATAATATTAGCGGTTTCTTCAAGCAATATGTAAAAGCTAGAATTATCGTAGTGGAGAATGGTCCGAGTTTGGCAGATAATTTTCCTTATTTCTTGGAAGACTTGGCAAACAAATGGAGGCATATTATTCACAACTAATAGTACTTTTATACTCCAAAAGTACACTGCCAAAGTGCCCTAACTTCTCGAGAAACAAACAACAGTTTGATTTTTAATAAGAGATTGCAACCCGGGATTTCCCGTCACGGGATTCCCGGGAAAATTTGCTATGGTAAATTAACTTAAATCGAAGAAAACAGCATGAATTTTAACAAGAACTTATTTATTTGAGTAATGTTTTAAATAAGATTAAGCTAAAAATCCAGGTCGGAACTACATCTTCACCACAATGTCGTTAATATGGTTTTATATACAATTCATTAGGTGATTTTTATGGAATGATTCTATAGCATGAATTCTATTTACTAAAATCCAGCTAAAACTAAAACCCAGCAAGTGAAACAATCATGTAGTCATCTTAAACATATATTATAAATTATTCAGTAATATAAACAACATGTGGAATTTATCTCATAAAAATTTTACAAAATGTTAAGAAAGTTAATATAAAAAGTATGTAGTGAGTCCAAAGTGCTTTTTATCATTTCTGAAACGCTATAAAACTACAGGTTTTTGCACTATAGAAACTCTAATGATACCCAATTAAAGGTGATTATCATTACTTTTGACTCAAAGAAAAATTAATGTTGAGTTTTTATCCACTTCGGAATAAATTTCGGTTTTGTCTCATAACCTCACTTTTTACTTTAGACACTTACTAATCTATGTGCTAGTCAGAGGTTTTCCGATATATTCAAAATGCTTTTACAATATTTTTAAGTATCGGAGATCTACTAAAGCCTGATTTGTTTGGAGCATAAAATTTCTTTATATGGTTTAGTTATTAGCGACAAAATATTTCAACATATTTAGTACCAAATTTTTGATTCATTGTTTAATTATGTTCAATATTTAGAAACTATACATTTGTATAATTTATTATTATACAAATGTATACAGTTTTTAAGATAAATTTCTCTTATTTTTTATATTATAATGATCTCGTGATTATGTTTTAGTTAAATTTTGTGCGAAAATATTTCGCAACTCTTACTTTATTAGTTTCTGAGTTATAGCATTTTGAAAATGACAAAAAGCACTTCGGACAACACTACCAAAAAGAAAAAAAAAACAAATTTTAATAAAATTTTATTTTATTTCGATGACCGTGTAGGGAATTGAAATCAGTTCTAGATATTATATATGATGTTCAAAACTTTGTGAAGGTAATTTAAAATTTGTGATATATTTTGGATATTATCATATAATGTTGGATCACCCATTAAAGCTACAAACAATTTAATATAGTTTTAACACAAATTTGAATTAACAGAAGTTTTTCTGCTTAATATTGTGTCGTAATTTTCTAGTAGATTAAGCAATAGATCACATTTCTTTTTCTAAGTACATTTATAATTCTTTTTTAAATCTGCTAATGCATTAGTTGTTCAACTAATGACAGTATTATTACTTATAGTTTTTAATCCGGGAATCCTGGGAAGTTGAACAATTTTTCCCGCTAACCCGGGAAAACAAAAAGTCCGGGAACCTAATCTTAATGCTTTGTTTGGGTAAAATTTTTATAAGGTTGGGCAAACTTTGAAGAAATAATGCTGTTGACTGATATTTTGTTTCGGAATCTTACGATAACATAAATTAACATTCAGTTAAAACAAAAAGTTAAAATAAATCCTTAACACAAGGTTTTCGTTAGCACTAACTTGAAGTAAATTTAATCGAAAAAATTGTTCCAGTTATTTTTTTAACTTTCAGTTCATACAAAAATCAAATAAAAAGTCTATCCAATCAGAAACAAAGGCACATCGTTTATATTGTTCCAGCTATATATTAAAATTACCGTACGAAAATATCCATGTTAATCTTGAGATGAAAGTTCCGGTCAAAACATCTTTTTGAAATGGCACATTTTGTTAAATAAAATTGCTAATAATTATTTAAATAGCCCCCATACAAATGTTTCTTTGGAATGAGTTTTTATACCTACCATCAAAAAGATGGGGGGTATAAAAACTAGAAACACAGGGTGTCCGTTTCATACTTTTCTGCTGATATCTCTTGAACAAAAGCATGTACGACAACGAAATTTTGTTTGGGGGTCGATATAAGCTCGAAAAACAAAAATGGGCGTGGTCCGCCCACTTTACCGCCCACCTCCCATATAAGGTAAAATTGTGTTCAAATAGTTCTAGGACCAATGTAAACTCGGAAACAAAAAAATAGGCGTGGTCCGCCCACTTTGCTGCCCACCTCACATATAACGTAAAATGTGAAAAAGTTGATGGTGGGTATATAGTATCGGCCGAGCCGAATATAACATTCGCGCTTGTTAAATCTAAAAATCTCTGTGAAAGAATAAAATTTCTTCCTCTAAAAATGTATTTACATTTTATTCTAACATTTTTAAAATAATTAAAGTTTTAGACCTAGTCCTGGAAAAAAATTCGAAACTTTTTTGGCCAAAGAGAACTGAAGATATGCTTAACAATCGCATCTTCCTGCATCAAAATAATCAAAAACAAGTAAAAAATATGTAGTCAGTCAATCCCGACGGATCCTCATACAATTTTGCACTGTCATTTATACTTATAAAAAATTTAATTGTTAATACTAACATTTTTATGGGATTTATTGTGTTTATATAGCAGCTATGGTCAATTTTGGACCAATCTTCACGAAATTTCATTAAAATTTTTTAAGGTATTTTTGAGTGTTAAAACATTATTCCGGGAGGACATTTGAATGGAGGCCAAGTGAAATAATAGGATTCGTCCATGTGTTATTTTTAATTACACTTATATATTGTTAAAATGTTATAGAAAACGTAAATAAGGAGATAGAATAAGTATTTGTTTGAGTTAAAAAAAGCGTGAAAAATATTTTAGACGGGATCGACGTTTAAAAAGCGGGATAATCACGCCAAAAGCGGGACGTCTGGTCACGTTACGCATACAATACAAAATTTTTCATCTGTAACAATTTCATAAACAGGACTTCAAGGATATAGGATGATTTTTTTTTTTTCCATTTTTTGCAAAAATCATTGCACATCTTTTTTAAACAATTATAAACTTATGTGGGGTTCAAAGAAATAAACTGTTCCAGACGCACAAATATTGAATACTCTTTAGTGAAATTAATGTTCAGGAATTTCCCGATCACACGATGTGTTATATGTCGGCGTTGCTTAATCAGTCTGCCTGTCTGTTTGTTGAAAGCAGTGCCTAGTTTCTGTAACTTGTGAAAAGTTTCGAATCGAAAAATAATTTATTGTTATAGTAGTCATTCAGTTTCTCACAGGGTGATTTGATAATATTCAAACTGGATACTTATGAAGTAAACAAAAAATAATTGATTTTCTCTTACTGGCCCTGTTGTTATACAAGATGAGTATTATTTTTTCGAATAAAAAATGTCTCACCTAGTTACAGAAATCAGGTACAGGTACTAAATAATTATATTTTCAATTAAAAGGCAGCAGTTAAAGACAATTTAAAAAATATTTAATGTAAAAAAAGTTTTTTGGGAACAGAAACTCACCAAAAATGTTTATCTAGTCATGGACCCTTAATGCCAATAAGTCGATCCAAAATTCGCTAGGAATAAACAGGAGAGATGTCCGTCTATGGGATATGGTTCATAATTTTTTTTACAAGGGGTAATTCAGTACTATATCTTTTTATTTCAGCATTGATTCTAATGAATTAACTTCTAGATATACATATTCTTATTTATTCATAAATATCATCAACTAAAATGCAAAAGGCCGTAACTACTGAAAAATCTAATTTTGATTTTATTAACTGGATTATAATGTACGGACCCAAACTACCTCTATACAAGAAATTTCATTCTCATAACTTCGAGAATGACATCAATATTGACGAAAATCAAAAGATCGTATTATTGACTTCATAAACGAAACAGTCGTAAATTGTGTTCCATTTAAGAAAAATTTTATTTGAATAGAGTTTTATGATTCATATATTTTTGCATTAAGTGAATGTTTGAAAAATTTTACTTAATGGCTTAATTTTAAAGTAAAAAACTAAAATTTGTGGTTTCTTTTGCGTCTGTGGCAAACTACGTTTGTCATTTTCATTTAGACATTATTTGGAATATGGAATTTATGGCTTCGTTTGAAAGTTGCCTGATTTAGCTTCTCTCCAGTTTCATTCCATTTTCTTAAAATTACTTTCTCAATTTAGTCATTTTTCGTACGCGAAAAAATAATCTCTTAAATGGCTTAAGGTCAGACTTCTTTCAACAATATTTTTACAAACGATTTCTCCAGAAAATTTTAAAAATAAGGACAAGTTTGACAACAGAGCCATCTACATATGTTGGCATGTCACTGCATTTAAAAGCGTCAGGATTATTTTGGAAAAATTATGGATCAAGTTTTAATTTTCTCTTGTCTAGTATGAAGAATTTTTAATCAAGTGTAAAATTTTAAGTTAAATAAAAAACTATATTTTACTTAAAATCTGCAAAAAAAGTTAAATAAAAAACGAAGAGTAAACTATTTAGCTTCAAAAAATGTAAGTGAAGATGAAATATGAATGCAAACACAGACAAAATTTAAAATAAGATGCATCTCATTACACAATATTCGGTACATTTCTTTTTAAAAGCAGGTGACCGCGTCCGCCTAGCGGAGATTTATTTATTCTAAAAATGGCACCTAAACCATGGGACCTAAAAAATTTTCCGCCTACCGGAGCTGTCCGTTAAGGGAGCTTTTACTGTATTTGTTTTATAGATAAATATAAAAGGTAAATTCGATAGCAGATCTTTCGTATGGGTCCAAAAAATACAGATTTGGGAACACTTAATACCCCCTGTACAATTAAGCATGACGGTGTTGGTAATATAACGGTGTGGGTTACAACCATTTCAAATTTTCAGGTCGATATGCCAGCATCACGGAAATGTAGAATGGTCTTCCAAAGAAATAATGTTTCCTCCAGTAGTTTTCTTATATTCCCAGAAGAAATTTATGTTCCAAGTAGATTTTGAAACGACTTAATAGAATTAAAACTTCCAGACTTGGTAAAACTTTTTGGTGATTTTCTGTTTCCGAAGAACTTTTTTCACTAAATCTTTTTTAATAGTTTTTAATAGCCTGTTTCTCTATGTCGAACGAAAATCAAAGCGAACGAAAGCAAGTCGAACGAATTCGAATTATTTTGGGTTTCTGTATTTCCTACGCTTTCGTTCGCATGGAGTTACGTCTTTTCCTATTGTTTTTGTTTTATTTTGCTTTCAGAGTAACTTTTTTTCGTAAAAATATTAAAAGTACTACTAAATTGTTTAAACATATATACAACCAAGTAAATAAACAAACAAAATTAAAATAATAAAAAAATAAAAATTTTTTTGATTTTTTTTACAAATTGTTTTTTAGGCACAAAATCATCATTTATGGATACCAAATACATTAAAATGAATAATAAACATGATTAAGGAACATATGCAATGTCCTAATGAGTATTTTTCCTATTTTTCTTTAAGAAATTCAACCAGTCGAAAGCAAAATAGCAAATGACTGATTTTGACATTCTTGTTCTTATCGTTCGAAATACAGAAACCCAATTTTATATGAAAACACTTACGTTTTCTTTCGACTTGTCGTTCGACTCATTGTTCGCATAGAAGTGAGTTAGAGAAACCCAAATCAGTTTTCGTTCGCTTAGAAGGCGAAAGAAAGCTTTCGTTCGACATAGAGAAACAGGCTATAAGTTCTGCCTTTTAATTGAAAACAAAATTATTTAACTATAATGATCGATTTCAATACTTATATTTTATTGAGAACTTCGATTCTACCCATATTTTTAAAGTGCCAAATCTATAGATCCTTTTTGATACGAATAGTTCTCTGAGTAGGAGATCATCGATGATTCTTATCTTTTTTTAGTTTTTTACTAAACTAGGGCCATCTGTAGATATTTCTTTAATTTCAAATATTTTGATGATTTTTTGTGACGATCTACAATATTTACATAGAAAGATAATCATTTAATATTTTATACAACAGGGATGTCAAGGTTGTTGGTGGGTGAAGTCGAACTTGAAAAGTACAATGACGAATTTGGCGCAATTAAAATTTCCCCCAGTTTTAGTTCTTAATAGATTTTTTACGTAAAATTATCTTATTTGAAACAAAATTTCAAGATTTAATAATGCCAACTGGTTTTAAGAAGGATCCGATTAGTTGGGATTTAGCACTATGATTATTCTTGATTGATTATTCAGTCTCAGGTTTGAAAAATATAAATAACGATGGAGTCTCACAGACTCCTAAATATTCATCAAAAACTTGAATAATATCATCCGACAGAGAAAACAAAAAATTGTTATGGGCAAGAAAAGTATAATACAAATATTTAATATTTAACACTTCATCCAAACTGATGTGCTCTTGTAAAATATTTAGGAAGTCAAATACTTGTTAGTTTATAATTTTATGTACTAAATGTTTGATCCTACGGGTATAAAAAGTTACGAAAACAAGGTCAAAAACATGTTACGTGGATTTATATTGCAAATTACTAAAAATATAATAGCTATTACAATTTTGGAGTAAACGTTATCAGAAATCTTTTTAATTAAAATTTTTCTACAATTTTTGTTGATGTTACGTTTTTTTGGCTTCAGAAAATTGAAGTCTTGAAAAACGTAAACCACATAACTTAAAAAATATTGAATAAAAATAAAAATATTCATCATCAATATATTAGGCAATATTCAAGGATATAATAACCGAAACATTTTGTTTGTAGGACAATTTGTTTAGATTTTAGAAAGTTTTTTGTGCTCCCTGTAAAGTTATGAAAAATGATGTTACGTTGTTTTGCATTTTCGGTGACGATATATATTTTTATACACTGAAAACTCATTTAAAGCATAGATGAATTGATAAAACCAAGGCTTAGAGCCCAAACACAACCAAGCGGATTATTTTTCTTTTTATATGAAGATTTGGCAACTAAAACAACACAGAGGAATCCGCTGAAAAATAAATTTTAGTGCCCAAACACAACCTACCGGATTTTTTTTTATATGAAGATTTGACAACTAAAACAACACAGCGGAATCCGCTGGAAATTAAAATCTATTTTAGAGCCCAAACACAACCTAGCGGATTATTTTTTTTTTTTTATATGAAGATTTGACAACTAAAACATTCTATTTAAAATCTATTTTAATTTCAAAACGGATTCTCAAAAGCTCTCATTTTCTCACTCTCACTCTCTGTCAGTGTTGCCATTGTTGCAAAATGAATCACATAAGTTTACATTAAATTTATATAAGAAAGAAAGAGATAGATAGATTTGCCTTTTATTTTTTATGTATGGAATTTAAGAGAGAAAGATAAATATTTTTTTATATATGTAGTTTTGTTGTTGCCAAACACAAAAAATATAAAGAAACAAAATATATATGAAATCCGCTGCTGGATTCCGTCTTCATTTAATTTGCATTTCTCTCTTAGAGCGGAAAACAACGTTGAAATCCGTTTGGTTGTATAAGAAATAACGTCGGCAGAATAACGGGAACAAGCTTTTATTTCCAACTTTATGTTAAGGGGTGGAGAAAACGTACATGAGAAATTTGTCTTTTTTAACGAAAATTTAATTTTTTTCTATTTTATTTTTTTATTTGTATTTTGAAAACAAAATTAATTCATATTCCATCTTTGTTTTGTTAAAAAAGTTCAAATTTTAAAAAAGAACAATAAATTTGACAGCTTATGTTAAACATTATTGCTCAGCTTTGTGTTTAAACATTTATTGCGAAATAGATTGCGCAATAGATTTCTGATTGGTCCACACGTAACATTTTGAAGAGAGAGATAGAATTTGACAATTGCGGACACAAAAATGTCTGCGTGGAGACTAGGGGTTATGTTAATTAGATATTAAACAACATAAACAATTTTTATACCCACCATCAAAAAGATGGGAGGTATATTGATTTTGTCATTCCAATTGTAACATGTCGAAAACATCATTTAAAACCCCATAAAGTATATATTTTCTGGGTCCTGGTTAGATTCTGAGTTGATCTAGCTACGTCCGTTGAAAGCAGGATTGGGCTCGAACGGGATAACGTAGAGGGCGAAATATTTATCTTATATAAGGTTTATTTGGTATTGAAAATGAGCAAAATCGGTTAATAAACAAAAAAGATATGGGCAAAATACTAGAAACACAGGGTGTCCGTTGTAGATTCATTTTATACTTTTCTGCTGGTATCTCTTAAAAAAAAGCATGTACGATAACGAAATTTTGTACAGATAGTTCTAGGGTCGATATAAACTTGGAAACTGAAAACTGGCGTGGTCCACCCACTTTACCGCCTACCTCCCATATAATGTAAAATCTGAAAATGTAATTGGTGGGTATATAGATTCGGTCGAGCCGAATATAATATTCGCGCTTCTTTAATTTAAACATTTTTTTCAGAGATAGGGCCATTATGACCAGATTTTCCTTTAAAATAAATACTGATTTTTATATCTGGAGCCAAGATAAACAAAATGTAAAAATATCACAAGTTTTGATCCACTCAATAAAAACTTGTAGCGTTAATATTTTTTTACTCTGAAACTGAGATAATAGAAAACGTTTTGGTGGGTGAACGTATCAGTAATGATACACATAGGACTCTTCGTCAGTGCACCAACAATGTTAATTTTTTATAATTTTTTTTTTTTTTATAAATGTTTTTGTTTCTTTAATAAAAAAATAAACATAAATAAAATGTTTATATTTAATTCCTTTATATTATTTCTTTTTATATGTATCAAATACTTAAAAATTAACTTAAAACTATAGAATTAAATTCTTACAATAAATCACAAAAATAAATCATTTTTTAATAAAAACTATTAGTAAAGTCTCTTAACACAAAAAACATTATTCTTACGACATTTCAAATATGGGAAATCTTTGCAGAAAATCATTAACACTTTCTGATTCCCTTTGAACACGACGTGAGCGTTTTGTTTTTGATTCCACCAAGTCTTCTAGATAAATTTCCCATTGTCTTGAACCACTGGGAATACGATGTAAATAAGATGATGTCATGGAGCTTAAAGTAAACGTTTCAAATTGTGTTTTTGAACACAAACTCTCAAATGGTTGATTTACCATCTTAGGTTCACTGCCGGTTGAAATGATTTCGTTGGTAAAAGTGGAATGTGACAATTCGGGAATCATTTTGTAGCTAATAATTTTCTTTAAAATTCTTAAATAGGAACTAATGTTAACTGGTAAACACTTGGATTGTGAATGATGTTGAATTTTAGAAACTCAACATTATATATACATTGTTAGAATGTGATCAGGTAACAGGATCAATTATAACACAGGTAGAGTTATTGCTTAAATGCTGAGTTTAGCTCGTCAAAGAGGTAGTGAGTGTTTAACCCTAATTAGGAATTTCTATTACATATTTACTTAACACACCTGGTTTATTATTGGAAATAGTTAATCCAATTCTTACTAGGAAATTTGAGTAAGATAATAAAACAAAATGCTTTAAGTTCAAGTAAAGTTATTTACAAACAGTCGTATTCAAAATTAAAACCACATATTTCAAAATTTATTTGTTTAAAGATCATTAATAAGAAAAAAGAAAAACTCTCTTAAAAATATCAAAAGTCTTAAAAGATCATTTGGCTAAAAAGTTTATAACTTATATTTAAATGTAATTTTTACCCAACGTTTTGAAATAAAAATGCAATTTGTTTTGTGTTTTTTTAATAATATTTAAGTATATTATTTCTTTTCTATTATTTTCTTTTATTATTTTATTTTTATTATTTTTTTATAAGTAGCTTATTAATTTAATAGCAATGTATAATTATTATTTTTTCATAAAAATTGTTTGTTCTTTTTTATGTGTGCTTTTTTTATCCATTTTTTCCTTTTTTTCTTGTTGTGATTTATTTTTTTTGGATGGGTTCTCTTTTTTTTGTATCTTCATTATCTTCTGGTATTTTATTTTTTATTTTTTTATAATTTTTCTTCTGTTTACTGCATTTTTTTAAAAAATATTTTTATAATATTCTTTTTTTTAATATTTTTCTTCTTTAATTATTTTTTTCCTTAAGGTCTTCTTATTTTTTTATTTTGTTTTCTTTTTTTATCAATTAGTATTTTATCTTTTTTGTGGTTTTAAAATAAAAAGGTTTTACAGATATATATGTATATATAGATATATATTTTATTTGGTGATCATTCAAAAAACATTATTAGCCACTTTTGTTTTTTTATTTAGTAAAAAAATTATCTACTAGAAACATTTGTCCTTCTCTTAAGCTTCTTATCAACTTCTCTTGATCTTTCATTCTTTGTTTTTTTTTTTGTCTTTTTTTAAAGGGATTTTTTCTTTTTTTTCATATTTTGTTGCTTTTAAAGTTTCTTCTTTTTTTATCATAAAATCTTTTTTTTGCTTCTCTTTTCCACCTCTCAGATTTTTTGTTTTTCATATTTTTTTAGTTCTATCGGATCTTTTTCTATATTTTTTTTTGTATTTTATTCAAGAAGATATAATTATGGCAATCATATAATGTTTTTTGAAATCATTATATATTGTAAAAAAAATCTGAAATCAAATTAATAGTGTTGAAATAAAATGCAATACGAAAATAAAAAATAAAAAAAGTGCAAAATTAACTAAAAGCTATCAAGGAAATATATATATGTAAGTAGAAGAACGTAGATAAAAAAGCGTTTATAAAATAATCAGCTTAAAATGTAAACGATAAATCATTAATATTATATACACAGACTTACATTTAAATAAAATCAAAATTAATGCATTAAATTTAAATGATTATATGAATGAGATTCATAATTTGAAAACATACCAAACTTTAATAGATATCTATTTTTAATTTTTTATTAAGAATATTCTGATCCTTTTCGACCTTTTCAATTTAAAATCTTAAGGCTTTCAAAAGAAAAGAGTTTTAATTTAATTTTTTAATTGTG
This sequence comes from Protophormia terraenovae, assembly GCA_951394005.1. Taxonomy (NCBI): domain Eukaryota; kingdom Metazoa; phylum Arthropoda; class Insecta; order Diptera; family Calliphoridae; genus Protophormia; species Protophormia terraenovae. The sequence goes on along the minus strand of OX596077.1, from coordinate 38,471,358 downwards.
TCACTAGCACTAGAATTTTATATACTGAATCATCTTAGGGAAATTAAAAAAAAAAAATAATAATAATTTTAAATTATTATTTCAAGAAAATTTTATTAAATTATTCCAAAAATTTATTTAGAATAATTCACAATTTTTTTTATTAGGGTAGCTATTTCCTGCACGAATTTTACCTGTTGATTTTATAAACTCTAATGAACTTATCTTTAACTTTGATAGATTTCAGTTTATAACTACAGCTTTATATTGCGAAACTTGAATAAAATTTTGAAATTTTAATCTCTCAAAATGTAACATTCTGATTATTACCATAGCACAATAGATTCCATAAGAAATCAAAAGCACTACCGCACTTTCCCACGAAAATTTGATCTTCACTCCGGAATGACCCGAAACACACTGGGCCTAATATTGTCAATGATCGGCGACAGCTGTAACAACCGGGAGTTTTTCCCCAGGGAAGAACTTTCGACAACAGCCAAACTACTAAAACAATTGAATGTATTAGTTGCAAGCATCCACGAACTAAAATATAAATACATACATTTATAGAAAACATTGTCGAAATAAAACGACATTTTGTATTTGTGGAGTTTAAACAGGGAAATACTATACCTAATACCCAAGAATTGAAATTAAAAAAATTAAAGCATTGAAAATTTACTAGCATCTGACATAAAATCTGTAAAAAAAATACTATTAACTGCATAATTAATAATGCAATGTACAGTGGTTCCAAACCGCTTTTTTGAAAATTGTGAACCGTCAGAAATAGTTCAATAAAAATTTAGGTGGCTGTTTTCTAGTTTATTTGGAGGAGCACAGATTCCTAGCCGGTCTGAGGAGGAGCAGGTAGACCTCCAAAGTTGTTCACCTCAGGTATTTTATTTTATCGCCTTTTTTTTTCAAAAATATTGAGAAAAATTGATTTTTAGTTAAAATTTAGATTTTTAATTGAAAATAGGACTTTTTGATAAAAAAAAAAACGATGTTTTGATAAAAAGTCTGGAATTTTGATAAAACAAAATTGCATGAAAAAAAATTCAAATTTTAACTCTACGTCCCCACGATGAAATTTTTATTTCTTAGCATAAGAAATATTAAGGGGTGAAGAAAACGTACATGAGAAATTAAAATTTTAATTTGACTTTTTTAACGAAAATTAAATTTTTTCTTCCGTTTTTATTTTTTATTTGTCTTTTGAAAACAAAATTAATTCAAAATTCATTTTGCATCTTGTTTTATTAAAAATTAAAATTTAAAAAAATCAACAATAAATTTTCCAGCTTATGTTAAACATTATTGCTCAGTTTTGTGTTTAAACATTTATTGCGAAATAGATTGCGCAATAAATTTCTTATTGGTCCACACGTATCATTTTGAAGAGAGATAGAAGTTGATAATTGCGGACACAAAAATGTCTACGGTAGACTAAGGGAAAGGAAATTAACAAATTGAAGGTAAAGAATTGATGCCGTTACAATCTGATGGTTAAAGTATTTAATTAGTAAACGTTTTAAAACCCCCCAAAAAATAATAAAAATCGACGTAATTGTGCTCCCGGAACGAAATGCAAAGATAGGATTTGGAGAGCAAATAATAAGAACAGCAAATTCAAAAACCAAAACTGACTTTAAAATAGAGTGGCTCACAGCTTATTTTGTGTAGAACATATTTTCATGTTTAATGTTCCATAGCTATGTCGATGTAACTTTTCTACTTTGCAAGGGATAGGTAAGATAGTATGTTCTATTTGGACCTATATGTCGGTTAATGGCGGTGTGATGTTGGAATTTATTGGAGCATTAATGGACAGTATATGATACCTTTAGATCCTAAACGATAATTTGTTGCAAATGCGGAGAATCAGGACATATTATCATATTTTTGATTTTGCCAAGATAACGATTCGAAGAATAAATTTGGTTTTGTGCAAAATTTGCTAATATGTATATAAAAGCCCAAATTTAACGACGCTTCCTAAACAGACGCCAGAACTCAATATTATTGAAAATGTATGGTCGATATTGGAAATTTACATAATAAAATAGGAATTAGGCCCTAAAAATGCAGTAAGAACACATTTCGCTTAATGTTACACAAAAACTGCACGCACCGGTAACAAACCGCCTCAAATCTGTTGCATACAATTAAGACTACCATTCCAGATAATTCCAGTTATTTTAAACTTTTTGATGTCATAAGTGGCTGCATAAAATAAGCTGTGAGATAAAAATATTTAATTTTTTGGTTTTCATATTTTTAAGTTACTTAAAGGTAAACTTTAACAATAAATAATGGTTCTATGTTAAAATAGAAATCTTCCTCTTTCTAATGACACCAAATTTTTAATACCAGTCTGTTACTTTGTTATGGAACTTTAAAAATAAAATTGTATACTGCATAATTTAAGCTGAGAGCCACTGTATATTACAGAACATAGAGAAATCTAGCGCCATTAGGATTTGCAAGGTGAAATCCGAATTTTAGTCCTTTACGTCGCTTGGGAGCTTCAGAAAGCTAAGTAGAGAGAAAAGTTCTTAGGTCCAATAGAGAAAATGACATGCAATTAGGAAAAAGGTTCCTCCGGTCTTTGCTGAATGTGGGAGGATGATGAGGAAATAGAGACAGTGGAGTTGTAGACACTGTGCGTGTCTACAACTGAGTAGACAGAAATGTCTAGGCAGTCGCTTCATCGACGAATTAGAAAGTATATCCAGAATTGATCTAAGAAACTTGATAGGATTAGTCAAAGGAATAGGCTGGCTAAGGGAATGGCGTTGTCTTAGAGGCAACGCAATACTGTATTTTAAATAAATTTAATTTCATTGAATTTACAAAGTTTTTCAGAAAATAATTACATGACAAAGATGGAGTTAAATCAGGGGGTCACGTTATGATAATCTAGTTTAATTTAGGTGAACCATGCATCATTATTTAAAATACATAAATTCAATCAAACCGGTTTTCATTCGAATTATTGCGGAGAACACACGCATGTTTTATGGTTTGAAACACATGTTTTTAAGTTTTCATTTGAAAGAAAAAAAAAAAAAGAATTTCGAATTATAAATGAAAATGTTCGAAAATGAAACGATTTGAAACCGAAAAAGATGTGTGATGTATTTATTAATTTCTTTTTCTTTATTGTTAAAACTCAAATTTTAGATATCATTCTGTAAATTTTATGACTTTTTAGATTTCTCGTAAATTATTTAGTTATTTCATAGTAGCAGTATCCCTTTTATTAAAACAACGATGCTGCTCGTAATGCTTCTTCTAATAAACCTTATATTAAATTTCATTAAAATTACTTCAGCGGTACATTTTATTTTATAATATTAATATGGATATAAAGAATCTTGTAAAGAAAAATCAAGCATTTAATCCTAAAGTCGATAGAAATTCATCGATTTGAAAACAATCGATTTATATCACCTACCTGTTATTGGAAAATTGAGAAAACACATCTAATTGGGAGTTTAAAATGATATACAAAATTTATACATATGTTGGCAGTTCATTAGATATTTAGTTTTCAGAATTTTTATCTTATAATGCAAAAAACAATTGGCCAATGAGTATATTGATGTTATCATTTGCGTTAGCATAACGTTTTAATAAAAGAACGTCTCACGTTTTGCCAACGTTTGAACTACCTTGAGAAATGGTTTGCCAACGTTGTCCCGATTGTATTTTTCTGCCTTGTCGCTTATTAAGCTAGTTGAATTAAACTAATGAGTTTCGTACACATGTGAAAACTTTATTTGTATAAACAAAATTTATCTTATTTAATTTTCTTAGATAAATTGTTATTAATACAAGGAAAAAACTCAAAACATTTAAAGATAACTCAGATTCAGCTAGTGAATAGGACCTTTAAATTTTGTTTTAATATAACTTTCGAAGTAATGAAATTGCAAGTCAACAAGCGGAATGCGATTGAAAATATTTTTAAACCGTAAACAAATCATATGATATGAAAAAATATCTACTTTAAAATATAATATGCAGTATATTTAAGAATTGTTTGATTGGGAGAAAACAAAATTTCGAAATAAATCAAAAAATTTTAAGAAGTTCAAAGAACGAAAATAAATCAAGGTTATAAAGAAGCAATATGCTATCATTTTGTGTAAATCAGATTGTAAAAGTTTTCTTGTTTCAATTATTTTAATTCTCTGATGTCACCGTTATTAACAATTAACAAAACGGATTATAGAAAATCTCTTTGGCTTCTAATGCCAACCTACTAAATCCAAGTTTAAGCTAATATGTTTTCAAAATAAAAAATGAAATAAACTTAAAAACGAAATTAGAATAATTATATATATGGATAACATGCATAAAAAATAATAAAATCATTTAGTTTGTTTACTTACCATTAAAAGTAGGTAAGAATATTAATCAGTAAGGAGCATAGTAATTAACACGTCCACGATAACCTCTTCTAGAACCAAAGACAATAATGTATAAGTAAATAAGCTCGCAACAGATATAATAAAAATTGGAATTATCTAATAAATGAAACTAACACTTACATTGGACGACGGGTGCCACGGAATGTGGTGGTATGACAACATGCTCGAGATACACGAGCACCACCACGACCACGAAAACTACCACGGGGGAAGCGATTAGTAGTAGAGAGACCAGGACGATTTGTACGTTTTGACATAACCTACAAAAAAAAAAACGACGCAACAAATACACACAAACGTCAGCAAACAGAACAAATAAATATGTACGCAATTATGCTAAAAGCTTCACCTTAATTTGACGACCACGAAACAGGGTCTCATTCATGGCCAATGCAGTCTCAACATATTCTTTGGAACCAAATTCAATATAAGCAAATCCCTTAGGATGACCATCAGCCTTATTGCACAATATAGTCACTCGATTGATTGTGCCACAACCATGGAAATGAGCCTCCAGCTCTTCAGCCGATGCACCATAATCCACGTTACCCACATACACTGAACGTGTATCGATTTCCTGTTTTTCTTCCAATGACAAGGGTACTGTAGCTAAGCCCGTTGTCGAACCGGCCATTTGTTTATCCACCTCAGACTGCATTTGTTTAATTTTCTCTGCTTCTTCTTCCATTTCTTTGACGCGAGCTTTTATAGCTTCTAATTCGGGATCAATCTGCATATTGTTATCCTCCTGTTGTAATATATTTATACAATATTTATTAACAAAATAAAACAAAATAAAATATTTTCGATTCGTTTTATTTTAACGAAATCAAAACTGCGGTTAAAATGAATTTTTATTATTTATCACACGCCCAGATTTGTTGCAGCTAAGTCAAGGCAAACAAAAAAATCAATGGTGTATACAAAAAGATACGGTGGAAAATAAAGAAATATTGTAGAAAATAACTCAGTGGTTTGGGTTTAGGTTTTTGGTTTAACTGATATTAAAAAAAAAATGGTTTTGCTTCGACTTTTAGCGTCTGTGCGGTGTTGCCAGATAAATTTTAATTTAAAATTCTCATGAAAAACACGCTAAAAGCTCTATTTAATAATACCACTTTTTAATTTATTTTAAATTATTTTGGGAATAATAAATCTTGTTGTGAAAGGTTTATATTAAAAAAAAAAAAAATTACATCACGTCTTATTCACATGGGAATACATCTAAATTCAAATTAAGCTAAAAAATTAAATATCGTAACATTTTTTAAAAATTTCACTTGCCAAATTTTTAGATGTGCATAAACTCAACAAAAAAAAGTTAGTTATCAGTTCTGTATAATTTTTAGTATTTTGTTTAGACTTATGTTTGTTAGATATTTTTGCATATTTTGGGGCTTGATTATTTCACAGAAACATATATCACGTTTTCATAAAATATTTATTTTAAATCATATTTTAGCCTATTTGAAGACATAATTATGAATATATTACTATTAAAAGCATTTTTATTGGCATAAATCAAGATTAAATAGTTTGGATACTGATTCAAGTCATTTTACTTGTAAGAAATTCTGCCCGCTTCTTAGTTTACAAGTTATAGGCCTATACAAATTCAATACATTTCTCTGAATATATTTATAATAGATGTACTATCCAAATTATGTATATTGTTACTGTTTAAAAGCACTTTCAAATACATTTTTAATAGTACATAAATGGCCATATAAATTAAAAACACTTTCAGATACATCTTTAATAATACATAAATGGCCATATAAATTAACTCTCTGGTTAAGAAATCACATTTTGTATCAAAATAGCAGAACTTAAAAAACTATTGATATTCAAAAAAAAAGCTTATTCAGCGAAGCCGTTGTTCGACATAACCATTCACAAAAAAAAAAAAAAAAAAAAAAACTTCATTAACGTTAAAAAATGTGTTGATTTTCATAGTTCAGGTAATCTTTATTTGTACAGTAATTTTTTTTTTTTTTTTTCAGAATTAGGAGTAATATGGGAGCTATAGTTAATTATGGACCTATCTCTTCAAAATTATATACGAATTTTACTAAAATCGTTATACATACATTTAAAACATTCAGCCTGTTTATAGAATCCAATACAGAATGGTTTTACAACACTTTTTCAACAAAACCAATAAATTGGGTTTATGTATACGATTTCTGTTTATGAAATACTATAATTGGATTTGAAAATTTAAATATTTTCGTCCCCCATTTATAAGAATTTCAAAACAACGCTTAAAATTGTTAATTATTTATTTAAGAACCAAATAATACAATTTATAGCGGAAATATAATTCTTCAAATAGTTTTCGTTATGGGCTTAAACATAGATCACCGGCCCACTTTATTTTCAAAAAATGTTTATAATGATTCAGTAGTACCTTGATTTGTGATTAATGTAAAAAAATTGGTTGCTCTCTCATAGTTTACGAGTCAAGAGCCTTTAAATTTGATATATTTTTCTATATAACTTTATTAATACACATGCGATTTAAATTATATTAATACCATTTAAAAACCTTTCTAATGATAAATAATATGACCATATTCATTAAATCCTTGAGGAAATTTACAAACAAAATTTATTAAAAAAAAAAAATCTTTTCAGCGAAGCCGGTGTTCGACATACATGGAGAAAGTCCCTGAGCCAGGCCGCAGGCTTGCTACACGGATAAACCTTCATTAATGTTTAAAAGAAAATATTTTTTTTAACTGGGCCAGAGATCTTAATTTATTCCGAATTCCGTAAACAGGCTGATTTTTAACCTTTAGCATTATATTCCGGAAATATATTTGTATTGGGCCTAGGTAAAGTAATGGATCAAGTAATGGAATTTCGTCGTTATGAGAGATAGCATCAAATTAACTTTAAAATGGCAACCCAAACCTTGTGCACTAGGCTTACTTAAATCTTTAAAAAAAAAGTCATCCAATTAAAAAAAAACATTGAAATACGGGCATTTTTTTTTTACATACACGTTTCCATAAAACTTGACACTGTAAAATGGTAAGAATAATTATTTTCATTCATCCTAACCTCAATTTATGAATACCACCAGCAGCTTCTTTGAATTCCCAAAACATATTCTCAATTCTATCTGGTAACCTTCTCCAACATCTATCTTTATCTTCAATTTTCTGTTGATACTACACCAAATTTATGAGATACAAAAAAAGCTTTTGCTCAAAACTTGTTTTTATTCCTTTTTTATCTTCTTTTTTTGCGCTGGATTTCATTTGCAAAGCAAAAAAAACTAACAAAAACTTGTTTTCTTCTTCCCCGATGGGGAAGAGGGCATGCTGCATACACACTTACCTCATTTGCTAGTTCTGTTTCATTTTCACCATTGGCCTCATCCAAATTCTCCAAGAGTTGATCTTCGTTTAATGATAAATCTTCGTCGGCCATTTTTGTGTATTTAATTTGTTGTGACAAAAATAAATAAGTATTTTTTTTATACAAATTTATTTTTTGATTTTTTCTAAGCGTCCTTTTTTCTACTATGTGTTTTTTTTTATTAAATGACGTTGTACTTTTTCCTCCGTTTCTCTGTATTTTCAAGTGCTCTTTAATATGTATTTTCTGCGGCAAATTCGCTGCTGTCAATTTCAAAGAAAAAAAAAGAAACTTGAATTCGCCCAAAATGGTGGTATTGTGTGCTGTTGTTGTTGGTAAAATAATCTAAATGGAAAAATACACAAGCACGCGTTATTTTATTGTTATAAATAGTTACATTAATTTATAGTTAACACTTATATATAAAGGGTAAGTTTATAGTAAATTTAAAGCACAATTATAAATTTATTTTTTAATAATTTATTAAATAAAAAGATTTATTTACTTGCAATCTCAAAAAAGAGCAAAAAAAATCCGCTTTTTCCAAAACGCACACCAGAGAACAAAGCCGACGCAAAATCATCGGCGGCGTGCCCTATTTTGATCGGCGACGGCGTCTTTTGCAAGAATGTATTGGCGACGGCTTATATGTGGCTAGTGTTGTAGATATGAATTTTTTAATACTTAGAACATTTCTATGGGTACTCGACACTAATAAATATATTTGAAGTTTAGCGAAATGGCATCAAGATCACTGGACATGGTACAATAATACCAGATAACGGAATAAAAACAGCAGATAATTTTTTACTGCTTTCAATTTTGTAATATTCCTGTCAATATTTGTTTATATTTACGCTTTGTTTATATTTATGTTTTGTTTACATTTATAGTTTGTTTATCACAGTCGTAAAGTAGCTCTGGGTTGGGGAACAACTCTCGCGTCGCGGTAATTATCTCTTAAGTACAGCCAGGCGGGTTTTTGTTGTTCGGCCTTCGAGAATTTTGCGTCTCGCTCACACCGGTGCAGTGTATTACCACGCATAACTGTAAAAGTTATGCGTCGTTTATATTGACCGCGTGCTTTTATTTGGATTTACCCTGGTGGAGACCATATAAACTCTAGACTTTACTGAATGATCCAAGCATCCAGCTTCCTATATGAAGATATAGGTCGACTAGGAATCCACTTGGACCAACGTGGGATACCCTGGCATTTTGGTTACGTACCTCCGCCATTTAAATTTTAAGGTTCAAAAAAAAAAAAAAAATTGTTTGTTTATATTAAATACGAGACCTCGATTATCCGCAATGGTATCCGCATATTTTTCTTAACTAATTTTTCATGAATGCAGTTAACCTGGATTTTACATTTCTCTGACTCATATTATTTAAACGAGGGAACTCCCCTTTTTTGTCTTATTCAAATTGTGTTTGATTGTTCAAAAGAAATCGAAGAAGTTATGCTTAGAAATCCGGATAATAGAGGTAAACACGGTTAATCAAATATATGCAAAAAAGAAACAATTATAAATGTTCTTTCTCGGATAATCGACGTTGCTGGTTAATTGAGGCCCCTCTGTAATATACACTAAACATCTGCATCAATTCATTTGTAACTCATTTTTAATTACTCTCTTTCTTTTCAATTGTTGACTGTTAAGGCTCAACTACATAGAATACTTTCGCTTCAGCTGCGACTGACAGCTAAGTTAAATACATGCATTTATATTGAGCGGGACCAAATCAGTACGCCAAACTTCTGCGTGAAGTACTTCAAAGATGAAAAATGTTCAACTTTGAAGTGCCGAAGTACGTAAATATATTTTGTCGGTTGTTTTATTCTTATTTTAATATTTTTTCGTTAAGTCGGAAATTTTAATTTGCAATTCATTATTTCAACTGAGAACATAATAGAATTTTTACATCTTTATATTTTATTATATAAAATTTTAATAACAAAATAATGCAACGACTGGGTTAATATCATTTACATATGTGTTGCGTAGCTGTCAGTCGCAGTTGAAGCAAAAGTATTCTATGTAGTTGAGCCTTTATTGTTTTTTAAACTTAAAATCAAATCTCTGTGTGTGCGTACGTAAGAAAAATACAAAAAAAATCAAAACAAAAATAAACAAAATCAATTGTGCAGAGAGTCATAAAAACACTTTAACATCAAATCATTTTCAACTGAATTGAATTAAATCTAAAAATGCAATACTGTCATTTGTTTGTTTTTTTTACAAATTAAAAAAATTTAAATATTATAGGTATGTAATTAAAAGTAAATAAAAATATCACAAATAAAATAAATTTTATTTCATTTTAGATATAATTAAATATAATTAAAATAACAAATTATTACATTTTCTAAGCAAAAACATTGAAATCAAACGTAATTATTATCTGTTGTTTATTTAAAAATACATAATTGTTATGTTTCCTGCATTTTTTCATATTAGATGTAAGGGAATGGCAGTAATTCACAGTTTTGTTTTTATGTTTTTTTATTTAACATTATTGTTTTTCTAAAAATCTCTCATAAGCAGTAATTTCTCAAAGAGAACAGAACATGTTTTGTTTTTGCTTCATCGTTTCAATTCAACTCAATTCAAATAATTTATTTTTACAGAGTTTGTTTTGTATTGTTTTGTTTTTTATTTTCGCAGAGCATACATTAAAAAACATTACTGTGAATTGAAAAGCAAATGATTTGATGCAGATGTTTAATATACACGTGCTTTGTTTGTATATTTTGTTTTGCTTTTTGTTTTTTCTTTTTGACATTAAGGAAACAAACTAACCAACAAAAATTACTGTTGTTGTTGCCTTGTTGTATTTGTTGTAGCGATACTGTTACCTGGTATTATTGTACCATGATCACTGGAACTATTGATTTTTTTACATGTAATTATTGTTTATATCATATATACATATATAAAATTGATTCTTTGTTTTTGAACTAAGTATAGAGTTTACAAATTCAATATACAGTTACGGACAAAAAAAATAGTGTCTAGTATATTTATTTGAAATTTTGAGTTTTCGTCAAGATTTCAATACAACTTTTAATGCCGATTCTGAGTCGATTCCTTTCGAAGGGAAAAATGATATCGTGAATCTCCCGTGAAAAATTTTTCCCGCTATCAGTTCTCAGTGAATGTAAAAAGGAAAAAAATAAAAATCAAAGTAAAGTTTTTATCAAAAATATACACGTATATACTAATATTTTAAAGAAAAGTTTAAAAAAAGTAAAATATTTAGTATTGGAGTGATAGTTTTATTGCAACATTAGTTTATTGTACTATTTAACTTATGTAGCAAAATAATTCGGCTAAATTTTGGAAACCCAAAAAAAAAAAAAGTAATTATAACAAAGTGTACAATATGTTTAGAATTGGAACAATAATTTTATTTAATGTTGAGCAATATATCAGTTTGTGTCTTATTAACTGATCGTGCTTTTAGAATAACTTTAATATCCGAATTATAAGATGATCTACTTACATTTTCTGTTCTGTTCCCCAACAAAAATAAAGTGAACAAATTAAAGGGAAAAGTGAAAAACCTGGGGGGAAAAAATCATTCACGATTAGGGGAATTTTATTTTTAACATGAAATTATTCACGCGAAATTTTTTTACGATTGCAAATTTAGGGAAAGGGAAACATTTCGAGGGAAAAAGTATTCATGATAGGGGTGATTAATTAATAAAATTCACGTACGAGTTTTTAACATTAACATCTCTTATATCAAAAAATTTTCACTAAATTTCATAATTTAGTTCTGAATTTGTTTACTATAAGATATGACTTTAGACCATAGAAAATTGTATCTAAAGAACCATCTTAATAGTTAAAATTGATATTATGAAAAAAATAAAGAAACGTCATTTAAATCGGCAACAGCGGCATTCATCTCCAAACACATATAACGATATTAAAATTGATGTCAAATAAAAGCATTTAATCTGTCTGATATTAAAATTTAGTTGGCGTCAAAATATTTAAAGGACTTTTAATTTTGTGCACCAAAAAAGATATCCTCAACCTCAAAAATCAGCCCCACATATTGCTTTACGTTGAGTCTATATTAGAGAAATTTGTATCACGACAAACGTCAAATTTTTGTTTGATTTGCAGATAATTTTTTATCTCTGTCAATTACTTTGAGTCTACATTAGACAAATTTTTATCAAGACAAACGTCAAAATTTTATCATGATAAAGGTTTGTCTAATGTGGACTGAATTTGTCAGTATTATTGCAGCGTTAAAAGAAAATTGTCAGCGCTCGAGCTCTGACAACTTTGTCTTGATAATGCTTAGTAAAAGACGCCATCTTGATTATTGTTGGTACTTTTTGCATGGTTTATTATGACATACGTTTTCCCCTATAATTGATAGAGATAAAAAACGTTGAGTCTATATTAGAGAAATTTCTATCAAGACAAACGTCAAATTTTTGTTTGAGTTGCAGATAATTTTTTGTCTCTGTCAATTATAGGGGAAATCGTATGTCATAATAAGCCATGCAAAAAGTACCAACAACAATCAAGATGGCGTCTTTTACCAAGCATTATCAAGACAACGTTGTCAGAGCTCGAGCGCTGACAATTTTCTTTTAACGCTGCAATAATACTGACAAAGTCAGTCTACATTAGACAAATCTTTATCTTGATAAAATTTTGACGTTTGTCTTGATAAAAATTTGTCTAATGTAGACTCAAAGTTAGAGAAATTTGTATCAAGACAAACGTCAAATTTCAACTTTGTCTTGATAATGCTTAGTAAAAGACGCCATCTTGATTGTTGTTGGTACTTTTTGCATGGCTTATTATGACATACGTTTTCCCCTATAATTGACAGAGATAAAAAATTATCTGCAACTCAAACAAAAATTTGACGTTTGTCTTGATAGAAATTTCTCTAATATAGACTCAACGTAATGTAGACTCAAAGTTAACGCTGCAATAATACTGACAAATTCAGTCTACATTACGTTGAGTCTGAGTTGTCAGAGCTCGAGCGCTGACAATTTTCTTTTAACGCTGCAATAACACTGACAAATTCAGTCTACATTAGACAAATCTTTATCTTGATAAAATTTTGACGTTTGTCTTGATAAAAATTTGTCTAATGTAGACTCAAAGTTAGACAAATCTTTATCATGATAAAATTTTGACGTTTGTCTTGATAAAAATTTGTCTAATGTAGACTCGAAGTTATTGTTAAAAATTTGATATAAATAGGAAACAAGTTAAAAATTTTTAGAAAGTTCACTTTGAAAAAAAATTAAAATCGCGCCTTTTGTTAAGCATATTATTATGAGTAGTAATGTTTAAACGACTACATTTTCCAAACTGGAAACGATATTCACTTAAATTTTAAACCGTTTTTGTTTAAAATTTAAGACAACGTTGTCTTGATAATGCTTGGTAAAAGACGCCATCTTGATTGTTGTTGGTACTTTTTGCATGGTTTGTTATGACATGCGTTTTCCCCTATAATTGATAGCGATAAAAAATTATCTGCAACTCAAACAAAAATTTGACGTTTGTCTTGATACAAATTTCTCTAATATAGACTCGACGTTACGAGTATACTTTATAATTATACTATGGTCTGTGACCTACATCTTGAAAACTATAAATCTGTCCAATTTTCCCTACGATGCCAATTTAGCGAAAATAATACCTACATGTAGAGATTTTTTCCTAACTTCTGACAATACTGACTCAGTTTTAAAAATCGCAAATTTTTAAAAATAAAAATAATCTTAATTTTTTTTTTAATTTTGTTTTGCATTATCTTCTCTATAAAATAATATTTGTATTTCTATATTTTTTTTATTACAAACGCCGCCGATAATTTTGCATTGACTTGGTTCAGTTTTAACAGATAAAATATTGTTGTTGCTAGACTAAAACAAACGAAACAAGAGAAAAACAACATTTTTATCAAACAGTGTAACCCCTGTAAAACAGTTGGTGTTTTTAAAATGAGTGATTCAGAATATGAAGAGGAAGAATTTTTGGTATTTGCTGATTTTAGAAATCAAATATCTCCAGAACAGTTATGTGATGAAAATACGGCCATTAAAATAATAGGTGTAGAGAGTAAAAATCCAGTGGCCGAAATAAATGGCAACATTTTTAAAGGTAAGTTAAAAAATATCTAATGAATTTCCTATTTATAGCATTTTGTTCTCTTTCTCCAAAATTGATATAAAATATATTTAAGAATTTTTACTGTATTATTTTTGTTGAGTAGTATATAAGCCATATTTGGCTCTATGGGCTTGGTTTAATTGAAATAAATAAATAAAAAAAAAACTATAATTTTTTAATTTCTATTTTTTATTTTTTTAATGTTGGATATTTTCTAAATTATAACTTTTTCTTATAATATATGTTTAATACAAAGTATAATAGTGTAAAAACCGATAACATTTTGAAATTTGATTTTTTTTTAATTTAGTATATGTTTAATTATTATTTATTTTTTTTTTTTATTTAAAAAATTTTAACTTTTTTCTATAGTAGTTCTTTTACCCAAAACTAATACTTTTTAAAATTTAAAGGTTTTAAAAAAATTTAGTTTATTAGGAAAATTTTTATAAACAATTACCGCAGATATTGAATTATTTTAAAAAGTTTAATTCTAGTTGACATATGTTCATACGGTAACCGTTATTTCGACTTCAATATCTATAATTCGCTTTGAAACCAAAAAGTACATAATTTATGTTTTATTTTTAGGCACATACGATTATGCTATGGGAACCGATATATTTTTCGAAAGAGATGTAGAGGCACCACCCTCTGATCCACTTTACGAGGAAAGTTGTCGACAAAAATTTAAAGTAATTGGACAAACCAACAAAGTCATTAATTTTCAACGTATATATGTAGAGAAAATTTCCGAAAAAAAGGATAGTGAAGAAGAACCAGATAATGAAATATCTACAGATACCCCAACTGAAGATAATTTAAGATTAAATTTAACCTATGAAGAAGCAATTAAGCAATTTCCTAATGTTAATGATCCTCAATGGAAAGAAAAAGATTTATTTTAAACTAATAACACTTATTTATAAAATTCATAATAAAGTTATTTACTTAAAATGTATACTGCATTTTTATTAATTAAATAAAAGCATTTAATATTTCCAGAAATTAATTAAAAACTAAAGCAATTGTTTTTCATTTTTTATTTTACAGACATCTTTCTAAAATGGAAGAAATTTTGGGTCAAACTATGCGCCCTCCTATCAAACTGAAAGATTTCCTATTAAATTATCAGAAAAAATTTAAATCTCCTTATAACATACCAACTTATGATATTAATATACAAAATGTTATGCATCTCACAAATGGAGAGGAACGATTTAAGTCTATTGAGGAAAATTGTTCACTCAGCCATCTTAAACAGTCAAGTGATCCACGTGTTGCGGAATATTTACCCGGTTATTCTGAAATACAACGATTAACCTCTGCTAAAATTGATTTAAATAGTGTAAATTTAAAAACCTTTAACGCCCTAACGAAACATAAACAATTCAAAAAACCAACTGCTTTTCAACGTTCTCGTGATAGTTACACTATGATGAAGCCACCACCAGTAGAGGAAAATTCTTTACCTAATTTACAACCTGGTGAAGAAATCATTATATATGTACGATTTTACCGACCTGCACGAGCCACCCATATAGGTCGTACTTTAGAAAGACCTGTTTTTTCTCAAGAATTTGCCTGCCTTGGCAGAAATCTTTTAAGTGAATTGCGCGATAAAGTATATTGTGTTTGTAATAAAAAACGATTTTTTGATGTAAGCGATAATCCCGATGCAACTTTACCGACCAAAGATAGAGATCCTGGATTTTTCTTTATAACAGATACATTTTACAATGATAAACGGAATCCTTTAAATGTGGATTACTCGGAAACGATACGTAATTGGGCCAAAAAGGCAAAAGGTTTAAGTAATCTCGAATTTAAAGTGGCACGTCTAGAAGAAACCCGTTTGATAGATCTCAGCATAAGTTTGGGATTTCCTCAACTTTATCAGCATCATGGAAACTGTGAACATGTTTTTGTCTTTTCAAATGTTGAAGTTATAACCAATCCAAATTTACAACTTTTATCATCAATACCGAGTTATCCATTGGTGCTATCGATAAGCCGTTTTAATACTAGAACTTGTAATATATGTGGAAAGGTTAATTATGTTTTTGTGGTCGAAGGCAGTAATCGTCAATTACAGGATCCAGCTTATTTGTGTAAACAATGTTTTATCGCATTCCATTATGTGGATGGTAAGAAAATTGGTGAATTTTCAGCTTATCGTGTCAATGATGAGGAGAATATTGATGAAATGTATAAAGGTGGCGAAGAGTTGTCCGAGGAAAATGCTGATATTAATAATGAGACAAATGGGATTAATTCGGAGGAGGAGATAGATATAATTGTTAAAGAGGAAACAGTTTGTAATATAGAGGAAGATTCATATGATTAGTGTGAAATAAAGACATTCAAAAAAATAAAAAAAAAATTTTTTTCATTCATTTTAGTACTTTACCTGTTTAAGATACTAAAAAGAATCTTGAGATGCATTTTTAAAGCCAAAATTTGCATTAAAATTACATAAAAATATACATTTTTAGCTCACAGGGGACTCAAAAGAGAATTTTTCAATTAACTAAAATTTAAACTGGTTATACCCATTATTAATAAGTTTAGGAAAGGTTTAGGTCGCTAACATAATTTTTCCTTTCTACCCTAACAAAAAAATTTGTTGATATGAGTTTCTTAGGGAAGTAAGATTTTCAAAGCCCTATAACTTCCAAACTATTGAATTGCACTCAAAATTTTGTATCATCATTATTTTCACCATTAAAAGTACTATCA
This sequence comes from Protophormia terraenovae, assembly GCA_951394005.1. Lineage (NCBI taxonomy): Eukaryota > Metazoa > Arthropoda > Insecta > Diptera > Calliphoridae > Protophormia > Protophormia terraenovae. The sequence goes on along the minus strand of OX596077.1, from coordinate 38,454,665 downwards.
ATGGCGAAAAATCAAATAAATCGGAGCTGAATCTGGATGGTCAATTTATAACTGGGTATTTAATTTAAACCCCGGACTTCAAAAAAGGGCAATAATAGTCCAATAATAAATTTCCTTGATATGTATTTTAATTTCTTTCATTACTACTTATTCTTTTAAATAACTGTCTTCCATGTATTTGTTTATTTCTCAGACCTGGTAACCTTATTTAAGTGTCAAACTTTAATGAAAAAAGAGAAGAAAGTAATAAAAGGAAAATGTAACAAAAACACACACATACAACACACACTATATAAGAATTTTTGTTATCTGTGCGAAATGTTTGTATTTTTTTTTGTCAATTTAATCATTTATTCATCTAATACAAGATATAAACTAGTTGTAGTACATAAATTTCATTAACAGTGACTAATTTCTCTATAAAAAATACAAATAATAAGTGTCATCGTTAGGATTTAGGATGTTAAAAGAAATATTACCTTACCTTTTCGACTAAAAGTGTAAAAATACCCCTGCTAAGTATTGAAATCAAAATATATAGTCACAGACAACAAAAAAAGTAAGAGAAAATACTATAAAAACATAAAATGAATTACAAAAAAAGTTTAGTCCAACATGAAAATAATAGTAATTCAACAGAAACAGTTGAATTACCAACAACTACTACGACATCAACACCACCAGCAACAATAATGACAACAACAAAAGAAAAGAAAGGTGTAGGTTGGTTTCATTCATTAACTAGACGCAAAAAAACACAATCTTCCAGTAATTATCCAAATCCAACAACGACAACATCAGCATCAAGAGAATCCCATGATAATGATATGTCAGCAAATCAGTCTACAGATACAACTGCTAACAATTATTTACAACAGACAAATAACAATAATGAACCCTTAATGAGATCTTGCAACGAAAATTCGGATTTAACATTAGCTACCGCTGATGTACCCAGTTGTAGTGGTAGTAGTAACAATAGCGCTCGCAAACGTAAAGATGAAAAAAATGCATTTCAACGTTTCCGTAAAAGAATGGGTTTACGTTTTCCCTCCCTGAGACGTCATAAGCACTCATCGATAGACGGTGCTACCACAGATGCCTCTTTTGAGTTTCTTACACACTCACCGATACACGAACCGTTGCATTTTAACTTTAAACGCAGCACTAACAGCAATTGTGCTACAACAGGACTATCCACCGATGACAATGATATGATACCGTTTACAAATGATTTCAAACGTTTTATTAGAAAGAAATGGTTGGAACGTGATGACGGTCCAAATATGATAATGTATGAAGCGAGCTGTGAAATGTTAAAGTAAGTAGTATTAATTAAACATTTCATAATAATGTCTTACAACTTTAAGTAATTCATTATAAGCTAGCCTTAAAAATGAACTGATCTATTTAATATTAATTGTCAAATTCTTCCCTTGTATTTAGGATGAAAAAACTAAATATAAAAATTGTTTAAAGGCTAATAGAAATTGTAAAATTGCAAAAATCTCCCATAAAATGTTTATATCATTATTATTCCTTCTTCTCTTTTCAGTCAAGTCTGGTATTGGGGCGAAATATCACGCCGCGATGCTCAAAAACAATTAACCGACAAACCAACTGGTTCATTTTTAGTACGTGATTCAGAAACTTCTGGCTGCCAATTTACACTGTCCTTTCGTATCATCAACGTTACACTACACTATCGTCTCGAATATCGCAATGACTATTGGCATTTTGAAGAACTACAATACGAGTCTATAGTCGAAATGATTGAAGATATTTTATATCGTTGTACTAACGATAATTTTGTATGTTTCGTTAAGGTACCCAATGAAATGCAACCACCGTTTCCTGTCATTTTAAAATATCCCCTAAGCCGTTATTTGAATATGCCAAAATTACAGGATTTATGCCGAAGAGCTATACAGCGTTCAACGAAACCGGAAGATATAGCAAAAATGTCTATACCACCGGGATTACAAGAATATTTGGCTGAGACCAGAGAACTTGTATTTTAAGTTAGAAGAAAATAATATATCTACTAGTAATTTAGGAGAAGAATTGTGAAATAATCGAAGTAAGTTTTATTATTCGTTAATAACTTTTTTTATACAACCAAAGATTATTAAATATTATTCCTATAATGTTTAGCAGGTAAAAGACACTATTAGAACAAGTATGTTTAAATACAAAAATATTGGGAAAATTATTAGTAGTTCTAAATATATTAAATATAAGCCTCTTTCTGGCTCATTTATTTTACTAAATGTCGTGTATCTTTTAAATCATTATTCCATTTTTGAGTTTATCCTTTAATGAATTTTATGCTGTTATTAGTGTCTTTAGTCTCTAATAAAGCTCTTTAGAATTTAATTTTAATATTCTGAGCTTGTTATTAATTTTTTATAATTTTTATTTTATTTATATGAAACTTTGGGAAATGGTATTCCTTAGAAAAAACATCACTATATATAAAATATGTATTTAATTGTAAAGTTTTACTATACTTTAATTTTGCTATAAATTCTGGTCCTAATTAAGCATTGCTTATTTGTCATCTCATTGTCTTCCTTAAGAATAATACACGCTTGAAAAAAATTGCAAAAATATTATTTAATAAATTAAATAAAACCTAAAGAAAATAGCTGTCACAAAAATTTGAAAATAAAAAAAAAAAAAAAAAAAAAAAAAAACAAATTAGATTACTTACTTCATCTTTATACCCTTCATCTTAATTACTTATTGGTACTTTTTTTTTAGAAAATTTATATTTTTGTAAATTGGTACTTTTCTAGACAAATTTTTAATTAGTATTTTTTTGAAACAATTTGTTAGTACTTTTTTTTTGAAATCATAAATTTTTGTTATGGATCTTTTTTAAAAATTAGAAAAGTCATACTTTTTTAAAAAATTATACATATCTTCTTTAAATTAATACTTCAGAAAATTTTTTCTTTAAGGAAATTGTTTTTCTTTTTTTTTTTCAGTATTTTTTGAAAAGTAAATACTTTTTTCGAAACGTAATTTCTTTTTCCTAAAAATAATAATTTTTTTAGAAAATTGGTATTTCTCTGAATAATGGCTACTTTTTTCGAAAATTAAATGTTTTAAATTGGTAATTTTTTGAAAATTAGCACATTTTTTTAGAAAAATGGAAATAATAGTACCTTTTTGAAATGAAGATATTTTTTAACAAATAGTAAATTTTTTAGACAAATTAGTACTTTTTTGTGAAAACTGGACTTTTTTCAGGTTAAAAATATTAATTTTTAGATAAGTATCTAAAAATTATTAATTATTTTTTCGAAAAGTGTTACTTTTTTGTAAAAAATTGTTACTTTTTAGTTAAAAAAATTGGTATTTTTTTTGAAAATGCGATACTTTTTTTAAATTAGTAGGTACATTATTTTAATTGGTACTTTTTGGAATAAAATATGTGTTGGTACTTTTCAGAAAAAATAGTACTTTTTTTAAAAAATGTTACTATTTTAAAAAAATTGGTATTTTTTCTGAAAATTGGGTACTTTTTCGAAAATTTTTATTTTTTTAAATTGGTCATTTAAAAAAAAAAAAAAATAATGAAATAAATTCTTTTTTAAGAAAATTAATAATTTTTATTTTTTTGACAATTTGTACTTTTCGGAAAAAGTAGTACTTTTTGGAAATCGTATTTTTTACTATTTATTTGAATATTGTTATTTTTGAAAATAGCTTTTTTTTTTAGAAATGAACACTTTTTTTAACCTTTGTCCCATTTTGTAATCCAAACTTTGTATCTTTTTTGAAAAATATATATTATAAATATTTAGTAAAATAAAGTACTTTTTTTAAGTGTTGCTATATTTAAAATAGTGTACTTTTCTTAAAAATCTGTACTTTTTTCGAAAATTTTCAATTTTTTTTCTGTTCCTTGAAAATTTGTACATTATTTATAAAATTGGTACTTTTCATGAAAATTAGTGCTCTTTAATTCTGTGGCAAAAAGGAAAAACTACATAATTCATTTTTAATACCTTTTAGGAGACCGTTTTTAAGGTTTAAAATTGAAATTAAAGTTTACAATTTTGAATAATCTTACGTGTAAATATTTCCGCAATTCATATGAATATTATTTAGTATATTTTTGAAACCGATATGTATATTGATTGTCGAAAAATATAGCAAGAAAGTAATGATGTGGTTTTTCCCTTTACAAAATTTTTATTTTCTTTAAATAATATCTCAATTTATAATTTTTTTCCAAAATGGTAATTTAAAATATATTATTAATATGTTGAATTATGTACTTGGTTTCAACACCCCACATCTCCTCAAGTTGGTACGAAATCATTTTTCGATAGTGAAACTGTACTTCAAGTACTTGAATGCTCCAAATTGGATTTGTCCATTACCCACGACGTAACCCAAGAATACGTAAACTTGAAGCAATGTAATAAAAAAAAAGTAAATGAAATGGAAAAAAGATTCGGCTGTGCCGAATCTTTGATACCCTTCACCATATTACCATATTACCATCTTACTATCTTATCGACATCATATTACCATATTACCGACAAATAATAAAATTTTCGCCTTAACGTAAGCTTTCATATTTTCACATATATAAATCTAAATTTTTTTCAAACTAAGAAAATTTGAATATATAAAAAAAAAAAACAATCATAGCAGGCTTTGCTTTTAGAAAATAAACAACAACAACAATTCCATATTTATTTATTTTTTTTATGTGTGTATATACAAACTGGCTGCATATACAAAGAACAACAACAACACTGTTATTCATTATATTACTTCTGTTGCTAACTAAACTACTTGTCTTATAGGCAAAAATGTCACTAATAGTCATTACAATGCTTAATATACATGTTTGTGTATGTATTTATGTATATTCTTAACAGATATGTTTTAGTTTTTAAAAATAAACAACAACAATTCCATATATATTTATTTTTGTACAGACTGCATATACAAAGAAAAACAACAGCACTGTTATTCATTATATTACTGCTGTTTCTAACTAAACTACTTGTCTATACAAAAAACAAAAAACGTCACTAATAGTCATTACAATGCTTAATATACATGTTTGTGTGTGTATTTATATTCTTAACAGATTTGTTTTTGGGCCATAACTCTGTTGATTATAAACGAATTTGGTTTATTAAAAAAAACGAAATTCTGTAAAAACATTTATGACTGATCTATATAAAAATAAAAATCTGTAGCTTGAACAAGGGCTTCAAAAATAAAAAATTCGTTGTCCCCGATATCTCAGTTATTACTGAACCGATTTATTTAATTTTTTCAGAACAAAAATTCAGAAAATAATTTCCGAGTCCACTTTAAAAATTCGAAGTCCCTGGTATGTGTAGAGGCCTCAGAAACTGAAAAACCGGTTTCAAAAACCGGTTTTTAAAGCATATCTCCACCATTTATAAACCGATCCTGCTGATTCAAAAAACCGAAATTTTATAAAAATATTTGTGACCGATCTGTATAAAAATAAAAATCTATAGCTTAAACCAGGGCTTTAAAAAATAAAAAATGCGTTTTGTCCGATATCTCAGTTATTATTGAACCGATTTATTTCATTTTTTCAGAAAAAAATGTCCGAGACTTCTTTGTAAAAACGAAATCCCTAGTATATACAGAGGCTTCAGAAACTGGGAAACCGGTTCTAAAAACCGGTTTTTTTAACATATCTCCGCATTGTATGAACCGATCTTGCTGAATTCCAATAGCAAAATTCTCGAAATCATTTCCGATCGTTTGATATATATATTATATATGTCAGTTATCGGTGGGCTTCATAAACGCCATTTCAACCGACACACGGACGGACATGGTCCTATCGTCATCATTTCTTACAAGGATCCCGAAAATGTAAACTTTTTTGCTCTCCGACGAAAATTGTGGGAATTACAAACGGAATGACAAACTTATATATACCCTTTACACCTGTGGTGAAGGGTATAAAAAGTAAAATATGCTGCTAAGCTGTTTTCTCACTCCATGGCAAGTGCAATTCGCCGATGTTTTTTTCTTGGCGTTGAGATAAATAACGCTATTGAAGTCTCTGAGCTATTCAATTTGATAAATATATAATTCGAATATCCATAATTCGAAATTGAATCCATAAAAAAAAATTGCCCACTAAAAAGCCATATGGAGAAAACCTTGCTGAACAAGATTATGTTCTTGATATGTGAAAAATTTAATGGAGGAAATTAAAATCCCTGGGAAAAAGTATATTGTACAATTTCAAAAAGGCATAATATTAACAAACAAATCACTTCAGGGACTATACCAGTATTTAATGAAATTGAAAAAAGATTCGGCCGTGCCGAATCTTTGATACCTTCACCATGTTACTTAATACCATATTACCATCTTACCCACAAATAATAAAATTTTCGCCTTAACGCCTAATTTTTTATACCCACCATCAAAAAGATGGGGGTATATTGATTTTGTCATTCCGTGTGTAACATGTCGAAGGAATCATTTAAGACCCCACAAAGTATATATTTTCTGGGTCCTGGTTGAATTCTGAGTCGATCTAGCTATGTCCGTCCGTCTGTCGGTCTGTTGAAAGCAGGATAGAACTCGAACAGGGCAACGTAGGGAGACGAAATTCGGCGCAAATATTGATCTTATATAAGGTTTGTTTGGATTGAAAATGGGTAAAATCGGTTAATAAACAAAAAAGTTATGGGCTAAAAACTAGAAACACATGGTGTCCGTGAAATACTTTTCTGCTGATATTTTTTCAATAAAAGCACGTACGCCAACGAAATTTTGTACGTATACTTGGTGGATCGACATAAACTCGGAAACCAAAAAAGGGCGTGGTCCGCCCACTTTACCGCCCACCTCCCATATATGGTGAAAATCAACGAAATTGTGTTCACATAGTTCAAGGACCAATGTAAAGTCAGAAAAATGGGCGTGGTCCGCCCACTTTACTGCCTACTTTGATGGTAGGTATATAGATTCGGCCGGGCCGAATGTATTCGCGCTTGTTTTTAACTACGAACATTTGAATAGCAAGCATTGATTTAAAAATATAAACAACAATTGAATAGTTATATATTTTTTTTTGTATGTATGCATGTATGTATGTATTTATGTATGTATGTATGTATGTATGTATGTATGTATGTATGTATGTATGTATGTATGTATGTATGTATGTATGTATGTATGTATGTATGCATGTATGTATGCTTAATATAAAAATTTGTCTGTGTATTTACTTATTAAAATTTTTTTTTAGTTTTTGGTCCATAACTCTGTTGTTTATGAACGAATTGGCTTTCTGTAAAAAATTGAAATTTTATAAAAATATTTATGAAAGCCGTAGCTTATATAGAAGCTTCAAAAAGTCAATAAAACGTTTTTTATCCAATATCTGGAATATAGTGGACCGTTTTTTTTTTCACAAAAAAAAAAAAAAAAAACTAAGAAAGGTTTTGAATTTTTCGTGCAAAAACGAAATCGCTATATTTTATAGGAGCCGAGAAAAGCCGACAGCAAACACGATTTTTCGGGAGTATCTTCGGTTTTTTACCGATATCTCAGTTATTTATCAACCGATTTTGCTAATTTTTATTAACGATTTTCTAAGGAATATTTCTAAAAATTTGATATATAAAACATATATATCCGATAACTGGGGCTTTCTAAAAACTGATTTCAACAGACAGACGGATATCTTTATATCGACTCTCCTATCAATAAGGATCCAGAATATATATACTTTTTGGGGTCTTAGACGAATATTGTAGAAATTACCCTTTACACCTGTGGTGAAGGGTATAAAAAACAAGTATTTCATCAAATACATCATAACATTACTACTAAATCATGACGTATTAAAAAACTTTTTTAGTTCAATGAGGGGTAGGGATGGTTTTGACGATCATCCAAGTCCAAAACAATTCACTTATAGAAAATATTTATTAGGTAATTTAAAGTCATACTTATCCTACTTAAGAGCACAAAACAACGGAATGTAAACAAATCTGAAACCAAATGTGAGACCACAACATTTTAGAGCAAGTAGATGAATTAACATCTATAATAGATACTGAGCTCGATTGTTTTTAGGAAGATGCCTTAAAATATGTAGCTGGGTATATAATTCGTAAATTAAGGCTTTTAAATTCTAAATATATAAACAATGAAGATGGTTTCTCATGTGTAGATGAATTGTCCAAAGAGGGATTAAAAAAAACCTAATAGCATATTTTTAAATCTATTATTCAAACTGATAGTTTTATAAAAAATATGTAACAAAAAAGCTCCGATAATGATCTTCCCGATAATGTAAAAACCTTTTTCTTCAAAATTAGAATGCATTTTTTGGATTAAACATTTGAACAATAATTTAAAAACTAAACCAGTAAAAGAACGACTTTCAGTTATTAAAAAAATGATTCAATCTTTTAATCATTTTCCAATATACTGCCTGTTTATAAAATCCTCATCGGAATTGGATTGGAAACGAAATTTCAATCCAATTTCAACTTGAAATGGGTTTATGAAAACGTAACGAAAATAATTTGTTAAATGATAGATATTTTCGCTCTAAATTACATTTTTATGTTTTTAAATAAATAATGAACGGCTGTAAGCGTTGTTTTGAAATTCTCCTTATAAACAGGAGACGAAAATATTAAAATTTTCAAATCCAATTGTTGGATTTCATAAATAGATATCGAATACATAAACCCAATTTATTGGTTTTGTTGAGAAAATGTTGTAAAACCAATCCGTGTTGGATTCTATAAACAGGCAGATTTGTTTAATTAATACTGTTATTACTGTAACAAATTGTATAATTTTATATAACTACATAAAATATTAATATTATAAAATCAAGTGTGTTTTTGTTTGTTTGTTTGTTTGTGACACAATCACGCGTAAACCGTTGAACCGATTTTAAGGAAATTTAAAATATAGATGAACTTTAGGCTGGAAGGAACCATAGGATGTAAATTAAAATTAAATTGATGATAATAGCGAAAATATTGCAGTTATTTTGCAATTCAAACTTTAATTAATTTAATAAAAGCTGTTTTTTAACTTTTCTAAATTTTTATTAAACTCTTAGATCCCATGCAACTAGGGTATTCACTCGAATATTGTTTGTTCGATTAAATTAAAATCAAGAATTTCGAGTAACAATTTATTCGAGCAAATTATGCCGATTAATCGAATAATTCGAGTAAACAAATATTTTAAATATTTCCTTTCTTAACTAGCTTTTAAGATGTTTTAATTTTAAAAAATTTAGCTTAAAAACAATTTTTCAAAATTTGTATAGAATGTTTCGAATCTAAAAGTGCTACCATAAATTGAAATCTTATTAAAAAAAATTGTATTTAGTAAAAAGAACCGAATATATGCCTAAAATACAAGGTCGTTTTTTAATTACAAAAATTAAATAAAAATATAAACGTCACTTTAAAAAATTATAAAGTAAAATTCAAATAATTTTAACATAAATATAATAAATAATAAGAAATGAATTGAAGGATTTTAAACTTGATTTGGAAAAATATATTTTTGGTTCTACGAATGAAAGTACATACTCGTACTTTATATACCAATAAATGTTCAGTCTGGTGTAGAGGATGTGATAGTTTAAATGAAATTTGTATTATAGAAGGAATTTGGACTAAGAATAAAGTTTAGCATGTAAACTCGTTCTTTATGTTAAGAATAGCTGAACCACTTTAAAAGGATGATCCAAAGTGCTTTTTTTCATTTTCAAAATGCAATAACTCAGAAACTAATAAATAGATTTTCGCAATTCTTTCACACCCTAATGGCTAAAAACCTAAATAATATTTGTGTAAAATATTATACTGAGTCGTCTTTATCAAATTATAGCAAAAATAGGAAGAAAGGAGAAATAAAATATTTTACATTTTGGTAGAAATTGTGGTTTAATTCAAAATTGAGCTAATTATAATTCCTACGCGTACATTTGGGAATAAGAATTATTTATTTTAAATTTACAATAAATTTGTCCATTAAATGGAGAAAAGTAAGTAGTTCTAACTAATTGTATATTTGACTAATTTGTTGTACAAGTTTATATAATTTCTTATATTTTTACACAGATATTGTTAAACATTTTTCCACAAAACTGAACTAAAACATATTCACTCTGATTACTATAAAACAAATAAGAGTAAATTATCTTAAAAACTGTATACATTTGAATATTTTTAAATTATCATCTTAATGCCTTCTAAATATTGAACATAATTGAACAATGAATTATAAAACATTCTAAAACCTTATACCCAAAATAAATCTGGGTTTAGTAGATCTCCGATACTTAAAAATATTGTACAAACATTTTGTATATAACTGAAAACTTCTGTTATACATAGGTTAGTATGTGTCCAAATTAAAAAGTGAGGTTATGAGACAAAATCGCAAATTATTTCAAAATGGATAAAAACTCATGATTAATTTTAATTTTTATCAAAAGTATCGATAATCTCCTTTAAATGGGTATCATTGTTTTCACAGTGTAAAAACTAGTCATTCTATAGCGTCACAAAAGTTACAAAAAGCACTTCGGACTACCCTTAATATGAAATTTGGTTCAAATTGATAGACCAAATTTGTTAGACCTATTTATTTAACTATCAATGAATATATTAAATATAGAGAAACAAAGGCATTATCAAAGCAAAAGAAACAAATATTCACAAATATTTACGCAAATTTTAATTTTATATTATTTTGGAAAGACTATTTCTTATTTTAAGCTATATTTTTGTTTTCTTTTTTGATAAGCATTTAAAAATCGAGTAAAATTTTAAAGTATAAATTAATCGAATAACTTGAGTAACTTAAAATATTTATTCGATTATTCGAGTAACTTAAAAACTGCATTTTCGAGTTATTTGATTATTCGAACAATTAAAAATTCGAGTAAAATGAATACTCTACATGCAACGCAGGAGTATTCAGCTTATAAATTATAAATATATAGACTGTAAATATGTTTGTTTACTGCCTGTTTCTCTATGTCGAACGAAAAATTCGTTTCGAATAAATGTATAGAAAAAAAAAACGAAATTTTAAATTTATTTGTTGTTTTCCATACATTTATACGAAACGAATTTTTCGTTCGACATAGAGAAACAGGCAGTTAATAAATAATATTCTTATATCTTTATAAACAAGCGAGAATGTTATATTCGGCTTGGCCGAATTTATATACCCATTTTTTGTTTCCGAGTTTATATCGACCCTTGAATTATCTGTACAAAATTTCGTTGTCGTACATGCTTTTGTTTAAGATATATTAACAGAAAAAAATGGAATGAAGTTACAACGGACAGCCTGTGTTTCTAGTATTTACCCCATAACTTTTTTGTTTATTAACCGATTATGCCCATTTTCAATACCAAACAAACCTTATATAAAATAAATATTTAAGCCCGTTCGAGCACTATCCTGCTTTCAAGAGACGGAGAGACATAGCTAGATCGACTCAGAATCTAACCAGGGCCCAGAAAATATATACTTTATGGGATCTTTAATGATTCTTTCAACATGTTACACATGGAATGACAAAATCAATATACCCCCCATCTTTTTGATGGTAGGCAGTGATGCCGGATAAAATTTAAGAAAAATCCCTCTGTTTAGTCCCCTTTTTTTAGAAAAAAAATTCCCTCCATTTTTCCCTTCTCCTTAAAATCGCTATTTCTTTATAAAAACTACAAATATTTAGTAAAAAATGCATTTAAATGTTTATAAATGTTGTTTTTGTTTGTAATTCAATTAAAAATATACAAAAAAATATTTTAAACAAAGAACGAGAACACTGAAAATATCCATTCGGCAAATTAAGACTTCTATTTTTAAATGAATGTGTATGATAACATTGCATTTTTTCTTATTTATTTAAAATGTTTGTCGTTTTTTGAGTTAAACTTAAGCCCAAATTACAATAGCGCGTAGTCAGCAACAGTATCAACAAAAATTATCAGCTGATCACTGTCAGCACAACATGTTGCTGCCGTTATAATTACAATTCAGCGTAGGCAGCCACAATTTACAACCACCATCTAGCTTTGTTCTACTTGTGTATTTTAGCCTCTCATTTATTTGCTCACTCTTTGTCTCGCTCTCAATCTGAATGCAGCGCAGTGAATTTAGAAACAGGGCTAAATGAAACAGCACTGCAAACTGCTGCTGACCAAATGTAATCAACACCATAACAAACAGTGCATTCTTAATAATCAGCTGATTATGGCAGCACACACTGCTGCTGACTACGCGCTATTGTAATTTGGGCTTTACTCGTGGTCCTCCCCTAACAAACCGTCTCCACGTTGATATGTTTTGTTGTTGCATTCTACGCCCATGCAATACTTTCTTTGTGTGTGTTAGTAAAAAACATTGTGTGTGATGCTTGGTGTTTAAACATGGTTCTTTTAACATTTGCTTTAACAACTGTGTTTAAACATCGAAAAAATTAACATTAACATCAAGTTGAACGGTCTACATTTACCATTAACATGATGTTAAAAGAACCATGTTTAAATATCAAGCATAACACACAATGTTTTTTACTAACACACACAAAGAAATTATTGCATGTGCGTAAAATGCAACAATAAAACAATTAGAAAACAAGAAATTAACACGAATGCATGTACGCCATATTGAAAACATTGAAATTTGAACAGATAATTTTAACATGATTTTTTAACATACTGTCTCCACGTTGGTATAATATGTAAAGCCCCAACCACTCAACTAAAAATCATCGTATCGCAATCAGCTGTTTCAACCAGCTTTATGCAGATATGTGTATCTAGCTATTGACACAAAAATTCTAGGTAGCGTATCGCAGAAATCTACAGAAAATAGATTTTTACGTAGCTGTGTGCGTTTTTAACTCACAAAATAACCGAAAAACAGGGTTGTTTACACAGTGAATGTTCAAAAACATATGATACGTTTAATTTTGTTGACTAGTTGTACAAAATGTCTCACGCTACTTTTTTTCATTCTACGTTGCGATGGAAAGTTGACTGGTTGGGGCTTAAGATAACGCCGGCAGAAGAGAGTAAACATTTTGTTTATATTATGTTAAATCTTAAACAAGGGGTAAATGTATTCTAATAAATCTTATCTCATTATTTTCATTCAGTCACAGAGCAAACATGTACTTTTTATTTAAGAAATTCGAAATTTTTTAGCACAATTTTAGTGAAAATATGTTTCTGAATGTAGAATAACCAATAAAATAAAACAATTTTACAAAAAACATTGTTTTTAAGCACTTTTAAAAATACACATTCACACACACAAACAAACTTTCGTATATGTGTATATTTTGAGAGTAAAGGCTCAACTACATAGAATACTTTCGCTTCAACTGCGACTGACAGCTACGCAACGCACAAATTATGTTAACCCAGTCGTTGCATTATTTTGTTATTAAAATTTTATATAATAAAATATAAAGATGTAAAAATTAAATTATGTTCTCAGTTGAAATAATGAATTGCACAAAATTTCCGACTCAATGAAAAAAATTAAAATAAGAATAAAACAACCTACAAAATATATTTATGTACTTCGGCACTTTAAAGTTGAAAATTTTTCATCTTTGAAGTACTTCACGCAGAAGTTTGGCATACTGATTTGGTTCCGCACAATATAAATGCATGTATTTAACTTAGCTGTCAGTCGCAGTTGAAGCAAAAGTATTGCATGTAGTTGGGCCTTAAATCTTATAAGTTAGTTGTGTAGAAAAATCTTATCTCAACAGTCTCATAATATTTCTTATAATACTAATATTTTAGTCTACACGTGAGATAATTCTCTCAGATAGCGGATTTGACACTCTCTGTTACATATTATGATATAAAAAAAATCATGTGTAGACCTAGTGCAACATCATCTCATCTCTAGTGATGACTACCCGTTATACGTTTTAAAAAATTCCCTTTATTTTGACAAAAAATAAAATTCCCTCCCTTTTTTCCTTCGGCTAAAATTTGACTTAAAAATTCCCTTAAAAAGGGAAAATTCCCTCCATCTGACATCACTAATGGTGGGTATAAAAAGTTTTTTTTTATTTAAAACAGAAAATGAGAGAACGAAGGAGAGGAATAGGAATACAAAAACAATTTGTCAGTTCCGCGAGGTATGTCAATGAAAAAATTGTAAAACAGCTGTTCTTACGAGTATACTTTATAATTATACTATGAGCTATATCTTGTAAAGAAAAATTAAACATTGTTTCAAACACTATTCTTGAAATTGATCGAAATTTGTCACAACTTTTCAAACTGTTGGATTTTAAAACGATTGATTTTCATCATAAATTTATTTAAATTGGCTTTCACATAAATGTGAATAATTATTTTATTACAATAATAAGTAGTTATCCATGTTCTACTGTAATTTTTAATATTCAGGTTCTACTGTAATTCAAGATAATTCAGATTTCTGTGAAAAAAAATACACAATATGTAAAAAATTACACAATTTTAGAACAAGAGTTCTAAAAATCAAGAAACCGGAAAACGACATAACTCATGTATGTAGTTTTTTTCCTTTTGGCCACAGAATTGTAAGGAAAAACAAAAAAACAGTACTTTTTTTTAACATTTTGTTTACTTTTTCAATTGTTATTATATTTTATATACATTCATATTTTTTTTTCTACAAATGTGTGTGTTTTTTTTTTTTTTTTTAGAAGTGTAATATTTTTACTCCTTTTTGCAAAAATTGGAATATTTTTACAAAATTATTAAATTTTTTTCCTCGACTTTTCTGGTACTTTGAAGAAGAGAAAAATTATTTTAGAATTAAATCCTTAGATCATGGGTATAAACAACACAAGTCCGAGCCAAAGTCTCACTAATAATGAAGATATTTAAAAGTTATTAATGTATTAAAAAAATATTTAAGACTTGAGTATCAATTTGTATGTTACTATCACATTTTAAATTAAACTTTAACTCGCAAAAGAGAAATTATTTTACAAATGTGTTATAAATAATAAAGACTACCTGGAAGTCATATAAAAATTGTCTAAAATACTATAGTTAAATAATAAACTCTCTCAAATATCCTAACATTATTGCCACTCAAATCATAATAAGTATTTGTTATGCACAATTTTAAATTTTAATTATAAAAATATCTTTAAACATAAATAACCAAAAATTTTAACATTAATATATACCTAACTATTATAATAACCAACACTTTTATACGAAAAGTTATTAGTTTATCTCAAAAAGAAAAATCAAGTAAATAAATTTAAAATAGAGTATTAGTTGTATTTCAATGTTAGTTTGTAGTATTCCAAAAGCAATTTTATTAAAAGATTAACAAACATAATAACAAAATCTATAAATTATTACTATCCAAAATAAAATTAAATGAAAATAAAACAAATCTATACAGATATAATTTTTTTACAATAAATTTTATAGACTATTTTAACATTTTTTTTTAATTTAAAAAATTTTAAACAAATATTTTAAAAAATTTATTACAAGTTTTTTTGATTAAATGTATTTCAAAATATTTTTATAAAGTGATTAACCTATAGTACTCATATTTATCTTTAAAATATGTTACTAACACTATTAAATCAAACATTTGTGTATTAAAGATTTATTTATCTATTATTTGTTATTGTTTATCTAATATATGTATTAATAAAACTAAAAAATTATCCTTGTTTTTTATATTTTATTTAATTTTTTGCATATATATAAATGAATTCCTATAATCTTAATGTTTTTTTAAAAAAAGTTGAGATTTATGCACAAACTATATAAGGCCTTTTTCTTTTAAACTATTTTATTTATTGTTCTTATTAAATTTCATTGAATATTATTCAATAAAATATTTAAAATAAATATTTAAAGTGTTTTATTTAACCAATGATTTAGATTCTACTAATTTTTTCGGTATCCAAAGGCACAGATTCGTAAACAATAGAACGACTCAAGTTCTTAAACTCTCTTCTATATTATTGTTCATGCCCAAGGTAGATTATTTGCGGTCCACACGAGCCTTTTTCATGCTCGCACATTGAACAAAATGTTGTGCGCACATGCATTTGGATAGTGTGGACCCAAGTTGTTCATGTTTTGTTCTTGTTCGCACACCGTTGTTCGTACAATTGTTCGAGCAACCATGTCTGCCATCAAACGTCATTTTGTACGCGGAAGAAGAGGCGCTGCATGTAAAAGTATCAAAGCGACACAGACGGCAAACAAAAAATTATGATTTGTTCGACAAATGTTCTGCCCACTGAAAACAAAATGAACAAAATTGTGTGTGTTGCTCTGCCGACGTTTTGTTCTTGTGCGAACAAGAAAAAGGCTAGTTTGGATGTAGCGTTAAGAAGGTAACGACATTAAAACAGCTGAGAATTTTTTTTCTTTTTGAAATCAATATGGCAGCCTGTGTTTTGTAATTTGAAGTGTCAAATTTTTGTTTATGTTTACATTTTTTTTGCTTACTTTTGTGTTATTGCGCCTTTCTCCTCTCTTTTTACTACATGAATTGTTTTTGTTTTTTGTAAAGAAACATGTGAAATGACAAAATTAAAGTTGACATAAGAGATGACAATGCAAAAACAAAATACATGGGATTTTTTTTTGGTGTTGTAGTTGTTGTAGAGTTGTCGTTACCTTCTTAATCTACCTTGTTCATGCCTATTATTAGATAACTCTCTTAATTTAAATTAGAGCCCTGCAAAAAAATAAAATAGAGCCCTGCATTGCAAGCCATTTGATATTTTTCAAGTGCTGTTATCAGTGTGTGTGCGGAGCAATAAATACTGTTCTGCAGGTACATATGTACTTAAAACCATGATATAAAGAACAAGGAGTAGCATATAGAGACGAAATTCTCGATTGACATTTAAACAAAATTGTTGTTTTGTAAACAAAAATGTGTTTTTATTTTCTTTTGGCAACAACAAAATGTATTTGATTACATATATTTTGTTGTTGCATGAGTTAGGTTTCTCTTTGGTTATATTTCTCTCTCACAAAAAATAATTTGAAGTTTATCGGAATTTTCTGAAGTTTTATTTTTTTTAAACAATTGAGAATATCGTTAAAATAACACTAACTTCAAAATTAATGTTAAAATAACACTAACTTCAAAATAAAACCTTATTAAAATTAGTTGAATAATGTAACACACGTTTCACAACATGTTTTGAATACACATTTTCACGTATAATAGCTATGTTCTTTTTACTGAAGATTGTTGTCTGATGTTTTTCCGAGTCATTCAGGAAATGAAACAAGTTAAATAATTATTTTGTGCTGGTAAATCGTATGGATTTATCTTCAGAGATTTTAACACATAATGACATCAGTGATCAGTCTATATAGGAGTCCTTTAGTTATCTAAAAAAATAACATCCTTAGAAGTAGTGGTATCACAACCAATTCTGACACTAATGGAGTAGAAGCTTATTACGATTCTAAATTCGTTTTAAGGAATGTTTTAGAGAACTAATTCTGTATGACTTCTACATCACTTCTGAGAACAAATTAATTTGGGCTTTAATGTCATTACCAAGGTAGATTAAGAAGTTAACCATGATGTAATTATACCAGGTGACAGTACGAAATCAGCTGATGATTTTTTGCCGACGTCTACTTTTTCCAGATTACTGTCAAAAGTTGTTTACATAATACACGTGGTTTTTTGTTAATTCCTTTTGTGAATAATTTGTGCATTGTGATTGTGTGGTACAAAATAAAATTTGAGTATTTGTGCAAATTTGTGTAGAAAAAATAATATTTGTTTTAAAAAAGAATAATAATATTTGTTTTGAAATAAATAAGTTTGCGTTTAAAATTAAAATATTAAATACTCTTTCAATTAATATTGGTTTTTTGTTATTTTCTTTTGTTAATAATTTGTGCATTGTGACTGCGTGGTACAAAAAAAGTTTTAATATTTGTGTAGAAAAAATAATATTTGTTGTAAAAAAGAATAATAATATTTGTTTTGAAATAAATACATTTGCGTTTAAAATGTAAATATTTTACAATTTATATTTTTTAGGCGCTGTTATTTTGCTTGTTTACTTCTTCTTTTGTTTACTTTTTCTTGTTTTTTGTTTACTTTGTTTTGTTATTTTGTCGAATGTTTTGACATTGTGCTGGAAAAACCAAAAACAAAATGCATGGTTGTTTTTGCCTTGTTGTATTTGTTGTAGCGGTACTGTCACCTGGTATAATTTCATCATGTGTATAACATACAAAAACAATAAATATAAAAACGGTTTTAAAAAAATAAATTTTCTTCAAGTACAAAATAATAAAGTTCTCAAAAAAAAAAAAAAATATATATTTCCAAAGAAAACAAAACACAAATAAGAGACCATTAAACTCAGGAAGCTGAATTCAAAAACTCTAGCTTTCTATGCGAAGGTATAGATCAAGTGGATGATTTGCGAAGGAGGCTTCTGTTGGATGTACACCCTGGCAATATGTTAGCTGAATGCTACACCATTTAAACTTAAATGACAAAAAAAAAATTTTTTGTGTACAATAATTTTCAGTTCAAAGTCAAACATTTATGAAATTGAAAATAAAATAATGATATAAAATGTAAATTGTAAAACAAATAATGGAAATTTTATTATTTTCAAATGATGTTTCTGATCTTTATCTAAAGTTTTCACCACAAACTAAGAAAATTCTTATGAATGTAAGCGAACTATAACGTGAATTATAAAGTTGCTTTTTTTGCGATGATCCGCAGATAAAATATGGTAATTTATTATGTCCAAAGTCCAATATGATTACTTCTTATGTTACTGTTCTTCCAGACGCCTAAGCAACTATAAAATTTCCAGTTATTTATAGCGAATTCATTTCTTAATTAATATTTTTAAATTATACAAAGAAACAGTTGTTTCGTACATTAAAAAAAAAAAAAAAAACTTTTTCAAAAAAATTTTTTTTTAAGTATAAAATTATTTTGTGCTTCAATTAAAATGTTTGTTTTAATTTTTTTATTATTTTGTTTTTGAGAAAAACAAGTTACACAGGAAAAATTTTTGAACATGTTCTAAAATCATTAGTTCTAGAGCTGGTGTAATCAGAACCACTTCAGATTCTTTAATAACAACCTCAGAACTAGCAGTATCACTATCAATTCTGACACTAATGGAGTAGAACTTTATTGTAATTCTAAATTCGTTTTAAGGAATGTTTTAGAGAACTAGTGATTAAGAACTAATTCTGTATGACTTCTACATAACTTCTGAGAACAAATTACTAGTTCTCGAAGGACTTCCTAGAACTGTTTAAAAAACTTTAAATAAAAAATTTCAAAAATTAAAAAAAAAAAAAAAAAAAAAAGAATTTACAAAATTAAATTGATTTTAAAAGTTTCCTTTAAGAAAAAGCCCATTAGAATAAAAAAACAGGTTCTGAAACCATTCTCTTACGCTTATATAGAACTAGTTCTGAATGCAATAATTCCGAACAAAAATCATTGATTTAAGTACTAGTTCTAGAACCGTTCCATAGAATGGGTACTGGCTAGCTAACACTTCCACCAAAGACTCTATAAAGATGTTGCACTGCCATACATTGTACTGTCGGCACTAAAATCCATAATGGATTTACGGCAAATCCAGTGAAAGCAAAGAGAGTCTTTACTGAGAGAATTAAAAAGCAATATAAAAAATATATACAAAAAACTATGTATGAGTTTGTACGTGTGTATACTGCCCATAAATAAAAACAAGAAACACAGAATTCAACGCAATGCATGAGTTTGTACATGTGTATACTGCCTATAAAGAAATACAAGAAACAAAAGAAACAATAACTTTGTTGTTTATTTACTAATGGATCAAATACGATATCGTATGTTAGTGTAGGGCATGGCATGTGTTTTGTTGTTTTAAAAGTAGAAATACTTTAATAGACACCGAACTAATTGCATCTTTTTCACGTCATATAAATTTATGTAAATATATTTTCGGAGTAGAAATGTAATATTTTAAAATTTAATTTGATTGTACTTTTGTATTTGAGGATGTTAAAATCAAATATATATATATATATATACTTTTCACTTGAAAAATATATTTATTAATTCATGGTGACAAATTAGATTTTTGTTTAAAATTTTGTTTTATTGTGAAAATAAAGGTGGAAATCTATTAAAAAAAAATATCATTGGCACAAAAATATTTAATTTGTAAGAACCATATGTATACAATTTTTTAGTGAGAAATTGAGTTATTATTTCCTTTTTCTGTAATATTTTTAATGAAAAATCGAAAAACGATTTATTAAAATTTAATGAAAAATTAAACTTTTATTAAAAAAATTATATTTTTTAATGGCAAATAAAATTAAAATAGTGTAATTGATGAAAATTAATTGAATTCATTTTTAATTGTTAATATATGTGATTGTTTTGAGGAATTATTTTACATTTATTAAAGTAAAGAGTGATTTTGTGAAGACAAAAATGTGGAATTCGTTAAAATATTTCTTTATTTTTTTCATTTTTATTTAAGAATGTGTGTATATAATTTTACGTTTATTAAAGTAAAGGGTGATTTTGTGAAGACAAATTAAATTTTAAATTCTTTATGAAAAAAAAAAAAAAAAAAACATGTAGAATTAGTTCAAAAATATTTTTTTAATTTTTATTTAAGCATATATATTATTTCTATCTATGATTTTATAATGAAAAATAGTTTTGAGGAATAATATTATGTTTCCTAAATATTTGATTTGTTTCATGTATGTTATCAATTCTTCAAGTGTTTTCCCAAGTTTTACTATTTATTTTAAGACCACGCTTCAGAAGATTTGGATCATTAAAATTCTTGATGTTTAAACAGTCAAAGTAGTTGTTGAGCTTTTTTATAAATCGGGATGTCGAAATTGCTATTTCCGATGAAGTTCTAGAAAAATGTCGGTTTTCATTAGCAGATTGAATTGCTGCAGCAACTGAATGACTTAAAGTTTGAACCGCCAAACTTACACGCATTTTTCGAAATTCGTCGGATTTATATGACTTGTTGTTAATTTTGTCATTTTTGTAACTTTTCCTTGCTCCAATTCAAAAATTTCCTTGACAACATCAAATCTAGCTGCGCCATCAGGCGTGTGGAAATCACCTTTGATTAATGCATTTCTGATTGATTTAAATAGGTGTGGAACGTCGTATAGCAAGTAGATCTTAGTGTTATTATGAAAAAATAAGGTTTTGTCGATGACCTTCCCAATAGCTCATAACATTTTCTATTGTTAGGTCCTTGGACACATGTTACTGCACGCACCCTTAAACCCATTTTGATACAAATTTCGAAATATGAGATAAGCAAATTTTTTAAAACATCTTTTATTGAACTGACAGTGACAACATAATTAAGGACGAATTTCCAGTTTTGTACCATTCCCCTTATTAAAAAAACGCAAATCTGGGAACCCAATTCAGCCATTCGTTCGGACCCTAGATCGACAACGCCATCTACAACATTTGCGATATTGTTGTATGTTAAATTTTTTCTGATAGACACTTCGTCAAACATTCAAATGCATTCCTTTTCAATGATATGCATTTTTCGGACCATTTCTTCAAGAGCATTATATATGCACAAATTATTTCCTGGTTGCAAATTTTTAATATCGTTCCACCTATTTAAAGAAGAAAGGTTTGGAAGGTTTAATTTTAACGTATTTCTTAAAAATAATTACGTTGAAGTAGATCGATAATAAATACTTTGCGCAAATTTTTTCTCCTGATCGTCCCAAAGTAAATTATTTCCCCTATTTTGCTTAAGGAGCATCTTAAAAAAAATATTTTTTTATTATATTGACGGTAATTTACATGGGTTGAAGTTTTTATATATTTTAGACAAAATTAAGCTACGAAAAACATTTATTGATGTATTTAGATGTGAGTTACCATTTTTGCCATTTATGAATTTTAATACATTAATTCGTTTTAATAACGAATTTTTAAGAGCGTCAATTTGAGAGGACCAGGTGAAAGAACTGTTGAAGATTATGCCAAGTATTTTTAGTGTTTCCACTTTAGAGATTGGTTTATCTTGAATAATGATATTTGTAGCATTGCATGATTTTTTCTTACAGATGTGTAGATATTTGGTTTTGTTGAATGAAATTTTTGCGCCTGTACCACAGTTTACATACAGTAGTGTAAAAAAAACAGAGACAGAAAGTGTGTACTATTGCCTTTCACTCACACAAAATTCTCTAACTTGTTTTTGTTTCGATTATTCATTCTCGATTTTGTCGAGTTTCTTTTATTTTAATTCTACCTTTTGGCCACAGAATTAATATAAAATTATCTATTTATTAAATTAAAAGTTATTATTTATGTGCTAAAAACTAATTTGATTTGAGCTATTACGTGTTGAAAACAAATTTCATTTGTGGAAATATTGTTTTATTGTAAATGTAAATATTAAAGATTTTCTTGTTAAATAATTTTTTATGTAGAATGTGATTTTTGTTTGTTTTGTTTTGGTTTTCTGCTTCGTTTCAAAATTCCAACCAACATAGCGTATCACTTTTACATTCGTAAATTTTATATTCATGCAACATTTCTATCTCTTTCTCCCGCCATATTCTAAAAAACTGATTTTGGCAAATTTGAAGCCTCTATATGACGACTCTGTTCTACTTTGTGGCCTGTACTTTTACACCAGTCGCTTATAGGTAAGAAAAGTGAGTTTAATTCATGCTGTATATTTACGTTTGGTCTGTGTGTGAAAATTACATATAGATCATCTGCGTAGATAACATGTTTAAAATACTTGTTGTTGGAGATGATAATATTTAACTTGTTTGTAGCTATCTGAAAAAGTTTAACATATAGTGGAGAACCTTGTGGAATCCCGTTGTAAAGGTTTTCGGTGGAAGAATAAAAGTTGTTTACTTTGACTTTTATTTTTTTTCAGTAAGAAAAGAATATATAAAATTTATAATTTTGTGGCCAAATTTCCGTTCTTTAAATTGGGATATTATTGAATGTATGCCAATCTGATCAAAAGCTTTTTCGAAGTCAACGGATATGATGGAGATGTGACTATGGTGTGAAAGTGCGGAAGCTGTTAAATGGTCAATATAGTTTAGGGCATCAATTGTTCATTTATTAGGTTTAAATGCTACTTGATTGATGCTTAGTAATTTGTTTTTTTTGTACAAACCAGGTTATACGTGTAGCTATTATTTTTTCTAGGATTTTCGTTAAACACGGAATTAAAGATATTGGTCTATACCACTCAATTTTGGTAATATCTTTGTTAGGTTTTAATATAGGGATAATAGTTGACGTTTTCCAACTTTGGGGAATTGTTCCGGTGGTAAAAATGAGATTGTATAGTTGAAGTATCATAGACAGTAAATTATTAGGTAAATTTTTTAAAATTGGGTATGATATTTTGTCGAATCCAGGTATTTTCCTTTTAAAGAGCTTAAAATTGATTTTATTTCCAGGGCTATTATACTGGAAATAAAGATTTTTGACGATACTGGTAGTGGATAGTTAATGACATTATTGGAATTTTGTTTGTTAAGTATGAAGTCATCTTCAAAGTTGTCATCCGAAGATTGATTTGACCACGTTTTAGCGAAGAGATTAGCAATCTCAATAGGGTTCGAAAAGGTATCATTGTTTTGTTCTATATGATGTATCATAAAGTGTATATTTGTTCCGCTCAGTTCTCGTATATTGAACCAAATTTTATTGACTGAATACGATGGATTTATTTGTTGTGTAAAAAGGAAAAGGATTCCCTTTTCGCTTGTTTACATTTATATTTAAACAGAGCGTTGGCTTTTTTATAAGCAATTCTATTTTCCTTAGAAGGGTGTTTTTTAAAGTAATTAAAGAGTTTTTGTTTGGATTTTCTGAGGGTGCTAAGTTCTTCTGACCACAAGTAGGTGTATTTGTGTTTTTTATTTTTGAAATGTGGGATGGAGAGATTTGCAGCAAATCAAATAGTTTTTTGTATCCATGCAGCTTCTTTATTAATATTTGAAGAGAGATTTCGGATAGGAATCAATTCTAAATAATTTTGAAATTTTGACCAGTTAGCTTTTTTAACATTAAATCGAGTTTCGAAGTTATTATAAGAAGAGGAAGGAGATATGGACTTTTGGAATTTTATATGTATAGGGAAATGATCACTGCCATGTAACTGTGTGTTGATATTCCATGAGAAGTAAGGAACTAGGTCTGCTGATACAAGAGATAAGTCTATACGCGTAAATGTAGATCTTGTCGAAAAGTGTGTCGGTCTGCCATCATTTAACAATACAAAATTCGAGTTGGTAAGCATATTTTCAATAACAAGACCTCTTTGGTTGGTGTGAGGAGAACCCCATAAAAGGGAATGAACATTAAAATCTCCCAAAATTATTGTGTTTGAGTTGAAATTAGTAAAAATAGCTGTCAGTTCAGTAGTAGGTATGGGTTCGGAAGGATTTAAATAAAGCGATATAATCATCAACTTAAATCCTATATGTACTTCAATTGCGGTATGAAAGTAGCTAGTGGAGTGTGAGCTGTGTTTTATATTATTTTTAATGAATAAAGCTGTGCCAGCACTTTTGTTGGATATATTATTAGATACTTGTGTTTTATAACCATTTAAACGTATGGGATTAATCCCATGGTGGGTTTCTTGTAGAGCTATGATATCAGGTGAATTATTTTGAATTAAAAGTTGTAGTTCATGTAGGTTGTTATTGAAGCCGTTAATATTCCACTGTAGTATTTTTAGAGCCATTTTGGATAATTATAATTATGCTTATAGCACCATATCAGAGAGAGAAGAGACCATTTCAGGTCTCGTCTCCAAGATTTTGCATGGATTAAATGAGTTGTGTGTAGACGAAGTTTTAAATTTGGATGAATTAGATGTTATTTCCGAAGAATTATCTTTAGATGTTTTATCTTTAGTTTGTTGTTTGTAGGTAAGGTAGTAGTTTTTTTTGTTTTGGTTTGTAGTGCTGGATGGTTGTGTTTGATGTTGTATTGTGGATTTCAAATTTGTACGATTTAAAGTATTTTCAATAGTAGTAAGAGATGTTTTTTTAGATGTGTCTTGATGTGTTTTCGTTAATTCTCTTTGTGATTTATCTGGTTAATCTGTTAATGTTTGTTTTTGTAGTATTGGATTCAGTAATTTGGTTTGTGTTAACGGAATTGTTGGAATTTGTTGTTTTCTTTCTTCAATAGCTGTTTTTAGGTCTTCTATAGGAATGTCATATGTTTGTTGATTTGTTGTGATGCTTCTTTGTATTAACAATTTTTTAAAGTTTTGATTTTTAAAATTGATTGGCGTTTTTTGATTACTGGGCAGTTTTTGTTAGTGGAACGATGTGGGTGATTGTAGTTTATGCATTGGATTTTTGTACAGGGAGTAGGATCATGAAGAGCTGCTGCACAGATATCACAATTTTCAATACCATTACAATCTTTCTTGGTGTGACCTAATTTTAAGCATTTATTGCATTGAATAGGGATTGGTATATATGGCTCTAATTGCAATTTAAAAATCCGATTGAGAATGTGAATAGAGGAGTTAGTAATTTTGTTATCAACGAATTTGGTTATTTTTTTTGCATTCAACAACTCCCTGTTCTTTTAATCCTTCGACAATTTCCTCTTCTTTAAGATTTTTAAGGGTTTTAGCAAAAACGACACCTTTTATTATATTTAGTGTTGGATGAAGGTAACTTTAAATTTGGCAAACATTAGATAAGGCTTTGGCTTTTAAAAATTTATTTGTTTGAGCTTCGTTTTTGGTGAGAATTAGTAGGTTACCATCCCTAGTAAAAGAAGTTTTCTGTGGAGATACCTTCAAGGGCTTTAGAGATGAGGAATATATTGAAACTATTAATAGGTATTTTACTTTTTAAAATCACAAATTTTGGACACTGTTGTTTTGATATGTTTATGTGTTTATCGTTAATTTTTGGAAAGTCAAAAGAGTTGTTTAAGTCGATGTAAT
The DNA here is from genome assembly GCA_951394005.1 of Protophormia terraenovae. Taxonomy (NCBI): domain Eukaryota; kingdom Metazoa; phylum Arthropoda; class Insecta; order Diptera; family Calliphoridae; genus Protophormia; species Protophormia terraenovae. The sequence goes on along the minus strand of OX596077.1, from coordinate 38,428,603 downwards.
GATTATTTTTTTTACGTTTTGGTGAAGGTGTTCTTTTTTCTTTATTCGGATCTAGTATAGAATAAAAGTTACCTCCCGAGGAGGACGACATGATCGAGGAATTTAAATTTAAGCGCAGATTTTAATACAAAATCTCGTGAAAAAAAGAAAGAGACAAAAACAAAAACAATTGTACTTAAGTATGTACGCGATTTTATTTAACAAAGCAGAAAATATAATACAAGCGAGAGTAAAAAGTCAACCGTATTCAGTGAGAATTTGATGTCAACTGTCTTTTTAAGTACATAAAAATATATATATATATTTTTTTTCTATAAAATGACTTCTTTCGCTTTCGAGGAGGAGATCTAAGTATAGATAAATTAATATCATTACATTATAATACCTTCTCCTCCTCCACTATATTAATGGAATCATCATTATTGGAGAGGTTCAAAATTGGGACGGCACCTCTCTTCAAATACTTTTTCCGAATCCAGTCTGGAGGGAAGTGTATATCGCACAAAAATATTAGTGGGGACCTTCCTACATATTCTTCATCAAATTTACACCTCTCCGCCCACTCTTTAAACAATGGCGAATTGAAATTTGGGAAGCGAAATAATTTTATATTGGGAAATTTTCTTTTTGATCTGTTATAATGCGGTAAACTGCATTTATTACCTGCTTTAGTCGCTGACATTATTCTTTAAATTCTCAGTGATAAAAAAATCTTATAAAAACTACCAAAAATTACTGTAAATAAAATAATATTCATAGATCAAAAATATTCTACATCAATAAAATGCAAATAAGTTTTTTTCAATATTTTACTTCAAATAGCGCGACATGCACTTGCTTTTAAGAAGTCAGTCTCGCTGTGGAAAAAATCTTTATAAGCAGAACACACACGTACAGTTGTGTTCATAAAAATAGGAGTGCCCTTATATAAGAAACTAAGTTTAAATTTGTAAACACAAAACATATTTTTATTGAAGTTTTGTGAGTAACAATAATGATTAATTTATTATTGTAGTATTAGAATACTTCCCAATGTAATTAAAACCATGATAAAACTATATTTAATAAAAAAATTATATTTTAAGAAAAATATTTCAAAACTGGTTGTTCATAAAAATAGGAGTAGTGTAACTTTTTTAAAAATTAGACGGGAAATTTGCTAAACGACTTTATAAATGTTTCCAAAATAGCTTTAATATTGTTAGTAATTTATGGAAAAAGCTTTAATTTTGGATATAGAGTCAATGAAATCCCGACCAAGCCTTACTGGAATTTTTCACCAATTATTTCACACTAATGTCCACAATTCGTCAGCATTTGACAGTATTTTTTCCGTAACACATTTTTTAACGTCTCTCCATAGGTTTTATAAGCAATTGAGGTCAGGGAACTAGAAAGCTACGACATAACCTCAACCCCCATTGGTAAGAAAAAAATCCTTTGGCATTAAATGGATGTATTTAGGATCGTTATCCTGTGTTAAGTCCCAATTGAAAGGGATATTGTACTCAGCCTTAAATTATTCATTGTTTCCACACGTAACCGTTGATCCATTATCCTTTTACATGGTGCATTGGATCAACCCCATTGTATTATAAAACTCACTATATTATCACTTTAGCACCAACATGATAAACAGTGTTTTTTTATATTGTGATTAAAATACTATGTTGGAAAGGCATTGGACATACTGTCGGAGTCTAATTCCACCAATTTTGCTTTTGTCTGACCACAGAATGTTACTTCATTTTTCTTTTGACCAGTTAATGTGCTCTAGTGAGAACTTCATGCTGTATGCTGCGTGTTTTTTGGAGAGCAGTGGTGTTTTTCGAGGACTTCGAGCAAATAAATTATTTTTAATCAAGCATTTACGAATAGTAAGAGCACTAACTGACAAATTTAGGCTCTTTTAGATGTTACTTGCTGACAGAAAATAATCTATTTTACTAAAAAGGACTACATAAAGGTCATCTGCACTCGATATTTTTCGCTTCGGCTTAAAATTTCCACTTTCTTTTTGTACGATAATGCATTTGCCGTCATTTTATCGACACGTTATCATGATTTCTCTAAAAAAATTTCCATGATTTTATTTTATCAATTTCGCTTTTCCTCAGAAGAGCGTTTTCCCCGTCCCACTATTAAACTAATAACTGTTTTATTTAAAAAATCTATTTAACATATACTTAGCTCACTTCCTCATAATTACTTTTTAATTTAATTAAACAATTTTAAACGTACTTTCATTTTTAAGAATTCACCATCACTCCTATTTTTATGATCAATGCACATTGAACGAAAAATTAAACAATTGTGAATTAAATCGTAAACGTAATTGTTTTTGGAATTATTTCTTTTGTTTTTAACTTTTTACATTCCATTGTAAATACCGTTAAAATTTGCCGAGGTTTTAAAATTATCTTAGTATAAATTTTTACTTAAGAAAGTTTGGTTTGTCACCACTCCTATTATTATGAACGCAGCTGTACATACTCATATATGGCTTTTGAACCAGTTTTTTCTTTGTATTTCTTTATAGTCTCCGCTTGACCTGATATAAGAAATTAGTGAATGTTCGCAAAAACGAGCAATTTTCGAAACAAATATATTCGAAAAATTATCGAAAATTAAATAAAAAGTGAATGTTCGTAACATCGTAACTTACTAGATAATTTATCGATAGTTAAGGTTCGAGAAATTTTCGAGAATTCATAAAATATCGGATTATCGCAATATAAAATTTTTTCGATAAAATTTCGAAAGTAAATGATTCGAGAAATTATCTTTTCTTCTCAATTTCTCGATATTTTGTTATTTAAAAAAATACGCATATTCTTGTTTGTACATGTCATTCTTTAGTCATAGTTCATATTGATCGGTTGTAAATTAGACCAAAGTTTAGGATGTAAGTTTACCTTTAAAAACCCTTTCTCAAAAATTTTCAAGAATTCTTCAAATATCGGACTATCACTATATTACTTTTTCGATAAAATCTCGAAAGTAAATGTTTCGCGAAATTATCTATTTTCTCTCAATTTTTCGATATTTTGTTACTTAAAAAAATGCGTATTTTCTTGATTGTACATGTCATATTTTAGTCATAGTTCATATTGATCGGTTGTAATTTAGACTTAAGTTTATGATGTAAATTTAAAAGCCTTTTCTGGAAAATAATTATAAAAATGGTAAGTAACATTATAACATGTCAAAAGACATTCACAAAATTAAATATTTATCTAATGTTATGTTCACACACATTGGTTTTTGACTTGTTTTTTGAAAAACACAATGAAGTTAAACATCACTGTTCACATATCATTTTATTGTGTTTTTCCTTTTGGCCTGTTTTTCGTCTGCCAATATATTTTCACAAATTGTTGATTTTAATAAAAATTTCCCACACAAGCACTTTCTAATTCAAAAAATAAAATTTTTAAACAAATAAAATTTATGAATAAATGTAAATTTCATTCACAATTTTTAATTTTTTGTTTTTAAACTGTTTGACAATTTTTATAAACTCTTTTTCAACAATTTTCTATGTAGTAAAAATACTAAAAATTTCTTCCCTGTATGGAAATTTAGTATGTTTTTATTGTGTTAAATAATTAAACAACTCGAATCGAGATGTTTTCTGACTTTGAAAAATATGAAAAAACAAGTCAATTTGTTTGTGTTTTTTAAGAAAACGACTCGTTTTTCAAAAAACCTTTATATGTGAACATAATATAAATAATAATTTTTTTCTTGCAGATTAATTCAGTAAACTTGGACCTAAGGAAAATGTGGATTTGGGCAACAGAAAAACTAATATTATTGAGACTTTAGTTAGTTAAGCTTACAATAGAAAAAGTTCTTTAAGAATGAAATCAGCTTTTAATATTAAATGGGAAACAAAATGAAAATGAAACGGAATTGAACTATTGCCAACGATTCATTAGTAATATCAATATCGAACAATTTTCGATATCGAAAACTGATCTCTAACGAACATTTTCTCATTTTGCTAACGATAGCACTTATTACTCGATATAGATATCATAAACGAACCTTTGATATCGATCGATTTGCTGCCACAAACTGAACGACAGGTGAACTCTACGAGTTCATTCTCGAAACGCTTTCGATAGTCGTTCTCGAAGGTTTTGTTAGAGAAATGTGCGAGAATTATTCGAAGGCGATATCTTTATCGAAGTTTGTGGTCAAGCGGGTTGTTATCATTAAGAAGCACAAAATTTTTGTTTTCTTAAATTGTATTGAGTGCAACATCTTTATAAATATAGAGTCTTTGCTTTTACACTAGTTCTGGAGGTGACAATTTCAAACAAAAAATTGGTCGTAACGCCAAAATAGAACAAGTAAAGTCTATGTTTATGTGTTCTGGAACTAGTTGTAAAACTAATACAATTTTTCCTGGGTAAGAAAAATATTTTATTTTGATCGAAAGTATTTTTTTATTTTTTCAATGAAAACTTAAAATTTTATGTTCTGTCGTAATTTCTTCTTGAGTTACTATGTGTTAAAGAGCTAAATAACAAATATAAATCCTTCTAGAAACTGTAAATCTCCAGATAAAATACAAGCACGATATCGGAAATGTTTGTTATGTTAAGTTATGAGCAAAATAAAAAGGAAATTTAATTAATTCTACAATCTATATAAAATTGTAAATTTTTTTCTTTTTACTTTTTTAAACCGTTTTTTAAGCAGAAGAGATATGGAAGGAAACAAATTCATCAAATTTACATTTTTTATTTATTTAAATTTAATTCTTTATTTAAAACAAATTAATATTATTTAATCTCTATAAGAATTAGGATTTTTATTAAAAAATTCTGAAAACTTTACATTATGCGTGTTAAGACATTGGAAACAACTTCAGTCCAAACATATCACTTAATTTAATTTGTATATATTTAATATAATCCTGAGAATCATCCAAATTACAAATGAAATGATTGGGTATGTAACTTAGCTCTGAAAATCCATCTAAATAAAAAACGTAAATCAATTAACATAAACACCAAAATCCCTTTCGAATTTGAGTACATACCAATAACCAAAATTTTTATAGTTTTTGTACGCCTGTTAATATATTCAGTCTTGCCAGCAATGTAATTAGTCTGAACAGACTGTTGTTTTTTGTTAACATAACGTATCTTGAGAGAAACCAAAAAAGAAGAAAAAGATTTAAGAATTCAGTTTTTTAAAGAAAGTAAGATATTTTACCTTGAAAACAATTATATCACCAATACTAGGCATATCGGTCATATCAGTAGAGAATGGTAAAATTTTATCCACCTTTATATCTTTCAAACTTGTCGAATGTATTGTAGAATTATTTACCGATTCTTCACAATTATCTTCGGTTTCATTTAAATCTATTATTTCGGATATTTCTTCAACATCAGATGATGTTGTTGAATTGTTATCTTCATCATCTTTAGTTAAATCGTGTTTTTCCTGGGCGATTCTTTTCAATTTGGATGGTGTTGTTTTTATTTTCTCCATATTATCATATTCATCTAAATCAATACTCAAATCTACACAATCCACTGACATTATGCTAGTTTCATTTGCAGTCGTCAGCTGTAATTGTGATTCATTTTGTGACTGGGTAGTAATATTTGTTTCTCCATTCTGGGCACTAGTTTCTCCAACGTGATCAGAGTTTTTCTTAGCAATTGTTGTATTTTCTGTGTCAATACTTGTATTATTTAAAGAACTTTTTTCATTTAAAGAATTTGTTTCCTCAGCAACTTTAGTAGTTTCTACATTTGTTTGTTGTTGTTGTTCATTTTCTTTCATTACAATTGCTTCTTTAGAAGAGGAAACTTTATTTGCATTTACTGTTAGCCCAGCTGAAATGATAATTTCTTCTTGTATTTCCACTACTTGTTTTTGAATTTGATTTTTTGTAATATTTTTCGATTTTAAATTAAAAATTCTAGGTTTTTGTGGCTGTAAGCCATTTGTAATTTCTCTTAATGGACAACGGAATATAACAATTGTTTTGTCTTTCTTTTCTGCTGATTTTGTGTTTGATTTAGTAGAGGGACTTATAACTTCACCCGTCTCATTAAAGTAAATATGTGCTCTGTTGGATTTTGATCTTTTGAAAGGATTATTTGGTTTAGGAGAATTAGTGCTTTGGTTTGCATTACTATGCTGTTGTAGCATTTTACTTTCGTTTAAGAATGTCGATGAAGGTATACTGGAATGACGTGCTGCAGTTGTTTTCATTTCATCATTAACTGTTCGATAACATAAGATAATTTATTAAATAAAAGGATTCCGTACTAATGACACTTAATTTAACTTAAATTTAATAAATGCCTACAAAATAGCTAATCAAAAATTTTAAAAATAAATACCTAACCTAACCTTTACTTTTGAAAGTTATGAATAGATATTAATGAATTTCTATAGCTAATTTCTTATGACGATATCTATGTAAAAATAGGCAAACGCTTTTTCTGTAATCCCTTTAACGAAAGGAAAAGAAAGGTATTCTCCTATAGATGTGCAGAATACAACTCTACCAATTTGAAATAGTGTCATGTTCATTTTATTTACAAAAACAAACTAGACAAGATGTAATGATATTTATTATAATAAGAGTGAGTTACTTTTTTTTATTTTTAATAGGATGACTTGTAAGATAGGAGTGATAAACAAAATGGAAACGTTTTTTTTTTTTTTTTTTTTTTTTTTTTTGTTTAAATCTTATGCATAAAGAGAAAAGAGTAAGAAATGTCAACAAATCGAGTTTCTTTTTGAAAGATGTTTAATTTTTTTGTTTTGACCGTCCCTATTTATTTTTAGCAGATGCACATTTTTATGTAAAATTCATTATTTTACTTTACGTTATCAAGATAAATAACGATTAGATATTTTAAATCAGGGGGCGTTACTTTTATAACTTCATCATAAAATTTTAATTTTCCGATTTTTTTTATAAATACGTGGAAGTGAAAAAGATCGACTAAACGAAAATCTACAAAACGCAAAAAAAAAAAAACGCCAAAACGAAAAAAAAAATCGTCATAACAAAAGAAAAAAAAAAATGAAAAAAAATGAAAACAAATGAAAAAAAAAGAAAAAAGCGGAAATAATTACAAAAACTTATCCAAAATGAAAAAAGAAGCAACACAATTGCCAAAACAAAAAAAGAACAATTAGTAACTCAAATTCATTCGCCCTCTCTGGTTTAAAGAATTAGGAACTCTGTTTTTGAGCGATCGTTTATTGTAAGAATTGCACGTTGCTGGAATTTTTTGCCACTTGAGCTTCGTCTGTTTTCTCAGTCGAATAATGTATTTGGATTGAAGCTTATGCGGTTTTTTGCTGCTCTGTAGTCAACTTCTTTTATTATTTTGATTCTTTTCAATATGGATGTATGGAGTTATTTTGTTTTTTGATACTACTATTTATGGGAATATGTAACTATATACATTTAAATATATCTTTTGTTTAATTTTGGCTGGGGAGCCATATGATTTGTAGTATTGAGGATTAATGAATTGATTTTTGTTTTTTGGTTTTAGATATCCTTATTCAAGAGTTAATCTTTGTAATATATGTTAATTGGCCTAAGGAGGCTTCTTTATATTACTGTGAATTTTAAATAAATAAAATAAATAAATAAAAAGTATTGAATTGTTTGAACTCGTTTTGTTCTGTTTTTGTATTTAACGTTACTTTTATGTTCATCATTTTATTTTTTATTGGCGGATTATTTTTTCCGCGAAATATTGTATAGCAGTTTATTTGCATTAAACTTTTTAAATTTTTCAACTTTTTCCAACAAAATTAGGGAAATCCGAAAAATCGGTTCATTTATGTATCAATGTGATACGATTGAATCCAATTCTCAAATTTGTTAAAACCTTTAATATCTTTGTTCCAGTACTTTTCAAACTTGCTGATTTTAGATATAATTTACAAGAAAGTGTTCATATGTTTTGCTGTTTTACAAACATTTTTTGGCTAAAACTTACTAAAACTTGAAAATTTGGAAAGTACTAAAACAGAGCACATGATTTAAATATACATATACTAAAAAAAAACTTACAAGTTTTCTCCTCCCTATCTTTTACAATTTCAGAAATTTTCTTTTCCTTTGGCGTTGATGTAAGACGTTTCTTAGGCTCGTCAACAGAATTTTTTTCAGTTAAAGTATTTTCCTCTAAATTTGTTACATTTTTATTAACTCTAATTTCAGAATAAGATTCTTGCATTGGACATTCCTCCATAAGTTTTTCTTCTTCTTGATTTGAGCTTATAATTGAGACATTGGATTTTTTAGTTTTTGATTTTTTGCTTTTCAATTCATGGACATCCTGTAAGAATGTCGACAGTGGAATTTGTTCACTTGTACTAGTGATTTCCGATAATGTATTAGAACTCTTTGAACGTTTAGCTTGATTCGATAAACTTTTAGAAACATGATTGTACTTGCGCTTCTTGTGAGAATCATTTATTAGTTCTTCTTTAGCAGTTGAAGCCTCATCATTGTTGGATCCTTCTTCATCTATTGATTTTTCAGAATTTTTAGATTTTTTGGATTTTTTCTTTTTACGCTTTTCCAATGCATCTTTGGGAACAAAAGCTCTAATAGATACAATTTATTAAATATAAGCTTAATTTATTTGTATATTGCACTTACTTTAAATCGTTGCAAAATTTTACAATTTCAATTGATTCTTGTGGCGGTAAAAAGTAACCATCGCTAAGGAATCGTACACATTCAACACCAAATAAATACTCTATACGTTTTTGTAAGCACTCCACACTTTTCCAGTTGGGATCGACCAAAACGCATGTCATTTTTCGTTCATCATGGAAAAATGTTGATAAATCTATTTTAACAGCTTTTTTATTCATAATTCTAGCGATGTTGCTTCAACAAATAAAAAAATTTCAGAACAAAATTTGGCAAAGCAAATAAAAAACAAAAAACAAAAAAGAAAATACAAGAATTTAAGGAGAAATGTCAAAGTGATAACAATTGCAAAAAAAAAAATCATAATAAAAAAACAATAGTGGTATTCGTATGAGCAAGGCAGTTTTAAAAATGTATAGTTGTTAACCCAGCTAATTTTTTTTTTTTTTAGATTTCAAGTTTATGCTATGTTCACATATAGAGGTTGGCGTAAATCAAGATTATCAGCACAGTTATTTTAAAAAATGTTTAATAATGATTCTATAGTACTTTTACTTGCGATTAAACTGATATAAAAATGTTTGCCCGCTCGCTCTTAGTTTACGAATTATAGGCTTCTAAAATGTCATTACCCGCTTGACCTGAAACAAGAAATTAGTGAATGTTCGCAAAAACGAGGTATTTTCGAAACAAATATATTCGAGAAATAATCGAAAATTAAATAAAAAGTGAATGTTCGTAGCATCGCAACTTACTCGATAATTTCTCGATAGTTAATGTTCGAGAAATTTTCAAGAATTCTTCAAATATCGGACTATCACTATATTACTTTTTCGATAAAATCTCGAAAGTAAATGTTTCGCGAAATTATCTATTTTCTCTCAATTTTTCGATATTTTGTTACTTAAAAAAATACGTATTTTCTTGTTTGTACATGTCATATTTTAGTCATAGTTCATATTGATCGGTTGTAATTTAGACTTAAGTTTATGATGTAAATTTAAAAACCTTTTCTGGAAAATAATTATAAAAATGGTAAGTAACACTGTAACATGTCAAAATACATTCACAAAATTAAATATTTATCTAATGTTATGTTCACACACATTGGTTTTTGACTTGTTTTTTGAAAAACACAATGAAGTTAAACATCACTGTTCACATATCATTTTATTGTGTTTTTCCTTTTGGCCTGTTTTTCGTCTGCCAATATATTTTCACAAATTGTTGATTTTAATAAAAATTTCCCACACAATCACTTTCTAATTCAAAAAATAAAATTTTTAAACAAATAAAATTTATGAATAAATATAAATTTCATTCACAATTTTTAATTTTTTGTTTTTAAACTGTTTGACAATTTTTATAAACTCTTTTTCAACAATTTTCCCTGTATGGAAATTTAGTATGTTTTTATTGTGTTAAATAATTAAACAACTCGAATCGAGATGTTTTCTGGCTTTGAAATATAAGAAAAAAAAAAGTCAATTTGTTTGTGTTTTTTAAGAAAACGACTCGTTTTTCAAAAAACCTTTATATGTGAACATTATATAAATAATAATTTGTAAAAAGTTACAAAATATGCACTTTGTTCCAATTTTGAAGTTGTGAAAGTGTTCTTCTTGATAAAAATTTGTCTAATGTAGACTCAAAGTTAGACAAATTTTTATCAAGACAAACGTCAAAATTTTATCAAGATAAAGATTTGTCTAATGTAGACTGAATTTGTCAGTATTATTGCAGTGTTAAAAGAAAATTGTCAGCGCTCGAGCTCTGACAACGTTGTCTTGATAATGCTTGGTAAAAGACGCCATCTTGATTGTTGTTGGTACTTTTTGCATGGTTTATTATGACATACGTTTTCCCCTATAATTTATACAGATAAAAAATTATCTGCAACTCAAACAAAAATTTGACGTTTGTCTTGATACAATTTTCTCTAATGTAGACTCAAAGTTACATATGATAAATTTATTAGAATTAAGGATAATAGAACGTATTCAAGTGAATTAATACTTAATAACTGATGAAATTCCCAAACACTAGTTCAAGTTTTTTGTTGATACGGAGCACACGGGCGGCACAATATAATATTTACTAAATCCCAGCTGAAAATTTTGCAGAAAATTTAAATTTGCGCCACCGCCGCCGAAAATTTTGGCTCGGCTTATTCCTCTGAGTCGCACGCATATAGGTGGGTTTATCGGCAATATATGTATCTCTGCAGTATGTGTCTATGGGTGCCTTAAGCCCAAATTACAATAGCGCGTAGTCAGCAACAGTATCAGCAAAAATTATCAGCTGATCACTGTCAGCACAACATGTTTCTGCCGTTATAATTACAATTCAGCGTAGGCAGCCACAATTTACAACAACCATCTAGCTTTGTTTTACTTGTGTATTTTAGCCTCTCATTTATTTGCGCACTCTCTTTGTCTCGCTCTCAATCTGAATGCAGCGCAGTGAATTTAGAAACAGGGCTAAATGAAGCAGCACTGCAAACTGCTGCTGACTAAATGTAATCAACACCATAACAAACATTGCATTCTAAATAATCAGCTGATTATGGCAGCACACACTGCTGCTGACTACGCGCTATTGTAATTTGGGCTTTAAACTTCACATTATTCTAACAATTTATATTATTTCGAATATCAGAACTCACTTTAAACTTATGAAATTAGAGATGAGTAAAAAAAGTTTCACTTGCATGATCGTTTCAATAAAATTTAAATACGCTTTTTTTCATATTAAGTTTTTGTTTATACTAAAACAATTATTATTTTTCTTAGAAATACAGACTTTTGATAGAAATATTAACTTCTACAAAAAGTGCAACCGGTTTTTTTTCTCTTCATAGGTGCATAGGTAGGTAAAATTATTTATTTATGCTAACATTCATTTACATTTGTTTCAGGCCCAAGCTGTAAACATTTTATAAGTTTAAAAAATACTTTTTATTTTGAAATAGTTATTTTTTTTTAATTTGAACAGAATTCTTAACATTTTGTAAGAACAAAAAAAAAAAAAAAAAAATTAAAAAAAAGGATCTGTCACAACCAAGGTTGTTTTTCGTTACCGCTAAAATACTCTTACCGCAAAAAAACCATTCAACTTGACTACCGTTACCCTTAAACTACCGTTACCGAAAAAATTGTAAATACCACTGCCGCTAAAATACCTTTCCGTAATAGATCGAAGAACCAATAACGCAAAAATACCCTTGATGAAATATTCCAAAATACTTTTCTGTAAATTGTGTCATTTATTCTTCACTTGAGTGGTATGTATTTTCTATCGATAATAAAGTACATTGAGATCTTTTAACGGTCTCTTTATAACATATTTGTCGAAGATACTCCCTTGGAGAGTTATTGTTATTTGAAGTTACACTTGAGTGATTCCATATCAAAAGGGACAAAAAAAGGTATTTTCAGATTTGATATCTCCATTTTAAATGAATTACGCTACAGATATTACGTATTGCAAGTGCTGCTCAATTCACAAACTTTCAGAGTAAATAACTCTCTCGGTCGAAAAATATGACGTTTTAAAAATGGAAATGCTGTTGAATTTTTTCCAAAAGCGATCAAACTTAGTTGCTCATAACATTTAAACTATAATATAATTTTATTTCAATTAATTTAAAAAGACATTGACTTTAATTTCGATTGATAATTTAACTCTACTCTATATTCGTGCCGAATTTCAAGTTGGAGACTCTTTTGGATTAGCTGTTATGAAGCTAAATATTATTTGTATGTAAAATTTAAAATATTTACAAGAACTCATTTACATTGGGGATTTTCCCTGGGAAAAATCGCTGCAACTTTTACGTTTGTTGGCAAGAGGTATAGAGAAGGAAGCGGGGTAAGAAAAGTTGCACGTCGTAGCAAAGCTAAAAATTTCATGAAATTTTTTCAATTTTATTTTTAATTTTTCTGAATTGTTGTTTTTTGTCAAACATTTTTGAAAAAATTTCACAATACAAATTTATGTGTGTAAATGTAGAAGGCAAAGTATACAAAGTCAGCGTTGTCAACTTTTCTGATCCAAAACGCGCCGGTCATTATTTAAAAACGCGCTGAAAGGCGCTAAATTATATTTGAATAATTTTTTATTTTTTTTATTATTTAGTTAAATATGTATTTTTTATTAAAAACAAAACAACTTATTTCATATATATTTGAAATTTTAAGTTCATGTGCAAATATTATTTATGCAATATTGAACATTAATGTTTTATAAAAACAATATTTAAGGTGCAAAGAAAGGTTATACATTTGATAATAACTTTCATTGAAAGGTTCTTGAATTAATAAATATGTTAATTTTAAATATGAAGATCTTCTTAGTCCCGGCATTATCCTGCTGACTTAGTGACCATATACTAAGCTTTAAAAATAGTTTTATGTTTTAAAACTTATTTTTTTTATCCCTTAAGTTTTTCCTAAGTATGAAAATAGTCTGACATCTTAAAAAATATTCATTGAAAATAAATAAAAATAAAGAATACATATCAATGGCTTAAATTAGAAAAAACGTATCTCAACTTTTCGTAATTTTACAGGAGAAGGAAAAAAATGATACAAACAAAAGGCAGTTTTAATTCAAAACAGCTAGCGAAACTAGTTCTAACTTTTATTTCTGGATATTTCTAATCCTTAGGAAATTATCTTAGATAGGTCTCTTATCTGCAATTTAAATTTAATTGGAATATATTAATGCTATAATTGGTGTTTCAAGTAACAAAAAATAATGTTTCCATAGATTATAGCAAAAAACTACAAAATTATATCTTATAAAGTAAATTTTCATAAAAATGGTGGCAGGATTGTTTTTAGATATTGAAAATATTTATTTTTTTTTAGGCTATTTTTTTTTTTTTTTTTAATACAATCAGGGTAGATAAACATATATTATATTAGTTTATAAATAAATTATTTCAAATGACTCATATCCCAAGATTCCAAGCATGTTTACTATGGCATCTCCAGTGCTTCTTCCTGAAATTGAAGATTATTTTTTTTAGAATTCAGAAAAATTTAGAAAACGTGATTAAAATCTGCAACCAAAATTAACCGAATACAAAACGCGCCAATTTAGCGCCTTTTCAAGAAAAAGCATTGATGGAAAAAAATGCGACTTTTGGGTTGCTGAAAAGCGCTAAATCTAGCGCGAAAAGCGCTGAATTGGCAACACTGTACAAAGTAGTCCGACTCTCTTTTATAGTAAAATTTCTCTCACATATACGGGTGCTGTGTGAATTGTGAGAGAACTAATACAAAGGAAAAACCAAAGAGTAACAAGAGACGAAACTAATTGTCAAAAACCTAAAGGCTCAACTACATAGAATACTTTCGCTTCAACTGCGACTGACAGCTACGCAACACATAAATGATATTAACCCAGTCGTTGCATTATTTTGTTATTAAAATTTTATATAATAAAATATAAAGATGTAAAAATTCTATTATGTTCTCAGTTGAAATAATGAATTGCAAATTAAAATTTCCGAGTTAACGAAAAAATATTAAAATAATAATAAAACAACCGAAAAAATATATTTTCAAAGTTGAAAATTTTTCATCTTTGAAGTACTTCACGCAGAAGTTTGGCGTACTGATTTGGTTCTGCTCAATATAAATGCATGTATTTAACTTAGCTGTCAGTCGCAGTTGAAGCGAAAGTATTCTATGTAGTTGAGCCTTTAGTCGGTTGTCAAAAACCTAACTCATGCAACAACAAAATACATTTAATCAAATACATTTTGTTGTTGCCAAAAGAAAATAAAAACACATTTTTGTTTACAAAAGAACAATTTTGTTTAAATGTCAATCGAGAATTTCGTCTCTATACATACTGTCTCCACGTTGATATAATATGTAAGATAACGTCGACAGAAGAGAGTAAACATTTTTTTTATATTATGTTAAATCTTAAACAATCTCATAATATTTCATTATTTTCATCCAGTCACAGAGTAAACATGTACTTTTTATTTAAGAAATTTCAAATTTTTTAGCACAATTTTAATGAAAATATGTTTCTGAATGTAGAATAACCATTAAAATAAAACAATTTTACAAAAAACATTGTTTTTAAGTACTTTTAAAAATACACATTCACACACACAAACTTTCATATATGTGTATTTTTTTTAGAGTAAAGATAATGAGATAATTCTCTCAGAGAGCGGGTTTGACACTCTCTGTTACATATTATGATATAAAAAAATTATGTGTAGACCCAAGGTAGATTAAGAAGGTAACGACAACTCTACAACAACTACAACACCAAAAAAAACCCCATGTATTTTGTTTTTGCATTGACATTTCTTATGTCAACTTTAATTTTGTCATTTCTCGTGTTTATTTACAAAAAACAAAAACACTTCATGTAGTAAAAAGAGAGGAGGAAGACGCAATAAGACAAAAGTAAGCAAAAAAAATGTAAACATAAACAAAAATTTGACACCTCAAATTACAAAACACAGGCAGCCATATTGATTTCAAAAAGAAAAAAAATTCTCAGCTGTTTTAATGTCGTTACCTTCTTAATCTACCTTGGTGTAGACCCAGTGATATGCTACTCTATGAGAAAATGTGTCAATTTCGTACAACAACAACAACATTTCTCTCTCCTCACATACAAGTTCTGTGCAGGGCTGTCAGTTGTGGCGATTTTTCGCCAAACGTGGCGATTTTTAATTGCTCTTGGCGACAGAATTTTCCGTTTTGCGACATGGCGAATTTTTTGGCGATTTTAAACAAGGTGGCGATTTATTTGGCTAATTTTTAAAATTTAGTAAAACTACTGATAGTAAAACTATTAAGTTTTCTTACTGACCAATATCTATTTTTAGTATTTTTTTTTTATCCAAAACGGCGGTTCTCAAATGGGGGTCCGCGGTTCTCAACAAGGGGTCCGTATAAAGATTTTTAGGTGTTCGCAAAGAGCTTTTGCTTGAACATAAAATTAAAAGTATTTCTTTAAACAGATAACACACATATGCATATTAATTTCTCCATACTTATAAAATAAAGTTGCAAAAAAAGAGTAAAAATTCTAAAACTATTGTAAGACATTTATTAGCAATTTTAAAATCCATTTTTAAATACAAAGGTTTTATCTTAAATTTATAATTAATTGAAGTCAAATGTTTTTACTATTTTCTTAAATATAGCCTGATTTAACAAAAGCATTTGGTATCCAATTGTGAAAATGCAATTAGTTTTTATCTTTAAGTATTAATTTATTTTTTTATTAAGAATTATTTAGGAATAACATTTGATATGAAATTGAGAAAGTATCACTTTTTTCAAATGAATATTAATTTTTATTCAAGCTTGAAATTCAAAATACGTATATTCAGAAATACCTTTAAATTATCAAATTTAAAGTAACGTCTACGAACCACAGCAAGAAAAATTGCTGTTTACGAACTCCGACTAACAAAATAAAGATCCTTAATTCATAAATATCTTCAATAAATGTTTGACAATTTGTTTCCCATCATCTTTCAAGTATGAATATTAAGATTTTATGGACCATAATGAAATGAAAACATTCATGAATAAATTAATTCTTCGAAACAATTTATAAGTTTAATAGGATAATCCCAGGAAAAAATGTATAACATATTCTAAAATCATTAGTTCTAGACTGATCTAACCAGAACCACTTCAGATTCTTTAATAACATCCTAAGAACTAGTGATATCACAACCAATTCTGACACTACTGGATTAGAACTTTATTGTGGTTCTAAATTCGTTTTAAGGAATGTTTTAGAGAACTAGTGCTTAAGACCAAATTCTGTATGACATCACTTCTGAGAGCTAATTACTGGTTCTCGAATGACATCCTAGAATTTTTTAAAAAACTCCAAAAATTAAAAAAAGTATTTACAAAATTAAATTGATTTTAAAAGTGGCCTTTAGGAAATAGCCCATTCGAATAAAAAGTAAAAAATAAGTTTTGAGGTTCTCCAACGCTTCTACAGAACTAGTTCTAAATGTGGCAATTTCGAACAAAAATCATTCCATAGAATGGATACTGGCTAGCTAACACTTGCGCAGAATTAGTTCTGGAAGTGACAATTTCAAACAAAAATCATTGGTCATAACGTCAAAGTAGAACAAGTACAGGCTATTTTCATGTGTTCTGTAACTTGTTGTAGAACTAATAAATTTTTTTCCTGGGATTATATAATTTTAGAATTATTCTGTTAAAAATATAATAAATTTTAATCAATTTTTAAAATTGTTGACTTTTAGCATTTTAAAATTATATAAAATTTGAAGCACTAAATATTTTAGTTGTTTTTAGTTTTTCTTAAAAAATATATAAAAATCAATTTTGGCGATTTTTGGCGATTTCTGATTAACAATTTGGCGACAGAGGCTCAAAAAAATCTGACAACCCTGGTTCTGTGTGAATTCAACACACTTGTGAGAGAGAGAAACAACACGATAATTTTAGTATTTTTTTACGCACATTTATTGAATTTTCACTCCCGTTACACGAATATTTTCCACAAACTGAAAAAATATTTTTTTATTTTATTTTATTTTTGACATTCCTTTTTTGTATGTTGAAATTTAAATTGAACGAACAAAGTTGCTACTTTTGGTATTAAAAATAAAACAGAATTTAAAATAATTTTAAATTATTTTCATATTCATCAACAAAAAGCCAAAAAATTTAATTATATTACTATTTATGGATGTAACCCGCATCAAATGATGAAAGTCTGCGAATATAATTGTGATGAATTATATTTAACAATTTGTTAATACTCTTTTGTGCAATTATGTATGATTATCGTATGATGTGTGGTGGAAGTGGTTTCAGCACTAATACATATATAAATAAAATTTGACTAACACAATCTTAAAGTTAGGTTTTTTTGACAAGCCTTCTATTCTTAGTATTCTTTGACTGATACATTGTATAAATTTATAAGCTCGTAAAAAATTTGTCAAACTTTGTTTGAAAAATTATTTCCACAATTTGAAACTGTTTACGCATAAATTTTTATATGTGAAAAGTCAAATTTGTTAAAAGAACAATATAATTTTTAATATTTTTGTATATTCAAATGGATAAAAAACAAAACAAGATTTTTATCAAAATAAATTAAAGGATATACAATTTCTTATAAGAGGCGTTCATGCAAGACATGAGTAAAACGTATAAATTTACGTTTATAAATTTGTGTACATTTATTCATTTAAATGAAACCCTTTATTATTTTATGATCTCATGTTTAAAAAAAATTAAATTTTGTATGCAAAATTGAATTTTAATTTATATTTTGACACATGACTTCTAAAGTAAGACACTCTCTTACCTGAAATTTTGCATGAGTATGCAGAAGAGATGTGTTAACATTGTATAATTTGTTAAGAATTTTAAAGATATAGTTTTCCGAGATGTAATGGTTTAATTTTTGTTAGTCTTATTTTTACCTTTGAAATTTTTAGCTAAATTAACAGAATAAAATGACACTAAAGTAAAAATTTTATTTTGTATAGTTCAGAATATATTGCTAATAAGATTTTATTTTGGTCCATAACTTCTAAACTAAAAGAGACTCCAGCTTGAAATTGTACATACGTAGGGAAAAGAGCTACATATGTTAAGATCATATATTTTTTTTATAATTTTAAAAATACTTTTTTTTTTTTTTTTTGAGATATACTGATTTCAATTTTGTATGTTGAATTTTGACCTTTAAACGTTTGGTGTAATAAAACTTTGTATATGTCGTATTAAAAAAAAATAATTTATGTTTGATAGCGAGTTACTAACTTTTTCTTATGGAAATTTACATACAAAAAGTTAGTAACTCGTTATCAAACATACATTATTATTTTTTTAATACGGCTGTAGAAAATAAAGACTTGTTATGTTCACCTTTCAGCCGGCTAACAGCCGATTTTGAGCCGCCGCCGACAATTTTTAGGAAAGCCGCCGTTAAAATTGTTCGGCACAGGTCTCTGGTGTCTTGTTTTCGACATTTTTTCTCTACTTTTTTTCTTTGCGAATTTCATTTTCACACTTTCCGCCGCTGTGTTTTTTATCTCGTCTGCCCAATAAACGTGGGAAAATTTGTAAAAATTCATTGAATAGAGCGGTTTGTTTTAATAAGTTACAATTTTTTATATAAATTGTTTTTGTAAAACTAGCAAATATAAATATTTACAATAAATCACAAATAAAGTATAATTTTCTAAATGAAAGTATAAGGTATTCAACTGCAAATATCAAAAAAAAAAAAAAAACTAAAAGAAAAGTTCTACCAAAAGTTCTTTCGTTTTTTTTTTTGTACAAAAGAAGGCGTGGGGATACACACACTGTAAAAACCAAGACAAAGCAATAATTGCGAAAAAAAAAAAGAACGGAAAAGTCAACTCTTTTTTTCAATTCTTTGAAGAAAAAAAAAAAATAAGAAGTTTATGTTTATAACCACGTGAATGGAAATTCGAATTTGTTTTAAATATTTCACTAAATTTATTAACAATAGTTGATAATATATGTAAACGAATACACAGTAATTAATTTTTGAAAAAATACGCGCTTTTCTATAAAAGAATAAATTTTTTCTATATTAGAAAAGCAAAGCGTTGCTGCAGCTCGCCACTTGTACGTTTGGAAAAAGCGGCAGTCACATCGATTTTTAACCGGCTTCATAAGGAAAGAGGCAAAACTCACGTACTTTAACCCTATAATAAGTGTAATTTAATACATAGTTTAGGGTTGTTTTTGGGTTTTTGAAATATCGTAAACAATATTTGCACATTATGGGAGCCTATCTATCACAACCCAAAACAGAAAAGGAATCCACAGATGAATCCAACGATTATTTGTCTGTAGGCGCATCTTCTATGCAAGGCTGGCGTAATAGTCAAGAGGTAAGTTTAAATAAACGGAAAATATAAAAAAAAAAAATCGGTCGGTGAACGAAATCTATTATTTGATTGTTTCCTTACAAAAGAGAATCTTAAAAAAAACTACACTAGTATGTTCAAGCTATTTAATATTTTAGGTTCAAATACTATCTTATTCGGTTTTGTTATTATACCGAATAAGTATCACATTACTTCAACAGGCTTGGAAAATGTTAAAATATTGCACTTCATTATGCTATTTTTTAAATATTCGCAATGAATTCCGAATCTATCGAAGATAAATAAAAACAATTTATTTTTTGCACTTTATTAATGTTATTTTTTTTTCAATATTCGAAATGAAATTAGAATTTTCGAATATAGCTAAAGTTAAGAAAAAATCGGAAGCCATTTTTTTAATCTTACAGTAAATGTTCGAATTTTTCGAACATACATAGATGAAAATTAAGAAAACTGACTGCTTTCCTTGGCAAATTTACAACTTTCCAATATTTGAAACTTAAGTTCGCCTTTTTTCGAACATAGATAAAAAACAAAGAAATCAGAAATTGAAATGATTTTGCTTAATTCCCAATTTTTCGAAATACAAATGTTCGAAAATAAGAGAATTTTTCGAACATAATTAAAAAATGAAGAAATCAGATATTAGTTCGCAAACATGAAATTTTAAACTTTCGCAATGTTCGAATTTTCCAAAAATATTTAAATGTCGAGTTTTTCGAAAATTAATTAAAAAATATAAAAATGAAACGTTTTTGTTTTAGTCCGCAAACATTAAATTTAAAAATTTTGCAGATTTTTAATCCAAAATTAAACTAAGTTTGAATATCTAAAAAAAAATCTAAAAATCACAATTTTAAACCTAAAATTAAAATTTTTCGCAGCACATACAAAATTTAAAAATCAAAAAATGTTTCTTTTGCAAATCTTATTTTAATAAGACTAAATAAATGTTTGATAAATTAAGATAAATAAAGAATATTTCGAATATGCTGATGTATTTTCCGCTAAATATGTATACATATTTTGCAATTACATATTTAAAAACTAATCATTCTTATCTTAATTTTATCCTAAGGATGCCCACAATTCAATATTAAACTTTGATACAAATACAGCATTTTTTGCTGTATATGATGGTCATGGCGGTGCCGAAGTTTCTACATATTGCGCTGATAAATTACCCCAATTTCTCAAGGGTTTAGCTGCATATACGGAGGGAAATTTTGAACAGGCTCTCATAGATGCCTTTTTGGGTTTCGATAAAACTTTACTGGAACCAGAAGTTATTGAGGTATTGAAAATTTTGGCGGGTGAAAAGAATTTTGTTGGTGACGAAAGCGATGCCATGGAAGATGATGAAGATGAAGATTTGGCAGAACTACATGAGGAGGGTAATTTGCCACTAGATGAAGTAATGGAAAAATATAAGGGCCATCCTTCCATGCCAACATTGAAAAAATTAAAAGATAGCAATAGTTCTAAGCCACAATCGCCCTATTTAAGAGGACGACGAGCGGCTGCTGTCATAGCTGATGCCGCTAATCGTGCAGAATTAGATCCTGATTCAAAACCAGAAGGTTCATCAACTTCGAAAGCAGCTTTAAAAGCATTAGAAGGTAAATAGAATGAAAAATAAAATATATTTTTAAATGCATTAATTCTTATATTATCAATTATCTTTTAAAGATGGACCCAGTTCTTCAAAAACGTCTACATCATCATCGGCTAATAAAATGGAAACTGAAGAAGATTCTACAGTTAGCAGCAGTAGTTCTAGTGCTAGCAAATCAAATTGCGGCAATAATTCGGCTAAAAATGCTGCTGAAGCCGAGGCAGCTGCCGCAGCTTCAACATCGGCTGATGTAATTGAAACCGCCACAAATGGCAAAACAATAGATGCTGAAACACCCGATTCATCGGCTCCTAAGGAAAACGAGCAAAATGGCAGTGTTTCTTCGTCGGAAATAAAAAAGAAAGATGTACCAACCACCTCATCGTCTAAAGATGATGATACTGTCTCGGGTTCCAGTGATGCCAACAAAAAGGAACATAAACAAAATGGTAATGTAGAATCATCTACTAAATCACCAACGAAACAGGAAGCAAACTCGTCTGCCATCACGTCAACCAGTAAGGATAAGAAAAAGTCTAAAATCGATGAAGATGAGGAAGACGTAGATTTCGATGGTAAGTTTTTTTTTAAGGATTTTATATAAATAACAATTTTTATGTATTTATTAATTTTATTTTTTTTCTTCTTTCAATCATATTTAGCAAACGAAAGCAATGCCCGCCAGGCCTTAGAATACTCATCCGAAGACGAGGAAGAGTTGGGTGAAGACGACACCACTGATGAGGATGCTGACTATGATGACGATGAAGTCGAAGAGGATGATGAAGAGGTCGAAGACGAAGAGGACGAAGAATCCTATTTGGCCAATGAACAATTTTGTGCTAATATGATTGAAGAGCCTGGCAAGGATAGCGGTTGTACAGCTGTTGTGGGACTACTAAATGGTCGTGATTTATATGTAGCCAATGCTGGTGATTCTCGTTGTGTAGTTTGTCGCAAGGGTAAAGCCATTGAAATGAGTTTAGATCACAAACCTGAAGATGATGAAGAGTCGGCTCGCATTATTAAGGCTGGAGGTCGTGTAACCTTAGATGGTCGTGTAAATGGTGGCTTAAATTTATCACGGGCATTGGGAGACCATGCTTATAAAATGGTAAGTTTTTATAGTTTCTAAAAAACAAATTAAATATGTTGCATATGTTTTTTTTTTATTCTGAAATTATCATTGGTTACTTTCTTTATAGAATCATGATTTACCCGCTGAAGAACAAATGATTTCCGCTCTGCCCGACATTAAGAAATTAATTATTTCACCCGATGATGAATTCATGGTTTTGGCTTGCGATGGCATTTGGAATTTTATGACCAGCGAGGAGGTAGTCGATTTTGTGCGCCTACGCATCACTGATGAAAATAAGAAAATGTCGGAAATTTGTGAGGAATTGTTCGAAGCATGTTTGGCACCCAATACTTTGGGTGATGGAACCGGTTGTGACAATATGACTGCGGTTATTGTACGCTTTAAGCCTGCCATTCTTGAACTGCCGACAAAACTCAATCCCAATGAGACAGAAGACGTTTTGTTGGCCAAACAAGAGGCCGAAGCAGAAAAATCTGGTCAAAAGGCACAAAAACGTGCTGCTTCTCCCACCTCAGACGATAATGATTCCAACGAAGCTGAAAATAAAAATAAACGCTTGAAGACTGATGCTGATGATGAGGGAACTAAGACCTCCTGTTCGTCATCTCCCAAAACTACCAACACGTCATCCTCCTCCTCTTCGAGTATGCCTGCTAATAGCTGCACAGATGCTGCTTCAACAACTGCTACAAATAGCACACAAGAGGTACAAAAGGAATGTGACAGTGTAGTGGCATCCTCAACGTAAATTGTAAATTATTTTAAAAGGGTATTTGTTTGTAAGGAGACCTGCAACTACTCCTTACACTAACTTACTCTTTCTTACATTTTTAATATAACTACAAAACATACAACTAAATACATATACATAATATGTCTCTTTATATAATAATACTAAGTTGGTGTGAATTTTTCCTATTCCTACTCCTTGTCCCTACCATAGATTTTAAGTTAATAAGTATAAAATTTTCAAAACAAAATTAATAAAGATTAATGATTTTTACACATGGTACTCCCTTTATGGCTCCTCCAAAACTTATATCCTGCCAACAGTAATCTAAAACATTTTACAAGATTTGCCTCAGAAAAGAAAATAAATTCTTTGTCATAATCCATTTGTCGGTCTGGCGAAAAACTTCTTTTTTTTTTTTAAAAAACCATGAACAATTTCAATTAAAGTTTTAAAATTCTAATAACAAAAAAAGTTTCATAAATATTAATTTTTTGTTTCTTATAACTATTTTTTTATTTAAAGTAATTAAAAGAAAATGCTCTTAGAGCACTGCATAAACATACTTACATATTATCTTATAATAATTAAATTAAACGTCTTTATGTGTAAAGTTAGTAAAGCAAACAAGTGTAAAACTCAATTTAAGCCACTAAACAAAATCAAACATTTGCATAAATTTTATTTTTATTATTTTCTTTTTCTTATTTTTAAGTTTTTAATTATTATTTTTATTATCACAAATTCTGTGTTTCAATTAAAGATGAAAAATATTTTTATTTTTGTTTAGTTCTTTTTATATACATATATAAATAAAATAATTAAAATGAAACAATTATTAATAAAAAAAAAATATACATATGTAGTCATTTTACACATTTTAAATGCAATCATACTAACACACATACATACAACCAATTGAAAACATACAACAACAAAAACAGTATAATGCAAATAAATAGAATAAAACAACAAAACATAAATTCTATTACATTATAAATATTGAAAAATATTAATTATAATAACAACAACAATAATAAAAATAATAAATAAAACCTTTAAATTTATGAATAAAATAATTTGTTTAGATACCTTTGTATTTTTTTTTTTTTTGCACAAATAACAATGGTCGGCAAAAAAAATGTTTACTATATTTTACAATAACTCGACAACATGTCCGATTTAGACAATTAAAACAATAAAAGATGTATTATTATCTATCAGTCACCTTGACATGTCCAACAGTTTCGGAGTTTGTTTTTAGAAATTAGTGCCGGAAACAATTTTTCTAATTTCCTACAAATTTCTTTTGTGAAATAAACCACCAAGCAGTTTTTAATCCTTTATCATAAAGTAAGGTAAAAAGGTAATACTATGAATAAACAGCTATGTGATGAGAATCGCATATCGCATAAAATTGACGATTACGATTTGAAATCTTTCTGGTACTAGAATCATATTTAACAGGATTATTCGTTACATTTTTAATTTGAAAAGGCGAGATCATATATCTCAACATATACTTAGTTTCCTTGGATCGTCTTTTCTTAACTTTATCAATTAAATCGAAATCAATTGAATATGTGAACACTCGGGATCATGGAATTTTGTAGAAACACGATTTTTATTTATTTTATTTTTTTTTAATTATAATTTAGTAATTTATTATATAGATACTCCAGCTTTCATTATGGTTATATTATATGAGGAGTTGAATTTGCTGGGAAATTAAGAATTAATTTTTTTCGTTCCCTTATAAAGCAGTTTTAATCTGGAAATGGTAAGAAACGTTCTGCTTTCTATAAAATGCATCGAATGATATAAATTCACCACAACAAATCTTAAGGATGTGTGAGATCAAAGGACTTTTGAATGTAAAAAAGTACGTTTTGTTTAAAAAATTTTGGAAAAATTTACAATTTCTTTGTATTTTCATGGAAATATTAAAGAATTTATTAAATGATCCAAAAATACTGTTCGCAAAAATTGTGAACCAAAATAACTAACAAAGATTTTTGTTCTTAAGAAAAATATACCTCTTAAAATTAAAAAAAATTATGAAAAAGTGCAATTTTTTGGGCAAAAGTAAATTTTTTGCAGAAAAAAGTGAACAAATTATCCTATCAAAGTTTATCTGGTAGAGTTCAACCCAATGAATACAAAAATAACAAAAAAGCTATTTCTGAAAAAATGCGTTTTGTTCTGCGATTATATTAATTGATATTAATTGATCTCATTTTAATACAATTTGTTACCATTATTTATTATTAGTTTTAATTATTAATTATTTATTTTTGTTATTTACTTTTACTTTTTTTATTTTTTACTTTTCATTGAAGTTTGTAATTTATTTGATTATCCATAATAAGGCTCCATTGGGCTCGATTATGTAAATGAAGAATTAATAAAAAAAAATCGCATAATAGGTGTGATGTGGTTCACAATCGCAAGAAAATGGCGATTTCGAATCGCATGCTTATACCAATATGTTTTCTTTTAATTTAGATAAAAACTACACCATTTCCATTTGTATTTAAAAAATTTCTGAAATGTAATTAGAATTTTCTGAACTACAAATAGATATTTCTGAAATATAATTGGAAACTTCTGAAGCAAAATTAGAAATTTCTGAAACATAATTAGAAATTTCTAAAATATAAATGAAAGCTTCTAAAATATAAATATAAATTTTTAAAATATAATTAGAAACTTCTGAAATACAACTGGAAATGGTGTAGTAATGTTTTCATATAATTTTAAAATGTCAAATTTAAAATTTGATCCATTTTTCTCTCACATTTTCATACATTAGCGATTAAATAGTAACAGCTGATCAAATTGAGAGCAAACGAACAAGTAAAACGCGTGGAGTCTCAAAGCAGCTCTGGGTGGATAAACATCTACCGCGTCATCGTCATTATCGCTTAAGGGCGATCAGGTTGTACTTTGTTTTTTTGCCTTCGAGAGTTTTCCGTCTCACTCTCGCATTTGGCTAATGTTATACGCGTCGCATAACTGTACCGCGTTACGGTTTTTCGAGGCTTTGCATTAACCATATGCATTTATTTTGAATTCTGGAAAATTCTATGGTTATCGTGGTGGAGTACCAAACAAAACTCAATTTTAATTGCGAATAGGAGTTGAATTCAAGGACTCCGGCTTCCTGCGCGAAGGTGTGGGTCGAAGGCAGTTTTTCGGAGGAGGCTCCCTAGGCTTTTTGCCGTAATTGGTGATGGCGATATAGGACAATTCTTTGGCCAAATAAATCCTCTTAAATGGTATATTTCTGTTGAAGGGGTAACTTAAAAACGAAACAAACAAACAAACATGTAAAACGCGTGAACTGCAGCACATGCAAAAATAAATTTGGTGATTTTCAAACCGCATGTGAAATGACAATCGCGGGATTTTCGTCACATAGGTGAAAATAAGCCATATATCATCCAAATTGATGCACAAATCTTAACTTTATTCATGATTAAGTGAAAATACCCATGTATCTTAATATTAAGTGGATAAAAAATTCTTAAAAAAATGGGTATATAATAGGGTATCCAATCAATTAACCTTCATTCGGTTATCCGATTAATTTTGGTCGATTAACTGTTCGAATACTGTATATTTTCGAATAACGAATATACCGAATAATTTGTGTCGAATAACCGATTCACCGAAATTAAGTTTTCTGAACTTATAGATGAAAATTTTTTTATTTTTATGATATATTAACATATATTTGACAGCAAAAATAAATAAAAGAAATTCTTAAGGAAGTACTTTTCATTGCTTCGAAAGAATCAATAAGTAAGTGTACGTTTTCTTGTTATAAGGAGTAAAACAAACAGCATCCAAAGATATTATTTAAAAGAGATTCAAATGAACTAACCCGTTATAAAACGTTGAGACTGCGTAAATTAAAAATATTTGTATGTTCATTGCAATTTTATATTAAATCGTGAACATAACTTCTATTTCAGTGAATAGGTATCAATAACTGGAAATCTTCCAATAACAAGCCTACGTTTAATTGATTGGAAATTATACGAATTTGCACTACTTATTGATCACAAGTTTATTGAACTTGTGAATTCTTTGAATTTTATTTTTTTGTTGGGATAGAATGTTTAATAAAATGCGTCAAGAAATTGTTATGATATTATAACTTCATAAATACCAATATTAATTTTTACTTTAACAAATTTATTACATAAAGCTAAATTAGAAGAATATTTTTTAGTATTAGGTAAAAATGATTTTTTTTTCATAAAAATTGGAGAAAGGAGTGATAAGATTAATGAGTTTGATCTTCATTATGTTTCTAAATAACTATTTCAATAGATTAAATACTGTAATTAGTCTTGTTTTGATGTTTTGGGTGTATAACTGAGACTACTCGGTTAATCGAATAATTTGCCAATAATCGGTTATTAACCGATCAACTTTTAACCCCAAATAATTATTTGTCGAATAAACCGATTAAAATGAAACCCCGAATAATTGGATACCCTACTAGATAATATAGAATTTGATGACCTAAACAAGATTTTTGCAATTATTGAATTAAATTTTAAATTGGACAAAGCGTTTCTCAAGTTGCTGAATAAGGTGGTAATATGAGTATTGCCAATAAAAAAATCGGTACGTGATAGAAAAAAGTGCTCATAAAATTCCATCTAATCCACCTATTTTTTTAAAGAAAAAATTTAGTGTGCATCTTTTGGTGTATCATTTATATAAATCTTACACACCGTTCTTGAGTTATGGTGAAGTATACTCGTGTAATGGCCTCACTATGGGCGAAATATTTAACATATACAAAAAACAATACGAATTCGAATCACTTTCGTATAATTTTGCTTGCGGATTTACATATAAAGCATGGGAGAATAAACTATATAGAACATTTTACAGGAGACGATAAAAACTTTGTCAAATCGTAAAATTTAATTGTTTTCTTACCTTTTATAAATATTTGGTAAGATTTATTAAGCATTTATCTGTAAGCAAAGTTCAATTAAAAATATTTTAGAAAAATTATTAATTACGATTTAGGTTTGAATAATAATTTATAAGATATTGTTTAAAAGCACCTTTAAAAAAATAAATTTCTTCAAATTGAGAGGTAGTAAATTCCAAAGTCTACACCCTCTTACCAAAAAAGATTTTTCAAACATGGAGTTGTTAATCTTTGGTGGAATTAATGTAGGGTTCCGAATAGATATAGAAAACTTAAAGTTAAACGACTATCAAGAGTTAAAGGACAAGGAAAAGATTCAACTTTGTCAATAAAGAATTGACAAAGAGTAAAAATTAACAATAATGCATTATATTGATGACGATTTCATTGAAATTTGAACCATGTGAGCTGTATATATGCATAAATCAGTGTACTAAAATTTACGAAGATCGGTAAAAAATTGCCTTCCATATTAGCTTACCTTTAAAGTGCATAAGTCCCATATAAATGCCATCATATCACATACAATAAATGAAATTATTTATAAATGATGGCAATCTTGTTGGAAAAACACAAGATCGTCAAGAAAATAAAATAAATTGTATTCGAACGGCTTTCCGCTCGACGGCAATGTAAAGTCAAATTTGTATGGGACTTCCGTTGGCATCGTTGGTTGTGTTTCTACATATAGTCAGAAACAACATTTTAATATGGAAACGCTTTTCCATAAACTGTGACTAAAACCTGTAAATTTCGCTAGTATTAGAAATGAAAGAGATGTTATTACAATTTTAAATTGTATTTATTGTTATTTTATTGAATGTAGTAATAATATAAAATGTACATAAGTATATCTCAGTAACGATATTTTTTATAATTTAATAACAAAGTATTTCATACTTTAAGCAACAATTAACAAAAAAGATTTACTCATTTATACAATCCTTAATATAATCATTATAATAGTTAAGAAAAACCACTTTTAAATCATCAGCAATAATATCTATTGCCCATAGCATTTCTTCCATTTTCTCTTTTGAACATTTATATTTACGTTTGGCCATTAAATCCCACAAAAATATCATTTCAATAACATATTCAATTGAATTTATGCAACTCTCCTCTTTGATAAGGCTTAAAACATATTCAACCATATCAATTATATCACAATAATCCTGACCATTAAGGGGAATATTAACTGTGGAAGAAAAAAAAATATGTAAAGAGTAAATAAATATGTTTAATTGATAACATAGTCGTAGGTATTACTTACTCCAGGGTAATTTAAACCATTCATGTACTAATTTTGTAGCTATATAAGATCTGGCATCATTTAATCCCAATAGATTTTGGGCTGAATCTTTAAATATCTGATATAAACGGCGTCTGGTCGATGCATCAGTCATTGTATACATTAATCGTTTTATATCGTGATACCAATTCATCGATTGTAAACGACCACAGACGGTGCAATATAAATTTGTGTCAATTTTATCATTTGGAGTATTACCTTGCCACCAATTCAAAGTGGGTTTATCGGGAATATCGGGTACAAATATTTGTTTACATTTGCTATTATCACAACGATACTGATGGAATTTATTCTAAAATAAAGAGAGTTTTAATAAAGGAACAGAAAGAGAGAAATAACTATAAAAATACACTTACAAACTCCTTATCCTCATTACTTGTTTCTATACAATTTTCACATTCACATTCAAAGTGATAAGTTTGACGCAATTTTTCCCTTCTTGCCTGTCGTTTACCTTTACGATAGTCTACATCATAACAATTGGTTATTTCATCTCCCTTATTTAGATTACGCAAAGCATATGTACTTATAAAACGTCCCGAAAATTTCGGTTGAAAAGATTGAATACACGAATGATTGCACAAACTGAAATAGGGAAAATTTATAGAGGCCACATCATCGTAGTAACTGAAAAAATGCAAATATCCCGATTTCAAATGCCATGGACTGGCCCAAATATTTTCATTTAACATATGAAAGTCTGTAGTGGACATCAGAGTTAATGGCCTTGGTATAATGGTGGTTAATGTATGAGCATTTGATATGCATTGGCCAATGTGACGTAATATCAATGAACTGGTTAATAGTTCCCAATCGATATGTTTATTTGCTGATTTCAAAATCTCAAAGTATTTGGTATAATGCTTAAGATATACAACTAAATGATGAGCAATCAAGGCAAAATATTCTATATCCATAATGGTATTTTTATTCAAATGTGTTATCATACGCAACGATTCAGCATATGGTATCTTAGGGTTTTTCCAAATATCACCACCTTCTGTTAGCTGAGACCAAATTTCGGCAGTGGAGCTTTTATTATCCAATTTTAATTCATCCAATATGGAAAAAAGACCATTATCAAGTATGATTCTTAAGGCTAAATGAGCAATACCAACATGAGCAAATAATTGAAAACGATACGCTGGACATTCAAAGACATGTATAGCATGATGTTCATTTTGACATTCAAGTGAACAATAATTAACGCGACCACGGCAGTGTAAACAGGGAATGGGTATAAAATTAACCGTTCCACATTGATGACATAAGCGGCGTGTATCTCCAACAGCCACAAAAGCTGTTCCTCTTTCGGTGAAAATCAATTGATTTTTTTTAATCAGGCAAGCAGCACGCATAATGCGACCGTTTTCTGTAGTAATACTGAAATATGTAATATATATGACCTTTTTAGAGGAGTAGAATTAACGAGATGCGTCTATTTATAATCAAAATCAATGCCTTCCATTTGTAAGTATGTATGTATGTGTGCATGTATGTATGTATGAATGTATGCATGAGACATGTTTAAGGTTCTAAAATGTTGCTACTAAAAATCATCAAAATTGGTCTATAAATGGAAGTAATATAAGCCGAAATTTTTGTCAGAAAAAAGTCGACGAAATTAATCAAATAGTCCATAAACATCTGTCAAAATATTCGTTAAAAAAATTATATATTTGCAACAGATCGGAATAAGAACGAAGTTAGTAGCTTATAAAATGGCTTATAAAAGTTAAAAATTACATTTTGGATGATATCTCTATTATTACAGGTTCGAGCAATACAATAAGACTTTTAGGCCAAGGATTATAGCACAGTATTTACAAATTTTAATTTCTTATTTTTATTGCTTCAATACACTAATTAAAAAAACGAATTTTCTATGAATACAACTAGAAGATTATGTGAGAGGCACTTCCAACAACATTATCAAGAAAATTGCTATTTTTTTTTTTTCAAAACACAAAATATGTATATATAGATATAGATTTTTGTCGAAAAAAATCAATTATAACAAAATATCGGACAACTGATTTAAATACACCATTGCGATCGTTATGAAAGTTTTTGCATTTTTTTTTTTTTTTTTGGCATTGTGGTGGATTTTTTATTTTGTCGATTTTTTCCAATTTTGCCGATTTTTTTTGTTTATGCAATTTTTTCCGAAAAAAATTGAAGTAGACAATAATCCATAAACATCTAAATATAAGTAAAATTCATCAAAATTAAAAAAATATTTGTGATAGATTAAAACTTATAAAGCGACTTCAAAAAGTTTAAAAATGCGATTACACAGATATTGGGCAGCGAAAAGTAGTTACTTAGGGCACTGAATACGAATCTTCAAAAATTTTCGAGATGTTAACTAAAATTTCGACAATTTTTTAATGGCACATCAAAGGTATTTAGTACCAAAATTCCTTGACTCTAGTACATCACAGATCTGTTCGCGTGAATGATTTTAAGCCAAGGTTGGCTACCGTTACCGCTAAAAAATCTATTCAACTTAACTACAGTTACCTCTAAAATACCGTTACCGAATTAATTGGAATTACCGTTACCGCTAAAAAAACCTTTACCGAAATGGCTCAAAATACCAATAAAGCTAAAATACCGTTACCGAAATAGTTCGAAATACCGAAATAATTCAAAATACCATTACCGCTACCTTTTGAATCGGTTGCCAACCTTGCTTTTAGCTAACGGCGCCAGTGTGATGGAGGTTTAAGAAAATATTTATAAAAAAATTGCCAAAATTCTATTTATAGTCATAGATCAAAAATTATTACATTTATGTAGTTTACTATGACGTATCTAAAATGTAAGTTAAAAATATTGCGATATGTTTAGTATGTTAGCGATTTAATAATTATTGAACCTTCATATAAAATTTATAGGTTCCACTTTTCCTTTTTATTTATATGAATTTATTATTTGCACTTAATTAAGTATCTAAAGTTGCAAAAAATCCAAAAAAAATCGTTCTTTTTTCGAACATCACATTCAGCTCCAGATTGATATATGTATATCATCGCCAATTTTAATTAGCGCCTTAGGTGTGCCTCGATGATTAATATTAAATTAAAAACTTCGCGTTCTTAGCTCATGAAAACCGTTAATGAATATTTTTAATGAAATAATATTTCAGATTTTTTTTTTTTTAAATAACTATACACGTTTAGTAAATTAATATTTTAAAATGTTACAATGATTTTAAAATGTAATTTAGAAACTTTCTTTGATCACGCGATACTCTAGCTTCAGTGAAATAACTTTGCGAGTGTGGCTCACGAAAAAGGCACCTCTAAGAGCCATTCACGTTTTTTCTCTCCAAGTTTGGGTACAAATGATGCATAATTTCAAGAGCTATTAGGTCCTAATTTGAATTTTGCAATACTCAAGTGTTTATAGCCTACTTTAGAAGATTCATTTTTTAACTTTGAGTGTTTGGCGGTATATATATATATATATATATATATATATATATATATATATATATATATATATATATATATATATATATATATATATATTTGCAAAATAATAATAGCGCTATATGTAGCTTTTTTACATTCAATAAAATGAAGATGTTTGTTGATTTCAAGAATTTTTTTTTTTTTTTTTTATAAAATAATAATTTTTTTTTTTTATAAAATAAATAAATCTTAAAATTAAACACCGTAATTCAGATAAAATACTTAAAGAGATTGAATACACAAGAAATTAGCTATGCAAAATAATAGTAGCATCGATTAAAAATACCTGTAAAAATAAAACTGCCTGATTAAGTTTTTCTTTTTTTGACATATTTTGTTTGTACACATTAATATTTTTTGGAATAGCCCTTATCGGTCCTTTGAGCGGCGCAGCGGCGGGCACAGAGTCCTCTAATAACCCTAGGTCCTCTCAATGGGAATATTATTCCAAGCTGACAGCACTGGCGTCCACAATTCCTGCAAATTTCCTGTTTATCTTTGACATCTTCGACATCTCTCCAAAGATTTTCAATCGGAATCAGATATGGTGACTGAGCAGGTCACTAAAAACATCTGTTTTATTTTCGGAAAACCATTTTTTTGTAAATTTGCTCGGTTTTCTGGGAAAATTTTCCTGCTAAAGCACTTATTGGAGTGGCATATTCTCTTCTGAATGAGACAGCGTGACTGTTCTTAATATTTCCATATACATTGGGGCATCCAAGTTACCTTTTATTCAAAATATGGACCCTGAACCATAATATGAAAGGCACCTGAAAACTTTGATTTTCCCTCCACAGTGCTTCAGAACAAATTTTGGGTCATATTATTTGTTATTTGGTCCCCTTAAAATATATTTCAAAAATAATTATTTTGATCTCATCTAAGCAGAGAATTTTGCGCCATTTTGTATGGGGTTAGTCGGACGGAAGTATCGCGAAACTAAGGCGAATGCGACTTAGTCTGTAGTTTAGTAGTGGGACTTTTTTTGGAAATATTTTTTAAAGACATTATTTTCGAAGCTGTTGATAAATAGTTGACGAACCAACTTTCCACTCTAAGTCCTGTTTTACCTGGACGTGGACGTCACAAATGGGGTTCAGTTCACCAATCGCTTTGTACGCAGAGTAAGTTGCAAGATTTTTTACTTGTGAGTTCGTGTTTCTTGGTTTGGATTATATTTTTTGATATTTGCAATAACTGTGGGACAATATTCCACAACATTTTTGCATAAATATGTATGTTTTACCTTCTGAAAGTATTTTTACCATTAAATTACGGGTACTAGTAATACAGTGATGGCCTCTACCTATTTTAAAATTTTTTTAAATAAAAATTTCACCGTAAGTACAGTACACGACTATATAATGTACCTCAAAGCCGAATGGATTAAAAAAAAATAAGAAAAAAATACTACTTTTCGATGTTTAACATTTTGCTACTATTATTTTGCACAGCAAATGTCTAGTGTGTTCAATAACTTTGTGTATTTTATCTGAACTTAGTTGCTAAATTTTAAGATTTATTTATTTAGTATAAAATTTGGGAAAAGTATAATAAATTCCATAAACAATATTTTTTTAATGAACAAAAAATCTTAATTTTATTGAATGCAAAAATGTTAAAAACTACTATTACTATTATTTTGCACACAGAAAAGCAAATACTATATATATATATATATTTATATGTCCCAAAGTTGTTGGTAGTTTTTTCGATTTTCGTAAAATTTTATAGTATTTGCTTTCCTTTCTTGTTATTCGTACTTCTAAAATTTCTTGATCGAAGTGTGAATCAAGAAAATTATGTTTTAAAGATATTTTTGAGCTTCAATCTTGTGATATGTTTGCAACAAATTCTCCATTATTTGCATTATTTATGTAAAAAAACGTATATAAGGGCCTCCCTAAAAAAGTCGGAAAATCCTTTAAAAAGGTAATACATAATATCATATATATGTAGATTAGGGGTATAACTTTTTGTTAACCATGCCATAGCCAAGTTGTACTGATACTAAAAACCGTTTTCAAAAGTTATTTCGGTGAAAAAACCTTCCGCACCGAAAGCAATTTCTAAAGCCAGATTTTTTATTAAATGATTATTTTTTTAATATTAAAAAAAGTTTATATTTTTCATATTGGTAATACAAATTTTCACTATACTTAATATTTTGCTCTGTACCAAATGGCTCATTAATAACTCAACATTTTTTCAGCTTTTGTTCAATTAAAAATATTTATAAAAATCTCCATTTAACCGCTAAATAAGTATAACGAATAATTTATTTAAAATCCATTTTAATATTAATGTTGACTAAAATATTTATTTAACATTGTATTTAAAGAATAAAAAATTCAAAATTTATAAAAACAATTTTATGAATTTTGCAAGTTGTCACTTTTGATGTAAAAAATTTATGTTATTGATGATAATACCAGTAGTGACACAACATAATTATAATAATTATAAACTAATTTAAAAAATTTTAAAATTAAAATTTCAACGCGTTTGGTGCGTAAACTTTTTTAACGATCGCGAAAATTTAATATCGCATTTCTTAATAATTTTTCATGCTTTATAACGCTTACATACCCTGTAAATTTTGATATTCGAAAAATTGCAAAAAGTTATACCCCAAATGTAGATCGATTCGATCGATTTTCAGTAGAAAAAATTTTGAAAGCTTTACAGATCTTTTGGTGTATATATCATTATTTTTGATAATAAGATTGTGATTTTTTTTTGTATATGTATTTTGGATCAGTTCATTATAATCCAAAAAATACCTTTCAAATAGTATATTTTTATCAAAAATAATTTTTTATTCTACTTACATTTCCTGACTTTCCCTATTAAGTGGAGTTTCCTTTTCAACACCCGACTTGTCTTCTTCCTTTTTATCAGCTATTTCCCGTTTAAGTTCTTCTAAATTTTTCATTAATTCTTGTCGTTCTTTGTCGAACCCCTTATTCAAGGTTAAAGTTTGCAATTCGTTTAAATGTTTTTCCGCTCTATTCACATCACGCATTTGAATGCTACAATATGCCTGACGTATTAGAATTTTATGACGCAAAGAATCAGGATAACCCAATTTTAAGGCACACAAACAATCGTCGTAGGCTTGGCGATAGTAACCGAAGGTTTGAAGTGCTGTTGCACGATTTGCAAATCCTAATGCCAATTCCTCACCTTTGGTATCCAAAGCAGCATAAATGGCATCATTATATAGACGACAAGCACCCAAAACATTACGTTTATCACCTTTAGCAGTGAACAGACGATTACCTTGTTGTCTGAGATCTTTAGATTCTTGAATTTTTTCGCTTTTCTCCTTTAAAGCAAATTCCATATTTTCGTTTTTTTCCATTGTCTGTAACCATTGCAGTGATAGTGTACGTACAAATTGTTTCGGTTTTTCTGGCATTCGATCGAACAGCAAACGCATCGTTTCAAATTCATTTTTAAATGTTTTTAATTCAATACATCCACTTTGCACCGAAAATAGTGATATCAATTTAGATTCCATTTTTCTATGGAATGAAAATGACTAGTAACGAAGTATGAAATCGTCTTGTATATCAGACATACATAAGTTGTGTACTTATTTTTCTGTTCCTGTAAGGTTTAGGAATAATAAAATAAAAAAACAACTTGCAAACTAAATTAGTTAATTCGAGGTTGTGTTTACTGGGAAGTGATACATTACTTAAGTTTAAATGTACCCAATTGTCTACGATATTGCAACGAAGTTATTATTTTTTATTTAAAAATGTATAATAATACTATATTAATTTGTTAAAACAAATGCAAATTTTTATTTTTTATTTAAAAAAAAAAACAATAAAATATTTACCTAAATTCTTTAAATTTTGTTTTAAGAATTATAACAACAACAAAAAGTTATTAAAATATAGGCGACTTAAAAAATCTACGGCGGCAGACTTAAGATGTCGCAGACAGTATAACGTCGAGTCTATACTAGACAAATTTTTATCAAGGCAAACGTAACTTTGAGTCTACATTAGACAAATTTTTATCAAGACAAACGTCAAAATGAACTCGAATTTATGGAAGGTGGTAACAATTGTGCAAAAACAACAATATGGCGAATTCATTAATGTTTTTTATGTATGCAGTTTGACAGCTGTAACAACCAAAAATAATAATCAGCTGTTTAACTGAGGCTATCTTGTATAGATTCGCACCGATTTTGACGTTTGTCTTGATAAAAATTTTTCTAATGTAGACTCAAAGTAAAGCCCAAATTACATTAACCCTTATCGGGTAGTCTTCACTAGAGATGAGATGATGTTAAAACTTCATATTAAAATTATATGCTCAAATTTTAATGTTTGCAATATGGTGTACATGCATTCATGTTAATTTCTTATTTTCTCATTGATTTGTTGTTACATTCTACGCACATGCAATAATTTCTTTGATTGTGTTAGTAAAAAACATTGTGTGTGATGCTTGGTGTTTAAACATGGTTCTTTTAACATTTGCTTTAACAACCATGTTTAAACATCGACAAAATTAACATTAAAATTAAGTTGAACGGTCTACATTTACCATTAACATGATGTTAGTGTTAATGTTAAATATTTTATGTTAGTTGAGGACCACGGGTATAGTGGAAGGCCAATGTACGCGTCACGCGGCAACGAACGGCAGCGTTATTACCAGCTTAAAGCCAAAATTACAATAGCGCGTAGTCAGCAACAGTATCAGCAAAAATTATCAGCTGATCACTGTCAGCACAACATGTTGCTGCCGTTATAATTACAATTCAGCGTAGGCAGCCACAATTTACAACCACCATCTAGCTTTGTTCTACTTGTGTATTTTAGCCTCTCATTTATTTGCTCACTCTCTTTGTCTCGCTCTCAATCTGAATGCAGCGCAGTGAATTTAGAAACAGGGCTAAATGAAACAGCACTGCAAACTGCTGCTAACCAAATGTAATCAGCACGATAACAAACAGTGCATTCTAAATAATCAGCTGATTATGGCAGCACACACTGCTGCTGACTACGTGCTGTTGTAATTTGGGCTTAAAAATCAATCAATTGTTTACAAAAAACTGACAAAGGAAAATTTGAAAACACTGTCATTATCTTAATCTGGCAATGCTGTGACACGCGGTCGCGCGTCAAAGTTGAATTTGTTTCAACTTTTTTTATATGGACCGAGCGAGCGCGTGAGAAACAAGATCAGCTGATTGCCGCTTGCGCCGCGTGACGCGTACATTGGCCTTCCATTATTTGTTGTTGTTGTAACAGTTCTGCTGATGTTGGAAGTTCCTCCCTGAAAATATAGAGTTCAAATTTTAATTATTGTTGTATGCCAAGGGGATGTTTTGAGAGCTGGAGAGAAAATTTGCCACCTCGGTCGGTCTTAACCATAGGTCAATGGGGCGCAAATCAGTTAGCCTATTGGGACAGTTGAATAAATGCACTGTGTCATGAGGGCTTTGGAGGCAGGCAGGGCAACGGTTCAAAGTGCCTGGAACAATACGTTCTTGGTAGTAGTTTAGAATACTGCACCAACCGGCTCTGAGTTGTGAGATCTTGTTTGCCTGGGAAGTTGCATCTCATTGTCCGAAGTTGCAGGAGGGTGTTCATTTAAGACTCTGTTGCATCTATATCCATTAATGGCTTCTGAGACCGCCAGTCGATGCAATTCTTTCCGTGCGTTCGTCATGGACAATCGGTCGAGATCGGGTGGAATGACCTCCTGGATGTCCTCTCGAAAACGACGAAAGTCTGTCCGGATGTGTCGAGGAGGTGGATCCTGCATCAAAATTTGATGGTTGGGGTGATCTGGCTGGTGACATGCCAACAGGAACTGTCTAGTCAACAACACGTTATGTTGTCTGACTGACAGCATCCTGGTCTTCTCATGTAAATGATCCACATTCGTCATTTTAACACATCCGGTTTCAATTCGGAGTGCATTGTTCTGGGCCGTTTGTAAACCTCGCCATTGGGTGTCACTAAGGAATGAGGTCCATACTGGGGCAGCATAATTAAGGAGGGAGCGACCTATCGCCTTATATGTCGCCACGAGCGTCTCCTTATTCATGCCCCAAGAGGTGCCAGCGAGTGCCTTTAGGACCTTGTTCCTATTTCACACCTTTTGGTTGATGTAGGTGGCGTGCGAGGAAAAGTGAAGAAGGATGTCGAAGACTATCCCTAAGATCTTCGGGTTTTGCGACTGAGATGTCGAGAGTCCTCCTTACTTCCTTTGTCCAAGAGGTGAAAAGAGACACCGTAGATTTGGAAGTTGATAACCTGAGATGGCGTTGCTTCAGAAAGTATAAAATGGTGGCCATGTATTGGGAGATTTTGACACTTATGTCGTCTATGTTTACGCCTGATGAGATTACCGTGCAATCAGCAGCGTACGACACCATTGAGACGTCTTGAGGTGGGGCAGAAAGTTTGGCCTCTGAACTCTACAAACGCTTGTCTACCATAGAGATAGATGGCGATCCAGCGTTTGATGTTGTTGGAAAGGGTGGAGTTCAAGATGTCGTTTATCAGCATTGAGTGATCAACCGTGTCAAAAGCTTTGGATAAGTCCAAAGCTGCAACTATTGTGCGTTGACACGGTCTTTGCTGATTAAGGCCATTAGCGATCTGAGTGGTTATTCCACTAGTAGTCAGGAACAGTATCAGTAATAATGATCAGCTGTTTACCGTCCGAATAACAATTTGCTGCCTTTATAATTAAGCCCAAATTACATTAGCGCGTACTCAGCAGCAGTGTGTGCTGCCATAATGCTAATATATATATTATAAAATGCCACGCCCACATTTTACGCCCACTTTTTAAAAAATATTAAACGGTATTTGCTATTGGCTAATAAGGGATAGCGAAGCGCATCGAGTTAAGCTCGTCAGCTGATAATTTAGGACGCACTGTTTGTTATGGAGTTGATTACTTTTGGTCAGCAGCAGTTTGCAGTGCTGTCTTATTTAGCTCTGTTTCTAAATTCACTGCGCTGCATTCAGATTGAGAGCGAGGCAAAGAGAGTGAGCAAATAAATAAGAGGCTAAAATACACAAGTAGAACAAAGCTAGATGGTGGCTGTAAATTGTGGCTGCCTTTGAAGCACTTCACGCAGAAGTTTGGCGTACTGATTTGGTTCCGTTCCATATAAATGCATGTATTTTATTGCAGCTGTCAGTTGCAATTGAAGCAAAAGTATTAAATCATGGCACAAGTATTATAAGGTATATGCAAAACGGCAACAACGTAACTCTTTCAGTGTAACACAACGTCAAAAACAACTGATTTTTGTTTGTAAACATTTTATTGCGCTTCTTGCTTTATTATATTTTTCGTTCTAAAAAATTTAAATATATTTGAGAAAAGTAAATAAAAAGTTGTGTATTTTACAACTTATATTCGTCTTTTTAGTGGCAGTTTATATATGTAACGCAATTTTTATCATTAAACAATCCAAGTTACTTCGAATTATTAAAGCTCTCAAATGCACAATTATATAAAATATTAATGTGTTTCTATAAAACTTGTATATTATCTTTTATTTCTTTTTGCTTTTTATAACACACGAAATGTAACAAAAAATAGTTTATTAATAACAACACAAATATATTTTAGTATTATAACACAGGAATTGTATTATAAAATTATTTACTTTTCTTGGAAACAAACAAATGTAAACAAATTTTGACAAGATAGTCTGCTTTGAAACAACGAGCAAAAAATAATCAGCTGATCTTATAAGGTTACCTTATTTAAAATGGTTGTGCCATGGTATTAAATGTAGTTGGGCCCATGATGGAATTACTTTAACAAGGTGTATGCATAAAGGCAACAACTACAACAATGCAATAATAATAGCCATTTTTTTTCGTTGGAAATGAGACTGAAACGTCAAACAAAAGAGAAGAAGAAAAAGACGTGCAAATTGTAAACAATTATTGCTGAATTTGAAAATTAATATGAATAAATTGTATTTTATTGTTTTTTTGGTACAATAAGATATGTTACATCTCCATTTTATACGTCCTTTTTATAAATAGCATTTTTCTTTATTAATATTACAAATTTCACCACCGAAAATATTTGCTTTTGATTGTAAACAAACCAACACATACAAACTTAAAAAAAAAATTTGACATTTCAGTCTTACACCATAAAATTGAGCAAAAAATAATCAGCTGATTTTATAATTTCACCTTGTACTCATTCCACCATGGTTGGGCCTTTATTCTGCAGACTTTAACCCTCTACTGCATACAATGCCAAATATGGTTTTCGTCTTTTAATGCATTGTATTTTCTATAAACGGGACTTAACCAAAAGAGAATAATATTTGTCATCTTCTATGTTTTGATTTCTTCTCAAATATAAAATATTTTCAAAGTGCGTTTCGGCCACTGTTTCCTTTAGTTTTCTTTAGGGCTTCATGTGTGAAAACAAAAGTAAATTTTGAAGCAATTTGTGTACAATTTTTCAAAAAATATAAGAACAAATATAACACAAAATGAAATTGAATGAAATTGAAAAAAGATTCGGCTGTGCCGAATCTTTGATACCCTTCACCATATTACCATATTACCATCTTACTATCTTATCGACATCATATTACCATATTACCGACAAATAATAAAATTTTCGCCTTAACGTATGCTTTCATATTTTCACATATATAAATCTAAATTCTTTTCAAACTACGAAAATTTGAAGAAAAAAAAAAAAAAAAAAACAATCTTAGCAGGCTTTGCTTTTAAAAAATAAACAACAACAATTCCATATTTATTTATTTTTTTATGTGTGTATATACAAACTGACTGCATATACAAAGAACAACAACAACACTGTTATTCATTATATTACTTCTGTTGCTAACTAAACTACTTGTCTTATAGGCAAAAACGTCACTAATAGTCATTACAATGCTTAATATACATGTTTGTGTATGTATTTATGTATATTCTTAACAGATATGTTTTAGTTTTAAAAAATAAACAACAACAATTCCATATCTATTTATTTTTGTACAGACTGCATATACAAAGAACAACAACAACACTCCTATTCATTATATGACTGCTGTTTCTAACTAAACTACTTGTCTATACAAAAAACAAAAAACGTCACTAATAGTCATTACAACCCTTCAAACATTTGGAAGATAAATTTGCTGCTAATCTTCCAGACGCCACTTCTTAGTGTCTTCTAGAAGATTGTCGGAAGATTTTTCGAAAAATACAAAAACAAAATACATTGCTATTGCGCATTAATCGTCCAAACGTCACTTCTTAGTGACTTCCAGATAATTGTGATAAGTGTGTATGAAATTCACAAAAACAAAATACATTACTATCGTCCTTTGACCTTCCAGAAGTATACTTTGAAGTCACTTCTGGAAGATAATAAGATGATAATTCGAATTTAATAAAAACAAAATACATTACTATTACGCAATAATCTTCTGGACGTGTGTTGGGAAGATTGTTGGATAATTTATGAAAAGAAAATAACACAATAAAGAAGCAGATAGAATCATGTTTTCAGTAACAATTTATCTTTGGTACAGTTCGGCAGCAATAATAAATATAAAAAAAAGTTTTCCTGATAATTACATAAGTGTTTTTTTATTTTTAATAATTTGGAAATTATTAATAAAGGACATTTTTAAAAGGTAAGTAAATCTTCTTAAACTTTTATTTAGTAATATCAGATTTTACTCACAATTTATATTAATTTTAGGAAAAATTTCATCGAACGAACAAGTATTTGCATTTTTAAAGAAGTCAAAAACTTTGCCTGTAATAGTGCCTTGCCGAATTCTTCATACAAAAGGTAATCTAAATACAATTTAACAATTAAAATTATTACTAATCTTCTTTTCTTCTTTTAAAGGTACCGGATTTGACCAGAAGTTTTACATGGAGATTTAATTTTAAATGTTAAATTAATTTATATGTAAATTATTTATTTTGTAGTTTTATATGTATAATAATTGTGAAATAAAGATAATAACGAAATATAAAAAAATAATTTTAATTATAAGTACAGAAATAAAAAAACTAAAAATCACCTTCTAGAAGAGACTAAGACTACACTTCTCTGATCATCTTCCGGGTGGCGTCAAGAAGAGTCTTCTTCGACACTTTCAGAAGTGTCTTCTTCGAGTCGTCTGGAAGACACTTCCACGAGGAACAGTTCTTCCCGACGGAAGATGATTTTAATGATACTTTGGCAATAGTCGTGGCGATGAGTTTCAACTTCTGGAAGACTCTTCTTAGCCACTTCCGCAATAGAAAATGTTTGCAGGGAATGCTTAATATACATGTTTGTGTGTGTATTTATATTCTTAACAGATTTGTTTTTGGGCCATAACTCTGTTGATTATAAACGAATTTGGTTTATTAAAAAAAACGAAATTTTATAAAAACATTTATGACTGATCTATATAAAAATAAAAATCTGTAGCTTGAACAAGGGCTTCAAAAATAAAAAATTCGTTTTACTCGATATCTCAGTTATTACTGAACCGATTTATTTCATTTTTTCAGAACAAAAATTCAGAAAATAATTTCCGAGCCCCCTTTAAAAATTCGAAGTCCCTGGTATATACAGAGGCTTCAGAAACTGAAAAACCGGTTCCAAAAACCGGTTTTTAAAGCATATCTCCGCCATTTATAAACCGATCCTGCTGATTCAAAAACCGAAATTTTATAAAAATATTTGTGACCGATCTGTATAAAAATAAAAATCTATAGCTTAAACCAGGGCTTCAAAAAGTAAAAAATGCGTTTTGTCCGATATCTCAGTTATTATTGAACCGATTTATTTCATTTTTTCAGAACAAAAATTTAGAAAAAAATGTCCGAGACTTCTTTGTAAAAACGAAGTCCCTAGTATATACAGAGGCTTCAGAAACTGGAAAACCGGTTCTAAAAACCGGTTTTATTAACATATCTCCGCATTGTATGAACCGATCTTGCTGAATTCCAATAGCAAAATTCTCGAAAGCATTTCCGATCGTTTGATATATATATTATATATGTCAGTTATCGGTGGGCTTCATAAACGCCATTTCAACCGACACACGGACGGACGGACGGAGGGACGGACGGACGGACGGACGGACGGACGGACATGGTCCTATCGTCATCATTTCTTACAAGGATCCCGAAAATGTAAACTTTTTTGCTCTCCGACGAAAATTGTGAGAATTACAAACGGAATGACAAACTTATATATACCCTTTACACCTTTGGTGAAGGGTATAAAAAAGATTCGGCTGTGCCGAATCTTTGATACCCTTCACCATATTACCATCTTACCATCTTATCGACATCATATTACCATATTACCGACAATTAATAAAATTTTCGCCTTAACGTATGCTTGCATATTTTCTAAATCTAAATTTTTTTCAAACTACGAAAATTTGAATATGAAAAAAAAAACAATCATAACAGGCTTTGCTTTTAAAAAAGAAACAACAATTCCATATATATTTATTTTTGTATGTACAAACTGACTGAATACACAAAGAACAACAACAACACTGTTATTCATTATATTACTGCTGTTGCTAACTAAACTACTTGTCTATACAAAAAACAAAAAACGTCACTAATAGTCATTACAATGCTTAATATACATGTTTGTGTATGTATTTATGTATATTCTTAACAGATATGTTTTAGTTTTTAAAAAAAATAAACAACTACAATTCCATATCTATTTATTTTTGTACAGACTGCATATACAAAGAACAACAACAACACTGTTATTCATCATATTACTACTGTTTCTAACTAAACTACTTGTCTATACAAAAAACAAAAAACGTCACTAATAGTCATTACAATGCTTAATATACATGTTTGTTGGTGTATTTATATTCTTAACAGATTTGTTTTTGGGCCATAACTCTGTTGATTATGAACGAATTTGGTTTATTAAAAAAACCGAAATTTTATAAAAATATTTATGACTGATCTATATAAAAATAAAAATCTGTAGCTTGAACAAGGGCTTCAAAAATAAAAAATTCGTTTTCCCCGATATCTCAGTTATTACTGAACCGATTTATTTAATTTTTTCAGAACAAAAATTCGGAAAATAATTTTCGAGCCCCCTTTAAAAATTCGAAGTCCCTGGTATAT
This sequence comes from Protophormia terraenovae, assembly GCA_951394005.1. NCBI lineage: Eukaryota > Metazoa > Arthropoda > Insecta > Diptera > Calliphoridae > Protophormia > Protophormia terraenovae. The sequence goes on along the minus strand of OX596077.1, from coordinate 38,383,667 downwards.
GCAGAGGCTTCAGAAACTTAAAAACCGGTTCTAAAAACCATTTATAAACCGATCTTCCTGATTCAAAAAACTGAAATTTTATAAAAATATTTGTGACCGATCTGTATAAAAATAAAAATCTATAGCTTAAACCAAGGCTTCAAAAAATAAAAAATGCGTTTTGTCCGATATCTCAGTTATTACTGAACCGATTTATTTCATTTTTTCAGAACAAAAATTCAGAAAAAAATGTCCGAGAATTCTTTGTAAAAACGAAGTCGTAATGTATACAGAGGCTTCAGAAACTGGAAAACCGGTTCAAAAAACCGGTTTTTTGAACATATCTCCGCATTGTATGAACCTATCTTGCTGAATTCCAATAGCAAAATTCTCGAAAGCATTTCCAATCGTTTGACATACATATTATATATGTCAGTTATCGGTGGGCTTCATAAACGCCATTTCAACCGACACACGGACGGACGGACGGACATGGTCCAATCGTCATCGCTTCTTACAAGGATTCCGAAAATATAAACTTTTTTGCTCTCCGACGAAAATTGTGGAAATTACAAACGGAATGACAAACTTATATATACCCTTTACACCTGTGGTGAAGGGTATAAAAATATATTCATATAGGAAATGAAGTTCTTTTTCAAATAAAAATATTATTTATCTACAAAGTAAGTATTTTATGTATGATTTTTGTGGAAAACTGACGAAGCCATATATGGCCTTATATGCACTAGTAGTGTATAATTAACTTACATATATACATGAGTGCATTTTATTCTTTCCATAAAATGCAATGCATTTTTTTTAGAAATGGATGTACGATCATTCTATGGTAATTTAAGATATGTTAGTGAAATTTATAACGTTGATCATAGTGGTGATGACCAAATATCTGCTACTGACGAAGAAGACTTTATAAGTCAACCGTCAGGTCAGGAACATATTTATATACCAGAGACTGCTCACAGCGATTACTCACATTCAGATGATTATGACAAGCCTACTACGTCGAATGCAAAATCTACTAAAAAGCCAAGATCTCCAATTTGGAAAGAAAGTAGTTTGCCTACTTATTCGAGTGAAAATTTTCCATTTCTTAGAGATACGAACCTTGTTGACCTTATTGAGGAACTGGAGACACCAAAATATGTCTCCATAAAATTTTTAATTTTATTTTCTACGATAATATGTTTCCACGACGAATATTTTTTTTTTTCAAAAATAACTCTTAATGCATATAAGGCCATATATGGCTTCATTTTTTTCTTCCAAAATACCGAGTGAATTTTTTAATTTTTGTTACATACGTATTAAATTATCCATAATAAACATATATTTACGGTGTTTTATTTTTTTTCTTTATTTTAAACATCTTCATGAAGAAGAGGGTTAATATAAATAAAATATAGGAAATAAGAGGTACTATAATACCAGATAACAGTATAAAAACAGCTGATAATTTTTTGCTGCTTTCAATTTTGTAATATTTCTGCCAATATTTGTTTACATGCTTTGTTTATATTTATGTTTTGTTTACATTTACAGTTTGTTTATATTAAATACAGTGAGACCTCGATTATCCGTAATGGTCGGGACTGGAAGCATTTTGGATAATCAATTTTCCCAGTTAATTGAGTATCATTTTTTATTTATATAATTCAGTTATTTAAGGATTTAATATAAATGTTTAAATAATATAAGAAAAAAATAATTTTGAAAAAAAAAAAAAAAAAAAAAACATTGAACAATACATAAGGGCTTTATTTTACGTATAATGTTTTTCAAATTCATATTTTTCTCAACTAGCTTTTCATGAATGCAGTAAACTTGGATTTTACCTTTCTCTGACTTATCTTATTCAAACGAGAGAACTCCCCTTTTTTGTTTTTGTTTGTTTGTGTTTGATTGTTCAAAAACAATCGAAAAAATGATGCTTAGAAACCCCGATAATATAGGTAAACACGGTTAATCGATGCAAAAAAAAAACAATTATAAATTTTCTTTCCCCAATAATCGACGTTGCTGGTTAATTGTGGCCTAAATGTAATATAAACGTGCTATGTTTGCTTATATATTTTGTTTTGCTTTTTCTTTTTGACATTACGTTGAGTCTATATTACTTTGAGTCTACATTAGAGAAATTTGTATCAAGACAAACGTCAAATTTTTGTTTGAGTTGCAGATAATTTTTTATCTCTATCAATTATAGGGGAAAACGTATGTCATAATAAACCATGCAAAAAGTACCAACAACAATCAAGATGGCGTCTTTTACTAAGCATTATCAAGACAAAGTTGTCAGAGCTCGAGCGCTGACAATTTTCTTTTAACGCTGCAATAACACTGACAAATTCAGTCTACATTGGACAAATCTTTATCTTGATAAAATTTTGACGTTTGTCTTGATAAAAATTTGTCTAATGTAGACTCAAAGTTAGAGAAATTTGTATCAAAACAAACGTCAAATTTATCTCTGTCAATTACATACTGTCTCCACGTTGATATAATACGCAAGATAACGCCGGCAGAAGTGAGTAAACATTTTGTTAATATTATGTTAAATCTTAAAGAAGAGGTAAATGTATTCTAATAAATCTCATAATATTTCATTGTTTTCATTCCGTCACAGAGTAAACATGTACTTTTTATTTAAGAAATTCGAAATTTTTTTTAACATAATTTTAATGAAAATATGTTTCTGAAACAAAAAACATTGTTTTTAAGTACTTTTAAAAATACACATTCACACACACAAACAAACTTTCGTATATGTGTATTTTTTTGAGAGTAAATCTTATAAGATAGTTGTGTAGAAAAATCTTATCACAACAGTCTCATGATATTTCTTAAAATACTAATATTTTAGTCTTCACGTGAGATAATTCTCTCAGAGAGCGGATTTGACACTCTCTGTTACATATTATTTGCGGTCCACACGAGCATTTTTCTTGTTCGCACATTGAACAAATTGTTGTGCGCACATGCATTTGGATAATGTGGACCCAAGTTGTTCATGTTTTGTTCTTGTTCGCACAATTGTTCGAGCAACCATGTCTGCCATCAAACGTCATTTTGTATGCGGAAGAAGAGGCGCTGCAAGTAAAAGTATCGATGCGACACTGACGGCAAACAAAAAATTATGATTTGTTCGACAAATGTTCTGCCCACTGAACACAAAATGAACAAAATTGTATGTGTTGCTCTGCCGACGAAAAGGCTGGATGTAGCGTTATGATATAAAAAAATCATGTGTAGCCCCAGTGTTATAATTATACTATGGTTACTCTCTTCTGCCAGTGAATTTGACACTCTCTGTTACATATTATGTTAAAAAAACTCCAGTGTAGACCCTATGTAACATGCCGTCACATTGCAATTTATTGAACTTGGCAGCACTTAACCAAGCACATTACGAATGTCAAAATAAAAAACAATTGCAAAATTCTGCCGACTAGCTATAACAGTGTTGTTGACAGTTGATTTTATAAAAGCGCTAGAAAAAAATATTTAAATATTAGATTCGTTCCAGGGCTTAAATTGTTTTTCTGATTCAGTTCCGATTTTTTTTGATCGATAGTAAGAAAAGCTTAAGATTACCGGCACAGTTTAAATAAAAATATTTTCTTTTTAGCGTTAATAAAGGTTTATCCGTGAAGCCGGCCTTCGGCTGGGCTCAGAAACATTGTCTTCTACATACTTCCGTCGAACACTGGATTTGCTGAATAAGCTTTTTGAAAAAAAAAAAAAAAAAAAATATTTGGGTACTGGTTTATCAATAAATAAGATATTTTTTCTTCAAGGATTTTATGTATATGACCATATTATATACTAAAAGTAAGTGGTCATAATTTTTTTACATTACTTTAATCACAAAACTAGTAAGGAATCATTAAAATGTTTATAAATCAAGTCGGCCTGTAATCTTCATTTACGACTTATGTAAGTATTATTAGTTGGCGTGCATTTGCTGGACTTATGCTTTTTTAATCCTTATATATACATTCACCTTGATCAGTGCTCATAACAATATATCATAGGTTCACCGAGTTATTAAGCCAACATTTTTTTTAAAAAAGCTTACAAAAAATATTTTGCCAAAAAAAAAAAATCGCTGAATTTTTAACACCACTGTGAACAGCAGGCGAAACAAGAAAAGAAGAAGAACTTGAAAAATATCTTCCAAAACGTCCAGTCTTATTGAGCAAACAATTGAATAGAATTTTTCATTTTTAATTTTATTTTAATATAAAAAAGTTATTTAATTCTCATATTGAAATTTATAGACTATATATATTAACGAAAGAAAGTGATTAAATAATTAAAGTTTTGTTAAGAAGTCAAAAAAAAAAAAAAAAAACATAAGAAGAAAAAAAAAGACAAAAAAGAGAATTCAAGACACCCTGAAATAAATCGTACATTTTTCGGACAAAAGTTGGACAATCAAAAATAATAGTAAAATTACTAAATATAGTCGGCATTAAACGAACAAGAAAGCACGCATTATTGTTGTTTGGCATAAAAGTAAGAATAATTAATATTTGCAAATAGTTAACATTTTATTTAAGGCAAAAATATTGCACGTTTAGTAATTTATTTCCTATATTTTCATTTTGCATTAAATATTGCTAAATAGAAAAAAGTGAAGAGTAAGCAGAGAAATAAAATCAAGCAGCCAGTTATATACTGGCCATTTGTTAATGTTGGGGTATTCTTGTTGTTATTATTGTTATATGTTTTGTGTGTTTTGTTTTTTAGTTTTAATGCTTGATTTTTTATTTAATTTTTCCATTCCATGAAATTTTTATACTACTCACACTGATAGAAATAACAATAACAGCAACGGCAACGAAACGACCCCACAATCATTAGCGTTGACAGCGCTGCTTAGCGTGTCGTACGAGCGGCGAACTATGAGCGCCTCGAAAAAATACAAATCATCGGAAACAGCAACAGAGATTCTACATCAGCAGGACACTGAGAACATAAATAATAATCGTTTTAGGAAATCGGCTGATTTCTTTGGTCCCTCAACATCAGCAGCGGCAGCAGTTCAAACGAATCAAACATCGGCATCAGGCCTTGGTGGTCGCATTGCTTTGGGTCAACAGAACACAAACGCTATGCAACGTTCCGGCAGTAATAGCAATTTAAATAACAGCGGCCCCAGTGTGGGTACAAATGGTGAACGTCGTGCCAATTTCTCTATGTTGGATACAACAGCTCATCTCAATGATCATCGTTCATCAACTACAACATCGGCATTTTTTAATAAAATGGGTACCAATAATGCATCCAAACCGGGTGATGTTAAGAAGATTGTTATTAAGAATTTTAAAGGTATGTTAAAATGTGGAGTTTGTAATAAACAGATTTAATAGTATAAAAGATTATTTATATTCTGATTTCTCTGAATTGTGATTGTTCATATGCTATGCATTTTAAAAACAAAAAAACGTTAAGACCGTAAAAAATATTTAATTGAAAATTGAAATTGAAAGATTCATTTTATTTTTTCCGACTTTTTGAAATCACTTTATAATGGATTTTTCACTGAAATACTTTCAAGAAAGGAACTAATTTAAAAATAGTACCAATTAAAAAAAAAAAAAATAATAATAATAATAATTAAAATAAAATTTAATAAAATAAGAAAAATGACATCATATTCTAATAAAAAATACCATCTTTAAAAAGTAGCTAATTTAAAAAAGTTCAAATCAAAGGAAAAAGTACAAAAAGTTCAGATTTTCAAAGATTTTATTTGAACACACAAAATTTATCAAAATATGTTTTTGGGAAAACATTATTTTTAAAAAAGAAATATAAAATAATAAAAAATATTCGTTACAAACGAATTTAAAACTTTAGCTTGTTTTTAAAAATTGTCTTATTCCTACATTTTTTAACTAATAATTTTCCATTCCCTTGCAAACAAACACTTTAATTTTAGTAAAACCTACACTGCCTGAAAACTATTCAGAAAGTACTTGTCAAAAACTAGAAGAAGCCGTTGTTGCTATACAATTATCACGGCCAATAAAATATTCTCTGGAAGAATTATATCAGGCTGTTGAAAATATGTGCAGTCATAAAATGGATGCTCAACTATATGGAAAATTGAAAGATTTAACTGAGGCTCATGTTAAACGTAATGTGGATACATTTACTGGTGGTAGCATGGATAAATTGGTAAATTTTTAAAATTCACACTAACAAATAAACTATATTTATTTAATTTTTTCAATTATTCTATAGGTATTTTTAAAGAAAATTAATGATTGGTGGTTATCATATTGCCAGCAAATGATAATGATGCGTAGTATATTTTTATATTTAGATCGTACATATGTTTTACAAAATCCTACTGTACAATCTATATGGTAATACTTAATACATTTATATATATTCTTTTCTTTTTTGACATGTTTTTAATTATTGCTTTCTTTTTCCAGGGATATGGGTCTAGATTTATTTCGTACTCATATAGCTCTTAATTCGTTGGTACAAAAACGTACTGTCGAGGGTTTATTAATGCTAATCGAAAAAGAACGTAATGGTGATGCTGTTGATCGTGGTCTCCTTAAGAGTCTTATACGCATGTTGTGTGATTTACAAATCTATATATCCGCCTTTGAGGAGAAATTCTTAATAGCCACACGACAATTGTATCAGGCTGAAGGTCAACGTAAAATGCAAGAATTAGATGTACCCGAATATCTACAACATGTCGATAATCGTTTAGCAGAAGAAAATGAACGTTTATTACATTATTTAGATTCGAGTACTAAGTAAGTTTTTTTTTTCTTTATCATTTATTTATTAAGATAAATATTTGAATTTTATTATTTTATTACAGACATCCTTTAATTTATACTGTGGAAAAAGAACTACTTGCCGAACATTTAACACAAATTCTACAGAAAGGCCTAGACACCCTTTTAGAAGAGAATAGACTGAATGATTTATCCATATTGTATAGTTTATTAAGTCGTGTTAAAAATGGCACTGCTGAATTGTGCGGTAATTTTAATGGTTATATTAAGAAGAAGGGTCGTACCATTGTTATTGATCCGGAAAAGGATAAGAGTATGGTACAAGATTTATTAGATTTTAAAGATAAAATGGATATTATTGTACGCACATGTTTCGAACATAATGAGAAATTTACAAATTCGTTACGTGAAGCGTTTGAATTCTTTATAAATCAAAGAACTAATAAACCAGCTGAATTGATAGGTGAGTTATTAAATAATATTTTTCTTGCAAATCTTTTTTAAACTAATGACAATTCTGTCAATTTTTTTAATTCTTTAAAATGATTTTCACAACAAACATTTATGGCCTGCCCACGATGTCGAACAAAAAATTCGTTTCGAAAATTTATATGAAAAATAACAAATAAATTTAAAATTTCATTATTTTCCATTCATTTTGTAGAACGAATTTTTCATTCGACATCGTGAGACTACTCTTAAATATCACCACCGAAATTAACTTTTACTAGGGAGATTGATTATTCGGGGTTTTGCGAAAACCCGGTTCGTAATTAAAAAAAAAAAAACAGTTTACAGAGTTCTGAAGTTTAGAAAAACCGATTAACCGGTTTTTTGCAGAAAATTTTTGGAAAACAGCATATTGTTGGGCACTTTAGTTAAATAGTTCAAACAAAATAAATATACAAACAAATCATGCTTTTCTGTTAACATTAGAACTTAAGGTAATGTAGACTATGTGTCTATTGTCAACAAATGTTATCGTGCAGAATAAGGTTTTATATCATACACCACCATATGTGGTTATTAAATTATGCATTTGTGCTATTAATTGTAACGCACAGAAAAAATCTTCGGATCCCAATTTTAAAGTATTCCGTTCTACACAAATTCATTTCCTTTGTCGATTTCTGAAAAAAGCACAGATCTCAATTTTGAAGGCCTTAATGAAATTTGGTACAAATGTATATTTTGGTACTAGTACGATTTTTATTTTATTTTTTTATTTGGATTTAATCAACAAATATTTATATTTTCTCATTAATTGACTTAATTTAATAATTTTTTCACATATATGCCTTATTATCCGCCAATTAATTTAATCATCAGGTTTCTCATATTTGCCTATAACATTTTCCATTTTTAACATATGAAATGTATTTTGGATAATCACATACATATTTTAGATTACTGTTTATATTGTATAACCAATATGAAAGAAAAATTAATTATTAAAATCTATTGGTAATTCTACAGATGTCTTACTACAAATTATAAAATTGTTCTAATTTAAAATCTATTGTTTACCCTATTTATTGTTTTTACCCGTATTCTGAACTTTGTGACAATAGCTGTGATTTGTTGCTGCCGTTGATTGTTAACGTTGATTTTTAGCAAACAAAAACTTTATTCGCTCGACTTGCAGAAGGAAATTCAACGATTATTCTTTATTATACAAATAATTAAAGTTTTTTAAATTATTTAAACTGGTGGAATAAAACCGGTTCGATCTCCCTAGTTTTACCATATTACAAAAAAAAAAAATGTTTTTACCATTTTTTTATATATTTTCATTACATTTTTTTTTTTCAACAAAATTAACCACATTTTTTTTAAACCAACGATTTTTTTTTTTAATCTCAAATTAGATTTTTTAATAAAAATGATTATTATTTATTTTTTTTTCTTACCACATAACCATTTAATTTCACCATAAAAAATAGTTTTTACCACTAAAATTGTTTTAAACACCAAAAATTTGTTAACATAAACAATTTGTTTTCACCACAAAAATTTATTTTTTCTACAAAAATTTGTTTTCATACACAAAAGTATGTTTTCACCCGTTAAATTTATTTTTTCCCATTAAATTTTGCACCACAAATATTGGTTCACACCAGAAAAATGTGTTTTTACCACACTTAATTTATTTTACCACAAAAAATTTCACTTCTAATTTTTTCTTCACCTCAAAAAGAATATTTCACTCACAAACATTTTATTTTATCAGAAATTTTTTTCACTACAAAAATTTTATTTTACCTTAAAAATTTTGTATTCGCCTCAAAAATTTTTTTCTGCAACAAAAATTTTTTTTCACCATAAAAATTTGTTTTCACCATAAAAATTGTTTTTACCGAAAAAAATTGTTTTTTACATTCAATTTTTTTTGTCCACAAAAATTTTATTTCACCACAAACAAATTGATATCTCTAAAAAAAAAGTCACGAATTTGTTTTCACCACTAAAACTTTTTTCACTACTAAGTATTGTTTCACCATAAAAATTTGTTTTCACCACAAAGATTGTTTTTATAACACAAAAATTTTATTTCCCTACAAAAATTAGCTTTCAACGCAAAAAATTTACTTCGCTCCAAAAATTTGGGTGCATCAAAAAAATAATTTCACTATAAAATTTTTTTATCTACTAAAATCACAAATTTGTTTTCACCTTAGTGGTGAAATTTTGTTTCACTATAAAAATTTGTTTTCGCCAATAAATTTTGTTTTACTATAAAAAATTGTTTTCATCACAAAAATTAGATTTTTACCATAAAAATTTAATTTTACGACAAACATTTTTTTTACCACAAAAACTTATTTTTTACCATTAAAATTTGTTTTTTCCACAAACATTTTATTTCAGCACACTAAAAATGTGATTTCACCTCAAAAAATTGTTTTCAATACAATATTTTATTTTACCACTAACGTATATTTTCTGCACATACATTTGTTCTAACCGCAAACAATTTGATTTAACCCTAAAATTTTTCACCACTAAAATAAGTTTTCACCACAAAAAATTTATTTTCACGACAAACATTTTATTTTACCACAAAAATTTATTTTCACCACAAAAATTTGTTTTCATTACAATTATTTTATTTCACCAAAAATGTTTGCTTTCACCACTAAAATTTGTTGTCACTATAAAAAGTTATTTTCTCATAGACTTTTTTCACCACGTTTTAACGAGAAAAATGTTAATAAACTTTTTAAAACTTGTTTTAAACAAAAATGTTTCACCACATTTAACTGTTTTCTTGTCACCACCTTTTTACCCCATTTTTTAAATCAAATTTTCCAATTTTTTTAAACACAAAATTTCAAATCACCATAACAATCATTTTTCACTAAAAATATCAAGCTAAAAATTTTTTAATAACACAATTTTTACCACAATTATTTTCAAATGTGTTTCATGACAAAACTCTTTTTCTTTTTCAATTTTTCACCACCAAATTTTTTAGAAATACATATTTCTACAAGAAAAAAAAAAAAAAAAATAATAATAATTCTTTCACCAAAATTGTTATTCACCACAAATTTTGTTAACAAAATATTTATTCACCTCCAATTATTTTAATATCAAATTATTAGCCAAATATGTTGACATGAAATTACGTGCTGGTAACAAAGAAGCTACTGAAGAAGAACTGGAACAAATACTCGATAAAATCATGGTACTTTTCCGTTTCATACATGGCAAAGATGTTTTCGAAGCATTCTATAAGAAGGTATTTAAAAAAATAAAAAACTTAATATTATCTTTTTAATACCAATTCCTTTTTGTTTTTTCTTTATTTTATAACCCACCACAAGGACTTAGCTAAACGTTTACTGGTAGGCAAATCGGCGTCAGTTGATGCTGAAAAGAGTATGCTTTCAAAATTGAAACAAGAATGTGGTGGCGGCTTTACCTCAAAACTAGAGGGCATGTTTAAAGACATGGAATTAAGTCGGGATATTAACATTTCATTCAAACAATATGTAGCAAATATGGATGGAGAATTGACAAGTATCGATCTGACCGTGAATATATTGACAATGGGATATTGGCCAACATATCCACTGACAGAAGTTAATATGCCGCCACAATTGGTGAAACCACAACAGGTATTCAATAAATTCTATTTAGCCAAGCACAGTGGACGTAAATTACAATGGCAACCCACATTGGGAAATTGTGTGCTGAAAGCACGTTTCGATGGGGTAAGTGAGAAATATCAAATTAATTTATTATTATTATTATTATTTTAATAAAAAAATTGTTATTGGAAATTTTGTAGGGTCCAAAAGAATTAATGGTTTCCTTATTCCAAGCACTGGTGCTTTTGTTATTTAATGACAGAGACACATTATCATTTGAGGAAATTTTAGCGGCCACAAACATAGAAGTGAGTTTTTTAGATAAATTTTGTCTTTTTGGAAACTGTTCGATAAATTCTCTATTAAATATTGAAATTTTTACCAATATTTAATATTTATTTTCATCAAAAAGGATGGTGAATTACGTCGCACCTTACAATCACTGGCCTGTGGTCGTGCTCGTGTTATAACTAAAGAACCCAAGGGTCGCGAAGTGGAAGATAAAGATCAATTCCATTATAATAATGAATTCACCAATAAACTGTTCCGCATTAAAATTAATCAAATACAAATGAAAGAAACGGTGGGTATTTTTAAATAAAATAAAATTTTTTATATTTTTTAATTCTTCGTTAATATTTTACAGACGGAAGAACAAAAAGCTACAGAAGAGCGGGTATTTCAAGATCGTCAATATCAAATTGATGCTGCTATTGTACGAATTATGAAAATGCGTAAAACATTATCACATAATTTACTTATTACCGAACTTTTCAATCAGTTAACATTTCCTGTCAAGGTAAATTAAAAACTTTACTTAAACTTAATTTATACATAATTAAAAGAGTTAAAAATGTGATTTAATTTATTTTGTTTTTTTTTTTTTAGCCGGCTGATCTGAAAAAACGCATTGAATCGCTTATTGATCGTGACTACATGGAACGTGATAAGGATAATCAAAATCAATATAATTATGTGGCTTAATTTAACTCAAATACTTTAACAAAAAATGCGACATTTTGGTCGTTATCTATTCTATAAAATTTTTCATAAGTTTGTTTGGAATGTGAATGTAAACTATTAAACAAAACAAGCAAGTAAAAATACACAAAAAAGAAACTTATTAAATGAATATACATATAAAAATTTATGTTCTAAAAAAATCGAAAAAAAAAATTTCTTTTAAAGTTTCATTTTTTCTCTCCAAATACTAATTGTCTACTATAGTTTTTATTTCATTTAGTATTTTCTATCCAAAGAATTTTTGTAAACCCTTAACAGAATTGTAAACCTCTTACATTTGTATAATACAAATAAAATTTCTTAATTTTTAGTGAAAAAGAAAAGAACTGCAAAAAAAAAAAATAAAATAAAATAAAAACAAAAAAAAAATTTATGTGAATTAACAAAGAGAAATAGAAAAAAAATTAATTTTTTAAAAGGCAATGTAAACTTTTATTGTCCTTAATATTTTTGGAAATTATCTTAAAAAAAAAAAAAATAGAACTATATTAGAAATTTGGTATTTTTGGAAAATTGAGTTAGTACTTTTTAAACTGTTTGATATTTTTTAATTAAAACTTATATGCCATTTACACCAAACAAAAGCTAGTAGTTTTTGGCTTCAATCGGTTTTTGATTGAAAAACTACATAAATTTATTTAGTTTTTCCATACAAATCAAAAACCATTTTCGTTTAGTTTTTGTTGAAAACCAAATAAAATCTACAAAAATAACTATGAAACATCCTGTTCAATTGTTTTCATAACAGTATGCTTTTATATAGAACGAAAAATACAAATGTTATAATTTTTTGAAAGATTTCATTTAATTAATAATTTTTTATATAAATTATGTTTTAAATAATTTTAATAAACTTAAAAAAAATAAAAAATTCAAAGCCAAATACAAATGAAATAAAAATTTATCAAGATATAAAAACGTCAACAAAAACTACATAGGGAACAAACAGGTATGTAAACGAATTAGTTTTTGAACTTTAGTTTTCCCAAAAACAAATTAGTTTTATTTTGGTGTAAACGTAATATTATAAAAAAATATTTTATTATCTATTTAAAAGCTGTGTTTTGTTGCTAACATTCATGGGTAATTTCATACAAATTTTAAATTTATATACGTTAGGAGTTAACGTGTAAAATTCTACACGTTAACTTCGATAAAAGTGCTACCAATTTATAAACAGAAATACAATTATGAATATTTAAATGTCAATAAATTAAAACTCATACATTGAAAGATTTGAAAATATTTTTCAATGAATTGAAATAACAAAAAGAAATTTCAAAAAATTATACATGAACTTTCAATACAATGCTCATGCTCATTTTAGAATTTAAAATGAAATTTTAAAATTTTGTTTCAAAAAAGCTTTATGGTAAGAAACTTAAAATAATAGTCGACTTTTCGGTTTAAAATCGACTTTTCTGCTTTTATAGTTAGGCTGATTGGTTTTATAAAGAAAAATTTTTAAATTTCTTTATGCAAATCTAGTTTGAATTTTAAGTTATACCAAGTCGGGTTGATATCGTTTTTTTGCTAACTATCAACGTCAGCATTCAAAGTTAGCAACAAAACACAACTAAAATTGTTTTTTGATTTTGGAAAATTGGTACTTTCTTAATATTTTTTAAACCATTTTGGCTTTTTTTGTTATTAGTTCTATTTGAATAAATGGTAGTTTTTCTAATATGTGATGTTTTAAAAAATATTTTAATAAAAATTAGTAATTTGTTTTTTAAATTTATATTTTTTAATAATTGATACTTAAAAATCGGTATTTTTTTAAATTAGTGCAGTTTTTAACATTTTTATACCCTTCACCACAGGTGTAAATTCCACAATTTTCGTCGGAGAGAAAAAAATTTTATATTTTCTAGATCCTTATATGAAATGATGTCGATAGGACGATGTCCTATAAACGATGAAATGGCGTTTATGAAGCCCACCGATAACTGACAGATATAATCACCCATATCGTGAATAACAAGTGGAATTTTTGTTCCCATAAAATTTTTATTCCCCTCGAAGGGAAAAATGCTATCGTGAATCTCCCGTGAAAAAATTTCACTCTATCAATTCTCAGTGAATGTAAAAAGGAAGAAAATAAAAATCAAAGTTAAGTTTTTGTTTTTTATATTTTCCGTTATGACATTTGAAAATTTTACTTAATACTTTACACAAATTTAATAATTTACACAAATTTAATAATAATTCCCTAAATGTAAATTTCTCTTTTTTAAATATGGTAACGCTTTTATCATTTGTTTACAAAAAAACCATAGCGTAATTATAAAGTGCTCGCACATCTACAAAAACAACAATTGCTTGTATTTTGCTAGTGTAAAACTACTGCGTATAATGTCAAAATGCTATGAACAGAAAATGAGAGAATGAAGCAGAGGAAGAGTAAAAAAACAGTCGAAAAAAAATTTTGTATAAATTTGACAGTTCCGCGAGGTATATCAATGAAAAAATTGTAAAACAGCTGTTCTTACGAGTATACTTTAAGGCTCAACTACATAGAATACTTTCGCTTCAACTGCGACTGACAGCTATGCATCACATAAATGATATTAACCCAGTCGTTGCATTATTATAATTTTATATAATAAAATATAAAGATGTAAAAATTCTGTTATGTTTTCATTGGAAATAATGAATTGCAAATTAAACTTTCCGACTCAACGAAAAAATATTAAAATAAGAAGAAAACAACCGACAAAATATATTTACGTACTTCGGCACTACAAAGTTGAAAATTTTTCATCTTTGAAGTACTTCACGCAGAAGTTTGGCGTACTGATTTGGTTCCGCTCAGTATAAATGCATGTATTTAACTTAGCTGTCAGTCGCAGTTGAAGCAAAAGTATTGTATGTAGTTGCGCCTTTATAATTATACTATGACAAAAAACTAAACTTCAAAAAATCTTTTACATATTGTCTCCACGTTGATATTATATGTAAGATAACGCCGGCAAAAGAGAGTAAACTTTTTGTTTATATTCACCCCTATCGTGAATAGCAAGTGGAATTTTTGTTCCCATGAAATTTTTATTCCCCTCGAAGGGAAAAATGCTATCGTAATAAAAATCAAAGTTAATTTTTTTTCGAAAATATACACGTGCATACTTATATTTTAAAGTGAAAAAAAGCAAAATATTTAGTATTGGAGTACTAGTTTAATTGCAACATTAGTTTATTTTACTATTTAATTTTTATGTAGCAAAATAATTCCGATAATTTTTGGAAACCCCAAAAAAAAAATATATATATATATATATATATATATATATATATATATATATATATATATATATATATATATATATATATATATAACAAATTAAAGTGTACAATATGTTTAGAATTGAAACAATAATTTTATTTAATGTTGAACAATATATCAGTTTGTGTCTTATTAGCTGATCGTGCCCTTAAAATAACTTTAATATTCAAATTATAAGATCTACTTACATTTTCCGTTCTATTCCCCAGCAAAAATAAAGTGAACAAATTAAAGGAAAAAGTGAAAAAACTCGGGGAAAAAAATCATTCACGATTAGGGGAATTTTATTTTTAGCATGAAATTATTCACGGGGAATGTTTACACGATTGCAAATTTAGGGAAAGGTAAAACATTTCGAGGGAAAAATTATTCATGATAGGGGTGAATATATATATATATATATATATATATATATATATATATATATATATATATATATATATATATATATATATATATATATATATATATATATATATATATATATATATATATATATATATATAGTTTCTGAAGCCTCTGTATATACTACGGGCTTCATTTTTACAAAGAAGGATCGGAAATTTTTCTATAATAACTGATATATCGGCCAAAACGGAGTTTTGATTTTTTAAAGCCCTTTTTAAGCTGAAATTTTATCCAATTTCGGTTTTTAGAATCAACCAAATTCGTTCATAAACAACCGAGTTATAGGCCAAAAACTAAAAAAATCTGTTAATAATATAAATACACACACAAACAGGCATTTATATTTAGCATTGCACAGTGGGGCAGAATCGAATTCTTTTTTGGAAATAAATCTGTAACTCCTGATTGGCTGGTTGGATTTGCATGAAATTCGGTATAGGCGTAGCAGAGCAGTGTACAGTGTTAAGTTTGGTAGGGGGACCAAACAGACTCCTCATGGGCGGAACTGAAGGGGCTCAAAGTTGGGTACCTCTGACATACAAATTTTTTAATCGCTTGCCAAATTTTTGTTTCACGTCCGATTTCAAATATTTTTATACATTGTTGTAGGTGTTGATAAGACCTACAAAAAAATTTTAAGTACCTCAATTTTGCATGTTCTCGCTCCAGCTTTTTTCATATATATCCTAGTATTTCCGACCGATTTCATTTATTTTTTCTTTAACTAATTAAAGAACAAAATTATCTATTGAATAAAAAAATTTTAAGTCGATATCTTTACCGAGTCCAAAAATAAACGATTTTGAATTTGAAAATTGGTAAAATGACGACTTTTTGTGTTTTTTGGCCGAAAAAGTATCATCACTCTTTTTTCTCTAAAATAAAATTTTCTTCAACAACATATATTAAATTTATACTTTTCTGAAATAAATATTTTCTGTATAACGAAGAATTATGTCAGCTAAGTAATGTAATTTAGACGAAAAAAATCGAGTTTATACTTTTTCTGATTTTTGCAATTAAAATAATATTTTTGTAATAAATTGGTTTTTTGAGAAACTATTAATATTTCATCCGTAATAAAATCTTTGTTACTAAAGATATCTTAACGAAATTTACGGTGGATATAAACTTTATCGTTTTTTGTAAAAAGAATCCCACAATTCCCAAAAAAAACGCCGAAAATCCCAAAAATGTGTTTTTTTCACATTTTTGGCTATAAACTCCACATTTTTCCGAAGTCCCGTAGATTTTGATTGAAAACTTTTAACAACATATCACAGATTCATAAACGGCATTCCGTTTGCCGATTCGTGCTTTGGGAATTGAGAAAATATGGACTAAAGTCAAAACTTTCATATAAAATGGGTCAAATTCGGGAGGCTGTCTACCTTGACCATTTGAGTTATGTTTTTTAGCTTAAAGTCTTTTCTGTGAAGATACATTTCAGAAAAGTATAAAATTATTAAATTATTATTATATGTTTTTAAAGAAAATTTTATTTTAGAGAAAAAGAGTGATGATACTTTTTCGGCCAAAAAAACACAAAATGTCGTCATTTTTGCAATTTTCAAATTCAAAATCGTTTATTTTTGGACTAGGTAAAGATATCGACTTCAAATTTTTTTTATTCAATAGATAATTAGTAGTATATTTGTGGGGTTTCTAGACCAACTTTTTCATACAAAACTCGGTTCATGCATAGCTGGTGTTGTGATTTTTTGAAATGGTGGTATGTGTTGTGGTATGATTGTATGTTGTTTATGTTTTCCATCCCTGGTTAGTAGTGTGTTTGTTAGTTGGGGGATTGAGGTGCGGAAGGGGTGATGGTGTTTATGTCAGATTTGTCAGCCCTGATGTTTATAGTTTTGAAAAAGAGTGTGAATACAAAACCGCAAAAGTGTAATAGTAAATAGATTTATATCTTTGATTGGTTCAATTAGTTTTTTAAGATAACAATATTTTGGTTGATATAGCGATTTTGAATATATGTATATGTTTTTAAAACAAAGTCCATTAGGACTTTCTATGAGACTAATCATAACATTAGTCTTTCCACAATTTGATGGTCCCACAATTAATACTCGTATTGTATTTGGTAATAGAGTACTATGTCTAAATTTATACTTTTTTTCTTGTTCACTACATATCGACATTTTTAATAAAATTTTGTTTAGATTGTTTAATTAACCGCATATTGATAACTAATGAATTCGAACTATAAAACATATCTTATATATAAAGGATATACATTTTTTATTTACATCTTTAATCGTATAATATCTGAGGGCGAAGACGGGTAATAAATTATTATAAAAATAATCATCAGTCTACGACTGGAAGTGGTTTGGTAAACACCATAGTATAATAATAAAGTATACTCGTAAGACCAGCTGTTTTACAATTTTTTCATTGGCAAACCTCGCGGTACTGTCAAATTGTTTTTGTATTCACATGTAAAATATTTTTTGAGTTTTTTCTCTTGCTCTCTTTCGTTTTCTCATTTTTCCATTCAAAGCATTCTGACATTGTGGGCAGTAGTTTTACACTAACAAAATACAAGCAATTTTTGTTTTTGTAGATGTGCGAGTACTTTATTATTTTACTATGGGTAAACACATTAATAAACAAATTACCGTTTGAATTACATTTACCTGGTTATCAATTCTGTGGACCTGGTACAAAACTTAAAGAACGCTTAGCAAGAGGAGATAAAGGAATAAATTTATTAGACGTAATTCGAGAAAAACAACGAAAAAAAAAAAGAACGAGAAAAGATTGTAATAGAAAATTAATTGCCAACACTGTTAGAAATACATTAAAACTTTTGAAAAAAGAGAATCCAGATAATATACATGATGCTGTTAAAATTGCTAAAAAAGCCGTTCATAATAATTTTAAAAGCAAAAGAAGAGCTAATATAAAAATACCAAGACTAATTCCAGTACCTAAAATTGGTGGATTTCTACCACTAATACCTGTTTTAACAGCATTATCAGCTTTGGTAGGTTTAGCTACAGGTGGATCAGCTATAGTTAAAGCTGATCCATTAAAGTAAATATTATAAAGAATGGAAAAGAACAACTAGCAGAAGCTACACGTCATAATAAAAATATGGAAGCAATAGCTATGGGAAAAGGTTTATATCTTAAACCATATAAAACTGGATATGAATTGTATTATAGACCAGACTCAAAAAAACATTTAAAAAATCTACCCAATCGCTCCCTAACTGATATAGATCTACAGAAATATGGTATACAACTCAGATATTTTAGAGGTGTTTTCATGCGTGATGGTTTACCTAAAAAACCATTAGTTCAAGAATGTGGTATTGTTAATTTAGATGATGAACATGGACCTGGAACACATTGGGTAGCATATTTTAAAAATCACAATTACAAAGAATACTTTGACAGCTTTGGAGACTTGCAACCACCAATTGCAGTCATTAACTACTTAAAACCACCCATTGAATATAATTATGAACGAAAACAAAAATTTAATACATTTAATTGTGGTCACTTGTATTTAAAATTTTTATTTAATAAATATTATAAATAAAAACTATATTTTTTTCTTCATTATATTGTTTTTATTATTATTATTATTTCTTTTTTCATACTTATGATCTTCATTCATTACATATGCTTATAAACTACTTATATTAAAACATAATTTTTCCATCATCTTCTATAATTTCTTGGAAATTTGATGATGAGATGAGACAATTTATTTTATAATGGCCCCACGCATATGTTTTAATATAATTTTCTGTTATAAATCTCTTATCATCTAAATAGCTTAATGTTAACTTACTTATATGTTGTGTATAAATTTGGTGTATCTTAGATCTAATTATATACATGGAGCTATAATACAGTTTTTTCTCTTGTAAACATTTTCTGAAATCATTAATTGATAGTTTAGCTGTTACACATTGTTTAACACCTTTAATTTTTTTAATTTCTTTTCCATCTCTATCGATTTTAATTGAATACATTTTTGCTTTTAAACCAATGAATTCCTTAATAACTTTACCGTTGCACTCATCTTTCATCATTCCTAATACTTTTTTTATTTACAATCGGGATATTATAAATATTATCTTTCGGATATGTAGATGTATCGAAATGAGTAGTAATATAATTTCGAATATCATCATACAAGTCATTTGTTCTAATATCATATATAAATGAATCTGTATCCATGTAATTTAGATTAGTGTTATCAAGATATTTAGGTTTCATGTAATCGTAATTACAATTATACATTTTCCATTTTGATAACTCTAAAACTGTAAACCCAGTATATATAGGTTTATTTGACACTGTTTTTACTCTTCTCATTTCGATTGCAACCATATTTTCATTAAATTGAAGAGCACTACGAAAGTTTGGTTTAGATATAAGAGACCTAGCTCCTAACCGTTTTTTTTTCTATTCTCCCATTCACAAACTATTTTTATATCTTTTCTCTTGTCAACATTTTCCATGGTCTTACCAAATACAGCATTATTAATTAATTTAAATAAGTTTTGTTCAAAGGAATTTTTTGCTAAAGTTCTATAATAATTGTTCAAATCAATATACTTTTTCAACCAATCTGATTGATTAAATTTAAGAATTCTATGGATTTTCTTTAAAACTAAGCCATTTTCAATACATTGTTGGAGATTTTTATAGTGAATTACCTAATTTGTTTTATTGTTTAAATCTGTAATTAATTTTTTCTGTTTCAATTTTTTTATTTTCTGCACAAAATGGTAAGTCATTATGGTAGTCATGTAATGAATTAGGGTAATCTAAATCTACTTCTAATATATATCCTATTGGAGAATCCTCTTTAATATCATTTAAGTTAAAATTTTCAATGTTTTCAACCCATTCAAAATTTTTAAAAGGAAGGTATTGAGACATTACATAACCTTATAAATTATTTACATCTAAATATATAAGATAATTTGATTCCTTCGTGGAATCATAATCACTAACATATTTATTATTGGCTATGGAATGACGGTTATTGCATTGAACAATACCTCCCCTTATACCTTGAATAATAAAATTATACATATTAATGTTCTAATTCTATTTGTGTAGTTTTCAACATTGCATCCTAAGACAGACCAGGTATAGTATAATATTGACAAGGATCTAAGTTGTAAATGTTTTTACAAACTTCCCTAAAATTTTCAAATATATCACAAAGTAGAAGAATTGACAAGGATCTAAGTTGTAAATGTTTTTACAAACTTCCCTAAAATTTTCAAATATATCACAAAGTAGAAGAACATCTGCTTTGAGATATAAAAGTAAATAATCTAATAAAATATTACACTGAAATGTACTCCAAACTTTTTCTGCATGTTGATATTTTTCTTCATTACACGACTCATTAGTCATTTTATTGAAGAAGACTTCACGAGGAGGTAATTGTGTTTCCTGAAGACGATTTTCTGATGAATCTGATGAATTAAAGGAGTTTTTGAATAAATATAATGATAAAATAGATCAAGATCATTTAAATTTATTTCTCAAAATGATCAATGAGTTACGAATGTACAATAACATTAATACACCATTTATATATTTTGATAATAACTCTCACTAATATGATTGTGAAAATATTCAAACAAAATATTTTAATATATGTGCATGTAAATTACATTACAATCAATATATGTTAACAATAAAGCTTTATAATTTATATAAACGTATGTTTAGATTATAAGATTATGTTTTTTTTTATTATTTTTATTCGTCATTATTAATGTTTTACTTATTAATATATATTTTAAAAATTTGTATTTAAATCTTTTATTTAAAACATTTTTTTACATAAAATTTATTTTTGAGATTATAACATTAATTAATATTAATTTTTTATATAAGATTAAAACAAAGAAGAAATTGTATTACGTGTTTTTATTTACACTAAAATTTTTTATTGTAAAGCGTTCACCATTTTTTTTAATGATATATGTATGTCGATATTATTCTACTTCAACATACCGGACAGGATTGTTGCCTCATTTTCCTCATACATGTAGTACAAAGATGGTGTGAGCAATTTGTAGAACATGTTTTACGTCCTGGTATGTCATCTTCGAGGCACATCGGACACTCGTACATTGTATAGTACTCCCAAGAAAAAGATTCATTGGAGAAAAGTTGCCTCTCCAAATAGGCTTTTTCTCTAAAAAGTTTAGACTTCTTTTTGAGTAACTTATCTATTGCGGATGTTATTGAATTCAGCTTTTTTGTATTTTCTCCCCATTTTTTAACTTTATTTCTTATGCTTACAATTTTCTCCTCCGCCTTTTCATGCATTCCAGTAAAATTTTCCAAATTTCCATTTTCGTAATCTGACTCCTCGTCAGATACTTCTTCAATAGATGATTGAGATGTTGACTGTGGTACAAGTTGAACATACCCAAGCAATTGGGTTTCCTCATCGTCAACAATCAAAACTTCGGCATTCATAATTATGATATTTTTTTTCTTTTTTACGTATTGCTATTCAATTAAATGTACACTAATAAAATTATAATAATATATTTATACTCTTTTATACTAAATTTTAAGTCTTGTTTTATTTTTCTATACGTACCACAAAAAAATAAAAATAAAAATAAAATAAATAATTAATATTATCAACAAAAAATACTAATACTAATTCTTGCATTTCTTATCACAAAAATGCAAAATATTTTTCTTTTTTTTCTTAAATAGTTTTCTATAAATTATTTACAACAATTAGAACTACAGAAAAAAATCTAAATATATACTTTTATTTTTTCTATACAAACAAATTATTAAATTTTTGCATTTATATTTTCTCACAATAATAATTAATAATTAAAAATTGCACTTTTGCGGTTTTTGTATTTAATAAAACACACATACACAAACTCCTCCATACATTGTTGCAAGACAACATTTATTTAATCAAGAAGCGCAGTAGAACTCTTTAATCCAAATACTTTTGCGGTTTTAATATTTTCAAGCAAAAATAACAGTTATTTTGTAATTCTTATTTTTCCGATCTCAGAATAATAGCTGTTATTTCTGCTCAAAAAATAAAAATTACAAAATAACTTATTTCTGCTCGAAAAAATAAAAATCACAAATTAACTGTTAAATCACAAATTAACTGTTAAATTAACAAATGGTCTTCGCCATCCCCTTACACATAAGGCAATGTAGACTCCCGTTTGGGAACCCTTGTCCTATATTAACTTCTCCGACGGCTAACAGTCGATTTTAAGCCGCCGCCGACAATATTTACAAAAGAAATCGCCGCCGTTAAAATTGTTCGGCGCAGGTTTCTAAAGCTGCCTCGATGGCAGATAACGAAACAATAGTTTTTTAAGAGCATAAATTAATTCGGGTTTAATATATTATAAAAAATAAAAATAATCTAAAAGAATATTTGTAGCATAGAATATGTGTTAAAAATAATATTTTAAAAACAAAATAAATGTGTTTTGCAATAAATAAGTATTAAAACCACATTCCTAAAACGGAAAAGGAATTTTGCAGTCTTTAAATTACTTTTTTTTTCTGTGAAATAAAGTAAAAGGAATAAAACAAAATGCGTTTAAGTATACAGCAGCAGCTTATCGGACCTTGGTTGATTGTCTTGACGGTTTTTATAATTGAATCAGCAACAGATGAGGTAATTTTTAAAAACCCCAGAAAATTTAAGAATGAGAGCTAAAGGTTTTTTTTTAAATCACCATACAACTTTCAATACAATGAAGATATAATGGCTAATTTTATAAAACAATAACTTAAAATACATTTTATGGTCAATTTGTTAAGAGAGAAAAAATGTGTGGGTCAAAATGTAAAATTTTTTCAGTTTTTATAGTTTTTCGCTGTAGGAGTAATAATTCGTAATCAATTTCCAGAAGGAACCTGTATATTTGGATTTTTTAAGGTAAAATCGAAAAACACAAAAACGGTCCTACGGAATAAAAATTATTAAACTTATTTTTTTTTTACGCTAAATATTAATACAAACTCTTTTCTGAATATTTTATGGACTTTTATGAAAATGTTTACACTTTTTTATCAACACTTTTTAAGTTTTTAGTAAAAATAAACCAAGCATTTTTGACCCAAAAAAAAAAAAAAAAAATGAATTTGTAGAGATAATTTTTTAAACGCAATATTTTTATAGTTAAAAATAAAGAAAACTCAATAAATTTTTTTTGTAAGTTATTAAGAAGGTTTGAAATAATAGTCTTACTCATGACTTAGAAATTATTAATATTTATTTTCACTTTCACAACTTCAAAATGTTATTAGTTCTACTTTTGATGAGGTGAAAATGTTCCTTTTTAAAGCACTTGATCGTTTTTTTTGGCTGGAAAGATATATTTTGTCCATACTCCAAATGCTCTGAACGAGATAGCGACATTATGTAAGTGTAGGACGTGGGAATTAAAACTGCGAAAAATACATTCTTTCAGTTATATCGAATCCATCTCTGCTATAGGTGATCGTCTCATATAGGGTAAACAACTAATCTTACACAAAATTTACTACGAATCGTAAGTAATGTGGGCAGAAAAATATGGCTAAATATAGATGAGCAGAGATAACAACAAGTATTGAAGTGTCCAGAATACTTTTTTGAAACTCCATTATGTTTATAACTGAATTTTGTGCTATTGCTATAAGATTTGTGGAAGCTGTAATGAGGAGAAAGAATTGAAATTAAAAAAGAATTGTCTAGCATTCGATTTTCTGGAAAACAGGTACCAGAAAATACATCAATTCCATACAAAAGCTGAGACATCAGTAAGGCATGCGCCATTTCTTCGGAAATACCGAAGAAACGATTTTTAGATCAAAAAATAATTGCTTTTGCCTTAGAAAGGTTAATAGTTAGTGAGTTATTTATAGTCCACTCAAGAACACACTAAAGTCAAAAATTAATATTACTCTCAAGAACATCCTCAAAATCAAGACTGCTTCTAAACAATAATAACACATCTTCTGCATATAAAAAGGTTTCACATAAAGTGGATTCAACAAAACGAGGAAAACTATTAATATACAAAATAAAAAAAGTGGTTCCAAAACAAATCTTTGGGGGACACCTGACGACAGAGACTTTAAGCCTGAGTTAAACCCTTTGAGATGTACAAATTGGGACCTACCAACCAAGTAGGATAAGCAATAATATATGCAGTCTTAGCAAAGTTAAATTAATCCTTAAGTATCCTAATAAGGTTATTATGGTTTTTATAATTAAATGCCTTTTTATAATTAAATGCCTTTGCCTTTTAAATGCCTATAATCATTATCATTCACATTCTGCCTAATTGTATCTGTTAAATTAAGAAGAAGTGATTCATACTATAACTCTTTCGAATAGCATATTGATCACTAAAAATTTGTCCAGAAACCGATTCAATCCTTCATTATATGTTCAAACACTTTTCATAAAGCTGGGAGAATAGATATAGGTCTAAGATCCACAGGACCATAGACAACGCTTGTTTTGGGTATAGGAACTACTCCCGCACTTTTCCAAAACGAAGGGAGTAGTCAAAATAGTATTGATAAATTGAACAATATGATTAAAAAATAAAGGGATAAATAAGTTTAATGAAATAAATGGAAATCTTATCAATTCAAAAATATTTAGATTTAACTTTATTTTCAAAGAATTTAAAATCTCCGCATCATCTACGCACGGAAATGAAAAACAATTACTTGAGTCCTCAAAAGCTTCAAATCACTATTGCTATCTAAACCACCTTCAAAAAAGAAAAAAAAAAAAAAAGAAAAAATCCATGAAATCGTCAACATAACGCTCATAGTCCACCGAACCGCTATCCACACAACCAGAACCCATAAGCACTTTTCAAACACCGCATGGATCAATACCCCGAAATAATTTAGAAAAATATATTGTTTTTACTTTACGAATTACCTTCTTTGCCCTATTGCGATATCTACAAAGTGTCCTCCAATTAAAATCCGTTCTATCAGACAAGTATGAATTATAGGCAAGATCTCTTAAAGATCGTGGAAACAAAATTTTCCTACAGTTTATCCAATTATCATTATTACGACATATCGAGGGCTTATATTCAAAACGGGCCACATGCAAAACCCCAATTGTTCAGGAGAATATAAAAACGAGTTATTGATATTACGTGTACTAAACCTCACACTGAAAAATAAATCTTTTAACCCCATTATTTGCGAAGTTATGGTAGATAGCCCGTTTTGTCTTAATTATTTTTAATGTATGTTATAAAATCTTCATATAGTCCCTTTTTGTTTATCAGAAATTAAAGAAGTAAAAGATAATATTTATGGGGAAAGAATTGATAATATGTTAAATTTATGATAATCATAACCAGGGCAAGTTTTTCAAGCTTTTCGCTTGGAAAATAAGCATTTGCATATTTCAAAAGAATTTTACAAAAAATGCTTATATTTTAAATCTTTGCATAAATTTGCATATAATGAATACAAAAGTTAGTTTTCTTAACAAAAATCCAATTTTTTGGTGATTTTTTTGGAGTTCAATCAAACGATTTCTAAAAATTTTTTTGTGAGTATTTTAAGCACATTATAAATAATGTAAAGAAAAAAATCGGAAGCGTCAAATATGATACTTAAAATTAAAATAGTTGTATTTTTATAAACATCGAGATCTATTAGATATTGAAAGTTAAAAAATGCATATTTGTGCATATTTTCTACACATTAATATATAAGAATGCATAAACTGGTTGGTTTTTATATACATATTCATGCTATTTTTGCATATTTCTGTGCATATCTAATTTTTTCGTGCTTTTTCAAGCGCATATTTCTATTTTTTGTGCATATAAAAACTCATAACAATCTCGAAAAAAAAAGAGAAATTTTGTGGTAGGCAGGTCCATTTTTAAACATTAAAAATTTCAAATAACAGGTGTGTTTTCTAAACAAACGGAAATGTCTTCAAAATGAAAATTATAAATTAAATAAAAAAAATAAAAAAAAAAAATGCAAAAAAAGTTTTGCAAAAAAATGTTGAACCAATTAAAATTGTATTAAATTACATATCAACAGCTCAAATGTGATTAAAACCTGTAAAGATGATGTTTATTGTACTTTTTATTTAATTATAATTTTTTTAAGAAACTGCTTTTGGTATCTAAGATATTTTGCTTATATTCACGAATTTTACTAAAATCTTTTCATTCCTGTCTTCAAATCTAGGGTATAATTTGGGTTTGGGGTTTCCCGTGATATTTTGTTTCCCGGGAAACGGGAATAAAAAATTCGATATCCCGGGAATCCCGGGAAATTTATATAAGAAAAAAGCAATGATTTCTTATAAAAAATTTTATTTTTTCTATTCAATACTATAAAACAACATTATAAATCAAATTTACGATAAGTTAAGGTGGTTTTACACTATAATACTTTGTATTAATATCAGAGTTTCATTTTCTATAATACAAATCAAAAAATGTATTAAGGAAAGTACTATTAAATGTTATATTTTTAATTTTATTTATTAAAATATTTTTTAAAAAATTAAAAATTTAAAAATTAAAAAGGGTAAAATTCTTTAATTCACTTCAAAATCTAATTAAATTTATTTTTCCAATCAATTCTTTAAAGCATTCATAACAATTTATTTTATAGACTTAAATTCTTTGACTTCACAAGAATTAATTTCTTAAAGAATTAACTACCAATTATATTATTCAATCTTAAAAAAATATTTTGAACCATTCAAATTTTCTTCTATTCAAATCTATTACGAATTAGTTGTAGAAAATATTTTTTTATTAATTTTGTAAAATATTAGCTTTGTTCCTGTACTCTAAATTGGGAGCATGCGGGATGCCTATTTTACCAAAAAGTGTTCCCGTACTCGAAAATTAGGGAATGAGAGTGATTTTGAGAGAATAATGTTCAGCTTCTTGCTCGAAACAGCCCAGACAATTTCTTTGAATAGACTTAGTAAATTGTCAAATAAACAAAGAATAAAAATATACAAATAAAAACTGAATGAAAATAAATAAAACATATTTGGTTTTTGTTACAAGAAGAAAGTATAAATTAAAAAAATTAAGAAAATTAATATGCTAAAAAAATAAAATAACATTCACATATGAATTTCCAAATAGTATGATGTTTTCTTTATGCTAAAAATTTAAAGATGATAAACTCTAATCTATGGCATAAATATAAGTATAAATGGTTTTTCTTATCGTATTAAATCGTTTTAAAATACAAATCTAAAAAACTTTTAAAATTGGTTCTCAATAATATTTTGTGCTCCAATAATATAGTGTTCGGAAATCTGATAAAAATTATTTTTCATTTAACATTTGAAAGACATTGTTAATCATTTCTATACGAATAGTTTTGAAAAATACTTTCGTAGTCAAATATATTTACACATTTTAACATTTTTGAAAAGTAGAATTGTAATAATTTTTTAAAAAGTAGCGGTATTTATTTCTGATTTTAAAAGAAAAGTTCTTATCCATTTTTCATTTAAAAAATGTTTACATATTAAATTTTTGTACATATTTCAAAATTATTTACACAGCCTCAAAAATTAATTACTTACGTTTATTATTGCCAAAGATGGTTCAAAATCATTTATTTATGATAGTACGTATTAAATCATATGATACAAACTCAACTTTAAAATATGAAAAACCCTTTCAGAGCCAAGATGAGATTTAAATGAAGTTTTAAAATAGTACATCATCTTTAAATGTTTGAAAGATTTAAGAAATATGTAATTAAAAACTCGTGTATTCGAAATGTGAATTGACAAAATAAAACGTTTTTTCCCTAGTGAAAAGTAGTAAAATAGGACTTCATCAGCGCAATGTAAAATATAACTTGTATAGAATTTTATATATATTTTGTATTACCATTTAAAAATGCCTTTAGTAAGTAGTGTGTTTACATTAATATAAAATTTTCACTGAGGCAATACAAACAGTAACACTTTTTGCTATAGGATTATAAAACTTAATAAATATTAAATTTCCCGCTTTCCCGGGAAAATTAAAAAAATTCCCGGGAATTCCTGATGAAAAATTTCCGGGATTTCCCGCCCGGGAATTCCCGGACCCCAAACCCTAGGTATACACTTAGCCTGACAAAATGCTGAAGGGTGTACCCTCGTATGATCTATAAGCATCTAAAAAAGGTTAAAAATCTAACTTCAATGGCTTTTTTCTTCAGACTGCATTGAGATAACAAAACTTTTATGAGATATATTAAGATTATAATTAAAAACGATTAAAAAAAGTTCAAATCGCAAAGAAAATTCTCATTATTTATCAATTTATATTTTTACATTTCTTTGAAAATCAAACAAAAACTTGCAGATAGCCCGTTTTTTTCCTTAAAAAGATATATTGTTTGTAGATAACCCAAAAACAAAAAGTGAAAAACATAGTGTTAGAATTAACTTTTGGCTCCAAAATTAACACTATATATAAAAAACAGAAAACTAAAGAGTATGACGCAAATTTTTTTTGGAAATCTTCATGAGGCCCATTTTGAATATAAGCCTTCGATATCTTCTTTTTAACAATTGGAACATAAGTAAAAAGTACTTAAAAGAGAAAAAATGAAATAACATTGACCATTAAATAGAGAGAAATCAAAATTAGAAACACACAAAAGTTATTTTTATCGTTTCGGTCCATACATTTTTTTCCATGTTTACAAAAGAAAACAACATAAATGAGAGTAAAATGATTTTATTTACTTGATTTTTACTTACATTGAACTACCATTATTCGTTTAAATTTTATTTCCGTTCAAATATTTTTCGGGTAATGGGTCTGAATAAATTTTCTCAGAATTTAAAAAAATTCGAAACCGTAGGTGACCAACTTTGTAGTTTCACCCCTACCTCCAGACTTGCTAGGAATCTATGCTACCATAAATACTCGATAAATACCTCAGCTCTGCCCATGTGAAATTTTAATTGGATGTCTCCAAGGTGACCAACTTTGTAGTTTCACCCCTACCTCCAGACCTGCTAGGAATCTATGCTACTATAAATCAACTCGATAGATTTATGGAATTTTTTTAGTCACCCATTTATTTTAAGCAGATAATTAAGTTTATTGCGTTTCAATGAATTAGAGTATTGTGTATGTATGTAGATTAAATTGTGTTATTCAGGAATAATTTTTTATAAATTAATTAGCATTATGAGGTTTTTTGTATTATTGTTGAAAAAAAAAAAAAAAAAAATTAAAACAAAATAGGTATAACATGTTTTGTGTAAATTTAGAAACATTTAAATATCTTGAGTAAGGTCGTTTTACAAACTGGAAGTAGATAATTACTTTTAAAATTGTATTTAGGAAAAAATCAATTAATATCTGTTTATTTATTTGTTTGTAATACAAAAAAGCCTTCAAGGCCAATAGCATAATTGTTCTTTATTTGTATTGATAAAAATATTTGATATTTAATATTCCCTTAATAACTCGTTCAATAACCTTTCAAAGCAAAATGATTATTTTATATATATTTTTTTTTAATTTTCAAATGTCGTGTATTTATTATTGATAACTTTCTAATAATCTCATTATAAAGACAAGTCATTCCTCGACCCCTGCTGTTTACAATAATAATCTAAAATATTTTATTGAATTGCACATTTAATATCAGACAACAAACTTTTTATTTTAGTTTATTAATTTATTATAACAATAAACTTAAAAGTAATTAATACTATAATAATAACTAAAATTTCATTAGAAAAAGATATAAAAAAAGAAAATAAAAATTCTAATTTACATTTTTTTTTATATTTCCTAGAAACAAAATTTACAACGTTATTTTCCATTGGTAACCGAAGAACAATTGCTAAACAATGACAAACGTTTTCAACAGATAATGCAGGGTAGTAGCAGTAGTAGTTCATCAGATGCAACAATATGGCCAGATAAACATAAGTTTGAAAAAGTTGATGTTAAAAAGGAAATCAATAAATTGAATACTAGTAAGTTTTATACTATTATCATCGTTTTGTATCAACAAAAGGGAAATTGCTAATGTTAATTTAAATTGCTGTTAATTATTATTGCAGCATATGTTTATCAATCATCATGGCCTGAAATGAATATTAAATTGGGTTCTGTTACGGCTGTTAGTTTCGATAAGGCTGGCAATGTAGTAATCTTTCATCGTTGTGATCGTGTTTGGGAACAAGATACATTTTCAAGAAATAATGTGTTTACTAAACGCAATAAGGGAGCTATACGTGATAGCACTGTTTTGGCTTTGGAGAGACAAAGTGGTAAATTGGTGTATGATTGGGGTAAAAATTTGTAAGTAAAATAATTGATAAAAGTATATAAAAAACACATTTTTGTTTTAATAAAAATTTTAGAAATTGGTATAATTTTTTTTTTTTTTTTTTAATGCCAAAATGTTACTTTTCTTAAAAATTTGTAGGTACTTTTTTTTAAAAACATTGATACTGTTTATACCCTACACCATCATAGGTCGTTACAAACATCAGCGTTTGTGCTGATGTTTGTAACGCACAGAAATAATTATCGGACCACCACCTTAAAGTATAGCGTTCGACTCAGAATCACTTTCTGAGTCGATTTAACGATGTCCGTCCGTCCGTCTGGCTGGCTGTTTGTCCATGTAAACCTTGTGAACAAAGTACAGGTCGCAATTTGAAAGACATCTTGATGAAATTTGGCACATATAATTATTTTGGTACAAGGACGAAGCCTATTGAAATTGGTTATGATCGGTCCATTATTTCACCTGGCCCCCATACAAATGTCCTTCCGGAATAAGGGTTTAACGATCATAAATGCCGTAAATATAGTGATATTTCAAACTCTGTACGAAGGAGTTCTATATAAGTGCCAATCCTTGTGCCAAATTTCATCAGGATCGGTCCATCATTGACCATAGCTCCCTCTTCCGAAAATCACTTTAACGTGTATAATTCCCATACGAATGGCAGTATCAAGTTAATATTCAACACAAATAAGTTTTATATAAGTAGAAACAACATTGCCAAAATTTATGAAAATCGGCCTATAATTTACCATAGCTCCCATATAAACACACTTCCGGGAATCACCCTAAAGGGCAAAAAATCACACAGATGTTAGTATAAATGCTTTATTCTGTATTTATATAATTTATTTTACATTAAGTAAAAGTGTTGGTTTACAATTGGACACAGGTCTAATGGTGTAGGGTATCATATGGTCGGTCTTGACCGACTATAGTTTCTCTCTCGTTTTAATTTGGTAAATTTTTTAAATTATTTTTGATTAAATTTTTAGTTTTTTTGAAGATCGGGTATTTTAAAATGAGTACCTTTTTAAAAAATGATACTTTTCATTTAAGTTTCCAGTTAATTTAGTAGCTTTTATTAACCATATAAGGTCTCATTGGTTTCGGTTATATAAATGAAAAATTAATAAAAAATGGTTTTAAAAATTGGAACATAATTTATTGAGATTTTTTCTTAGAAAATTGTCTATAAAATAAAAATTTATAAAACTCAGATAAAAAATTTTGAAATTTTTTTATAAAAATTAAACCGAAACATTTTTATAAAAATAAAATTTATCGAAAATTAACTATAAAAAGAAAATTTATCGAATTTTCTACAGAAATTAAATTTATAAAAAATTTCCTATAAAATTTTCCAAAAATGTTGAGAAAATGTATCGAAATTATTTATTAAAAAGAAAATTTATCGAAAAATATTATAAAAAAGAAAATAATATTGTTATTTTGGCCATTTATGGGTTAATATTACAAAAATATAAAAATTAATGAAATGAAAAAAAAAAAAAAATATCGAAAATTTTCTACAAAAAAAAAAAAAAAAAAATTATCCTATAAAAAGAAAATTTATCGAAAATTTCCTATAAAAAGAAAATTTATCGATAATTTCATATAAAAACAAAATTTATCGAAAATGTTAATAAATTTATCGAAAATTTCCTATAAGAAGAAAATTTATTGAAAATTTTAATTAAAAAAAATTATCGAAATTTTCATTAAAACGAAAATTTATCAAAAATTGTGTCCCTCATTTCCAGATTCTACATGCCTCATGGCTTAACCATTGATCACGAGGACAACGTATGGATTACCGATGTTGCTCTTCATCAAGTCTTCAAATTTGGTCCACGCGGCTCTAACGACAAACCTCTAATGACGCTAGGAGTAGCTTTTACACCCGGAGCTGGAGAAACAAAATTCTGTAAACCAACTTCAGTGGCCGTATTAGAAAATGGAGACTTCTTTGTGGCCGATGGTTACTGCAATGCACGTATTTTAAAATACACAAAAGATGGTGAAAAAATCTTACACTGGGGACAAAATACCTTTTCGGGTGTATCTTTTGGTGTGGCACCACAAAATTTCTTTGCCATACCACATGCTTTAACCCTGGTGCCCGAACATGAACTGATATGTGCTGCAGATCGTGAAAATGGTCGTGTTCAATGTTTCTATTGGTCCAATGGTACATTTCATTCACAATATCATTCCCAAATTATAGGAGATCGTTTGTTTAGTATGGATTATACACCAGCACAGGGTAAGTTAAAAAGAGGAGTAGGAGATATAAACTTAAGTGGTATATTTTCTTAATGTTATGGAAATTTTTTTTAAATTTATTTTAAGGAGGACAATTTATTATTGTAAATGGTCCCACAGCTGAGTTGGGCATTAAAACCGAACAATACAATGAAGTACGAGGCTACGTCATGGATTTCAATACCAAAAAGGTAATCGGTAAATTTGGTCCCAATGATATGGAATTTTCTAATCCCCATGATGTGGCTGTCTCCAGTGATGGCAATGAAGTTTATGTGGCTGAACTAGATCCCACGCGTATACATAAATTTCTGCATAAATCCCTGGTTAAATCTATACCTTTATCGGCGGCTAAACCTACAGCGAATGTTGAAATATTGGAACAAGATAAACAAAAATCTGCCAGCATAGTACAGGGAGCAAAAACAGATGCTATAAGTTCGAACAACAATTCGGCAGAACCCTCTCTACTATTAGAAGTTTCGGGTGAAACTCATCATAGACCTGGTGCTACAGCTATTTTGGTGGCTTCTTTAATGTTGCTATTTGCCTTTCTAACATTTGGTTTGGCTTTACTTATAGCCCGACGACGTAAACGAGGTAATGCGACCGGTTTAACGGTAGGCCAACCCAGTGAATTGGTCTATCGTAAATTGGTAGCCTCTACTCAAACTATTTGTGATGAATGTCCTTAATTTTGAGATATTTCACTCATTTTGTACTTTCTTACTGTAATTATTATTAATTTACTTGTTTTGTGATTATTGTTTTCTTAAGACAGCTAACTGTATTTATAATTTTTGATTTAATTGTTTAATTTATTGCACTCATTGTGTTTAAAAAATTTTATTTACACAAATTTTTTTCATTTAATCTTCAACATAATATTTTGTTAACAATAGAACAGTAAAACTTAATTCTAATACATAGATCTCCTATAGTATTTTCCAAAAAATACTTAAACTGCACAATGATTTAAATACTATTATGATTGAATTCTAATTAAGTATAGATTTAGTAGATGTTACTTATTAAAAAGAAAACTTCTAGTGTTTTTTATCACTCCATCAAATAATCATACGTTAAGATTAATAACTTAAAATTCAAATTCTTTGTTTTTTAAAAAGTTTTATTGGCTGGCCAAGTAAATCACAATAACTTTCAGATTTCGTTAAAGCTATAAAGATAGCAAATTGAAAGAAAAGTAAATAAAACTTTTCACATTAAAAAAGAAATTGGATTCTAATCAATCATTTAAAGTTTTATACATTTCTTATTAAAGAATCTCATTCATTAGTTTTATATTGATCAATTCCTTAATCAGTTTAAATAATTTACTATAGTGTTCCATTTTTTTGTTTACTAAAATCCATCATTTATAGTCTTTGTCAGTCATTATAAGTGTGCAAAGTGTTCTTAATTTGTATGTTATATTTGTATAATTCCATAGTCAAACATGATTTTTTTTTTTTTAGTTTGTGTGTACTGATTTAATTTACAAACATCAAATTTTATTTCGAATATATATTAATTATATTTATGTTTATTGTATTACGATTTTATTTTTCTATGTTTATATACAATTATTATTGTAATTAATTAAATGTAATCTCATTTTATTATGTTTAAAGTAATATAATAAATTTATAATTTTTTCGTAAAAATTAAATGTTTTTTTTGTTACGTTTATGTTTGGTTTGTTTTCTCGTTTTTTTTTTTTGTCTCACTCATACACATTTTTAAATGTTTTTAATAATTTTTTTTTTTTTTTAAGAAATGAATTTTATTTTCAAGGACATAATCATGTATAAAAGCCTTTAGATTTGGACAAGTTTTGAATTGAATATAGAATTAATAATTCGATTTTAAATATAGAAGCCCTTAAACGGCTGTTAATTTTCAGTAACATTTCTAAAATATGTACGAGTACCATACTGTTGTCGTCAGCAATTATCACACTGAATATTTAAGCAAAAACACTAATACTAAATTAAAAAAAAAAAAAAAAATGATTTTGTTTATTTTCAGTCAGCGCAGGGACGATATATTGATTTCATGCCTAAAATTATACTCTAATTTTAACCGAGTGAAGCAATGAAGATTATATGACGTTTTTAGTAAAAACAGAAGAAAGTCTCTGTTTGGTAAAAAATCTGTATTTCCTAAACTACTGGTCGGATCGAATTGAAATGTATAGGAAAATTTAAGAAGAAAAAAGCTTTCAGAAAAATCATTTTGCAGTCACGCTGTAATAATACGAAAGAAGCGACAGGGTGTCAAAAAGTTAGCATCTTTATCTTGACAATATGAAATAGGACTTGATTTGTAGAAGATACGATTTTTTTTTTTTAACTTTTACATACACGAGGTGGTCAACTTTGACACCCTGTAGGTTATATTGTATTATTACAGGGTTACCACAAGATGTTTTTTCTTAAAGCATAGGTCATCCTCTACAATCCATAAATTTCAATTCGATCCGACCAGTAGTTATCTCTTTAACAGACTTATTACCAAAAATTTTGTGATTGGCTTTTTTATGTGACAGGACTGTGTGTTTTGATGAGTTTAGAAATTAATATTGTGTATATTATTTAAGTGGAATCACATACATAAATACATTTGTGTATAACAATTGGTGAATGCTATAAAATATTGCTCAATTTTGAAATTACAATAAAAATTCACTTCAAATTTTTCAGCCTAACCATAAAAGAAGAAAAGTCGATTTTAAACCCAAAAGTCGACTATTATTTAAAGTTTTTTACCATAAAGCTTTTTTCAAACAAAATTTTAAAATTACATTTTAAATTTTAAAAAAAGCTTTATGGTTTTTATTGTATTAAAAGTTCATGTATAATTTGTTTTTATAATTTTTTGAAATTTCTTTTTGTTTTTTCATTTCATTGAAAAATATTTTCAAATGTTTCAATGTATGAGTTTTAAAAAGCTTTTAAAATTGATTTTTAAATATTTCTTATGGTATGGAAAAATAAAAATTAAAGTTGACTTTAACAAAAATAGAATTTTTTGTGGTTAGGCTGTTTATTTTTATAATATTTTAATATTGTTAGGAAAACTCAACATACAGCTGAGAGCAATTAATTAGGGAAGAACTTAATATTTGCTACTAAATAATTGACTTATGGCAACACTAATTTTACCATTACTTGATGTTTGAGACGTCATTTAATAAATTCAGAAAGCTGTTGATCATATTCATAATTTTTATATTTTTCTAAAATTCAGGTAATTTCAATTCTTCTAATATGTAGATAATATTACTTATTTACGATGATTACAGGGACAGCCTAAGTCGATACTTTAAGGTGGGGGTCCAAAGAATTTTTGTGTGCATTACAAACATCGGCACAAACGCAACATATTATTAGAATGCTCCAAAGATAGTCGACTTACAAACTTTTACCGTAACCTCCTAGGATTATTAATATATGTATTAGAGTGATCGGATGTAGTTAACACTTGACGCATCGACCATAAAGTTTGTAGGGTGTATTTATATGCAGTATTTATATTTATCAACCCTAAAGTTTTTAGGGTGTATTTATATGGGAAATTTTTTACTTCTTTACAGTTTTTTGCAATTTAAAGGAAATGAATCGTAATGTAGACATAATTAACTACCAAATAAGATAAAATAAAATGAAATCGGTTCGAAAATATTTTAAAGTTATTTTAAATTCCCCAGACCATTAACGTGTTTTCGAACTCTTGTGTATGCGACGTACAGACTATTTTTTCAGTATTTTATAATGTTGAAATAAAATTAAATTTGAACCATAATTATTGAAAAATTACCTTTGAATCCTTCAGGATATTATAATCCTTTAATAAAAATCAGTGATATTTATTATGGCTGTTTCAAATCACCTATTTCAATATTTTCAAAATTTTGTTGAACAAATTCCAAAAAAAAAAAAAATGAAGTATGCTGTTTTTTAGAAAATACTACAGAAAGTAAAATTTAGCAAGAACTAGGTCGATACCTTTTATAAATTAGCCTTACCTTATATTTTAATTTTCCGGATTTCGGGAAGACATTTTTTTTTGTGATTTTTGTGTTGTGGAGCAAATTTCTTAGTACTAGTATAAAAAAAATTATAACATAACAAAATAATATGGTTTCCAAATAATACATTCCGAAATATTTAATGCATTTCAAAGTTTGAGGACATAGCTGCAACTTGTGAATGAAATAAAAAATTAAAATACTTTTTATTTCATTTCCATTTCTTATTTTTAATTAAAAATATTTGTTAATCAATCTATTAATTTTTAAATAAAAACATTAAGGATTTCTATTTATACTAATGCCCGTATTCTCTATCTCGATTTTTGTCGTTTTCTAAAATCCCATTTAGTTTAAGTAAAAAAAAACTTTAAGATTTATGTAAAAGGAATCCCACAATTCCCAAAAAACGCCAAAAATCCCAAAAATTGTTTTTTTTTTTTACATTTTTGGCTATAAAGTCCACATTTTCCCGAAGTCCCGTAGATTTT
This sequence comes from Protophormia terraenovae, assembly GCA_951394005.1. Lineage (NCBI taxonomy): Eukaryota > Metazoa > Arthropoda > Insecta > Diptera > Calliphoridae > Protophormia > Protophormia terraenovae. Next base: position 38,345,965 of record OX596077.1, on the reverse strand, counting down.
GATAGAAAACTTTTAACAACATATTATAGATTCTTAAACTACATTCCGTTTGCCGATTCGTGCTTTGGGATTTGAGAAAATATGGACTAAAGTCAAAACTTTCATATAAAATGGGTCAATTTCGGGAGGCTTGACCATTTGAGTTATTGGGCTTGTTTTTTAGCTTGGGCTTGTTTTCTGTGAAGATATATTTCAGAAAAGTATAAAATTATTATATGTTGTTAAAGAAAATTTTATTTTAGAGATGAAAGAGTATAGATACTTTTTCTGCCAAAAAAACACAAAAAGTCATTTTTACAATTTTCAAATTCAAAATTGTTTATTTTTGGACTCGGTAAAGATATCGACTTAAAATTTTTTTTTATTCAATAGATAATTTTGTTCTTTAATTAACTAAAGAAAAAACAAATGAAATCGGTGGGAAACACTAAGATATATATGAAAAAACTGGAACAAGAACATGCATAATTGAGGTACTTAAAAATTCAAATGCAAATAACTCAAAAACTATAAGAGATAAATAGTACATGTTTTTTGTAGGTCTTATCAGTGCCTACAATAATGTATAAAAATATTTGAAATTGGACGAGAAACAAAAATTTGGCAAGCGATTAAAAAATGTGTATGTCAGAGATACCCAACTTTGAGCCCCTTTAGCTCCGCCTAGGGGGGGTCTGTTCGGTCCCCCTTCCAAACTTAACATTGTACACTCCTCTGCTATGCATATACCAAATTTCATGCAAATCCAACCAGCCAATCAGAAGTTACAGATTTATTTCCAAAAAATTTCCAAAAAATTTCGTTTCTGCCTCACTGTGTAGTGTAGAAAGTTAAATGAAAATTTTCCACCACGTCACATTTTTAACCCATTGAGTACCGAAGAATATTTGCTTCCTTGAAGGGTTTTTAGGTCATAAAATTGTCCAAGTAATAAGTGAAGAAAATTAGTCACTCATGTTTTATAGTCAAGTCATGGGGCTATAAAATTGTAGTACTAGTCGAGTCTCTAACTTGTCACACATAGCACAGTTGTCCCAAATCGATTTTTTTTTTGAAGTAATTCTGTAACTTGTGAACCGTTGGAGGTATCTAAATATGGTCAGAGCTGAGGTGTTTCCGAAGAGTACAGGCTACTAACGGCTCACTTAAACCCGTTTAAAAATTCGAATTTTAAGCATATTTTTGAAAAATAATGTTAATATTTGGAGCTAAATATTACAATATATTTTTTCTTGATCTCGACTTTGAAATTTTTGAACTTAAGAAAACAAATTAAAAAACTTTTTTAAAATTGACGAAGTTTGGATAGGGCTTGAAGGGAAACTGTTCCCCAGAGAGCCTCTATTGTAATTGAAACAGCGTTACGTATATCCAAAAGGTACAATAAGGTTGAATATTTTATTTGAAGTGAAGAAAATTTTCAGATTTTCAATAAACAAATTATACAATAAAAACTTGATTAAATTCATTATGTTGAATACAAAGTATTTTACACTGAATAACAACATGCCTCCTCAACATTATGAATTTACAATACAATTCCAAAATTATTACAACAAAATATATGTTTAGGTACAGGTTTAGTCAAAACATCAGCTAACATTTTATCGGTAGGTAGATACTGTAATTTAACAACGTTTTGTTCAATAGCATCCTTCACATAGTGATATTTATAATGGATATGTTTAGTACGGGAATGTTGAGCACCAAATTCAGCCATTCTTTGAGCACTTTGTGAATCTGTGTTTATCATCACTGGAGTATGACCTGTGTACCCAAGTTCTTCCAAAATGTATCCCAAATATGAGGCTTCTTTGGTTGCTTCGGTTAAAGCCACATATTCTGCTTCTGCACTAGATGTTGCTACAACTTTTTGTTTCTTCGACTCCCATGAAATGAGACCACCTGCGAGTAGAAAACAAAAACCTGATTGAGACTTTCTATCATTTACATCTTGAGCCCAGTTGGCATCACAAAAACCAATAAGTGGTAAACCACTTTTCTTATATGTTAATACAGCATTTTTAGTAAAATTCAAATATTTAATTATATGATAAGCTGCATTAAGATGTTGCCTACGAGGATCCTTAGAAAATTGCGATAACATATTAACAGTACAAGTAATGGTCTACTATACAACGACAAATAATGATTTCTTGATAATATTTTTCATCTACCTTATCTGCTTCCCCGGAAATCGTTGGTTCTTTCTCTAATTTTATATTTGGCTGCATTGGAATTTTTACTGGTTTGCAATTTTCTAAACCATATTTCTTTATCAAATTTAATATATATCCTGGTTGCGAAATAGAAATTTCATCTTCCTTTACGTTTACTTCCAAACCAATACAATGTTTAGGAATTCCCATATCGCGAATATCAAAATTATTTTTTAATTCACTTATAAACTTTTCAGTAAATTGCGTGTCATTAGATGCAATTATTATATCATCGACGTATAAAGCTACAATCATTATTTTCATATCATTTCTTGCAAAATAAATACATTGGTCGTATTTTGATTGTATTAAACCAAATTCCTTTATAATGGAATCTATTCTTTTGAACCACTGTCTGCCTGCTTGCTTAAGACCATAAATTGCTTTATTTAATTTACATACTTTTCCTTCTGTTGCTTTTTCAATAAAGCCTTCCGGTTGTTCCATATAAATTTCCTCTTCTAAATTTCCGTTTAAGAAAGCAGTTGACACATCTAATTGACGTAATTGCAAACTGTACTCAACAGATGGAGCGTACAATAATCTCAGAGAAGTTTGACGAACTACAGGGGCGAATGTATCTACATAATCTAATCCAAATTTCTGAGAATAGCCTTTTGCTACCAATCTAGCCTTTAGTTTTTCTACACTACCATCTGGTCTGATTTTCGACTTAAATACCCACTTACATCCTATAGGTTTACGTCCATTTGGTAAATCTGTCAAACTCCAAGTACCGTTTTTTATTAATGATTTATATTCATCTTCCATTGCTCTAATCCAATCTTCAGCGGAATCTGACGTCATAGCTTCTGACACGGTTTTTGGATCAATGATATTTTCATTAACAACTTGAGTTGTCTCTTGATTTTTTCTCAAAGTTCTAGGTCTTAACCGATTTTTAATCGAATCAGCAGGAATTTCTACATGTTTTTCTTTTGAACGTTGATCATTTGACCTTGTTTCTGGTATATCACTTCCATTTGTTTCAGTGTTTTCTAAATTTATTTCATCCCTTATATCTCTTCTTAAATCATTCTGCACAAACTCATAAAAACTTGGACTTTCATTGTATTCCTTCATACTATACATTTTGCTTTCTAAAAATTTTACATTTCTACTTATTACGATTTGCTTTGTACCTGGTTTCCACAATCTATAAGCTTTTGATTCTTCTGAATAACCAACAAGAACGTGTTCGTTGCTTCTAGCATCCCATTTAGACCTTTTTGAAGTTTTATCTAACACAAAAGATATACTACCAATTCTTCGGAAATGCTTTATGACTGGCTTTTTACCTGTCCATAACTCTTCAGGTGTCTTAGTACCATTTAACTTTGTTGGACATCGATTTCTGATATAAGCAGAAGTATTTATAAGCTCTGTCCATAAACTCATGGGCAAACCTGATTCTAACATTAAGCAACGAGACATTTCAACTAAAGTTCGATTCATTCTTTCCGCGATGCCATTTTGCTGTGGTGTATAACTTGTTGTTAGTTGCCTTTTTATTCCATTATCTTTCAAAAAATTTGTAAAATTTTGACTAACTAGCTCTGTTCCATTATCACTTCGTAAAATTTTTATTTTCTTTCCTGTTTGAGTTTCTGCCATCTTTTTAAAATCCATAAATTTACTTAAATACTGGCTCTTTTGACGAATGAAGTATATAAATACTTTGCGAGAATAGTCATCAATGAACGTTGCGAAATACAAACTTCCTCCAAGCGATTCAGTCCTCATTGGACCACAAAGATCAGTATGAATAAGCTCAAGTATCTCAGAAGTTGACTTTTCATTTTTATTAGGGAAGGGTAAACACGTTTGTTTACCACGAATGCATGGTATGCAATCAATACCTTCATCTTGTAACTTTGGAAGTCCTTTAACCATATCATCTTTCTGTAGTTTAACCAATTGTTTCAGATTTAAATGACCAAACCTTTTATGCCATAGCTGTTTCATAATCATTGCATTTTTCAATAGTGTGCATTATTTTATCATTATTTTCAAATAATGAAACAAAATACAAGCTATCTCGTTTGTGTCCTTCTATTATATGTTCTCCTTCTTTGTAAACTACTACTTTTGATCCTTCCATTACAACTGTACAACCATTATCAGTCAATTTGCTAATTGATATTAGATTGCATCGTAAGTCTGGTTCGTATAGAGTGTTACATAATCCTATGTCTTTCATTATTCCATTTGCATATACTTTTAATTTAATCTTTCCGATACCTTTAATATCCAATTCGTTATCATCTGCTAACCTGATTTTACCACTAAACTGAGTATCTATATTCTCAAATAACGATATTTGGGTCACATATGGGATGACGCACCACTATCAATCATCCACGTCTCTCGTGAACTAGAGCAAAACGTTGCTTCTGTCATAGTAACTAAGACTTCATTTGGATTTTTATCTTCTACACTATTTTTAACATAACGAGCGTTTTCACTAAATGCCTTACAATCTTTAGCTTTATGACCTTTTCTTCCGCATCGAAAACATTTATAATTAAAATTATTTTTGGACATACCTTCTTCATTTTTAAACTTATTGTTGTAGGTATTATTCTTCTTTTTATTAAACTTAGCTTTAAATGCAGAATTATTGTTTCCTTCGTGTTCTTCCTTGTCACCAATTTCTAGTAGTTTTGATTTTAAAACAGCAACCTTTGGAAATTCATTAGCGGTGTCTACAGCAGCCTTTATTGCAGAAAATCTTTCTGGTAAAGCATCAAGCATAATCACGACAATAAGATCTTCATCAATCTCGATACCCATATCCAATATAGATGAAGTACATACATCAAAATCGATTAAAAATTGAGATATAGATTGATTTTCAGACATTTTCATATTTAACAACTTACGGTAACACTCTATCTTCTTCCTTATTGACTTACGATCAAAAGTTTCTTGCAAATACATCCAGATTTCTTGAGAACTTCTAAGATTTTTTACCATAGTCACGATATTTGTTTCTATCGCCATCAAAATTTCAGCTCTTGCATCCATATCTTTATCAAAATGTTGCTGAAGAGCTAACATCCCTTGTTCATACTCACGACTTTGTTCATTTGTTGGATTTTCTGGAAGTTTTCTTACTCTTGGAGCTTTTTCCTCTCCTATTACAATTTTCAGCAATCTGTTCTTATGCAAAACGGCTTCCATTTGAGCCTTCCAAGTACCATAATTGGAACCATTCAGCAAGGGAATTCTTCCAGCCATTGAATTCATTGTCACTGATTTTTCAGTTTATTAACAATCACGCAATTCAATTCAGCTACTTTATAATGCCTTCAATGTATGTCCTTTTATTGTTTCCTTATGGGATCTGGGCCCATAACCTATTGTAATTGAAACAGCGTTACGTATATCCAAAAGGTACATTAAGGTTGAATATTTTATTTGAAGTGAAGAAAATTTTCAGATTTTCAATAAACAAATTATACAATAAAAACTTGATTAAATTCATTATGTTGAATACAAAGTATTTTACACTGAATAACAACAGCCTCTGATTTTGTTTTGTAAGCAATTTTGTAGTAAATCTAGTGATTATTTAAAAAAAATTTAGCGTCCAAATTAAGGACCCCAAGTTTAAAAAAAAAACAAGGCCAAAAATGAGGATAAAATTTGCTTCGACCAAAATATCTCCTTAACTAAAAGAGATAAGCATGTTTTTGTAGAGGTTTATAAGGACTACCTATAGCGTAATTAGAAAGTGCTCGCACATGTACAAAAACAACAATTGCTTGTATTTTGTTAGTGTAAAACTACTGCACATAATGTCAAAATGCTATGAACAGAAAATGAGAGGAAGAGTAAAAAAGAACTCGAAAAAAATTTGCATATTAATACAAACACAATTTGACAGTTCCGCGAGGCATGCCAATGAAAAAATTGTAAAACAGCTGTTCTTACGAGCATACTTTAAAATTATACTATGGGACTACCCATAGCAATAATATTCTGGGTAATACATAGAGCAAATTATGGTTCCGTATTTTATAGAGAAGGAATAAGGCAACAAAAGTCCAAATAAATAGACAAATAAATAAATAAATAAATAAATAAATAAATATTCGAATTTATATAAAATTTGTTTAAACATTTTAAAAATGTACAAAGCTTGTTCAAATCTTTGGCAACATAATTCTATATTCAAATAAATAAAGATTTTAATTAATTTCTTCAAACTTTCGCTATCCATTTTAGGTTGCATGCCATTTGGTTCCAACAATAGGCGACATGCCTGGGATTTTCCCTCAAAACCCGATGGTTTTAAATTGGGTGGTCTTCTATTGGAGCGCAATAAACGCAGTGGTTTCGAAAAGCTTGATCAAAATGCCAGCGATGAAGAAACAGAATCTGCCGCAAATAATACCTTAACAAGTGCACAATTTGCTTAGTTTTCGAAAGCCAAGGAAAACGAAAAATATTATACTTTAAATATATAAACCAATGAAATGAACCTCTAACTCGCTCCAATAAAAAAAAAACTGAATTTATTTTTTGTTAATTTATTTTCTCTTTTATCTTATTTATGTGCTAGGTGTTTGTAATATAATTTGTAATTAACAAAATAATCGAAAAATCAATTATTTATGTAAAATTAAAGACTTAAAATATGTTTTAATTAGTAAACGAATTAATTATTTGTCTAAATTAAGTAAAAGTCTTGTAGTACTAAATTATCTTAAATATGTATGTAGTCTGGTAAAGGACCAAAATATGATTTGAAAACAAATGGAGAGAACGTTGGTGTTTAATTAAAAAACATTTTGGTATGAAAACTAAGATAAAATTTTAAAAATTTCTTGAAGAAAATTTTAATTTTGACAGTAACTAATTGTATAAATTGTTATATTTTTTTAGTGAAATTGTTATTTTTTTCTCTTTTAACTGATAACTATTTTAAATCATTTATAAAGCCAACCTACAATTTTTAAGAAGGCTTTATGATAGAAAAATGTGTGTAATTTATGGAACCATTTTGATTAAATTCAATAGCAAAATTCAAAACTGTCTTTTTTAAATGTAGAACCGATAAGGATTTGTTCTAATTAGGTTGGAGGTGCCTTAAACTCAATGGTGAGTCTATTCAAATACATATAAAACAAAGAGAAATTATTAAGTGACAAATATATTCTAATTTGCACCTTGATAATAATGTGCTTAATAGTTTCTAGTTACACCTCCACCTAGCATATCCTATAAAAATCTAGAGTTGCGTAGTTCTATTTATTTCGGTGGATTTATAGTTCTCTAAAGAATTAAATTTTTTTTTTATCATATCAAAGTTTTGCTACTTTTTTCTTTAAAAAACATTGTTTTTATTTATTGCTAATATATGCACTGATTTTAAACTTGAAGTTAAAACAACCATAGTTTCTCTCTAAAGAAAGAAAAAAAAAAAAAATCATTCCATGTATATATATATTTTTAACGAATTTACATATATTTTAATACTAAACTATTTTATTTTTATGTAACTCTTTTTTAGAAAAAATATATAATTTAACCTTAAGCCAAAAATGTATGTAAAATAATAAAATAAATAAACTGCTAAAGATTTTACAAACCTATTAAAAGTCTTATATTAAAAAATCATTATTATTTTTTTTACAAATTTGTTTTTATTTATAAAAAAGGCGTAGTCTAAAATTTTATTAAAAAACAACATTAACATTTAACGTCTCCACTATTAGCTTAGCTAACAAGGCAAGTAAAAAAAAACTTTAACAAACAAATACATACAACTATTTACATACAATTAAATAAATCATTATCGTCATCATCACTTAATAAAACATATTTTGTTTTAATAAATATTAAGTATATTTACAGATTGGCTTTCATGAAGGGTTTCAAATACTTATGGAATGATACATTGACGGGTTCCTTATTTAAAGGACTCTTTTTGGCGGCCTCAAACATTTTCTCATAAACATTACCATCCCAGGCACCTAAAGCAGAATCTAGAATACGATCATTTATATCGAACGCATCCACTAGAGCTACAGCATTAGGACGTAAACGTTGAAGACAATTTTGTAAACGTAATTCCAAGTCACTCACTTCATTGGCAGTAAGATTAATAAACTGTTGTAGAGATTAGAGAAAATATTAGTTAAAAAATATTAATTTAAAAGGAAAAATAATTTTAACTAAGATTCTTACCCTTAAGAAATCACCAATACGATTTAAACATGCATCTACTAAGTATAATTCCAATACTGTTTTTAAAACTTCACCCAAGGCTGGAGATACTTGTTTTGCAAGATTTTGTAATTCATAGTAGGCAGATGAGGCTAAGAACGAGCGGCCATGAAGCTAGATATATTAAAAAATTTATTTAAAAAAATAATGAATATTGTAATAAAACAAAAAAAGAAAAAAAAAAATGTGTTGATTTTTTTTAATGTAAAAATTTTAAGGAAGATTTTTCGTTTAATAAACTATTTAAGTGATACGTTTTTTAAGTATTCCCAGGAAAAATTGTATTAGTTCTACAACTAGTTCCTGAATGCATGGAAATAGCCTGTATTCGTTCTACTTCCCAGCAAAAACTTAGCTTCTATTTTTAAAAGTAGTTTCCTGTATGCATTACAATGTAGCCTTATTCGCTACTCGCAGCATTACCAAATAGTACTTCAATAACTAGTATTTAGTAAATATGAAAGTAATTTGATTTTTACGTGGCTCAGTTGTCTAACTAAAAAACGTGTATTTAAATTCAAAGAGAGTTTAACTCCCACTTAAGGCAAATGTTTTTTATAAATTGTGTTTATTTATTTCCCTATATGAAAACCACTTTTTAGCACATAAAAATGTAAGTCGATTGTGGTGTAGCGAGTAAAACGGCAGACTAACAAAGACAACCAGTATGTTGATGAGTGGGTTCAAATCTCAACCAAGCCAAATGTTTTTTCTTGTCCGTAAACAAAATCAGCATCCAAAAACAACTCTTTTGGAACCCAAATAAAAACTTATGAAATTTTGGACATCGTGAACAAAATTCATCAGTTATAGCACTAAAAGTGGAAGCTGTTTTTCATGCTGATTTCGCTTACAAATCACGTTATTTAGTAGGCGAAGTTTTTGCTGGGTTTGACGTTACGACCAATGATTTTTGTTTGAAATTGTCACCTCCAGAACTAGTTCTGTAGAAGCGTTATCTAGTCAGTACCCATTCTATGGAACGGTTCTAGAACTAGTTCTTTAATTAATGAATTTTGTTCGAAATTGTCACATTCAGTACTCATGTCATAGAAGCATTAGGGAATGGTTTCAGAACCTGTTTTTGATTTTAATGAGCCATTTCCATTTAAATCAATATAATTTTGTTAAACTCTTTTGGTTTTTTTAATTGTTTTTGAAATTTTTTATTTTTAAACAGTTCAAGGAAGTTATTTGGGAACCATTAATTTGTTTAGAGAAGTGATGTAGAAGTCATACAGAATTAATTCTTAAGCACTTGTTCTCAAAATCATGCTCTTAAACGAATTTATAATCATAATAAGGTTCTACTCAATGAGTTCCAGAATTAGTTGTGAAACCACTAGTTCTAAGGATGTTATTAAAGAATCTGAAGTGGTTGTGATTACAGCAGTTCTATAGCTAATGATTTTAGAATGTGTTCTAAAATTTTTCCTGGGATAAAACATTTTTTAGTTGAAAAATAAAATTTTTGTTATTGTAATTATATTTAAATAAAAAAAAAATAAATAAAAAATAGCAAAAAGATTTTGTGCAGAAAAATGTATTAAAAATATTATTGTTAAAAAGGTTTCTACTTACATCGGCTGCTTGTGTCAATTCTATTCCACATAAATTGGCTGCTATTTCAGGACCATGACCCTGTTTACGACGTTCCTCCACACGTTCATAAGCAATGCGAATTTTGCTAAATTGTTAAAAAATAATATTACTTTCCAAAAATTTCCCATAAATTTCTACAACTCACTTGGCTGCTACAAACTGGAAAGCCTTAACAATCGATTCCACTGAACTATCGAAATTAACAAATTTCTTTTGGTTAATGGCCTCATTAATGTACGCCACTGTGGGCACTAATTTAATTCCCTCTAAAGCTTGACCATAAACTTTTATTAAGTAACGTGCCGTCTGTAATAACATCACTGTGTTTTCACCCTCATAAGTACACACAGCAGTGGCCATACCATATAAAGTAGGGAAATTAGAACAATCCATAAAACCATGACCACCACAAGATAAACGACATGTCTCAACTCCGGCTGCAGCATCTGCACTACAAATGGCCTTTAGGCAACAAGATAAAGCATGCATTTCTGGTAAACGTTCTAGTTCTCCTTTCTCGATTTCATGCGATATTTGATTGTACATATTCCAAATGTTATCACCATTTGTTTTAAATACTATAGCTTTGGCTATTTGGGGAAAAACTTTAAGTTGTTGCGTGGTATGATCCATAATTTGTGGTTCCGGCTGATTGGGATCGATGGGACTTTGACGACGCACTGCAGAATAACGACAGGCTATAGTGGAGGCTTTAGCTAAAGCCATGGCAGCATCTCTGATTAAAACCACACGCACAAACATCATGGTGCCATAGGTTAAGACGGAATTTTTAGGTGGCACATAAGTACCATCGGGCAATACTTTTTGATTTTTCATTAACATATTATTCAAGGGCACACGTACATTTTTAAAACCCAAATAACCATTGTTAACTGATTTCATACTCAATTTAGTACCAATTTCACCAATATCTATGCCAGGCATAGGCATATGAGTCTCCTCATCGCGTACTTGCACAATAAAGGGAGCTAAGCCACGAAATTCTCCCTTGGTATGAAGCTGGGCCACAACAACAGCATAATTGGCCGTATGACCCACTATGGATTAAAAATTAAATTAAAAATTTATATTTAATAATATATTTTTCAAGGAAAACTTACAGCCTCCTGGCCACCATTTATATGAAGTTATTGTAGGTGAATTTAAAACAAATTCCTGTGTTTTGGCATCATAGTCAGCACGTGTTTCAAGGCCACGCAAAAAGGTACCATGACCCAATTCTGTTTGAGCATAAGTACCAATTATGGAACAATCCCAAGCCTTAGTAAGCCATTCAACTTGTTGTTCTATAGTGCCCTGACCCATAATTGTAGGTACAAACATAACAAAATGTAAACTCATAGGATTGCCTTCTTTCAGTAAGGCTGTACCTAGAGAACCACCCAATAGGGCACTAAAGATTACAAGATATAATAAGTTTGTGAAATAAGTTACTAATAAAAAAAGGAGTCTTACTTGTAAGTATCAACACTGTCTTCACCATTATTACGTAATTCTCGTATTTTTTCTGCAATTCTTACAGCTTTGCGTACACTGTGCTCGTACAGTTCTTTGTGTGACATATAGGAAATGGGTAAATCATCTTTTAGTTCAGGATCCTCAAGAAATGTTTTTTCTAAAAGAGATTAATATTATTTTTGTTATTATTAGGGCAAAGAAAATAATGTTTTAAAAAGTATTTTTTGTGGCTATAAAATGCAGTTAAAATAGTAAAATATGCTCTTACTTTTAAGAATAAAATATGACATTTAAATTGCTAAAATATGAAAAAATAATACAAAATTCTTAAAATTATCTGAAACTTGATAAATACACATATGGACAATAAAATAAATGTGAATTTCTTCAAATGAAGAAAATTTTAAATTTTATGTTTTGACTATAGATTATTGACATAGATATGAAGTTTAAAAAAAACTCAATTGAAAACAAGCGCTAATGTTATATTCGGCTGGGCCGAATCTATATACCCACCATAAATTTTTTCAAATTTTCGTTTCGATGGTCGGACCATGCCCATTTTTTGTTTCCGAGTTTATATTGGTCCTTGAACTATTTGTACAAAATTTCGTTTACGTTTCACCTTATATGGGAGGTGGGCGGACCACGCCCATTTTTGTTTTCTAAGTTTATATCGACCTCCGAACTATCCGTACAAAATTTCGTTGTCGTACATGCTTTTGTTTAAGAGATATTGGCAGAAAAGTATGAAATTAAGCTACAACGGACACCCTGTGTTTCTAGCTTTTAGACCATAACTTTTTTGTTTATTAACCGATTTTGCCCATTTTCAATACCAAACAAACCTTATATAAGATAAAATTTTGTCCCCCTACGTTGTCTCGTTCGAGCCCTATCCTGCTTTCAGCAGACAGACAGACGGACATAGCTAGATCGACTCAGAATCGAACCAGGGCCCAGAAAATATATACTTTGTGGGGTCTTAATTGATTATTTCGACATGTTACACACGGAAACACAAAATCAATAAAAAATCAATTTCAAAAAGATGGTGGGTATAAAAATTTCTCAAAAAGGCACACGTACTATAATTGTTTTTGTTTTCAATGAAATTTTTTACTAACACATTCTTAGACTTAGGTTTGTTTTGACAACCGACTTACGTTTTTGACTACGGAACTTCATATCTATGTTATAATCTATGGTTTTGACATTTTAAATTTAATAAATTTATTACCTAAGGAATAACCCAAATTGATGTTTGGAGGTCGGAAAAGGTTTTAATGATGAAAACACATATTTTTTTGAGCTCATTTACATTTGGGATTTTGCCTGGGAAAAATCGCTGCAACTTTTACGTTTGTAGGTAAGAAAGCATGAAAGGATATAATTATTTTTTGGAATTTTCTTGATTACCCTTAGCTTAGCGGAGACACATACCCTAAAAGTCCTTGCTAGGATATTATTGCGTTATTATTATTAAAATATATTTAAATAAGTTAAATACTTACTTGTATAATTTAAAGTAGCAAATTTAATTCAATAAAATAAGAACAATATTATTGTCCAAACTTAGTTTGGACAATACCTACTTTATTGGCCACAGAAAAATATGGGTTTTCATCGTTAAAACCTCTTCCGATCTCCAAACACCAATTTATTTAAAGTCCAAAAGTATTTTTTTATTCCTCAGATAGTTGTATTTAATAAATAATATTTATGCTTTATTTTATAAATTTAAAAAATTTTATTTAAAGGAATTTACACCTATTTTATTGGTTTATTTGAAGCCAGCAATAAATGATTTTGCATATTTTTTATTTTTTATTTTTAAAAATTTGGAGACCAATATTTCACAAAAAATACCAAAAGTTTTTTCTTTAGAAACATTACAATAACTAAGAAGTATTTTTTATAGTACAAGAAACTGAAGTACATTCACAGCAAAACAATGAGAAGAAATGTACAAAAACAACAATAAATACTGTTTGTACCAAAGTATATACAAGTAGTCCGACTCTTTGGCAGGAGTACATAACTCTAAGAGTATTAGTAATAAAATAAGTATGTATTAGTAATAAAAAGTTTAACGTATTGGTGCTATTTTATACACAGACGGACGGACATAGCTAGATCGACTCAGAATCGAACCAGGACCTAGAAAATATATACATGTTACACACGGAATGACAAAATCAATATACCCTCCATCTTTTTGATGGTGGGTATAAAAAAGAGAAACAACTCTGCAAAAATACAGTTTACAAAAAGTACCAAATCCAATAAAAAAGTAGCAGTATAAGGAGTGAGATCGAAAAAATCTTAACACACATTTTGCCTCATAACTTTTTTCGGAGTCAATATTCAAAATTTTTTTTTGATCTAGTTATCATGGAAAAATACTTCAGTTATTATTTTTATTAACAACCATGTTAATTTGTCCTTATTTTCATCAAAATAAGTGACGAAAAAGATTTACGTCCTACAAGTTATTAAAAACTTTCAAAAAATCCAAATAGGTCTTACAAATAATTGGCCACAGAATTAAATGTCGTCCGTAAAACCGTTTCTAATGTTATTAAACAGTATCAGGAGAATTTGACTATTGATGTGAAACCTAGTTCGGTAAGAAAAAAGGACCACATGATATTGGGAAGGCCAGAAAATTGAAAGGAACTCCAAACACATCTGGTAGAAAATCAGCTCAGTTTTCTCAGTGCTTCGACTATTTGGTGCGAAAATTTAAAGCTAATGGGAAAGTTGATAACATATAAAGTTCAAAAAATTCCAAATTGGAATTCTGCAAAAAAAAAAAAAAATTACAAGCCAAAAATAGGACTCGGAATTTAAAACCAAATTTCATACAAAAATACTCAAGCTGTATAATTGACGAAGAAACGTAGGTGCTGACAGAATCTTCGCAGCTTGTGTCTCAAAAATTTTTATTGCTAATGCTCGAAGCAATGTTGGAGATAAGTTTAAGATCCAAAAGCAGCAAAAATTTCTTACAAAATTCATGGCATGACAAGCTTTTTTCAGTTGCGGCAAAACAGGAAAGTCATTTGATACATTCGGATCTATAAATACCAAAATATGCATAAAGGAATATTTGCAAAAAAGACTTCTTCTTTTCTTAAGAAAGCACAACGTGTCCACATATTTTTGGAAACATTTGGTATCATGTCACTACGGTAAGAAAGCTCTGGAGTGGTACCAAATCAATAACATAGTTTTAGTACCAAGAGAGGTCAATTTTCAAAATTGTCCATAGTTTAGACCAGTGGAGAGATATTGAGCTCTTGTGAAAAGTGAATTCAAGAGCACAAAAAAGGTGTCCCAAAATACCGAAGATTTTAACAGAAGATGTGCACACTGTTCCAAAAAAGTGACTGAAGCAACTATCAAATCTCCAAAGAAAGGGTTTTCAAAAATGAAACACAATTTTATAATTAGTGGTTAGAACCATAAAAATTATATATTTCTGTGATCTGTGCTAAATTATCAAATGATTAAAAAAATAATGAAAACTCTAAGATCAACCGTTTCCAAGTTATTGAATATTATGTATGTTAAGAATTTTTCGATCTCACTCCTTATTCCTTTGAAGAACGCTAATAAAAATGAGCAAAATCGGTTGATAAAAAACTCAGATATCGGCAAAAAGAAGAAACTCCCAAAAAACGTATTTGTTGTCGGCATTTCTAGTCTTCTATATATCACGGTTAATCGATGCAAAAAAATAAAAAATTAAATAGATGGAAAAAAGAAAACAATTACAAATTTTCTTTCCCGGATAATCGACGTTGGCGGTTAATCGAATCACGTATAATCGAGGCGCCACTGTATGTATATAATTAGTAATTTTATTAATATTTATTATTTTGATCATAAATCACAACATTTACACGGTTATGATTGTGAACAAGTGGCTTGCAATGTCTTATAAGACATAGTTTGCAGAGCTCTACCACATTTAGAAGTAATTTTTTTAAAGAAACTATACTACAATCTCAAGCACTTTTTTTATCGATATTGTACCACAATCGTAGTGACTTACTAAAAACTCTTTATACAATAAAATATTCCACAAACAGACACAAACATTTTCTATAAAAAATGTACCACAATCATGGATGATATCAAATTAAGTAATTGAAAGTGTTTGGCATTTAAATATTTACTATGAGTTCGTAAACAAAACAAAAATGTTTACCATATTTTAAATGCATTAATATTATAAAAAATAATTTGGCTATTAACACAAACTAAATAATGTTTAGTATAAAGGTCACTCTTACAGCTAAATTTGATGATATCAATTATAAATGAATATAAGTATGTATTAGGAGGGAATCTTTTTCTACACCGAAAAAAGTCTATGATACATTTTACAAAAAAATATTTCGTAGACAATTCTTTCGTAAAATATAAGAAAATTTCTTATATTTTACGAAAATAAATTTTATAAAGCATTTTAACCAGCGTTTGAAAAACTAGACTCCAAGTAGTCGTAGCAGAAAAATATAACTAAAATTGGAGTTTAAGAAATGTTTAAAACTTGTAGTCGTTCATTTGTTTAAACTACAGCTACCTTCACTTTGTTAGTTGTAGTCAAAAACTTAAATTCTGAAAGTAGTGTAGTTTTCACAATTTTATTACTGCTGCTACCTTTACATTTAAGTATTTATAGTTTCATCTATATTCATAAAAGAAAACTGCTATATTGTTTGTTTTGTTTCAAAAGTAGTTAATAGAAAGCAGAGGTAGCAGTAAAGGCAGTAGTTCGAGTAGTTTAATAAAAAATGAAGTAGCTCAAATATTTTAAACTTTAACTTCTGATTTTTAAATAACATTTGATGCAATTATGTTATACTATGTTCACATATAAAGGTTTTTTGAAAAACGAGTCGTTTTCTTAAAAAACACAAACAAATTGACTTGTTTTTTCATATATTTCAAAGCCAGAAAACATCTCGATCAAACAGTTTAAAAACAAAAAATTAAAAATTATGAATGAAAATTATATTTCTTCATAAATTTTATTTGCTTAAAAATTTAATTTTTTGAATTAAATAGTGTTTGTATGTGAAATTTTTATTTAAATATAAAATTTGTGAAAATACTTTGGCAGACGAAAAACAGACCAAAAGGAAAAACACAATGAAATGATATGTGAACAGTGATGTTTAATTTCATTGTGTTTTCCAAAAAGCGAGTTAAAAACATAATATTAACAACACTTGGTGGTGTAACAGACAAAAATTCAAGACCTGAAACGGTGCCATATGGTGCCAGGAAGCACTAAAAAAAAACTGTTTGAAATTAAAAATTTGTTTCTTTTTTTTTATTGCTGTAATCGCGGATTTTAGCATAAGTGTCCAATTCTTCTAATGTAGGTTATAAACACTTGTAGAAAAAGACTAGCATGGATTTAATTAGCGTGCCATTAACCAGTGTCAAATAATGTTGCGCAAAAGTCGTGAAACAAAATTTTAAAAAATTTTAAAATTTTGTAACAGAAATGCTGTAAGAGGTACCCAAACTTGAAGAGAAAAAACGTGAATGGCTCCAAGAGTTGCCTTTCGAAAAAAATTACTATTTTGCATTTAATGCAACTTTAGAGAATTAATTAAGTGCAAATGAAAAATGTATATTATTAAAATAATTAAGCAGTTTTTTTTTTTTTATTTTCTTATAAAATGTTAGAAAATATTAATATATATAATATTTCTAACAAACTGAACTAAATAATTTTTCACAAATCAAATTATGAAACAAATTTCTCAAACTAATTTAATAAAATATTTACATTTAAACTAAAGTAGATTTGAACAAAGTATTTTCCAATATATATAATTAAATTAAATTATCTTATAACTTATTTAAAAAAAAAAAAAAAGATATGAATATGAAAAAGTCTACATCACTAAAAACTGAACTTTGCAAATTTTAATAATTATTAAATCGCTAATATATTCACACATACTTAACATATCGCGATATTTTTAATTTGTATTTATGATACATCATTGTAGAATACATAAATGCAATAATTAATGATTTAGGACTATAAATAGAATTTTGGCAATTTTTTTATAAATTTGTATCTTAAACCTCCAAAATATTGATGCCGTTTGCTAGAGCCAAGAAATACTGGTACCTATTAACACAAATTTAATAATGTTTAGTATAAAGGTCATTTACAGCTAAACTTTATGATATCAATTATAACTAAATATATTAGGAGGGCATCATTTTCTGTAGAAAATATACTACAGTCCGAGCTAATTTGACTACAGAAAGTAAACTACAATTAGACGTACTTTTTTCAATAGAAAATGTGTCACAATTGGAATATAATATATTATTATGGATGGTGTATCTAAATAAAAGTTACTCTTTAATAGAAAATAAAATAATAAACCGGTCATAATAAATTTCAATAGTTTCGTCCTTGTGCCATAAAAGACATATGTGCCAAATTTCTTTAAATTATTTCCAAAATTGCGAATTGTAGTTTTATTACAAGGTTTATATGGGCGGACAGACGGACGGTCAGTGCTATAGGTTCTATTCAAAATGTTCCAAAACTAGAGGTAATTTTGTTATAGAAAATAAGCTATATTTAGAGTTTTTTTATATAAAATGTATAAATTTGTTTCTATAAAAATACGTTACTTTTCATATAGAAAATAAACCACAGTTTCGTTTTCTATAGAAAATTGGTAACACAATCAAAATTATTTATTCTAGAAAATAAACTACTATAAACTATTTTGTATAGAAAATTTTTAATAATCAAGGGTACTTTTTCATAGAAAATTGAAGCAAATTTTGTAAAATTTTAACAGTTTAAAAACCTTTTTCATAACAAAAATTTTAAATTTTCAAACTTCTTATTAATTATATTTGTATAGACTTTTTTTAAGCTTTGATAAATTAAACAATTTTATTATAAATATAGCAGTAATAATATATATTGTTATGGAAAGAGCTGATGATTTAAAATTGAATTTATGTATACATTCTGTATTAGTTATTCTCAATAATTTTAAATTCAAATATCAACATCAAACTTTAAGCGAAATTTAAAAAAAAAAGATTTTAAAATGTTTTCACTATTAATTTGTTAATATTTATGATTTGTTTGTTTTTTTAATAGAATTGCAAATGTGTACGAACATGCATAATAGAATAAATTTATTCATATATGGCCTTCTATAAAAAAAGCATTTAAAATACATTTACATATAATGGTTCAGTGAACTTCAGTACAACAATAGCCAGCAATGATAAAATGTTGATTCATTTATCTAATTACTTTCATAATTTCAAAAAAAAAAAAAAAAAAATGTTTTCATCCAAATAATATTTCTTTTGTTCCCTTCACAGCGTATATTTTATTACCAGAAAAAAATGTATGTGAATATGAATGATAAAATATAAAAATTTGGTTTAATCTTATTAAACTTTGTACAGTGAATAGTAACACTATTTAAAAAATAAGATTATCTGACCATGATTTATGCTTATCATTTATATGTATAATGTATATAAAATTAAAACACCATAGTCTTTTATTATTTGCCATAAAAACAAAATGTTTAAGTAGGTACGATAGTTGTTATTTGAATTGTTAAATATGGTGCAAAACAATTGAATATTATTTCAGGGGAGGTCTGATAGGATTTTTACGAAGTATATATAGATATAGATTAATATTATCAACATATTATTGCTTAAATTTTATGAATTTTAGATTTTTGTATAACTGTACATTAGGTTGGCTCCATTTTTAGGGAACAAAATTACGTTCTCTAGGGCCCATATGATTTTTTAAAATATTGAGCTTCATTAATAAAAGATTCTGAAATTAACTTTTTCCAGTAAATGTTTTTAATTGATATCATAAAATTTTGCTGTAAGCGACCTTTATACTAAACATTATTTAGTTTGTGTTAATAGCCAAGTGATTTTTATAATTTTAATGCAATTAAAATATGGTAAATTATTTTATATTTGCAAATTAATAGTATTTATATGCCAGTCACTTAATTACCAGTACTTAATTTTGTCAGAAAATTAAAAAAGATAAAAGATTAAAATTAATCAATTACTATATCGAGTGAAAAGGAATGATTCTTAATGAAACGAATGGGATTATGGAAATAAACTTTAAGAGCAAAATAAATATAGTTCACATTATATATGCATATTCTACACCACCTTATGTGGTTGGGGTATTATGCGTTTGTTCTGATCTTTGCAACACACAGAAAAATCATCGAACCGTCACCTTAATGTATACCGTTCGACTCATTATCACTTTCTGAGTTGATTTAACGAAATTCTGAAGAGATCTTGTTGAAATTTGGCACAAATAATTATTTTTGTTCGGTCTATTATATCACCTAGTACTTATGTCTTCCCGAAATAGGGGTTTTGCGCTCATAGATGCCTTAAATATATTAATAAATTAATGAAACAAATAAGAATCACATAAGTATAAATCTGTATATAATTTCATGAAGATATAAGATCCCTTCCCAGAATTTTGATGCACATCCACTATGGTGTAGGGTATTATATGGTCGGTCTTGACCGACTATATATATATATATATATATATATATATATATATATATATATATATATATATATATATTTTTTTTTTTGTATATTTTACTATTAGTAATAATTTTGCAATAGAAATTGTCCCACATTTAAATTTATTTTTATTGTAGAAAATACAGAAAAGTGAATTAAATTAGAGGTTTTTTTTGCCCATAAAATATACCACAATTAAAAGAAATTTATTGAAGGAAATATACTAGAATCTGAATTAATTTTATTACAGAAAATGCACCATGATCAAACGAACTTTTTTTTATAGAAAACTGAACAAAAACTCTTTTTCTATAAAAAATATATATGTATGTATATATCACAGCTAAAGGATTTTTTTTATAAAGAATTTACGTACCTACATCAACGGTACATTTTTTTGTTAAAAGACAAATCACAATATACATATAACAATTTTGTATAAAAAATATAACTCAAGTAGAGCAGGATTTATCCACTGTCCGATTAGTTTAGTTTTAGATTAGTTTATATAAGATACAACGAGATCAAAGAGTATTAACGCGCGAATAAAAAGTGTAGAAGTATGGGAAAAAGTAAAGTAATTTTTAGACCTTTTAACTTCGTGATTTTTTTATTGCTGGGCAATAATTTAAATTAACATTTGCTAATGCTAAAATGTCATCTTTTCAAACTAATTTTATTTCATATTTTTACAAATTCATTTGCTATTATTTCATAATAATTAAAATGTCAAATAAAGCTATATTAAATATTACAGCAATTGCATCTAAGACTTTAATAATCACAAAATTTTAATTTTAAATACTTATTACACAAACGGGTAGTTATTATAATAATAAAAAATTACGGTCAAGTATGTATATTAAACAAGAAAAATTAAAAAAGTAATAATAATGTAATTAAAAAAGCAATAATTGCATTTGGTAAAGCAAATAACAAATACATAGATATACTCCTATAATGCAACCATTAGAAATCTACAAACCTTCAATCATACATACGTATTTATTATATATACCCAGCAAACACGATGACAAACGTTTGAAATATGATGACTTTAACATTTAATGTCAAACGTGTTTCTCAACTTTGTTTCAAATGTAGATAGAGGTTTAAATTTTATGTTTGATTTAAAATTAAGAATTATTTGAGAAAAAACGTTTGAAAAATTGTACATTCTCAACTCGATATCAAATGTTATTATTAAATCATTCTCAAACCTAAAGATAACTTTAAAAATTTTTATCAAATAATCATTAATATAAAGAAAAGTCAACAAATATTTCAAAAATCATTCTTAAAGATATTAAAAAAAGTATTTCAAAAATTTTTCATATACAAATAAATATGTTAATAAATAACATTATTTATTTACTTACTTTATTTAATCAAACATTTTCCAATTAATGAATATATAAATAAAAAAAATTACAAGTCTATACAAAACTTCACAAAAAAATACAAATTACTTTTATTTATGTTCCACATGTGGTCACAATCCACATTTGAAAAAAGTTTGAGAATTACATTTAACAAAGATTTAATAATAATAGCATTTCTCAATTTGACAATTAAATCCCCTTTTTGTTAAGAAAGCTATTATTTTCAAGTTATTTTCAAATCACTCTCAAACCTTTGACATTTAAGAAAGGACTTGATTTCAAATTATTCTTAATTTGATATTAATCCTTTGTGTTTGCTGGGTACATACATATTATGTACTATATACAAAATACATAAGTTTCTATAACTTACCCAATGCTTTGCGCTCTTCATATTTTTTTCTACCACCACACCACCATAATGTGAATTCCTCAGTATTGAATGAAGCGCTATTACGTTCTTTTTGTAAATCGGGATTAATTTTTGTGGTCATTTTTTTTTTTATAATTTATTTAATACAACTTTTTTCCCCCTATAGAATATTTGTTACTTAAAATGATGATATTCGCTGACTTGCTTTTCTGTGACTGGTAGCAATTAAATTGTCTATACTGACTAAACAAATAAATGTTGTTTAGATGTTCAAAATAAATATGTACAAAATATAAAAAACAAGTTATTGCAAGCAAATAACTTGTTCGGTTAAAAACAATTTTTAAACTGAATAAAGCTAACTTAGGGAATTATTACTTGTACTAAACATTTATTTACTTAATTTTTTTATAAAAGACCTTTGACTGGCGGTCTCCAACAAATTTTAGTGTGTTTTGTTGTTGCTTCCTTTTTTTGTTAATTGAATAATTGGAGCAGTTCTATTTGTTATTGATTGATATAGTGTAGGTCTTATCAGTATATATTTTATAAAAACATACTATATAAATTTTCCTTATCATTAATTACGTTAAGAGCGTCATTAAATTGAACACAATGGTTTTTTTTTGAAAATGTATTTGTAAAAACAAAAAAATTTATGTAGAAGTATCAATTTTTCGTAAAAAAGAAGTTATTACATAAAAAACTAGTTTAATTTATTTAATAAATAATACTACTGAAGTTCCGAGCTGTTCTTTAATAAACTTTTTTTCGATAAACAACGAACACAAACTGGAAATTGTAAAAATATATTATTTAAATAAACAAAGAATATGGTTGAAAAGAAAATAATTAAAAACAATTACAGCTGTTTTCTTAAAACTTAAAGCTGGCAGCACTGTTTAAACATCTGGTATGTCAAAAACAGCGGTTGATTTGTTAACGTCGAGTCTATATTACTTTGAGTCTACATTAGACAAATTTTTATCAAGACAAACGTCAAAATGAACTCGAATTTGTGGAAGGTGCCAACAGTTGTGCAAAAACAACAATATGGCGAATTCAGTAATGTTTTTTATACATGCAGTTTGACAGCTGTAACAACCAAAAATAATAATCAACTGTTTAACTGAGGCTACCTTGTATAGATTCGCACTGATTTTGACGTTTGTCTTGATAAGAATTTGTCTAATGTAGACTCAAAGTTAGAGAAATTTGTATCAAGACAAACGTCAAATTTTTGGTTGAATTGCAGATAATTTTTTATCTCTGTCAATTATAGGGGAAAACGTATGTCATAATAAACCATACAAAAAGTACCAACAACAATCAAGATGGCGTCTTTTACCAAGCATTATCAAGACAAAGTTGTCAGAGCTCGAGCGCTGACAATTTTCTTTTGACGCTGCAATAACACTGACAAATTTAGTCTACATTAGACAAATCTTTATCATGATAAAATTTTGACGTTTGTCTTGATAAAAATTTGTCTAATGTAGACTCAAAGTAATAAACATGTTGATTTGTTAACAAGCTGACATCAGAGATCTGAGCCGACCGACTTTAAGCCGGCTGAGACGAGCCGCCGGAGGATTTTCAGGAGCCGCCGCCGCTGTGAAAATTTCGGCTTATACATGACTCAAATACAGCCGCCGATTTCAGTAAATCCAATGTAAAACCTTTAGTAAATTCATTACATTTTTGAAATTTTAAATTTAAATATTAATTTTTTCACAAATTTTTTCATAAATTTCCTTATAATGTTGGCGACATTTTTAGCAGAGCTGCTAAAAAATGGAATTAATTCATTTATGTATTAATATTTTGGGAATGCTTTATTCATCTGATTTCATTAAATTTTGTTTAAATTCAAACTATTATAAATTGAATTAAAAAGTTGTTCAACCATTCAATTTGTATTAGATTGAATCAAATTCTTTAGATTTAAAATATTTTTATATAACTGCAAAACAATTTATGGTAAACCACAAACATGTTTCCTGGCCATGCAATACATTTAGTAGAACTTGTTCAGTATTTTTATTAATGTGTACTAAATTTCATTTGTTTATAACAAATGGCCTATGGATTTTGGAGTATTATTTGTCTTTAAAACTGTAAAGTGCAGCTGCTTTACAAAGTTTATTTGGACACAATCATCTTTTATTTTCTGTGGGGTTTAGTTGGACAGGAACATGTTGATTTTGTATTGATTTTTGATATATATCTCTGATTTACGTCTCTTTTAATACTTATTTTCAGAATATATACATACATCATACATGGGAATATTTCATTGAGCATTGAATTTTCATTACCATTACTTAAAAAAATTATATTTAAAAAAAATTTAACTACCATTTAATGATACTGATTTTTTTTTTAATTATAATTTTTTAAGTAATGGTAATGAAATTACAAAAAAATGGTCAAATACTAATTATAATTACTGAAAAAGCATTGTTTGTATAAAAAAACAATTTTTTCAAATGTGTTTCTAGTATTCGTGGAGTAGTTTAATATCGTTTTAATCATGATTTTTAAGTCATTTAAATATAAATCTCAATTACAGCACGATTTAATGAATATAAAACGCAGTATTTTTGAAACTTATGCAAAAATATATGTTCTACATAGAAGAGTGAACGAATACGAATTAAATATATTAAAAAAAAGTAGCTAAAATTGTACGAAAAATTCTGCTAAATAATGACAATGAATTTATAAAATTAAATCATTATTTAATGATAATGATTTTATTTTTTTAAATAATTATTAATGAAAAGATATCATTGAAATACATTACCATTACTAAAAATAATGGTAATGAAAAAAATTATAAGTACCATTGTTCAATTTAATGGTAATGAAATAGACAATTCATTCGATTTAATGCATTAAGCCCAAATTACAATAGCGCGTAGTCAGCAACAGTATCAGCAAAAATTATCAGCTGATCACTGTCAGCACAACATGTTGCTGCCATTATAATTACACCACCATCTAGCTTTGTTCTACTTGTGTATCTTAGCCTCTCATTTATTTGCTCACTCTCTTTGTCTCGCTCTCAATCTGAATGCAGCGCAGTGAATTTAGAAACAGACAAGACAAAAGCTTTTTTCGTTTGTTGGTTTATTTTAATTAAATTTTATTTTTATTTTGAAAGAAAAATTCAAACTATTTGGATTATTTTTTTTTTTTTTTAAACATAAATTTAATATTAAACTTAACTTATATAAGTTAAACATACGAAGGTATATTTGAAAACACAAATAAATTCAAGTCTTTCGCAAAAATTGTATTTGATGTGAAATTTTACTTTAAAACAAACTTACATCTAAGAACAATGACAAATATAAATTTTTATATTTTTATACATTATAACATGATATAAATATACAAGGTATTTCCACTTCTCTCTCTCAAAAAAATTTTGAAGTATATGGGTATTTTCTGAAGTTTAGTTTTTGTAAACAATTAAAAAAAAAAAAAAACGTTGCCACATTCAGAAAAAGGGAAAATATATTTTGGGTATTATGGCATATAATGTGTATTTGCATTTATAACATAAAATTGTATATTGGTAATAGTAAATGTAGTTATTAAAATAAAATATTTAATGACAAAGGGTTTAAACTTTAATTTTAAATTTTTTTATAAGTAACGCTTACGCGAATAGAAAAATACAAAGGAAAAGAACAAATACAAAACAAAAAATATGTTTATGTTAACAAGTGTGTTTTTCTCTGGTTACTTCAATATATCCATTAAATACCATATCCTTTAATTTTGTCTACAGTAAACTGGTTTCCAATGATCTGTTCACATACAAGGAATGAAATCTATTGCTTTGGGTACTTCTGAGTGCATTAATGACGATATTCTCAGCGGTCTTGAGCTTGTTTTAATGCCAGGGTATCGGCTGATAGCTAACCAACTTGATTATCTTTAATTTGGCAACAAAACGTCTACTATATAAGGCCTCCTTGTCTGCTGTAACACTAACGAATACATATTCAACCAGTTGTTTAACTTGCCGTAGTGATTTTGCATCAGTAATTTGGTCTATTATATATTGAAAACATCGTCTTTTTCCTACAAATTTTTAAACTTTTGTGAAATAAACTAGAAACATATTTACCAAAATTTTAATTTTTCCTGGATGATGGCGATTTACACGTTCGTCGCAGTCGAATTATGATATTTTGCTTTTGATTTTAATGTATGTATGCAATTTCCTTTATAAATTTCATACATAAAATTTTAAAATTATTTTTCTACATTTTCTAATTGTTTTCAATTTGAAATATAAAAAAAAAAATCTTTGATAATGAGTAGAAGTATGGTAGCACGAAATGTCATAATACCGATAAACGTCAGAAGGTTAATCATGGCTACTAGAAGTGAAAGTGATGTGTATTTGCTGAATATTTGAAATTTTTGAAAAAAAAAACTAACACTTGTAATAAATAATATAATTTCTTTAATTTCCCATTTAATACAAACCTTATATTTTTTCATTCTATAATATATTTGAAATATACAGTAATTATAAACAAACAATTTTAAAAATTGTATAAGGCTTGAATCTATGTTTATTGGGATGAACTAAATATATACTAATATTTGAATCGAAATTTAGAATATTATTATTATTTTTTTAATATTCATAAAGTCTTTTTTCTTGTGTTTAAAAATGATATGAGCTCATGCTTAAAGAAAATTAAATTTTGCATGCAAGAGAGTGTCCAACATGAAATTTTGCATGAGTATGGAGAAGAGATGTGTTAATTTTATAGATATAGTTTTCGGAGATATAATGGTTTAATTTTTGTTAGTCTTATTTTGACCTTTGAAATTTTGAACTAAATTAACACATTAAATATCGTTTTAACGGTAATATCTTTGCCTTTAAAATGACACTAAAGAAAAAATTTTATTTTGTATAATTCAGAATTTATTGCTAATAAGATTTTATTTTGGTCCATAACTCCTAAACTTTTTTTAATAATCTTAAAAATACCTTTTTTTTGAGATATACTGATTTGAACTTTATATGTTGAATTTTGACCTTTGAACTTTTGGTGTAATAAAACTTTGTATATGTCATTATAAAGGTAATACCTTTGTTTTAAAAATTAAACTAGATATCTACCATTTATATTTTAGAAGTTGTTACCAATTAAAATACACCTTTGTCAAGTTTTTAAAAAGTGACATGAGTCTAAACCCTTATGATTTGAAAAACACTTCCAATGGTCAATACTTTTAGTGAATTTTATTGAAATCAGAGATGTCAAATCCGATCTGTCCGTTTCGACATGGAATCACTCACTTCGAAACACTCTAGAAGTGCAATAAATACAAAAATGTATGTTATAAATCTTTTAGAAAATACTTATAAATTATGTTAAAACAAACCGTCTTCGTCTTCCTTTACATCTAAGAGGACGTGGACCCACATTTGGGGACCAATATGCTCTATAATAGGATGCGAAAACTAGGATATAAAATGTTATGTTCACCTTTCAGCCGGCTAACAGTTGATTTTGAGCCGCCGCCGACAATTTTTAGAAAAGCCGCCGCCGCCGTTAAAATCGTTCGGCGCAGGTCTCTGGCTGACATGTAAATAAAAAACAAACAAAAACAAAGTTAAAAAAAAACATGGAATATCAGTTTTTTTCTTTTTGTGATTTAAAAAGGAAAATTAATAATTCATTTAATGTTATTCGCCAATATGATTGGCTTATTAATTCCTATGTTTTAGTAAGTTTTTTTCTATTACAATTAATATAAAATTTAAGTGAATTTAATAAATGTTTTATAGGATTTTTATGTTGATGATCATTGGAGAAAATTGCCAACAGCATGGCGTGATTGTTTTCATTATTTACCTCCAGAAGATTTATGTTTTCTGCTGGAAACCGGTGATGAAAATATACAAAAAAGTTGTAATAGAGTATGGCCTTTGAGTTTGTTGTCTTTAAAAAAGGTTTTTCGAGAATTGTGTGTTAAACGGCAGCAAAATTGTGGGGTAAGTTTGAGCTAAAATCCTCTGTATTAAATTTAAAAGTATTTCAAAAATGTTTTGTTCTAACGGATTTCTTAGTCAATTAAAATACTCGTAATCTTAATCTTTGTTTTATAAAACTATAAATTACTTTTTTTTGAATTGACTCTAGTTTTCAAAAATTTATATAATACAAAGAAAAACGATAGCAAAATTTTGTAATTTTGTAAATAACAATAAGTTATATCAAAAGTTATACATGTATTTTTATGAAAAATTACTCGTTTTATTTATTATATATATACATACATACATATTTCGATTTATAATAATAAAAAAAAAAAAAATTATTAAACTTTAGCCTGATTCTGTACAACAAGCAAATTGTTTAAACATAAAATTTTTATGAAAAATACTCAAAAAATATTTAAAAAAATGATTGATTTTCATACAAATTTTATTTTCAAACAATTTTATTGTTGTGCTGAATCAGGACCTTAAATTTTTGGACTATATTTTTAAAATCTCTTTAACTATTGAACATATTAAAATATAATATTTAAACTTGAAGGCGATTTATATATTAACAAAATCGGAACATATATTTTCGAAATATATTGCAACATGTGGACCAATGAGAAAAAAAAAATTAATATTTTTAATTAATGATCTAATTCAATTTGAAGTTAATATCAAAAATTTGTTCGATCGACACAAAATATTGAACTAGATATTAATATAAATAATAGGTCCGACACCAGTTATTTAAAAATTAACAAACAAATTCTCAAGCTTTAGTACAAAAATAGTACTAGACATGCTGAAACAACTCTTTATATTTTTTATGCTACCGAAAAACTAAAAAAAGTTAAATATTTGCATTCAAATAAAAAAAAAAATTCAA
This sequence comes from Protophormia terraenovae, assembly GCA_951394005.1. Classification (NCBI taxonomy): domain Eukaryota; kingdom Metazoa; phylum Arthropoda; class Insecta; order Diptera; family Calliphoridae; genus Protophormia; species Protophormia terraenovae. The sequence goes on along the minus strand of OX596077.1, from coordinate 38,317,152 downwards.
AATAAATCTTAATTGCAGCAACTTTTACCACACACTCCTCTACTCAATCATCCTAAACTTAAACATATCTTCATCAAAGGAGTCAAACCTAAAAAACGACATGAATTGGAACATATGGCTGCATTGTGTAACAAAATTTGTGGTGAAAATCCTGTAGATTTTGTTATTGACTTTGGTGCTGGCTTAGGACACTTGGCTAGAGTTTTAGGCTATGCCTATAATATTAAAGTCTGTGCTTTAGAAATGCAAACTAAACTCAATAAACATGCTTATGACATGGATAAAAATATGGAAAAACTTATTAAAAAATATTTGCCTTTTACAGAAAATGAGCAATATCAAAATCCAACACATGTAGATCTTTGTTTAACAGCACAGATGACTAGTGAACAATTTCTAACAATAATAGAAAATGCTTTAGATCTTAAAAATAAAGACTACAAATTTGGTATAATTGGTTTACATCCTTGTGGTGACTTGGGAGCCATATTAATGCGTATGTTTTTGCAATGTAAACAAGCGAAATTTTTAAATTTTGTAGGCTGTTGTTATCAAAAATTAACTACACGTGAATTACGACGGGGAAATAAACAAAAAGAAAAGAAAACTTATGTTTCCACAGAAGAAAATCTGCAGGAGTCACAATTTTATGGTTATCCCTTAAGTGATTATTTAAAAAGTACCACCAATGATGTAAGTTTAAGTTATGAGGCTAGAGAAATTTCTTGTCATGCCATGGAATTATATTATGAACGTTTATCTCTTAAAGATTATGATTATTTAAAAGTACATTCATTTCGTGCAGCTGCTGAAAGAATAATTGTTAAACATTATCCAGAATTAAAACATTGGGGTTTAAAGAGTGTTAAACATGTGCCGGATATGAAATTTGAAGAGTAAGTTTATTAATCGACTCAGTTCAACAAAAAAAAAAAAAAAAAAAAAAAAAAAAAAAAAAATGATTGTATTTTTTTTTTTGTGTGTGTGTTTAAAATCTTACTTTTAATATAAAATATTGAATTATTTTATCTATTAATTTTTTTCTCCTTCCTAGCTACTTTTATAAAGCTGTTAAAGGTTTACCTGTGGAAAATCTACTTGAGCATGAATTGCTTACATCTGTGACTCATAAAGATCTTTTAAATTGGAAAAATATTGTTATATTTTATACTCTGCGTTTATTTTTTGCTCCACTTATTGAAAGTGTTTTATTATATGATCGTTTGTTGTATTTATTAGAAAATGGTAGGTATTTCTATATCAAATTTTATTACTGTTAATTATTTAAATCTTTTTATTTTTCTTTAGATTGTGTTGTTCAAATAAATTCCATATTTGATCCACGCCTTTCTCCCAGAAATCATATAACAACGGCTGTAAAAAGAAAATAAAATATGGTTTTTATATATAGCAGTTAAAGAGTTATCTAATACTTTTTTATTTCGTTTATTAAAATGTGCAATCAAATCATAAAATTGAAATAAAATAAAAATTAAATTTGCAAACTGGGCCTGGTTCAAAATTTTAATTAGTTTATTAAATACGTCTCCCAAAAATCGTGTTCACGGTACCAAAATGTTTATATCGTTCCTTTGGCAAAAATGTATACAATTCCATTAAACTATTTATTTCGGTTTCGCGAAATTGCGAAAACTCGAATTTCAATTCGCTTTTTCACTTTTTAAGAAACCAACAAATATTCAAAAGTATCTATATTAGGGATATAAAAAAATTTTGGCTCTAGCACCACGCGATGGCGAATGTTGTGTTATTTACGAAAACAATTTTTTCGGGTCATTTTGGAATTAAAACCTCACCCACAAAAGCGATTTTTTAAAATCTCCCAAAAAATGTACATACAGCGGGTGTCATAAATAAGTAAACAAATTAGTATCTTGAATTCAATTGGTTCATTTTCAAGTTGTAGATCGAAGATATCAAAAGTAGCATATAATTATAAATATATAATGTATTGTTAGCAAAATAAACAGCAAAAGATTCAATTCAACACTTTACTACTTAGTGAATCTGGTTCTTTTTAAAGAAGTGTAAAAAATCAATGCTCCATAAATAAGTAAACAAGGTCTTTAATAGCCCCGGCGACTGGCTATATTTTGATACATTAGTGCCAAATGTTTTGGTATAGTGACCACATATATTCCGCATATTCCTGGACAAAATTAAGAAGTTTTAGTAATAATTAAGTCCATCAGTTTGTTCAATTATGGGGACTCTACTTTTTTTTTATTAAATTTCATACAATTTCTATTGGTGACACATCTGGACTTTAAACAGGTCAATCTGAAATGTTAATTATATCCTCAGCTATATATTTTGAATCAAATTCACCCTAATTTATAGGTGAATTTTCCTATTATAGGATAAAGTCCACAAAAATGAAACAAAAACTTTTTGGAACTTATACCTTTTAGCAGATTAATCTGGGATTTTATTTTACCTTTGTGAACCATTATTTTCCTATTTTATTAATAGAAATGCATTTCCAAACCATTAAGCCCTTTCTGTTGGACTTAAGTATTGGTTTTCTATACTTAAAAGTTAAAGTTTAAACATTTTAGAGCTAAACATACATATAGCCTACATTATATTTCATGCGAATCATAGGTTATTCAATCCAGAGACTTATTTTCTTATTTTTAGACATAATCTGCATAGAACTTCATCAAATTTTGGAGATTTATTATACTTATGTATAAAATTTTCCTTACAGCTAGACCATGTTTTCCGTCTTCATATATTTTTCTGTGAGTTGTAAATTCAGACGATAGTTTTCGGACTTCCGGAATAAGTTTTGATAAAAATTTTGGAGCAGAAAGCATAGGATTTTGAAGCTAAATTGTTATCTATTCCTTTTGTAATGATTCTTAGGCGTTTAAGAGAGTAATTGCGGTCAACGCGTTCATTGTGTTTGAAGCATTTAACCATCTTGAGAATAAAGTGACCCTTTTATTAAAGATTTTTGATATATTTCTATATGTTTCATCTTTTTCGTATTGTATGATAGTTATTCTTAGTTCTCCTTTACTTAGTTGTGCGCTGTTTGCCATTCTTTAGGTCGAAATTATGGTTAAATTAAAATTTTCTGACTTTATAAAATTTTCTAATATAATCCAAAAAGCGATTTTTTATTTCTCTCATAATGTAACAAATAACTATCTCCGTTGTGCTAAAATTATTTTGCAACCATAAACTTCACTTACTTTTAACAAAAAATTAAAGAAATTAAGCCAAAAGTGGCTTGTTTACTTATTTTTGACTCGCCCGAAAACGACTTCTTTTCAACTTTCTCTAGAAAGAAACTTAAAGTGGAAAAATATTTTAAAAATTTGGAAAATTTGCAAAAAATTACCAAACAGACGGACGGTTGGACGGACATTATAATTCTTTAAAAAAAAATCTTAAAATTCGAAAAATATTTTTTTCCACTTCTCGATTAATATGAAAACCAAATGAAAGTACTAAAATTTTGATATCACTTTTCCCTGAATTAAGTGGAGTTTTCGACCCATTTAACCCAAATGTATAGACGGACGGACATTGCCATGCAGCCAAAAAATGTTTTAGAATTCTAAAAATGCATTTTTTACTAACTAATAAATAGAAATAATAGAACGTGATCATAAAAATTTGGATATCACCTTTTCTTGAATTAAGTGACATTTTTGTCCCATTTAACCCAAATGTATAGACGGAAGGACGGACATTACCATTCAACCAAAAAATCATCTTATAATTCTAAAAATTAATTTTTTTGCTTACTAATAAATTAAAGTGTTGATATCGCCTTTTCCTGAATTATGCATAATTTTCGACCCATTTAACTCTAATGTATAGACAGACAGACAGACATTACCGTTCTGCTAAAAAAAATCTTAAAATTCTAAAATTGATTTTTTTAACTAAAAATCAATAAAAAAATAAAACGTGATCATTAAAATATTGATATCACCTTTCCCTGAATTAAGCGCCATTCTCGACCCCTTTTACCCCAATGTGCGATGTCCCGTTCGAGCCCTATCCTGTTTTCAACAGGCGGACAGACGGACGGACATAGCTAGATCGACTCAAAATCTAACCAGGACCCAGAAAATATAAACTTTATGGGGTGACAAAATCAATATACCCCCCATCTTTTTGATGGTGGGTATAAAAATAAAATAAAAAAAAATGATTTTTTTTTTTTTTTAGAAATTGTTTTTTAGACACAAAATCGTCATTTATGGATACCAAAGACATTAAAATGAATAATAAACATGATTAAGGAACATTTGCAATGTCCTTGTGAGTATTTTCCCTACTTTTCCTTAAAAAATTAAACCAGTCGAAAGCAAAATAGCAAGTGACTAATTTTGAAATTTTTGTTCTTATCGTTCGAAATACAGAAACCCAATTTTATATGAAAACACTTACGTTTTCTTTCGACTTGTCGTTCGACTCATTGTTCGCATAGAAGTGAGTTAGAGAAACCCAAATCAGTTTTCGTTCGCTTAGAAGGCGAAAGAAAGCTTTCGTTCGACATAGAGAAACAGGCTATAAAATTCTGATTAATATTTTGATTGATTTATTTTTTTCGAATATTTTTTTTTCTGTGTGCAATACAAAAAAAATGTAATTAATTTTCGTTTGCAGTATTAAAATAAAAATAAAAAATTTCATATTTAGGCAAGCTATTCTGCCTCCATCACTTAGCGAATTAACCTCACGGAAAGGGGTAATTTCACCGTTATTCGTAATTTCAGAAATTCATCAAAAAATTAACATAATGGAGAGATAAAAGATTTTAAATTAAGGCCAACATTTCCAACTCTTTAGTACAAACGAAAGTTTACAGACATCGTTTTCGGTTGCGAGAAAGTCATATCAAAGTTAAAGTCATTTAATTTTTGCACTGTATAAAATCACAGAGTAGAACACAGAAAAAAGTCACCAATTAACAAATATATATGAAAATAATTCATTCAATTATAAACTTGTTTAAATTTGCACCTCTCACCAAAATGATTATATCAATTACTAAAAACTATAAAAAATACAAAACAGAAAAAAATTCTCAATTAATAAATTAATTAAATCAATCAAGTAGATGATTGAATGAATTAAAAATGTGTATAGGAAAAAAAATCATACCAAAATTTATTTTTTATTTTATTTTTTCTTGAACATATTTATTAAATTTCGATGCAAAATTAAACAACTGAGTTAATTGTAAAAAAAACGGTAATAATTTTTTCTGTGAAGATAACCCTAAATAACATGTTGACTTTCTGCTTGAAGTTTAAGAGCCGTATTCACAAAAAAAATAATGTATGCTTGATAACGAGTTACTAACTATTTGTATGTAAATTTCCATAAGAAAAAGTTAGTAACACGTTATCAAACCTACATTAATTTTTTTTGAATACGGCTGTAAATTTTTAACAAAGGATGCCTATAAGTCTTTTTTACACTTTTTAGCAAATAGTGTATTTTAAGTTTACACTACATTACAAGCATAGTTGCCAGATAATTTTGGCGAAAAATCGTCAAATTTGGAGAAAAAAGTCGTCAAAATCGTCAAATCAACTATTTGAAATCGTAAAAAAATCGCCAATATGAAAAATTACGTATTTTATATGTTAATGAACTGTTTTTATGCTTTTTCTGATGAAGAATTAAATTTTTAATTGAAAAGAAATTAATAAAAATTACGTTAATTTTATATTGGGGGCATATTATGAAAATCAAGTTCACATTACTTATTAAGTCTGATTATATGTATACTAGAGTGTCCCGTAGACACAAATTTTGTAGGAATACCCCTCAAACGATGCGTACAAAATAGATGAATATGGGAAAAATATTGAAAAAATTGTTTAAATTGATCTTCAGTTCCCTACCAGCGATTGAATGTCACGGGTCTAGAACATTTCGTCCAAAAAATAGTATTGAGTTTTGTCTTGAAATGGGTATCAAAAAATTCGTCATTTTAAGCCAATTATAGAAAAAATATTTTAAAAAATGTTTGCAAAAATTTTGGTCCATAAACCGTCATTTTAGTACATCATGAAAAAAAATTTCGTTATTTTTCTTAAAAAAAATAGATAAGAACTTTATAATTTTGTTCCTTTAATGGTTAAAATTTTAAAAAATTGCATTGTAGTAAAAACTGTTGATAATATGTAATTTTCCAGATTTTAAAAAAAAAAAAAAAAAAAATTGTTCATCAAAATACCTTAAAAAGTCTTCTAGCGAACGAAAATCCCATTGGAAAAATTTTTAAAATATTTTTTCAATAACCAGCATAAAATTACGAATTCTTTGATACCCATTTCGATTAAAAATCGAAACTTTTTTTTTACCAAAATGTGTGGGACCCATGGTTTTAAAATCGGTGGTAGGGAACTGAAGACCAATTTTAAAAAAATTTTTAATATTTTTCCCATATTCAGCTAATTTTTACGCATCGTTTGAGGAGTGTTCTCGAAAAACGCTATTCTCGGGACACTAATGTATACAAACTTATGCATACTTATTTAAATATACATATATTTGGGATTGTTCTTCTTAAAGTTTTATAATATTGTTACATATCTTGCCGTTTCACCTTTTTTAATGATACAAAACATATTTAAGCAATTATGCAACACTTCGCTTATAATTTACAATTTTTTCATTAAATAATCTATTTTTTCAATAAATTCTTTCTAATACGCTCCAAAATTTGCGCAATTCAAAGTTTGTCACTATTATTTATACGCGTTATACCAAGTTCGCGTTAAATAAAACTCGTTTTTAAAAAAAATTTCAATAATAGTATCGCGTAAATCGAGAGTTATCTGTATATAATTTTGTATGACTTTCAAACCAAAATAAGTTATTTATCTTACCTTGTTATAAAAAAAACACATAGGCTCCTTTGTGAACCTATCTACAATATATACAAAATTTAATTTTAAATGAATTCATCAAAAATGTTCGTCTATTTAAGTATTTAGGCCATTTGTAGGGTTTATTCGCCATTTCGTAATAAAATAATATTATATTGGTTCCCATAAATCCTTCCTAATAAATGAACCATTTACATTAGCAAATTTAAGAAGATTTTTATTTAAATTGTTAATATTTTTGTAGCAACTAATTAACTTTTAAAGAATAATATATAAAAAATTGTAAAAATAATTCTGAATTTTCTTTTAGAAAAAATCGTCAAATTAGGGGTGAAAATCGTCAAATCGTCAATAGGCCATTTTTAAACCCAAAAATCGTCAAAATGACGATAAATCGTCAAATCTGGCAACAATGATTACAAGATTTATTTATTTGATAATTTCTGTATTTATAATTTATAATGTTGATAAATATAGTTCTTTCATAAATCTCAATGGTAGCTGAATTTAAATTTTAAAATATTAACTTTTTTCTTTCGAATTGATATAATATTTCTTTTTATTAAAAATGGACATTTGTGTAAAAGCTCTAATTATTTATTTACCAAATTATTACCTTCTCCCTTTTTAACATTAAATTGTAATTAATACAAATACAATTTAAATTAAAAACAATTCCATCTTATTGAATATAAAAAAAATGAATGAGAAAAAAACTTATTTACAAATCTTTAAGATTGTAGATAATAAGAGAAGAAAATGAGATTAAACATAGAAAAGATATTGATAAAAATAAACATATTAGAGGTATTTAAATATTAAATGCAATTTGATTTTAATTATTATTTTGTTTGCTTCTAGTAGATTTAATATTAGAGCAGCAGTAATTTGTAAACAAATTTTCTGACAAATCTTTGTTCTAAATGCAGTAGTAAAACTTAAAAAGTGAATGCCTCTAATAAAATATCTGCAATGTTGGCTGTTGCTTTTGATTAAATATTTCTCAAAACTAATTATAATAACCCTTAGCTGCAGCTCCGTTAATAATAATCTGAATGGCAGCAAAAGCTTCCTGAGCTGTTGGTAAAATCTCCTCGGCAGGTAAAATAAACATATCCTGACTATCGGGTGGACCACGTAATTCAAATGTATAAGCAATGGGTATCTTTTGTACACCATAAGCCCAATCAACACTACTGCCACTAGATGGATAAATTGTTTCAATTTTACTACCACTAGTATAAACACGTCCAGTCAGTTCTTTTATGGCATTTGCAGCCGATTGGCCCAATTCCTTTAAATCATCATAATTCTCTACATGATCTTTGGTGTAACCATAAGGAAACATAATCATTTGTGAATAGGAATGTAAAGATAAATAGGTTTTAATTTGTTCCTTTGCCACATTATCCTGTATAAATTTCATTAAACGTTGAGTTTCTACTTCAGAACCAGCTGTTGGACCAGAAAAATCATAGCGAGAAGGATCACTACTACTACCGGTTGAATTCCAATGATCGGGATAATTACGATTTAAATCAACTCCCCGATTAATGTCAAATATTTGACGATTCTTACGCCACATACGATCATGTTCGAAGGTGAACTTATAACCATCAGGATTAACACTGGGGAATATAATCCAATTATAGTTTTTAGCTAAATTCTGTACCGTTTCATCGTTTGAGGTAAGTAGAGAATTAATGATGAAGGTGGCTGTTGCAGGAGCAATCCATTCACGAGCATGTATGCCGGATTCTATGAAGATGGCTTTATTGGAAGGATTATGAGAGATTTTTATACCTTTAATGGGAAAACCTTGTGTACTATTGCCCATATCGAGCAGTGTTACAACATTTGGATATTTTTTCTTTAACATTTCCAACCATTCATAAATAGTTTCTAAATGAAAATAATGATGCCAATCGAATTTGGAAAGATCTGTACCAATAGGTAAAACGGCAGCATAGTTTTTATCAATTTTCTCTTGGAAATTATAGGTCTATAAGGCAAAGACATTAGACCCATTAATAACAATATTAAAAAAAATGTTCTCTTCTATTTTAACATACTCACCAATATACGATGTTTGACCTTATAATGCTCTAATAAATCAGCTAAATCAGCAACTTTATGAGCAGCTACAAGAATTGACAATTTCTGTCCCACTTCTCGGGCGTGACCTATAAATATCATACTATCACTTTGTTCCTCTAGTTTTTGGAATAGATCAACATGCTGTTCGGTAGCCAATTCCACATTATAGATACGATAATGATCATAACGTGATCGATCTTCATAGAGTTTCTCACAGTGATCATCTTTAATGCAAACGGCACTAGTAGCGCTTAGTGATTTTGACTCCGGCATGGCTACCAACTAAATAAACCAAAGTATAATAAAAATAAAAATATTATGCCAACATTTGTTTGCCATAACGTACTTATCTATATGTATTTTTTTGCTTGCTCTTTTTTTATATTTTCTCTGTTTTTTTTTTTCTATAAATGAGTTAAATAAATATTTTAGTTTTTATCCACCTTTTGAGTATAAATTTATTTGTTATTTAGCTAAAAATAATAAAAATATAATAATAAAAAATTTATTATATTTTTTTTGTAAATAAAGAAAAAAACTCTTTGTTAGATTTAGAGTACACGAGTGAGTATCGTATGAGAAAGTGTGCTTTTAAGCAATAGAGGTGGATAAAGAATATTACCTTCCTTCCCTTTTGTGAATGTGTTTAGAATATTTTATAAAATGTATTCAAAACAATTTACTGGTGTAGATTTTATTATATTATGGTTTTATTAATACACACCATATGTTATCTGTGTTTTTATTGTGGTTATATTTGAGCTTTTAATGTTTATTGTTTGGTCTTTATCAGTTGTCTTCATATTTTTTAATTTAAATATTTTACCGATTTATCTTTTATACGAATGAAATAATCAAAATAGAAATAAAAAAATAAAAAATAAGTTATTTGCGCATGTACTACAATATAATTTTTACCCTAAAACTTTCTGGAGATGTTTTCTTCTGATCATTTAAGAAAATAGTAAAAATTAAACCAGCTAGAATATAATAATAAGAAATAAGTTATTTGCGCATGTATTACAACATAATTTTTACCCTAAAACTTTCTGGAGATGTTTTCTTCTGATCATTTAAGAAAATAGTAAAAATTCTACCATTAAAAATTCTTTTGTTTAAAAAGATTAGACCGATATTATGGCTATATAAGATTCGGTATACTATAGCCATAATATCGGTTTAAACTTCATAAAAAAAGTAAAGGTATTCACCTCAGAAATTTGCAATTTTTCAAGACCCTTGCAAAGTAGAAAATTTGCATCGATATCTGTAATCCCAACAACAACCACATAGAATACATTTTGCACAACTTACTTTGCATTTTATAGTTTAGAGCAACGGTTCTCAAATGGGGGTCCGCGACCTACAAGGGGTCCGTAAGGACATTCGTGGGGGGTCGCGAAATTTCCTGAAAAATATTCTTGAACTCATAATTTTTTAATGTAAATATTATTTAGAAGTTAAAATGAAAATTCCAATAAAAGCATGCAGCTATTTAAAAATGGAAATATACACCTTTTTTGCAAAATATACCAAAATTAAAGACAAACGTAGAAACTAATAATGAAGGAACCTTTGAATGAAAATATTAAGCTTGATAAAGACAACAATGATCAAACAAAAAAAGTAATGCTGTCAATTATACAGTATAAAGAAAACTTTACGTTGTGGCAGGGAAAACATTTAATTTAAAAGATAAATACATATGTAGTTCACTTAAATTTGATGAAACTACAGTATTTTTCACATAAAATTCGACTTTTATTTTATAAAAATATAAATAAAAATATATTGCTTATGCCAAGAACTTTTTATAAAATCGTTTGAAGTACACAAAACTTTTATTTCATGGGTCAGAAAGAAAATTTGCTTAATTAACTTTATAATTTAAAGGCGGAAAGTCCTTTCAGTGTTAATATTAATAAAGGTTCATTTCAAAAAGAGTTGAAATGCAACTCATGCGTTAAATATAATTTTTAATTAAAATATCCGCTTGTTCGCTCCGAAGCCCTAAAACTATTAAAAAAATTTTTCTTCAACATACATTTTAATGTAAAAATATATTTTTTCACTCTTTTGTCCCTCAAAACAGAGATTCGATCTTTTGTGGACGCAGAGAATAATATTAGGTTTATTATACGAAAAAATCTCTTAATATTCAAGCAAAACAATGTCGCAATTATTAATATTATTATTTTTTTTAATTACTTTATCTTTACATAAATTTTTTTCTGATACTTAAATTAGACAAAGTTGTGTTGGGTCGCGCTTCCCTTGTAATGTCAAAAGGGGGTCGCGAAGCGAGGTCTTGTGAGAACCCTTGGTTTAGAGTATAGTAGATTAACATTTTTAAAAACGACATAAAAATAAATGTAATATTTTTAGCAATTACCTTCCAGTTTCAGAATGCATGAAAATATTCTATACTTTAATTTGGCGTTATTTTCTATAATTTTCTGAATTAGGCTAAAGAATTGATTTCTTTCTGTACCTTTGCGAATTAGAATAGAAAGATCAATATATTTTTTAAGGTAAATTTCGTCACTAAAGGCAATTTTCTAAAAACCCTTGTATTTCAATACATAACAAAATGGATCTTAAAAATATATAGTAAAATTATATATATTTTCCTGATCTTTACATACATTCATCAATTCTTCGTTTACTATTATATAACATGTGTAAAAATTATTTTGATACCTATAAACATTTCGAAAATATTCAGGCTCTCAAATTTATGAAATATGTCCTTGAAAACATAATTTAAATTTTAGTGTTTTATTTTGAGAAAAGTCGTCTATAAATTTTAAAATAGTAAAATTTGTTATACATAATTTTAAATAAGACATAATTTCCTTTAAAATGGTATACAATATGACTTTTTTGTGTTTGTAACGGTTCTAGTAAATCAATTTCAAATAAGCAATTAAACATCATCAAAATCGGTTCAACACACATTGGGGTAAATGTGACGAAAATGGCGCTTAATTAAGGGAAAGTTGATATCAATATTTTAATGTAATGTAAGTAAAAAAATTATTTTTGAAATTTTAAGATTTTTTTTCGAGCGAATTTTGATGTCCGTCCATCTGTTTGTTTATTTTCAAATCGTTTACTTTTGGGTTCAATAAAGATGTCGACTTTAAATTTCTTTTATTCGATAAATAATTTTGTTCTTTAACTAATTACAAAAAAAAAAAAAAAAAAAAAAAAAAAAAAAAAATATATAATATAATAAAATCGGTCGAAAATGTTGGGTTATATATTAAAACAAATTGACCGAGATCTTTTAAAATTGAAATTGCATTGAAATTAAAATGCATATAACTCGAAAACTATAAGAAATAAATGGTACATGTACACCTGTAAACATTTTGAAATCGAGTAAGGAACAAAAATTTGGCTAGCGGTTAAGAATTTATCAGATTTACCCCTCTTTGAGGCCCCCCTCAGAAAATATGAAAAAAAACTACCTGTAACATTTTAAGTTCCATTCCATTAAAGTTAAATGTAATAAACATATTTCGAAAAATTTAAATGTTCAAATATATGAAGAAAAATACACTAAAATACTTAGAGTTGATGGTATCATTTTAAAATTACTTTTATTTAAAAAAGTACAACAAAACTTAATGAAATAAGATTTTTGTTGTTTTTTTTCCAATATTTTAAAAAATGTTTAGCTTTGAGAAAAAATCCTAGACGAATGATTTTTATTGCTATTGATATACAAATTTGTCCATTTTTACTCGATATCTATTTTATTACGAAAAGTTCAATTCTCATATTTCAATAAATCGCCACTTTTGACACATTTCCAGATCCAAAATTATTACCATTTATTTTGCAAATAACCCCACTGTATAATGTTCGTCAATTTTATTAAAGATTTTAAAGTCTAACAGCCGTATTCAAAAAAATAATGTAGGTTTGATAACGAGTTACTAACTTTTTCTTATGGAAATTTACATACAAAAAGTTAGCAACTCGTTATCAAGCATACATTATTTTTTTGTGAATACGGCTGTAAGTTATTATTATTTTGAATTAACCGGAATTATTAATTTTAAATATCCATTACAAATGATATGTAGGTATTTACTTATTACAAATATTTATATTTAATTTTATATTTATTTAACTATCGCATACATATATATACATATATATATAGTTGAAATAAATTCCTTACTCACTGACCATTTATTTCGGAATTATATTACAATTGTTATAAAAAAAACAAAGTCATATAGAATTACATATGTATGTACTTTGAATTCTTTCGATATCTTTCGTCTTAAATAAGGACGTGGACATGATTTCTAACATTTTATTATAAAGCAGATATATTACGAATAAAATAAGTTATATATCATGAAAATTGATGAAAAAATTGATCAATAATAAAATTTCTATGCAAATTTAAAATTTTTACAGTAGTCGAATTTTAATAAAAATTTCATAATCGTCTCCCTATATAATAAAACAACTTATAAATAATTTTATATTTTATTTATTTAAAAAATGTTATGAACGATAAAATCCATTTAAAAAATCTCTTAGAATATAAAGATAACAATACAAGGAAATGAGATTAAGTTTACACAACATTTATAAAATATTTTTCTTTTTTAATATTTTCCTTATAAATTTCGTAATTAATTATAATAACCTTTAGCTGCAGCTCCCTTGACAATAGCCTGAATAGCAGCAAAAGCTTCTCGGGCTGTAGGTAAAATCTCTTCGGCTGGTAAAATAAACATATCTTGACTATCGGGTGGACCACGTAATTCAAATGTATAAGCAATAGGTATCTTTTGAACAGCATAAGCCCAATCCATGCTACCACCACTTGAAGGATAAATAGTTTCTATTATACTACCACTAATATAATCACGTCCCGTCAATTCTTTTATAGCATTCGAGGCTGCTTGACCCATTTCTTTTAGATCATCATAATTATAGGCATGTTCTTTGGTATAACCATAAGGAAACATAATCATTTGTGAATAGGAATGTAAAGCTAAATAGGTTTTAATTTGTTCTTTTTCCATATTATCTTCTATGAATTTCATTAAACGTTGTGTTTCTACTTCAGAACCAGCTGTGGGTCCAGAAAAATCATAACGGCAAGGATCACTACTACTACCGGTTGAATTCCAATGATCGGGATAATTACGATTTAAATCAACACCCCTACAAGTTCCAAAGATTTGACGATTCTTACGCCACATACGATCATGTTCGAAGGTGAATTTATAACCATCAGGATTAACACTGGGGAATATAATCCAATTATAGTTTTTAGCTAAATTCTGTACCGTTTCATCGCTTGAGGTAAGTAGAGAATTAATGATGAAGGTAGCTGTTGCAGGTGCAATCCATTCGCGAGCATGTATACCGGATTCTATAAAGATGGCTTTATTGGCAGGATTATGAGAGATTTTTATACCTTTAATGGGAAAACCTTGGGTACTATTTCCCATATCGAGAAGTGTTACCACATTTGGATATTTTTGCTTTAACATTTCCAACCATTCATAAATAGTTTCTAAATGAAAATAATGATGCCAATCGAATTTGGAAAGATCTGTACCAATAGGTAGAACGGCAGCATAGTTTTTGTCAATTTTCTCTTGGAAATTGTAGGTCTAAAAGAAAAGAATTTAGACCCATTAATAACAATATTAAAAAATATTCTCTTATATTTTAATATACTTACCAATATACGATGTTTGACTTTATAATGCTCTAATAAATCAGCTAAATCAGCAACTTTATGAGCAGCTACAAGTATGGTCAATTTTTGACCCACCTCACGGGCATGTCCCATAAAAGACATACTATCACTTTGTTTCTCTAGTTTCTGGAAAAGATCCACATGTTGTTCGGTAGCCAATTCTACATTATAGACACGATAATGATCATAACGTGATTGATCTTTAAAGGGTTCCGTACAACGATCATCTTTAGTACAAAAAGCACTAGAACCGCTAACTGACTTTGACTCCGACATGGTTAAGAACACAATAAACCATAGTACGGGTAAAATATAATATTTATTCCAACAATCGTTTGCCATAACGTATAAATTTTACTCCGGATACTCTTTTTAGTAATTTCTCAGTAGTTTTTAGAAATGAGTTAAACAAATAGTTTTTTATTTGGCTTTTGAGTAGAAATTTACTTGTTATCTAGCTAAAATAATAAATAATAAACAAATATGTTTATTTGTAGTTAATTTATAAATACTCGTTTGTTATTTAAATTTTGTAAAACGTCCATTAAAGAGCGAATGTTTCATAAACGCAAACGAAATTGTCAAAAGAATATTACCTTTTGTTTGTAAATACTTTTAATAAAGTATTTAAAAAATAAATTAAATTAAATTTCTTCCCGACTTGTTTTCTGATGTATATTTTATTATTCAATTCAGATCATATGTTATCGGCGTTATTGTTGTATTTATATTTAAGTTATAAGTAGAATAATATATGTATATATTTATGTATGTATATACATACAATATTGCTTCCTTTATCAAGTTCCCTTTCCACAGACGTTGTTTTGGTGAATCTATATTATTTTATTTTTATATTTTGCCGGTTTTTCTTCGATACGAATGTAAGAATCAAAATAAAATATGATAGAAATTTGTTGCGCATGTAGACACAAATTTAACCTTTAAATGAACTGAAGCAGTGTATCTACATCATTTTTAAGTGAAAATGGCAAAATTTCAGTTTAAATTGAGAATTTCAAGTTAATATTGAGAAAATTCCAAATCAAATTTAGAATTTCAAGTTAATATTGAGAAAATTCCAAATCAAATTTAGAATTTCAAGTTAAAATTTAGAAAATTCCAATTGGAATTAAGAATTTCAAGTTAATATTGAGAAAACTCCAAATGAAAATGAGATGTTCAATTTAATATTGGGAATATTCCAAATGAAATTTGGAATTTCTACTTGATATTAAGAAAATTCCATATGAAAGTTGGAAAAATATAAATTAAATTGGGAATTTTTTAATTGAAATTGGGAAAACAACGTTACTGCAGATACAAATTTTAGCTTAAACATTTCTAACGTCATATTTTTAGTTTAAGTTAATTGAGTTATTTTTATTGTGTTTTAATATAATTTTATTAATTAAATAAAAAGGAAAAACAGAAAAAATTTTAAACAATTATTACAATTTTTAATGAAATTAATAACGAGATAAACTTTCTGTTTAATGTTTTTATGAATCCTTACCTTTGCATAAAGTAACTCTTCACTACTTGGTGAGGGTGGCGGTGAATTGTTAGGTAAAACACCAACAATTTCCAGACTTCAAAAATTCGATTATTCAGATAAAATCATAAGAAAATTAAAGCCGGCTGTAGTTTTTTAAATAAGTGTAAAATTGACAAAAGCACGTTAATCTGTGATCACTTATAATTTTGGTAAAAATTAGATTTTTTATATAAAATTAAAAGAAAAATAAAATTGGCGTTAATTTCCTAAACGAGCCTCCAATTAACAAAATAACGTTAATCTTTAATCACTAACAATTCAAAATTCGATTTTTTATATAAAATTAAAAGAAAACACTCAAAAAATAAATTTAGTAATCCATACTTATATCAATCCGATGCGGTGTCAAAAGTGCGGTAAGTACGGATATCCTTGAACCAAGCGCGAAATAATTGATTTAAGAATGGGGAAAATTCTTAATTTTAGCTTTATTTAAGCCTATTTTGGATTAAATTAATCCCAATTTTTTCTTGATTTTAGAAAACTTGGCTTAATTTAAGCTTAAATCCATAGATTTATTCTTTAAATGTTTTTTTTTTTAATAGGTCCGCATCCGCCTAGCGGATATAAATTTATTCTAAAAATGCCACCTAAACCATGGAACTTAAAAAATTGTCAGCCTACAGGAGCTATCTGGCTATTAGGGTGATCGATTATTCGACTTTTTGGAGAAACCGGTTATCGAATAGTTGGTATTTAAAAAAAACCGGTTGCACTTTTTTAAATTCAGAAAAAACCGGTTAACCGGTTTTTTTGCACAAGTTAATATTTCTATCAAATGACTACATTTCTTAAAAAAAATTCAATAAATCTTATAATATTCAAGTTAAATTCTATTAAAAATAAATATTTTTGGAAGTAACTATTAAGCCATTAAGAACGAGAAAGAAAGATATAGTCGCTCAAGCTTGACAATATCATTTGAGCATCAAAATTCGAAGGGGGATCTTCTTTTTTCCAGAGTTGTGGAATTGTGAACCTATACTTGTATTAAATGTAAAATTAAATAAATATACACAGAAAAAAATTACGACAATCCAATTGTTTTATTAATTACCAAATTCGTTAATACAATTATTTTCTTATTTAAAAAGGCACCAACAACCGTTTTTGTAAAATTAAAAACAACTTTTGTTATTTAAAATTGTCAACAGTCAACAATTTTTTCAACAACGAATTTGTAATATTAAATAAAATTGTTGTTAGCAAGTAAAAATTATATTTCAACAACGGGTTAGTCCTATTAAAGAATTATGTTGTCAATATTTATCAATTTTTCCATAATCATTTATTTTGCAAAAATTACAAAATTAAAATAAGTGTTAGATTACAAAATATGTGTTACAAGATTAAAAATAAATTCCAGATATGAGGTGGTTCGTTTTCTTTGTGTCTAATGATTTATTTTTCAAACGATGTTCCGGAATATTTGCAATAAATCATTCCTAAGTTCTACAACAGATCCCAAAGGTTCAACCCAGTTGCACAAATTTGTTCTCGTTTCTGTTTATAGGCGAACTGTTAAAAATTAAATAACAAATTATATGTATGTACAAATTTTGCAGTAACTTCACATTTTAATACTTACATTTCATGAAGATAGGCTTAATTTTTTAACTATTAATATACCACTGCATCATCTGCTATAGCTAATTTATTCCCCCTCCAAAAATGTACACAAATTTTAAAACAATATTATAAAAATATTTTGTAATTTTTAATTTTTTGACACATTGTTTGTTTTTTCAACACGAAATTTTAATTAAAATTTTAACAACTGAAATAGTTGAGAATCAACTCATAAATTTGTAAATATGACAACATACAATCAAAGTAATAAAAGATATTGTTAACATATTTGGAAGTGAGTCAACAATACTTTTTAATTACTTCATAACTTTTGATATTTTTTTCTGTGTACGAATACAGAATATTACGTCGATACATTTATATGGAAGTTATGGTCAATTATGAATCGATCTTATATGGAACTTACATGTGTAAAAATTCTTGCTACATTTAAGGGATTTATGATCGTTAAACCACTTTTCCGGGAGGTTATTTGTATCGAGGCTAGGTAAAATAATGGACTGATCATAACCAATTTCAACACGCTTCATACTTGGAATTATAATACTGTTAATTTATATTCAAAATTGCGACCTGTATTTTGATTATAAGGTTTACAAGGACGGACAGACGGACATCACAAAATCGACTCAGAGCCGATTGGTATAAATTAAGCTGGGTCTTAGACCATTTTTTTTGGGTGTTACAAATTAGTATAACAATTGTAAGAAAATAATCATCATAAATGATATTAACTTTTACTTAGCATAAACAGAAACCATGGGATCAAATGGAAAAAGCCAGAATAAATTTTATTGAAACAATTATTGAAAATTTTAGAAAAAAGACTAAAACATTTAGTAGGTATAAAAATATTACAGGTGTTACAATAGATAAACCAAATTTCATTCAAGATAATTATTACTAATTTATTTATTTAATATTACAGAATTAATTTCGATTTAATCTTACACTATTAATATTTAAAAAAAAATTAATAAATTTCGATTCAAATATCAGTATTTATAGCCTGTTTCTCTATGTCGAACGAAAATCTAAGCGAACACAGAAAAAAATTACGACAATCCAATTGTTTTATTAATTACCAAATTCGTCAATACAATTATTTTCTTAATTAAAAAGGCACCAACAACCGTTTTTGTAAATTTAAAAACAACTTTTGTTATTTAAAATTGTTAACAGTCAACAATTTTTTCAATAACGAATTTGTAATATTAAATAAAATTGTTGTTAGCATGTAAAGAACTATATTTCAACAACAGGTTAGTTCTATTAATGCATTATATTGTCAATATTTTTCAGTTTTTTTTCAAAATCATTTATTTTGCAAAAATTACGAGATTAAAATATGTGTTAGATTAGAAAATATGTTTGTGTTACAAGATTAAAAATAAATTCCAGGTATAAGCTGTTTGGTTTCCTTTGTGTCCAATGATTTATTTTTCACACGATGTTCCGGAATATTTACTGTTAATCATTCCTAAGTTCTACAAGTAATAGAATAAATATTTTTAATCAAACAGATTTTCTTATTGTTACCATTGTTAGAATCAACAAATCCCAAAAGTTCAAACCAATTTCACAATTTTGTTCTCGCTTCTATTTACAGGCGATCTGTTAAAAATGAAATAATAAATTGAATATACAAATTTTGCACTAACTTCACATTTTAATACTTACCTTTCATGAAGATAGGCTTAATTTTTTAACTATTAATATATTTACAGCATCATCTGCTATAGCTAATTATTCCCGCTCAAAAAATGTACAACAATTTTAAAACAATATTTTAAAAATATTTTGTAATTTTTAATTTTTTGACACTTATTTTTTGTTTTTTCAACACGAAATTTTTTAAAATTTTAACAACTGACATAGTTGAGAACCAAATCGTAAATTTGTAAATATGACAACGTATAATCAAAGTAATAAAAAATATTGTTAACATTTTTGGAAGTGAGTCAACAATCCTTTTTAATTACCTCATAACTTTTGATATTTTTTTCTGTGAACGAAAGCAAGTCGAACGAATTCGAATCATTTTGGGTTTCTCTATTTCCTACGCTTTCGTTCGCATGGAGTTACGTATTTTCACATTGTTTTTGTATTATTTTCTATTCAGAGTAATTTTTTTTCGTAAAAATATTAAAAATACTACTAAATTGTTTAAACAAAGATGCAACCAAGTAAATAAACAAAAATAAATAAAAAAAGAAAAAAATAATAAAAACAAAATTTTTAGAAATTTTTAATTTTTAAATTGAATTTGCAAGCAAAATCCTAATTTTTGAATACGGTGGATTTCCAAATTAACAACAAACAAGATTGAGTAACATTTGCAGTGTCCCGGTGGGTAATTTTCTTATTTTTCATTGAATAATTCAACTAGTCGAAAGCAAAATAGCAAGTGACCGATTTTGACATTTCTGTTCTTATCGTTCGACATACAGAAACCCAATTTTGTATGAAAATACTTACGTTTTCGTTCGACTTGTCGTTCGACTGATTGTTCGCATAGAAGTGAGTTGGAGAAACCCAAATCAGTTTTCGTTCGTTTTGAAGTCGAAAGAAAGCTTTCGTTCGACATAGAGAAACAGGCTATTAGTACACGTTTTTTGAAGTAAAAAGCTTTTTTTAAAACCGGTTTTTTGTGTTTAAAAAAACCGCTCTATTCGACATTCGAAAAATGAACATTTTGAAAAAACCGACAGCACATTGAATGAAAAAACCGGTTTTAAAATCCTACTGGCTATGGGAGCTTTCCGTTAGGGGAGTTTTTACTGTACATATATGTATATAAAAAAAAAAATATTAAAATAAGCGTTTTAAACGAATATATGTTTTCCCACTATTAATTAGATATAAATGCAAATTTTCGGAAGTGGTAACCTTATATCATCTTGACTGAACGAAAAATTTTCGTATTTTACCAAAACCGAAGGTTTTTATAGGGGAATCCCACTTGGATTCCCCTTTTTTCCTCTTAATATAAAATAGTAATCATGAAGAAAAAAAAATAAATAGTTAAAAATGATAAATATATAGGAAAGCCTATTTTGAGATTTTGATATAGAAAGACCCCTTAAACGATGCGTAAAAATTAGACCCCTCAAACGATGCGTAAAAATTATTGGTCTTCAGTTCCCTACCATTGATTGAAAAATCATTGGTCCCATACATTTTGGTCCAAAAAAAAGTTTCGATTTTTTAATCGAAATGGATGTCAAAAAATTCGCAATTTTAAGCTGGTTATGGAAAAAATATTTTAAACATTTTTCCCATGGGATTTTGTATCGCTAGAAGACTTTTTAAAGCATTTTGGTGAACAATTTTTTTTTCACTTACTACAATGCAATTTTTTAGTATTTTAGCCATAAAGGGAACAAAATTAAAAAATGTTGTTCCATTTTTCAAAAAAATATCGAACATTTTTTTGCATGATGTATTAAAATGACGGTTTATGGATCAAAATTTTTGGAAAATTTTTTAAAATATTTTTTTTTCATAAAATTAAAAAAATTACTAATTTTTTTAATACCCATTTCAAGACAAAATTCAATACTATTTTTTGGACGAAATATTCTAGACCCGAGACTTTTAATCGCTGGTAGAGAACTGAAGATCAATTTAAATTTTTTTTATATTTTTTTTATATATTTTTCCCATAATAAAATAATTTTTACGCTTCGATTGAGGAGTCTTATTAAAAATTTTTTGTCTACGGGACACTCTATTGTACACCTAATATAACATATCATAATACGAATTACTAGCTCAAGAACCGGGACTTTGAGCCAACGACTTTGTTTTAAACAAATTTAATTATAATTAAAAGCATTAACTGTTAGACTAAAAAATTAACAAAATAGTAAAAACTGCGAAAATTAACACAACTGTAAATAGCATGACCCATATATTTTTCGCGAATCTCAGCTAATAACAAAAATACTCTAAAGTGTTCACCAATCTAAATAACAATTTTATTCACCTGCATACTTTTTTCGGATGGAAACACCCACACAATTTAGTAATATGGAACTTTTTTCTTATTTGAATTTTATAAGAGGTAGCTTCTTCGACTATTGTTTGTATTAGGGAATTTCTTTGGTAGGTTCTGTTTTCTAACAGTGACCTTCCATTATAGAATTGCTGATGTTTGTAACGTACAGACAAAATTATCGGACCCCCACCTTAAAGTATACCGTTCGACTCAGAATCACTTTCTGAGTCGTTTTAACGATATCCGTTCGCCCGTCTGGCTGGCTGTCCTTGTAAACCTTTTTATGATCGGTCCATTATTTCACCTAGCCCCCATACAAATGTCTTCCCGGAATAGGGATTATAAACGCCTTAAATATAGCAATATTTCAATGAAACTCGGTAAAAAGAAGTTTTGTATAAGTTTACCAAATTTCATCAAGATCGGTCCATAATTGACTATAGCTCCCATATAAATTCCCTCCTCCGAAAATCACTTTAACATGCATATATCCCACACGAATGACAGTATGAAGTTAATATCGACACAAATACATTTTATATAAACTACATTGCCAAAATTTATGAGAATCGGTCCATAATTTACCATAGCTCTCATATACACCCACTTCCGGGAAACGCTCTAAAGGGCATAAAATCATATAGATGTTAGTATCAATATATTGTTCCGTATTTGTATAATTTATTTTACATTTAGTAAAAGTGTTGGTCTACAATTGGCCACAGGTAGAATTTTAAGCTCATACTCAATGGTGTAGGGTATCATATTGTCGGTTTTGACCGACTATAGTTTCTCTCTCGTTATATTTACCTTATTTAACACATATTTTCTAAAAGTCATCTTTTAGCCAATATTCAACTTTTGAGTCTACCGAA
Organism: Protophormia terraenovae; assembly: GCA_951394005.1. Classification (NCBI taxonomy): domain Eukaryota; kingdom Metazoa; phylum Arthropoda; class Insecta; order Diptera; family Calliphoridae; genus Protophormia; species Protophormia terraenovae. Next base: position 38,294,405 of record OX596077.1, on the reverse strand, counting down.
ATAGAACATTAAACATTTTTACAATATAGGACTTTTTACCCATGCAAAAAATGCAATACATAAAATTATGTAAACCTTCACTTCTTTAGCAACATACATCCTAAAATAGTTTACTTAAAGGTGCAGAAAAAAACAATTCTTGCTTAGGAACAAATTGAATTTTTTTGTTATGCTTATTAAAACTACGTAAAAAGTTTTTCATGCGTCTTTTTATGTGGTATGTTGGTAAGCAGATATAACAAGGGGAAAGGGTAAAATAGGTTTATATTTGTTCTCTCCATTTAATGTGTTGCATTTTTTATACCCTTCACCACAGGTGTAAAGGGTATATATAAGTTTTTCATTTCGCTTGTAATTTCTACAATATTCATCTAAGACCCCAAAAAGTATATATCGTCACCGAAAATGCAAAACAACGTAACATCAAAATTTTCAAATTTGTGTTTTTGATGAAATATAGTTTATTATTCCAAAATACGTGTGATCACAAATTTTCAGACTTGTAACTCAAAAAATGACGATAATATTAACGAAAGCAGTAATTTTTTCAAGTCAAAACAACGTAACATCACATTGGTTAAAAAAATAATAAAAAAATTTTTTTATTTTTTTTTTACGAATTTAGATTGCAAATTTTTAAAAATATAATAGGTATTAAAATTTTGGAGTAAAAGTTTGCAAAAATTCTTTTAATTACAATTTTTGTAAAATTTTCATTGATGTTACGTTTTTTTGGCTTCACAAAATTGAAATCTTGAAAAACGTAAACCACATAACTTAAAAAATATTTAATAAAATTTTAATTATTCATCATCAATATATTAGGCAATGTTTAAGGATGTAATATCCCAAAAATCTTATTTGTAGGACAATTTGTTTAGGTTTTATAAAGTTTTTTGTGCCTCCTGTAAAGTTATGAAAAGTGATGTTACGTTGTTTTGCATTTTCGGTGACGATATGTATATTCTGGATCCTTATTGATAGGGGAGTCGATATAAAGATGTCCGTCTGTCTGTTGAAATCAGTTTTTAGAAAGCCCCAGTTATTGGATATATATGTTTTATACATCAAATTGTAGTAAATATTCCTTAAAAGAACGGTTGATAAATAACTGAGATATCGGCCCATTTTACTGAAGTATTAGTCCACATATTTTAACAAAACTTTCAGATTGTATTTCTCTAGGTATTAGCTGTTATAAAATGGGAGACTTGAATACCGGCTACAAAAATGGAAAGCCATAGTATAAAACGCTCTTGTCGCGTTTTAAGTTACATAACTATACGTCTTTCAAGCTAAAGGGACACTATAAAAAGGTAAAAATAACCGAAAAAAGTTTACTATTCTGTTAATATTACTTGTGTTGATGAAAATAAAATAGAAAATTTTCCGCTCCAACATTTCTGGAGCGCAAGTTATTGATCCAAAAATAATATGGCTAAGTAATTAGAGAAATAAAACCAAATACAATTATGTCGGGGTATATTTTGGAGCTATATCGTATTTAGGTGTTTTAGTCTCCAAATTTATCAATGGCTATATATCGGGAAAATATTTCCCAACATTTTGAAATAAATTTTTGATACAAAGGGTACCAAAATGGGCTTGATATTTAAGATATTACATTTTTAATGGTGCAATACATCATAATTACCGACTTGGACCCTTCATATATGGCGTTTTAGCAAAAAAACTTATAAGGAACTAAATACTTATTATTTTTTTACTTTAATGACAAAAAAGATTATTGTTTTTGTCATTTATAGATGAAAAATAGGCGTGTTCTTCCTAAATCAATCTTTTAAGTCCATTAAATAAAAAATTCGACTAAAAATCCCCCAAACTTTAACACCAAATTGGGGAAATAAACCATTTAATGGTGATACTTATGACCTATTATTAATAAAAATTGCAAGAATTTCTTATATTTTTATTTTGTTTGACATTCTCAAATACAAAGGTGATAAAAATTCAGTTTTTTTGCATTATAAAGTAAACAAATAGACAAACACAATTCAGTTAATAAATCTAAGAATTATTTTTTTAAATCACGTAATAAAACCGTTTTTATTATAAATTAAAAAAAAATCAAATACTTTAGTGAGACACTGTATTTATATGGTGGGTATAAAACATTTTTATACCCACCATCAAAAAGATGGGGGGTATATTGATTTTGTTATTCCGTGTATAACATGTCGAAGGAATCATCTAAGACCCCACAAAGTATATATTTTCTGGATCCTGGTTAGATTCTGAGTCGATCTAGCTACGTCCGTCCGTCTGTCCGTCTGTCCGTCTGTTGAAAGCAGGATAGGGCTCGAACGGGACAACGTAGGGGGACGAAATTTGGCACAAATATTTGTCTTATATAAGGTTTGTTTGGGATTAAAAATGGGCAAAATCGGTTAAAAAACAAAAAAGTTATGGGCTAAAAACTAGAAACACAGGGTGTCCGTTTTATACTTTTCTGCTGATATTTCTTCAACAACGGTATATACAACAACGAAATTTTGTACGTATAGTTCGGGTCCGCCCACTTTACCGCCCACCTCCCATATAAGGTGAAAATCATCGAAATTGTGTTCAAATAGTTCAAGGACCAATGTAAACTGGGAAACAAAAAATGGGCGTGGTCCGCCCACTTTACCGCCCTCTCCCATATAACGATTCGGCCGGGCCGAATATAACATTCGCGCTTGTTGATTTTGTGTTGGGTGTATCAAATTCGACCAATGTGAAAACAATCTTACATGTTTTTCTCTATTTTTACGTATTTTTTTACAAAATATGAATATATCAGAAAAATATTCCCTCTTTAGCAAAACAGATCATGACCTAACACAATTTGTTTTATTTTTAAGAGAAAATCTTACCATAAAAAAATCTCTTTAAGTTATAACTCAAAGCTTTTATTTATTTATTTATTTTTATACAACTCAATTGTTATCAAAATAAGTCCACAAAGATTAGTAAATAAAATCGTCGCTACGGTAGATAATGTGAAAATAATTTTAAATTTAGTTATTTTTTAGCAGTATAAGCAAAAACAACTTCAGAAAAAAAAGTTTATATTAAATATTAAAAAAAACAATAATGAGTATTATACCAAAAACAGTGAATCCTGATTTACAAAAGGAACGCGATAATGCAACATTTAATGTAGAAGATTTTGCTTTGTGGTGGCATGGAGGTGAAGAGGAATTAAAATTTAAACGTGAATTGGGTAAGTTAAAATTAAAATATGAACATAATTATGATGTTTATTAATACAAAGTCTTTTTTAATATTATTGTTAAAAAAATATATGTATATTAATAATAAATAACTTGAATATTATTGATTAAATATTTAAGTTAATGTGGCGTTAGAGTTTAGATAAAAATTTATATTTTAGATACTTTATAGTGATCTGTTAAATCGCATATATTTTATTTTACATTTTTTCATATTTCATAGTTCAAAATTAAGGCAATTGACTTATTTTGCCTTTAAAATAATTATTTTTCACATAATTACAATAATAAATCAAGACTTGTTAATATAAAATAATTTGCATTTAAGTTGCATTCCATAATACAAAGTAATTGAAATATAAAAATGTATATAAAATATGTAAATTTAAAATATGACAAGTATTTATAAAGACCAAAGATTGGTTGATTGTTTTTTGGGGAGGGTATATAAAGAACATTGATATGACTAAAATGCGAATTGATAAAGAGTCGTTTATATGTTTATAAATAAAGAAAATAAACAGAAAAAAGTTGTCAACTCATTTTAACAGGTACAAAGAAATAACAAAGTCCATTTAACTTCAATATTCATTAAATTTTATGTTTTTATACTCTATACCACAATAGGTGATTGGAAAAGAAAAAAATATTTGGAACTCCACTTTAAAGAATACCGTTCGTCTTAGAATCACTATTTGAGTCGATTTAATGATGACCGTCTGCCTGGCTAGCTGTCTGACAATGACAAAGCCTATAGATATTAGTTATGATCGCTCTATTATTTCACCTAGTCCCCATACAAATGTCCTCTAGGTATAGAGGTTCAATGATCAAAAATGCCTTTAAAATAGCATTATTTTAATGAAATTCTACACAAGTAAGTTTAATATAAGTAGAAACCGCAGTCGCAATGTTTAGGAGAATCGGTCCATAATTTACCATAGCTTTCTTATAAGGCCTACTTCTGGGAATCATCGTTATATAAATCTTTATAAGTATGTATATGTTCGTTGGTTTGTACCTTATAGACAGCTAAACCGATGGAAATTTTCAAATTGTCATGCTGAAGGCCCCGAAAGTAAAATAGGCTACTTTGTTTTTGAATAAGAGCAGGGGAAATGTTAGCCATTTATAAAGAAAAAAAATAATAATAATAATTAACAGATAAATTAAATATTGTTACAATAAAAGTCTTGAAATTTTACAGGAATACCTTTCTCATTAACCTCCAAACTCAAAACGAAAATGGGACTGATAGAACCAGTGGAAATGGTACCCCCATACAATGACAATATTATATATCGTAAATCTTAAGAACTAATATAGCAAAAGTCTATAATACTTAGCAAAAACTTTCTCATCAACTACCATATTTAGGATGAAAATGGAAAGGGTAGGATCAGAGGGAATTGTAGAATTGTATATAAAATTGTAGGATGGATAGTTGGATGCCCTGTGTACAGTATATATTGGTTATGCCATCAAAAGGTGTAGTGAAACGCACCGGGATAAGCTAGTCCCATATATATGTTAATATGAACATAATATAATGCATATCGAGGGCCTATATTCAAAATCCTCTATCTCAGGTTTTCAAAAGAAATTGCGTTTTTCATACCATTATATCCCTATAACAACGCTCATCTATAATATAAATTTCAAATGAAAATTCCTAGTTTTTTCCATTTTATTAACGTTTTTTACACCTCTATCTTACAAAATATCCTCTATCTCTTTGAATAATTTCATTTTTGATAAATTTATACTGGCTAAAAGATTTAAATCGTTTGAATAGTTCTTAGAAATAAAAAATAATAATTTACTCTGTATGGCGGCTACTACCTCCTATAAAACTGTCCTATCTATCTTAATTGTGGAACTTGACTAGAAAATTATTCCCACAAAATCTCGAGAACTGCACTGCTTATCTTATATGGGTGCTAACACTTCCCCTACAGCTGTCCTTCCTATTTTCATCAGTTATGATTCCTGAAAGAAAATTATTCCCACACTATTTAAAAACTTTTGCTCTAATACACAAAGAAAAAAGATACATTGTGGCAACCGAATTTTTTGCCAATCGAATTTTGTCGGTTCCAACAACTATCTGTTATATTGATTGCTATTACTGTTTGTATATAGTACACATAACCGTTTTCAAAAATAATTCGGTGAAATAAATTTATAATGTCAATTACACTATTGTGAATTAAACAAAAATTATTATTATTTTTTTTTTATAACAAAGCTAAATGCATACATACATACATATCACAATAAATTTAACATATAAATTTAAGAATTATGATACAAACATAAATTGCTGGATTAGCTAAGCGATTCCAATTCATCCTTCCCGTTGATAATAACATCAGTAGCTGCATAACACTGTATAATATAATTATACAGCTTAGTTGACACCACTAGGAAGGAGTATTGTTTAAGGCGCAAACTATGTGCATTGAATCTGCCGAGGGTATAAGGGTGACTAGGGGTACTTTTTCTAGTTTTCTGGATTGCTTTTAACAAATCTTAGTTAAGACTTTAAAAAAGAGACTCCAAATGTTTTCAGTTGCCTATTGCTTAGATATACAGTGTTGGAAAAAATAATAGGGACACTCTAATTTTTCAATATATTCTTACTTTTTTATTTACTATTCCATAAATATTAAAAAGAATATACATAAAATTAAATAACTTCAAATATTTTAACTTATAAAGTAAAAGTAATTAACTAGTTCTGCCAAAAAATATATATTTCTTAAAAAGGCCAGGAAAAAATAATATTAACACTTAAAGTTTTGGAAAAAATATATTTTTTTTTTAACATTACCATAATTTTCAAATACTTTTTCAATACTTGGTTGAAGATCCTTTCATTTTTATAACATCTTGACAACGGCGATTCATAGATCCCACAAGATTCGCACATAACTCGGGCGGAATTGAGTACCAGGTTTCTTGAATTTTTTCTCACAACTCTTGTTTATTTTTTGATTTAAAGCTACCAATTTTATTTTTAAGGACTCCCCAGAGATGCTTAATGGGGTTTAAGTCCGGTGATTGGGACGGCCACTCCATTACAGGCACTTCATTCTGCTGAAACCACGTTTTGACACTTCTAGCGGATCATTATCCTCCATGAATTCCCATTTTAGTGACATTTCATCCTCAGCAAATGGAAGCATTTTATTCTGGAGAATGTCTATGTAGTCAGCAGCATTCATTTTTCCCTGAATCCAAACTATTTGACCAACTCCAGAGGTCGAAAAACATCCCCATAGCATTATAGAACCACCACCGTGTTTGACGGTTTTTTTTGGTATATTTTGGATCAAATTCAGCATTTGCAGGACGACGTACAAATGATTTTCCGTCAGATCCAAATAAATTTACTTTTTTTTCGTCTGACCATTTTTTATTATACTCTTCACATAAAATGAAGAGTATATATAAGTTTGTTTTTTTTTATACGAAAGAATAACATTTTTTTCAAATTCAGTACAATGAACACCACGACCCATTTTCGAATTTATTTACCGAAGACATAAATCATAAACACGAAACCAATATGATTAAATTAATCACATAAACTTTGCTTTACGGATTTTTAATATGTTTATGTTAAAAATAATAATTTTTATTGACTAATGGCAATTTTTTGTAGTGCGTCCCTATTATTTTTTCCAATTGAAATTACAACTTTACTGATTTTTTTGTAAATAAATATAAAATAAAAGCGCAAAAGAGAAAAAGTAAACAAATAATGAAATTCCGTTATTTTAGGAACAGATAAATAGCGGGACCCAAAAAAAAACTTAATATAAAGAAACTGCTTGCATCTGTTTGCGAAAGTAAGGGTTGTCCCTATTATTTTTTCCAACACTGTACATAAATTGCTAGTCACTCTCCCATGATGTGTTGATAATTTCGGAGGCATTAATCTCATTAACGGACGTCATTGGTAATATGTAGCATTAACAGATGGGGAATGGTTAAAAAATTGATGACTCCGAAAAAAAGTTTGACTGTAAAATTATGTCTCTTACCTTTAATACGACCAAGAAGATTTTTAATTTTAAATATTCCAATTACTTTTGGTAGCTTAACTATCATCTGAGTAATGTAAGAAAGAAAAGAGCAATGCATTTTTCTTAGTTTTTCTTTAACTTTAATTAATCACTTTAATACTAACCAACAATAGAATCCATTATTTCGGTATGGCTGTGTTGAGAACATTTGTCATATTGTCCTAAAATATTTCAATGTATAAAAAATATTGTTATTGCTTTTGCTTTGTAAAATTTTATGAAATTATGACAATACGATGTGATAGCACACTTTGTGCATCCGCCAATTGAATATTTTAAAAGTACAAAACTCTCTATCTTTCTTTAAAAATTACAATACTTTACAATGTATATACAAATAATATGTATGATTAAGTCGTGGTTTTAAATAAATATTGTAAAAAAAAGAACATTTTTTAAATACTTGCAAAATAAGAGAAATAAAAAGTTTTTTTTGCTCTTCTAGAGGATTTTGAATACACATAAGCCTTCGATATGTATGTTTTATGGAAATAGGCATAGATAATTAATATGACCACAATTGGTCTCAGCTCCCCTATATATCTATATATATTTGGGGGATTCACAAAGTGTGCTATCTTGTCGTATTGTCATATGTCCTAAAATATTTCAATGTATAAAAAATATTGTTATTGCTTTTTCTTTGTAAAATTTTATGACATTATGACAATACGACATGATAGCACACTTTGTGAATCCCCCAATTGTTTTTTTTTATATTAATTTCTGTTCTACATTTTCTCTCTTTCATTTAGAATCTTATATGCTAAGTGATGTAAATGCTGATTCTTCAGCCATACACTATAAGACCCATGAAGATATGTTTTATGGAAATAGGCATAGATAATTAATATGACCACAATTGGTCTCAGCTCCCCTATATATCTATATATATTTGGGGGATTCATAAAGTGTGCTATCTTGTCGTATTGTCATATGTCCTAAAATATTTCAATGTATAAAAAATATTGTTATTGCTTTTTCTTTGTAAAATTTTATGACATTATGACAATACGACATGATAGCACACTTTGTGAATCCCCCAATTGTTTTTTTTTATATTAATTTCTGTTCTACATTTTCTCTCTTTCATTTAGAATCTTATATGCTAAGTGATGTAAATGCTGATTCTTCAGCCATACACTATAAGACCCATGAAGATATTTACACCATCGCTGTGGAGGATGCCATTAAAACTGCCAAAAAATTGCGTAAATTGCAAGAACAACGTAATCCTGGGGGCAAAGATATATGGCCGTAAGTAAATTTAGTTTTTCATTTGAATAAAAAATAAAAAATCCTCATTATGTCTTTTATTTTAGTGGCAAATTTGGAGCACCTGAATGTTGGGGTTGTGTAGCTTCCGGCAATCCTTTTACTGTACAATTTACCATGTTGGTCGATGCCATACGCAAACAGGGAACCGATGAACAATTTGAAAAATTTGGCAAAAGAGCTGAAAATTTTGAAATTTGTGCTACTTATGCTCAAACTGAATTGGGTCATGGTACATTTTTGCGTGGCTTACAGACACGAGCGGATTTTGATCGTGACACAGATGAATTTATTTTGAATACTCCGACATTGACAGCGTATAAGTGGTGGCCAGGAGGATGTAAGTAACTAAGATTCAAATGTTTTAATTTAATATTTACCCTTTAGCTTATTTTATGAAATCTCTATCTAAAATAGTATGAAGTGTTAAATGTTAAAAACATTTAAAATGACCCTGTAATAAATAACTTATTAAGGATTAAAATCAATTTCAACCAAGATAAACATTTTTAATAATGGACCAAATATACATTTATTATTATTTTTTTTTAATTTTTCCCATAAAGTCTACCGGCAAACTCTTTAAAACACATTGAGGTTTCCGAAACTGCATTTTGTTTATAAATTTATGCTTTGGGATTTTACAATATTTAGGCTAAAGACAAAATTTCGATACAAAAATGTGTCAAATTTGGGAACATCTGTATTTAGCGTTATGGGTTTTTCAACTTAAAATTGTATACTCCTCTGCTAAGATTCTGTCTTACTGTATACTGTAGCAGCATTAACTGAGCAATCTTTTGGATATGTAAAGAAGATTTTGTTATCCATAACTCCAACTGACTTTTTTTCAAATGTTTGTCCTTAAACGATTTTTTTTTTTAATAATTCTGTAAATGTATGTTCAGATTAGTCAAATATTTGATCAAAATGACGTAACCACTATATAAACTATTTTCTGACCTCCATTTTAATGGGAAATATTTTTTACTTATCATTAATCATAGCTTACATTATACCGAATCTTGTTTTACGCTGTTTTCTCTTACAAAACATTTGCAAGATCAAACAATGGAAAACAATTTTTTTTGTATAATTAGTGGTCACACAAATTTGGTCATACATTTGACAAATGTGATCATAGCTTAAGTTGTGAACTGTTGAAAAAGTTTTACATGTTCAGAACTGAGGTGTCTTTGAGTTGATTTTGATGAGTACAGGCCACTAGCGGATCACGGGGAGAGGGTAGAACTCCAAAGTTGGTCCACTTGGCTAAGTAATTTTTTTAAAAATTCGCTAAAAGTTCATTTATGACTTGAATGTAAAAAAAATTTTACATATAGGTAGTCCTCGTGAATCTTTACAAAAAACTTCAAAAAAATTCACATTTTTGGAGTTATTTTCCAAAAGAATATTAACTTCTAAAATATGTATATATTTTTTTTGTTCCGGACTAAAGAATTTTTGTAATGGTTTCAAAAGAAATCTTAACGTAAACCCTACAAACATTTGAAAGATATCTTCCTAGAAGATATTTACGCAATATCTTCTTTTTATTATTTGGAAGAAAATCATCAAAGCAATATTTTTATAATATCATATTTTTATTAGATTAGAGAAAATTAGGAAACAAACACAAATAATAGATAAAATTTTTATTTTTTGACATTTATAAAATAAAATTTATCATCAAATTATCGCCTTTTTTTCAGTAAGGTGATTATCTCCTCATTCATTGAAATCATCTAGAAGAATTAACGCAATACATACTTTTATTTTTCAGTCACATTTTTTCATTTGTCGAAAAATTATTTAGAAATTAAATAAATATTGGAAATTGTATGTCTCTTAGCAAAAAAAAAATGTATATCTTATGTGAGCGTGAAAATTTTACATGCTTTATAATGTGACGATATTTATGCATGATGGTAAAGCATTGTTTATCATATTATTTACAGATTTCTTTAGCAATTTATTATTCATAGATTTCTTTTGCAATAATATTGTTATTACATCTTCCGGAAGATTATCTGGCGTTATCGTCTTTTTTTTACATAGATGATTATCTAGCAATATTGCCTAATTTTCTTCCGGGCGTATTGATTTCTTGTTGTTTAGATGTATCGCCGGTGACGCACAAACTCTCCCGATGGGGGAAATTTCCGCAATACGAATATGAACATTGCGGCGATAAGTTTTTTCTTCTAAGCAATACGAATTCGAATTATTTTCGTATTATTTTGCTTGTAGATACATACCCGATGTGACCAATTTTGGAGTTCTAGATTTTTCAGCATCGTTATGGATGTGTTTTGCATTGTCCCTCTTGGTTACTGTTCAATTAAAAGTTGATAAAAATCACGCGAACATTCTGTCTATGAACTCAATCCATCTTCTACGATTTTGAGATAGACCAAACGATTAACTAAAACGTGTCAACTATTATACTAATAGCCTAATTCTATAACTTTTCGTTCGTTCTGTTAGTGTACAGAAACGAAAACGTTAACAGTTATGTTTGGTATTCTGTATCATTTGTTACGTTTAACATTAATAAAATATGTTAATGTTACACTGATTACGTTATGTTATTTAAAAAAATTATTAAGTTGCCAGTTTAAAGTTTTGTTGTTTTAAGAGTTGATTTTGGAAAATCTATATTCTGAAAATATCTATATTTTTGAAATGGTAACAATATTCATTCATTTGAATGACAATTTACATTAAAAAAATTGTTTATTAAAAATAAATCAAAATAATTTCAAAAACGTTTAAAAATACAAATTGTATGAATTGGTGTTTGATAAACAAATTTATGAATTTTTAAGCGAATTTGGTAACTAAATTTTAAAAGCTCTAACAGTCACCGAAATCATTCGTTTAATGCTGTTGCTGAAGTTTGCAAAAAGCCAATTACTTTTATCTGTATAATGAAGTATACATTTTTGGAATTGAACGATATGTAAATGGACAACGTGCGGTATGGTTATTGGAAGTACGTGAATTAGTCAGCAAGATTGTGCAATTTGGTCCGCCTTTTTTATGTAACCATCGATGACCTCAAAACACTTAACATATGTCAAATTCAGATTTATGAGAAGTGTTACCTGAAAATGCTTGTTGGTCATTTAAAACAAAATGTCTAAAATACATGGATATTTTTAATAAACTAAATATTTTCGTTGATACCTTAAACTACATTGTTTTATTCCATTTCCAAAGGGACTTGACCCTATTTGAAGACCCATTTTTTACAAAATAATACATTTTGTTGATTTTTTATAAATATTAAAGAATTTCATTATTCCATATCTCTCAATAAGAAATCTAGAAATATCCACATAATGAGAAATCTTTTAACAAGATGTAACTTTCGAAAGGTTCAGTAATAAGTGTGGTGCAAATCTATATCTAAAGCCTGAATTTTATAAGATGAATACCTTTACTAAATTTGCAAAATTTTCCTTGAAAAAAGCTAAATTTGGCAAAAAATTTCTAATAAAAGAAAATAAACTTCTTTTTCTAATTTCATGGGAAGCCGTCCATTAATTACCATAGATTTCATAAGCGAATATAATTTAAGCACTATTCTTTTAAAAATTTGCTTTATTTCGCAATATTTAAGAAAATAAAGTACTTATCACTTTCAAAATACCTATCGTTGGAATTGACAAGTAAATTCGTTATTAACATTGCATAAACATAGTAAATTTCTATTATAAAAACGTAATTTTGTTAATTACAGCCTTTCGTTCTGTTAAATAAAATTTTGTTCTTACAGAATACAAAATTAATAAAATTCATGTTATCAACGTTAACAGAGTGAACGTTTGAGTTATAGAATAAGGGTATAAATTTGTCGTAGTTCTGTAAATGATTCAAATTTTAACGAACAATTCAGGTGCAGATGTGGTTATGGATATTCTGGATTGAAGTGAATGATTGCATATATGGATGAAATTCATTCAATTATATTTTAAAACAAATAAGAAAGATATAGTCGGTCAAGCCCTACACCATTGCATACATATGTGCACCATAATTCTGGGAGGGGTCTTTTGTTAGACCTGTGCTGATATGTGGACCGATGTATTGAGTGTGAAATAAAACAAACGAATATTACGTTGATAATATTTTTATGAATTTTTGAGTGATTCCTGAAAGTGGTCCTTATATGGGGGAACCGATCCACATAATATTTGGCACTATGATTTCTACTTAAATATTTTATATTTCGAATATTAACATTTGTATGGGATTTATGCCCGTTAAAGAGATTTTCGGAAGAGTGGATTTATATGGGAACTATGGTCAATTATGGAAATGGTCAATCATTAAATTTGGCAAAAAGAATGATATGTACTTGATAAAACTTCATTGCAGCGGATTTCAGTAAAATATTACTACATGTTATGATCGTTAAACCCCTTGACATTTGTATGGGGGCTAGATGAAATAATATATCTACAATATCTAATTTCAATATACTAATGAAAAAACCAAGACAGACAGACGGACGGACATTGTTAAATCGGCTCAGAAAGTGATACTAAGCCGATTGTTATAAATTAAGGTGGGTCTTACACAAACGCATAATAGCCTCCCCACTTATGGTGGTGTAGGGTATAAACAGAGTTGCAAAACAATATAATACAATTCCTCTTGAAATCATCACAACTGATTAAATTTTTATAATAATCCCCCTACCTTTTCCATGATAAAAAGCTCAAATAATTTGTATATTTTCTCTTCTTCATAGTGGGTCATTCTTCCAATTATTGCTTAGTAGTAGCCAATTTATATATCGACAATGATCCCAAAGGTATGGCCATGTTTATGGTTCAGCTACGTGATGAAGAAACTCATATGCCTTTGCCGGGCATCGATGTGGGTGATATTGGCAAGAAAATGGGTTTCTTTGGTGTCAACAATGGTTATTTGGGTTTGAAAAATGTACGCATACCAAGAACTAATATGTTAATGCGCAACTTTCAAGTGAATCGTGATGGTAGTTGTGTTAAAAATCCCGTATCCGTGTTGGCCTATTTTACTATGGTATTTGTAAGATGTTTAATAGCACACAATAATTCCATAATGTTGTCAATGGCGGCAACCATTGCCACTAGATATTCAGCAGTAAGAAGACAGAGTCCCATAAATGCCAAGTAAGTGCAGATAATTGAAAAATATTAAATTTTATACTTATTGTTTTGGAAATTTTTACAGTGAACCTGAACCTCAGATTATTGATCATGTTACCCAACAAATGAAATTATTTCCCGAAATAGCCACTAGTATTGCCTATAAATTGGCTTCTACAAAACTTTGGTCTTTGTATGATCAAACTTCGGCCGATATAGAACGTGGGGAATATATCCGTTTGCCTGAAATGCATGCTTTATCTTGTTCTCTGAAAGTATTATGTTCTAGTGATTCGGCTAGTGGGATAGAACGTTTACGTTTGGCCTGTGGTGGTCATGGTTATTTGACTTCGTCTAATTTGGGTAATTTATATGTGGCGGCTACTGCTGCTTGTACATATGAAGGAGAAAATACCGTTTTACTATTACAAGTGGGTAGATTTCTAATGAAATCTTATCGTCAAGCTTTGGCTGGTAAGCCTTTATCGCCCACCGTAGCTTATTTGCAAGATTATGTAAAAAATACTGATTTTGGCAAGTGGACTGGATCTTGGGAGAATATTGTTAAAGCTTTGCAATTTACAGCAGCCAAGTGAGTATTTATTTTTGAACAAAACACAAACTAATTATACCCTACAGCACCATAGGTGGTTGGGGTATTATGCGTTTGTGCTGATGTTTGTAACGCACAGAAAAAATTATCAGACCCCCACCTTAAAGTATACCGTTCGACTCAGAATCACTTTCTGAGTCTATTTTAAAGATATCTTGATGAAATTTGGCACGAACAGTTATTTTGACACTATTGAAATTGGTTATGATCGGTTCATTATTTCACCTAGGCCCCATACAAATGTCCTCCCGGAATGGGGGTTTAGTGGTCATAAATGCCTTACATATAGCAATATTTTAATGAAATACGGTACAAAGAAGTTTTGTATAAGTGTTAATCTTTGTGCCAAATTGCATGCAGATCGGTCCATAATTGACCATAGCTCCCATATAAACCTCTCTTCCAGAAATTACATTAACGTGCATAAATCCCATACGAATCTTAGTATGAACTTAATATTCGACACAAGTAAGTTTTAACCACATTGCCAAATTTTATGAGAACTGGTCCATAATTTATCATAGCTCTCATATCAACCCCCTTCCGGGAATCGCCATAAAAGACATAAAATTATATGGATGTTAGTATCAACGCATGATTCAGTATTTCTATATTTTATTTTACATTTAGTAAAATTGTTGGTTTACAATTGGCCACAGGTTTAATATCAGTCCCCTTCCCGAATTTTTAGGCTCATACACAATGGTGTAGGGTATCATATGGTCGGTTTTGAATATAGTTTCTTTCTGTTTTTTTTTTTTTTTTTTTTAATTCATATTATTTTTTAGTAAAACTCGCATAGCTTATGAGAACTTACAAGAACGTTTAAAATTGGGTGAAAGAGAGGGTGATGCGGCCAATCATACTGGTATTGAGTATAGCCAAGCTGCTGAGGTAATTATTATCGGAATTTTAAATTTTTAAATTTAAACTGAGTTATTTTTTTTATTTCAGCTACATGGCCGTTCTTTTGTGGCTGCCAACATTTTGGAAGAAGTTACTGGACCCAATGCCCGTCTACGTAAATCTGACCTTAATAAAATTTTAGAACATATTTTAGAATTGTATTTAATACATACGGCTTTCAAACACTTGAATGATATGTTGAGAGTAAGATTTTTTTTGTTGTGATTTTCTATTAATAATATTCTAAAAATTTTCTTTCTTTCTCTCTCTCTCTCTCTCTTTATAGTTCATTAACATTTCCGAATCTGATTTAAGATCTTTACAAAAGCGTTTGGAACAGGTTTTGAAACATTTAAGACCTAATGCTGTAGCTATTTGTGATGGTTTCGATTATCATGATAAGAACTTAAGATCCACTTTGGGCTCTTATGATGGCAATGTATATGAACGTATCTTTGAGGCTGCTAAGAATAGTCCTATGAATATGGAACCCGTACCAAAGTCATTCCATACACATTTAAAACCTTTTATGAAATCGAATTTGTAAGGATCACTTTTAATTTGTTTTAAAAAGTAAAAAAGAAAAATTATTGTTGTATTATTATTTTATAATGGTAAATTTATAAAAAAAAAGAAAAATTATTGTTGTATTATTATTATTATTTTATAATGGTAAATTTATAAAAAAAAAAAAAATAATTATAATGAACTTAAATTATTATTTTTTCATATTTAATTAAAATCTTCAAATCTTTCTTGTTTTGAACTTTGAGCTTTCTACGTCACAGTTAAATAAATTTTTTTATTTCATTTGCAATTTTAAAGAGAATATAATTACTACTAATATTTTTTAAGTAACATATAGTAATTCAGAGAAAAATGGTATATTTCTCAAATTTCTTAGAGAAATTAAGAGCAGATTCCTTAACAAAATATCTCTTAAATTTTTAATAAAGTTCCATTCATGGCAGAATAAACAAGGTAATAGCAGTTCGGATAGGATTTTTTGCTCAAATTTTTTATAAATGGAGTTATAAGCAACAGTTAAGAGAGAGAAATTTATTTTGTTTTTACATAGACATTTTAACAAGCAAAAAAGTAATAATTAGTTTATTTAATACTGCATTATACGTACATATTTCTGTCATGTTTCTAATGTTGTTAGTTTTGCAAACTATAAAATCTGGTATCGAATCATATGGGAAAAAAATTAAAACATAATCTGATTCAAATTAATTCAAAATAAATAAAAATATAATAAATTAATATAAATTCAAAATCGCTGCGTTAATGTAAAATTTTTGAGGATAAGAGATCTCCCATTATAGTATAAAAAAATTATAGATGAAATAGATATGGCAATGGTCCATTTTTAAATTTTCAATTACTTTTTTTAACATTTTTTTGAATGTTGTAATTTGAAAGATATTAAAATTGGTACTTTTTTGAAGAATTAATTTTTTTATTTGGTATTTTTTTATTTTATTTAATAGCTACTTGTTTTAAATTTTTTCTTCAGAAATTGTATTTTTAAAAAATGCAATTTTTTAATGAATATTTAAACATTTATTTTTTTGTAAAATTCTAACCCGTTTAAAAAATTAAAATTGGTGCTTTTTTAAAGATTTTTTTATTGCTACCTTTTTATTTAAGTATTAATTGTTTTGAAAATTAGAACATTTTTTAATTAAACTTTTTCGAAATTTCTACATGTTAAAACATTGGTGTTTTATTATAGGTACATAATTGGTCGTTTGGTAGCTTCAGAAAGCTCTGGAAAGAAAAAAAATGCTAAGCAAATTATATATCTAGATGACTAGAAGATAATTATGTTTCAAAATTGTAGAAAAAATCATCTAAATTTTAGTTAGCATAAACAGAAACCATGGCTTAATATGGAAGCCTGTCTCAATTGAAACGATTCTGCAGGTGAAAAAGGAAATATTGGATCAAAAAAATTAAATTGGGTCATACAGGATAATTATTAATTATTTATTTGTTTAATATTACAGAATAAATTCCAATTTAGACTTAAACCATATTTAAAAAATTATTCCTAAATTTCGATTCAAATATTACTATTTAGTACATGTTTTCTGAAATAAAATGCTATTTTTAAAACCGGTTTTTTGTGTTTAAAAAAACCGGTCTATTCGACATTTGAAAAATGAACATTTTGAAAAAACCGACAGACATTGACTGAAAAAACCGGTTTTAAAACCGGTTGGAAAACCACGTCGATCACCCTAATAATTGGTATGTTTCTTAAAAGTAAAATTTAATTTTTCGGGGATTTTAAAAATTAGGTATTTTTTTATAAAAATTCTAACCAAAAATGTTTGAATATTATTTTTTAACACATGTACCTACTAAACATCTGCATCAAATCATTTGCTTTTCAACTCACAGTAATGTTTTTTAATACATGCTCTCACATTACTGCTAAAATAAAAAACAAAACAATACAAAACAAACCACGCAAAAAAATATTATTTGAATTGAGTTGAATTGAAATGATAAAACAAAAACAAATCATGTTATGTTCTCTTTGAGAAATTGTTTGTCATAAGAAATTTTTTTCAAAAACAGTAATGTTTAATAAAAAACATAAAATCAAAACTGTGAATTACTGTCATTCCCTTACTTTAATATGAAAAAATGCATGGAAAGTAACAATTATTTATTTTTAAATAAAAAAAAAATAGATTATGATTACGTTTGCTTTAAATGTTTTTGCTCAGAAAATTTAATTATTTTTTATTTCAATTATAATTAATTATATCTTAAATGAAATAAAATTAATTTTATTTATGATATTTTTATTTACTTTTAATTACAAACCTATATTATTAAAATTTTTTCATTTAATATTTCCTTCACTTCAAATTTTGTAAACAAAAAACAAACAAATGACAGTATTGCATTTTATATTTAATTCAATTCAATTTAGATGATGTTTAGTACCTACTACATATAATTTTAAATTGTTTTTCTTTCAAAAGTTGGTATTTTTTATTCTTTGTAAATTAACGTGCTAAATGCAAGCACGTTTTCTAAATGAATGTAATGAATATATCTCTAATATATTCTTCGAGATATACTCATTTGAAATATCAACAATCTATATAATCAATATATCCCAACAGTTTCAACCGATATTATCATATTTTTTGTAATTTATTAAAGAACAAAATTATCTATCGAATAAAGAATCTTCTCGATATCTTTATTGAGTCTTAAAATAAACGAATTTGAATTGGCAAGTTTGCAAAAATTAACAAACAGACGAACGGACATTAGAATTCTCTAAAAAAAATCTTAAAATTCCAAAGATACTAAATCTTAATAATAAAGTATTGATATCACCTTTCCTTGAATTAATCGCCATTTAACCAAATGTATAGACGGGCGGACATTGCCATTCCGCCAAAAAATATTTTAGAATTCTAAACATGCATTTTTTACTAATTAATAAATAGAACGTGATCATTAAAGTGTTGATATCACCTTTCTCTGAATTATGCTTTATTTTCGACCCATTTAGCTCTAATGTATAGATGGACCGAAATTACCATTCGGCAAAAAAAAGAAAAACCAAAATTCTAAATACATTTTTACCTAATAATAAATAAAAAATAAAACGTGATCATTAAAATTTTGATATCACCTTTCCCTGAATTAATCGCCATTTTCGACCCCTTTTACCCCAATGTGCAGAGATTAAGTCACGGGTCTAGAACATTTTGTTAAACAATTTTTTTGGAGTTTTATCTTAAAATGGGTATAAAAAATTTGTGATTTGTAATTTGTAAAACCGGTAATTTAAGTACATTATGCGAAAAAAAGTTTGATATTTTTTAGTGGCAAAATGGATAACAATTTTGTAATTTTGTTCCTTTTATGATTAAAACATTAAAAAGGAGCATTATAATATCTATGGCCCATGTACATGTGGCCTAGGGTTTTTAATTTCTCGACCTTTTTCAACTACCGGGAATCGGGATTCATTTTAGGCATTCCCGGGAATTTCCGGAAATACAATATTGTTCAAAATATATTAAAACTAAAACCTATACTTTTCATATAATTTGCACGCAAATACATGAATCTATTTCTAAATTAAAAATATATGTTTGAAGACCACTTTTTTGTTATAATATTGCACTAAAAGAATTTCCAATAAATATGTATTGAAAATTGTTTTCAATTAGATAATTAATAAATTTAATATTTTCAAACCTAACAAAAATATTTCCGAGTACTCTGATTTATAATCGATTTTGTGTACATTATTATACTCACCTTCAAAAAGATGGGGGTTATATTGATGTTGTCATTCCGTGTGTAACATGTCGAAAAAATTATTTAAGACTCCATAAAGTATATATTTTCTGGGTCCTGGTTAGATTCTGAGTCGATCTAGCTATGTCTGTCCGTCTGTTGAAAGCAGGATAGGGCTCGAACGGGACAATGTAGGGGGACGAAATTTGGATCAAATATTTATCTTATATAAGGTTTGTTTGGTATTGAAAATGAGCCAAAATCGGTTAATAAACAAAAAAGTTATGGGCAAAATAATAATGATACGAACTATAACGAAATTTTGTACAGATAGAATGTGGATATAAACTTAGAAAACAAAAATGGGCGTGGTCCGCCCACTTTACCGCCCCCTCCCATATAAGGTGAAACGTCAACGAAATTTTGTACAAATAGTTCAAGAACTAATGTAATCTCGGAAACAAAAAATGGGCGTGGTGTGCCCACTATACCGCCCACCTCCCATATAACGTAAAATTTTTAAAACCAAGGCGAGCAGAATATAACATTCGCGCTTGTTTTTTATTGCTTAGGATTTGTTTTGTATCGAAAAATATTGATTTGGATTGAGAGAAAACAGTATTTTTTATACCCTACACCACCATAGGTGGTTGGGGTATTATGCGTTTGTGCTGATGTTTGTAACGCACAGAAAAAAACTTCGGAAACCTACCTTAAAGTATACCAATCGACTCAGAATCACTTTTTGAGTCGATTTAACGATGTCCGTCTGGTCGGCTGGCAGTCTGTCTCACAGTATGCGATTCAAAAAATGAAATGGAAATAATTATGGAACTTCGGAACGGCTGCTCCAATGAAATTTCACATGGTGATAGTATAGATGTAGGCGAGTTTAAGTTTTGAGCTTGGACCATATAGACCTACAGGGGGCGAGTCCGCAGGTGCCAAAGTTGGATACCTCGGGTATAAAATTTTAAAACGATCCTGATTCCTTATATTTGAACCGATTTCAAAGATTTTTATATGGGAGAATTCTGCTTGTCGAGATCTAAATTTTACAATACGAAAATTTGTTGAAGACTTTTTGCAAAAAACACGGGGAAAGGATGGATTTGTGATTTTGTGCCTTTTTTTTATTTTTAATTATGCAATAAAATTCTTGTTAGTGAATATTTTTGAATGAGATTTCACACATAAGTAGATTTTTTGATGCTTTATTTAAAGCCCTATTAACTTTTTCAGATTTGTCTACGAAAATCCCGTAATTCCCCAAAAACTTTAAAAAATTTTTAAAATGGGATTTTTTACTTTTTTTGCTATATCTTTCCAATTGGGAAGCAAACATTTCTATTACAAAAAAATTAAAAACACATCAGACTAAATAAAAAGTAAAACCTTTTTTGATTCCAGCTTTGCGATTTGAGAAATTAGGGCGAAAATTCGAAATTATTTGGAAAATTGGTCAAATTTGGGAAACCCTGGTTCTCGCAAAAATCGATTTTAAAAAGCTTTTTTTCCTTTAAGGTATTTTGTGTTTAGTTATCTTTCAGATAAATATAAATATTATATATGTTACTTAAGAAAATTTATATATAATAGAAAAAGAAAGTAACCACTTTTTTGGCAAAAAAAAAAAAAAAAAAAAAACGGAAAAAAACAACTTTGTTTTGAAAGTTTAAATTTAAATGCTTGTAACTTTTGACTTTGTAAATATATTTTCAAAATTCTTTCTTTACACAGCTTTTCTATTTGTTGTTAATGAAATAAGAAAAATTAAAAAAAAAAATTAATTAAAAAATCGGGTTCAAATTGGACCCGCTTTAGCGAAAAAACTTCACCAAGGCAGGCTAAAAAGTAAAAATTTTAATCTTTGAAACCCTATATTTCTTAAACTAAAAGAGATAAGATATTCATACGACGATGTTTTTTGTAGATCTCGACTAGCAGAATTCTACCTTCTATGAAATCGGTTCAGATATAAGGAATCAGGATCGATTTTAAAAAATTGTATACCCGAGGGGTCCAAATTTGGGACCCTGTGGACTCGCCCCCTGTAGGTCAATATGGTTCAAGCTCAAAACTTAAACTCGCCTACACCTCTACTATCACCATGTGAAATTTCATGGAAAGCGGAGCAGCCGTTCCGAAGTTTCATAATTAATTCCATTTCATTTTTAAATCGCACACTGTGTGTCTGTCCATGTAAACCTTGTGAACAAAGTACAGGTCGCAATTTTTAAGATCTGTTGATGAATAATTATTTTGGCACAAGGACGAAGCCTATTGAAATTGGTTATGATCGGTCCATTATTTTACCTAGCCCCTATACAAGTGTCCTCCCGGAATAGAGGTTTAACGATCATAAATGCCTTAAATATAGCAATGCAAATGAAATGAAATTCGGTGCAAAGAAGTTTTGTGTAAGTGTTAATCTTTGTGCCAAATTTCATCAAGATCGGTTCATAATTGACCATAGCTCCCATATAAATCCCCCTTCCGAAAATCACTTTAATGTGCATAAATCCATAAAAATGTCAGTATCAAGTTAATATTCGATACAAATAAGTTTTATTTAAGTAAAAATCACAGTGCCAAATTTTATGAGGTTCGGTTCATAATTTATAATAGATCCCATATAAACCTACTTTCGGGAATCACCCTAAAGCTCATAAATTCATATAAATGCTAGTATGGATCCACAATTGGCCACAGGTCCAATATATGACCCCTCTCAGAATTTGGATGCACATACTCGATGGTGTAGGGTATCATATGGTAGGGCTTGACCAACTATATCTTTCTCTCTCGTTTTTTTTAATTCTTGTTTAATCTACACTATATTTGAGACAAGGAAAAAATAAATTCGTAAAATTATATGCGATACATTTGTTGATTTGCCTAATTTATCTGTATTAAATTTACTCTTCTTCAAGAGTTTTATTGTAATAAAAATATAATTTTTAAGAGAAAAGTTTCTTATTATGAATTATTTTACTCACAGATGTTTTGTTTTGATAACAAAGCTTTGCAAAGTCATAATAATACGTGTAAACAGAGCACAGTGTTTTTGGTAGGAACAAAATTGACTAACAATTTTTTTTGGACTTTGATACTCTAAAATTATGCTACTCTTTAAAGTGTCTAGACTCTAAAGATAAGGAAATTACGACAAACTAAAAAATATTTAATGAAATAAACTTGATATCTAATAAAAAATCTGTGGCAACAAGGAAAAACTACATAAGTAGTTTTTAGTTTTCAAGAGAGCAGTTTATAGCAGTTTATTTTAATTTCCATACAACACTATGACAAACTTTAATTTCAAATGTAAATATCTTTTAAAATATTTTACAAAAAATTTACACAGCATAGAACAGGATATAAAGAATTAAAAAAAATGTAAAAAGAAGATTTTTGCATATCTCAAGTTATGTTGTTTTTCCTTTTTTACACTGAAATTTATGCTCATAAAATATAGCTTAAAATTTTACGTTTGTTTCGTGCAATATTTGTTTAATCTGGTGTATACATACTATTAAAATCGTTTACTAGTTTCAGCTAAAACACTGTGCTTAAGCTTATTAAGAGTGTAAAATGTTTTAATATTTAGAGATAAATAAACAATACGCTTATATTTATAC
Source organism: Protophormia terraenovae (assembly GCA_951394005.1). Lineage (NCBI taxonomy): Eukaryota > Metazoa > Arthropoda > Insecta > Diptera > Calliphoridae > Protophormia > Protophormia terraenovae. The sequence continues at coordinate 38,271,221 of OX596077.1, read as the reverse complement.
AAAACACACGTATAAAAGCTTTTTGTTAAATTTGAGCATTAATTAGTCGTCTATTAAAAATTGTGGAGAGAGGTGTTAATAAAAACAATAACAAAATAATAAATATTTCAAAAATTTTAAATATTTCTTTTAACATTACAACGTTAATCGTTTTATTGTAATAAAAAATTATAAAAATAATAATAAGTAAATAGTTATAAAATGCCTTCACAAACTTCTATCGTTCCAAAAACTATAAATCCCGATATTGCCAAAGAGCGTCAAAATGCCTCTTTCCAGAGTGAGGAAATCGCAGAATGGTTTTATGGTGGTGCTGAAAAATTAAAAACAAAACGTGAAATTGGTAAATTATTATAAAATAAATAAAAATAAAATAAATTAAATTAATATCTACATTTTCTTTTAAAAGTTTAAAGTTCATGTAAGGGAAAAAATTTAAAAAAAAAGATAAAAATTAATGAAAACTAAATAAACCTTTGATATGACTGGCCTGAAAAAAAAAAAAAAAAAAATTATCAAATTTAATGTTTAACTTCGTACCTAATTACCGGTATTATTAGTAATTATTAACGATAATTTTTTTATTTATAATTTTATATACCTAAACACTATAAAAATATTGATATTGTGTTACTGTTATATAAATGCTATGTGTGTTATTTTTATTATTAAAGACCTCTTATCAGATAGTGCTTGCTTTTGGTAAAAATGTTTGAAAAAAGTTACAAACTAAGTACCTTCATATTTAAAATAAAGGAAATTAGGCTAGACTGACAATAATCTAACCCATATAAGATTGAGTAGTGAAATAATGATGTAAAATAATATTTTATGTAAAAAAAGCTTTGACTTGTAAATTTTAAAGTTTTTGAACAATTGTATTCTGCTATGTTTTTTAATAAAATTTTTAAAAGCTATAGTTTTAATGTAGGTACTACATATAATTTAATGATATGTTATAAACATGAATTTTGCATGTTTGTAAATATTAATAATAATTCTAAAATTATACATTAGGGTAAATTTGAAAATTTTGATTTTGAGATATCACACTTTTTTAGAAGGTTTTTGCATCAGTAAAAATAATAGCGTAATTTGTTTTTTAAAATTCCAACTCCTTCACCTGCACAGTGTCACATTTATCCAAATTAGAACGACAAAAATATGAAAATAAAAGTATAATAATTGAAGCAATTTTGCATTTATTAGTTAACATATCATATATTATGGAAAAAATACTTAAAGTATTGGAAAATGCCCATAGCGCGAATTATGGACTTTCAAAGTTGCAACTTTTAAAAATATTTTAATTTTATTTACAACTTTTGTAAAGAAGTATGTTTATTTTAACTTCATATATATCTGTAAATACGGCAGATATTGATATGATTTTTTTGTTATGTAATAATAAATGTATCCAAATTATTCTGTTATAATTTGCTAAGTTAAAAAATAAGTACTGAATATATTGTCTTTCATTTAAAAGAAATCATAATATTAAAAAATATAGTTTTTGGGAAATTCTATTTTTAATGGACTGGAATTAAAAAGTTCCAACGAGTTCCAATCTAAAGATAAGATTGTTGTATAAAAGAACATCTATAAAATTATATTTGAGAATATTGGCTGCGACTTTTTGCGATCTTTTAAAATATTTGAAAAAAATGTTCGGTACCACATATTAATTATTTTTGAAGAATTGTTTAAACATTTGAAGGCAATGACTGAAAATTTGTTATGAAAATGTAACACTAAGATTGGTGTGATTAGTTTTTGCCACGCCCACTATTAAAATATACTTTATTTTAATAAAATTTACAAAAATATATCCGAAATTCATAAAAATTAAGTAATTTTTTCAGTATGGTTTCAGTATAGTTTTTCCCGCCCATTTTTAGTAGGAATGTTTAGGGCTTTATCTACTAACAAAATATACAATTTCAGACCAATATCTCCAAAACTGGATTTTTGTCGTTCTAAAACTGCCAAATGTGACACTGTGCCCAGCATATCTTCGGCTAAAAAAGCACATTTTGCGCAGAGACGAATCCAATTGATTTATAAAAAATGTCTTTTATACATTAATTCTACATAAAATTTTAGTAAGAATGAGCACTTTTCAACCCGCTTAAAATGCATCGTGTTCCAATTAGGGTGTCCGAAAAAATGACTTTTTTCAAAAAAGTTTTAAAAATATATTTTTTTTATAAATACAATGAAAATACACCATTTGCTTAGAAAAATAACGCAAACATTTTTACTTAACCACTTTTCGCTTTACAGTTATAAGACTTTAAAAATTTTCATATAATAGCAAACAAAAAATGTTTTTATTTAAACCAAAATTAAAAATATTGAATATTGTAACAAAAAAATACAAAGGCTACTGTGAATTATAATGAGCATGTTTTAAAATTTTGCAATAACAATTATTTTTTGAGATAATTATTTTTTATAGCTATTATTTGAAAATTTCTTAGTCTTATAACTCTAAAGCGAAAAGTCGTAGATTAATTATTTTTGCGCCATTTTTTAAAGCAAATATTATATTTTCACTGTGTTTATAAAAAAATATATTTTTAAAACTTTTTTGAAAAAAAATAAATTTTTCGGACACCCTAATTGCAACACGATGCATTTTAAGCGAAAAGAAATTTTTCTTTTCGAAACGAACCCTATTATACATGTACATTAACGTTAATTTAAAAGTTGATATTTTTTTAAGTGGGTTTCCAATAGTGTATTCAAAAAACCGACATTTACAGAAAACCGGTTTTCGAGTTATTCGAAAAATTGCCTTTTCAAAAAACCGATTAAAAAAATTAAATTTTTTTAAATAATATTTTTTGTAAATAGGAATTAGTATTGATTTCAATTCATTTTTTTATTTGAAAAATATTTATTAAAGAATTTAATTTTAAATTAAAGAAAAAGTTCTACTACATTTTTAAAATACCAAAAAAATAAGTTATTATTTTTGTAAATAATATTTTTTAGTTTATTTTTTACTAAACTGGAAATCGAAAATGCACGTTCAATATTAGTGGAAGTTAAAAAAATTGTCAAAAGGCAATAATATAATTTTTCCAATTTTTCTGTTCTTTTCAGAGACCGGAGTTTAATACTAAAAAAACAATCTTTTTATTTTTATTTCAATCGAAAAATAATCTTTAATGTTCAAAAAATAATAAAAATCCATCATGATTTTTTTTATTTTCATCAATAATTTAATTTTTTTCATCATGATGGAAATAAAAAATATAAATATCTTTTGTGATATTTATTACAAAACAACAATTTCATTTGAATAAAAAAAAATATTTTGAAAACAAAACAAAAGTATGAATAAACAAAACAATCATTTGAAATTTTTTTCGAACTGATATTTATCGTTAAAGATATTTATTTTTTTCATCATTGATGGATATTTATTTAAAAAAATAAAAATCCCTCACATATTTTTTTCAACAAGTGAAAAAACATTTTGAACATTAAAGATATTTATTTTGATTGGAAAATAAAAATAAAACGTTTTCGGGTGCTTGGTTCTTTTGTTGCACTTGTCCAGGTATAAAAAGTTTCTGTTTTTGTGGAGTATTTTAAAACATTATCATTACATCGGAATTTTCCTAACCTGAAATAAAAAGTAATTGTATTTACAACTTTAATTCTGCGATCATTAAGCCTTATCATAAGTCGATTACATAACATAATTCTTGTGCGTATTGAGTGTTAATTTTTTCCAAATTGTTATACAAAAACTTATGAATTGCTTCTCCCTCTATTAGAGTTGCAGAATCTTTTGAAAGCTCCTTAATAAATATTTCCAATGGATGAAAAGTTTTCTAAAAATTATCAAGTGCATTTTTTTCAAGATTTGTAAAGGGACTTATACCAAACACTAACAACGCATGATTAACCCTCTATAACTCAACAACTTAAAATATCGAATTTTCTATAAATTTAAATAGATGATAATAAATAATAAAACACGTATTTTTTAAAATTTTTACATTTTTTATTAAAAAGGCATAATTAAAAAAAAAAAAGGGATTGTAGCCTATAGGCAACAATATGTAACAATGACAAGAAAACTTCATAAAGCTATTAAGAATTCTTAGGAATTTTTTTATTATAAAAAATTAATTAATTATCGAAAATCACGAGTGAAAATTCTTGAAACAGTTTTCATGTAGCATACAGCTACACCGCCTTTCTCGCACATTGTATGGGTGAACCCAGTACATTTGTTATATTTGCATCGAATTTTTTTTATCCGCCCATTGAGGACAATGACCGACTTGATCCAGCCGAACTGGATGCGGAGGTCCTCTATGCTTCGATTTCATTTTTCAAATCTTTCTTGAGGTGGGTTTTATCCCAATTTTACATAATGTTTCGCCAGCTTCCAAACGAAAGTTTGTCAAAGAAATGATGCCATTTGTCTGTAAATTTTTGTATTTGTTTTTAGAACAATCGAGAGTTTGACATCGCAAGATCTAAATAGTGATAACAAATGCACACTTTCCAATGTTTTCTTCTTTATCTTATCTTTTAGATATTCCAAAAGTTGAAACGACGTGAAAAAGCTATCAAAGTAGAGCTTATAATTCTGTCGTCGGGGAATCATACGCGATAGTCGCACTACAACGTTGGGCGAAGCTTTTTCGGTTGGTCCTTTTGAATTCGAAAGATTTGCACTGGAAGGTGTTGGTTCTTCATCAAGATTAGAAATAAGGTCGTAGTTGTTCGGCATCGAGAGATCAATTTCATCTTTCAAACACTCTTCAATAAGCTCCTCGAAATTCTGATCAAAGTCAGGATCAGTCAAGCTGTCATCGTCGAAATTAATACCATCTACACTTTCTTCACCTGCTTGGAGTATGCAGGCGATATCATCGTCACTTAGCTTTTATCGGCAAGCTATTCTAAAATAAAATAATACTCCTGTAAATTTTCTTAATAAGTATAAAAAATTATCCCTTTTCGCATAATGTAGCCCACAAGACACAAACATAAAATTTCATGTACTACAAAAATAACTATCAAATTTTAAAATAACTATAGTTGTAACTGATCTTTCGACACTTACCTTGCCGATAATTGTAAAACAAAAAAACAGATGTCACGAAACTATTTTTTATTAATTATTTACTTTTATCAAATGTGCACTTTTTGAAATTCTCCAATACACTAGTAAGATCGCAAAATTTCAAAGAAAAAGAGACACCTAGCTTATACTTTTTACACTTGATGTAAAGAACAGAATGTAAACAATAGTTTACATAGTTTGATAGGTTACAGCAACTGTTACTGTGGCTATTTATGAGAGATGATCAGTATGTTGCCAGCCGTATACTATATGTTACTTTGAGTCTACATTAGACAAATTTTTATCAAGACAAACGTCAAAATTTTATCAAGATAAAGATTTGTCTAATGTAGACTGAATTTGTCAGTGTTATTGCAGCGTTAAAAGAAAATTGTCAGCGCTCGAGCTCTGACAACTTTGTCTTGATAATGCTTAGTAAAAGACGCCATCTTGATTGTTGTTGGTACTTTTTGCATGGCTTATTATGACATACGTTTTCCCCTATAATTGACAGAGATAAAAAATTATCTGCAACTCAACGAAAATTTGACGTTTGTCTTGATAGAAATTTCTCTAATATAGACTCGACGTTATAGAGGGTTAACACATTTGTTGATTCTTAAAAACTGTTCAATCATTTTGGACAATGAATTCCATCTGTATTTTACGTCGCAAATTAGTTGTAACTCTTTATCTTCTTGCTTTTGAATAAAGTTTTGTAGTTCTTTTTGCTTTTCACTCGATTTATTGAGAAATTTTACATATTTACGTAATTTTCTAATTACTACTTCGACCTCGCAACAGATTGTTAAAATATTATCAATATTGATACCTGCTTCTGTATTTTGGATATCGTCGTAATCATGTTCATCTTCCGATGAATCTTCCATATCTTTATTTTCTTCATTAATTTGCTTTTTGGTATAAATTGTATCTATGTAAATGCGAATATTTACATATAATTAAATAATGTACACTATGAAAATATAATAAATGAAAAACACTGGGTGTTTTAGTGAAAAACCTAAAAAGTACCTTCCATTAAAAAACCGGTTAACCGGAACCGAAACCGTTCGGTTTTTTAAAATTAAAAAACCGGTTAACCGATTTCCGGTTTTTGAATACACTAGTTTCCAATAAGGCCTACTGGACGTTGAAATAAAATAAAAGGTTTCTGAGATAATACCAAATTACATTGTTAAAATGCTCAAGGATCATGAAGAAAAAAAAAAAAAAATCACTGTCATATAGTCTGCCTGAATTTATACAAATTGCAGAGATAGTCGATTTTATAAACCCTATATGAAAATGTTGAGTATTTAAAATTTTTCGTTAACTAAAAAACTTTAAATTACATTATAATTCCTCAATGATTCCAATGCAAAATGAAAGTAAGACCATTAGATTAGGATTATTAAATGTTTATTAAATACTCCTCCCTTTTTACGCCCACAAAATTGTATGAAAAATATGATAAGTACTTACAGTATTAAATCGATTTAAGTGATATTTGCGACGCATGTTGGGGTAATAATTTAAGTTTTGGTAATAAAGTTGGGTACTGAATAAAAATAGACAACATTATGTATCAATATCAATTAAAATCTTTAAGATAGATTGTGTTGTTTTCTTAAGAGGAGCTGTCAAAGTTAAACTTTTTTGAAAAAGAGTAAAAAATTAAATTTTCATAAATTTTCAGTGTATTTATTTTAAATAAAAAGTCTTTTAAAGTAGAAATTTAAAAGTAGATTTCATACAAAAAACAGCTTAAGTGCAGATATTTTCTTTGCTTTATCAAATATTAAACAGTGGCGCAGAATCGAAATAAATCTGTAACTTCCAACCAGCTAGTTGGATTTACATGAAATTTCACATAGGCGTAGCAGATCGTTAAAATTTATTAAACATAAATATTTTTGGAAATAACTATTAACCCATTAAGAACGAGAAAGAAAGATATAGTCAGACAAGCCGGACAATACCCTACACCATTGTGTGCATCAAAATTCGGGAAAGGGTCTTATTTTTTCTAGACCTGTGGAATTGTGGACCGATACTTGTATTAAATGTAAAACTAAACGAGTCGATCACCCTAATATCTTTATTGAGTTAAAAAATAAACTATTTTGAATGGGCAAGTTTGCAAAAATTAATGAACAGACGGACGGAAGGACAGACATTAGAATTCTTTAAAAAAGTCTTAAAATACCAAAAAAATTTTTTTTACTTCCTTATCAATATAAAAACAAAATCTAAATATTAAAGCAACGGTTCTCAAATGGGGGTCCGCGACCCACAAGGGGTCCGTAAGGACATTCGTGGGGGGTCGCGAAGACTTCTTGAAACATATTCTTAAACATACAATTTTTTAATATAATTATTATTTACAAAATAAAATGAAAATTCCAATAAAAACATGAAACTATTTAAAAATGGAAATACTTTTTACAAAATATATCCAAATTAAAGACAAGCGTAAAGTTTTTTCTAAAATTAATTCTTTTTAGAAACTAGTAATGAAGAAACCTTTAATTGAAAATATTATGCTTCAAAAAGACTACTATAATCAAACCAATAGAGTGTCGATATAGGAACACCCCCCGAATGATGCGTAAAAATTTGCTTGGGTCATGGGTCCTATACATTTTAGTCAAAAAAATTGTTTAATCGAAATAGGTATGAAAAAATTCGTAATTTTGTGCTGGTAATGCGAAAAAAATATTTTAAAATTTTTTTCTGTGGGATTTTGTTTCGCTAGAAAACGTTTTAAGACATTTGATGAAAAATTTTTTGGACAAATTTAGAAAATCATATATTATCAATAGTACTTATTACTACAATGCTAATTTTTAATATTTTAGCCATAAAGGGAAGAAAATTATAAAATTCTTATCAATTAAAAAAAACATCGAATTTTATTACGATTTAGAAACCAACATTTTTGCGAAAATTTGATAAAATATTTTTTTTTATAATTGGCAAATGATACCCATTTCAAGATCCAACTCTATACTATTTTTTAGACGAAATTTTCTAGACCTGTGACTTTCAATCGATGGTAGGGAACTAAAGATCAATTTTAAAATTTTTTTAATAATTTTCCCATATTAAGTAAATTTTTACGCATCGTTTGAGAAATCTTCCTACAAAATGTTTGTCTATGGGACACTTCTGTCCAATGACGCAGTATAAAGAAAACTTTACGATGTGGCTGGAAAAACAATTAATTAAAAAGATAAATATGTAGTTCACTTAAATTTGATGAAACTATAGTTTTTCACATGAAATTATACTTTTATTTTATCTTTTTTTACAATTTTTTTTAGTACACAAAAATTTTATTTATCGATAAGTTTCCCGGCTATATGAAGAAAAATTGCTTAAGCAACTTTATAATTTAAAACAGAAAGTACTATCAATGTTAGTATTAAGAAAGCACCAGGTTCATTTTAAAAAAGAGTTGAAGTTCGTTGAATTTAATTTTGAATCAACAGATTTAAAAGCATCTTAAATAGTTGAAATATAGCAAAGTTTATCCGCTTGTTCGCTCCGAAGCCCTAAAAATATTAAACAAATTTTCTTCAACATACATTTTTATGTAAAAATATCTTTTTTACTCTTTTGTCCCTCAAAACTGAGATTCGATCTTTTGTGGACGCAGAGAATATTAGATATATTATACGAAAAGGTCTCTTAATATTAAAGGAAAACAATGTAAAAATTATTAATCATATTTTTAAAATTACTTTATTACTTTAGTTGTAGTGGGTCGCGCTTCCATTACAATGTCAAAAGGGGGTCGCGAAGCGAGGTCTTGTGAGAACCCCTGTATTAAAGTATTGATATCACCTTTTCTTGTATTAAGTACCATTTTCGACGCATTTAACCCATATAGACGGACGGACATTGCCATTCTGCCAAAAAATATTTTAGAATTCTAAAAAAAAAGAAAAAATAGAACGTGATCATCAAAATTCGGATATCAGCTTTTTCTGAATTAAGCGCCATTTTCGACGCATTTAACCCAGATGTATAGACGGACGGATACTACCATTCAGCCCAAAAACATCTTATAATACTAAAAATTAATTTTTTTACTTACTAATAAATAAGAAAATTAAACGTGATCGTTAAAGTGTTGATATCACCTTTCCCTGAATTATGCATTATTTTCCACCCAATTAACTCTAATGTACAGACGGACGAACGGATGGACATTACCATTCAGACAAAAAAGATCATAAAATTCTAAAATTGATTTTTTTTTACCAATAATATCGTCTGAAAGGAAATATTGGATATAATATTAATTTTGAAATGTTTAAATTAAATTGAGCACATACAGTAGTTGTCAGCTCATTTGATGCAAGCAATTCTGAAAAAGTAAAATCGCTATAACTCATAAAATAATTATGGTATTAAAGAGAAACAAACAAAAATTAATGAGCAACATAGGCTGTTAAAAAAAAATTACTCTTTTATAATATTATCTTTCGAACTATTAAAAAAAATTACAAGAACAAAAAGTACTCTGTTTTTTAATTACTCAGCTTATTTGATACAAGAAATCTTTCCTTGGAATAATACCGTTATTTCCAAAAATGGAATGCACTTATATATGTTAATTTTCTTTATACTGTCATTTACTTTCAAGGTTTGTGTAATTTTTATTCTATTTTTTGGAGTTTGAGAACATTAAGGAGGTTTTTTTTTGAATATGGGTCGTCGGACAACTTTAGAACAGCGGGAGCTAGTTATTCATCATTTTAAAGTTGGAAAAACGCAAAGAAAAATTGCAGAAATATTAAATTTGCCATCATCTACAGTCCAGCATATAATAAAGCGGTATTGAAAGGAAAATAGAATTCAAAATAATGGCAGAACTGCTCCTAACAAGATTTTTTTTCTGCAAGTAATGAACGGTGGATTGTGAGAAAAGTTAAAGAAAACCCAAGATTATCAGCGCAAAAAATAGCAGATGAAGTGACCACTGGTATTGGAAAGGCGTGTAGTGCATCTACGATTCGTCGTGTTTTACGATCACATGATTTTCTTGGTCGAGTACCACAGAAAAAGCCTTTCATAAGTCCAAAAAATAAAATTTCACGATTAGCTTTCGCTACCAGCCATATTTCAAAAGGACTAGATTTCTGGAATATCGTTATATTTTCAGTCTAAATTTAATATATTTGGCTCAGATGGAAGGTCTTATGTATTGCGGAAACCAAATACGCAGCTCCAAACAAAGAACCTTCGCGCAACAGTTAAACATGGCGGAGGAAGTGTTATGGTCTGGGCTTGTATGGCCGCAACAGGTGTCGGAAATTTAGTTTTCATTAAAGGAAACATGGATAAGACAATGTATTTAAACATTCTAAAAGAAAATTTGGTTCAGAGTGCGGAAAAATTGGGTCTGAGAAGCAACTTTCGTTTTTACCAAGATAATGACCCAAAACATAAATCCAATGTTGTTCAAAACTGGCTTATATGGAACTGTCCCCATTTAATGGAACCACCAGCACAGTCTCCCGACTTGAACGTGATTGAAAATTTATGGGCGTTATTAGAAAAAAATATCAGAAATCACCATATTTCAAGCAAAGAAACGCTGAAAAAAGCTTTACTCGAAGAGTGGAATAAAATACCAGTAGAAACCACACCAAAACTGGTTGCCTCAATGCCATATAGGCTAAGAGCAGTTTTGGATCAAAAAGATTCATTAAAAAATAACAAAAGTACAATTTTTTTTATTTGCAATAATTTGCATCAAATAAACTGCTTCCTGTGAATTTGATTTTTTTTTTCTTATTTTTTTAACGTTAAAATATAATATGAAATAAATAAATTTATGATTTTGGTAAAAAACACTTTTTTAAATAACTGAGTTTAAAAATTTTTCAGAGAAGGAAAATAATTCAAGAGTTAGAGGGATTTTAATATTTTTATTTTGCTTGCATCAAATAAGCTGACAACCACTGTACATGTCTGTGGCAATAAGGAAAAACTACATAATTAGATGTTTTTAAAGTTTTCAGGAGAGTAGTTTATATTTTATTTTTCATACAACATTATGCAAAATTTTAATTTCAAATGTAAATATCTCTTAAAATATTTGCTTGATTTTTATAAAAAATTTTCACAGCTAGACCTGGATATAAAAAATTCAAAAAATGGAAAAAAACTAAATTTTTGCATATCTTAAGTTATGTTGCAAAGTATACAAAGTAGTCCTACTCTCATTAGGTAATATTTCTCTCTCTCATATACGGGTGATGTGTGAAATGTGAAAGAACTAATTCAAAAATTTTTAAAAATTGCCAAAAATTGATTTGGAAAGCTTTTTAAATGATTTTTACAGGAGTGAAAGATCGATATATATTCTATACACCACATAAGAAATAATGGCGAAAATATTATGCAAATATGCTTTTTTATGCAATTAAAAAAAAGTCGTTTAAAAATTCAATTTTTTCATAAAATCTGTATTCCTGCATTCGTTTTTTGCTGGGCGGGAAGCAGTTTAGTGTCAAATCTTTCTAAATCTATTTTTTGATAAAATATCGTCAATAAAATCGGACTTAATTTGTAGAAGTTACGATTTTTTGAAACTTTTACATACTCGAAGTAGTCAACTTTGACACCCTGTAGCTTATCTTGCGTTATCACTGGGTGACTACAAGATGATTTTTCTGAAAGCTTATTTCCTCCTCTACACCTCCTCCATACATTTTAATTTAATCCGACCAGTAGTTTAGGAGAAACAGATTTATTACCAAAAGATTTGCGTTTGACCCCACTTTGCACCATTAGCCCACTTATTTTTAAAAAATTGGTCCAATTCGCATACAAATTTTTATTTAATTTTTTCGTTTTAGAAATTAAAATATACAACAGAGATTTAATTTGTAGCATTGAAAATTCAAACAAATTAAATTTTAAAACCTTTTTATAGAACTCTGTGTGAATGGGGAAAATAAAAAAGCACCAATACAATTAAATTTTTGTTACTAACACATTCTTAGAGTTAGGAACTCTTGCCAAAGAGTCGGACTACTTGTATATACTTTGTTATGTAGTTTTTCTTTTTTTTATAAATTTTCTTTTTTATGAAATTATCGATAACATTTTATTATTTAAAATGTTTGATATTATTGGGAATTTTTTTCGTTTCATAGAAAAATTTCGATAAATATTTATTTTATAGAAAATTTTTGATATTTTTTTATAGAACATTTCCTATAAACTTTCTTTTTATAAAAAAATTTCGATAAATATACTTCGTGTTTTTACGAAACTTTTGATAAGAAATTATCATAGGAATTTCACTATAATAATCCTTTTCATAGACAATATTTAAAATTTAATTTGAATTAGGGTATTCCTCCCTTTTAATTTGACCGCAATTTTCCCGAAATCTTCTAAGTAAATATTTAGTTTTCTAACTAATTTTTTTTGTTACGAATCCAAACTGCATTTTTTTGGGTAATTAATTATGTTTTATTTTATTAATAGTTGTAAAAACAAATATGTGGTCAAAATTACTTGGACCCACTTTCCTAATTTATATATACAATACAATATTATCTGAACTTTAAACATTTTATGCAAAAATGATTCGAAGAAATGTTTGTGTTCGATAGTTGTATCAAATAAAATAATTGTTATCGCAATAATTAGCGATAAGTTTTTGATAATTAATTGTGTTAAGTCATTATTATAATAAACAACAATAAATAAAATTTAAAATAAATATTTTGGAAATCCCCTAAAAGAATCTACTTTCTAAAATTTTATGCCTGTAACTTGAAGAAATAACGGTGATACTTATGTGAATAAATTAAGAAAAATTGTAATGATCCGAATTCAATATTTAGAATACACAAATCTTTTATTTGCTCTGTTCCAAAACTTGTTAAATTTACAGGTTTTAGTCAGAATTATCAGAAAGATTTTTTAGGGGTTTTCCAAAATATTTATTTTAAATTGTTTAATATTTAAGTGTAAAAGTTTAGTTCTTTTATTCAAATTTAAATAATTTCCTTTATTATTATTTTCTTTTGTAGAACACATCCTTTTCAGTGATTTAGAAAAGGGTTACGGTCTCAAGCATGAATATCTTGATCATGTGGGTGTTTATAATCGTGCCGTTGAGCAAGTGACTACCGTATCACAAAAATTACGTAAACTGCAACAGGAAAGAAATCCTGGAGGTGATGATATCTGGCCGTGAGTAGTTTTTAGACAATTGTATGGTATATTTCAATTATTTATCTTTTATATATATGCTATTTGTGAATTTAGCAAAATGTTATATGGTTTGGCAAGTCATGGTCTATTTCCGGCCAATAGTCCTGTTTCAACACACATTACCATGTTTGTGGATGTGATTAAGGGTCAGGGAACACCAGAACAAATAGAGAAATGGGGTAAGGCAGCCGAGAATTGTAATATTATTGGTACTTATGCTCAAACTGAATTGGCGCATGGTACCAATGTTAGAGGTATACAAACAAGGGCTGATTATGATCGCAATACCGAAGAGTTTGTATTGAATACTCCTTGTTTGCAGGCTTATAAATGGTGGCCAGGAGGATGTAAGTAATAATTTTTTTTAAGGAATATGGGAAGATATTTTAGTTTATTTAATATTTTTTAGTGGGTCATACTGCCAATCATGCTATGGTGGTGGCTCAACTTTACATTGATGGCGAACATAAGGGCATACAAATGTTTATTGTTCAAGTTCGTGATTTGGAGACTCATATGCCTATGCCTGGCATAGATATTGGTGAGATTGGCAAAAAAGTTGGCATGGCTGCTGTTAATCAGGGATTCTTGGGTTTGAAAAATGTTCGCATTCCCCGCATGAATATGTTGATGAAAAATGCCAAAGTATTGCCGGATGGTACATTTAAACAAAGTCCTGCCTCGAAATTGTCCTATATGACTATGGTTTATACTAGATGTTTGATAGTTAATTTGGATACTTCTTATTTGTTGGAAGCTGCTACAATTGCCACACGTTATGCAGCCGTACGGAGGCAGAGTCCTATCAATCCTGAGTAAGTAAAGGGTTATTTATAGGCTTAATATGTGGGCATTTTCTGTAAATGTTTGAGGCAATAATCTGAAATTCGCAGAAAATATTATGAAAATTAGTACCTTTTTGAAAAATAATTTTATTTATTTATTTATTTATTTATTTATTTATTTATTTATTTATTTATTTATTTATTTATTTATTTATTTATTTATTTATTTTTTTATTTATTTATTTATTTATTTATTTATTTATTTATTTATTTATTTATTTATTTATTTATTTATTTATTTATTTATTTATTTATTTATTTATTTATTTATTTATTTATTTATTTATTTATTTATTTATTTATTTATTTATTTATTTATTTATTTATTTATTTATTTATTTATTTATTTATTTATTTATTTATTTATTTATTTATTTATTTATTTATTTATTTATTTATTTATTTATTTATTTATTTATTTATTTATTTATTTATTTATTTATTTATTTATTTATTTATTTATTTATTTATTTATTTATTTATTTATTTATTTATTTATTTATTTATTTATTTATTTATTTATTTATTTATTTATTTATTTATTTATTTATTTATTTATTTATTTATTTATTTATTTATTTATTTATTTATTTATTTATTTATTTATTTATTTATTTATTTATTTATTTATTTATTTATTTATTTATTTATTTATTTATTTATTTATTTATTTATTTATTTATTTATTTATTTATTTATTTATTTATTTATTTATTTATTTATTTATTTATTTATTTATTTATTTATTTATTTATTTATTTATTTATTTATTTATTTATTTATTTATTTATTTATTTATTTATTTATTTATTTATTTATTTATTTATTTATTTATTTATTTATTTATTTATTTATTTATTTATTTATTTAGTTATTTATTTATTTATCTACATGTTCATAATTTTAGAGACCCAGAACCTCAAATTATGGATCATGTAACCCAACAGCTGAAACTCTTCCCCGAAATTGCTACCGGCTTGGCTTATCACATGTCGGCCGAATACATGTGGGAATTGTATAATCAAACTGTTCAGGAAATCAATAATGGCAAATATTCTCGTTTACCCGAAATGCATGCCTTGTCCTGTGCTCTCAAAGTTCTTTGTACCACTGATGCTTGTGCGGGTATTGAACGTTTGCGTTTGTCATGTGGTGGTCATGGTTTTTTGACTGCGGCCAATATTGGTAATATTTATGGTAATGCCGTGGCTGCCTATACTTATGAGGGAGAAAATACTGTATTATTGCTGCAAATAGCAAGATTTTTAATGAAATCTTGGTCGTACTTAACTGAAGGCAAACCCATGCTGACAAGTGTGGAGTACTTAAGACAAGGTTTAAAAATGAACACCTTCCCCAAGTGGGATAATTCGTGGGAATGTATTGTGAAGGCTTTGCAATATACAGCAGCACAGTGAGTATTATAATCTATGAATTTTGGAGAATTAAAAAAGAATATTGAAAATTTATAATTTTCACTACAGTAAAACCCGCTTAGCCTTTGAAAGTCTATCGCGTAAAATGTTGGCCGGACAAACTCAACCAGAAGCTTTCAACAACAGTGGCATAGCTCTCATACAAGCAGCAGAAGTGAGATAATTTTAGAATTTTTTTTTTAGTTTTAAAATTTTCGAAATAAACTAATTTTGTTTTATTTTTTCCAGCTTCATGGTCGCCAATTTGTGGCCGCCACCTTCTTACAAGAAATCACTGGCCCCAAAACGGCTAAACTATCTCCAAATGCCAAATCCTTCTTAGAAGCTTTATTGGAATTATTCTTAGTGCAAACTGCTTTAAAACACATGAACGATATTTTACGTTTTATTAATATTACCGAACAGGATTTACAATCTTTGCAAGAACGTTTAGAATTGTCTTTAAAGAAAATACGTCCAGATGTTGTGGCATTTACGGATGGTTTCGATTTTCATGATGGTGTTTTAAATTCCGTTTTGGGCTCTTATGATGGTAATGTTTATGAACGTTTATTTGAATCGGCTAAGATGAGTCCATTGAATCATAAACCCGTACCAGATTCATTTGAAAAACATTTAAAACCATTTATGAAATCAAATTTGTAAATTGTCCTTTATTGCTTTTTCCTGATTATTAAATTAATATTTATGTATGTATTTGTATATATGTATCGTAAATTTGTATGTGTATAATATTTGATGTAAATATTTATGTATGTATGTAATATTAAATTAAAATAAAGTTTATTTTTATGTAAATAAGCAAAATCACATAACATTTCGACGTTTCTATCGATTTTAACCTTGGCTTGTTTTATGAGGTTCCCCAAAATATTATAGTTCTACTAATGATCGTTCGAGAGCTCAATCGTTTTTAAAAAAGTTTTTTTTTTTTTAGTTTTTTGAACACATTTTTTACACTGAAAATGTGGTATCATTTGAAAACGTCCATTGGTCCATATCCAAGAGTGACCACAATATGTATATATTTCTTAAAGTATCCTATTTTTATTTATTTTATTTTTTTTTTTTTCAAAAAATTTTTAAAATTCTTGTTTTAATATATAATTTGTTGGTATCTTATAAAATTGTATATAAATACTAGCTTATCCCGGTTAGCTTCGCTACCCTTTTTGATGTGATAACTAATATTTATTTTATATGGGAGCTAATACTCTCCTTCGACCTATCCGCCCTATTGAAAATTGTATATGAAAATTATTAAGACTTTCAGAAAATCACTCCTTCAGATATACGAAAATAAATTTTTGTTCTGCATGTAAGGGCTATCGCGCCCGCTGGCCCTATCTGTCCTATTTTTATTTCATCAATGCAATATGATAAGAAAGTTGTTCAAGCAAAATTTGAGAGCTTTCACTATAATAGTTCTTTAGATATGCCATTAAGAATATTTGCTTTGTATGGGGGGCATCATTCCATCCCATTTGCATCAAAACTTATGAAGGTTGTTGAGAAAGTTATTCTTACAAAATAGTAAAATTTTTGCAGTAATAGTTCCAAAGATGTGTGGGGGCTATAACTCCTCCTAGATTTATCCGCATCATTTTCAACTCAATTATGTAAATTAATAATAAAATTATTTTCACAAATTCTCTTTATCTGTTATAATTCTAAAGATGTTATAATTAATATTTACTTTTTATGGGGGCTACTATTTCCCCTGCTCCTATCGAAAATAAAAGTAGTCTATTTTACTTTCGAGTATTACAGAATGATACTGTGAAAACAAGGTTGGCTACCATAACTGCTAAAATACCGTTACCGAAATAATTGGAAATACCGTTACCGCTAAAATAACGTTCCCAAAATAACCGTAAATATCGATAACACTAAAACATTTTAACACTTGACTCCACTTTATATTTTTTCGTTATGAACCGATAATCAGAATTTCTGAAACAAGCGTTACCCTTAAACTATCATTACCGAAATAGCTCGAAATAACAATAATGCTAAAATACCGTTACCGCTGAAATACCCTTATATAAAATACCGAATTAACGATGTCCGTCTCTGTATATACTAGAGACTTCGTTTTTGCAAAGAAGGTTCGTACATTTTTTTCTAAATTTTTGTATTGAAAAAATTAACTGAATCGATTCAATAATAACTGAGATATTGGGCAAAACGCATTTTTGATTTTTTGAAGTCCTTGTTTAAGCTACAGATTTTTATTTTTATACAGATCGGTCATAAATATTTTTATAAAATTTCGGTTTTTTGAATTAATTAAATTCGTTCATAAACGAGTTAAAACTAAACAAGCGCGAATGTTATATTCGGCCCGGCCGAATCTATGTACCCACCATCAACTTTTTCAAATTTTACGTTATATGGGAGGGGGCGGTAAAGTGGGCGGACCACGCCCATTTTTTGTTTCCGAGTTTACATTGGTCCTTGAACTATTTGAACACAATTTCGTCGATTTTCACCTTATATGGGAGGGGGCGGTAAAGTGGGCGGACCACGTCCATTTTTGGTTTCCGAGTTTATATCGATCCCTGAACTATACGTACAAAATTTCGTTGTCGTATATGTTTTTGTTGAAGAAATATCAGCAGAAAAGTATAAAATTGACACCCTGTGTTTCTAGTTTTTAGCCCATTACTTTTTTGTTTATGAACCGATTTTGCCTATTTTCAATACCAAACAAACCTTATAAAAGACAAATATTTGTGCCAAATTTCGTCTCCCTACGTTGTCCCGTTCGAGCCCTATCCTGCTTTCAACAGACGGACAGACGGACGGACATAGCTAGATCGACTCAGAATCAAACCAGGACCCAGAAAATATATACTTTGTGGGGTCTAAGATGATTCCTTCGACATGTTACACACGGAATGACAAAATCAATATACCCCCCAACTTTTTGATGGTGGGTATAAAAATAATAAAAAAATTTGATGTTTATAATAACTTAATTCATTTGAAAATAGCACACACAGATAAAATATGTATCTATTAAACGATTTATCAAAGATGAAAACTATTCCAATTACTTTTTTAATTGTATCATTTATTCAATTGATCAAAATTTAAATTTTCTTATATTTTTTACTAAAACTAAAACAATTTATCGACTTTAAATTATTTTTCTTGTTGTATTATTGAATAAATTAATTAAATATACATAAAAATAAAAATAAGTGCTAATTTGAATGTAAAATATTTTTCATAGGTTGAATTTCAATTAATAAAATTATTGAATATTTATTATTCCTAATTGAAATTGGATTTTAGATTCTTTTTATTAAATTTGAATTTAATTTGTTAGAATACTTTGATTTTAAGTAATTTATTAATTTATGAAATATTTGAAATTATTTTAAAATCCTGATTAATAATTTCATTGAAGTTTTTTCGTATTTTATTTATTTCTTTTGTGCAAAGTGTATTACTTTTTTTAAAAACATTTATTTTTCTTCATATTATACTTTAAACACAAACACAATTATAAAGTTGTGAATTCGGCAAATATTTAAAATATTATTTTAGATTAAAAATTAATTTATATGCAAGTTTTGCATTTTTAATGTTTATTCGTTCTTTAAGTATATGTATGTTTAAAGGGTCCTCATGAAAACGCGCAAAATCCTCGCTAACCGTTTAAATGTTAACAAATTTACACACTCCTAAATGAGCTGTCAAAAATTTTATGGAAAATCATTCGCACAATACTTCCCAGCTAAAAAATTACTTATCCTTTACTTATTCGTGGGTCCCCTTTATTAAGCAGTCATAAAAAACGAGCAAAAAGGGATAATCGGTCAAGTTCTGTTGTTCCAACTTATATGAAACTTATTATACCCACCATCAAAAAGATGGGGGGTATATTGATTTTGTCATTCCGTGGAATCATTTAAGACCTGGGTCCTGGTTAGATTCTGAGTCGATCTAGCTATATCCTAGCTATATCCGTCCGTCTGTCCATCTGTTGAAAGCAGGATAGGGCTCGAATGGGACAAGCTAGGGAGACGAAATTTGGCTCAAATATTTATCTTATATAAGGTTTGTTTAATATTAAAAATTATGGGCTAAAGTATGTACGACAACGAAATTTTGTATAAATAGTTTGAGGGTCGATATAAAATTGGAAACCAAAAATGTGCGTGGTCCGCCCATCTCCCATATTAGGTTAAACTTCAACGAAATTGTGTTCAAATAGTTCAAAAACCAATGTAAACTCGTAAACAAAACATGGGCGTGGTCCGCCCACCTCCCATATAACGTAAAATTTGAAAAAGTTGATGGTGGGTATATAGATTCGGCCGAGTCGAATTTAACATTCGCCCTTGTTTGTGTTGAATATTAACTCGATACTAATATTTGTATGGGATTTATGCATTTATTAAATTTATTTATTTTTCGTTTTGAAATGCTAAAATACACCTTTAGAATTATTTCGATTAAAGTTATTATTTGAGGTATCTATTCGCTGAAACCTCGTTCCTATTGAATAACGTATTTATTAGCAATTTTCTATATTCTTCCAAAACATTCCTGTGATTTTAGAAACTACTTTTCGCTATTTAAACTTTTGACTGATTAAATCAAAAAATTTGCCTTAAAAAGCAAACACATCTGGGCAATATAATAAACGAGAAAGATATAGTTAGTCAAGCCCGACAATTTGATACCCTATACTAATGCGTTTGTGCACTAAAAAGATCTCCGAAATTTTTGGAAATGGACCTAATATCGGACCTATGGCAATTTATGGACCGATCCTTATGAAATTTGTTAATATGATTTCTGCTTATATTAAACTTATTTGTGTCAAATACTGTTATTTATGTGCGAGTTAAATCGATATTCGAAAGTGGGCTTATATGGGAGCTATGCGAGAAAGTGATTCTAAGTCGATTTGTTATGTTATAATGAATTTTCTCTGTTATGAAACTGATTTTAATTTAACGGATGTCCCACAGTGGGGTCAAACGCAAATTTTTTTGGTAATAAATCTGTATCTCCAAAACTACTGCTCGGATTAAATTGAAATGTATGGAAGTGTTGCAGAGGAGGACTTAAGCTTTCATAAAAATCATCTCGTGGTCACCCTCTGATAACACAAGGTAAGCTACAGGGTGTCAAATTTGATTACCTCGAGTATGTGAAACTTTAAAAAAATCGTAACTTCTACACAGAAAAAAGTCACCAATTAACAAATATATATGAAAATAATTCATTCAATTATAAACTTGTTTAAATTTGCACCTCTCACCAAAATGATTATATCAATTACTAAAAACTGTAAAAAATACAAAACAGAAAAAAATTCCCAATTAATAAATTAATTAAATCAATCAAGTAGTTGATTGGATTAATTAAAAATGTATAAAGGATATAAAAGTATAGTTAAATTTTATTTTGATTTCATTTTTACTTGAATAAATTTATTAAATTTCGATGGAAAATGAAGCAACTATGTTAATTGAAAAAAAAACCGTAATAATTTTTTCTGTGTACAAATGAAGTACGATTTGAAATTTATTGACTATATTTTATAAAAAAATATGTTTAGAACGATTTGACACTAAACTGCTTCACTCCTGGCAAAAAATGAATGCGGGAGAGCAGATTTCATGAAAAAAGTAAATTAAAAAATAATTGCATAAAAAAGCATATTAGCGTAATATTTTCACCATTATTTCTTATGTAATGTATACAATATATATCGTTTAAATAAATTTAGTGTCAAATCGTTCTAAATATATATTTTTATGAAATATCGTCAATAAGTTTAAAAAAGCTCGCGTGCCATTTTTTTTATTAATCGATAAATATTTAATGATTTTTCAAAATTCACCATTTTTGACCAATGCCTGGTGTAGGATGCGAACATAAATCAATTCAAAATTTCTTTACTAAACATACATTATTTTTTGAAATATATAAAGAAAAAAATTTTTTCTTTAACGGAACTTTGAGAAAAAAGTGAAAGAATTGTACTATATTTTTGTAAAAAATAGCCGTTTTTCATACTAATTCAGGAGTGCTGATTTTGAATATTTCTCACGCCTAGACGACGAATTGAGATAATCCAAAAATTCTTTCAGCATGTTATTTTGAAATATATATCAAATTACAAAATATTTTTATTTTTTACCTCGTATACCTCAGGACTTATTCCCGAAAAACAAAAGAAAGTCGAGGCAAAAAATCAAAAATTCAAAATTTAAGTCTAAATATCTTTTTAACTGTAAGAGATAACTTAGGTGAGTATTTTTTTCTTTGTCTTGCCAATCACTTTACAGAAATATAAAAATCTTTAAAATCGGACTTCATTTGTAGAAGTTAAGATTTTTTTAAACTTTTACATACTCGAGGTAGTCAAATTTGACACCCTGATGATTTTTCTGAAAGCTTAAGTCCTCCTCTACAACTCTTCCATACATTTCAATTTGTAAAAAGTATAGGAGATACAGATTTATTACCAAAAAATTTGCAAAAGCAAAATAAGTAGATGGTAATAAGTCTGGATATTTGAAACCATATCGGGGCTCAAAAATTGCAATTTTATATATTTAATTTTTTTAAAAAATTTTGTTAAAAAAGTTTAATATCTTTTAGCATTTTCTGAAAGACGGGACTTTAAGAAAACGTGTAAGTGTAACTTTGAAAAGTTCTGAACGTTCATCCTACACAGAGAAAACAGATTGGTTGCTGCAACCGAATTTTTAGCCAATAGAATTTTGTCGGTTGCACGTACTATCTTAAATTCAATTGTAAGCACTATACTATTGCTGAACAGTTTAAAAAAGTATTCTATTATGGTCATCGAAAGTATTGCTTGGAACAATTATCATTCTAATTTTTTATTTTTGTTTATAATTTTATTTAAAAAGTATATGTATATAAAAATAAAGGCAAAAATAAATTAGAAAAATATTAATATTTGTATTGGAAAAATTCCTATTTTCTAAGTTAGCCGCATATAAAAAGGTGATTAGTTTTCTTAAAAGCTGCGAAACAAGGTAAAAATGGATACCAAGAACCACTAACCAGAATTGTTGACGAAATAATCTAAATTTAAGGAATATATTATGCTTTGAATATTGTTAGCATACAATAAAAAATAAATATAGTTTACCATCTTGTGTCCTTTAGAGAACTACCGCAAATTTCTAAGTTTGTAGAATACTTTGATTTTCTCGGCCGCAATAATGTTCTAAAAAAAGTAGAAGCTCCTTATTTGCAGTTATGAAGTTGCTTGTAACAAAAATAAAATAAATACTTTTATAACACATGAAATATCTTGAACTTATCAAAGACATTCCACGATAAATTATGTACATACATTCAGGATTTATTGACTAACGGCTATATTATACATACATTTTTATTAGCATTTTTGTCTTAAAAAGTTCCTTAAATAATTTTTTTTAATATTTTTACTAATGTCATTTTTTTAATGTTTTTTAATTGAATTATTTGATTGCTACCAACAAAATTTAGAAATTATACATATTATGCTGAATTTAATTCGATTGTTGGTTTCGAATTGGCTAAGTTTAAATTAGTTAAGGTACAAACCCATTATAGCAACTATTTTTTCAGTTACAAGAACCTTTATTCATTATTAAATTATATTTGCAACAAATATTTCAGTCATTTAATCTTTTTGTTCTGATTTAAATTCAGTTGCAGCATTTAATTGTTTAATTTAAATTTTTAAAAACAAAAGTTGGTTTACAAAACTGAATTAATTATGATGTAAATTATATTTCCATCACAATGATATTTTTAATATTATAGAAATGGAAAATCTTCAGTATTTACAAATTAATGACAACAGCAACCAATTCTTTGTCGCACCTAGCAAATTTTGTTTATTGCAACGGTTTTCCAACCAATCTTTTTTCTGTGTGTAGTTAAAAGTGTAGTGGTTAAAAATGATAAATTTTGGATGAGAAGTTGAACTTTTTGAGTCTATAAAAAAATTAATTGTTGATTTCGGTACTTCAGTGAATTAAACTATATAGCTCAATATGTTCTTAAATGTTTTGCAAAAAATAATGACAGCCTACCGGTAAACTTAGTCACACGAGGCAATGTTCCGAAAATACACATATTTTCAATAATAAAAAGTTCGACCATTAAAAATATATAGTAAAATTATATATATATATTTTTTTTTGATTTTCATATTTATCAATTCTCCATTAAATATTTTATATCATGTGTAAAAATTATATTGATACCTAGAAGCATTTAGAAATTATTCAGTCTCAAATTTTTTAAATATGTCGCTATAAACATAATTTGCATTAATTTGTTTTGTTTTAAGAAAAGTGTGCTAAAAATTTTAAAGAAGACACAATTTGTTTTAAAATAATAGTTAAATATCTTTTAAACCATACGATATAGTTTAGCACAGTCAGCATGTTTTTTTCTTGTTTTGTTTAGGGGAATTAAAAAATGTAAACTTTGGCCGACTGTAGCGGCGTCCGTGCTGCCTCTACACACTCTAGCTAACAATATTCTGAAAGTTTAACTCCTCCTTTATCGATGTTCCAAGTTTCATCTAAATCGGTTCAGTGGTTCTAAAGTTCAAGAATTATTACCATTTATTTTGCTTTTAGCCCCACTGTTCAACGCTGATTAATATACATACAATAAGTAAAGAAACTCATGAATAAATTGTATAATTTTTGTAAATTTCATTTAATAGTAAACGAGAACTCGTTCCGATCAGTGCGTGTTTTTTAAGTGCTTAAATATAAAAATATATATATAACAAAATATTGATATTTGTTTTATAAGTTTAAAACAATTGTTAAAAAATCAAATATATAAAATCTATAAAAAAAAAAATGAATACAATCACTATACCGAAAACCATTAATCCTGACATTGACATTGAACGCAAAAATGCTAGTTTTAATACGGAAGAATTTGCGAATTGGTTTTATGGTGGTAAAAATATTTTACAACTGAAAAGAATAATAGGTAAAAGATAATTAAATACAGAAAACTTTACCGATTATGAGAGGAAAATAACACTTCTTCTTTAAACAAAAAATTATTTTGAAGAATTAAAATGCATAGTGGAATATTTATACAAACCAAATATTACACAGAAGGGTCTCTCAAACAAAAAATAAATACCGTATTCAATAACTAACAACATGTTGAACTTAGCCCTAAAGTTTTTTATATGCTATTTGTTTAACTATTTGTGCGCCTCCAAAGGGGAATTTTTTTCAAACATTTTTTTTAGTTCCTTACATATAGCATTAACTTTAAATATAGAAAATATATACATATGGGAAATTCTTTAAACTCGTTTGCTTTTAATGTTAAAAAAAATTTAGAAAATTTTTAAATGGCACATCAACGGTATTTAGTACCAATACTCCTTGGCTCTAGTGGAACACAGATCTGTTCACGTGAATGACTTTTAAAGAACGGCATCAATGTTATAGCGGTTTAAGATAAAAATTTATAAAAAATTGCCAAAATTCTATTTATAGACCTAAATCAAATATTATTGCATTTATGTACTCTACAATGCTGTATCTAAAATACAAATTAAAAATATCGCGATAAGTTAAGAATGCGTGGATAATATCCACGCATCCACTCGTCCAAATTGTATGAAACTCTTAATTTATATTTAGAAATATGTGGATTATAAAAATGTTAAAAAAGTTCCATTTAAAATATACAACAATGTAATAAAATGGCTGATTTGCCAAAATATTACATAAAAATGGGTTTTTCTCGAAATTCGCCGAATTCAAAATTAAGGTACAGGCAAACTATAAGAGATATTGACCTAATTTTTTTACTGTTTTATTCCGTAGTCCGTTGTCCATAAATCCCTATGAGATCTCCCAAAAATATTGAAATTTGTTTAACAAAGTATCAAAAAAACTGAAATTTGAATTTTGAAACGACCGTTAAAAATATCAATATTTTTTGACCATAGCTGAGAACAGGTTTACGTTATTCTATAAGGACAAAAACTCATATTCGAGTAACTACAGATGTATTTTAACTAATACAATTGTTTTATTCGAATATTTTTAAAAATATATTTATTTTTTTGTCACTTTTCGAATTCAAGTGCTCTAAAACACGTTAATGGCCTGGGGAATTTTCAATAACTTTTAAATTTTTCAACCAATTTTTGTGTTTTATATCTTTTTGTTACACTAATTCTGTGCACATTACGATTCTTTTACAATAAAATGCAAAACTAACTATTTAATGACAAAATTTTTGTGAAAACTGAAAAAAATGCATATTTTCCCCTTGCAAATGCATCTTCAAACTTCAGAGCCGTTGCGGCACCAATTAACGTAGTCCTATTGCCCTAATTTTTTGCACGACGTATTTTTATAACCCATAGAACAATTTTAGAGGGGGGACGGCCTGTAGGATAATATTTTTTTTCCTTCATACAAGCTTGGAGCTCTCTAGTGGATATATTAGTGATTTAATAATTAACAAACCTTCTTATAAAATTTGCAAAGTTCAGTTTTTAGTGATGTAGTCTTCTTCATATTCATCCATTAATTGCAAAATTCATCATTTTATACATGTCATTTATATACATTTTTTTTAATTGCACTTAGTCAAATCTCTAAAGTTGCATTATTGATTGATTGATTATTGATATTGATTTTGATATAGGGTATTACATCAGCTACATATTGTCATATATCATCGCCAATTTTGATTAGCGCCTTGGATGCGCCTCGACGATTAATGTTAAACTAAAAACATCACGTTCTTAGCCCATGAAAACCGTTGATGAATATTTTTAGTGAAATTTAAGTGTATTTTTCTTCAAGTATTTGTAAATTATATTTTGTCCTAATGTTTTTGTTATTTTTTTTTTTTTTTTTAAATTATCCTAAAATACACTAATTTTTAAATTTGATAGAATGCAACTTTAAATGTTACAGGATGTTTGTTCTAAAAAATTTCTGAAAAATAGAACATATTGTCCACTTTAATATTATGAAAAAAAAAATCGTGCGCATATATAGCCCGATTTGAGAAATTTTTATTATTATTATTTTTTTTTTCGAAAAAACTCCAGTAGATTCCATTCCAAAAAAAA
The DNA here is from genome assembly GCA_951394005.1 of Protophormia terraenovae. Taxonomy (NCBI): domain Eukaryota; kingdom Metazoa; phylum Arthropoda; class Insecta; order Diptera; family Calliphoridae; genus Protophormia; species Protophormia terraenovae. The sequence continues at coordinate 38,244,470 of OX596077.1, read as the reverse complement.
CAGCTTAAGTGCAGACATTTTCTTCGTTTTATTAAACATTAAACATTGGGGCAGAATCGAAATAATTCTGTAAATTCTAAGTGGCTAGTTGGATTTACATGAAATTTCACACAGGCATAGCAGGATATAGTCGAATTTTGAGTTTAGGAGCTATGGGGGTTCAAAACAGGGTACTAATGTTGTAGAAAAGGCTTAACCACTAGGGAATTTTTGTTCCTTCTAAGATTTCTAAGATTTTTGTATCACCTTAAAGTCCTTAATAAATCCTTTAGAAAACATGATAGTGTGTACTATTTCTTTATATTATTCTTCGAGATATATTCATTTGAAATTTCAACAATCTCAACTTTGTAAGATGTTCGTCAAGTCTTTTCCATATCTTTTCCGAACATATTCAAAATATGATAAAATATTTTTTGCAGATTATTAAAGAATTAAATTGTCTATCGAATAAAGATTGAAGTCAATATCGTTATTGAGTCAAAAAATAAACGATTTTGAATTGACAAGTTTGCAAAAATTAATAAACAGATGGACGGAAGGAAGGACGGACATTAGAATTCTCTAAAAAAGTCTTTAAATTCCAAAAATATATGTTTTTTTTTTTTACTTCTTGACCAATATATAAATTATAAAAGGCTGTTTGCCTTATATATAAAGGTGCTGAAATAATTTTTTGCTGATCCCGGCTTTGCAATTTGAGAATTTAACAAAAAAAAAAAAAAAAAAAAAAAAAACGAGAGAGAAACTATAATCGGTCAAGACCAACCATATGATACCCTACACCATTGTGTATGAGCTAAAAATTTGACTTTTACTAAATGTAAAATAAGTTATACAATTACAGAAAAATTCATTGATACTAACATCTATATGATTTTAAACCCTTTAGGGCGATTTCCGGAAGTGGGTTATATGGGAGCTATGGTAAATTATTGACCGATTCTCATAAATTTTGGCAATGTTGTTTCTACTTATATAAAACTTATTTGTGTCAAATATTAACTTGATACTATCATTCGTATGGGATTTATGCACGTTAAAGTGATTTTCGGAAGAGGGGATTTATATGGGAGCTATGGTCAATTACGGACCGATCTTGATAAACCTCTATTCCGGGAGGACATTTGTATGGGGGCTAGGTGAAATAATGAACCGATCATAACGAATTTCAATAGGCTTTGTCCTTGTGTCAAACTAATTATTCGTGCCAAATTTCATCAAGATATCTTTAAAATTGCTACCTGTACTTTGTTCACAAGGTTTACATGGACAGACAGCCAGACGGACATCGTTAAATGATTCTGAGTCAAACGGTATACTTTAAGGTGGGGACCGATAATTTTTTCTGTGCGTTACAAACATCAGCACAAACGCATAATACTAAAACCACTTATGGTGGTGTAAGGTATACAAATTTAAACAAACATACACGCCTTTGCGTTAATATTTTTTTATTTTTAATTAAAAAAATGGTATAGTCCGGAACAAAAAACAAACTTTATATTCCTTTTTAGAAAAAAGCCCCAAAAACATGATTTTTTTTAAACTTCCAAATTTAGATTAATATAACTTTTTATCGGATTTATAAATTTATATGACTCTTGCAGCAATGTTTTTTAAAATTTTATAAGAAATCTGGTGAATATTTAAAAAAAATTGTATAGGCAATATTAAGCCTCCAAAAATTTATTTCGACCTAAATATCTCTTAAACTAAAAGAGATAACCTACACATATGGGTATATTTTGTAGAGATTAACAAGGACTATCTTTTTTATAAAATTTATTTTCTATCATATCGTAAATGAATTTTTGGCGATTTGTTTAAAAAATTAAATATCCGAGATGCCCAACTTTGGAGGGCCACCCATTACTGCCAGACCCTCTAGCAATCTGTACTGTAGATCAACTCAAAAACACCTCAACTGTGATTATTGAAGTTTTATTGATAAATGTATTTATGTATTAAATACATAAATATGGGCGGTCAAGGCCGACAATAACCTACACCATTGTGTGCATCAAAATTAGGGGAAGGGTCTTTTTTTCTAGACCTGTGGAATTGTGGACCAGTACTATGGTCAATTATAGACCGATCTTCATAAAATTCGGCATACAGGTTTAAACGTATATGGAACTTAGATGTGCAAAAAATACTGCTACATTTAAGGGATTTATGATCGTTAAACCCCTTTTCTGGTAGGTTATTTGTATGGGCGCTAGAGGAAATAATGGACCTATCATAACCAATTTCAACACGCTTCGTTGTTGGGCTATAAGAAACCAAAATTGCGACCTGTATTTTGATTACAAGTTTTACATGAATGGACAGACGGACATCGTTAAATCGACTTATAGCCGATTGGTACAAATGAAGGTGGGTCTTAGACCAATATTTTTGGGTTTTACAAACATCAGTACAAACGCATAATCGCAAAGAAAACCCATATTTTGCCCCAGTGTTGTTTTGAATTTTATGCATAAATGTATTTATGTATTGGCTGGAATTCAAATTTATATTCACAATATTTTTCTAAGTTTGTTGAACTTATACAACTTTAAACTTTGATCGAAAAAAATGTAAATACAAATAGAGAGTATTTGACCACAAGAACTCTTTCTTATTATTATTATAATTTTTTTTTGTTAGTCGGAGGGGCTTGTTATGTGAAATGTTAACAAAGTAAACATTTTGTGTGATACATAATATTTATATTTTATACACAAAAATAAATATTATGAATGAAATTTTAATTTGTATTTGATTTATAAATAATTTATATTGAACTTTAAGCAGAGACCGGATTTTAATACTAAAAAAACAATCATTTTATTTTTATTTCAATCGAAAAACAATCTTTAATGTTCAAAAAATAATAAAAATCCATCATGATTTTTATTATTTTCATCAATATTTTAATTTTTTTTCATCATGATGAAAATAAAAATATAAATATCTTTTGTGATATTTATTTCAAAAGTTGAAAATTATTTTGAACTTTTTTCATCGGATGGAAAAAATTCTAAACAACAACAATTTCATTTGAATAAAAAAATATTTTGAAAACAAAACAAAAGTATGAATAAAAAAAACAATCATTTTAAATTTTTTTCGAACTGATATTTATCGTTAAAGATATTTATCGTTAAAGATATTTATTTTTTTCATCATTGATGGATATTTATTTTAAAAATAAAAATCCCTCACATATTTTTTTCAACAAATGAAAAAATATTTTGAACATTAAAGATATTTATTTTGATTGAAAAATAAAAATAAAACGTTTTCGGGTGCTTGACTTTAAGTAAATAATTGAAATATTTCTATTAATATTTTGTTGCTTATAGAGGAACAGCACCTAATAAATTTAATATTACACTGGTCGGCTAAGAAAATATATAAACAAATATAGGTGGATAACTTGAAGGTACTTTTAGTAGGCATCTATTGAAGTTTTATTTATCTAAATTGTATCAAAATGTTTGCTACGAAGCACGTTGGGGTAAAGTGTGTCAAAAGTGGCGCTTAATTGAATTTTAAAATTTAAAGTTTTATAATAAATTTGGGTACCGAATACAAGTAGACAAAATTATGTATCAATATCAATTAAAATCTTGAAGCTAGGCTGTGTTGTTTTCTTATAAGGATCTGTCAAATTTAAGATTTTTTTTACATTTTTGAAAAATAGTAAAAAAATTCATCAGATTTCAGTGTATTTATTTTAGATAAAAAGTCTTTTTAGGTAAAAATTTAAAATGAAACCATCAACTTCAGATATTTAAGTGTACTTTTCTTCAAGTATTTGTAAATTATATTTTGTCCTAATATTTTTGTTATTTTTTTGAAAATTTTCCTAAAATACACTAATTTTCATGGAATGCAACTTACAGGATGTTTGTTCTGAAAATTTTCTGAAAAATAGTATTGTCCACTTTAATATTATGAAAAAAAAAAATCGTGCGCATATGCTGCCCGATTTGAGAAAATAACTTTTTTTCAAAATAACTCCAGTAGATTTCATACTAAAAACAGCTTAAGTGCCAGACATTTTCTTTGCTTTATCAAACATTACACAGTGGGAAAGAATCGAAATAAATCTAATCGGCTGGTTGGATTTGCATGAAATTTCACATAGGCGTAGCAGAGAACAGTATTATTTTGAGTTTCGAAGCAGGATCTAATATACGCAACAGGAGCGGAACTATGGGGGTTCAAAATAGGTTTCTAGTGTCATGGAAAATGTTTAACCTCTACCGAATTTTTGTTCCTTACCCGATTTCCAAGATTTTTATTCCTTCATAAATCCTTTAGAAAACATTCTTGCATATAATACTTATCTTATATATTTTTCGAGTTATATAAATTTGAAATTTCAAAAATCTTAATTTTACAAGATCTTGGTTAAGATTTTTACATATATAGCCAACTATTTTCAACCATTTTATTATATTTTACGTAGTTGGTTAAAAAATAAAATTATCTATTGAACAAATAAAATTTTGGGTCGTTACCTTTATTGAGTCAAAAGTTAAATGATTTTAAGTTTAAAAGTTTGAAAAAATTAACAAACATACGGACAGATGGACGGACATTAGAATTCTTTCAAACAAGTGCTAAAATTCAAAAAATATTTTGTTTCTACTTCTTTAAGCTGATGACTCCAGAACAAATGCTAAAAAAAGATTTTTCTAACCAAAATTAATGATATATACATTAAATGATAGCTAATAAAAAGTTTTTATACCCACATTTCAAAGTTTTTGCAAAAAAAAAAAAAAAAAATAATAAAAAATAATATGAACGAAAAAAAGAACATTTTATATAAAATTTGTTGGTATAGTTTTATTTTTTATTTCTACGTAATTTTTTAATATGTGTTATTTTTAGTAAAATGTCGATTTTGTCATTTCTATTACCTATTTTTGAAAAATCCAAAAATATGGGTCTATTGATTTTACTTTAGCTATCGTTTGATGTATAAATCATTAATATTGATGAGAAACAAATTTTAAGATTTATTCTATGATCATCGATGTAAATGGCTGTGTAGCATCCTGTTGCAATCATCGTAGAAAGTAGAAATTTGGCAATTATGATCTAATTTTATAATTTTAGGCACGTTTAAATGAAGCTCGCAAAAAGGAATTTTGTACCACCCTAATATACATACATATTCGAATTGTCTCTTATAAACATTTTTCTTTAATCTTCAAATATACTTAATATTTGTAAACAGGTGTTAACTATGACATCGGAAATTTGTAACATAAAACTGAGTTCAAGAACTGAATAAAGAAGAGATATGCAAAATTTTATATTTAATTTTAGTTTTCTGCCAACAATTTTCTTTTTTTTTTTCGAAAAGATACGAGTACCTAAGAATTTGATTTTTTAAACTTTTTCACTTTAGCTATTTTAAAATTTTCAGAATTTTTAACTTTGGTGCTCTAAAACACAATTCCACCAAACATGATATACTATTATCTACTTTTGCAGTTAAGTGATAATTTTTTAAAGAAAAAACGTCCAACATACTCAGATTTACTTGTCAAACTTATCTTTTCATAAAAAATATGCCCATATTAAAAAATTCTAGCAGGAAGTGTAATCTAGAACACTTTGCTCAAAATTGCGAGCTGCAGGTCTAAAACATTCATGGACGCATCAAACATTTCAAAATGGTTTAAAATCGAAATTAGCAACGTTTTTAATTAATTAAAAATTCAAAATATCAAAGGTGTGCTGGCGAAGAGTGTAATGTGTAATTCTTTGCATCATTTTTATACCCACCATCAAAAAAATGGGGGGTATATTGATTTTGTCATTCCGTGTGTAACATGTCGAAGGAATCGTCTAAGACCCCACAAAGTATATATTTTATGGGTCCTGGTTCGATTCTGAGTCGATCTAGCTATGTCCGTCCGTCTGTTGAAAGCAGGATAGGGCTCGAACGGGATAACGTATATATCTCAATGGGTTTTGAAGTTTCAAAAAATCCTATGTGTAGTTTTCTTTGAGAAAATTAAAACTATTTTGTTTTTTGGTATAGTATAGTAAAAACGTGTATACACATAGGACTTTTTTAAGAAAAAAAAAAAAAATAAAAATAAAAATTATGTTTCTTATATAAAAAATCCTATGTGTAGATTTTTTTGAATTTTTTTTACCATTCGCGAACGCAAAAAGGTCGATTTTTTTTTCAAAGCATTAAATTTTCAAATATTTTAACGGAAAATACAAAACTTAAAAATAAACAAGCGCTCGGCCGAATCTATATACCCACCATCAACTTTTTCAAATTTTACGTTATATGGGAGGTGGGCGGACCACACCCATTTTTTGTTTCCAAGTTTGTATTGGTCCTTGAACTATTTGTACAAAATTTCGTTGTCGTACATGATTTTGTTTAAGAGATATCAGCATAAAAGTATGAAATGAAGCTACAACGGATACCCTGTGTTTTTAGTATTTTGCCCATAACTTTTTGTTTATTAACCGATTTTGCTCATTTTCAACACCAAACAAACCTTATATAAGATAAATATTTGTGCCAAATTTCGTCCCCCTACGTTGCCCCGTTCGAGCCCTATCCTGCTTTCAACAGACGGTCGGTCATAGCTAGATCGATTCAGAATCTAAACAGGACCCAGAATATATAAACTTTGTGGGGTCTTAAATGATTCCTTCGACATGTTACACACGGAATATCAAAATCAATATACCCCCCAACTTTTTGATAGTGGCTGACTTTTTGTCAGAGCAACGACGATATGTTTGACAGTTCCTTAATCTGACATTTCAAAATTTTAATTTTTGTTTAAAACTATTTTTTTAAGTTTTGGCCAAGGATCGAACTTAGGACCTTAAGTCTTTCAGTCACAAGCCCAAGCGGTATATCACATCGATATGTTGCAATTCACTATCTCAATTTCTTATATAAAGCTTAAAATGCAACTCAAATTTAAATAATGCTTTTTTCATCAAAACGTGCCAAGACGTTTTGTAGTCTAGTAGATTCACAAATGGGGGTCCGCGACCCACAAGGGGTCTTTATTGAAAATTTTGATTTTTTTGTACACAATATTTTTCCGCCACATTCCATCTAGCTTCTGCAACATAGAATTCCTGGCCAGGAAATAATATATTTTTTTTATTTTAATCTTTACATAACATCTTATCTGATTTTTAAATTAGTCAAAGTTGTAGTGGGTCGCGGTTCCATTTCAATGTCAAAAGTGGGTCGTGAAGCAAGGTCTTGTGAGAACCCCTGCTCTAGACTATTCAATCCCACAACTTTCCAATAGAAAAACATTTATGTATGTATGTGTTGAAAGAGAAAATAATTGATTGAACTTTGGGCTTTAAAAAATCCATTTCAACATACAGACGGACAGACAGACATACATTTTCAAAAGTAATTTTTTAATCGTAATAATAAAGAATATTTTTCAATTTGAAGTCCTTGTTGTATATTTTAAGACTTTCGTATAATGACAAATTTATAATATAAAAGTGTAAAAAGTGAAAGCAGATTCTTATTTTTTTAGTGCCGACCAGTGTTATTGGTATAGTGTTATTGAAAAAACAATAATTATAAAAATTAATTCCAATACCAAAAATTGTGCATATTTTTTATAATTTTAATTTGTTAATATACTTAGACCCTTGATATATTTAACAAAGAGTATGCACATTAGTGTGGTCCAAAATTTATTTTAGCAAGCTAAAATTAAACGTACCAAAAATTATGAACAATTAATTTTTAAAATTATTGTTTTTCAATAACACTATACCAGTAACACTGGTCGACACTAAAAAAATAAGAATCTGCTTTCACTTTTTATACCCTTCACATAAAATGAAGGGTATATACAAGTTTGCCATTTTATACGAAAGTCTTAGAATATACAACAAGGACCTCAAATTGAAAAATACTCTTTATACATTTTGATACATTATGGATTTCTTCATACGAGGGCGGATCAATATTTCCGTGACTTTTCGAACTTCCCTCGTAGTTATATGAAATGCAACACTGTTCCCATCAAGTACCACCTGTTAATAGACTACTGTCAAATTTTGAGCAAGTGTCGTCATTTACTTTGCGTTTAACAGCTGTTCAAAACATACAACCTCGTGTATTTTTCTAAAAATGGAAAAAAGTGAATTTCATTAAACATTATTTTTTGCGAATAAAAAACGTCAATCAAACCAAGGAAAAGCTCGGACTCTGCACCATCGATTTCAATGGTAAAAAAGTGGTTTACTGACTTTCGTTGTGGTCGCACAAGTATAAATGACGCTGAATGTTCTGGTCGGCCAATTGAGGTCAGTACACCAGAAAATGTCAAAAAAAATCCACGATATGGTATTGGCCGACCGAAGAGTAAAAGTGCCTGAGATTGTTGATGCTATAGGCATTTCATATGGCAGTGTGGTTTCGATATTAAATGATCAGCTGGGTTTAAGAAATTGTCTGCAAGATGGGTGCCGCGTTTGCTCTCAATTGACCATAAACGTAAACGTGTGACAACTTCAAAGGATTGTTTGGAGTTGTTTAACCGCAATCCGAATGAGTTTTTGCGGCGTTTTGTAACTGTGGATGAAACATGGATCCATTACTGTACTAAACAATGGGTTTCTCTGAGTGAACCTTCTCCGAAGAAGGCTAAGGTAAGTTTGTCGGCCAATAAGGTTTTTGGGATGTACGCGGGATAATCCACATCGATTACCTTCAAAAGGGAAAAACAATAATTGGCGAATATTATGGCAACTTATTAGACTGATTTAATAAGGATTTAAAAAGAAAACGACCCCATATGGCCAAGAAAAAATTTCTTTTTCATCAAGATAATGCACGGGTGCACACGTGTGCAGTCTCTATGGCAAAACTCTATGAATTGGGCTACGAATTGGTACCTCATCCGCCACATCTCCTAAAGAAATGGCTCGATGGAAAGAGATTCAGCTCCAACTATGAAATTATTGACCAAACAAATGCCTATTTTAAGGACCTCAAAAAATCCTATTTTTTTTGGAAGGGATACAAAAACTGGAGGAACGTTGGACAAAGTGCATTGAGTTAAAAGGAGATTATGTTGAAAAATAAATTTTTGTTTTGCAAAAAACACTGTGTTTCATTCAAAAAGTCACAGACTTATTAATCCGCCCTCGTACTATTTGGATTACTGCACATAGAGTTGGACCACCCTAATGCACATAGAGTCCTAAGGAGTGTGATCAAAAAAATCTTAACACACCTTTTGCCTCATAACTTTTTTTCCTCAGCAATATTTAAAATTTTTTTTGATAGTTGTCTTTGAAAAATATGTCAGTTATTATCTTTAATGGCAACCATGTTGACTTGTTGTAAGTTTGATCAAAATGAGTGACGAAAATGATGTCGTGCTATAAATTATTAAAAAATTTCAGAAAAATCCAAATTGGTCCTCCAAAAAGTGGCCAAAGTATTAAATTTCTGCTGTCAAACTATTTTCAAGGTTATTAAATAGTATCAGGAGAATTCAATGGTTCTGGAAGAAAAAAAAACGTCCACATGATATTGGGAAGGCCAAGAAAATTGAAAGCATATTGTAAACAACTCCAAAAGCATCTGGTAGAAAATTAGCCCGGTTAGCTCAGTGCTCTGACTATTTGGTGCTAATGCGGAGTTTAAAACATATAAATTCCAAAAAATTCCAGACAGGAATGCTGCAAAAAATTTAGAAGCCAAGAGTAGGGCACGGAAATTAAATTCTAAGTTCATACAAAAATACTCATGTTGATTAAAGAACGACGAAACGTATGTACTGGCAAATTTTACGCAGCTTCCGGGTTAAAATTTGTATGTTGCTGATATTCGAGGATATGTTGAAGATAAGTTTAGGACCGAAAAGCTGACGAAATTCCCTAAAGAATTTCTGGTTTGGCAAGATTTATGCAGTTACGGCAAAAGAAGCTAGACATTTGTTACAGTCGTCTCTATAAACACCGAAAAATACATCAAAGAATGTTTGCAAAAAAATCTTCTTCCTTTCATAAGAGAGCACAATGTGTACATATTTTTGACCCGATTTGGTATCATGTCACTAAGTAAGAAAGCAATAACATAGTTTTTTTTTTTTTACCAAAAGATGTCAATCCTTTAAATTAACCGGAGCGAAACCAGTGAAGAGATATTGGGCTTTTGTGAAAAGAGAATCGAAGAAGACAAAAGAGGTGTCTCAAAATATCGAAAATTTTAAAAGAAAATGGGCAGACTATTCCAAAAAAGCGATTGAAAAAACTGGCAAATCTCTAACGGAAAGGTTACGAAAAAAGATCTACGATTTCATAAGTATTGGTTAGAAGTATAAAAGTTATATTTTTCTGTGATCTGTAGTATAATATAAATTAAATAAAAAACAATCAAAGCTCTAAGATCAATCGTTTCCAAATTATTGAATTTTATATATGTTAAGATTTTTTCGATCGCACTCCTTATGTGTATTCACATAGGAACCAAACGAGTTTTTATTTTATTAACGATATCTACACATAGGACTTTTTTCGAGCGCACCAACGCACAGTGTCAATTTATCCAAATTAGAACGACAAAAATACGAAAATAAATCCTTATTAATTGAATTATTCTTTTCGAATTTATTAGTAAACATGTCATATATTATGTAAAATATACTTAAAGCATTGGAAAGTGTCTATAGCGCGAATATTGCAACTTTTAAAAATATTTTTATTTTATTTACAACTTTTCTAAAGAAGTATGTTGAATTTAACTTCATGTATCTCAGAAAATACTGCAGATATTGATAAGACTTTTTTTTTGGCATATCATAATAAATGTATCTAAATTATTCTATTATAATTTGCGAAGTTAAAAGATCAATACTGAAGATATATTTTTTTATTTAAAGGAAATCATAATATTAAAAAATATATTTTTTGAGAAATTCTGTTTTTAATGGACTGGAACTAAAAAGTTCCAACGAGTTCCAATTTAAAAATACGACTTAATTGTAAAAGAACATCTATGAAATTATATTTAAAAATATTGGCTGCGACTTTTTGCGATCTTTTAAAATATTATAAAAAATATGCGGTATCTCACATTAGCAATTTCTTAAGAATTATTTAAACATTTTAAGGTAATGGCTGCAAATTTGTTATGCAACTGTTACACTAAGATTTGTGTGATAAGATCTTGCCACGCCTACTATTGAAATATTCTTTATTTTAACAAAATTTACTAAAAATTTTCCGAAATTCCTACAAATTAAGTAATTTTTTTCAGTATAGGAGTGGCTGTGATTCTACCCGTCCATTTTGAGCGGGAATGTTTATGGCCTTATCTACTAACAGAATATACAATTTCAGACTAAAATTTCCAAAATTGGATTTTTGTCGTTCTAAAACTGCCACTGTGCAACGATTACCTTTTTACAGTTTTTTACAGACAGACGGACATCGACTCAGATTTTTTCACCAACTACAGACGGCTATGAGCACAGTCAAATATCCTTGATGAATTATATTTAAGTCTTCTGAGTAGTTTGCAAATTATATTATAAAAGAGCAAACACTTTCAAAGGTTAGTTCTATAATAGACATAAATCAAAGTGAATTTTATTGAATTCGGATTAGTAATTGGGATGTGAAAATGTTTCTTAAAGACAGACGGCAATAACTAAATCGATTCATTACAAATAGGCGGACAGACAGGCAGAGGGCAATAAATTTGCTAAATTTTATTTAGTTCGGTTTAATATTTGTGAAATTTATGTATAACCGCTATCACCACTAATGGTGGTAAGGAAGATCTTTCTGTATAAAATAAATTTTAAGCCTGTATTGTAATAAACTAGAGATATTATAAAAAATCTTTTTCTCGTCTTAGAGGAGGAACTTTTTAAGGATTTAGATGATCCCTTAGAACACGAATTTGTATCCTATGAAGATATGGCTTCATTGACCATAAAATACTGTGTAAAGGCGATGAAAAAAATACGTGCATTACAAAATCGCCTAAACCCAGGTGGCAGCGATATTTATCCGTAATTATTGTAATATTAACGTAAAAATAAAAACATATTTCATTATGATTATCATACATTTAGTTACACAACGATGGGTCACATTATATGGACACTAGTGCCTACCGGAAATCCTTTGACTGTACATGTTTTTATGTTTACTCGTGTCCTAAAGAGTCATGGTACTGAGGAACAATATGAAATGTTTGGTCGACGTGCTGATAATTATGAAATTCTGGGTACTTATGCACAAACAGAATTGGGTCATGGTACATATTTGCGTGGCTTGGAAGCGAGAGCTGATTATGACCGTCAGACGCAAGAGTTTATATTGAATACACCCACCCTGACTTCATACAAATGGTGGCCAGGAGGATGTAAGTTACTTTAAAATATAGAAAAATAAAAAAAAAAAAATATATTTGTTAACGATTTCCATGTAATATCTTCTCTTAAGTGGGTCAAGTTTGTAATTATTGTATTGTTGTGGCTCAATTATTCATTGACGGCGACAGTAAGGGTATTCAAATGTTTGTGTTACAAGTTCGTGATGAAGATACCCATATGCCTTTGCCGGGCATACATATTGGTGAGATTGGTAAGAAGATCGGAATGAATGGCATAAATAATGGCTTTTTGGGTTTAAAGAATGTACGTGTTCCACGCATGAATATGTTAATGAAGAATCAACAGGTTTTAGTGGATGGTACGTTTTTAAAGTGTTCTGTTTCTCAGCTGTCTTATTTTCCCATGGTCTATGTTCGTTGTATGGTGGCTTTGAACAATTCCTTAACATATGCCCAGGCGGTCACTATTGCAACGCGTTATTCAGTAGTTAGACGTCAAAGTCCTTTAGAGGAAGAGTAAGTATCTACATTCAGTGAAGTAAAAAAAAAAAAACTTGTACACACAGCTACTGAGATATGATAATTTAAAGAGGAAAGTACCTAGTGTACAAGTTTTTATTGGTTCACTGCATATACATATATTTTTTATATTATTCACCACAAGTGTAAAGTTTGTCATACCATATGTAATTTCTACAATATTCATCTAGGACTCCAAAATCTGTTTCCAAGGAAGTGGGTGTCTTAATACAGAGTAGCAAAAAACTACCGAAGTTTACATATATATATATATATATATATATATATATATATATATATATATATATATATATATATATATATATATATATATATATATATATATATATATATATATATATATATATATATATATATATATATATATATATATTTTTTTTTTTTGTTTTATTTTTTGTTTTTACATTTCACAGGAGATATATGAACAATAAGATAAATGGTCTTATGTGGGTAAGAATTCAACAGGGGAACTTTATGGAACATTTTTGTACTTCTTCTTCCATAAGAGTGGGAATTTAAGGCAACATATTACTGATTTCAATTCATTGTTTTGAATTCAAATTTTTGAATTCAAATTTAGGCAAAAACAATTAATTAATGTACATATATTAATTACATATATTAATTACATATATTAATTACAACTAGAATATATTAATTACAACTAGAATTTTATCTCAAATTGGATTAGTCAATGTCTATGAAAACTATTGAATAGTATGGTACAAAACTAAAATACTATTGGGGGATTCACAAAGTGTGCTATCATGTTGTATTGTCATAATGTCATAAAATTTTACAAAGGAAAAGCAATAACAATATTTTTTATACATTGAAATATTTTAGGACATATGACAATACGACATGATAGCACACTTTGTGAATCCCCCATATGTTATATTTATATTTATGCCATTAGAAAATATAAAATGGATTTAGTCACAACTCTAAAATTTTAAAATATATTAGGAAAATCAAAATATTTCGAAATTGTTTGAATCCTATTTTAAGTGTCTTGTATTACCAAAGTTTGTTTTAAAATTAGGAAAAGTGTTGATGGCTTTTTGTAGATCTTAGAAAATAACTAAGAAATCCTAAATTTCTTATGGCGGGTTCTAATCATAGTACCTGCTCTCATGTAATTCTCGCTCTCAACATTTTGCGATGATGAGGGGGATAAGTAACAAGGGAAAACTAAATCCACCAGTGTTGCCAGGACTTAAGAAAAAAAGAAGCTAAATTAGACTTAAAAAAACGTCAGAAAAGGCTAAATGTCCCATAAAATAAAGCCAGAAAAAAGCTAACATATTGTTTTATTTAAAAACACATTTATTGTTTTGTTCTCATTAGTTGTTGGTATATTTTTGCGAATTTATAAATAAAACATAAATAGTTTATATGGGTAACAGATATTGTTAAAAAATAATTATAATATTTTTGTACAATGAAGCGCCGAAGGCGAAAATTTTCGTAATATATATAAAAAATTTCGATTTTTTGTGCGAATTAGTACACAAAAATGCTTAAATTGATGATTTTGTAAAAATAAATTTAGTAAATTTTTAGCCTTTTTAAGGTCATGTTAAGAATAAAAAAGGCTAGAAAAAAAGCTAAAAGCTAAAACGTATATTTTGAGGCTAAAAGCAAAATAAAAAGGCTAGATTTAGCCTTAAAAAGGCTAAACTGGCAACACTGAAATCCACCACCAAAACAGAGAGAGAGAAAGAGTTTAAGTATATGTGTTTGTACATGTGTGTATTCCTTATAAAGAATTGCAAATAAAAACACGCACACATATATATAAGATTGTACATGTATATCTTTATTTCAAATTGAGAGAAACAATTTGTTTCTTGTATTTTGAAAAAAGTGCCAACAGAATTTTTAGTTGTTTATTTACTAATGGAAAAGATATGAACGTTAATATTACAGTAGGGCATAGCATACATGTTTTGTTGTTTTACAAGTAGAAATACTTTGATCTGCACCGACGTGCTTATACCTTTCTTAGTGACGTGACAAATTTTTATATGATTTCGAAGTTGTCAATTTATATTTTATAGTTATATTTTTGATAAACTAATAATTGTTATATTTTACTTTTATATATTATATTTTTATATATTTCATAAAATGTGCATATAATTTGTTTTTGGTGTTTTTTTATTATTATTAAAAAAAGTTTTTATAGAGAATTTTTAGTTTTTGAAATTATTATTTAAAAAAAATATTTAAATTTTTTCATTTTTAAAAGTATATATTTTTCCATTTTTTGGATTTTTTAGAAAGAAAAATAAAAATAAAGTAAATAGTAAATAAAAGTTTTTCCTTTTTTTCGGAAAAAAATTATTTTGTGATTTTTTCCATGTTTTTGAGTTGTATTTTATTTGAATCAAGAAATTGTTATTAAAATATACATTTTTTTAGAAATAAATAATATTAATATTTTCAATTTTAAAACTTATTTTTAAATAATATATATTTTATTTAGTAAAAAAATAGTTTTGAATAAAAAAAGTATTTCATTTCTTTTATTTTTGGGCAGAAATAACATTTATTTTGAAAAATAAAGAAGTTTTTTTGATTTCCTTTTTCTAAGCAAAAAGTTATTATTTTTTTTATACAAAAAGAAATAAATATTCATACAGCAAAGATTCAATTTATAGACCTAAATTTTTTTATAAACAAAAATACTGATTTTTTTTAATATATAAGTTATTTTTTTGGCAGGAAATAAGTTATTTTTTATTTATTCATTTATTTATTTTTGTCATAATAATTTTTTTATATAGAAGGTATATATACAAATTAAATATTTTTTCAAAAGATATTTTTTCAATATAATTCCACCTTCTTTACAGAATAAAACAATTTGTTATGAATAAAAAAAAATAAAAATATTTTTTTATATTTTTTTCAAGTGGATATAATTTTATATTTTTGTTTTTATTTATTTAATTAATTAATATACTTAACTTTAACATCTGTTACTTTGAATACATAAGTAACAAAACTACACAAATCAAATTTTAAAATACAAATTTGATATTCTGAAAGTATATTTACATAAGCTCATATGACGTTTAAAAAGGTATAAGTAGTTCGGTGACGATTAAAGTATTTCTATTTTTAAAACAACAAAACACATATGCTATGCCCTACACTAACATACACGATCGTATTTTATCTCCTTTAGTAAACGACCAATTCCTTGTTTCTACTTTTTTATAGGCACTACACCAGCGATCGCCACACTCATACATTCACAATTATGTTTGTGTATGTTTTGTTCCCATTATGAAATTATACACCAAAAAAATAACATCATTTTTATAGTAATTTTATTTTGAAAGTTTCTTCGTCAATTCAAGACTTGTAAGTGGAAATACACGTTACTAGTTTAGAATTTTAATAGTAATAACCAGGGATCGCAACGATTACCATAGTAATCATAAAAATTAAGATTTAATGTTTATTTTTTCTATTATTTGATTAAAAAAAAATATAACGATAAATTATTAATTTAGGATTTTAATTTCTTATTAAAAAATATCGAATAATTCAGCACGAACGATTATTTCAGATTTGTATTTTATAATAAAAAATTAATTGTAGTACATTATTAATTAAAAAAAGATAGTTATATAATTAAAAAATCATATTAATTAATCCTACTTAATATTAAATATTTTTCATGAGTGTATCTCAAGCAACAAGCAATAACACAACATTCTTGCTTGAATGCTCGTGCGAGACTGACTTTCTTGTGTGTTTTTTATTCATTTCAAGAGCATAACAAAAGAGATAAAAAACACGCAAGCTTCTTTTCCTTTTGCCTTCCCTCCCGCATCATGAAATACTTTTAAAAAATATTTCAGTTTTCATTGACATGCGCCTTCTATATGTTGTATATTCTTTGATATCACGTTGATGTCAGGAAACTTGACATGGGATAGTATCTTCACAAACTTCATGTTTTTTGCTACTCACAAATTTCGCTTTAATAGAAATTGTCCAAAATATCACGTAAACTTGATTTATTATTACATGACACATCTTAGTCAAAATGGCGTTAAAAAATTTTGGAATAAAAAAATGTTCACCAAATTTTAAAATTTTGTTCTGTTTTTTTTCAGTGTAAGATATGACCTTAGATCATTGAAAAATATCTCTAAGGAATCACTTTAATTATTAAAATTTATATTATGAAAAACAGCGGCATTCATCTCCAAACTTATTTTGCTTGATGACAACTATCGCGAAATATAAATGATTTTAATATTGATGTCAAATGAAAGCATTTTATTAGCTTAATACTAAAATTCAGATGGCTTCAAAATATTTTAAGGACTTATAATTGTATGGTCCAAAAAACATTCAACCCCACATATTTTGCATTATAGTTAAAATTTTTAAAGAATAAAATCAATTTGCGATGTAAAATTTATTATCAAATAAGAAACAAGTTAAAAATTTTGCTAAAATTCACTTCAAAAAATTTAAATCGCGCTTTTTTTTTAGAAATATTATTATGAGTAGTAATGTTTTAACGACTATATTTTCCAAACTAAAACCAATATTCACTTAATTTTTTCAGAAAATGATCCCAAGATATGTCTTTTATTGATCATAATTTTGTAAAATTTTAAACCAATATTGCTTTTCTGCTATTTATGAAATTGTACAAAAAATAAAATTAAAAATTTTTCTTCTCAGTGTATTTCGATAAATATTGATGATTCTGTAATAATTTTGTCATGTACTGATAGAGTTATTTTGATTTTTATAAAGCCAAAGCTATATTTTTAAGATTTTTTTGAAAATTTTAAATTTAAACTTCCAAAGCTTTTGTGCGCATTGATAAAAATGATTAAGGCAAACAGATTTTGTATGCACAAATCAACGTTAGTGTCAGAAGAAAAAAAATTTTGAAAATATTTTTACTTAAAATATTAAAATTTTTTGATTATATTTTTCGCGGTACTTATTCGGCTTGCTGGTCTTCCATTCAGTGGGAGCTTTATGCCCGCATAATATTATTAATATAATTATAAAATAATATTGAGATCCAAACGCTTCACTTCTCAAAAAATAAATAAATAAATAAATAAATAAATAAATAAATAAATAAATAAATAAATAAATAAATAAATAAATAAATAAATAAATAAATAAATAAATAAATAAATAAATAAATAAATAAATAAATAAATAAATAAATAAATAAATAAATAAATAAATAAATAAATAAATAAATAAATAAATAAATAAATAAATAAATAAATAAATAAATAAATAAATAAATAAATAAATAAATAAATAAATAAATAAATAAATAAATAAATAAATAAATAAATAAATAAATAAATAAATAAATAAATAAATAAATAAATAAATAAATAAATAAATAAATAAATAAATAAATAAATAAATAAATAAATAAATAAATAAATAAATAAATAAATAAATAAATAAATAAATAAATAAATAAATAAATAAATAAATAAATAAATAAATAAATAAATAAATAAATAAATAAATAAATAAATAAATAAATAAATAAATAAATAAATAAATAAATAAATAAATAAATAAATAAATAAATAAATAAATAAATAAATAAATAAATAAATAAATAAATAAATAAATAAATAAATAAATAAATAAATAAATAAATAAATAAATAAATAAATAAATAAATAAATAAATAAATAAATAAATAAATAAATAAATAAATAAATAAATAAATAAATAAATAAATAAATAAATAAATAAATAAATAAATAAATAAATAAATAAATAAATAAATAAATAAATAAATAAATAAATAAATAAATAAATAAATAAATAAATAAATAAATAAATAAATAAATAAATAAATAAATAAATAAATAAATAAATAAATAAATAAATAAATAAATAAATAAATAAATAAATAAATAAATAAATAAATAAATAAATAAATAAATAAATAAATAAATAAATAAATAAATAAATAAATAAATAAATAAATAAATAAATAAATAAATAAATAAATAAATAAATAAATAAATAAATAAATAAATAAATAAATAAATAAATAAATAAATAAATAAATAAATAAATAAATAAATAAATAAATAAATAAATAAATAAATAAATAAATAAATAAATAAATAAATAAATAAATAAATAAATAAATAAGAGTTGCTCTGAATAACACAAAAACTTGGGCTATAACGCTAAGAAATTTTGCAATACTTTTTAATTTATTACTTAATTATGTTCAATATTTAGAAATCATTCAGATGATATACATAAAGATGTATACAGTTTTTAAGAAAATTTACTCTTATTTATATTTTAGAAATCTCGTGATTGTTTTTCAGATCAATTTTGTGCAAAAATATTTCGAAACTCTGAATTTCCTAACAATATCGTTGAAAATAAATAAATTTTATAAAATTTTATAATCAACTTGTGTAGTCAAATATGCAATTAGTTAGAATTAACTACTTTCTTCCATTTAATAGTAAAATTTATTGCAAATTTAAAATATATAATACTTTCTCTCGAATATACACGTAAGAATTATAATTGGCTCCACTTTAAATTAAACTATATTTTTTTTTATCTAAAATGTCTTAAATTTGTTCTCGCCTTTCTTTCTATTTTTGTAATAACTTAGTAAATATGCATCCGACCAGTATAATTTCTTTCTTATTTTGACTTATATTAGTTAGGTTTTAGAATTATGACAATATATTTATTAGTTTCTGAGTTATTGCATTTTGAAAATGGTGCAAAGCATTTCGGACTTCCCTTAAACATAAACATTGTAATTTCGAAACCTCTATGTGGTCTTAGGTGAAAATTTGTAGAAATTACAAACGTATATCCCTTTACAACATTTATAAAAAGTACAAATTTTTAAAAGATATATTTTTCTCCTTAGCGAACCTGAACAAAAAATCTTGGAACATTTGACCCAACAAATGAAAATTCTTCCCGAAATTGCTAATGTTATAGCCTATCGTCTAGCTGCAGGCAATTTACTACGTCTTTATGAAAAAACTTCCCAGGATATTGCTCGCCAAGACTTCTCTCGTTTGCCTGAATTACATGCTTTGGCTTGTATTCTAAAAGTTTCTTGTACTTACGATTCCACATTTGCTATTGAACATTTGCGTCAAAGTTGTGGTGGTCATGGTTATTTAGTTGCTGCCAATTTGGGTAATTTATTTACAATTGCAACTGCTGCATGCACTTATGAGGGAGAGAATACTGTACTTTACCTACAAGTTGGTAAAATTTTATTGAAAGCTTGGTCTGATATTTTGGCTGGCAAACAATTGATGTCTACCTTGTCTTATTTGTCAGTATGTGCCAATTGGAATTGTTTTCCAAATTGGACTGGTGACTGGATTTGTTTGGTACAGGCTTTACAATATGCTTGTGTAGGGTAGGTGCTGAAACAAGATTTTTATTATTATTTTTTTAAGTATTCTTTTTACAGATCTACACGCATTGCTTACAAAACCTATAGAGCTTACCTTAGACAGGGTCTTAGTCAGGCTGCCGCTTATAATAATACCGCCTTGCAATTGACTAAGGCCGCTGAAATGCATGGTCGTGCTTATGTGGCTAGTAATTTTTATGAAGAAGTTGTTAATAGCCATCGAAAAGATAAACGTTCATCAGAATTCCAAAATGTATTAGAAAATCTTTTAGAATTAAATTTACTGCAAACATTTTTCCGTCATTTGGGTGATATTTTAAGAGTGAGTATTTGAAATTTGAATTTAATTGAGGAATGATAAATAACAAATTTTTTATTTTTCCAGTTTATTCCTCTGAAAGAATATGAAATTGAGTCTTTACAAGCTCGTCTAGAAGATGTTTTAAGAAAATTAAGACCCGATGCTGTGGCTCTGGTCGACGGCTTTGATTTGAACGATCAAGCTTTAAATTCGGCTTTAGGTGCTTACGATGGCAATGTCTATGAACGTTTATTTGAGAATGCTCTTAAGCATCCCTTAAATCAGAAACCAGTTCCGAAATTTTTCGATTTATATTTAAAACCTTTTATGAGGGAAAATACTTTAGCGGAGAGAAAAGCTAAATTGTAGTGAAAAAAACATACATACATATGTGATTTTATATTTTAATTAGTTTTAAAAGTGATTTTGTGAATTATTTCTCATTTAGTTTATGTGCGTAATATGTTAATTTGTATATGTGAATACTTTATTATTAGCTGCTTAATTGTAATTTTAAATTTCTGATTTAAAGAGATTTTTAAATTCTTTTATAAATTCTACTTAATATGAAGATATCCGTTGTTGTTTAATTAAGTAATGTTACTGTGGTCCCAAAACGCTTTTTTTTGGAAATAATTCTATAACTTGTGATCCGTTAAAGATATCTAAATAAAATTTAACATGGCCAGAGCTGAGGTGTTTTCGAGTGAACTTGGAGGAGCACAGTACCTTGGCAGGTCAAGAAGGTAGTGGGTAGAGCTCCAAAGCAGGTCATATCTTGTAGGTCAGGAGTTTTCACCTCTTCATGCTTCACGGACCCCTTGGCACATTTTGATTTTTTTTATAGTAGAAATAAAAAAATAAAAAATAAATAAAATAAAAAGGTATTTATTTTAAGTACCCAGCAAAAACTTGGTAATGACATGTAGTTACGGATGTAATTACTTTGTAATGACAACAACATACTGTTTGCATTACATAGAAGTTGTTTAGTATTTAATTATTTATAACCCGAATATACATAATTATTTGTGATCAGATTTTTGAAAATATTAATTTTTATTGATTTTTATAATGCAGTTACCAATTCATATATTAGAAGAAGAGATACATAAATGAAAGGCAAAATTTCCGTATGAATTAATTTGTAATCTAAAATAGTTTATTTTTATTACATTTATTTTAAATACATTTTTGATTGGTGTTAAGTTTTTTAAATTAAAACTTAAAAAATATTTTTACAACAACAAAAAAATATTTTATATCCTGACATTTCATTACTTATTTATAACTTCCTATTGTTAATACTAATCATGACTTCAATAATACTTTAAATTCAATGCGCTATTCAACATCTTGGAAGTAATTAGTTATTGTAATGACATCTAAGTAATGTATGGGGTAAGTAGTTGCCTCTAATGTCATCATGTTATTCAGCTAATGTGTAAGTAGTGAAGAGCCATTATATTAGCTTCTTAACTCATTACATGACAATTAAAGCGTTACCTAAATTTCCATAGACAAATGTTGTAATCGGTTAATATCGGGAAAATTCAACGTTAAGTGAATAAGTGTATTATACTTTTAATATGTTTTTTTTTTTTGTTTTTTGAACATCAGATGAATTCAAGATATCATTTTGCAGTGGAACTGAGGAATATTTTTGCACATAAAAGCACTTGTTGAATTAAAGTTTGCCTTGTAATTTAATTTTAAGATTGTTTAATGCTTCAAAGAATTTAGAGATATAAGCTAAGTGATATATAAAAATTGTTTTCTGTACATTTTTTATAAAGAACTTAATTTTTATATAAAAGAAAAATGTCAATTTTTCTATCTTTAATTAGTATAATATCTTCACCATATTGACTTTCTAAATTCAAGGGACATCGGAATGAAGTAGTAATTTCTTATGTTCTGCATTTAAATCGACACATAGGGCTTTAAGAATTATATTTTTAAGGCATTACTTTTTGTAAAATTTACTACGTCTATACCCAGAAAAAAATTTTTTAAGTAGTTCAAAGGCATGTAATATTTTCATGTTTTCTTTAGAACTTTTGTTTTTAAATCAGCGATAGGCACAAAGAGAGGACGTAGTTGGTAGTATGGATAAAGAAACCTTATTGGCTACATATAAGAAGATTGGTCGATCAGTGGTAAATTATGCTGCTTCAGTGGGAACTCCTTCGCTGAGTGAAACCCAGTGGAGAAATATTCAAAGCTGCAGCCTTAAGAACCGTAATAGGCTGCTTACAAATTTCCTCATCACACCACCAAATGACTGTAAAAAAAGTGAAATTCTTTAGAAAAAAGTCCTAAATTTTAAATATATTCACTATTTTAAATTCGTTTGAAAAATTTGTATGCGTTACGCACATTATATTGTTCCTACTCTTAACTCTAAAGAAACAAATTCCGAATAAATTTGTATCTTCATGTGTCCATACCCTAGAGTAAAGAGAACCTGTTCAAAACTTGTCGCTTGACAGGTTCTCAGGGCTAGTGACCGGTCCCAGTTCTGGAACTTTATATGAGAGGAACCTGTCACTTTTGCAAGGGGTTGTCATTGGAGGTGGCTAATTAGCCCCTTGAGACAGGTCACAGGTTAGGTGAAGAGGACAGGTTCAGTGTCGATTAATATAATAATTTGATAAAAATTCGGTAATTCTTTAAGTTTTAAACATTTTTTGGTTATTATTATTATTTATTTTTTTTTTATTAAAATTAGAAAACAGTAAAATTACTTAAATTACAAATACTACAGACTTCACTTGACGATTTCGTTTAAGAAAATGAATCTTTCCCAGCAGGCCGCATGTCCATTAACGACACTCATCGATGGTGTCGTCTAAATTTGTCGTCAAGAAAATGCATGTAGAGGACAAGTTTGATTAAAAGTCACCTATATTGTCATCTTACCCCATTTTCGGCGACTTCAATAACAAAATATACTGAAATGTCTTACATATTTAGTTCGGTGACAACATGATCAATACCTATGAGATAAATAAAAGCATTAATAAGACCATTAAAAAGTAGAGATCGTGGTAGCTGAAGTGGTAAGTGCGCTTGACTATTCAATAAGGAAGAGAGAAATTGGTGGCCTGGGTTCAAATCTCGGCGGAACCCAACTTTTTTTTCATTTATTTTTCTTAAAATGGTTGACGAAAATATACATGACACTGTGACAAATCATCAAGACATCGTCGATATTTTCTACAAGACATGGCCTGCTGGGATATTATTGTCACCCTCACGTTAAAATAATATACATATATAAACATTTAAGTGAAATAATATATTACTATGAAACATATTTTTATTTTTTAGTAAGGAGTGAGATCGAAAAAATCTTAACACACATTTAGCCTCATAACTTTTTACGGAATCAATATTCAAAATTTTTTTTGATCTAGTTATCATGGAAAAATACTTCAGTTATTATTTTGAATAACAACCATGTTAATTTGTCCTTATTTTCATCAAAATAAGTGACGAAAAAGATTTACGTCCTATAAGTTATTAAAAAATTTCAAAAAATCCAAATAGGTCTTACAAATAATTGGCCACAGAATTAAATGTCGTCCGTAAAACCGTTTATAATGTTATTAAACAGTATCAGGAGAATTTGACTATTGATGTGAAACCTAGTTCGGTAAGAAAAAAGGACCACATGATATTGGGAAGGCCAGAAAATTGAAGGCATATTGAAAGGAACTCTAAACACATCTGGTAGAAAATCAGCTCAGTTTTCTCAGTGCTTCGACTATTTGGTGCGAAAATTTAAAGCTAATGGGAAAGTTGATAACATAAAGTTCAAAAAATTCCAAAGTGGAATTCTGCAAAAAAAAATTACAAGCCAAAAATAGGACTCGGAATTTAAAACCAAATTTCATACAAAAATACTTAAGCTGTACAATTTTATTGCTAATGCTCGAAGCAATGTTGGAGAAAAGTTTAAGACCCAAAAGCAGCAAAAATTTCTTACAAAATTCATGGTATGACAAGCTTTTTGCAGTTGCGGCAAAACAGGAAAGTCATTTGATACATTCGGATCTATAAATACCAAAATATGCATAAAGGAATATTTGCAAAAAAGACTTCTTCTTTTCTTAAGAAAGCACAACGTTTCCACATATTTTTGGACCCATTTGGTATCATGTCACTACGGTAAGAAAGCTCTGGAGTGGTACCAAATCAATAACATAGTTTTAGTACCAAGAGAGGTCAATTTTCACTATTGTCCATAGCTTAGACCAGTGGAGAGATATTGGGCTCTTGTGAAAAGTGAATTCAAGAGCACAAAAAAGGTGTCCCAAAATACCGAAGATTTTAACAGAAGATGTGCACACTGTTCCAAAAATGTGACTGAAGCAACTATCAAATCTCCAAAGAAAGGGTTTTCAAAAATGGTCCACAATTTTATAATTAGTGGTTAGAACCATAAAAATTATATATTTCTGTGATCTGTGCTAAATTATCAAATGATTAAAAAAATAATGAAAACTCTAAGATCAACCGTTTCCAAGTTGTTGAATATTATGCATGTTAAGAATTATTCGATCTCACTCCTTACAGCGTCGTTGTTCAACAATGTAATTTTTGTTATAATTTCTAACTAACTAGTTATTCTTATGTATGTATATAGGTATATATCTTAAAGAAAATTTAGCAGATTAATTGTATTATGATTTTTAATAAATATATAATAACACTGGTGGACAAAAACCACCACTCAATTGTATGTATACATGGGTATTTTTACTTTTGTGCAGCAATTTTGAAGATACATGATTTATTTTATTCGCAGCATTACCAGCTTATAGATGAAGATGATAAACTGATGCATTTTTCATGCTTTCACTTTTAAAAAGAAATTTTGATAACAAAAAAATCTAAAATTTTGCATAAAAAAGTTTTTTTTCGGACATTTTTTTCAAAATAACTCCGAAACTATTGAGCACATTAAAAAATAAAGTTTGGGAGACTTAAAGATATTTTTAGTCCGCATCTTTTGGTGTGTATCACTTATGTCAATCGTACACACCGTTCTTGGAAATAAACTAGAGTAATGGGCTTACTATGGGCGAAATATTAGACACACCCATAAAAAAATCCAGACCTGATGGAAACTGCAAGTTTTTTCATTTTAAAAAAATCATTAAAAATCGAAAACGGCAAAAATTGTTCAGATTTATTGCTTTATCATCCCCCCATCGGTTAATAAATAAAAATGTTATGTGCTAAAAACTAGAAACACAGGGTGTCCGTTTCATACTTTTCTGCTAATATTTCTGAAACAAAAGCATGTACGACAACGAAATTGTTTATACATAGTTTGAGGGTCGATATAAACTTGGAAACCAAAAATAAGGTGAGGTGGAATGCCAACGAAATTTTGTACAAATAGTTCAAGGATCAATGTAAACTCGGAAACAAAAAATGGGCATGGTCACGCACCTTACCGCTCACCTCCTATATAACGTAAAATTTGAAAAAGTTGATGGTGGGTATATAGATTCGGCCAAGAAAAATATAACATTCTCGCTGGTTTTTTTAATTTTTATACCCACCATCAAAAAGATGGGGGGTATATTGATTTAGTCATTCCGTGTGTAACATGTCGAAGGAATCATCTAAGACCCCACAAAGTATATATATTCTGGGTCCTGGTTAGATTCTAAATCGATCTAGCTATGTCCGTCCGTCTGTTGAAAGCAGGATAGCGCTCGAACGGAGCAACGTAGGGAGACGAAATTTGGCACAAATATTTGTCTTATATAAGGTTTGTTTGGGATTGAAAATGGGCAAAATCGGTTGATAAACAAAAAAGTTATGGGCTAAAAACTAGAAACACAGGGTGTCCGTTTTATACTTTTCTGCTGATATTTCTGCAACAAAAGCATGTACGATAGCGAAATTTTGTACATATAGTTTGGGGATCGATATCAACTCGGAACCCAAAAATGGGCATGGTCCGCCCACTTTACCGCCCACCTCCCATATAAGGTGAAAATCAATGAAATTGTGTTCAAATAGATCAAGGACTAATGTAAACTCGGAAACAAAAAATGGGCGTGGCCCGCCCACTTTACTGCCCACTTTACCGCCTTCTCTCATAAAAGTTATGGGCTAAAAACTAGAAACACAGGGTGTCCGTTTTATACTTTTTTGCTGATATTTCTGCAATATTTCTGTTTGGGGATCGATATCAACTCGGAAGCCAAAAATGGGCGTGGTCCGCCCACTTTACCGCCCACCTCCCATATAAGGTGAAAATCAATGAAATTGTGTTCAAATAGATCAAGGACTAATGTAAACTCGGAAACAAAAAATGGGCGTGGCCCGCCCACTTTACTGCCCACTTTACCGCCTTCTCTCATAAAAGTTATGGGCTAAAAACTAGAAACACAGGGTGTTCGTTTTATACTTTTTTGCTGATATTTCTGCAATATTTCTGTTTGGGAATCGATATCAATTTGGAAGCCAAAAATGGGCGTGGTCCGCCCACTTTACCGCCCACCTCCCATATAAGGTTAAAATCAATGAAATTGTGTTCAAATAGTTCAAGGACTATTATAAACTCGGAAACAAAAAATGGGCGTGGCCCGCCCACTTTACCGCCTTCTCTCATATAACTTAAAATGTGAAAAAGTTGATGGTGGGTATATAGATTCGGCTGGGCCGAATATTTGCGCTTGTTTTACTTACGAATTTACTTAATTGCGAATAAATTCGAAAAGAATCAATAGATTTTAATGATCGATATCTCATTTTGTTGCTATTACATGTGGCTTTCGATTTTTAATGATTATTTAAAACGAAAAAACTTGATATTTTCATGTACAAAATATATTTTTTGTTTCATTTTTTTATGAAACGCAATATATAAAGGGATTAAAGGTTATGTAAATATAAATTTTTATAAGTTTATTTCAATAATATCAGACTAACATTTTTTGAGTTTTCATTAATTATGTGGAGAAATATCTAAAAAATTTATAATTTTTCTTAAAATTTTCTGAAAAAAAAACCTCTCCATAGAATTTAAAATTTGGACCATATTTGGACTATTGGAACCACAATACATCAAAATAGTAAAATGGTTTTTCAAGCCTTTAAAATTTTTTCGATTTTGTTGCCTTGTGTAATTAATTGATGATTCGTAAAAAAGTAAATTTAGTCAGCTTAACCAATATGTGCCTTTATAAAGTTAATTAAAATAAATTTAAAAACAGAACTGAATTTTATATATCCGAGGTGACTCATTTCGAAGGTTCTTTCCCTGCCTCGAGACCAGTTAGAAACTTGTGTTCCTCCAAAACAGTTGGAAAATATCTCAGTAATAAATATGTGAAATTTCATTGAAATATATGCAGCAGCACACATTTACCATAGAAATGAAGAAAAATGTACAAATTTTGCTGAAGGGGGTCAAGTTTCAGTTAGTTTCTAAACGATTGTGTAAAGTATTTATGGAAGTATTTGGTATCATTAGAAAGTTTATTACTTGAAAAATAATACTATATAAATAGTAAAGTATAAGGACTAATTTTTTTTAATTTTTTATTAAATTTATAAAAAAACGAAAAATTTTTGTGTTTAGTGTTATTTTGTAAAAAAAAAAAAAAATAATATTTGAACTTAAATAAAATCTATATTAATTAAGCTATCATTATTAAATTTTAGTATAATATAAACAAAATTGTCCTTAAGAGAAGAGTATAGATTCCCACTTTTTTATTCCAAAACATCAAAAATTTCAGTTCGGGGAAAGCTTGCTTCAAAAATAGACTTTTTTCAGTAAAATGGTTACCCTGTCGTTATAAGAGGCGTGGCTTAATAAATATTTTTTGTGTGTTTAGCGAACATATGTAGGTATGTTATCAAGATATATTTTTTAATTTCAGCTTTGACATTTTTGAGCTCCAAAAAAAAACTAAAAAACTAAAAAATTAAAATTAACGAAATTCTGATAGGTCTAGCGGGAGGCTGTTAACCCAACTGTCCTCGGATTTGTTTTACGTGCATTTATGTTAAGCATTATTTTAGGAACATGAAAAGAAATTTATGGTTCAGAGGAAAATAAAGGATCATAAAGTGAAAAATGTTACCACCTTTTTTTTTTAAAAAAAAAAAAATCACAAAAAATCACAAAAAATAAAAAATTCAAAATAATATAACTTTTTATCTAAACCACATGATTGTTGCACAAAAATTGTTTAGAATTTTGTACAGAATCTAGATAATATTTTAGAAAAATTTTAGGATTCAAATTAAGCTCGCCAAGTTAAGAAATCTAAAAAAACATGTCCAAAAATGGGTCAAAATGTTACTTCGGTCCAAATATCTCTTAAAGTAAAAGAGATATACCACACATGTTAGCATATTTTTTGTAGAGAATTATAAGGACTATTGGATTGGTCTATGTGCATATTTTTTTTTTTCTATCAAATCATAAAATAAATTTTGTCGATTTTTTAAAAAATGTTCATACCCGAGGAGGTTAACCCCCCGTCCCCCAGAATCGCTAAGAACCTGTGCTCCAAATCAATTGGAATACACCTCAGGATTGTCCATTCAAATACATCCAGCAGTTCTAAAATTACAGAATTGTTTAAAAAAAAAAAATCGCAATTACGGTAAGAAATGTTTGATTTCTTAAAGATCGTCAATTACTTATTTGTAATTAGTAATTTTGTTTTAGTATTAGTACTACATTTTTTGTAGCAAAATTGTAATAAAAAAAAAAAAAAACTCAATATCTCTCCACTGGTCTTAGCTATGAACAATTTTGAGAATTGACATCTCTTGGCACAAAAACTATGTTATTGGTTTGGTACCACTCTAGAGCTTTCTTATCGTAGTGGCATGATGCCAAATTGGGCCAGAAACGTGTGGACTCATTGTGCTCTCTTATGATGTATTGATGTATATTTCAATATTTATAGAGCCGAATGTAGCAAATGAATTTCTTGTTTTGCTGCAACTGCATAAAACTTTTTATACCAGGAATTTTTTAGGAAATTTTGTCTGCTTTTTGGTCCTAAACTTATCTTCAACATTCTCGAAAAACATACAAATTTTTATATAGAAGCTGCGAAAATTCTGCCAGTACATACGTTTCGTCGTCCATTATACAACATGAGTATTTTTAATTTCCGTACCCTATTCTTGGCTTCTAAATTTTTTGCAATTTTTCTTGTCCCGCTTTCCCGGGAATTTTAAAATCACTTAAATGGAAGAAAACTGCATGAATTTTAACAAAAACGTATATATTTGAGTACTGTTTTAAAGAATATTAAGCTAAAAATCCAACTGAGAATTATATTTTAACTACAATGTCATTAAAATAGAAAATACTTTTTATTGTATTTCCATTTATTTCTAATTTATAATATTTGTTAATAAATTTATTAATTATAAAATAAAAACATTAAGAATTTCTTTTTATACTAAATCAATTGGACTTATTTTAATTTTGTATCTGATTGAACAAAATAAATTAAAAAAGGAAATATTTTATTTAATTATAAGTAAAACAAATATTTTTTTTGAAAGAATAATATTAAATACTCGTAATATTCATACGTATTTTATTAAAGAAAAATTCAATAAATTTGTATGATTTTTATATGACATATTAACAAATGGAATAATATTAAAATAATTTTAATTTAAATTAATTTCAAGTAACTGAAAACTATATTATAAAGAGTATAAAATGATTTGAAACTATTTTGTTTCTAAATATATAAATAAAATATAAAAATAATTTATTTTTAACAAATATTTTGAATGAAAATATTTACAGTGAACAGCTATGGTCATTAATAAGGTTTTATATACAATTCTAGAGTATTCATTTTGCTCGACTTTTTATACCCTTCACCACAGGTGTAAAGGGTATATATAAGTTTGTCATTCCGTTTGTAATTTCCACAATTTTCGTCGGAGAGAAAAAAAGTTGATATTTTCGGATTCCTTGTAAGAAATTATGACGATTGGACCATGTCCGTCCGTGTGTCGGTTGAAATGGCGTTTATGAAGCCCACCGATAACTTCCATATACAATATATATATCAAACGATCGGAAATCCTCTCGAGAATTTTGCTGTTGGAATTCAGCAAGATCGGTTTATAAATGGCGGAACCGATTTTTAAAAAGCCGGTTTTTAGAAGGAAATTCGTTCATAAACAACCGAGTTATGGGCCAAAAACTGGAAAAAAAAATAATGATTTTTTTTTTTTTTTTGTATAGAAATATAATCATTAACGGTTGTTGTTTTTATTTTCTGTATATGAAGTTTGTATATATAAATAATTTATTGTTGTTGTATATTTTTAAAGCAAAGCTTGGTGTAACTGTTTAATTTTTTTTTGTATTCAAATTTTCGTAGTTTGAAAAAAAAAAATTTAATTTTATAAATATGAAATTATAAAAGCTGAAATAACCTTTCAGAAAAATTATTTCCGAAATAATATAAAATTAAAATTTGTGTACACTTTTCTCTTTTCTTTTCATAACTTTTATTGTTCTTCTATATTTTATATATTCTTTTTATGCCCACCATCAAAAAGATGAGGGGTATATTGATTTTGTCATACCGTGTGTAACATGTCGAAGGAATCATCTAAGACCCTACAAAGTATATATTTTCTGGGTCCTGGTTAGATTCTGAGTCGATCTAGCTATGTCCGTCCGTCTGTCCTTCTGTCCTTTTGTCTGTCTGTTGAAAGCAGGATGGGGCTCGAACGGGGCAACGTAGGGGGACGACATTTGGAACAAATATTTATCTTATATAAGGTTTGTTTGGTATTGTGGCAAATGGGCAAAATCGGTTAATAAATAAAAATGTTATGGGCTAAAAACTAGAAACACAGGGTGTCCGTTTCATACTTTTCTGCTGATATTTCTTCAATAAAAGCATGTACGACAACGAAACTTTGTATAAATAGTTCGGGGGTAGATATAGACTCGGAAACTAATAATGGGCGTGGTTCTCCCACTTCCCATATAAGGTGAAATTGTGTTTAAATAGTTCAAGGACTAATGTAAACTCGGAAACAAAAAATGGGCGTGGTCCGCGCACTTTACCGCCCCTCCCATATAACGTAAAATTTGAAAAAGTTAATGGTGGGTATATAGATTCGGCCGGGCCGAATATAACATTTGCGCTTGTTATTTTTATATTTTATATATTCCTTTTTTTTATAAATTAAACAAATGCCTAAAAAATGCAAAAATACACATTTATAAATTCGAACAAAATAATAAAGATGTTCAGCGGTTCTTAAAATAAAATATATCTTTGCATGGTGAACTACTTTTAAGACCAAATTTCTTCTATATCACAAGTTTCATTAAATCCATCATCATAATATTATCTACACCAGGCTGAGAATCTATTGATATATCAACTTCATATTTACACATATCGGCTATTCGTAGAACCAAATACATATTATTTCCAAAAAAATCTCTAAATTGTTTCTTGAAACCTCCACCTGCAATCCCAAATTACAAAAAATAAATTATTTAAATTTTTCATTACAATTTTTTAAAGTGACGTTTATACATTTATTTCATTTTTGTGGTGGAAAAACGACCTTTAATGCTTTGTAATTTAGGCAAACATATACAGTGAAAGCTCCCATAGGCGGACAGCGACCGTCATGCTGAATTTGTCCGTTAACGGGATATGTCCGTCTATGGGATATGGTACATAATATTTTTTTTATAAGGGGTAATTCAACACTATATCATTTTATTTCAACATTTAAGATTGTTTGTAATGAACTAACTTATGGATATACTGTGAGCGTCAAAAAATAGTAAACAGCAAGTATTAAGTATTGTATTATTAAAAATAAAGTTATTTTATATTTAGATTAAAAATGCTATATAGAAATGATTAATGCACATTTGTTTGGTAACTAACTAAATATGGACAGCGACCGTCATGCTGAATTTGTCCGTTAACGGGATATGTCCGTCTATGGGATATGGTACATAATATTTTTTTTATAAGGGGTAATTCAACACTATATCATTTTATTTCAACATTTAAGATTGTTTGTAATGAACTAACTTATGGATATACTGTGAGCGTCAAAAAATAGTAAACAGCAAGTATTAAGTATTGTATTATTAAAAATAAAGTTATTTTATATTTAGATTAAAAATGCTATATAGAAATGATTAATGCACATTTGTTTGGTAACTAACTAAATATGGATTTCATAAGAAAAAAATTATAAAACAGCAGTACAATAAAAAATAATGCACTTTTTGTGAATCAATATCTTTTTTTACGCGTCAAAATAAAGTAAACAGTTTTATAATTAAATGCAAAAAAAATGTATTTAATACTTTGTGTATTCTCCATTTGGTTTTATTGTATCCTTTAATATTCTGGGCAACGAGTCGAAAAGTTTTTTGGTAAAATTCGGTGATATTTTGGGTTATTCTTTCTGTAATGCCAGCTAAAGATGATCACTACAAATAATGGTACTTTTTCTAATTGTTTGCCAATATGTTTCAACAGATGCCCGATTGGATTAAAGTCTGGGGATTTCAGAGCATTACAAATAGGTTTGGGAGTTCGATAAAGCAACCATTCCCTCACAATTTTTAAAAAATGCTTGGGATCTTTGTCATTTTGGAATAAGTAGTTGTGCAATAAGCAAAATTTTCGCACACTAGGGCCCATATTATGTTTAAAACTATTTTTATGATCTTATATTTCATTGTGGATTCTACAAATATGAAATTACCGATTCCTGAAGCCTCCAGACATCCTCAGACCATTACAGAGTCTCGATTATGTTCAACTATCGCAACCACATATGTGACATTAATGCCTTCATTCCATCTTTGCAATATTTTTCGTGCTTTTTTTGGCGCCAAATATTTAAATTTACTTTCGTCATTGAGTTAAACGGTTTCCTGGATTTTTCCTGGGGGTTTAACACTAATTTTTATACTCTTGGGCGAGATTCAAACATTTAGTTTGGCTGGCTTACGATATGTAGTGTTCTTACGTGGTGTTCTTCTATGGAAGTCTTTTTTGTGTAGTGTTCCTAAAATGGTACTAGCCCTAAAATAATAAGCGGAAATTAACGTTACTTTTTCCGCTTTTTTAAGGTACTAGATGAAGGACTTTCTTTGACTTCGCAAACTATAGCTTTTTTCTTCGTGCCTGTAAATGATTTGACCATCTTGCCCAAGAAAAATTATCTGCATTATGATGTTTGTTATACTTATATATTATTCCGTAATAATTCCTTGAAACAATTTTTGCAATTTCACGCAAGTATTTTTCATATAAATCTGATATTACTTTCGAGTTTGAACTGAATTTTGTTTTTCTATTGTTAAACAATCACATTTTACCTCGTTTTAAAGCAAGAAACACATCTAAGACTATAATTTGGTCCCTCCCTGAAACTTAAACTAAAAAAAGAATAAGATCTTCTCCCACTTTTACAATTTACCGACCTTTTTATGAAAGAAAGGTGCACTGTTTACTTTTCATGTTCAAAAATAAAATCAATATTGACATTATTTTCATTCCATTTTCTTAAAATTACCTTATAAATTTGGTCATTTTTCATATGCTAGCTGGCTAAGGGTCAGACTTCTTTCAACAACATTTTTACCACCAATTTCTTCGTAAAATTTTAAAAATGAAAAGCATGTTGTGGAAAAGTTTGACAACAAGGTCATCTACAATGTTGGCATGTTACTCAATTTTAAAACGACAGGATTAACTTGGGAAAATGATATTTGTGGCCTCGATACTTAGCAGCACCTAACTACTTTCTTTTATATGACTGATAACAATGTCGCTCTTCTTGATGTGCAGAATTTATATACCCTTTGTTGTAAGTAAAGATGAAATATTAATACAAACACTGACAAAAATGAAAATAAGATGCATCTCATTACACAAAATTCGTTACATTTCTTTTACCGCTTATGATTTTTGTCCGGCTACAAGATATGTTTTCTTTAAAAATAGGTGTCCGCGTCCGCCCAAAAGAGATTTATTTATTCTAAAAATGCTACCTAAACCATGGGACCTAAAAAATTGTCCGCCTATCGGAGCTGTCCGTTAAGGGACCTTTTACTGTATTTAGTTCTTTTCACCAAATAAATTTTTTTAAATAAAATTAAAAACTGGGACACCACCAGTTGTTTTCAATCATATTAAAAAAAATTAAATTCAAACATCTTTAAAACTAGTAAAGAAGGAAAATCTTTAAAGTCGAATTATTCGATTATTCGAATAAATTTGTGCTCGAAATTCCTGATTTTAATTTAATCGGACAATTATTTGAATTAAATTTGTCGATTAATCGAACAAACAATATTCGAGTGAATACCCTATACAATTCTTTAGATGATAAAAGTAAAATTGTTCGAAACAATCCAGTAGACATCCTAATCATATATTACAAATTAAGTAGTCAGTAGTATATACAACATTCGGAATTTATCTCATAGAAATTTGACAAAATAGTAAGAAATTTAAGAAAAAAGTATGTAGTTATTTGTTTAATTTTCAACTAAAAAAGAAAAAAACAAATTGTAATAAAATTTAATTTTATTTTGATGACACTGTAGAAAATTGAAATAGGTCTAGATATTACACATGATGTCCGCTTTCAAAATTTTATGAAGGTACGTTAAAATTTGCGATACCTTTTTGATATTTTCACACAATGTTGGATCACCCATTGAAGCTACAAACAATTTAATATTGCTTAACTCACATTTGAATTACCTCTAAGTTTTCGGAAAAGACGATCGCCAATTCGACATTGTTTTAAATAATTTTATATATATTGCTTAATATTGTGCAGATATCCATAAAACTCTTTCACGACAGCATTTACTCGAGTTAATTAAGCGATTGATCAAATTTTTTTGCAATTATATTTTAAATCTGCTAATTCCAAAATGCATATCTCTTTTGGGTCTAATTTGTTCAACTAATGAGAGTAGTATTACTTATAGATTTTAATCCGTGACCCCTGGAATACCGGGAAGTCGAAAACTTTTTCCCACTATCCCGGGAAATCAAAAAGTTCGGGAAATTGCGATCCCTAGTTCCAGTCCATTTAAACTAGAATTTCTTTAAAATAACAAAATAGTTTCAATATTGATTTTTTATTCTAAAAAAATTATAATAAAATAATTGGGATGCATTTATTTTTACACACCAAAATCATCATATCAATATATGTAGCATTTACTAAAGCTAAGTTCACATTACACTAATATTTGACGTCTTTTACAAAAAAATTTGATTTGCCTAATATTTTTACGAACCAAACAAAAAACAGCTGATTTTGGTCAAACAAAAATATTTGCTTTGAGTCAAAAATATTATAAGTTTGAACATTGTGTGAACACAAGATGTAAAATATTTTCAATTATTTTGGGTGAATTATTGTTTGATCTTACAAAGGAAATGTAAGATCAAACAGGGCCAAACAACAGTTGACAAGGCAGGCTGCTTTAGTTGTAAAGGTTGTTGTTTTTATGTACTTAAACTTCAAATGGACAAATAGAAATACACAATTTATATTTTATTTATTTTAATATAGTTTTTTAAATAAAGCTTTTAATATATGAACATATTTATATTTTTTATTAAAAAAACAATATTGCTTATTATGTTTTTTATACAGTGGCGAGCAAAAAATATATTTCGAAGTCGAGTTAAAATTGTCGGCGGGTTAGCAAAAATAGTTCGGCGGTAGCTGAATGAAAGCAATCATTTTATTTTTATTTTATATTTTTTATTAATTATTATTATCATTATTATTATTTCAATAAAATTTGCAAAAAACAACATAATTTTAATTCAATTTCTAACTTAAAAAGAAATAATTCAGTCCTTAAAAGCTTTAATACAAATAAAAAAATGGTAATTGAATTTTTTCTTTAAGAATAATAAATTATTTGAATTCCGCTTTTTTATTTTATACAGGAATTTAATATTTAATATAAGTTTATTAGATTAAGTAAATTAATAATAAAAAAATAAATAAAAAATACAAATACAAATAAAATTTGTGTTAATTATACTGCAAATAATTATTTTTTAGTAGCTGGGTAACAATCAACACTGATCGCATGTGACTTGCCTAAATTTTTCAAATAATTACTCATAAGCTTTATCAAATAATATTAAATAATTTAATTATTCGTTTTTAATATTTTAGTACATATTTTTGTTAATTAACATTAACAAATATAGGAAAAAGTGATATTAAAATAAAATAATCAGATGTAAATATCAGCCGAAAAAAGTCGCATGAGGCTGCATCGGCGCTTACAACCGAAATAAGTACGACGGTGGCTAAACGCCGCACGTTGGGGTAAAAGGGGTCGAAAGTGGCGTTTAATTGAATATTGAAAATTAATTTTTTGTAATAAAATTTGATACCGAATAAAAATAGACAAAATTATATATCAATAACAATAAAAATCATTAGCCTAGGTTGCGTTGTTTTTGTGTACTGAGCTGTCAAAGTTCAACATTTTTTTATATTTTGGAAAAACAGCAAAAAATTCAATTTTCATTAACTTTCGGTGAATTTTTTTTTTAATAAAAAGTGCTTTGAAGTAAAAATTTAAAATGGAACCATTAACTTCAGGTATTTGAGTTTACTTTTATTCAAGAATTTGTAAATTATTTTTTGTCCAGATATTTTTGTTATTTTTTTGAAAATTGTTCAAAAATACACTAATTTTCAACTTTCATGGAGTGCAACTAAAAATGCTACAGCAAGTTTGTTCTGAAAATTGTCTGAAAAATATAACATATTGTCTACTTTAATATTCTGAAAAAAAATCTTGCGCATATGTAGCCCGATTTTAGAAATTAACATTTTTGTGAAAAAACTCTAATAGATTTCATACAAAAAACAGCTTAAGTGCCAGACATCAAACATTTTTTGGTTGTATTTGCATGAAGTTTTATACAGGCGTAGCAGAGAATAGTAGCATTTTGAGTTTAGAAGCGGGGTCCAATATTTGCAACAGGAGCGGAACTATAGGGTTTCAAAATAGACAACTAGTGTCATGGAAAAGGTTTAACCACTAGCGAATTTTTGTTCCTCACTAAATTTCCAAGATTTTTATATAACATGTTATAATTCTTAAAATACATTTTTTTACTTCTAATAAATACAAAAGTTAAACGTGATGATTAAAGTGTTGATACCACCCTTCTCTGAATTATGCATAATTTTCAACCCATTTAACTCTAATGTATAGACGGACGGACAGACATTTCCGTTCTGCTAAAAAAAAATCTTAAAATTCTAAAACTGAATTTCTTTAACTAATAATCAATAAAAAAAAATTAAACGTAATTATTAAAATATTGATATCACTTTTCTCTGAATTAAGCGCCATTTTCGACCCCTTTTACCTCAACGTGCGCCGGTCGAATTCACCCTGTGGCAAAAAACAATGTTGTTTTGTAAATGACATGAATTGGAAACAGAGTTGTTATATTGTATAAATATAAATTATTTATAAATATGTATATATTTTAAAGTAAGCTTAATTTATGTACATTTTGAATTCTTAAATTGATAGTAGTTATCATTTCCAATTTATTATCCAAATAAGAACTGCACACGAAAAAATCCGTGCATACAAATCTGCTTACAGAAACTAAACCAATGGGCGAATTTTTTTTTAAATTATATTTTTATTAATGACTGTTATGTTTAAGTTCTAGACATAAAAGAATAAATTATTTTCCGTTGGTTTTTAAGAAAATATCTGATATTTTCCAGAATTTTCCCAACTTAAGGTTTTATTGTATTTCGGTCACTTTTTTGCTAAAATAAGTTCACTTATTTTTAAACTTCGCTGAGCTTTTAATGTTCTTTAAATTATTTCTTACTAGAGCTTAATATCTTTCAACTGTTCGGAGTTCCGGAAAAATTGATAGATTAGCATCTTTCAGTAAAACACTAATAATTTCTTTATTATCAATCCATTGTTTTGTTGCTGTAATGAGAAGAAAAGAGAACAGGCCAGAAAAAAGTGGATACACTGTATTTTCGTACGAAAGAGAGAGATCTTTTCCAAAGACTCTCATTCTCATATATTTCTGTGTTAATGGAACCATTTTTTATGAATGAAGTGCTTTTTTGTCACATATGTATTGGCTTCTCAAACCAAAAACTTTATTGGGAATTTTGATTTCTTTGATATACGATATTTTTCTGCCATATTTCCTCTATCATCTGCAACATATAATTTCTGGCCAGGAAGTTGAAAAAAGTTAGCCTGTACAAACGTTTCATCGTCTATTATGCACTAATCATAATTATGAACAAATTCGTCTGAAGAACTTTCACATTATTTTTTTGCCTCCAAATTATTGTTTTGCATTTCTATTAGGATTTTTTTTTGTACTTTATACGTCTTCAGACTAGATTTTCTTTCAACTTTTCTGATAAAGATTCGAAGCAACTTATTTTTGTGACACTTTTCTTCCAGAGATAAGGAAATTTTCTCTGAAAATTTTTTATTATTTTTTTTTTGTCTGAGTCCTACAGCATGAAGATAATATTTTTCTTCCACTACTAGGTTTCCATTTAGTGACCATGACTTCTTTGTATAATATTATGACTCCAAAAACTGTATTTTTTTTTTGACGCTACTGCCTTCTTAGCAATTGTTTTATATGACCGATGTAAGATTTCATGAAAAATTTCAATTATGTGTTTTGGTGTTTTCTGTTCAATTTCCATTTTAAGAAAAACTAGTTTTGCTATAACCATGAAACTTTGCATATTGCTATTGAGCATAATGACAAATGTAAACCCGTTAACAGAATTATTTAGTTTTCACCACATCAAAAGCATGCACGGATTTTTTCGTGCGCAGTCCTTATTTTACTTTATTGTAAATTTTTTACTATTTTTCTAAAATAAACAGCATTTCCACCTTATATAAAATAAAAACGCTACAAAAATTATCTTGACATCCACAATTTCCGAATTTCTCTCTAAAAATTGTTATAAATCCCTAAAAGCAAAATAAAAAAATATTATTTTGTTATAAATTCATTTAATTATTAACGTCAAGTTGAGTAAATAATTTGCATCTAATCTGAACAGGCTTAAAATATTTTTCCCTTTCTCGTATTTTACGATATTTGATAGCTGTTTCATGAAACAAAAAACGTGAAATAAATGCGCGTAATGTGAATAGAAAATCAACTCTGTATTTAGTTGCAAAAATTGCGGCAAAACACGACCAAATAATTTGTGTCAAATATTTGGCTAATGTGAACTTACCTTAAGATATATACAGTTAAAGTTGACATACTTCTTTACAAACATTTAAAATGAAATGAAAATATTTTTAAAGATAGCAACTTGAAAATCTATAGACACTTTCATTTTTTCATTTTTTCAGTATTCTCAGTATTTTTTTTTTTCCATATTATATGATAAGTTTACAACAATAATAAATGCGAAAAAAAATGCTTCAATTAATAAGCTTTATGGTATTTTTGTCGTTCTAATTTATGTAAATGTGACACTGTGCAGCGATTGAATATCTTAAGTATAAAGTATAAGAAAATCATATACTTATTATCTTTATATGAGTTAAAGATTGAAAAAATATGTTTGCTGTAATTTTTTCCATTTTAGTAAGCTTTGAAAAATAATTTTACCAGAATGCACAAATAAATCTATCTCGAGGAAAAAAATACCTTCCCCAAACATATTTGCAACAAAATATTATAATAAAAATTAATATTCATATATGTAAATTTTTTAAATGAAATCGTTTGCTATGAAATATTCGAAATTTTTCTATTTTTAGTAATAGCATGTAGTAAATAACAAATAATGAGTGTCTTAAATAAATGGTTTAATTTGTATATAATGCGTTTAGTAGTAAACGGGAACTCGTCCCGCTCAGTGCTTAAATATATCCAATAAAATTTTTTTAATAAAATATTTATTTTTGTGAAATCTATACAAGTGTTAACAAAAAAACTAACAACAAAAAATATATATATATATATTTATATATATAAAATAAATAAGAATCTAACAAAAAAATTATTATAATAATAATTAAAATAAAAAAAAAGAAAATGAATAAAATCACTATACCAACAACCATTAATCCTGATATTGATATAGAACGTAAAAATGCCAGTTTCAATACGGAGGAATTTGTGAATTGGTTTTATGGGAGTAAAAATATTGTACAAATAAAAAGACAAATAGGTAAGAGATAACAAAAAAGAAATCACTAATAAATTTAAGAAATAAAAAATTGTTTCACTATTAAATATTTATTTTAAAGGAAAGTCATTCCATTTAAAAGCAACCAATTGATTTCCTCACCCCTTCCGAATTTAATGATATTCAATACCAAATTTGGAAACCGAAACGAATAACGGTATCTGTAACGATATTAAATTTTATTTTATTTCGGTAACGGTATTTTAAATTATATCGGTATCGGCATACCGGTACCGAAACTAAAATACCGGTAAATACCGTTATTATTAAAAAACTATAAAAAACTTAAAAAAGTAAAAATTTTTAAATAATTTTTATTTGAATTTCGCCAAAAAAATTATTAATATGAATATTTTTCGTTAGAGAACTTCATACGATTTTTATACCCTACACCACCATAGGTGGTTGGGGTATAATGCGTTTGTGCTGATGTTTGTAACGCACAGAAAAAATTATCGGACCCCAATCTTTAAGTATACCGTTCGACTCAGAATCACTTTCTGAGTCGATTTAACGATGTCCGTCCGTCCATCCGTCAGGCTGTCTGTCTATGTAAACCTTGTGAACAAAGTACAGGTCGCAATTTTAAAGATATCTCGATGAAATTTGGCATAAACAGTTATTTCGATATAAGGACGAAGCTTATTGAAATTGGCTATGATCGTTCCATTATTTCACCTAGCCCCCATACAAATGCCCTCCCGGAACAGGGGTTTAGTGGTCATAAATGCCTTAAATATAGCAATATTTTTATGAAATTCGGTACAAAGAAGTAAAAGTTTTAATCTTAATGCCAAATTTTATTGAGATCGGTCCATAATTGACCATAGCTCCCATATAAACCTCTCTTCCGGAAATTACATTAACGTACATAAATCCCATACGAATGATAGTTTCAAGTTAATATTCGACACAAATAAGTTTTATATAAGTAGAAACAACATTACCAAATTTTATGAGAATCGGTCCATAATTTATCATAGCTCCCATATAAATCCACTTTCTGGAATCGCTCTAAAGTGCATAAAATCACATAGATGTTACTATTAATGCATTGTTCTGTACTTTATTTTTCATTTAGTAAAAGTGTTGGTCTACAATTGACCACATTGTTATAAATGCTTATTTTATGGCAACATTTCGGAATATTAAACTTGACTTTTTAAAGACAAATTGGTATCATTTTTTGTAGTACAGTAAAGTAAGAAATTTGTATAAAATTTGTATTTACCATAGTTTTTTAATACAGACAAAAATCCTTCAATTAATTTTG
Organism: Protophormia terraenovae; assembly: GCA_951394005.1. Lineage (NCBI taxonomy): Eukaryota > Metazoa > Arthropoda > Insecta > Diptera > Calliphoridae > Protophormia > Protophormia terraenovae. The sequence goes on along the minus strand of OX596077.1, from coordinate 38,202,232 downwards.
GAAAAATTTTTCAAAAAAATAAAACTAATTTTATTCTAAAAATTGCAAAATGTAAAAAGACAAAAAATCCGTGAAGTAGCAGGAAAAAACAGAATAGCATAAAAAAACATTTCTTTTATTTCATCACTGATTAACGCTGCAAAAATATGGAAAATGCGTTTCGGATATCGTAGGAAAACTCCATAAAATCACCATAAAAATTAGTAAAGAAAATATGATTCCCAAAAGAGTTTTTATACCCTTCACTACAGGTGTAAAGGGTATATATAAGTTTGTCATTCCGTTTGTAATTTCTACAATTCTCGTTGGAGAGAAAAATTTTTTATTTTTTATTATTTTTTATTATTTACATTTTCTTGATCCTTATAAGAAATGATGTCGATAGGACGATGTCCGTCCATCCGTCCGTCCTTTCGTCCGTGTGTCCGTCGGTTGAAATGGCGTTTATGAAGCCCACCGACAACTTCCATATATAATATATATATCAAACGATTGGAAATTCTTTCGAAAATTTAGCTATTGAAATTCAGCAAGATTGGTTCATAAATAGAGGAGATATGTCTAAAAAACCGTTTTTTTTTTTTGTTTTTTTTTTGCTTAAAAATGTTGTAAATGGCGTTTATAAAGCCTTCCGATAACATATATACATTTTATAGGTATTAAAAGATCAATACCGGTTTTCGATTTTTTTTTTTTGGAAATAATTCTGTAACTTTAGAACTGCTGGATGTATTTGAATGAAATTTCACATGGACAATCCTGAGATGTATGTCAATTGATTTGGAGGAGGACAGGTTCTTAGCGCGTCTGGGGGACGTGGGGTGGAAATATACATATTTAAGTGCACAGTAGTTTCAATGTATTTTTAAAATAATATTTGTGTAACTTTTGAAACGTTCAAAATATTTCAATGAAATTTAACATAGTTATTACTGAGATATTTTCCAAATGTTTCGGTGGAGCACAAGTTTCTAGCTGGTTTGTGGGCAGGAGGAGAACCTCCGAAAGTGGTCAACTCTTTCAATTATTTCTTATATAATATTCGAGGTGACCTATTTCGGCGGTCCTCCTCCTGTCCCAAGACCACCTAGAAACTTGTGCTCCTCCAAAACATTTGGAAACTACCTCAGTAATTTTCTACTATATCTTCCCAACCGATATCGGGGAGCAAAAATTTCTATTACCAAAAAATTAAAAACACATCAAGCATTGTAAAAACTATAATTATTTTTTAATTCCAGCTTTGCGATTTGAGAAATTAAGGCAAAAATTGGAAAATTATAAAAAAATAGGTTAATTTTGAGAGACCCTAGTGCACGCAGTATTAAAGTTTTTTATTCTTTTTTTCCTTCACACAATTCCTTATAAAGTAACCTTTCAGAAAAATATAAATACTAATATGTTACTTAAGAATTTTTTTTTTACAACTCAAAAAGAACGTAACTACCTTTTTCGCAAAAAACGGCGAAAAATCGACTTTTTTTAAATTCAAATTCCAACGCATATAACTTTCAATTCCGTAAAGATTTTGTAAAAAAATTTTTTTAGCACAATTTTGTTATTTGTTGCTAATAAAATAAAAAATATTTTTAAAAAATCGAGTGAAATTTTGACCCGCTATTGCGAAAAAACTTTACCAAGATAGGTCCAAAAATAAAAATTTTATTTTTTGAAGCCAAATATCTCTTAAACTAAAAGAGATAACCTACACATATGATGATTTTTGTAGATCTCGACTAGCAAAATCCACTCATGTAAAAATCTTTGCAATCGGCTGAGATATAACGAATCTGGATCGTTTTAAATTTTTTGAACACCCGAGGAGTCCAACTTTAGGACCCACTGGACTAACCCGTTATGCTTATAAGGTCCAAACTCAAAACTTAAAGTCGCCTCTACTAACACTGTCTGAAATTTCATTGAAATTGGGCCAGCCGTTTGGAAATTCCAGATTTATTTCCATTTTATTTTTGAAATGGGACACTGTGGAATGGTTTTTAGTTTTTTCATGTGGCATTGAATTATTTCGTTGCTTGATGTCAAAAAGCGGGACCCGAACGACTAAAAAGCGGGATTCTGAACAAAATTGCATGTAAAAAGCGGGACTTTGAAAAGATTTGTAAAAAAAGAGGGATTTTCTTTTTATATCTCAATTAAAAATCTAAATCAGCTGGTCTCTCTCGCAAGCACTTAGTTCACGACCCAATTGAGATGTTACAAATTGAGAACGACCCATCACCATTTTTGAACATCGAAATAAGTAAATATATCCCTACAAACTGAAGCATTAAAAATTAAAATTTTAACGTGTTTCTCCAAATATTTTCGAAATATTCCTAGTTAAATTTCAAGATTGAACTCAAATACGGATTGATAAAGAAATAAACTTGATACTTTTTGAATTTGATAGCAAAAGTTTTTCTTAATTAATTCTTAGACCCGCTAACAATAAAACTATGTTTGGTTTCCGTAACCTCAAAAAAAAAAAAAAAAAAAACATTCAACATAATTGAAAATTCGGTTGCCACTAAAATATATAATGCTACAAAACTGTTTCCAAAATAGCTCGAAATACCGTTAGCGTTATTTTTGGGTTTAAGAAATATTATTATTTTTAATAAAACTTGTAATGAAGTTAAGGCGACCCCAGCTTGTTATTATAATACTTGACTACAGATTATATTTTATGGTTTAGAACCGATACTTCCAAATTTCTCACAAAATACCATTACCGAAATAACTCGAAATACCGATAACGCTTAATACCGTTACCGAAATAACTAAAAATACCATTACCTCTAAAAACCCGTTATCAAAACAATCCGATGTACTGTTACCTTTTCACCTTTTTGAATCGGCTGCCAACAAGTAAAACACTAAAAAAGCAAACACTAATAAGCAGGGCAAGTTTTTCAAGCTTTTCGCTTGGAAAGTAAGCATTTGCATATTTCAAAAGAATTTCACAAAAAATGCTTATATTTTAAATCTTTGCATAAATTTGCATATAATGGATACAAATGTTAGTTTTCTTAACAAAAACACAATTTTTTTGGAGATTTTTTGGAGTTCAGTCAAATGATTTTTAAAAAATCTTTTGTGAGTATTTTTTGTAAATATTGCAAAGAAAAAGATTCGGAAGCGTCAAATATGATACTTAAAATTAAAATAGTTATATTTTTAAAAACATCCAAATCTATTTGAGATTGAAAGTTAAAAAATACATATTTGTCCATATTTTCTTCACATTAATATATAAGAATGCATAAATTCGTTAGTTTTTATATACATATTCATGCTATTTTTGCATATAAAAACTTGCCCTGGTAATAAGGAATGAGTAAACAAACTACAATGCACATTTTTATTATTGTCGAGTAAAAGCAATGAATTTGCGAATGGTCAGTAAACGTGAATGGTCTCTTTCTGTCCTCTGTTCTGCATGCTAAACTAGAATCTGCTTTCAGTTCTTTCCTATCTGGTCGAGATTTTTTTTATGGGCGTGTGTAATAATGCGTCCTAAATAAGTCGACTACTCGAGTATATTTCCCTATAACTCGAGAACGGTATGCACAATTTATATAAATGATACCCCAACATATGTAGAATAAAATTAGCTTTAAATCGTTCTACTATCAAATGTTTATCCGCTCAATAGTTTTGAAGATATTCCGAAATAAGTGTCCGAAAAAAATATGTTCATACTAAATTCAAGATTTATTTTTATACCCTTCACCACAGGTGTAAAGGGTATATATAAGTTTGTCATTTCTACAATTTTCGTCGGTGAGCAATAACTGAGATATCGGGCAAAACGGATTTTTGATTTTTTGAAGCCCTTGTTTAAGCTATAGGTATATATTTTTATACAGATCGATCATAAATATTTTTATAAAATTTCGTTTTTTTAATAAACCAAATTCGTTCATAATCAACAGAGTTATGGGCCAAAAACTGAAACATATTTGTTAAGAATATAAATATACACACAAAAATGTAGATTTATAAATGTGAAATAATAAAAGCATACGTTAAGGCGAAAATTTAATTATTTGTCGGTAAGATGGTGAAGTGTATCAAAGATTCTGCACAGCCGAATAATTTTTTTACTAAAACTTCTTTTTAAAAATAAAAATATCAAAAATGATTCAGTTTATCATCTTTATCTCAAAGCTGATAAAACTACGAGTATATAAAGCCCTGTATCATAAAAATTGATGCACAAATCATGACTGCATTCACATAGGATACCCACGCATACCTACAGTTAAGTGGAAATACACCAGTTTTTTTTTGTCTTAAATAAAAAAAAATAGGTGGATTAGATGGAATTAAACGTGCTAAATAAGAATCAACTTTTACTTTTTTTCTATCACGTATCGATTTTTTTTATGGGCATGACTTCTATGACCCCTTCTTTAGGCAGTCACACTAGTATAACTCGATAACGGTTTGTCCTATTAAGATAAATTGAACTCCAATATATAGCGACTTAATTAGTAGCGAAAAAATTAAAAATTTTTGTTTTGAAAAATGGTGAAAATTTTGATCTATAACTCTGAAACTCTTGAGCGAATAAAAAAATATTGTTGACACACCTTGAAGACAATTTTTGTATGCATCTTTTGGTGTATTTATCAAAATCGTGTAAACAGTTCTTGAGTTATAGCCTAAATTTGACAAAACATTCTCGAATTTTATAGTGTGACCGCTGAATAAGGTGATAATATTAGTCATCCCCATAATAAAAAATTAGTACGTGATAGAAAAAAAGTGAAAGCAGATTCTTGTTTATCTCGTCAAAATCCTCCTAGTCCACCTATTTTTGTTATAAGAAAAAATAATTTTTTTTTGTCCACCACTGTATTTCTATTCAATTAACATGGGTAACATGGGTGTTTTTACTTAACTGTGAATAAAATCAAGATTTGTGCATCAATTTTCAAGATGTATCATTATTTTTTTCGCAGCATTTCCAGCTTTAAGATAAAGATGATAAACTGAAACATTTTTTCATTTATTAAAAGAAATTTTAAGCAAAAAATCTTAAATTTTGCATGAAAAGTTTTTTTTTTTTTTTTTACATAACTTCGAAACCATTGAGCATATAAAAAAACGAAGTTTGGGAGATTTGAAGATATTTTTAGTCCGCATCTTTTGGTGTATCACTTATGTCAATCGTTCTTGATTTATGAGGAAATAAACTAGAGTAATAGCCTACAATGGGCGAAATATTAGACACGCCAATAAAAAATCCTGACCTGATGGAAAAAAATGAAATTCGTGTTTAGCACATCAAAATACATCAAGTCCAACTATTCGTCTATGGTGGAGGATTTTTTTTGTCGAAAAGTGTTATTTAGGTTTACATGGATAGACGGGCGGACTGACGTACGGATGGACATCGTTAAATCGATTCGGAAAGTGATTCTGAGTCGAATTGTATACTTTAAGGTGGTGGTCTGATGGTTTTTTCTATGCATTAAAAACATCAGCACATAATAATAATCAGCACTCATAATACCCCAATCACCTATGGTGGTGTAGGGTATAATTAATAAATGAAGAAATAAAATAATTTTTCGTGTTACTAATAAACCTTTTCCATTTCGTAGAGAAGGAAATTTTTCAGGATTTAGATGATCCCTTAGAACATGAAATTTTATCCTATGAAGATATGGCTTCCTTGACCGTAAAACATTGTGTAAAGGCAATGAAAAATATCCAGGCAATACAAAATCGCCTAAGTCCAGGTAGTACCGATCTGTATCCGTAAGTTTTAATATAAGTATAAATATGTATGCATTTTCCTGAAAATTAATATATAATTCATTATGATTCTTGTTCGTTTAGTTACTTATCGATTGGTTCCATGGGATTGGCTTTAATACCTGCTGGAAATCCTTTGACTGTACATATTTTAATGTTTACTCGGGCCCTTAAGGGTCAAGGTACCGTGGAACAATACGAAATGTTTGGTCGACGTGCTGATAATTGGGAAATTCTGGGTACTTATGCACAAACAGAATTGGGTCATGGTACATATTTGCGTGGCTTGGAAGCGAGAGCTGATTATGACCGTCAGACGCAAGAGTTTATATTGAATACACCCACCTTGACTTCATATAAATGGTGGCCAGGAGGATGTAAGTTACTTTAAAACATAGAAAAATTTAAAAATGTTTTTTTTTACGATTTCCTTATAATATCTTCTCTTAAGTGGGTCATATTTGCAATTATTGTATTGTTGTGGCTCAATTGTTCATTGACGGCGACAGTAAGGGTACTCAAATGTTTGTGTTACAAGTTCGTGATGAAGATACCCATATGCCTTTGCCGGGCATACATATTGGTGAAATTGGTAAGAAGATTGGAGTAAATGGCGCAAATAATGGCTTTTTGGGTTTAAAGAATGTACGTGTTCCACGCATGCATATGTTAATGAAAAATCAACAGGTCTTAGCGAATGGCACCTTTGTAGAGAGTCCTGCTTCTAAGCTGTCTTATTTTCCCATGGTCTATGTTCGTTGTCAAGTGGCTTTGTCTAATACCATGTTTTTTGCCCAGGCGGTCACTATTGCAACGCGTTATTCAGTAGTGAGACGTCAAAGTCCTTTAGAAGAGAAGTAAGTATTTACATACTATACACACATGTATACGTTAGGGAGATAGTAAGATATCGATATTTCCAGCATAAATGAAAATTTATATCATTCTCAGATATATTTTCTTAAAATTTTCGTCCTGACATTTCGTGAGCTGGATCAAAATGAGAAATGTTTTTTTTTTTTTTTTTTTTTTTTGATTTTTTTCAAATTTCTGCAAAAGGAACAATTTAAAAATTTGGTATCGCAAGAAAAGGCTACGGGGCGTGCATTGATGTAAAAAAAAATTAGGTTCAGGCCCAATTAAGTAAAAAAACAAGCGCGAATGTTATATTCGGCCCGGCCGAATCTAAATACCCACCATCAACTTTTTCAAATTTTACGTTATATGGGAGGGGGCGGTAAAGTGGGCAGACCACGCCCATTTTTTGTTTCTGAGTTTACATTGGTCCTTGAACTATTTTAACACAATTTTGTTGAGTTTCACCTTATATGGGAGGTGGGCGGTAAAGTGGGCGGACCGCGCCTATTTTTGGTTTCTGAGTTTATATCGATCCCCGAACTATACGTACAAAATTTTGTTGTCGTACATGCTCTTATTGAAGAAATATCAGCAGAAAAGTATACAACGAACACCCTGTGTTTCTAGTTTTTAGCCCATAACTTTTTTTGTTTATTAACCGATTTTGCTCATTTTCAATCCCAAACAAACCTTATATAAGACAAATATTTGTGCCAAATTTCGTCCCCCTACGTTTTCCCGTTCAAGCCCTATCCTGCTTTGAGCAGCCGGACAGACGGACGGACATAGCTAGATCGACTCAGAATCTAACCAGGACCCTGTAAATATATACTTTGTGGGGTCTTAGATGATTCCTTCGACATGTTACACACGGAATGACACAGTCAATATACCCCCCATCTTTTTGATGGTGGGTATAATAATTAAATGTTATATCGTTCGACTTAGAATCTCCTTCTGGGTCGTTTTAACGATGTCCGTCCATCTGATTGGCTGGCTGGCTGGCTGCACATGTAAACTTGTGTTCAGGTCGCAGTTTTTGAACATATATTTAGAGGTGGCTCAATGCGATCAAAATCTTGAAAATTATGACTTTTTAAAAATTGTTGATCCTGAAAAATAAGATTTCAACAAGAATTTATTGGAGAGAAACAACACTTGGCGTGTAGTTTCTAGGGTGATCGACGCGGTTTTTCAACCGGTTTTAAAACCGGTTTTTTCAGTCAATGTGCTGTCGGTTTTTTCAAGATGCTCATTTTTCGAATGTCGAATAGACCGGTTTTTTTAAACACAAAAAACCGGTTTAAAAAATAACATTTTATTTCAGAAAACATGTACTAAATAGTGATATTTGAGTGGAAATTTAGCAATAATTTTATAAATATTCATAAAGACTGATTTCTTATGTTTTAAAAATATAGTTTTAGTCTAAATTGGAATTTATTCTGTAATATTAAACAAATAAATAATTAATAATTATCCTGTATGAATTTTTTAATCTATTGTAATATCTGTAATATTTTTACACCCAATTTAATTTTTTTATCCAATATTTTCTTTATTTTTTAAAGGTGTTGTGTTAAAAAAGTTTCAATTGAGACAGGCTTCCATATTAAGCCATGGATTCTGTTTATGCTAACTAAAATTTAGATGATTTTTTTCAACAATTTTGAAACATAATTATCTTCTAGTCATCTAGATATATAATTTGCTTAGCATTTTTTCTTTTTCCAGAGCTTTCTGAAAATTAAAATTTGGCTTAATTATAAAACTTTTCGTCCAACAAATCCTAATGGAGCCATATTTTGAAATTTTTATCAGGGAGCAGATATAAGTGGATTTATGTGTCTTTTTCTAAGAATTTTTTCTCTTTCCAGAGCTTTCTAAAGCTCCCAGAATAAATTCTAACGGCTTCAAATAATTGTCTTCGATTAGGGAGAGGAAGGTGTCTAAATGTTCTTCATATTTTTTTCTTTTAATTTTCGGATTTGTTAGTGCACTTTTTCATTATTATATTATTTTTCCTGACATTGTCAGGCTTTTACGCTTGTATTTAATAAATTTTAACTTGATTATAAGAATTATTAATTTTTTTAAAGAAATGTAGTTTTTTGATATAAATATTAACTTCTGCAAAAAACCGGTTAACCGGTTTTTTCTGAATTTCAAAAAGTGCAACAAAAAAAAATACTTCGTTCTCCATCAAAAAAAAAAAAAAATATATATATATATATATATATATATATATATATATATATATATATATATATATATATATATATATATATATATATATATATATATATATATATACATATATGTGGACTAGATGGAATGCCGCATGCTAAACTCGAATCTGCTTTCAGTTTTTTTCCATCTGGTCGATCTTTTTTTATGGGCATGTCTAATATTGCGTCCTAAATAAGCCGATTACTCGAGTATATTTCACTATAACTCGAGAACGGTATACACGATTTATATAAATGATACACCAAAATATGCGGAATATAATTAACTTTAAGTCGTTCTACTATCAATTTTTTATTCGCTCAATAGTTTAGGAGATATTTCGAAATAAGTGTCCGAACAAAATTTGTTCATGCTAAATTCAAGATTTATTTTTTTACTAAAACTTCTTTTTAAAAGTGAAATCATCAAAAATGTTTATGTTTATCTTCTTTATCTCAATGCTGGTAAAACTAAGAGTGAATAAAGCCACGTATGATAAAAATGAATGCACAAATCTTGATTGTATTCACTGTTAAGTTAGGACAATCATGCATACCTACAGTTAAGTGAAGATACACTAGTGGGCAAAAAAAAATATTTTTTTTTTCGTATTAAAAAAAATAGGTGGATTAGATGGAATTTAAAGTGCTAAACAAGAATTGGCTTTTACTTTTTTCTATCACGTATTGATTTTTTTTGTGGGCATGGCTACTATGACCCCTCCTTTAGGCAGTCACACTTGTATTACTCGAGAATAGTTTGTCCAAATTAAACTTAGATAGTGATTTAACCCTTCGTCATACAGATGTTTCAATTGTCACATTCGTAACAAATATGGTCTGGCCAGACCAGTACGGCATTTCTATATATTCAAATGAAAATTTTTATGATTTTTTTATATTTTTACAATTATATAACTATATTCTACCATCACTACCACAAAACTTTCCAATATATAACTTTTCTCCATCGTTACACTTAATGCTTTTCTCCCTGTTTTGGGTCTTAAAACGCATACAATATTTCTTTTCAAACATTTGATGTTTTATAGGTATTGCTCTCATAAGACGAAATATGAACGAAAAGGTGGAAAATAATAAAATAATTTGTGTAAACTGATGAGATTTTAGTTTAAAAGGTTTTAATAGAATAATTTACAATATGAAACGAACGGATAACATCGTTGAACTACATAATTTTCGTACAAAATGTAACTGGTCCAGCCAGACCATATTAGGTACGAATGTGACATGTACACCAATTTATCCTTATAACTATCTTTGTGTTAGTTTTATTATTTTGGTTTTTTCACAGAACGTTAGAAAACAAAATTGTAGGAGGGTACCTGGAATTTAAAGTCTCTAGATTAATTTTACATATATGAAATTTACATTTAAATCTGCAATTGGTCTGGCCAGACCAGTTTGTAAGACGATGGGTTAAATTATTTTTGAACTGAATTTACATAATTTTTGTTTAGTTAATATTTCCGTAGTTATTCGGTTATTAGAAGTGAAAAAATAAACTTTTTTTTTTTAAAAAATCGTAAAAATTTTTATCCATAACTCTGAATTTTTTTAGTTAATAAAAAATATTTTGACACACCTAGAAGACAATTTTTTATCATCTTTTGGTGTATCATTTATCAAAATCGTGTAAACGGTTCTTGTGTTGTAGTCAAAACTGTACAAACCATATTCGATTTTTATAGTGTGAACGCTGAATAAGGTGATGATATTAGTCATGCCCATAAAAAAAATCAGTAAGTCATAGAAAAAAATGAATGCAGATTCTAGTTTAACTCGTCAAAATCCATCTAGTCCACCTATTTTTGTTTCAAGAAAAAATAAAAAAAATTTTTTTTTGCCCACCACTCTATTTCTACTCAATTGTATGTATACATGAGTATTTTTACTTAACTGTGAATAAATGTGTGATTTATGCATCAATTTTGAAGATACATGCCTTATTTTATTTGCAGCATTACCAGCTTTAAGACGAAGATGATAAACTGAAACATATTTGATGTTTTCATTTATTAAAAGAAATTTTAGTAACAAAAAAATCTAAAAATTTTGCATGAAAAGTTTTTTCTTAAAAAAATTATGTTTTGGTGATTTGAAGATATTTTTAGTCCGCATCTTTTGGTGTATCACTTTGATCAATCGTACAAACCGTTCTTGAGTTATGAGGAAATATACTAGAGTAAAATGGCCTTACAATGGTCGAAATATTAGACATGCCCATAAAAAAAAAAAATCTAGAACTGGTGTAATCAGAACCACTTCAGATTTTTTGATAATATCCTTAGAACTAGTGGTGTCACAACCAATTCTGGCACTCATGGAGTAGAACATTATTGTGATTTTATATTGGTTTTAAGGAATGTTTTTGAGAACTAGTGCTTAAGAACTAATTATGAATGACTTCTACATCACTTCTCAGAACAATTTACTGGTACACAAATGACTTCCTACAACTGTTTAAAAAAATTTCAAAAATTCCAAAAATTAAAAAACTAAATAAAAAAGATTGTTAATAAAATTTAATTTATTTGAAAAGTCACCTTTAGGAAATACCCCATTAAAATAAAAACAAAAAACAGTGGAGTTATTTTGTAACTAAATTCGAAAGTAAAATCTTTCGAGTTTGTATAATTTATACGTTGAAATTCGAAAGTGTTTTCTTTCGAATCGAATTACACAATTACCCACCAGGTTCTGATACCGTTCCTTAACGCTTGTATATAACTAGTTCTGAATGAGACAATTTCGAACAGAAACCATTGATTTCTCTAGTTCTAGAACCGTTCCACGGAATGGGTACTTTCCTGCGTAATATTAGATATCAAACACAATTTTTAAAATATTATCTCAGGAAAATAAATTTATTTGCAGATATAAGAATGACTTGAAAATTAAAAAAAACTATTTTCCAATTTTACATATTTTTAAACAGAATTATTTTTAAAACAAATTTCAATTTACATATATAAAAAATACCAAATTTATAAAAAAACGTTAATTTTTTCACAGCAAAATTATTAAAACAAGTTCCCATTTTCCAAAAAAAAAAAAAAAAAAAAAAAAAAAAGAGTACCAATTTTCAAAAAAAGTACCAGTTTTGTTTTTTATCTTTTAAGCACCTATTTTTTATTTCAGCGAATCTGAACCAAAAATCTTGGAACATTTGACCCAACAAATGAAAATTCTTCCCGAAATTGCTAATGTTATAGCCTATCGTCTAGCTGCAGGCAATTTACTACGTCTTTATGAAAAAACTTCCCAGGATATTGCTCACCAAGATTTCTCTCGTTTGCCTGAATTACATGCTTTGGCTTGTATTCTAAAAGTTTCTTGTACTTACGATTCCACATTTGCTATTGAACGTTTGCGTCAAAGTTGTGGTGGTCATGGTTATTTGGTTGCTGCCAATTTGGGTAATTTATTTACAACTGCAACTGCTGCATGCACTTATGAGGGAGAGAATACAGTACTTTACCTACAAGTTGGTAAAATTTTATTGAAAGCTTGGTCTGATATTTTGGCTGACAAAAAATTGATGCCTACCTTGTCTTATTTGTCTGTATGTGCCAATTGGAATTGTTTTCCAAATTGGACTGGTGACTGGAGTTGTTTGGTACAGGCTTTACAATATGCTTGTGTAGGGTAGGTGCTTAAACAAGATTTTTATTATTATTTTTTTAAGTATTCTTTTTACAGATCTACACGCATTGCTTACAAAACCTATAGAGCTTACCTCAGACAGGGTCTTAGTCAGGCTGCTGCCTATAACAATACCGCTTTGCAATTGACTAAGGCCGCTGAAATGCATGGTCGTGCTTATGTGGCTAGTAGTTTTTATGAAGAAGTCGTTAATAGCCATCGAAAAGATAAACGTTCATCAGAATTCCAAAATGTATTAGAAAATCTTTTAGAATTAAATTTACTGCAAACATTTTTCCGTCATTTGGGTGATATTTTAAGAGTGAGTATTTGAAATTTGAATTTATTTGAGGAATTTTAAATAACAAATTTTTTATTTTTCCAGTTTATTCCTCTGAAAGAATATGAAATTGAGTCTTTACAAGCTCGTCTAGAAGATGTTTTAAAAAAATTAAGACCTGATGCTGTGGCTCTGGTTGATGGTTTTGATTTTAATGATCGTATTTTGAATTCGACTTTGGGTGCTTACGATGGAAATGTCTATGAACGTTTATTTGAGAATGCTCTTAAGCATCCCTTAAATCAGAAACCAGTTTCGAAGTTTTTCGAATTATATTTAAAACCTTTTATGAGGGAAAATGCTTTAGCGGCGAAAAAGGCTAAATTGTAGTGATAAAACATACATACATATTAATACTTATGTGATTAATTATTAGTTTTAAAGTGATTTTGTTTTCAAATTACAATTTGAATATTCTGGTTTTAAGAGTTTTATGCTATATATATTATAGCATTTTTTTTAACTTCTTCTCAATACGATGATACTCATTGTTACTTAATTTTAAATATTATTTATAATAATGGATTATTACTAAGTAGTTATTAATATTGAATAAAATTGCATATTAATTTCTATGAAAATATAGAATTTCTTAGAAATTTGAAGTAACTGGATTTTTTGGGAATTTTGGTATTAGGATTTCAGAATTTTTTTTAATTTAATTTACTAAAATGTGGTGAACCTGTTGCTGTCGGAAAATCGCTTATTTCGTATTTTAGCGTTTACGCACTCTAATGTAAATACTGTTCATTGGCAATATATAGTAGTTAATTTACAGCTTACAAACTAAATGTAATTCACAATTAAAGTTTACATCCTACAGTGTGTGATTTTTACAATTTAGCTGATAAAAACCCCTAAACTTTTTTTTCAAGTTTTGAGATAAAAAATTAGTTATTCTCATTAAAAATTTTCCAAGTAACTGAAAAATGAAGAAAATATTAAAAAAATTTTAACCGTTTTTAAGTAACGGAACTTCAAAATGGGCTGTTGTTGAAGATAAATTTAAAACAAAATAGTTTTTTGGTGAGAAGTTTAATTTTGAATAGCTGTAACTTTTTTATTTTCAGCAAGATTTTTATGAATATTTTTTTTGTTTTAAAGATTGATGTGTTATCTATAGGAGAAAATAACAATAATTTGAAAATTGTTATTAACAAAAAATCTTGGGAACTTTTTCGTCTTCATTTGTTTTGGAATTTTTTTCTTTTTCATCAAAATGAGTGACGAAAAAAATGTACGTCCTACAAATTATTAAAAAAAAACTGTCTCTAATATTATTACACAGTATCAGGAGAATTTGACGGAAAGAAAAAAAGGACCACATGATATTGGGAAGGCCAGAAAATTGAAAGCATATTGAAAGGAACTCCAAACACATCTGGTAGAAAAGCAGCTGAGTTATCTCAGTGCTTCGACTACTTGGTGCGAAAATTTAAAGCTAATGCAGAGTTGATATCATATAAAGTCAAAAAGGTTCCAAACAGGAATTCTGCAAAAAAATTAGAAGCCAAGAATAGAACGCGGAAATTAAAAACAAATTTCATACAAAAATTAATTTTTCCATGATTGGTAATGCCGTTTCTGATAATGCAGTATCAAGAAATATTGTAATAAAGATTAGTATTTACGTTTTTTTGAGCATAGTGCTTAATTCATAATCTTTACGGAATCAAAAGTTATAAGCATTTGAATTTTGAAAAAAAAGTCGATTTTTTGCCGTTTTTTTGCGAAAAAGGTAGTTACGTTCTTTTTGAGTTATAAAAAAAATTTCTTAAGTAACATATATAATATTTATACTTTTCTGAAAGATTACTTTATGAGGAATTGTGTGAAGGAAAAAAGTAATTAAAAACTATAATACTGCGTGAAGCAGGGTCTCTCAAAATTGACTCATTTTTTTATAATTTTCCAATTTTTGCCTTAATTTCTCAAATCGCAAAACGGGAATTAAAAAATAATTATAGTTTTTACAAAGTTTGATGTGTTTTTAATTTTTTCGTAATAAAAATTTTTGCTTCTCGATATCGGTTGGGAAGATATAGCAAAAAACTTAAAAAATCCCATTTTTGGAAATTTTTTGAAAGTTTTTTTGATATTTGCGGGATTTCTTTTGAAAAATCTAAAAAAGTGACTAAAGGTCCAAATTAAGCATCAAAAAATCTACTCAGGTGCAAAATTTCATATAAGAATATTACCTAACAAAAATATAAAAAATATAATGTCCAAACTCAAAACTCGGCTGCACCTCTACTAACACTGTCAGAAATTTCATTGAAATCGGACCAGCCGTTTGGAAATTTCAGATTTATTTCCATTTTATTTTTAAAACTGGACACTGTGCGATATTCATAAATTTTCATTTTTTGGTGCGGATTACATCCACAAATATTAATATAATTATATTTTTTGGTTTTTTGTTGATGAATATAAAAATAATTTAAATTATTTTAAATTCTGTTTTATTTTTAATACCAAAAGTAGCAACTTTGTTCGTTCAATTTAAATTTCAACATACAAAAATGGAATGTCAAAAATTAAATTAAAAAAGATTCATAATTTTAATATTGTGCTAGTAATCGCGATCGTTACTTTGAATAAATTCACAATTTATTTGTTGGGGGGAAGCTAGTTCCTATGCGCATTTCGCCGGTTGCTTAAGCCAGCTCATCAGGAAACCTTTCCCAATTTCTTTAGAAAAACTAAAGATATATAAGTGTGTAAACTTTATAAACTCAATGAGAATTAAAAGTTCTACACTAAAAATATCAAAGTTTATACAAAGCCCAACAACAAACCATGATTTTATTATTTTCTTTCTTTCCTTTTCTTTTAGTTTGTGGAAAATATTCGTGTAACGGGAATGAAAATTCAATAAATGTTCGTGAAAAAAATAATAAAAATATCGTGTGCTAGTGGAAAAATGTGTCGCGTGTGTAATTTTCCTTAAATTTTAAGGAAAAAAATTGTTTATTTTGTGTTGTTTTTCTCTCTCACAAGTGTGTTGAAATCACACAGAACTTGTATGTGAGGAGAGAAAAAAGTTGTTGCACGAAAAATACCCATTTTCCATTCTTAGTATTCTTTGATTCTAACCATAGTATAGTACTAGTATAGAAACCACTTTTCACATACATGTGCTGAGTGAAATCAGCACACTTTTGAGAGACGTAAAAAACACAAAAAATCCTTTAAAATAACATTCACTGCACATTTTTGCACAAACATAATATTTTATTATTTTTTTAAACACTTTTATCACATTTTAATTTCCAACACGTTTTTACAAACGAGAAAAATAGTTTTTAATATTTAAAACTAAACAAAAACAGTTTAAATTTTTCTTTTGAAACTGATTTTATTTCATATTTAAAATAGGAAATAAAATATAGAGTAATTGTATTCAAGCTAAAGAAAACAAGCGCGAATGTTATATTCGGCTCGGCCGAATCTATATACCCACCATCAACGTTTTCAAATTTTACGTTATATGGGAGGTGGGCGGCAAAGTGGGCGGACCACGCCTATTTTTTATTTCCGAGTTTACATTGGTCCTTGAACTATTTGAACACAATTTCACCTTATATGGGAGGTGGGCGAACCACGCCAATTTTTAGTTTCCGAGTTTATATTGACCCCCAAACTATGTATACAAAATTTCGCTATCGTACATGCTTTTGTTTAAGAGAACGGCATCAATGTTATTGCGGTTTAAGATAAAAATTTATAAAAATATTTCCAAAATTCTATTTATAGTCCTAAATTAAAAATTGTTGCATTTATGTACTATACAATGATGTATCTAAAATAGAAATTAAAAATATCGCGATATGTTAAGTATGCGTGGATATATTAGCGATTTAATAATTAACAAACCTTCTTATAAAATTTGCAAGTCTTCTTCATATTCATCCTTTTATTGCAAAATTCATCATTTTTTTTAAATATGTCATAAGACAATGTCAATTAGCCCCTTTTGTGTGCCTCGACGATTAATGTTAAACTAAAAACATCGCGTTCTTAGCTCATGAAAACCATCGTTGAATATTTTCAGTGAAATCATATTTTCCGGGTAAGTAAAACTTAACACAAAAACTTATTTCAGATTATAATTGACTTATAACGCAAAAATCCGCTATAACAAAATACGCAAAATTTCTGATTTTTTTTAAATAACTATACACTTTTAGCAAATTAATATTTTAAAATGCCACAATGATTTCAAAATGTAATTTGGAAATCTTCTTTGATAACGCTATACTCTAGCTTCACTGAAATAACGTTGCGAGCGTGCCTTGCGAAAAAATCATCTCTTGGAGAAATTCACATTTTTTCTCTCCAAGTTTGGGTACCTCCTACAGCATTTCTGTTAACGAGATATATGTCAAATGATGCATAATTTCAAGAGCTATTTGGCTCCATTTTGAATTTTGCAATACAAGAAATGGCGTAAAATCCCTAATAAAACAATTGCAAAATTTTAAATTTTTTTAAAATTTGGTTTCACGACTTTTGCACAACAATATTTGACACTGATTAATGGCACGCTAATTAAATCCATGCTGGTCTTTTTCTAAAAGTGTTTAAAACCTAGAAAAAAAAAAAACTTGTTAGTTTCAAACATTTTTTTTTAGATTTTTTGACTTTGAGTGCTTGCCGGCACCACATGGAACCTTTTCAGGTCTCGAATTTTTTTTCTGTTACACCATCAAGTTTTGTTAACATAATTGCATAAAAATTTAAAAAGATCAGAAGTTAAAAAAAATATTTGAGGTTTAAGGTCGGTTTCATAAAGGTAAACGTAAAAGGAGAATTGCCCATATATATTTTCAAATTGAAGACTTTGATATAAATTTTATAAATGTATATTCGAATACCTCTGTTGAAATTTTTTCTAATCTGAATTGTTAATATTGTTAATATTGAAATAATATTTATATCATTTTATTTAAAATTAATTTCAAGTAACTGAAAATCGTGTTATAAAGAATACAAAATATTTTATTTCTAAAAATATAAATTAAATAGAAAAAGAATATGACGGGCGCTAGGCGTGTCCTTGTACCGATTTTTTCAAAACTTCTTATTTAATCACTTTAAGCCTAAAGTAATATGCGTATTAAGTTAAAATTTTCTATGACAACTCCTTCTATTCTTTTGTCCCATCGAAATGAAAATATGTAAATATGAGTTATTAGAAAATTTTTCAAATTTAAATACCATATCTTTTTTACAAAATATTCTACAAAAAAGACAAATTCTACTTTCTAAAGACAAATGATACCAACGATAATAATTTTTGTAGTACAATAAAATAAAAAATTTGGACAAAATTCATATTTACCACAGATTTTTAATACAGACAAAAATCGTCCAAATAATTTTGCAAAAATTTTTCCAAAAAAGAAGCTACAAATTGCAAAATGTAAAATTGCATAAAGGAAAAAAAAAAAAAATCAGTGAAGTTGCAGACAAAAAACAGAACAGCATACAAAGGCATTCTTGCATTTTTTCTGTTTTTTTCTTTTGTATTTTATCAGAGGTTAACGCTAACAAAAATGTTGAAAACCACCATAAAAATTAGTAAAAAAATTTTAATTCATAGTACCGGACAAAAAAGTTTTTAATTAATCAAAACCCTTTTTTAATTATTTTTAATCAACAAATGTATTTCAATGTTATGCATTAGTTAAATAAAACACTTTATTATTTTCTTTTTATTATTCTTTTTTTTTATTCATACATTTTACTGTTTTTTTTTAGAGATTTTTTATATAATTTTTATTTTTTTATAATAATCATAATAATTATATTTTATAGCAAATTAAAACCAATTAAATGTTTTTTTCTGTTTCAGTACATTCATATAAACTGTTTTTCTTTTTATTTTTATATTTTGTATGTTTTATAATGATGATGTCTAATTTTAGTTGTAAAACTAATTTATGGTAAAAAAAAAAAAAAAAAAAACAATGATTATTTTCTAAAGGAAAATCATACAAAGGTTTTATTTTTTATTTTCGTTTCGTTTTTTTATTACAAATTTAAATACAATTCTTAGAAGAAATTAAATTTGAAGCATTTTAGAGTAAAAATCAAAAAGAAAACTGTTAATGAAAGTAAACTTTTTGCTAAATTTAAACTTGCTTTATAAATACAAATATTAAATAAATATTAAAAACTTTATAACCAATAAAATTTTAAATTTATTAATGTTTTATAAAACAAACTTTTAAACAAAATTTGTTTTAGTGTTTTTAATAAATTTAAAATTTTATTTCAAATAAGTCTTTTAATATTTTAAACAGTTATGTATAATTTTATTTATAAAAAATAATATTTAAATATAAAACTTAATACTCAAAAATTCATTTAATTATGTATAATGAGTGTTAATTTGTTATTATTTTTTTTTTAATTTTGTTTGGAATATAAATTTTCAATAATTGATTACCACGAGAGTTTTTTTGTTTTTGTTTAATTTCATACTCTCTTTATTTTCGTTAAATCGGGTTTTTTACAAATTATATATTTTTTTTTAAATATAAACTTAAATTTTATGTTTGTTTTTATATAAAATGTTTTATTAAGGAGTTGTTATTTTAATATTTAATTAGTATGGCTTTTGTTTTAGTGTGTTTTATTGTTGTTTATATAAATTGTGTTTATATATATTTTTTAGTTTTAACAGAAAAAGTATTTGGCTATGAGAATTTTTAACAAAAAAAGTAAACGTAATTATGTTAATAAAATTATTTTGTAAAAATAAAAAATGAAGATGCCTTTTTTTATAATTTATTAGCTGCCGTGTTTGGTGTATTGTGTTTTTATTTAAAAAAAAGCTGCATTTAATATATTTTTTAATATTTAACAATAATGATGAAATGTTTTTTTTTTTTCATAATTAAATCAATAAAAAGGATAAATTATACATTTTAAATTATAGAAGGCATGATGATTATGTATTTAGGTTTTGATTATAGGGTTGACATAAAATATTGCAACAAATATTATTTTATTTTAATATTTCATTTCCATATTTAAAAGGGATTTTTTTTATTTCTAAAAGGGGAGGTCAAAGAAATAAATTGCAACAAAAATATAATATAGAGACATCTATGTAATAACACCTAATAAATTTGCTTTAATAAAAAAGTCACTATGATAAGTTGGTAACTTTTTGTGAAGAAAACTCTTCTACGCAAAAGATACTAGAAGCAGATCTTAAAAAGTGAAATGATTTAATACGGAAAACATACTTCTGAAAGCGATTTTTAACAGTGTTCAATGCTGGTTAGTTTGATGTGTTTTAATTCATTAACAAGAGTTTACATAGTCAAAATTACTTGATATTTATTTCTGGCAATTTCCAAAAAAAAAAGAAAAAGTTGAATGGTTTAGCAGCTTAGACTTAAAACCTTTTCATGGTTAAGCTTATAGACTATTTTATAATCAAGTATTTGGTCTAACCTATAATATATTATGTGGTATAGACTAATCTATAGTCTAGTTTTTAGTCCTATAAATAGTGTATTATATACACTAATTTATAGTGTTATACATAGTCTGGTTAACGGTTCAAAATATAAGACTAAAGTCTGGACTACAGACAAGACTATAGCTTATACATTAGTCTAGTCTAGTCTATAGTCGAATACTTTATAGTCTATGCTATTAATTAGTTAACAGACTAGTCTATAGATTAAATTATAAATTAGTCTATAGACTAGACTACAAACCTGTTTATATATTAGACTATAAACCAGTTATAGACTAGACTATCGAATAGTTCATAGCTTAGTCTATATACTAGTTTATAGTCTAGTCTATACACAGGTTTATAGTGTAGCATATAAACTCGTTTATAGTCTGGTCCATAAATTAGTTTATAGTCTAGTCTACAAATTAGTAGTCCAGTCTATAAACTGTTTTATAGTTTAGTCTACAAGCTATATTATAGTCTGGTCTATAGGTTAGTCTATAGACAGGTTTATAGTCTAGTTTCTGGACTAGTCTATTAACTGGTTTATAGTCAAAAGGTTAGTCTATAAAATGTTTAGAGTCTAATCTCTACACTAGTTTATAAATTGGTTTATAGTGTAGTTTATAAAATTGGTTTATAGTAGAGTCTATAGAATAGTCCATAAACTGGTTTGTTTTGTTTTTTGTCTATAGAATAGTTAACAGTTTAATCTGTAGAAAATTATAGTTTAAGCTATAGACTAGTTTATAGTTTAATCCTTGCAAAAGATTATAGTTTAGTTTATGGAATAGCTTATAGTCTAGGCAATAAACTAGTTTAGAATATAATCTATAGTATTATAGAATGGTTTATTGTTTATAGAATAGTTTACAGTCTAGTCTAAAGTCCAGTTTATAGTCTAATCTATAGAGTCTGCTTTGTAATCTTGTAATTTGTTGCAATTTATTCCTTTATGTTTTTTTCTACATATTTTACTTTAATTTATCTTTCCTAAAAAGTTTACAAAATCAATTTAATTCATTTAAGTAATTTTCTTTCGTTTTATTTACGTTTATACTTTTTTCTTTTAAGTATATTGATATAATTTTCTTGTGTTTTTTTATAAGGTTTCAAAATTTCTATATAAAGTTTTTGTTTTTTTATTTTTTTAATTTACTTTTCTTGTTTTGTATAGAAAAAAGATGATAAAAGAAAATCCAAAATTTTTTTATGTTTATACTTTTTTTTTAAGAACTAATAGTTTTTTTTTTTAATATTTTTTCTTTTTCTCTGCTTACAATACTTTTTTTTATATCCTCTTTTATATATATTTATATATGAATTACACTAAATATTACATTTATTTTTTGTTTATACTTATTTAATATATAATTATTTTATATAATTACTTTTTTTTTTTTTTTTTTAATTTTTTAACTTATAATTGAATTATTTTCGAGTGTGTGTTTAGTAGTTTAGCTTTTTTTATTACACAAAATTTATAAAAAAGTAAAAATAGAAAAAAATAATTTTATTAATTTAATTATTGTTTTATGTTAATTACATACATTTTATTGAATATAATGAGTTTTTTAATAGAAATTTGACAATTTTTTTTTTTTTTTTAATAAAATTATTTGATTTCAATTTAGTATGAGAAATTAAATGAAAATATTGGAAAGAAAAAAATTTTATAGAAAACATAAATGCATTTAAATTTTTTTTATTCTTATTAAAAGTGAAAAAATGTTAAAAATAAAGAAATTTATTTAAGTATTTTTCACAGATTTTTAACAAACATAAAATTGTTTAAAATTTAAATTGGTTTTGAATTTTACAATTTTATTTGTTTTAAACAAATTGAAAAATTAAATGCAAAAATCAAGCAGATATTCGATTTTGAACAAAAAAAAAAAAAAAAAAAAAAAAACTGATTTAAATAAGTCATGATCTTGAAAACTAAGTTTTGAAAAAAAGAAAAATAAAGACTGTGACAATTTGAATTGAAAAATTGGTTTTAAACAAGATCATGTCAGTCAGAACAAGAAGAGAGCGTGATAAAAAAAATATATTTGATCTTAAATAACTTTTTCCTTTCCGAAATTAAATTTTGTTAAATAATTTATTTTAGAGTTAATAAAAAAAAAAATAGTTTCTTTTCCTTGAAAATATGTTTTAATAATGATAGCATGTATGTATGTATTACAAACAAAAAATTATAACTAAAATATTTTGTAAATAGTAAAAAAAAGTTTTACTCCATGTTCATGATGTTGCTTTTAGATGTTAATTTTTTTTGTTAAATTTAATTTCTTTGTTTGTTTTCTTTTGTTAATTTTGTTGTTATTTTCATTATGTTTGTATGTATGTATATGTTAATATGTATATAAAGAGAGTGATTGAGTGATGTTGTTCATTAATTTTCTTTATTTAAAATCCATATTTATTTATTTTTTTTCTTTTTTTATAAATTGTTGTTGTTTTTATTATTTATTATAATTTTCAATTTGTTGTATAATTTGTTATAATGTTGTTTTTATATAAATGTAGTTTTGTTTCTGTTGTTATATTAAATTCATTTAATAACGTCTTTCTGCATTATCTCAGGCATAAAATTCTCGATTTGTTGCATTTTTCGCATAGGAGTTCATAGCAGGTGATCGTTTAGGTTCATCAAGAGCATATGAACCTTCATCCTTTTTTCTCATGCGATAGACAATAAACATAACAACCAAAATGGCGCATAAAAGACCGACAACAGCGCCGCCAATAACAGCTGTGAATAGAAGAAAAAAAAAAAAAGAAAAATTAAATATTTGTGAAAATGTAAAACATTTATGTATGTGAAAATATAAATTAATTTTAATAAAATAACATGGCCCTAAGGTATGCTATACTTTTTCTTTAAATGTTTTGCGATAGAATTATAAACAGAATAAAAGCGATGCGATTGTTAACAATATGTAAAGAGATTTAAACTGAAAATTTAGGATCCAAATTAGCTTACTTTTCTCTTTTGTAGATCTTAATAAAAATGTAACGAAAAGTTCAATGAGACGTCAACTTTCAAAAGGTCCTTATAACACTGGTCGCCAGAAAAATTCTCCCTTAAAGAGTTTTTTGTTCTTTTTATTTTTATATCAGAATCTAATTTTTTTGTGCATGTCTAATATATCCCCCTTAATAAGTCTTCTGCACGAATATTTTTCACTATAACTCAAAAACCATTTGTACGATTTAGCAGATTTAGCACCTATGTTCGTTTATTTGTCAATATTTTTATAATAAGTATGTTTTTTGCTATTTGGTCATGATTGTTAATTGTTTATGTCTTATGATAAATGTTATGTTAAATGTTATGACGTGTTAATACTATATTTACTAATTATTTATTAAAATAGCCCTGAAGATGTCACTCGATGAGTGACGAAATATTGGTATTACAAATTCAATTTTTAGCCTCCAACTTCTTTTAAAATTTTTTTACAAATAATGTCAAATGCTGAATTAAAGAAATTTACAAGTATATTGTTCTTAGTCTAAGTTCACACACAGCAATTTTTCTTTCTGAAATTTTTCTTTTTTACTTCACTTTTTAGTGTACACACATAAAATTATACTTCAGCAAATATTGCTTTAATTGCTTTGATTTGTTATGAATTTCGAAGTACAGGATAGTTTGTACTAGGGTTTACCTTTTGTTGTAATAAGCCGAAAAGTCGAAATCGATTTTTTTATTTGAAAATTGATGCCAAAAGTCGAAAATAGTCTGAAAAAGTCGGAAATATGTAGTAGGAAAATGTTTAAAAAATTATTCTATTTAAAAGGAATAGCTTCTTAGCAGGTTTTATTTATATATAATCAAACCGTTCGTATAGTAAATACATATTTTTTTGTGTATCTTTTCATTGGATAGATTTGTATGTTAATTAATCAATATATTTGATTACATTGTATTCATTTTTATTTTTAAAGCTTTTATAAGACAAATGACAAAAAATAGTCAAAAGTCGAAAAAAATTGAAAATGTTCGAAAAGTCGAAAATAGTCGAAAAGTCGACTATTTAAAAATTAAAAAAGTAGAAAAGTCGACTTTTTGTTCAAACTATAAAACCTTAGTTTGTAACCTTTAATTTTCCCTTTCGCTCGCTCTCACTCGAAATCAGAATTTCAGCAAGAAAAATTGCCTTGACTTTTGGAGGGAATTCCAGAAGACATAAACAAACATATTTAAAACGAATAAAAAATATAACAGCATATAACAAAATAAAAATTTCAAAGAGATTGACTCATTGGTTTCATTTTTAAAGGCTTAATTATATGCGTTAAATTTTTCGTGCGAGGTCTTTAAGAATTTCACTTGTTTTATTCATAAATAAGATTATGTAAATAAATGTTTAAATAATTTGTTTTAATTTTGTTTGTATTGTATTGTATTTCAAACCTTTGATAAGCATTTAAAAAATCTAACAAAGAGCCTAAATAACACTGGTCGACAAAAATATCCTCCATTAATGACGAATAGTTGGAAAATATGGATTTTGATGTGCTAAACAAGAATCTGCCTTCAGTTTTTTTTTTTTTTTTTTTCATCAGCATTTTTTTTAATGGGCTTAGACTCGCCCACTACTTCGCACATAATAAGGTCATTATACGAGTACATATATTTCTCTATAACTTAGGTACAATTTATAAAAATGTTATAACAAAAGAAGCGGAATAAAAATATACTTAAGCAACCTTAAAATGATTTTTTATATGCTTAATATTTTCGGAGCTATTTAGAAATTAGTGTCCAAAAAAAATTGCTTTATGAAAAATTTAAGATTTCTTTTCTTAAGAGTTCTTTTAAAAAGTGAAAATGCTAAATTTGTGTCAGTTTTTTATTTTTAGCATAAATCTGAAAGTACGAATAAAATAAGCCATGTATAATCAAAATTGAGGCACAAATATTTGATTCACAATTGAGTCAAAATATCCATGTGTACCTGCAGTTAAGATATATAGATGGTTAAATTTTTTTCTTCAAACACAAATAGGTATATTAGATAGAATTTGACGTATTCAATAAGAATTTGCTTTCACTTTTTTTCTATCACGTATCAATTTTTTATGGGCATGACTAATATGACGACCTTATTCTGCGGTCAGACAATTTAGATAAATAAAACCCCTATGTCGCATTTTTTTATTTTCTTTTTTGAAAGTGGACGAACATTTTTGCCGACCAGTGTAACTGTTTATTATTTAATATGTACAATTTTGTTATTTTTAGTTTTATCACAAATTCTTGAGCATTTGTTTCCAAACAATATATAGATTTCTTTAAAATATTTAAAGAAATACATTTGAAGTAAAGTAAAGTAACCACAAATTAATAAATAAATTATATTATGACTCAAATTGTTAGTTAAAAATCTCCATGAACCACAAAAACTGCAAATTGTAGCTGATAGATTTATGATTTCAATTATTTGTTTTAATAAATAATTGAAAAGAAATTATAATTAAAAATAAAATACTTTAATTAACGAGATAGAAAACAACTACAAATAATTTATATTACAATCTCTAATACAATTAAATCGAAAACTTTGATTATATCTAATCTAAGATTTTTTAATACTTCGCACATTGGGGTAAAGTGAGTCGATATCATTCAGGGAAAGGTGATAAAAAATTTTAATGATCACGTTTTATAATTTTTTATTATTAGGTAAAAAATGAATTTTTAGAATTTTAAGATTTTTTTTGGTAGAATGGTAATGTCCATCCGTCTATACATTAGAGTTAAATGGGTCGAAAATTATTAATAATTCAAAGAAAAGTGATATCAACACTTTAGTGATCACGTTTATTTTCATATTTATTAGTAAGTAAAAACTTGATTTTTAAAATTTTTTTGGCAGAATGGTAATGTCCGTCTATACATTTGGGTTAAATGGGTTGAAAATGGCGCTTATTTTAAGAAAAGGTGATATCCCAATTTTGATGATAACGTTATATTTTGTATATTTATTAGTTAGCAAAAAAAAAAAATTTTAGAATTCTAATTTTTTTTTGGCAAAATGGTAATGTCCGTCCGTCTATACATTTAGGTTTAATAATTCGAAAATGGCACTTAATTTAGGGAAAGGTGAGATCAATACTTAAGTATCCAGATTTAGTTTTTATATTGTTCAAGATGTAAAAAAAATAATATATTTTTGGAATTTTGAGATTTTTTTTTTAGAGAATTCTAATGTCTGTCCTTCCGTCCGTCTGTTTGTTAATTTTTGCAAACTTGTCAATTCAAAATCGTTTATTTTTTGACCCAATAAAGATATCGACTTCAAATTTTCTTCATTCGAGAGATAATTTTGTTCTTTAATAAATTAAAAAAAAATATGATAAAAGCGGTTGAAAATGTTGGGATATATATGGATAAAATTTTACCAAGATCTTGCAAAGTTGAGATCGTTGAACTTTCAAATGAATATATCTCGAAGAATATATAAGAGATATAGTGTATGCAAGCAAGTTTTCTAAAGGATTTATTAAGGACTTTAAGGTTATATAAAAATCATGAACATCGGGTAACAACAATTCGTTAGTGGTTAAATATTTTATATGGCATTAGTACCCTTCTTTGAACCCCCATAGCTCCGCTCCTGAAGTATATATGGAATCCTGCTTCTAAACTGAAAATGTTACTATCATAGACAGAGCTATGAGAATTTCATGTAAATCCAACCAGCCGAGTAGAAGTTACAGATTTATTTCGATTCTGACCCATTGTTTGATAAAGCAAACTTAGCTGTTTTTTGTATGAAATCGACTGGAGTTTTTTCGAAAAATATATACATATATAATTTCTTAAGTCGGGCTACATATGTGCACGATTTTTTTTCATAGTATTATAGCCTGTTTCTCTATGTCGAACGAATGCTTTCTTTCACCTTCTAAGCGAACGAAAACTGATTTGGGTTTATCTAACTCACTTCTATGCGAACAATGAGTCGAACGACAAGTCGAAAGAAAACGTAAGTGTTTTCATATAAAATTGGGTTTCTGTATTTCGAACGATAAGAACAAAAATGTCAAAATCAGTCACTTGCTATTTTGCTTTCGACTGGTTGAATTTTTTAATGAAAAATAGGAAAAATACCTACCAGGACATTGCAAATGTTCCTGAATCATGTTTATTATTCGTTGTGATAAATTTTGTATCGATAAATGACGATTTGGTATCCAAAAAACAATTTCTAAAGAAATTTAAAAAAAAATTTTGTTTATTTTTTTTTTAATTATTTTATTTTTTCTTGTTTATTTACTTGGTTGTATATACCTTTAATCAATTTAGTAGTATTTTTAATATTTTTACGAAAAAAAGTTACTCTTAAAGAAAAATAAAACATAAACAATACGAAAAGGCGTAACTCCATGCGAACGAAAACTTAGCAAATACAGAAACCCAAATTGATTCGAATTCGTTCGACTTGCGTTCGTTCGCTTAAATTTTCGTTCGACATAGAGAAACAGGCTAATAATGTAGACAACATGTACTATATTTTAGAAAATTTTTAGAACAAATATCCTGTAACATTTTAAGTTGCATTCAATTAAAGTTTAATATTAGTGTATTTTAGGACAATTTTCTAAAAAATAACAAAATATAATTTACAAATACTTGAAGAAAAGTACGCCTTAATACCTGAAGTTGATGTTTCCATTTTAAATTTTTACTTTAAAAGACTTTTTATATAAAAAAAAAAAAAAAACAAATGTAAAAAAATTGTTAACTTTGACAGTTCGTTATAAGAAAACAACCCAACCTAGCTTGAAGATTTTAATTGATATTAATAAATAATTTTGTCTATTTTTATTCGGTAACCAACTTTATTTAAAAAATTGAAATTTAAAAATTCAATAATTCACACATTTTACCCCAACATGCTTCGCTTCAGTAAAAGCAAATTAAAAAAAAGTCTAATGTGAGATTAATAGCTTCGATCAAAGCTAATCTAAGTCTATTTAAAAATCTAAAATGAATTCTGATTTGGGAATTTATTCATACTTCCAATTAAAGTTGATCTAAACTCCGAAGTAAAATAGTTAAGCTCTATATTAGCTTTGAGGTAAAATATAAATAAGCATAATTGCAGATAAGCTTTAATTGATGGTATGAAAAAAAATCCTAAATTCGTATTCATCTTACGTTTTTAAATAGATATTCTTAAATATCATCGCCACTAAAATTATAACTCTTTTGATGGAATTTAATATGCAACTAAATAAAAGTATTGTAGAGTAAATTTTATTTACTCTGGGTGAATTTTACTAGGTACATATTTCTGTGCAAAAACCAAAAATATTTTTCCAAATATTACTATTCCGGTAATAACATAAATTACAATTTCTTAATACTTTAGAAATTAAAAATCCCTTTAAAAAAAAAAAAAAAAAACTGTGCATAATTTAAGGAAAATATAATAAATATAAGAAAAAGTGATATAATAAATTTTACATACCCGCTAAAATGCCTGGTTGAGCAAAGAAGCTCGCCGTTCTATCGTCATCGTTGGCATTCATGATTAAAACTTCGTTGCCTGTGGTCTGTTCGATTATTTTAGTCTCTGGTGGCAAACTGTTGATGCTATTGGTATCCAAATCGTGTATATTTGTGCCTCCTTGAGTATTAATGCCACCAGCTGTTTTTTATTATTATGATTTTGTTGTTGTTTTTTTATTATTATTAGATTTCAAAACCACACAAGAGTAGGCAATTTATCGAGGCATAAACGAGAGAGACAGAGAAAGCAAGGAAGAGTAAGAGAAAAAAATATTATAACGGTTAGTTATTTTTATATTATTGTTTTATTTGTATATAAAAAAAAACAAATACATATATTTCATGATTCATTATAATAACTACAAAAATAATAAATATGAAGTATAATAATAATAAATGAAAAGAGAGAAAAACAAACAAACACATAATAAATTTTAGTATGAGATGATGTTTTTTTTAAGATATTTTAAGAAAATTAAAATTCTTTTTATTAAAATTATTAGATATAACATAAATAATAAACATAAATCCTGAGTAAATTATAGACTGAGAAAGAGAGCCAGAGAGTGTGCTGTATTATTATTTATATATATATATATATATATATATATATATATATATATATTTTTTTTTTTTGTTTTAAAATTTAATTTACTAATTGTTAGAGAACAGAGCAAAATTACAAAGAAAGAGAGACAGATAGAGACAGAGTAAGTAGTATTATTGAAGTGTGAAAATATTTATTTTTTTTGTTATAGACTAATAATTTTAAATACTCATAAATAAAGTATACTTTAGGGCATTTGCAAGATTTATTAGTTAGTTTAAAGAACAAAATCCTTGAACCATTATTAAATAAGATTTTAAATAAACAATTATATTAAATTAAACATAAAACAATAAATAAATCAATATTTATGATGATTTTAAACGTTAGTAGAAAGGTTAAAGTATTGAGGTTATATTTATATTAAAATAAAACATTTTATTATGAAAATGAGAGTTAATTGTTATGTTTATAAAAAAAATCTTATAGGAGAATAAAACCTTAAGGATAAAAAGTGTTTTTTTTTTTTTAACAGTTCTGTAACTATCTGATATATTTTGACATGGCAAGAACTGAGGTGTTTTGGGGGAGAATTATTACTAATAAAAATAAATTGAATTCGGTCATATTTCTTCAGACCATGACCAGAAAAACTCAGTTAAAATTTTAGAACTTTTTTGAGAAATAATGTTAATATTTGGCTTTAAAAAAATGTGTAAACCAATAAAGATAAGTTATCGAAATTTGATATGATAAAGGTAATATTGTATTAAAATCAGGAAATTAAAAAAATCCCACTTATTTTGTACCAAAATGCTTAAAATGTCAATCCGGAGAAAACAGGTTTCAAAAATTATACAAGCCGTCCCAAAATGCTTTGTTCACATATTGCGATGGGACAAAAATAGAAGTTGTAACAAAACTTGGAACATAGTTAAGACTAATAATGTCTTATAAGACATTACAAGCCACTTTAAAACGTTATTCCCACTATTGAACAATTATATATATATATATATATATATATATATATATATATATATATATATATATATATATATATATATATATATATATATATATATATAAATACTTACAAAAATAAAGCATTTTACGTTTGCTATTTTTCAAATTGTAAATGAAGAATATTTCTTCAAAATAATCAATGTTATTTTTGTTGTAATGGTGAACATAACTATGGAAGCCAAAAGGTGTTATATGAAGAAATGAAATTAATTAATAACATTAAAAGTAAATGTATGCACCCGGAAAATCTTCTGGGAAATAAAAATGCACTAATTGGAATTAGAAAAAAGTTTAATGACATTTGTAGCAGGTAAGTAACTTTTTTATATTTCGTGTTGTGATATTTTTTTAAAGTATATGATACTCGTGCAGAAATCAAGATGTCTCGAAAACGGGGTTTGCAATACTTGACTAATAAAGTATTTGTAACGTTCCCAAAAACTCCTGAAGAAATTATCGAAGCTTTTAATATGGAGTCTATATTTAACGTTTTTGGACTAAGTAGACATGATGGCATGAACAAAACTCCATTTTTCAACACATGTTGCAAAGAAAATACATTTTCCTACTGCATTTTTGCAGTAGTACCAGTTGGATGCTTTAAGCAATTACTTGTGGTTCATCTAGAGTATTTTGGAAAGGTATGTTAACAATATTTTCATAACAAAATAAAATTTTTGGCTTTGGAGTTAGATTTATGGTATAATTATAATGATATTGTAATTATTTTTTTTTTCATATCTAAGTCCTAAAGTTTAGTAGGACCTTGTTTCGAAATATTTAATAAATTGAATGAAGCAAAATTAAAGGGCCGCAAGCTGAATTTTTAATAAAAATCGCAAAATTTTTTATTAAAAACATTCATACACAGAAAAAAGTCACCAATTACCAAATACACAGAAAAAATTATTACCGTCTTTTTTTCAATTAACTCAGTTGTTTAATTTTGGAGCAAAATTTAATAAATATATTCAAGAAAAAATAAAATAAAAATAAATTTTAGTATGATTTTAACATTTTTAATTCATTCAATCATCTACTTGATTGATTTATTTAATTAATTAATTAATTGGGAATTTTTTTCTGTTTTGTATTTTTTATAGTTTTTAGTAATTGATATAATCATTTTGGTGAGAGGTGCAAATTTAAACAAGTTTTTAATTGAATGAATTATTTTCATATATATTTGTTAATTGGTGACTTTTTTCTGTGTATATATGAAAATAATTCATTCAATTATAAACTTGTTTAAATTTGCACCTCTCACCAAGATGATTATATCAATTACTAAAAACTATAAAAAATACAAAACAGAAAAAAATTCCCAATTAACAAATTAATTAAATCAATCAAGTAGATGATTAAATGAATTAAAAATGTGTATAGGAAAAAAAAAAAAAAAATCATACAAAATTTATTTTTTATTTTATTTTTCTTGAACATATTTATTAAATTTTGATGCAAAATTAAACAAACTAAATTAAACTGATTTAATTGTAAAAAAGACGGTAATAATTTTTTCTGTGTAGGGAACTTTTTAATGAATTAAGAATAAAAAGAGTATAAGAATATTAAATAACTCTAATTGAGGAACATAGTAGCGCCGCAGGGAAAATTTTTTTAAAAAAAAGTCGCACGATTTTTAATTACGAATTTTTAAAAGGTTACATTTTTTAAAAATTCTATTAAAACCGAACCAATTTAAACTTTTTTAAACTACATTTCAGATCATTTTTAAAAATTATATTTGGTCACAAAAATAATTTTACTTTTTTAATTATTAGGGGTTTCCGTTTTTAACATTCTTATGGATAAGAAATCTTTAAAATGTTACGAACATTTTTTCAAACACATATATGAAAACATAAGACAATTACATGGAGCTAGTCTTATAAGTGATTATAAAATGGGATTGAGAAAGGCAATAAATAATGTTTTTCCCCATTCAAAGTTATTTGGTTCCATTATTACTAAGCTTTGTGACGTCAAATTACAGTTAAATACAAAGACTTTTGGAGTTTTTTCATTATTTTTAGGTTATTTTCCATTAGGAGTTTTGTCATTTTGCCGAAAATTGCTTTGATCTAAATATCTCTTAAACAAAAAAAGACAACCTAAACATGTAAGCACAGGCTTACAAGCACTATTTATATATACATTTTTTTTAAATTTAAATCATAAAGAAAAATTTTTCGATGTTTTTAAAAAAATCAAATACCCGACGTGACCAACTTTGAAGGTCTACCTCCTGATATGTGATTCTACAAATCAACTCGAAAACATTTCAGCATAGCCACGTCAAATTTTCTTCAAATATTTTTAACTGATCATAAAAAAGAAAAAAACGTTTTGGAACCACTGTGCTCTTCAATTAGATTAGAAATAAAATTTGTGCATAACCAAATATTTTGGTACATGAATTAAGAATAAAAATAAATATCATATAAATCTCAATTATAATATTTATGACTTTTCTTTAATAATTTTAACAAGATTTATAAAGTTTTCTTATAAGTAATCCTTGCAATTTGAGAACTTTGCACAAATAAATTACTCTTGTTCTAACATAAAAGTTTTATTTATTGTTCTCAATTTGAAAAGCTGAAAAGTATAGAGAAAAAAATGAATGTCAAATAAATTGTTTATTGCCTAGACTATAATCGATTTATTCTTTTAGATATCTAAACAATATTATACTTTTTATACTTTCAAAGAAACCATCCATAAAAAATAAAAGTTAAAAAAGGAAAACAAACAAGAACAAAGAAATACTCAGTTGTCATATTTTATTATCATTTATATGACAATATTTTCATGATAGTTTATGTTCATTGAAGTTTTTTCTTCATGCAGCATATACGATATATTTTTTTCTTTATTTATACTTATATTTGTTTTTATATATATTTTTTTTTTTGTTAAAAAATAAAATCTTTTTGTTGTTGTTATTTTGGGTTTTGTTTATGTAATGTTGGACAAAAGAAATAGAAAAATAGTAACAAGAAACTAGTAGTATTATTTATGCTGAATGAGCAGATGTCCTTAATGTCCTAACAAGCTTATATGTATATTTATTATACAAAAGAAATATAAGTAAACTAAGAAATAAAAAGAAATTGTGTTTATATTTGTATAAAAGAAAAGAGATAGAGAACTAAATAGTACAAAGTTTTTAAAATATTTTTAAAATATTTCTCTTCAAACAGCATAATTATTTTATGTACATACATACATATTTTATATACATACATAAGTTAGTGAATTTTAATTTTTAAATAAAAAAATGAGTTATTTTTAGTTATTAAATTAGGTAAATAAAAAATAATATTTTTTTATGAATGCGATTTTTTTGCCTGAGTTGTCTTCTACCAAATGCTGCAAAAAGTAGCACAAAATATTGAATCGTTTCCGAGAAATTGAGAAAAATAACACGTGCAGTCATTTCAGGTACCTCACAAAAGTATTTGAATTTTTTAATTTTTAATATTTGAAGATACTCAAAATACAAAAAAAGGCAAAAAAGATATGTTTTTTATATTAATTTTTATTAAGTACTAGTGTTAAGCGTTTACTAATTATTTTTATAAATTTGGGGGTAAAATTTTAGGGAAATTAAGCGAAGTTTCTTTACATGTATCTTACAAAAGAGAAAATTGGAATAATCGGGTAATTTTTCCTACATTATTTCTTAAATTTAATTTGTTTTATTTGGAAATATAAATGGACTTTGTCATGTCTTCGAAAAATAATTTTTACTGCAAAAGTTCTAAATATTGACATTCCATTGAGTTAAAAATCTTTAACATTGAGCCTATTTTACTGAAGAATTGGTCCACATATTTTAACAAAACTTTCAGATTGTGTTTCTGTAGGTATTAGCTGTTATTAAATGGGAGATTTGGATACCGGCTACAAAAATACAAAGAAATTGGTGCCATAGTATAAAACGCGATAAGAGGTATATTTTAAGTTACATAACTATATGACTTTCAAGGTATAGGGAAACTATAAATAGGTAAAAATATCCGAAAAAGTTTAGTATTTTGTTAATATTATCTATGTTGATGAAAATAAAGTTGAAAATTTTTCGCTCCAACATTTCTGGAGTGCAAGTTATTGATCCAAAAATAATATGGCTAAGTAATTAGAAAAATAAACCCAAGTACAATTA
The DNA here is from genome assembly GCA_951394005.1 of Protophormia terraenovae. Lineage (NCBI taxonomy): Eukaryota > Metazoa > Arthropoda > Insecta > Diptera > Calliphoridae > Protophormia > Protophormia terraenovae. The sequence continues at coordinate 38,167,617 of OX596077.1, read as the reverse complement.
TGTCGTGGTATATTTTGGAGCTATATCATAAAGTCAGGTATTTTAGTCTCCAAATTTATAATTGGCTATATATCGGGAAGATATTCCCCAACATTTTGAAATAAATTTTTGATACGTGGGGTACCAAAGTGGGCTTGATATTTAAGGTATTCTATTTTTAATGGTGCAATGTCTCATAATTAACGACTTGGACCCTTCGTATATGGCGTTTTAACAAAAAAACTTATAAGGAACTAAAACATTATTATTATTTTTTTTTACTATAATGACAAAAAAAATATTGTATTTGTCATTTATAGAAGAAAAATAGGCGTGTTCTTTCTAAATCAACCTTCTAAGTCCATTAAATATAAAATTGGACCAAAAATCCCCAAAATTTTACTCCAAATTGGGGAAATAAATTAGTAAACATTTAATTGTGATACCTATGACCTATTATTAATAAAAAATATATGAATTTCTCCAATTTATATTTTGTTTGACATTTTTAAATACAAAGGTGTTAAAAATTCAAATACTTTTGTGAGGTAAATTCGATGAATTTTCATAATATTTCTGGAATAACTTGGATACAATCCAATATTTTTGATTGCAGTTTTTTGCATTATAAAGTTAACAAATAGACAAACACAATTCAGTTAATAAATCTAGAATTATTTTATTTTTAAATCACGTAATTAAACCGTTTTAATTATTAATTTAAAAAATTCAAATACTTTTGTGAGACACTGTATGTATATCAAATAATGCCATTTTGTAGGTAGACCAAAGGAGAACCATAAAATTCCTCACATTTTTTTTTTTTTTTAATTTTAACAAATATCAACATGAATATATATTGATCAAGTTTCTTAATAAAATAGTATTAAGATTTAATTTTTTTCTTTTACATGAATACCCTTAATATTGTTTATACTTGTCCTGGTAAAGCTTCAAATATAATCCTATCTTTTTTTCTTTCTTAAAGGAATACAAAATAATCGTTATGAATATAAAAAATTGTATTAACCAGAAGTGTATTTTAACTAAAATAAATTGTATTCTATACGGAAATTTTATATATAATTGAAAAATAAATTACATTAAGTTTTGAATTTGTACAATATTAATTTGCAATTGAAAGCTGTTATACAGTATAACAGCTAGGAAAATTATTAATGATTTATGAAATAATTTTACATAATTTTGAATACAAATAAATATACAATTAAAACAACAATACAACATGGTAATAGTGAAATTGAATTATGGAAATTTTTATAAGCTATGTATAACAGTTATATAAATTATTATACAGAATAAAAGATGTGAATATTGTTATACGGTAATACTGTTACGAAAATTGGTATACGGTGAATATGTATATGAAGTTACATATTTATATTTGGTATACAATTTTAACAGTAATAAGGAGTGAGATCGAAAAATTCTTAACATACATAATATTCAATAACTTGGAAACGGTTGATCTTAGAGTTTTTATTATTTTTTTTAATCATTTGATAATTTAGCACAGATCACAGAAATACATAATTATTCATTTATGGTTCTAACCACTCATTATAAAATTGTGGACCATTTTGGAGATTTGATAATTGCTTCAGTCACTTTTTTGGAACAGTGTGCACATCTTCTGTTTAAATCTTCGGTATTTTGGGACACCTTTTTTGTGCTCTTGAATTCACTTTTCACAAGAGCTCAATATCTCTCCACTGGTCTAAGCTATGGACAATTTTGAAAATTGACCTCTCTTGGTACTAAAACTATGTTATTCACCCTTATTCTATTTGGCGTCGTCAACAGAAAACAACGTAATTTTTTATGTTTTGTTACAATTTCGTATTCCCGTTGGCAATATTGCCATATTTCGATAACTGTTAACATACGTTCGTTATTTTGTAAGAAAAATCGGCATTGCTATTGTCTTTAATTTTCTTTGATTTTGTCGTCGGTATTTTAAGTGTTGTCTTGTGTTACTTGTGTGTTGTTTTTCTACATTTGTGTTGTGTTTTTTATATATTTTTGTGGAAATAATGAAAAAAATTAAAGTAACAACTAAGTTGCCAGTTCAAGAAGCTAGTGGAAGAGCTTGAAAAGAACCCATCACTAGCCAGATTACTTCGCAGGGGCTCTGTTCCTAATAATTTTATTTAACTTTTAATTTTGCAGAAACAGCACATAACTTTTTTTTTTTATCAAAAAGAGTAAACAAAATGAATCAGCTGACTCTAATATTAGAGATGTGAGCTATATTTTATTAACATTATCGATAAACAGTCAACGGCGACTCTTACAAAATACCAAATTAACATAGAATTGATGTTGTCTTTGATTAGAATTGCTGTTGCCTTAAAATTGCCGTTGTTATTGCCGACACCAAATAGAATAAGGGTGATTGATTTGGTACCACTCCAGAGCTTTCTTACCGTAGTGACATGATACCAAATGGGTCCAAAAATATGTGGACACGTTGTGCTTTCTTAAGAAAAGAAGAAGTGTTTTTTGCAAATATTCCTTTATGCATATTTTGGTATTTATAGATCCAAATGTATCAATGAAGCTTGTCATACCATGAATTTTGTAAGAAGTTTTTGTTGCTTTTGGGTCTTAAACTTATCTCCAACATTGTTTCGAGCATTAGCAATAAAAATTTTTGAGACACAAGCTGCGAAGATTCTGCCAGCACCTACGTCAATTATATAGCTTGAGTATTTTTGTATGAAATTTGGTTTTAAGTTCCGAGTCCTATTTTTGGCTTGTATTTTTTTTTTTTTTTTCAGAATTCCAGTTTGGAATTTTTCGAACTTTATATGTTATCAACTTTCTCATTAGCTTTAAATTTTCGCACCAAATAGTCAAAGCACTGAGAAAACTGAGCTGATTTTCTACCAGATGTGTTTGGAGTTCCTTTCAATATGCCTTCAATTTTTTGGCCTTCCCAATATCATGTGATCCTTTTTTCTTACCGAACTAGGTTTCACATCAATAGTCAAATTCTCCTGATACTGTTTAATAACATTAGAAACGGTTTTACGGACGACATTTAATTCTGTGGCCAATTATTTGTAAGACCTATTTGGATTTTTTGAAATTTTTTAATAACTTGTAGGACGTAAAGCTTTTTCGTCACTTATTTTGATGAAAATAAGGACAAATTAACATGGTTGTTATTAAAAATAATAACTGAAGTATTTTTCCATGATAACTAGATCAAAAAAAATTTTGAATATTGATTCGAAAAAAGTTATGAGGCAAAATGTGTGTTAAGATTTTTTCGATCTCACTACTTATAACAGTTATGTAAATTTGTTTTAAGTACATATACCTAATATAGAAGCTGATGATAACTGTTATACAGTGTAACACAATGTAGGTTAATAAAATAGCGACATTAAAACAGCTGAGAGTATTTTTCTTTTTGGCAGCAATATGGCGACTTGTGTTCTAAAATCTGAAGTGTCAAATTGCTGTTTATGTTCACATTAAGGTAGATTAAGAAGGTAACGACATTATAACAGCTGAGAATTTTTTTTCTTTTTGAAATCAATATGGCGGCTTGTGTTTTATAATTTTAAGTGTCAAATTGTTGTCTATGTTTGATTTTTTTTGTCATTTTTCGTTTACTTTTGTGTTGTTGCGTCTTTCTCCTCTTTTTTTTATTACATGAAATGTCAAATGTAATTTTGTGTTTTGCAAAAAAACATGTGAAATGACAAAATTAAAGTTGACATAAGAGATGTTAATGCAAAAACAAAATACATGGGTTGTTTTTTGGTGTGGTAATTGTTGTAGATTTGTCGTTACTTTATGTACCATGGTGTAACAGTTATGAAAAATCTTATACAATACGAGCTGTAAACCCGCAACTTCGTTAGCGGAAATTTTTTATAAAAACCATACTATATATTAAATTTAAACTAAGATTCTTAACTCCCTTGGGAACATTTTTAATAATGGTGTTATGTCATCCATAAATAACAATTTCTCTTTAATTTCGATTTCTAATCTTAGAATAACGAAAAATAAATATCAAAATTACAAAAAAGTATATTAGAATAAAGAAAAAGGACCACAAAAACCATTTTAAGGTTTCTGATTCACTTAGTACCTTACATCTTCAATTTTATGTTTCTAAGGATAAAAATTGCAGAACATTCAAGAAGTCCTATTAGAAAAACGAAAAGAGATACAAAAAGTCCCTCCTTATGGATTCATTTAGGACCACATATCTTTAATTTAATGTTTCTAGATTCATAATTATATAAAATTCAAAAAGTACCATTAGAAGAACAAAATAAGTACCACAAAGGCCCCTCTTGTGAATTCTTTCTCACATAGGACCATGCATATTTAATTTCATGTTTCTACTTTAAATATTATAAAAAGTTCAAAAAGTACATTAGAAGAACAAAACAGTACCACCAAGTTCTCTCTTATGGATTCTCATTCACTTAGCACCACATGTTCTTAATTTCATGTTTCCAGGTTCATATTTATAGAAAATTCAAAAAGTATCATTGGAAGAACAAAAAAGTACCACAAAAACCTCTCTTATGGATTCTTATTCATTTAAGACCATATATCTTTAATTTCATGTTTCTGGGTTAAATATTACAGAAAATTCAAAAAGTACCATTAGAAGAACAAAAAAGTACCACAAAGTCCCCTCTAATGAATTCTCATTCATTTAGGGCCAAATATCTTTAATTTTATGTTTCTATGTTAAATATTATAGAAAATTCAAGAAATACCATTAGAAGAACGAAAAAGTACCACAAAGTTCTCTCTTACGGATTCTCATTCACTTAGCAATTCATGTCCTTAATTTCATATTTCTAGGTTAAATATTATAGAAAATTCAAAAAGTACCATTAAAATAACAAAGAAGTACCAACGTCAAATTCAAAAAGTACCATTAAGATAACAAAAAAGTACCACAACGTCTCCTCTTATGGATTCTCATTAACTAAGGACCACATATCCCTAATTTCATGTTTCTAGGTTCATAATTATAGAAAATTCAAAAAGTACCAATAGAAGAACGAAAAAGTACCACAAAGTCCCTCTTGTGAATTCTTTCCAACATCGGACCATGCGTATTTAATTTCATGTTTCTAGGTTAAATATTACAGAAAATGCAAAAAAGTACCAATAGAAGAAGAAAAAAGTACCATAAAGTCCATCCTCTTGAATTCTTACCCACACACCATGTATCTTTAAGTACTACAAATTGCACTCTTGTGAATTCTTATCTACATTTTCTTAATTTCATGTTTCTATGTTTAATGTAATTGAAAATTCATTATTAAGTTTGAATAAAATGTAATTTCCTGCCTGTACTCCTTTTTTGGTGCTTTTTTTCACCCATAGAAGTATCAGAAATTATATTCCAGTGAGTTTCTAAATTATAGTGAGATCCCATATTAAAATACTCATATGAATATTTCAATAAAAATAAAAAAATGTTTTATGAAGAAAGTACCAAAAATAGGTACAATTTTTACCCCTTAAACGTTTGAATTTCTAAAAAGTACCAAATTTATATTTCTCATTTTTTGATAAGTTATGAATACGACATAAATTTTATCTGTATGTTGATTGGTTTCAAAGATACATATGGTGTCAAAAAAGTACCAAAATAGAGTTTTTACCCATTTTCTCCCTAAAACGGCCGACTTTCAAAAAAGTACCAGACACCTGTGCAATTGTTTTTTAAATGAATAACGATAACTATTCAACTTTTTTTGTATCATTATTAGTTTGCGAGTTATAAGGTTACCAATTTTACCCGTTTTTACCCTTTTTCACCCCCCTAAACATTCGAATTTCCAAAAATCCCGTCTTAGTGGATCTATATGGAGGGAGACCTACCTACGTTCCAAATTTCGTCTCTTTAGCTTCAGCCGTTTGGGCTGTGGGATGATGAATCAGTCAGTCAGTCAGTAACGTTACTCTTTTATATATATAGATAACAATAATGAAAACTTTTATACTGTATAATTATGAAATATGCCAGTAGCGACAACTGTTATACATTATGAAAATTATTATGAATACTAACATACGGTTATGAAACTGTTATAAAATACATATAAAAATTATGAAAACTGTTATAAAGTGTAATAGTTATGAAAAGTGTTATGTATTTATGAAAAAATAATTATGAAAATACATCAAAATAATTATACAGCAAATTAATTATGAACATTTTTATAAAACTGTTATACATTATAGTACTTATGAAAACGGTTATACAGTTATGAAATATGTTATACAGTTATGAAAATTGTTATACAGTATAAGAATTATAAAAAAATGTTATGCAATATTACAGTTATGAGATTTTTGTACAGCATAAAAACTATGAAAACTGTTATAAACAATAATTTTATGACAGTTTTAAAATTGTGCAAACTATTTTTATAACTGTAAAACAGTTTTCCTAACAGTTATAGAAACTGTTATACATTACAAAAGCTATGAAAAACTGTTACTTAGTATAACAGCTATGTTAGCTTTTAAAACAACTATAAAGGGCATAACAGTTTTAAAAACTGTTATACAGTATAATGCTAATAAAAACTATTAAACACTATAATAACTTAAATAACTGTAATACCACAAACGTTATAAAAATTATCATACAGTAAAACTATTAAAAAACTGTTATACAGTCTAGGCCGATTGAAAAAAATTATATGCATATATCTCCAAAGGTGCTGCTCCGATTTTAAAGGAATGTATACAAAAGGATCTAAACTTTAAAAAAATTAATCTAATAAACACCCTGTTAGTATACAGCATAAGTAATAGGATGAAAAAGTAAAACTCCACAAGATTAAAAAATACCTTTGAACTTGTAATCAGAGGTCCAAGTCGATCGGTTATACACCCTGTTGGAATACAGGATTAGGGTTTGCAAGTCGATTATAATCGTAATCGAAATCGCGATTAATCACATCATTTAATCGTAATCGAAATCGCAGGATTTTACCTGCGATTGTGGTTAAAAATCAAAATAATAAATATATATTAAAGTTACATAAGTACATATACGTAATATATTACACCAAGATATTTATATTTTAATAAAATAAATTAGTTTTGCCAAAAAATTAATGAAGATATCTTAAGTAAATTTGGAAAGTCCCAAAAATTCTAATTTTCATAATTTTAAAATTAACTAATATTAAAGACGAGGATAAAAACATATTTTTCCTACTGCTTACATAATTTTTCATTTCAAAGGTTGAGTAAAAAGTTACTTCCAAATCCCTACATAAAAGGAAGTAATGTCCAATTAAATTCAATATTTATTGAAGAAAACTGTTTATTCATTCACTCAACTATTAAAAAAAATACAATGAGAAAAATAATATTAAGACTTTTTAATTATTTAATCTTTTTATTTAAAATTATTAGGGTTTGTTTTTAATTGTTTCCGCCAAATTATTTCTAACCTTGAGTATTTTTTCCAATCGAGTATTTATATAGCAGTTCTGATCTATATAATAAATATAATTTACTGGCAAAAATAATTTTGTTATATTAGTATGTAATTAAAATGCGCTTAAACGTTAATCGCGATTAATTGCATATATTTAATCGTAATCGCGATTATGGAAAATTGCGATTAAATGCAATCCCTATACAGGATGAACAGGGTATTCAAAATAAACACCTTAAGATGAATAATTTGGGCCTTGAAATAAATACGTATCTCATTATATGCTGATCTAATTGAAACAACATGTGTACAAAAGTTATTGAGGAGGATCTAAGGCTTTCACACTTAAACATTCCGTTAGAATACAAAATAAGCACAGGGTATCAAAGTTTAACACTTTAAGCTTAAAAAAATATATTTCAGAGCTTGTTATAAATATGTACGTACATATCATCTTTCTTCTGAAAGATCTAAAATTTTTAGTATGCAGCGAAAGTTACAGATAATTTTTTAAAATATGGGACTAGATAATAAATAAAATAACACTAGTTTTCTTCAAATTTATGAATTATATTTAACAGAATATTTTTCCTTTTTTCAGGTAATTTATTAAATTTTTTAAATAAAACTAAAATGTGAGTAAAATATAAAAATGTCCCATTTTTAAGCTATTTCCCCCTTGTTCTATATTTTTAGTCGAATACAAATTGTTTATACAGCTAAGTATTAAATTGTTATTAATATATTCTCCTATTAATCATCGGCCCCCTTTTTAAAGTTAAATAAACGATAGCATACAACAAGGCTGTGCAAGCAAGTGCATCAATTATATACATATGTATGTACATATGTGTGTGTTTAAATCACTTTAGTTTGTTTTTAATTATATCTTTTAATTATTTACAGCATCAAGTGCAATCAAGTATTTTGTAGTATCAACATTGAATAACTTGCCTCTATGATTCAAGTTATATGAGAACACATAAACATAAAGATAAAATTATATCAATAATTAGATCATTTTCAAATATAAACACCAACCAATAGAAGTTGTATTGATATGACAAGTAAATATATATGATTATAATTTATATACAGATACAATTTGTTAAAATATACACACACATATATACAATACAAACGTATAAAGATGTATATCTATCTACTTTAGTTTGAATATTCAGTTACCAATAATAATTTTTAACCAATGACATCTGTTAGAATTTTGTGTATGCAAATACATAAATATGTATGTATTTGTTTTCTACTTTAAATCAATATCTAGTTATAACATTCATATGTATTTGTATTTAACAAATATTATCAACACAACAATGTTAATATCCTTAGAGCAAAGAGAATTCATTAGAACACAATTAATAAGAAGCTTTTATCGTTTTAGGCACTATTTATGCTATAATTAGGCAATAGAATGGATATTGATAATGGATTTTGTCTAACTACATTTATAATTTAAAGAAAATCTTTTTTAAGAATTTTAGAAAATTTAATAGCGAGTTAATTAATATTGGTTTAATAAACAGCCTAAATATATACTTTATATTTATTAATAACAAAAAAGCCTTAAATAAGACTTTTAAATTTAAAATATTTTTTGAAAAATTTAATTACCATTTTAAATGTTTTCCATTTTATATATAATAAAAAAACAACTTATGAATTCTGACTTTTATTTTTGCTAGATTTATTTTAGCACAAAACAAATATCAGTTTTCCTGGTCTCGCTTGCAATTACCGCTATTGCTGCAGAAATCAACATTCAATATGCACAATTAAAAAAAAAAAAAAAAAATAAAAAAAAAAAAAAACTTGGGATGTAATATATAAGGGATTGACCTAGTTTCTTTTTTTTTTCCTTCTTATTTTCCTATCTTTTAAAAATACATTTAATCTATAGTAGTTGCCTCGACAACGTGGATATTTTTAAAATACATATTTGCACATACCTTGTCGCCTACATATATACATACGTACGTATATGTATGTTGGGGACATAAAGAAGCCTTAATGGAAAAACCACGAGTAGTAGCAATGAAACCTATGCTGTAAATTAAAAATTTATCACCTAATAATTTATTAAAATACTTTAATTTATGAGAATGTTGGGTAAATGGTTTCTTTTAAGTCATATTTTTTCTTTTTCATAGAGGAAAAATAAATTATTAACTATCATTTAGAGGGATTTGATGTAAAATTGTTGTAAACAATCTATAGGGGGAAATAACGATGTCCGTCTATCTGTCCGCCTGACTTACAGTAGGTTCGATTACAAAAGTAAAAGTAATAAACAGGTCAACCAAAAATATTCAAAATAATTTTTCCTGGGTTTCAAATGAAACATTTAGCTATTTATCAGTTTCCAAAAATTTAAAAGAACTTTGGCATCAATTTGTTACTGCATATGTTTGCATATTTTGAATAACGAAAAATTATCTACACTTTTTTCGCTAAAATCAATTTTTCTTTACGAAAATATAAAAATTTTACACTTTTCTGAAAGGTATCTTTACACAGATGATTTTATAATTTACTTTAGACTATAGTTCTAAAATCAGAAAGGCTTGTTCTGTCCAGATATGAAATAAATGTGGACTTAAAGGTAAAATAAAAAAAACACATTATTGTAAATATTTTGTAAATGATATATCTCACCAATTTGTGAATCAAATAATATTTTATGCATTGATTTGAATGAAATATGTCTTGTTTTATTACAACCAATCTTTATGATAAAAAAAAAAAAAAAAAATTGACCTTTTGCAATTTTCGAATTTTTATGATTTTTCGATTTTTTTTTAATTTTGTATGAAAGGCTTAATATCTCTAAAACTGTTGAACTTATTAAAAAATATAAAAAGACTTGAAGGTAATTTTACCTCGAATTTTTTGATATTTTACTTATCAAAAACGGATAAGTCGTACTTGAGATATGGTTCAATATATGGTGCTGCCTCGTTAATTTTACATATAGCTACTTATCGCAAGAACTAAAGTCAATTAAAAAAAAGTGATTTAACTTTGTGTTTTTAATGTAAATAACACTGGTCGACATTAGTCTCCTGCGCAAGATGATTTGAAAAGCAAACACACTTGAATTTCAAGTGTGTGTTTCATAGCCAACATGTGCAAAAACAACAATAAATACTGTTCGTACTGTTCGCTGCCCGAAGCAAAGCAAGTGTGTACTGTGTATGAGCGACTGCAAATCCGTGCGTTCAAATCATTTATCGTAAACAAGTGGTGCAAGTGGTGTGGAAAAAAAAAGCAAATCATACAAGACGTTGAGAAATGATTTAAAGATTTCAAGTGGGCTTAATGATTTGTTTGTTTTTTGTAATACGTAGTTGCTGTGTGTGGCAAAAAATCTTCATAATGTGTAAAAAGTGGTTGTTTATAAATATTCTTGCATACACACACATATATACAGTATGTCTATATTTTATTGTTGGTTCTTCTTTTCTAAATAAATGTAAAAGGGTGAATTCATAAAGTTATTAAAAAATACTCTTTATTAAGAGTTAAAAAAGTAAAAAAATTAAAGTTGACATTTGAAACTGTCAGTTACATATGTATGTAAGTTAGAAAATTTTTATCTTTAGTATTTATTTATATTTTAAATAAAGTTAGTCTTATAATTAATTGTATGTTTATAAAAAATTTTAAAATTGTACTTATTTATATTATGATAGATTTTATAGCATTTAATTTATATTTACTAAGTAATCATTCTATTTTAAAACTAAAAGGAAATAATATAGAACAAAAAAACCTTGTAAAAAACTTTAAATATTTAATAAAATCTGTTTACTAATAAAACTTAATGCATGTTTCTTTAAATTGTTATAACTAGTAACATTAATAATTTATTTGATCGTAAATAACAATAAGTTTATAAACAATACTTTTAAACGACTGTTTTACTTACGAAATTACTTTATACAGTCATGAACGCACACACACACATATAATTTTAATAAAAAAGAAAACACAATTTTTTTCCTTATTGAAGCAAACAAGTGGTCAAAAGGCTTGTATTTTTTTATACAAGCCTTTGAGAGGCTTGTTTGGTCGCTATCATAGCACACTCAGGATTTGTTCATAAAGTTGAAGCACACACGCAGTATTTGTATGGTTTTAAGTGCCTGCAGAACAGTATTTATTACTCCGCACACACACTGATAACAACACTTGAAAAATATCAAGTGGCTTGTACAGCCTTATAAGACACAGTTTGCAGGGCTCTAGTCGACATGCTAAACTCGAATCTGCTTTCAGTTTTTTCCCATCAAGTCGAGATTTTTTTTAATGGGCGCGTCTAATATTGCATCCTAAATAAGCCGATTACTCGAGTATATTTCACTATAACTCGAGAACGGTATGCACGATTTATATAAATAATACACCAAAATATGTGGAATAAAATTGACTTTAAGTCGTTCTACTAATAAATTTTTATCCGCTCAACAGTTTTGGAGATATTTCGAAATAAGTGTCCGAAAATAATGTTTTTATGTTAAATTCAAGATTCTTTTTTATTAAAACTTCTTTTTAAAAGTAAAAACATCAAAAATGTTTCAGTTTATCATCTTTATCTCAAAGCTGGTACAACTACGAGTAAATAAAGCCACGCATCATAAAAATTGATGCAGAAATCATGATTGCAATCACAGTTAAGTTAGGATACCCATGCATATCTACAGTTAAATGGAAATACACTAGTGGGAAAAAAATATTTTTTCATCTTAAATAAAAAATAGGTGGATTAGATGGAATTTAACGTGTTAAATAAGAATCAGCTTTTTTCTATCACGTATCGACTTTTTTTATGGGCATGACTACTATGACCCCGCCTTTAGGCAGTCACATTTGTATAACTCGAGAACGGTTTGTTCTATTACGATAAATTAAACTCCAATATATAGCGACTTAAATTGTATTTAAGCTGAATTTACATAATTTTTTTGTTCAGTTAATATTTCCGTAGATATTTGGTAATAGTAACAAAAAAAAAAAAAAAAAAATTTAAAAGTCGTACAAATTTTGATCCATAACTATGAAATTCTTGAGCGAGTAAAAAATATTGTTGACATATATTGAAGACAATTTTCGTATGCGTCTTTTGGTGTATCATTTATCAAAATCGTGTAAACGGTTCTTGAGTTATAGCCTAAATTTGACAAACCTTTCTCGAATTTTATAGTGTGACCGCTGAATAAGGTGATGATATTAGTCATGCCCATAAAAAGAAATCAGTACGTGATAGAAAAAAGTGAATGCTGATCCTTGTTTAACTCGTCAAAATCCACTTAGTTCATCTATTTTTGTTTCAAGAAAAAATAAAAAAAAAAAATATATTTTTTTTGCCCACTATACAATTATATGTAACATGGGTATTTTTACTTAACTGTGAATAAAAGATTTATGCATCAATTTTAAAGATACATGCCTTATTTGATTCTCAACATTACCAGCTTTAAGATAAAGATGACAAACTGAAAAATTTTTGATGTTTTCATTTATTAAAAAAACATTTTATTAACAAAAAAATCTAAAATTTTGCATGAAAAGTTTTTTTTACACTTATTTCAAAATAACTTCGAAACTATTGAGCACATAAAAAAATTAAGTTTGGGAGATTTGAAGATATTTTTAGTACGCATCTTTAGGTGTATCACTTATGACAATCGTACACACCGTTCTTAAATTATAAGGAAATATACTAGAGCAATGGCCTTGCTATGGCCGAAATGTTAGACACGCCCATAAAAAAAAAAAAAAAATGCCACACCTGATGGAAAAAAACTGAAAGCAGATTCGTGTTTAGCACATCAAAATACATCAAGTCCAACTATTCGTATATGGTGTTTTATTTTTTTTGTCGACCAGTGTAATTTTAATGGTATTAACTGCTTGAAGTTTTAATAATATTGCTAATTTTGAATTTCCTGACATCTATAATGGACATGGTGTTAGACTATTTTAATTAGTATATATTAAGGAGCTTGCATTTAAATTAAAACGAACAATACTAAAGCCCTTGTTAGCCGAGCGCTTGTGTAAGGTCTTACATTACATCAATGTTAAAAATATACACAGTTATGAGAAAATATATTTCATCATCATACAAATTCCAAAAAATAGAGCTCAGAAATTATGGAGATAAAAGTGAAAATTTTAAATTGTAATTAATTCAAAACAATGTGGATACTGTAAAACCAAGCATAAGGAATTTTTAAATTTAATTATACCTTGAAAGTATGATTTAAAATCTTCTTACTAAATATTAAAATAATTTAAGGTTGCATTATGTTGAAAATATACTTTTAATAGACTGGTAGCTAAGCAATAATTCATAGACAAGTAATCTGCTTAATAGAAATGTTAATGCCTTAATGTATGCTAATTATATTTAAGCTAAAATGTACGCTAATTATATTTAAACCAATTAAAAAGGGATTTGGTTACTTTAAGCAATGAAAAGAATTGAATGCATATTTAAAATGATTTAAAATTAAAAATATATAATATTTTCAACTTTGTTTTGGTGATTATCTTAATATAGTAGCAAATATTTCTCAAAATGAACAGGGAGTGAGATAATAAACGAAATTAAAATAATCAGAATAGCAAAAATAGCTTAAATTGTTTTAAACTAAATTTTTCGATATATATTTATCCATACATTTTAAAGGAATTTTTAAATTATACCTTAAAAGTAGTCTATAATATATTAATATGTATAATTTTTATTTTTAGGTTATTTATAGCATCTTTAAGATTTAAGGTTCGCTTACTATAGCTAAGAATGAAATACTGAAAAAAGTAATATTAATGAAGTACATTAAATAAAATTCATTAATTTTTTCCAAGAACATTATATTGAAACCAGTCATTAAATTTTGGTTTTATTTATATATATAAAAGAGTAATGATTGAGTGATTGACTGACTGATTTACTTGGTGATTCATCATCGCACAGCCCAAACGGTTAAGGCTAGAAAGATGAAATATGGACTGTGGATTGGTCTTCTACCGAATAGATCCACTAAGACGGGATTTTTGGAAATTCGAATAATTAGGGGGTTAAAAGGGTAAAATCGGTAACCTTATATCTCCTAAACTAATAGAGATACAACAAATAAAAATAATAAATTAAATAGTTTAAATGTTTAATAATAATTCTAAGACAATATTAAATTAAAAAAAAAACGGTATCATGAAAATTTATGGACCGATTTGACTGATTTGAAAAACCGAAACTCGAAAAAATTATTTATGATCGATCGAAGAACAAAGTCCATAGCTCAAATAGTACCTAATAACGCGTTTTGGCCTATAACTCGGTAAATACTGGACCGACTTAGTTCACTTTAACACATGTAGGTACACTATTGTATAAAATACTTTATCAAGTTTTAATTTTTTTTTTTTTTTTATTGATTTTATTAATCAATTTTCTTTTCAATAATTTTTCAAATTATTATTATTAGAATTGTAACTCTTGCTTTATATAGTTGTAATAACTTTAATGTTATAAAATAAAATTTAATTAATTTAAAAACTATATAACCATTGAACCTACAACACAAAAATAAAAAAAAATAAAATCCGAATTTTCAGTGAAAGAACGAAGAAGCCTCTAGCTTGTTAGTTCCAAAAAGTTAAAAAAAAAAAAACGATACTATATGCCTTAGTTTATTGTTGTTGTTATTTTTCAGCACCCATGAAAACAACAACTATAAGGGAAACGCGCATTAAATAAATAAAATAAGATTTGCCAATAACTCGGTTGTTTATTGTTCATTCAAAAACCCGAAATTCAAGAAAAATCATTGTCACCGATCTATATAAGAGCTAAGTCCGTAACTTATATAAGATTGAAAATCGGTAAAAAAATATAGATATTTTGGCCAATATCTCATCTAATAATGGACCGATTGAGTTCATTTCTTCTACACTAAAATTCAGAAAAAAATTTCTGATCTTTTGTCGTAAAAACGAAGTCAATAGCTTATATAGGGGATTCCAAATCTAAAACTGGTTTTTAGAAACCAGTTTTTTTTAAATATCCCGGCCATCTTTGAACCGACTTTTTTTTAGAAAAGAAAAGTTTTAGAAGAAATTTCTGATCTTTTGATACATACAACAT
Organism: Protophormia terraenovae; assembly: GCA_951394005.1. Classification (NCBI taxonomy): domain Eukaryota; kingdom Metazoa; phylum Arthropoda; class Insecta; order Diptera; family Calliphoridae; genus Protophormia; species Protophormia terraenovae. Next base: position 38,152,000 of record OX596077.1, on the reverse strand, counting down.
GTATCTATGTTATCGGAAGGCTTTATAAACGCCATTTACAGCTATTTTAAGCAAAAAAAAAAAAATAAAATATATATCTCCTCCATTTATGAACCGATCTTGCTGAATTTCAATGGCAAAATTTTCGAAAGAATTTTCGATCGTTTGATTTATATATTATATATGGCAGTTGTCGGTGGGCTTCATAAACGCCATTTCAACCGACGGACACACGTACGGACGGACAGACGGACATCGTCCTATCGACATCATTTCTTATAAGGATCAAGAAAATGTAAAAATTTTTTCTCTCCGACGAGAATTGTGGAAATTACTAACGGAATGACAAACTTATATATACTCTTTACACTTGTGGTGAAGGGTATAAAAAATAAAAATTTAGTGTTGTTTTAAAAACGAAAATAATGAAAAAGTAAATAAGTTATAAAGCATGGACTTTCGACTTATTAAAATATATAAATATAAATTTATTCAATAAATAAAAACCAAAAATACAGAACCAAGCCTATTATTATAATACATTTTCAATGCATAGTTACATTGGGACAAAATATGATTTTATTGAAATCAATGTACTGTTCACTGAAATTATTTATTTTATTTAATAAACGTGTTCATTAATTCAATGTAAGAATAAATTTAATCAATGAACTTTTACATTGAATTTTAATATTAATGTATGGCAATACATCGTTTAAATGAATCTGTATATAGGGTCAAAATTAGTATACAAACTCATTGAAACAATGAACTTTTACATTGTATTTATGTACCTCTTTGGTTTAGTGAATATTTATGGAAATATTTTAAATATTTTATTGGTTTACATTTATATATTTTTTTCTTTTTTTCTAATTTTAAACCGCAATTTAAAGCTGGTTTAAATTTTATATTTTTATAATTGAATTTTGATGTAAAACTTGTTTTAATTTATTTTTGATTATTATTTTTTTTTTTTTTTTTGTTTGTAATGTGGTTTTTGTTACAGTAAATTTTAAAATATTTTTTTTTTTTTAAATTTAGAAAAAATAAAGTTTAATAGAATATTTAAAGGGGAAACCATTTTTTTTTGTTACTTTAACTACTTTAAACATAAATAAATATATAAATGTCGGTTATTGAAAGCTCAAAAAATATAAAAAAGAGTTAATTGGTTTTAGAACAATGTAATAAGCTTTAATCTGCTTTAAAATGGAAGGAGATTAAAAATATTTATTTGAACCACAATTTTGAAAATTATGTATGTAACAGTTTATGGAAACTTTAATAGCATACTTTTAGTTGCCATGACTAGAAAATAATTTATATTGAATAAAGTTTCAATAAAAATTCATGTTTTATTTAAAACATTTCATTAAAAAAAAAAAAAAAAATAAATAAATTTTTATTTTCATTGCTTAAATCCCTCTTAATGCGTTGAAAAATAATTAGCATACATTTAAGCTTGAAAATAATTAGCATACATTTTGGCATTAACATTTCCATTTAACAGTCTGTGTGTTTTTTGGCTTAATGTTTAGTGATCACTTTATTTTGTTGAATGTTTTAAGGTGTGTTTTTGAAATTAGACAAATGTTTGTGATAATTAAATACTTATTAGATTTTCAAGCATACTTTCAGGGTAAAGTAATTAAGCTTTAAGATTCCATGTTTTTATGTCATTTATAAAATACACTTAATTGTTATTAATTAAAAAAGAATTCTATCAAATTAAGGGGAAATTTTTAAAAATAAAAAAAAAAACATTTGTGGCTCTTAACAATTGACAGCTATTTAAGTTTCAAATTGATTTTCTTATCAATAAAGCCCAAATTACAATTGCGCGTAGTCAGCAGCAGTGTGTGTTGACATAGTCAGCTGATAATTTAGAAAGCACTGTTTGTTATGGTGTTGATTACATTTGATTAGCAGCAGTTTGCAGTGCTGTTTCATTTAGCCCTGTTTCTAAATTCACTGCGCTGCTTTCAGATTGAAAGCGAGACAAAGAGAGTGAGCAAATAAATGAGAGGCTAAAATACACAAGTAGAATAAAGTATGATGATGGTTGTAAATTGTGGCTGCCTACGTTGAATTGTAATTATAACGGCAGCAACATGTTGTACTGACAGTGAACAGCTGATAATTTTTGCTAATACTGTTGCTGACTACGCGCTATTGTAATTTGGGCTTAAGACAAATGGATTAAAATATTAGAAAAATCACTTAAAAAATATTTGAGTATTGAGAAAAAAATAGATGAGAGCGAGATTCTAAATTATTTGAATGTTGTTTAATTTCAGAATTAAAAGCTTTTTGGCCATAATTTCTGAGTTCTTTCAAAAACAACTTAATACTTATTAAGGCATTTTTTTACTTTTTTTCATTTTGTTTTCCACTGTGCTTTTTTTAAATTAATTATTCGACTTTTTCTTATCAAGTACTTTCCACTTTATTTTTAGATTTAATATCCTTCAACCAGAACTGCCCTCTTGAACTTAACTTTTTCAATGACAACAGTCAATAAGCACTTAAAAAGTTTTTGCTACTTTCTAAGAATTTTGACATACAAGTCAATGTTAGGAAGTCTTCTCCCTTTACTACAAAATTGTTTTATTAACATTGATAATAATAAAAAAAATTATATAAAAATAAGAAAAAAAAAAAAAAAACACACAAGAAACATAAAAAACGTCAATGATAATTGACTTACGTTGAAGCAAAAACTCAACGAAACAATTTTATAGGGGAACAAAAATAAAAAACAATAAAAGAGAAAGCTTGCATAAAAATATTAAACACAACTATTACATCAATATAACTGAGAATAACAATATGATAATATTTTATTGATGTATGTTACACATACATATAAATAGTGTCATAATTTTCCAATATTTCTTATACACACTCTCTCCTCTAAGTTCTATTCTTTTAACCCTGATAATGCAATAAATGAACACAGCAAAATAGTTGGCAGGATAAACAAAATTGAAAAGGAGTAACTAAAAAATAAACATATAAGGATACTTAAAATATTTCTCTTCATCATTAAATGACAGTAACTGATGGCAATGAGAAATATGATGACGCTGATTGTCATTTTCGTTATCAACAATATTGACAACATCAGCATCAATGACAACTTTTTTCCAAGTATTGTTTTTCTTTTCTTTTTTTGTACTTTTCTGTTGTTTCTTTGAGCAGAAATATTCTTCATTTTAACATGCTTTTATTTCAAAGACATACGTACATGCTCAATGTCATAGAGCAAAATAAGTTGCGTTTCTGAGTAAATGATTAAATTAGGTTAATGCTTGTGTGCATTAGAGTGAGTATGTAGGTATCAGGGATGGAAAATGAATCAATATAAATTTCAAATAGTACTTTTTTTTCACCCTCAGAGTACTAAAATTAAAATATTTTATAGTTATTTATTTTATATTTTGTGCATAACTCAATGTAACTTTTATATTCCAAACGAAGGATTAAATACAATACTAACTTAAGGAGAAAGAAGTCCAAGATAAATTCCTTAAAATCAAGCACTTCAGTTTTAGTTCTGTTAAAATATAATTCATTACCTGATATATTTAAAATTTGAATGATTTTTCATCAATTTAATTTACAGAGCATAGAAACTTATAGTCTTTAGTAATGATTATATATTAATAATAATAAAAAAAATATATAAATAAAACATACATCTCAAATATTTCTACAATATAAAGCATGTAAACGAAAAAAATTTAACATTTTCAAATGTAAATATTTAAGTATCTATAAAGGGTATCTCAAAAAGGATGTATTTTTATAAAACTAGAGACTCCAAAGAACACAAATATGCTTATTACTTTTGTTTAAAATTATCAGTCGCTGAATAAACATAAAAATTGTAAAAATTCAGAAAAAAAAAAAAAAAAATGTTGGACACATTTTTTACTTCATTTTCTAATAACTTTTTGTATCTTATAAAACATATAATAAATGTCCACAATTTTTTTACATTTTACACGTTTTTTTGACACTATATCAACCTTGGATGTAAAATTTTTTAACTGGTTTTGATCCTTATTAATTTATATTATATTGATTTTGTCATTCCATGTCGAAGGAATCATTTAAGACCCCATAAAGTATATATTTTCTGGATCCTGGTTCGATTCTGAGTCGATCTAGCTATGTCCGTCCATCTGTCTGTTGATAGGGCTCGAATGGAACAACGTAGGGGGACGACAATTGGCCCATATTCATCTTATATAAGGTTTGTTTGGTATTGAAAATGAGCAAAATCGGTTAATAAACAAAAAAAGTTATGGGTAAAATACTAGAAACACAGGTGTCCGTTATAGCTTCATTTCATACTTTTCTGCTGATATTTCTTAAACAAAAGCATGTACGACAACGAAATTTTGTACGTATAGTTTGGGGGTCGATATAAACTTGGAAACCAAAAATGGGCGTGGTCTACCCACCTTCCATATGAGGTGAAAATCAACGAAATTTTGTACAAATAGTTTAAGGACCAATGTAAACTCGGAAACAAAAAATGGGCGTGGTCCGCCAACTTTACCGCCCATCTCCCATGTAACGAAAAACTTGAAAAAGTTGATGGTGGGTATATAGATTCGGCCAAGCCGAATATAACATTTGCGCTTGTTTTGACTTGAAGTTGGTTGATGTAGTGTTCAAAAAAATTTTCTCAACATTCATTTTGTGTTATTTTCCAATTTTTAAGATTATGAATTAACATTTTGGATTTAATTAAAGAGTATTACATATTTAAAATCTTCGGACTTCGCAGATTCAGAAAAGTAACCGATCTATATCATACTGCTTACAGCAACTGAACTATTTTTAAAATTTAAAATGTAAAAAAAAATCGCTTACACATTTTTTTAAGAAATTTGTCCAAAATTTTTTTTTCTGATATCTTGCAATTTTTAAGATATTTCATTGACTGATATCTCGAAACTCAAAATGTAAATGCATATAAATTCTCAAGACTATACAGAATTAGAAACCTTTTAGCATTTTCTATATACTGTGGCTTAAATATATGCAATTGAAAATGTAAAAAATTTTTCGTTTATATGCTTTAGCTGTTTGCCTTATAAACTTATTTGAATTGTAATAATTACGTGTCGAATTTTTTGGGACCTTGAAGCCCCAACATTTAGTCAAATATAGTTTTTAAAAACATCGATTTCTATTAGAAAATTCTATATATCCAAAATATATTTTCTTTTAAACATTTTATTTTTAATTTGAATTGTGGAATATGCACCTTATCGTTTGACAGTATCAAATGACTCGCGGGAGTACTTCGGTATTTTTAAATGTTAAATAGTATCAAAAAAAAAAAAGTACTATATCAACTTTTCCATCCCTGGTAGGTACGTATGTTAAGTTAATATGATAAAGACAGTATGAAGGATTATGAGATAAGAAGTGTTTAAAGCAAGTGCAACAATAAGATCACTTATTTTTATGTACATAAGTAATAAAATATAAACAAAAATAACAAAATTTCTCTGTATGTACATTGTACAGTCGGTCTAGGTCAAAATTTATTTTTTTTTTTTTTGAAAAAATCATAAAAATTAGAAAATGTTAAAAATTTCAAATTTTTATTCTTAAATCATAGAGATAAATTTGTTGCAAATAAAACAAGAAATATTTCATTCAAATCTAAAACCACAAAATATATATATATATATATATATATATATATATATATATATATATATATATATATATATATATATTTTTTTTTTTTTTGTGAATTAAAAAACCGATCATAAGAAATTTTAATAGTCTTCGTCCTTCTCAAAAAGTGTCAATTTTAAAAATCTCCGATTTAAGGAATTTTTAAATACTACGTATTTTAAAAAAATATATTTAATAATAAATTGATTTATTCCAAATAAGTACCCTATTTATAAAACTTTTTCCTGCTTTCAACAGACGGACGGACATAGCTAGATCGACTCAGAATCTAACCAGAACCCAGAAAATATATATTTTGTGGGGTCTTAGATGATTCCTTCGACATGTTACACACGGAATAACAAAATCAATATACCCCCATCTTTTTGATGGTGGGTATAATAAAACTTTAAGATCAACTGTTTCCAAATTATTAAATTTTATATATGTTAAGATTTTTTCGATCTCACTTATATACGTATTTAAAAATTTTTTTGACATGTTATATTTTAAACAGTAATTCCGCTCGAAAAAACTTGTGAAAACTTTATCAAAACCAAACATTTAGTACAAAAAAAAAAAAAACACAAATTTTTGTCTCAATGCACAAAATCATAGAAAAAAACTTTATGTGTAAACTTAAAATTTTACCATTCATTGAAATCAAAGCTGACATGCTAGCTTTATAAAAGAAGCTCACATCTAATGCTGTTTCTATCTATAGTTTTTTTTTCTCTTTTCTTGGCAAAAAGTCACTTATTCGCTTGATAACATTTTCAAGTTATAAAGTTCTTTTTTAAGTTTAATATGTATGTATTTCTTTTTTAATGAGTATTTTTAAAACTGTTCTTTCATAGTATTAAAGATTTAATATGTTCAAAATCACACCCAGTATCTCATCAACATAAAATTTTTCTTATAATTTTAAATTATTTTCAAACTAAATTTTCTTTCAACATAATTATATACACATACATACATACAGTGGCCAAAAAAACTATTCGATATAAGCGATGCTATTTTAATTTTTTTAAAAATAATACAATTTTCTCAGAATTTTTAAGTAAAAAAAATGGGATAAAGTTTGGTAGAACATAAAGACTTGAAATCTTTATATATTTTAAAGATATTACATATAATGACATTGGAATTCAAGGCAAAAAAAGTATTCGACATTATACTTTATGCTTCGAAAAATCAAAACAATTAAATTGTATATTAACACGTAGCTTTTTATTTTCACTTTATAACCTCTTTTAATCGTTTTGATATAGGTTTGATAAGGATTTTGTTATATTTAGGATCAATTTTGTTTCATTGCATTTACAATATCAATTTAATATCATTTTTATTCGTGAAGTTTAAAAATTTAAATTTTTGTTAATAAAAAATCCATAAATGTTCATTTAGATTTATATCTCGTGATAATAACGCGTTTTGTTATTATTTTCTTGCAGTTACAGATAAAGTTAAGCTTTATAATGAAGGCAGAATGCTTTGGGTTATTATCCTGGTAAACATAAGTCTGTTAGATATTCCTAATTTGTCAGCACTTTTATGTGAATTTTATTTAAAAATGACTATATAATACCGATGATCTATTATTCCACCTATAAATACTAAAATACCTAATCCAGACCTCATGACATACCCTCTAACCATAACACTTCAACCACCGATTTTATGGTAGCCACCTTATTTCTCTCTTCTAGCTCGGTATATGGCTTTCGATAGACTAGAACAATCATTTTGCATACAAAATGATTTAGCTTGATCCCAATTGTAAAAATTTCATCCTTTCAGAAATTTTTTGACTTCCTGCTATATCCTCTTACAAAATCTAATCTCAATTTTATAACCCTTTTGAGATGTGGGGGCTTCTTTATACCAGACCACGTTCTAAAATGATGTATTTCTTCAATATTTCTAAATTTTTAGAATGCAACGAGTGTTCCTAAGTATTTTTCACCATGTTTAGCCAAGTCCGATGAGTTAAGTTTGTGATTTCATTTCACTTAATGTAAAATTTTACGTTCAACTAACTTTTGTAAACCTTAATATCCTGCTGATTCAGAATTATTTATAAGTGAATTTAATTTTTTTTATTTTTTATAATATTGTGGAACGTTTTTCTTAGTTTCTACGCTTTTTTTACGATTTAATTTTCCTATTTTCTTTACTAAAAATTATTAATTATGAAGTTTTTAGCTTCAACTAAAGTTTCTTTTTTTAAGTCAATTATTTACACAAAATCACAATAAAATGATGTAAAATTATTTAAAAAACATGTAATTGTTATACTAGTTGTAAAACCAACAACAAAAAACATAAGAAAATGAATATAATTATGGACAAATAAGCAACATGTCAAATACTTTTGAATTCGTATACAGTTGAAAAAATGGCAGCACTCATTAAAGTTCTGTGCATTTGGGAGCAAATATTACTAAAAAAAAAGGAGGGATATACATATTTAAAATAAATATTTGTCATTTTAATTGAAATAATTCAATAAGTATTTAAATTATAATGAAATTATAAGAAATGAAATGGTATGTCGAATACTTATTTTGGCCACTGTATGCATATTAAATTTTATGCTAACAATTTTCTTCAAGTAATTAAATGACTTGTAAGTAAGTAAATAAATAGATTATTTTCTTTGCTGTAGTAGAATTTTTTTGAAAAAAAAAAAAAAGTTTAACAATTTACTTGGGGAATTCCTAAAAGTATGCTGCTGTCATATTGTTTATAACGTATTTAGTGCGTAAAAACATTTTTATAAGTTTCTTGAGTTAAATGTGCCATGAATATCAAAGAAGAGCAAACAAAAATTTATTTTTCTTATTAAAAAAAAACAAAAAATAAATAAGATGTGAATTACAAACACATTTTTTAGGCTTTTAAATACATTAAAAAAAAAGAACTTTTCTTAGAAAATACTATTTCTAAAAAGTTTTTTCCTAATTTTTCCTAAAAAATAAAACTTAAATGCCAACAATTGTATTGAAATGTAATTTTTTTTAGAATTTTTACAAATATGTTAAATTTTTTATATCAAACCTAAAAATATGCTTTCTTTTTTTTTTTTTACCACAAAAGTATGCAAATTATAGTTTTTATAAAATTAGGGGAAAAAAAAAACATACCTATATCAAATTCAATTTCATTTTAAATATTAAATAATTGAATTTATTTAAATGTTTTATTTATATTACAATAAATAACTGCCTCTCATCATTAAGTAATTTATTTATGCTAATATGTACATGGACTTTTAACAGCCCATTATTTGTTTAACAATTGCAATTAAATTTTGCTAAACTTTGAAAATGCAATTAGTTATATAAATATTTCTGTGTTGGTATGTATATTTTTGTGGTTTTTCTACTTTATGTTAGACAAATATTATTTAATTTTATTATTGTTTATAATAAACAATGGTAAACAGAAAGAGAGAGAGAGAGAGAGAGACAGGGATAAAAATTCAAATATTTCGAAATTAATATTAAAATTTATTAACATGTCATTTAAATTAAAAACGCTTTATATAGAGTTTTTATTATTATGTTGGATAAATAAAATATTAAGGATATTCATAGTTTGAAGTATAACAGGAGTTTTCATGATTTACACATTTTTAGAATTAGCATATTGGTTTTTTCGTTTTTTCTCTGTAGTAAAATGTTATTGAACCGAATCTCTTTTTTTTTTTTACAAAATTGAATTGTATATTTTTAATTGTTTAAAGAAAAATCTATAAATTTTGACTGTGATTACTTCAAATATATTTATAATAGTGTTAATTATTAAATTATGCTATTCAGATTTTAATTTATTTGTGCATGTTTACTATAATAAAAAAATATTTATTTTAAAAGCTTTTACAATTTTAATTACTTAAAAATAATGCAGCCATATTAGCCAACAAATGTTACTATTTATTCCCCCATATATACAGTGTTGGAAAAAATAATAGGGACAACCCTTACTTTAGCAAACAGATGCAAGTAGTTTCTTTATATTAAGTTTTTTTTTTTTTTTTGGGGGGTCCCGCTATTTAACTGTTCCTAAAATAACAGAATTTAATTATTTGTTTACTTTTTCTCTTTTGCGCTTTTATTTTATATTTATTTGCAAAAAAAAAAAAAAAAAAAAAAAATCAGTGAAGCTGTATTTTCAATTGGAAAAAATAATAGGGACGCACTACAAAAAATTACCATTAGTCAATAAAAATTATTATTTTTAACATAAACATATTAAAAATCCGTAAAGCAATGTTTATGTGATTAATTTTATCATAATGGTTTAGTGTTTACGATTTATGCCTTCGGTAAATAAATTTGAAAATGGGCCGTGGTGTTCCTTGCACTAAATCTGAAAAAAATGTTATTCTTAAATTAAATTCGGACGGGTTATCAATTAGAAAAATTGCACAGATAATGAAATGTTCCAAAACTAAAGTATTCAATGCCATTCATTCGAAAAAAAGTCATGAAACTAGAGGTAGAAAGCGTAAAACGTCAGCGCGTTTTGACCAACATTTAGTTCGAGTTTCCAAAAATAACCCCTTTATGTCATCAAGTAGCCTTAAAAATGAATTGTGTGCTTCAGTGACAAGTCGAACAATAAGAAATAGGCTGCAGGAAGTCGGATTAATGGGACGCAGTCCGAGAAAAGTACCACTGTTAAGCAAGAAAAACATACAAAAAAGGTTGGAATTTGCTAGGCGACACCTGTGCCATAAAAACTGGAACAACGTACTATGGTCAGACGAAACAAAAGTCAATTTATTTGGATCTGACAGAAAATTATTTGTACGTAGTCCTGCAAATGCTGAATATGATCCAAAATATACCAAAAAACCCGTCAAGCACGGTGGTGGTTCTATAATGCTATGGAGATGTTTTTCGGCCTCTGGAGTTGGTCCAATAGTTTGGATTCAGAGAAAAATGAGTGCTGCTGACTATATAGACATTCTCCAGAATAAAATGCTTCCATTTGCCACTAAAATGGGAATTCATGCAGGATAATGATCCCAAGCATTCCGCTAGAAGCGTCAAAACGTGGTTTCAGCAGAATGAGGTGCCTGTAATGGAGTGGCCGTCCCAATCACCGGACTTAAACCCCATTAAACATCTCTAGGGAGTCCTCAAAAATAAAATTGGTAGCTTTAAATAAAAAAACACGAGTTGTGGGAAAAAATTCAAGAAACCTGGTACTCAATTCCGCCCGAGGTACGTGCGAATCTTGTGGGATCTATGAATCGCTGTTGTCAGGATGTTATAAAAATGAAAGGATCTTCAACAAAGTATTAAAAAAGTGTTTGGAAATTATGGTAAAGTTAAAAAAAAATATTTATTTTTTGCAAAACATTAAGTGTCCCTGTTATTTTTTCCAGGCCTTTTTTAAAAAAATATATTTTTTTGGCTGAACTAGTTCCTTATTTTTGCTTTATAAGCTTTATAAGTTAAAATATTTGAAGTTATTTAATTTTCTGTATATACTTTTTAATATTTATGGAATAGTAAATAGAAAAGTAAGAATATAGTGAAAAATTTGAGTGTCCCTATTATTTGTTCCAAAACTGTATATTAAAGTGCCTCACGAAAAAACGTTGCAAATGTACCCCTCTAGAAATGAAGATTAGTATGTTTTTATATGAATCCGAAAATATTACATCTCAATGTTAAAAATTACTTGAGCTGGCCCATTATCAAAACACCTCTAAAATTACGTATTTCTTTTAATATCATTATCAAAATTTTAGTTATAAGAAAATTAACTTCAAATTATAATAGAGGCACACTATGACCATTAATATTCATTTAAATAATTATTATATTTCTTTTCAGTCGCGGAATATTAAGATTTTACTAAAATTTTTTTTTTTATCACATTTTCATTGTTCCGACATTTTTCAAAATATATTAGGTTTTAATGTACCATAGGAATGGTCCAACCTGTTTTATGAAAAACATAATAAGTTCATTTAAAACCGCGATAACAAACGAATAAAAAGGAGTTTTTGAAATTTAGTCGCTAATTTACACGAATTTGCAGCTTTTATGATCAATTTACATATCAGGGACATTCATATCGTTAACTAACCATTTATTTGCCATTAAAATTAACTTAACCAATTATGGACTGCAAATCCCAAAATTTTATTTGTGCAACTAAAGGGTTAAATGAATACAAATATCAGTAGTATTTAATGAGACCTTTCCAATGATGTCCTAAAATATAATTTAAGATGGAAAATGTCCAAAATATTCAAACTTTAATTAAATACTATTTAAAATAAAATCATTGAAAATTTTACTGAAGTTTTAATGTCGCGAGAATGAAAACAAATTTTAAAATATTTTTTACTAAATATGTATTAGACTTCGTTTTTCTATCATATGTTGTAATTTTTTTGAAAAATCGAAAACCATATTTTTGGAGGTTTTTTAAAAATGGTCCAGCTCAAGTAAATGAAATAATTGAACCTAAATATTTTGGGAATGAGTTAAAAACATATCAATCTTTAATTTTAGGGGGGTACATTTGCAACTTTTTTTAGTCCCTATACAAATCAAGGCACTGCAATATATATATGGGCCGTTATCAAAAATTTTGAACTTGGCTGAAAATGACTTAAATTCTTAATAAGTTTTATTGTAATGATAATTTAAACAAACTGGCTACGGATCTGAACTCACAAGAGTGCAAAATTTTAGCACAATAAGTTTCTTTTTATAATCATGATTGTTGTTCAAAATTCAAGAACATAGAAAAACGACTAAAAATTACTTAAGCTTTTCTTATTCTTCTACAATTTTTATTCGCACGTTTATACTCTTTGATCTCATTCCATCATATATTACGTTTATACGCACCATTTACTCGCAATAAACAGTGAGTTAATACTATATTTGTAAGTTAGTATATCACGAAAAATAATCCTGATTAGTGAAGCTAATTGCAAATAAAACGTACAGCGTTGCCACTTTCTTTAACGTTTATAGAGACAAATAAGGAAATATATTTCTTTGCGCAATTTGCGTATAAACAGTGAATTATTTATTTGCAAGTTATTTCTATTTGCAATAATCGCGCGTATAAACGTAATAATAAATAAACTAATCGGACTTTGCAGATAAATTCTGCACCATCAGTTTTTCGCGGGGCACATTCACAGTTTCATATGGAATAGCTTGGATTACTGCGTGAACTTAGTTTTTTTTTTATTTTACATAACAAAATCGGAGGAGCATTAAAAATAATAAATAAAATAATTGCAATTTCTTCAAATCATGGACATATAGATATAAGAATATAATTGGGTGGGACCTAAAATTTATGTCGAATCTCTTGTAGTTGAAATCGGGACACTTTTGTCAAAACACCTTTTGCTTAAGCACATTGTATGGACCGCACTAAATAAATTATAATTGGCATAATTAGATGATGCCTGTAACGCTTAACAAAAATACGGAGGCGCATCAAAAAATTTCGAAAGATACAAATTTTATGGACCAAATAATATTTACTAGGGTAAAAAAAAGGATCACAATAAAATTAAATAACATTTCGAGTTGATTTGGAGGAGAACGGATTCTTAATAATGGGTAGCCCTCCAAAGTTGGTCATCTCGTTTCTGTGATTTTTTTTTTTAATTGCCAAAAATTCCTTTATAACTTGAATGTAAAAAAAAAAAATTACATGTAGGTAGTCCTTGTAAATTTCTATAAATAATACTCTTACATGTGTAGGTTATTTTTTTATTTTTTGGTTTAGGAGATATTTAAGTCAAAATAAATTTTAGTCTCGTTTTTAGCCTCCTTTTTTTAACTTGGAGGGCTTAATATTGCTCATAATTTTTTTTTTAAGTATTCAACAGATTTCTTACAAAATTCTAAATAATATTGCTAGAAGAATCATATAAATATATGAATCCGATAGAATGTATATTAATCTGAATTTGGAACTTTAAAGAAATTTCATTTTTTTTGAGCTTTTTTCCAAAAAGGTGGCAATATTTAATCACATAAGAAATTTGTTTTTTGTTCGGGACTATATCATTTTCCAAAATATTTCCAAATGAAATCTTAACGCAAATGCATGTAAGGTAAATCCGGAAGAGCTTGGGGCAAAGGCCTTTCCACAAGCCCTATCCAAACTTTGTCAACTTTTTAAATGTTTTTGTTCAATTCTTAAATTATAAAGCTGGAATCATCATAAAATTAATTTAATTAAAAACAATAATATGTAAGGTAAACAACCATAAAATATTTTCTGTCGGACGTTTCATATAACAACAGAGTGACGATTTCAATGAAAGAAGTCAGTTTTTGAAAGACGTTTTTTCCTTGAATGCGATTTTGGGCATTTTGGAACAAAAAAGTGAGAGTTTTTCTAATTCTCTAATTTTAGAACAAGTTTATGTATATTATGTCAAAATGTTCAATAGGATATCTTTGTTCGTTTTAATTCTATTTCAATCTAAATATTAACATTATTTTTCAAAAAAGCGCTTAAAATCTTTATTTTCCACTTTTCACATCATGGTCTGATGTGATGTGTATTTTTAAAAAATTATATACTAGAGATTACCAACTTTTGCAGGCCACCCACTATCCCCCTGACCCGCTAGGAATCCGTTCACCTCCAAATCAACTCAAAAACACCTCAACTCCGAATATGTGAAATTTTATTGAGATATCTCCAACGGTTTACAAATTACAGAATTATTAAAAAAAAAGGCGTTTTGGAACCGCTGCACATTGGGGTAAAAGGGGTAGAAAATGGCGCTTAAATCAGGGAAAGGTTATACCAATATTTTAATGACCACGTTTTATTCGTTTATTGATTACTAGGTAAAAAAAATGCAATTTTAGAATTTTACGATTTTTTTTAGTAGAACGGTAATGTCTGTCCGTCCGCCTATACATTAGAGTTAAATGGGTCGAAAATTATGCATAATTTAGGAAAAGGTGATATCAACACTTTAATTATAAAATGTTTTTTGGCAGAATGATAATGTCCGTCCGTCTATACATTTGGGTTAAATGGGACGAAAATTACGCTTAATTCAGGAAAAGGTGATATCAAAATTTTAGTACCTTCATTTGGTTTCCATATTAATCGAGAAGTGGAAAAAAAAAAAAAAAAAAATATTTTTCCAATTTCAAGAGTTTTTTTTCAAAGAATTCTAATGTCCGTCCATCTGTCCATCTGTTTGTTAATTTTTGAAAACTTTCAATTCAAAATCGTTTAACTTTTGACTCAATAAAGATAAGGACTCAAAATTTTCTTTGTTCGATAGCTAATTTTGCTTTTTAACCAACTATATAAAATATAATAAAATCGGTTGAAAATGAAAAAATCTTAACCAAGATCTAGTAAAATTGAGATTATTGAAATTTCAAATGTTTATAAGTCGAAAAATATATAAGATAAGTAGTACATGCAAACATGTTTTCTAAAGGGCTTTAAGAATATATACAAATTTTGGAAATCGGGTTAGGAACAAAAATTCGCTAGTGCTTAAACCTTTTCAATGACACTAGGACCCCATTTTGAACCCCCATAGTTCCGCTCCTGAAGCGTGTATTGGATCCTGCTTTTAAACTAAAAATGATACCGTCCTTTGCTACGTCTATGAATTTCATGCAAATCCATTCAGCCGATTAGAAGTAACAGATTTATTTCGATTCTTCCCCACTGTTTCATGCTTGATAAAGCGAAGAAAATGTCTGCATTTAAGCTGTTTTTTTATGAAATTTGCTGGATTTTTTTTGAAAAAAAAAAAAAAAAATATTTTCTCAAATCGGGCTAAATATGCGCACGATTTTTTTCATATTATTAAAGTGGACAATATAGACTATTTTTCAGAAAATTTTCAGAACAAACATCATGTAACATTTTATGTTGCATTCCATGAAAGTTGAAAATTAGTGTATTTTAGGACAATTTTCAAAAAAATAACAAAAATATTAGAACAAAATATAATTCACAAATACTTGAGGAAAAATAAACTTAAATACCTGAAGTTGATGGTTCTCTTTCAAATTTTTACTTTTAAAGACTTTTTATTTAAAATAAATACACTGAAATCTGATTAAAATTTAATTTTTTACTATTTTTCAAAAATGTAAAAAAAATTCTTAACTTTGACAGCTCCTTGTAAGGAAACAACATAACCTAGCTTAAAGATTTTAATTGATATTGATACATAATTTTGTTTAAATTTATTCGGTACCCAACTTTATTACAAAATTTTAAATTTTAAAATTCAATTAAGCGCCACTTTTGACATATTTTACTCCAACGAACGCTGTGCATAATGAATATTTGCTGGGTATGGAGAAAAGCACTCCCTCTACTCCCATCGAAAAATTAAATATCATATTTGAATTTAGAGACACACAGGAAAATGCTGTGTGTGATTAAAAAATTCTCCAGTGCAAGCAGTACTTGTGTGTCAAATTTCATAAAAATAGCTACTTTGATAAAGTGCAAATAGGTTTTTTTTTTTTAAAAGCAGGCGTAAAATGTATATCACCGATTGAGATAGTATATCATTATAACACAGGATATGTGTGTCAAAATTTAGTACAAATTGGCCGTTTAGACGTGATTTATACATAAATTTATTTATTTATTTAAATATTTATTTATTTATTTATTTATTTATTTATTTATTTATTTATTTATTTATTATTTATTTATTTATTAACAGGCTAAAGCAAACTGATTCATTGAAAACTGAATTGGTGCGTCTCTCGGAAATAATAAGGGATGCGACTGGAGGCTGTATAACAGATTATTTAACACCCTACAATGTAATGGAAGAGGAATTAAATACCACTTTTCCATCACTGGATGATTGGCTAACTGGGAATGTCAAGTTTTCAGAATTAAATTTTTACACTGATGGTTCTAAGATCTATGATGGAACTGGATGTGGGGTCTTTTGCAGTGAACTGAATTTGGAGACCTTTTATCGTTTAAGAACAGATTGTAGTATCTTCCAAGCCGAAATTTACGCGATAGCCATGGCAGCAAGACAAATATCAATGTTACAAATATCGAAGTGTAATATTAGCTTTTTCATTGATAGTCAAGCTGCTATAAAGGCATTAGACAGGTAATATTAGGTCTAAGGTAGTCAACCGCTGTCACAAAGAGCTTCTAGCTCTTCGGGAACAGCATAACCTTAATCTTTGCTGGGTGCCAGGCCATAAGAATATTCTAGGCAATGAGAAAGCGGATGAATTGGCAAAAAGAGGAGCGCACCTACCACAGGAAAACGCAGTAAGAGAAGTTTTCCCACCCCTATCATTGGTCATTCAAAAAATTAAACATGAATCGAGAACTGTTTGGTCGAGTCGATGGCAAGAATCTGGTAGCTTTATACAGACTAAGCAATTATGGGATGAAGAAAAAATAAAATATAGTAATATTCTTCTGGAAATGAATAGGACGCAAGTGAGAATGGTAATTAATCTTATTACTGGTCACAATACTCTTGGTAAGCATATGGTAAGATTACGAATTAAAGAAGATGATACTTGTAGGTGGTGTGGGGAAGCTGTCGAAGACAGCTATCACTTTTTATGTGAATGCCCTGCCCTATCCAATAGGCGATTTAATGTTTTTGGATCTTTTTTTCTTTCAGAGGCTGACTGATATTAGAGGTACAAATCCTTGGATTTTCCTTGAATATATCAAGGCAACGAAATGGAAGGCGTAGATTGCACTACATCACGAAGAAGAGGAGTATAGCTTTTAAGGAATCATAATGGACCACCTTGGTCTCTATGGGCACCGACTTTGAAATAGTCGGTGTCATCCTTACAACCTAACCTAACCTATTTATTTATTTATTAATTAATTAATTAATTAATTAATTAATTAATTAATTAATTAATTAATTAATTAATTAATTAATTAATTTATTTATTTATTTATTTATTTATTTATTAATTTATTTATTTATTTATTTATTTATTTATTTATTTATTTATTTATTTATTTATTTATTTATTTATTTATTTATTTATTTTAAAATTTGCTTATGTCAAGTTATTGGTCGATTTTGCAGATTTTTGATATGAATATTTGTAGGGCCCTATTCAGTTATTATGTTATCGGGAAAGTTTGTGAAAAAATTGTCATAGTTCATACAAAATTTTTTAAAGGATTTAAGATATTGTGACAAGTTTTTACTATAATAGAGATCTTGGATAATAAATATTTTAAAGAAATTCATGTTTCCTAAAAATATAATATTTTATTTATTTTTTGAAAAAATTTCCGATATATTTAAATTTTAAAAAATCTTGAATAGTGCAAATAAGGCTCCGTTATGTTTTCTTTTCGAAAATATTGTATAAACCTAAAAAAGGACTTTTGTTATTTTTTAAACCAACTCAGCTACAGCTAGCAAACATTTTCTCATTTTTTTTTTTTTTTTTTAAATAAAAAATAATATCTTAAAATATATTATATATTATTTTTAAATCTAAATAACCTTTTCTCACACCACGGTTAATATGGTTTAATTATCTGCAATGCTTTATGAAACCTTTAAAATCTAAAAAAACAAAAATTAATTAACTAGAACGTGTTACAAAAGTTAGGATAAATTAAAAAACAAAACCCTTAACCTCGAAATTAAAACATAGAAAAATTGTAAATAGAAAACAAAAACAATCAACATAGAATAGAGGAGTAGCAGAACAAATAGTTAAGAGTAAAACTCTGTTTTAGTTTGAGTTCTTGTTGTTTGCTAAAACACATGTAAAACAGCACACTCAATAAACAATGAGAGTACAAATATACATACATACTACATATTTACATAGACAAGTACTAGAAAACACAATCAAGTACTCATATTTGCATTTGTATGTAACTGTTTGTTTATTCAATAAAAAAAAAAAAATATTACAAAAAAAAAAAAAAAAAAAAAAAAAAAAGACTGAAAGAAAATGAGCATATGAAAAATTACTGTAATAATAACAATGAATTAATATGAGAGAAATGTTTTGAAAAGAATAATGGGAGCATTAAAAAAAAAAAACATGGAGAAATGCGAGAACAATGATTTTTAAAATGAAAGTACATATGTATGATGATAGAACAACAATGAATGTTTTTAATGATGTTTTGAATTATGATAATGAACATATACTCTGATACATTTTATGATGAAATAGACGAGTACGGGTGATGGAGTGAGTGATTGAGTGAAGAGTATAGAGTGTATAGGTGATTGGTTTCTATTTCTAAATGTTAATGCTTTAAAATCTTCCATTTTTTTATTTTAAATCTTTGTGAGATATCAACAAAAGGAAAGCTATAAATATGTTCAACAAAAACGGTGTGTTGCTTAAAAATGTTTAATTCAAAAGTGATTTTTCAGTGTTTTAAAAGGTTTCCAAAAAATTTTGTTATTTTTTCAGTTCAGTGTTTCAAGGTTTTCCAAACAAATAATATTTGAATTATAGTTAATAAAATATAAACACTAACTCAAAAGGTGGGTAATAAATCAGTTAAAATAAAATTGTATCCATGAAATAAAATTTGTTTAAATAACTAATAAATAAAATAATTTAAATAAATAAAATATTTTATAAAAACCATTAAATTATAAATAAATATAAAACAAACTACTACAAAACATTCCAATTAAAAAGAAAAATATAAATGAAAAACAAAAAATCAAAAACAGAATCTAAAACAAATGATCGGCGCCAATTTAGATCAGATTTGGAAAATTTAAGTCATTTTCCAATAATTACTTTCTTTTTAAATAAAATTGTTTATATTTTTAATAAAAAAATTTAGTTTTTCAAAAAATTTAAATTTTTAAGAAATTAATTTGTTTAGACAATTTTGTTAAATTTATTTTTACAGAAAATTTTTGATAATTTTTTTAAATAAAATAAATAAAATTTCTATTTATAAAAAATTTCTTTATTTAATGAATTTTCGATAATATTTCTTTTTATAGAAAATTTTCTTTTTAAAGATTATCGAAATTTTCTTTAAATAAATAAAACATTTTCTATAAATTAAAAGATTATCGATTTTTTTAAATTAATAATTTACGAAAATTTTCTATAAATAAAAGAGTTACCGAAAATATTTTTTAAATAATAAAATATGATCAAAAATATTCCATCAATACAAAATAGTCGACAATTTTCTATGAAAAGAAAATGTATCAAAAATATTTTATAAACAAAGAAAATATTGAATATTTTCATTAAATAAAAATTTTATTGAATTTTTTTTTAACTAAAGAATTATTGAAATTTTTGAATAAAGATTTTATTTAAAATTTTCTTTAAATATAAAAGCAATCAAAAATTTTCTTAAAAAAAAAAAAAAAAATTATCGAAAAGGTTTTTTGAATTATGAACTTATCGAAATTTTTCGTAAATAAAAAATTTATTAAAATAATTTTCTTTAATTAAAAATTTTCCATAAGAATAAAATTTATTAAATTTTCTATAAAAAATGTATAACATTTTCTATAAAAAAAAAAATTGTTCGAACATTTTCTATATAAAAGAAAATTTATAGAAATTTTCTATAAAAGGAAAATTTATCGAGTTTCTATAAAAAGAAAATCTATCGAAAATTGTTCATAAAAAAAAAATTTTCGAAAATTTTCCATAAAAAAAAATTCATCAAAAATTTTCCAAAAAAAAAAGATTTTATTTAAAATTTTCTTTAAATATAAAAACAATCAAAACTTTTCTTTAAAAAAAAATTATCGAAAAGGGTTTTTGAATTATGAAATCGAAAATTTTTATAAATAAAAAAATTTATTAAAAAGTTTTTCTTTAAATAAAATTTTCTTTAATTTAAAATTTTTCATAAGAATAAAATTTATTGAATTTTCTATAAAAAAAATGCATCGAACATTTTCTATATAAAAAAATGTTCGAACTTTTTCTATATAAAAGAAAATTTATAGAAATTTTCTATAAAAGGAAAATTTGTCGAAAGTTTCTATAAAAAGAAAATCTATCGAAAATTTTCCATAAAAAGAAAATTTATCGAAAATTGTTCATAAAAAAAATTTATCGAAAATTTTCCATAAAAAAAAAATTCATCAAAAATTTTCCAAAAAAAAAAAAAAAGATTTTATTTAAAAATTTCTTTAAATATAAAAACAATCAAAAATTTTCTTTAAAAATAAATTATCGAAAAGGTTTTTTGAATTATGAACTTATCGAAAATTTTCATAAATAAAAAAATTTATTAAAAAATTTTTCTTTAAATAAAATTTTCTTTAATTTAAATTTATTGAATTTTCTATAAAAAAAATGCATCGAACATTTTCTATATAAAAAAAATGTTCGAACTTTTTCTATATAAAAGAAAATTTATCGAAATTTTCTATAAAAGGAAAATTTGTCGAAAGTTTCTATAAAAAGAAAATCTATCGAAAATTTTCCATAAAAAGAAAATTTATCGAAAATTGTTCATAAAAAAAAAAATTATCAAACATTTTCCATAAAAAGAAAAATAACCAAAAATTTTATAGAAAGAAAATTTATCGAGTTTTTTATGAAAAGAAAATTCACCGAAAATTTTCTATAGAAAAAAATTTATCGAAAATTTTACGATAATTATTATTATTTTTTTAAAGAAAATTTTTGATAAATCTCTTCTCGATGCAGCTTTTTGAAAAAAATTTTGCATAAATTTTCATTAAATTCATTACATTTTAAATTCTGTTTTTAATTACTCTACAAAACAAGACAACAAAAAGGAAATTAAAGCAAAATAAAAAATAATAAAAGAGCAACCAAGCAAAATTAAATAAAAAGAGCTCAAGAAACTAAAAAAAAAAGAGAAAGAGAGTAAGAGAAAGAGAGACAGTAAAAAAATATAACTGAAATACACTGACGTCGTTTTTCGGTAGTAGACGAAGATGATCCAGACGATCCAGTGCTTGACTCATCGGTAATATCGGTATAAATTTCAGTACCATCTTCGGAATGTGTTTTGTGTACATCGTCGTCATCTCCATCCTCGTTGTCATCGTCATCATCATGATCAATGGGTTGATTATGATCGAAATCTTCTTCCTCTTCGAAATCATCACCATCATCATGATGATTATTGGAATGTTCTTGACCGGGTTTAGAGGGTGTAGCGCCAGAATTAAAGATACCATGTTGATATTTTGTAATATCGGGTAATTCATCTCCTGTATCTTCATCTACATCTCCGGTATGATCATCGTCATCATTATCGTGATCACGATCAATGAGACCACCATCACCACTGCCAGCTATAATACCATGTTCTTCTTCCTCTTCTTCAATATCGAAATCATCATTATCATCGTGATGATGAGGGGATGATGGTGATTGTGATACAATTTTGCCTTGATTTTGCTGATTGTTGTTGTTTTTGTCTGGGAAATAGGGAACAATAAGGGAAGTGTTTTGTTTGTGTTGATGGTTGTGTTGTTGGATTGTGTGAGTGTTGTTGTGAGGGGAAATAATTGTAGTTGTTGTGGTTGTTGAAGTAGTAGTGGAATCGGTTTGTGTTTTGGGAAATGAAATAGAGGAATTGAATTGTTCTTTATGATTATTTGTTTCTAAAAATGATATTTTTTTAATGAATGATTTTTTTTTTTTTTTAAATGATTGAGGTGATGAAAATAATAAAGAAAAAGTAAAATTAAAAAAAATAAATAAACAAAATAAATTTTATATAAATAAAGAGCAACTTAATAAAATATACATATTTAAATTTATTTGAGTGTGAAAAAAAGAAAGATTTTTACGTAAGATTGGGAAATGATAGACACATTAGCAAGAGTAATGATTAAAAATGTTTTACCGATTGTATTAAGGCCAGTGTTACCACTAGATGCCGAACTACCACCGGAACTGATGAAGCCTGTATTCCCTTGATTATTGTTATTATTATTGAGAATGCCGCTATTTGATGATGTTTGATGAATATTATTTTGATTTTGATTATTTCTACTTGTGGTTATGAAATCGTTGTCATCAATATTCTTATTTATATTTGATTTACCCGTTTGATGTTTATGTGTTTGATGACGATAATCACTGTCAGAGTCTTCGTCATCGGGACCAAAACCAGAACCAGAAAAATCGTGATCTTTTTCTAAATCATCGTGTATCTAAAATGATAGAGAGAGAAAAAAAAAGAAATTAATATAAATTTTTGAACAAATTAAAAGTAAAAAAATAAGGATTTTTTTTGTTGTTGTTAATGTTAAATTTTTATTAAACTATTTTATTGTTATACATTAAAGTAAGTAACCTTATGGTTGTAGTATTACAATTTGCTAGTGTTAATTGCCTCATAAATCTTAAAGGCTATAACAGTAACTATAGCCATGTTAAAAGGCTGGAAGGCAGCTAAACCAAAACCCAACATTTTGCTTTTACATTCACAAAATTAACAACAACATGTATTATTTAATGGGGTTGAAAGCTATTTGGTAGCATACAGTGTTTCGTATATATAGTTTATACTACATATGTCCTTACTATAGTCTATAGTTCAGATTATAGTTAAGTTTATAGACCAGACTATAGTTTAGTATACAGTCCAGATTATAGTTTAATCTATAGCTAATACTATAATTATTTTACAGCCTTAGTTTAGTCTAAAGTCCAGACTATAGTTTAGTCTATGGTCCAGACTATAAATTATTTTATAGTCCAGACTCTAGTTTAGTTTATAGTCCAGACTATAGTTGGGTCTATAGTTCAGACTATAATTTAGTCTATAGTCCAGACTATAATTCAGTCTGTACTCCTCTATTATAGTCTGAAGTCCAGACTGTATTTAAGTTGATAGTTTAGTTTATTGTCCAGACTATAGTTTGGTCTATATTCCAAACTATAGTTTGGCCTACAGTCCAGACTATAGTTTGGTCTATAGTTTAGTGTATAGTCCAGATTATAGTTTTGTCTTTAGTACAGACTATAGTTTAGTCAAGACTATAGTTTAGTTTTTAGTTAAGTCTATAGTTTAGACTATAGTTTAGTCTATAGTTCAGACTATAGTTTAGACTATAATTTAGTTTATAGTCCAGACAATAGTTTAGTTTATTGTTATAGTCCAGACTATAATTCAGTCTGTACTCCTCTATTATAGTCTGGAGTCCAGACTGTATTTAAGTTGATAGTTTAGTCTATAGTCCAGACTATAGTTTGGTCTATATTCCAGACTATAGTTTGGTCTATATTCCAAACAATAGTTTGGCCTACAGTCCAGACTATAGTTTGGTCTATAGTTTAGTCTATGATTCCAGATTATAGTTTAGTCTTTAGTACAGACTATAGTTTAGTCAAGACTATAGTTTAGTTTTTAGTTAAGTCTATAGTTTAGACTATAGTTTAGTCTATAGTCCAGACTATAGTTTAGACTATAATTTAGTTTATAGTCCAGACAATAGTTTAGTTTATTGTTCAAAATATAGTTTTGTCAACCAGATTATAGTTTAGTCTACAGTCCAGATTATAGTTTAGACTATAGTTTAGTCTATAGTCCAGACTATAGTTTAGTCTATAGTCCAGACTATAATTTAGTCTGTACTCCTCTATTATAGTCTGAAGTCTAGACTATATTTTAGTTGATAGTTTAGTCTATTGTCCATACTATAGTTTAGTCTTCAGTCCAGACTATAGTTTGGTCTATCGTTAAGCCTATAGTCCAAACTATAGTTTAGTCTTTAGTCCAGACTATTGTTTAGTCTATAGTCCAGACTATAATTCAGTATGTACTCCGCTATTATAGTCTGAAGTCCAGACTGTATTTTAGTTGATAGTCTATAGTCCAGACTATAGTTTGGTCTATAGTCCAGACTATAGTTTAGTCTATAGTCCAGACCATAGTTCAGTCAATAGTCCAGACTATAGTTTAGTCTATAGTCCAGATTATAGTTCAGTCTTTAGTAGAGATTATAGTTTAGTCAAGATTATAGTTAAGTCTATAGTTTAGACTATAATTTAGTTTATAGTCCAGACTTTAGTTTAGTTTATTGTTCAAAATATAGTTTTGTCGACCAGATTATAGTTTAGTCTACAGTCCAGACTATAGTTAAGGCTATAGTCCAGACAAGAGTTTTGTATATAGTTCAGATTGACGTTTTTTCTGTGGTCTCCAGATTATAGATTAGTTTATAGTTCAGACTATAGTTTAGTATATGATCTATACTATAGTTAATTCTATAGTTCATACTATAGGTTAGTCTATTATTTAGTCTACTTCCCTTACAGTAGTTTTTTTACAGTACAAACTATAGTTAAATCTATTCTCCGGACTATAATTTGATCTATAGCCCAGACTATAGTTTAGTCTATAATCCAGACGATGGCTTAGTCTTCAGTAAGGAGCATAGTTTAGTCTATAGTTCAAACTATAGTTTAGTCTTGACTATATTTTAATCTATAGTTTAGACTATTATCCCAATTATGATATAATAAAATTTTTTTAATGTTTTTAATTTTCCAATACATCTTATATCATGCCAATCATCCCACTGTCCTTTGTCATTAGCACCAACAGCTGTTTCTATATTTACAATTTCATTCTATTCTTCTCATTTTAAAGCCATTTGCTCGAATTTGTAGCAAGTAAAGGCATTAAAGCAACACCACACTACCGTGAACAACAATTAGACAACGAAACTAAACATGATTTTAATGGTTGCAAACAAATGTTGCTCTAACATATGACTAAAAGGTCAGGAAAATATAAATCGTTAAAAACTAAAAGCAAAATAATACAAAAAAGTATTATTGCTTAACCTTAAACTGAAAAACTGATAACTTAAAACCCATAGCATACATTAAGGGGAAATAAAGAATTGTTTTTTTTTTTTTTTTTTCAATTTAAATAAAAAAAAAAGAAAAAATTAAACTGCAAAGATTTTAAGGCATTTGAATTATTTGATGTAAAAATGGTGTAAAACGAAAAAAAATATCCATTAACTACTTTAACGCGTTTCTTTAAATTTCATACTTCATAAGTTAGGTTTTTCAATAAAACAAAAAAGCACGTGCCTGTTTAAAAAGCAGCTTATGCAGAGATTATTAAAAAATCTTTTCTGCGTTTTTAACTGCTAAAAAAAAAGAATATAACTCAAAACAGTAAATGGCACTTCATACAAAAAAGTTAAGCCCTTAAACAACAATACGAATATATTCTATATACATACATATGTAAAAGACTGTTGTTGTTGTTGTATTAAAACAACAATATTACACGTTTTGCTTTTATTTTTTACTTAACATATAAAAACAAAATAATGGCCTTTATCCATTCTTTTCTTGTATTTTTTTTTTTTGTGTGCTACTCCTAAAAATATACCATAGAGTTTTTTTCTAAAGCAAAGTTTTCAAGCCTAAAAGTATTGTATTTTTGTATTTCCCCGTTATTGCTCTAAAATATGTATTATTGTTTGTTGTTGTTTTTCTATAACAATCGAGGTTAAGGCAACAGCAACGACAAAAACAATTGTTCCTTTTTAGTTTATTTTCATTGTAAAAGTAGAGAGCAGTTTTTTTTTTTTGTTTTTGTTTAGAAGCTTTTTGTTATTTTTGTATTATTATTGTTAGGAAAAACAAAAAATAACAGCAAAGCCTAAAAGTATACAGCACATATGTATTGTGTTTTGGTATTGTTTTGTATGAAATTTAAAACTCTAGTTTTTATTGTTTATTTTATTGTTTATTTAATGTTCTTTTACTGAGGGAAAATTCGTAAATTTTGTTTCCCTCGTAATAAGGCTGATTTTTTAACATTAATTGAAAAGTAATTGGCAGTTATTGATCCCTTTGTTATGCTTTTTTTATTGGTACTTGAAAGCAGTTTAATGTTAAATTAAAAATAATAATAATAAACAGTCATTGTTGTTTTTATTGTTTAGGGGTTGTGGGGGTTGATGGTTAATCTTTGGTAAATCTTTAAAATCGTTTAAAAACTTCAAAATTTTATCAACTAATTTTTCTAATTGCACACAGTGGTTCTAAAACATGGTCAGAGCTGAGGTGTTTTCGAGTTGATTTGGAGGAGTACAGGTTCCTAGCGGGTCAGGGGGGAAGTGGGTGGCCTTCCAAAGTTGCCCATCTCGGGTATGTAATTTTTTTGAAAAATCGTCAAAAATTCATTTATGATATGACAGAAAATAAATTTTATATATAGATAGTCCTTGTAAATCTCTACAAAAATACGCTTACATATGTAGGTTATCTCTTTAAGTTTAAGAGATATTCGGGACGAAATAAATGTTTACCTCATTTTTAGCCTCGTTTTTTTTTAGTTTTTTTAATTTGGGGGGCTTAATATTGCCCCTAGAATTTTTTTAAAATATTTGCCAGATTTTCTGAAGAGGGGAGCTATGGTCAATTATAGACCGATCTTCATGAAATTCAGAAATCAGATTTAAACTTATATGGAACTTACATGTACCAAATTGAATTAAAATATTGCTATATTTAAGGGATTTATGATCGTTATTTCCGGGAGGACATTTGTATGGGGGCTAGATGAAATAATGGACCGATCGTAACCAATTTCAATAGGGTTCGTCCGTGGACCATAAGAAACCTGTGTGCCGAATTTCATTAGTTTATGTTCATAATTGCGACTGTAGTTTGATTACAAGGTTTACATGGACGGACAGACGGTCAGACGGCCGGACGGACATCATTAACTCGACTCAGAAAGTGATTCTAAGCCGATTGTTATAAATTAAGGTGGCTCTTAGACCAATATTTTTAGGTGTTACAAACATCAGCACAAACGCACAATACCCTGCTCCAACCTATGGTGGTGTAGAGCATAAAAATTGTTTCGTACAAAGTTTTTTTTTCGGATTTATAAAATAAATAATATTTTTCATGAAGCCAAAATTTTTAAGTAATACTAAAACATAATGTAATTTTAGTACAACTGATAAAACTAGACAAAATGTTTTTATTGAAATATACATTTTAAACATAAATTTAATGAAAAGCTTTTGAAATTACAATACTATTCCCTATTGGAAGAATTGTAGTTATTTAAAACTTTTTTATTAAGCAAGAACCATTTTTTAAAACACATTTTCATATTTACTTTCGAAGGAAAAATAAGATGAACATTTTAATAAATTCATTCTGCGTTCTTTTATTTTGGATAAAGTAATTTTTTCCGGAAAAAAAAAAAAGAAAAAATATTTTGATTTTGATTTTTAAATGATTTTTCTGAAAGCCTAGGTCCTCCTCTAGAACTTTTCCATACATTTCAATTTGATCCGAGCAGTAGTTTAGGAGATACATATTTATTACCAAAAAATTTGCGTTTGACCCCACTGTGCGTTGGCTAAACAATAGAAACTTTTATACTTATACTGTAATCAAAATTCTTCTTCAAATAAGTAAGACCAAATTTAATTCCAGAGGTAAAAAATTTGTAATAATATTGAGTTGCATTCTAATTAAGGAAAATATTCTATCTGTGCAAAAACATTTTTAAAAATAAAATTGCATACATATCTATTTAAAATTATCTGAGGTATAAACCAAAGAAAAACCATGGATACAAAAGTACAAGATTAAAACGATGCTGTTTCCTTATGTTACCTTTTTCGGGCTCTTAAAGTTTAACTTCACACTATATGTGTGTATGTATGTATGTATGTATGTATGTATGTATGTATGTATGTATGTATGTATGTATGTATGTATGTATGTATGTATGTATGTATGTATGTATGTATGTATGTATGTATGTATGTATGTATGTATGTATGTATGTATGTATGTATGTATGTATGTATGTATGTATCTATGTATGTATCTATGTATGTATCTATGTATGTATGTATGTATGTATGTATGTATGTATGTATGTATGTATGTATGTATGTATGTATGTATGTATGTATGTATGTATGTATGTATGTATGTATGTATGTATGTATGTATGTATGTATGTATGTATGTATGTATGTATGTATGTATGTATGTATGTATGTATGTATGTATGTATGTATGTATGTATTACTGTAAAGGATGAAGACTAATATTTTGTATTTAAAAGTAATTTACTAAAGAAAATATCTGATACATTAAGTGCGGATATAAATCCTTTACAAAATAATATTTTGTTTCCCTAATCCAAAGAAAATATTCCACTTTTATCATCCACTCTATGTTACCATTAATCTAATTATGTTTATAAATCATAAACCATAGTTTATTTTACTTTTATATGTATATCGTATGTTAAATAGATTTAAAGTTATTATTTTAATAATAAAGTTTTTCTCATTGCTCATTCTAGTCGTCATGACATTCTCCCTTCCACTCGTTAACAGACTCTATGATAGAAATCCTTATAGCATATCATTATAATACGCTTCTATACAAGTAGTTTTACTGTTGATTTAACACAAAGCAAAAATGTGAGCGCGTAAGAGAATGTTTGTAAGTGGATATGTGAGTGTGTGTGTGTGTGTCTTTATATTTGTATTTTACGTTCTTACACTTGTGTTACTTTTTGAACTTGAGTTAAGTTTGAGTTTCTATTTAAAACTTTTAATGAGCTCTTTTTTTCCTATGAAAATATTGTATAAAAACTTCAATTTTGCTTCCATCAAAACCTTTATTTCAAGCTAAATTTGTTGTCTGTTTGTTTTTGGAAACAAATGTTGCAAAGAAAAAGAGAAGAGTTACACGAAAAAGTTTCTGTTGTTTTAAAGATTTTACTTTTGTAACAAAAACTAAATTTAAATAAATCTAAAGTTAGTATCTTTGAAAACAGATAAAAAACATGACATAAAAATAATTTTGTAAAAGACATACAATTTGAAGGAGTTTTTTATGATGATAGAAAACTTTATAGTAATGGAATGGGAATTGAAATAAATGTAGGCATGTAAATTTTTAATTTAGATTTTATTCGATTTTGATAAGATTTTTTATTATTTTTTATATATTTTCCTTTTGTGAAAATAACAATCTTTAATAACACAGGGTAACACTGATTCTGCGGCATGGGATACACGATATTAATAAGTAATAAGCCTCTAATCCACTTTTTTTGAATTGAGCATCGATAAATCACGATTTGTAGAATTAGGGAGGTTGCCTTATTAAATTAAAGTATATCTTGAAAATGTCTTGTCTTAATTTTACAAATCGCGATTTATAGATGCTCAATTCAAAAAAAGTGGATTAGAGGCTTATTATTTATTAACATCGTGCATCCGAATTGAATGAGAAACCCGTTCCGCAGAAATTTTTTTTAATTTTTTAAACCTGTGTAACACTAGTCGACAAAAAATCCTCCACCATAGACGAATAGTTGAACTTGATGCATTTTGATGTGCTAAACACGAATCTGCTTTCAGTTTTTTTCCATCAAGTCTGGGTTTTTTTATGGGCGTGTCTAATATTTCGCCAACAGTAAGGCCATTCATTACTCTAGTATATTTCCTCATAGCTCAAGAACGGTGTGTACGATTGACATAAGTGATACACCAAAACATGCGTAAAAATATCTTCAAATCACCCAAATTAATTTTTTTTGATGTGCTCTATAGTTTCCTAGTTATTTTGAAATAAGTGTTCAAAAAAACTCTTTTTCATGCAAAATTTTAGATTTTTTTTGTTACTAAAATTTCTTTTAATAAATGAAAACATCAAAAATGTTTCAGTTTATCATCTTTATCTTAAAGCTGGTAATGCTGCGAATAAAATAAGGTATGTATCTTCATTGATTGATGCACAAATCTAAATTTTATTCAAAGTTAAGTAAAAATACCCATGTTACATACAATTGAGTAGAAATACAGTGGTGGGCATTTTTTCTTGAAACAAAAATAGATGGACTAGGTGGATTTTGACGAGTTAAGCAAGAATCTGCATTCACTTTTTTTTTTATCACGTACCGATTTCTGTTTATGGGCATGACTAATATCAACACCTTATTCAGCGGTCACACTATAAAATTCGAGAAAGGTTTGTCAAATTTAGACTATAAATCAAGAACCGTTTAAACGATTTCGATAAATGATACACCAAAAGATGCATACGAAAATTGTCTTTAAGGTATGTCAACAATATTAGTCATACCTATAAAAAAAATTAATACGTGATGGAAAAAAATAAAAACTGATTCTTATTTAGCACGTTAAATTCCACCTAATCCACCTATTTTTATACCCTTCACCACAGGTGTAAAGGGTATATATAAGTTTGTCATTCCGTTTGTAATTCCCACAATTTTCGTCGGAGAGCAAAAAAATTTACATTTTCGGGATCCTTGTAAGAAATGATGACGATAGGACCATGTCCGTCCGTCCGTGTGTCGGTTGAAATGGCGTTTATAAAGCCCACCGATAACTGGTATATATATAATATATTTATCAAACGATCGGAAATGCTTTCGAAAATTTTGCTATTGGAATTCAGCAAGATCGGTTCAAACAATGCGGAGATATGTTAAAAAAACCGGTTTTTAGAACCGGATTTCCAGTTTCTGAAGCCTCTGTATATACTAGGGACTTCGTTTTTTAAAGGCGGCTCGGAAATTATTTTTTTAATTTTTGTTCTGAAAAAATGCAATAAATCGGTTCAGTAATAACTGAGATATCGGGGAAAACTAATTTTTTATTTTTGAAGCCCTTGTTCAAGCTACAGATTTTTATTTTTATATAGATTAGTCATAAATATTTTTATAAAATTTCGGTTTTTTTAATAAACCAAATTCGTTTATAATCAACAGAGTTATGGCCCAAAAACTAATCTGTTAAGAATATAAATACACACACAAACATGTATATTAAGCATTGTAATGACTATTAGTGACGTTTTTTGTTTTTTTGTATAGACAAGTAGTTTAGTTAGCAACAGAAGTAATATAATGAATAACAGTGTTGTTGTTGTTCTTTGTATATGCAGTCAGTTTGTATATACACACATAAAAAAATAAATAAATATGGAATTGTTGTTGTTTATTTTTTAAAAGCAAAGCCTGCTATGATTGTTTTTTTTTTTCATATTCAAATTTTCGTAGTTTGAAAAAAATTTAGATTTAGAAAATATGAAAGCATACGTTAAGGCGAAAATTTTATTATTTGTCGGTAATATGGTAATATGATATCGATAAGATGGTAAGATGGTGAAGGGTGTCAAAGATTCGGCACAGCCGAATCTTTTTTCATTTTCTGTATTTAAGACGAAAACAATATTTTTTTTCCCGCTAGTGTATTTCTACTTAAATGTAGGTATGCATGGGTATTCTAACTTAACTGTGAATGCAGTCAAGATTTGTGCATCAATTGTTATGATACGTGGCTTTATTTACTCGTAGTTTTGCCAGCTTTGAGATAAAGATGATAAACTGAAAAATTTTTGATGTAAGACACGCCCATAAAAAAAAAATCTCGACCCGATGGGAAAAAACTGAAAGCAGATTCGAGTTTAGCATGCTGAATTCCATCTAGTCCACATATTTTATATTTTTTTAAGGAGCACGAAAATGTTTTTTTTTTTTTTTGTCGACCAGTGTAATCAGACTTTCATAATCTTCAAAATTAATCAGTGTTTTTTTTAACAAATTTCACCGTACACAAAATTCTTTAAATTAACCTTTGTTAAGTTTAATAATCTCCAGCATATGACGGCATTTGACACATTGTTTATCAATACTTAAAAAATCTTTCGACTTTTCTCCTTCTCTCTCTCTCTCTCTCTTTCTCAAAATTTTATTGTCCTTCAAATTTCAGTGGCTAATGCTATTTAATTTCCTTTAATATAAAAAAATAAATTCTTATTTGAGCTAATAAAAATTTTATAAATTTTCTATTAAAGTTTTGCTTATTTTTCGTAAATTTAAACAACAAACATAAATAAACCCCCATAACATAAAAAAATACCAAAATATTCAAAGAAAAAAAAAAAAAAAATCTCATAATATGTTGAGGTTTTTTCGTTGGCTTTTAGCTGCTTTTTTTCTGTTGAAATGTTAATAGAATATAAGCAGATTTTTGTGGGTTGGTTGACTGTAAAAAGAAAAAAATAAAAATCAATAAACCTTAAAACCGCACCCAATTTTATATATATTTTTTATTATGACCATGATAAATACCTATTATCAAAAAAATCTCTATAATTTTTAAATCATTTTTCAATGTGTGTTATAAGGTATTTTGTTGTTAGCTTTTTTAGTGTTTTGGTTTATTTATATTGAAAATATATTTATTATTAAATACCCCTATAAATATGCAACCGTATTGGTGGTTTAAGTAATGAATTGATATGATAAAGAGAGAAGAGAAGCAAAGATTGTATGAATTTTAGTGGTTTTAGAAATTCAATAAAAAAAAATCATTTAAAACAGTACAAAAGTATATCAGTTTTTGTAGTAGTTTAAAGGATTACAACAATCCCAAAAGCTTTGTCCATTTGTTGGCTAGATTTAGATAGAAAACCACCGGAAAAAAGTTTAATTAATTTCAAGCTTTATTTCTATAAATGCCAAAAAGTATGCTACTATTTTATAGCCTGAAATATATTTTGAAGATTTTTTTTATCAATGGTTGCATAAATCTCACATTTTTATACCCTACACCACCATAGTTGGTTGGGGTATTATGCGTTTGTGGTAATGTTTGTAACACAGAGAAAAAATTATCGGACCCCCACCTTAAAGTGTGCAGTTCGACTCAGAATCACTTTCTGAGTCAATTTAACAATATCCGTCCATCCGTCTGGCTGTCTGTCCATGTAAACCTTGTGAACAAAGTACAGGTCGCAATTTTAAAGATATCTTGATGAAATTTGGCAGGAATAATTATTTTGACACAAGAACAAAGCCTATTGAAATTGGTTATAATCGGTACATTATTTCACCTAGCCCCTATACAAATGTCCTCCCGGAATAGGGGTTTAACGATCATAAATGCCTTAAATATAGCAATATTTCAACAAAGGAGTTTTGTGTAAGTGTCAATATTTGTGCCAAATTTCACCATAGCTCCCATATAAATCCCCACTTACTTTAACGTGCATAAATCCCATACGAATGATAGTATTAAGTTTATATTCGACACAAATAAGTTTTATATAAGTAGAAACAATATTGCCAAAATTTATGAGAATCGATCATTAATTTACCATAGCTCCCATATAAAACCACTTCCGGGAATTGCCCTAAAGGGCATAAAATCATATAGATGTTAGTACAATGCATTGTTGTGTATTTGTATAATTTATGTTACATTTGGTCTACAATTGGCCACAGGTTTAATTTTTGTCTCATACACAATGGTGTAGGGTATCATATGGTCGATCTTGACCGACTATAGTTTCTCTCCAGTTATAAAATATATTTAGCCAGCAGAATGATAAATGTTTTTTTTTAAAACTATCAAGAATTCAAAATTTGTAAGATTTTTTTTTTTTTTAACTCCCAGCTATAGAGCAGATAACAAAATTATGAAGGAGTTAAAACGAGTTAAAATAGTTTGGACAGACGGACGGACATAGCTAGATCGACTCAGAATCTAACCAGGACCAAGAAAATATATACTTTGTGGGGTCTTAGATGATTCCTTCGACATGTTACACACGGAATGACAAAATCAATATAACCCCCATGTTTTTGATGGTGGGTATAAAAAGTGGTTTACTGACTTTCGTTGTGGTCGCACAAGTACAAATGACGCTGAACGTTCTGGACGGCCAATTGAGGTTAGAACACCCGAAAATGTCGAAAAAATCCACGATATGGTGTTGGCCGACCGAAGAGTAAAAGTGCGTGAGATTGTTGATGCCATAGGAATTTCATATGGCCGTGTGGTTTCGATTTTAAATGATCAGCTGGGTTTAAGAAAGTTTGCTGCAAGTTGGATGCCGCGTTTGCTCTCAATTGACCATAAACGTAAACGTGTGACAACTTCAAAGGATTGTTTGGAGTTGTTTAACCGCAATCCGAATGAGTTTTTGTGGCGTTTTGTAACTGTGGATGAAACATGGATCCATTACTGTAGTCCGGAGACCAAGCAGCAGTCTAAACAATGGGTTTCTCCGGTTGAAACCCATTTGTCGGCCAATAAGGTGATGGCAACAGTTTTTTGGGATGCACGCGGGATAATCCACATCGATTACCTTCAAAAGGGAAAAACAATAAATGGCGAATATTATGCCAACTTATTAGACCGATTTAATGAGGATTTAAAAAGAAAACGACCCCATTTGGCCAAGAAAAAAGTTATTTTTCATCAAGATAATGCACGGGTGCACACGTGTGCAGTCTCAATGGTAAAACTTTATGAATTGGGCTACGAATTGGCACCTCATCCGCCATATTCTCCGGATTCAGCCCCTAGTGACTATATCATATTTCCAAACCTAAAGAAATGTCTCGGTGGAAAGAGATTCAGCTCCAACGATGAAATTATTGACCAAACAAATGCCCATTGTAAGGACTTCGAAAAATCCTATTTTTTGGAAGGGATACAAAAACTGGAGAAACGTTGGACTAAGTGTATTCAGTTAAAAGGAAATTATGTTGAAAAATAAACTTTTGTTTTGCAAATTATGTTGAAAAATAAACTTTTGTTTTGAAACACTGTGTTTCATTCAAAACGTCACGGACTTATTGATCCGCCCTCGTAAATTTAAAATTTTAAAATTTTTTTAAGATTTTTCATTTTTTTATTTTTTTGATTCCTTAACACTGGTCAACATAATTTTTGTTTCCTTTATTTTTTGTCCCCTGTTATTGGGTTTTTCTATGGCCCTGACATGAAAAAGCTATTGGGAGATTGCTAACAGCTTTACTTTTTGAAATATACAGTCTTATTATTTTGACAAAATATTAATACATATGTTAACAAAATTTCTATCGAATCTTTTATAAGATTTCTTTGAATGAGCGACTTTATGTAGAGCTCGTTGCAAGATACAGCAGTAGTCTGCAATCATATGTGAGTTCTACTGATTTGACAAAATTAGGATCATTCACAATATCTTACTAAGTCATTTAGTTCTTTCTGATCAAATCGTTTATGTTCTAAAAGGCTAAATTTGTAGTCTGGATTAGAGTCTTCACTTGATGTGTTTCGTTCGGATTCACGGAGATTTGGATCATCAGTAGATTTATATGTGCTGGTTTGTACCTACTAGTGATTTTAATTGAGGTCCTTGAGCAGAAGATATGTTTGGATATGAACATTTACTTCGATTTTTAGGGTTAATTCCGTTTATTTTCACAACGCAGAAGTAGCAGTCGTGATGATTGTTTCGAGTTTCTCCCCAAATCATTAGTGTTACGAATATTATTGCATCTCTTTTTCCACTGGACCATAACCGTAGACATACCTACCACACATTTCTGGCGTAAAGAGTGGTCCAAACAAAACGCACGATGTTAATTGTAAATAAAACAAAATGTTTTCAGAGAATTATATTAATATATATTTTTTTTTTTATGATAGAAGGATCTATGACAATTATGTGTGAAACAAAATATCGGCCAAATGCTCGCCACGGCTTCCGAGGCATACCCCTATCTGATGGTCCATATTTTCAATGACTCTGAGACATAATTGATGTCAATCTCTTTAATGTGCCGAATTATCATCCTTTAGCTCTTGAATTGTTCTTGGCTTATTGACGTACACTTTTTGTTTTAAATATCCCCAAATAAAGAAGTCCAACGACATCAAATCACATAATCGTGGCGGACAATTAACATCGCCACGACATGAGATAACACGGCCATTGAATTTCTTGTGCAAAAGAGCCATTGTTTCGTTGGCTAAGTGGCAAGTGGATAAGAAATAAATTAAATAAAAAAAAAAATCCCTTTGTCAAACATTTATATTAAATAAAACAATTAATTATTATTTTCCTTCCCTACTTATCATTTGTCATAAGTATTTATATCTTCCCTCTTTAATATCTATCCTGTAGGTACTACTTTTTCATAATAATTATCATTCAATTTCATTCCATTCTTATATATATGTAAATGAATACATATATATGTATGTATGTATGAAAATATGTATTGCATTTTAAATTATGGACGCCAGCATTACGTATAATTAATATTTACAAACTTAAAATCAAACATACGCCTGAGTATTTTTATTTAATATTTGATGTGTATTTAAATATAATTTTAATAAGAACCATTAAAACATTTATAACTCTGTTTCACCGTTAAAAAAAATCCCTAAGGGAGTTATCTTAATACATACTTAGCTGGCAATAAAACAAATAATTAAATTGTAAAAAATATGCTTTAAAATAGCACATAAGAGAGACAATTTTATTTTTTTTTTACATTTAAACATATTAAAAAAATATATACAAAAATAGTTAATGATGACAGTAATTATTTTCTACTTCCACATTTCATATGTTACATATTTTTACAAGTAGTCTGCTAAACAATAAAAAATTTATTATGTTTTTGATTTCATTAAAAGTTTTTTTAAAAACGTATAATTAATATTATTTCAATTAAAATTAATCATACGTTCAATTATCATTAAATAATTGCTATAGAAAAATATTCCACTGAAATAAAATTTATGTAATAAATTCTATGAAAATATAATTAAAATAAAACTGGGCACAAATAGAAATTTTGACACAAACCAAAACGATAATTATTTCCTAGTAAATTTTTCTTATAAAATATAATGATTATTTCCTATATTTTTTTTTGTTTTGTTAATCATAAAAATTCCTCAAAAATTCTGTGAATTTATTTTAAAATATGCTTTAAATTATTTTCAATAAATCATTATGATAAATTTTATAAAGTGCAATTTATGCTTTTTATTAATTGTATTTTATATTTTGCCACCACAAAAAAAAAAAAAAAAAAAAAAAAAAAACATAAAAATAAATGAAATGTTAAACAAATCCTTTGAGATTCTTAGCATGACATCATTAAAAATATTTATCTCAAATATTATTTATTTTATTTTGTAACTAACAGTTTTTTTTTTTACTATTGGTTTTTTTAATACAATATTTTGTTTTCATCATAATTTTCTACTGGAATAAGTATACTGCTGTGCATGATATCAAATAGTTCTGTAAATATTTTATAAATATAAGCAACAAGCAAAAAAATACTTTACAGAAGCAAAAGAACAAAAAAAAAAAAAAAAAAAAGGATTTGAATTTGTTATTCATTGCACAGTGGAGCAGAATCGAAAATTTTTTACGTGAAATTTGGTATGGGCTAGGGATGTTAATCCCGAAAATCCCGGGATTTCATTTTCGGGATTTATTGACATAAATTCAATCCAAAAATTAAATAAAGCAAGACAGAACATTAAAATATTAACAGAAATTTTCCAAAAAACATTTAAAAAATATAAATAAGAACATTATAGGTCTGTTCGTTTGTGTGCTCTTCTTACTAGTTTTACTATTTTTGCAAGTATTTTACTCAAAAAGCGTTTCCGTGCACATAAAAATAGTAAAAGTAGTAAACATTTCAAGAGAAAATAATTTTCTCTTTTGCTATTTTTTACTTGAATATTTTATTTTGTAGAAAGTCTTGCGAATTTTGAATTTATGATTTACTTTTATATATCTTAAGTATATATAAATGTATTGTAATACTAATTTTGCACCTTTTTGATCTTTGGAAAGGGCCTGTTTATAGGAGCTTTGATCAAATATCGACTGATCATTTTAAAAATTTGTACATTGATTTGTGCAAATTCGTCTACACATTTATATTTTTGCCTGATTAATTATGGTTAATTATAGTCCAATGTAAAAAAAATGTATTTGGTAGTTTAAGGTTACAAACGATTTTATTTGTGTTGAATTCTACCACATAGGGTAAAACTCTATTATGGAAAGACATCTTCGAAATCAACCTATAGTTAACCTATAGTTTACATATTAACTATCGATTATATTCAACAAGGCATTAAATCATACATATCCTTAGATAATGCCAATTTTATTTTAATATTCTCTTATTTTTGAGATTTTTCCAGGAATCCATTTAATATAAGTAAAAAATTAAATAAATGTTTTATTTTTTATTTACACTAACATTTATTTCACAATTTTCCATTTTTTACTTTTTTAAGTAAAAGCTTGTTTCTTAAATTTTTTAAATATTTCCTTTTTAGTATAAAAAGCGACATGAGGTAGAATTTCAAACGAACAAACCCGAAAAATACCGGGATCCCGGGATTTAAAATTACAAAATCCCGAATACCGGGATTTGCAAAAACCAGTTCCGTTTGGCATCCCTAGTATGGGCGTAGCAGAGGAGTGTACAATGTTAAATTTGTAAGGGGGTCCCAACAGACCTCAATTTTGCATGTGTTTGGTCGAGTTTTTTTTTTTATCCACCATCAAAAAGATGGGGGTATATTGATTTTGTCATTCCGTGTGTAACATGTCGAAGGAATCATTTAAGACCCCACAAAGTATATATTTTCTGGGTCCTGGTTAGATTCTGAGTCGATCTAGCTATGTATGGGCGTGGTCCGCCCACCTCCCATATAACGTAAAATTAAAAAAGTTGATGGTGGGTATATAGATTCGGCCGAGCCGATTATAACATTCGCACTTGTTTTTTTTTTTTCATATATATCCTAGTATTTCCGCCTGATTGTATTATTTTTTATTTTTTTTTTTAACTAGTTAAAGAATAAAATTATCTATTGAATTAAGAATATTTGAAATCGATATCTTTACCGAGTCCAAAAATAAACGATTTTGAATTTGATAATTGCAAAAAAATTTATTTTATTTTTTTTTTTTTTTTTGCCGAAAAAGTATCTATCGTACACTTTTTTTTCTCTAAAATTATTTTACGACTTCAAAATAATAAAAAAAAATCAATAACTCAAGTTGTCAACATATACATCCTACAGTTTTCAATCAAAATCTACGGGACTTCGGAAAAATTTGGATTTTATAGCCGAAAATGTGAACAACAAAATTTTTGGGATTTTGGGTGTTTTTTTTTTTTTGGAATTGTGGGATTCCTTTTACGAAAATCTTAATCTTTTTCACTTTCTCATTTTACACGATAGAAAATTTCGTTAAATTTTTTTCATTACATTGATTAGGTGACATAGTTCTTCTTTCTATAGCAAGCGATTAAAATTTTTTTATGTCCGAGGTACCCTTCTTTGAGCCCCCTTAGCTCCGCCCCTGAGGGGTCTGTTAGGCCCGCCTTACAAATTTAACATTGTACACTCCTGTGCTACGCCCATACCAAATTTCACGTAAATCCAACCAGAAGTTACAGATTTATTTCCAAAAAATTTCGATTCTGCCCCACTGTGCATTGTGAAAGGGACTTTTCAATTTGATTCTTAAATATTTACTAGTAAAATATCTATATTTTTTATATTTTTATATTTCAATTTAAGTTTCTTGATTTTTCTTCAGAGCGTATTTTAATTAGATTTTATTTCATTGTTTTTTTTATTGAGGAGAAAAATAATATTGTTTTATTCCTTTTGTTTTTTTTTTTATTCACTGCTTTTTTCGAAAGCAATTTGTTATATGGTTTAATAAAATGTCAAAAAAAATTTTTTATTTTTTTTATTCAGATTACCTGCAAGTTATAATAAAAAAAATTTGAATCCGCTATTAAAAATATACGTTTAAAAAATTGTTTAAAAATCTACAATTTGCAAAATTTTTGTTTTTTAAAAAAACCTAAAATTGTATTTTTTTTGTTTTAA
This sequence comes from Protophormia terraenovae, assembly GCA_951394005.1. Taxonomy (NCBI): domain Eukaryota; kingdom Metazoa; phylum Arthropoda; class Insecta; order Diptera; family Calliphoridae; genus Protophormia; species Protophormia terraenovae. Next base: position 38,111,568 of record OX596077.1, on the reverse strand, counting down.
CATAAAGCAATAAATTACGACTTTATTAACAATTAAGTGATTCTCCAATTGAAAGAATTTTTGGCATAATTTTTATATGAGATGTTTTTGTTTGTTTGTGAAAAAGGTCTACATTATTTATTCATCAATAACACTATGCAACAAATTGATGATCATCGCGTGGGGGCGGAATCATTCCGATTGCAATTGATAGCTCTTAATATGTGTAATAAATCACCAAAATAGTTTCAGATAAATATAAAAAAATAATATAAAAAAGGTATGAAGCTCAAATATTTTAACATAAATGTTTAGAGTATTTAAATGGCGACTTTCTATTTATTTATCTCTAATAATAAGGAGTCATTTCTAGTCCGTTTAAATAAAATTAAACAAAAGTCCATTAAAACTTGAGTTTAATGCGTTAAAATATTCTACAGAAATTTTCTACGTCGAATTTCACTAGGGGTCACCGAAGGTCCAAAGTTCATACGGTGGAACGTTTATCCAAAAAAATGAAATTGATAAAATTATTATTAATTTTGTTTACGATTTGTACAAAAAAATTTAATTTTATGTTATATTTCATTGCCTAGTTTAAGGAGTTTATATTCGAAATGTGGGAAAATTTCATAATTTTCTTTTTTAACAACATATGATAAGTTGGATGAATTTTTTATCTTTGTACACCCCTAGTAAAATTTGAAGAAGAAAATATCTGGAAAACATTTTAACCCATTAAACTCAAGTTTAAATCGACTTTTATGTCATTTCCTTAAAACGGACTAGAAATGACCCGTTATAAGGACAGATAAATGAATTTAAAGTTCTAATGAAATATTCCCCGTTAAATGCTCTAAACATTTATGGAAATTATTTTAGCTTCGAACTATATTTCTATTATTTTTTTCGATTTATCTGTAACTACCTTGGTGCAAAAATATAAAAGTTTAAGTGTGCATAAAACAAAAGATTTGCCTACCAGCGAAAAATCCTTTGGAGGGTTTATTACACATATCAAGAGCTATCAATTGCAATCGGAATGATTCCGCCCCCAAAATACTGTTGCATAGTGTAACCAGCTTTATAATAAAAAGTAGCTTTTAAGTATTTTAGTTTTTTTTTATGATTTTTTGAAAAAAAAAAAAAAAAAATATATATATTTTTGTTGAAGCTTTAGTACACATTTTTGCAATGTTTTAATTTTGGTGATTTTTTATACTGATTTTGTCATTCCGTGTGTAACATGTCGAAGGAATCGTTTAAGACCCCATAAAGTATATATTTTCTGCGTCCCGGTTAGATTCTGAGTCGATCTAGCTATGTCCGTCCGTCTGTCTGTTGAAAGCAGGATAGGGCTCGAACGGGACAACCTAGGGGGACGGAATTGGCTCAAATATTTATCTTATAAAAGGTTTGTTTGGCATTGAAAATGAGCAAAATCAGTTCATAAACAAAAAAGTTATGAGCAAAATACTAGAAACACAGGGCGTTGTAACTTTATTTCATACTTTTTGGCTGATATCTCTTAAACAAAAGCATGTACGATAACGAAATTTTGTACACATAGTTCGGGGGTCAAAATAAACTCGGAAAGCAAAAATAGGCGTGGTCTGTCCACTTTACGGCCCACCTCCCATATAAGGTGAAACGTTAACGAAATTTTGTACAAATTGTCGAAGGACCAATGTAAACTCGGAAACAAAAAAATGGGCGTGGTCCACCCACCTCCCATATTACATAAAATTTGAAATAGTTGATGGTGGGTATAAAGTTTCGGCCGAGCCGAATATAACATTCGAGCTTGTTTAGTTTTGGCGTTTTTAACACAAAAATAGAGATTAAATTTAAAAACAAATTACTTGCAAGTTTAAGCTACGGGTATTCAACCCTTTTTTACTTACTCCTTGAATTATTTATAAGCCTCTCTTTAAAGATTATTTAAAGAGATATCGAATAAAACTCTAAGTAACTGCAATACTTCATTTCCGTTTTGGTGATTTTTTGTTTTTGTAATTTTCTTTTTTCTGACGATTTTTTTTTTCATTTTAGCAATTTTTTTATTACATCGTTTCTTTATTTTTGCTATTTTTCCGTTTAGACGATTTTTTTTTTAGCGTTGTTTCACTTTTGCGTTGTTTTTTTATTGTGGCGATTTTTTAGTTTTAGCGTTTTTGAGATTTTTTGCGCGTAAGATTTTTGAGTGTTTTCTTACGTATTGACGATTTTTTTTTTCATTTAGTCGATAGCTTTCTTGGTAAGTATGTTTTTCTATTTTGGTTTTTTTCCATTTTGAAATTTTTTAAATTTCTAGTTGTTTTTTTATTAAGACGTTTTTTTCACCGTTTATAACTTTGAAAGTATTGAACTTTAATATTTTAATATTTATATTCTGTGCATTTGTGATGTATTTTTTTTTATTAAAAACGGATAATTAAGAACACATTAAAATAAAATCTAGAAAAATTCATTTATATTCAATAATAACATAGTTAAATTTGAGAAAATGTTAAACAAATAGATTAACTATTGTAACAAAATGTCTTAAAAAATAGTCAGATTATTTGTTATATATCTCTAAAGTATTTCTCCCCAATTTTCGTATAGAGATGCAGAAAAACAAACTAATTAGTTTGGCTGCAAAATTAATAAATTAAATTTCTGTCATTATTAATAGTTTCTATATACATTTGTATATGGTACATAAGTAATTATGTATGCTATTTATTTCATAATTATATATTACCCATTACGTATGAGTGTTATTAATTAATTACATGTGTGACACATATTTAACAAACGTTTGTTGATATTATATGTTCTAAGAACTTAATTAATATTAAGATAAAACGTAATAAATCCTTTAAGTAAAAAAATAATAATAATTTCCAAAGGGATTAAAGATACATTACAGACAGTAATCGCTTCACAAAACTTCATTAACCTAATTTAAATATTCTCACGTGTTTTAAATTGTGAATTTTTTTATTTATGTAAAAAAATTATTAATTTACTTGTATAAAAAAATAATAAAAATGGTAATAAAAATGAAAATATAGTAGGATGTTTGATGAATATTTTAAGGCAAAAGTGTTAATAAAAATTACTTTCTTATTAAAGGTAAAAGTTACATCATAAATACCCACCAATAGAACAGGTTGTAGATATATAACATTGCTCTGAAATTTCTTGATGAAATAAATATCTACTTCAAATTAAATTAAGTAAATTTATCGATTTAAACAAATGAACTCTATATAATTAATTGGCAAACACTTTGACCGTAGCATTAATAAAAAAATATATCAGTTATTATTGAACCGATTTATTTAATTTTTTCAGCACAAAATTAAAAAAAAAGTTCTCGAAAAGATTTCCGATAGTTTGATATATATATATATATATATATTATATATGGCAGTTATCGGTGGGCTTCATAAACGCCATTTCTACCGACATACAGACGGACGGACATGTTCCTATCGTCATCATTTCTTACAAGGATCCCGAAAATATCAACTTCTTTGCTCTCCGACGAAAATTGTGGAAATTACAAACAGAATGACAAACTTATACATAAATACCCTTTACAGGGTATAAAAAGAAACCGAAATTAAAAAAAAAACACACACAAACAACAAATCGCCATTACAAAAAATAAACTAACAGAGATATAATTTAAAAAGTCGCCTAAAAAAATTAAAAAACGCTACAATGAAAAAATCGGCTAACGCAAAAACGCCAAAACAGAAAAAAATTAAAAAAAATCACCTTAATTAAAAAAAAAAAACGAAAAAAGCCACATGCATTTAAACGTAAAAAACCCTAAAATATGCTTTAAAAAAATTTACAAACGTGTAAACTACAAAAAATTTACATCACGTGCAAGAATTTTTTATAATTTGCAAATTTTAAAGCATTTATTTTAGGGCCTTATTTTTTACATATAAATGCATGTAAAACCGCACTCTATACTTATTAAGTACCATTAAAATCCTTTCAGTTTTATGTCCTATTTTTTTTTAAGGAAGGATTTTTACATTTTTTTAAAGACCAGAGTTTGAAATAAATCCACTCCATTTCCCTGCTTTTAAGATGCGGTATATTAATGTGTATGTTTATAATTTTATCATACCACCTGTAGTGATCAGTATGAAAATATTTTTAAAATAAATTTTATATTCTTTTTACATATATAAATAAAATATCTACAAATTAAATTTTATAAAAACCGTTATAATTGTCAAAAAATTATTTTATACGCATAAATTTCAGAGAAATATTTAATTTAATATTAAATAATTTTATCAACGTTTCACAGACTACTAGTCAAAAGAATGTACTATTTTTTTCTATAACAAACACATACATGTACAAGCTCTCTAGAAATTACCAGAAACAATTTTTTGTTTAAATACACAAACATGTTCATTCTCCCTAGTGGTATGCTACAGAAAACTTTTTTTTTTTTTTGCGATGGGACATACATATTTAGTTATCGTTGTTATTGCTTATGTAAATAACAAAGGAAAATGTTTCGTGAGATGAGGAGAGAGAGAGAGAGAAAGAGACAGGAAGATCGTATGGGGTATACTAGCGTAAAAACATACTTTATACATACAAAACTATGTAGAACGTGTTAAAAATATGTTAACGAAAGAAAAAAATCTTGCTTTAATTTACTGGCTTTTTATTTAAATATTAAATTTTTTCTTTGTTTTTTTTTTTTCCCAAAAGCAACTTAATTTTTTATATTAAAATGTATGTAGCTTATATATTTATGTATATCAGTATTTTAAAGCCAAAGTTAACAAAAAATTTATTTGAGTGCACATTAACATTGTGTTGATGGAAAAATAACAAAAAAAAAATATTTGTTAAATTTTTTACATGAAATTGTTACAAAGTAAAAAAAAAAAGATTAAATCGCATTATAATTTTTTAAATTTTATTTATTTTGTTTAATTATTTGGTTGTTATAATATATAAGATTAAATTTTAAATTATAACAAAACAAAAAAAAAAAAAAATCATTTGGAATAAATTTCAATTAAATTGAAAAAAAAAAAAAAAAAAAAAAAAACAAAAAAAAAAAAAAATGTGGACTAGATGGAATTCCGCATGCTAAACTCGAATTTGCTTTTAGTTTTTTCCCATCAGGTCGAGATTTTTTGTTTATGGGTTTGTCTAATATTTCGTCCTAAATAAGCTGATTACTCATATATTCGATTCACTATAACTCGAGAACGATATGTACGATTTATATAAATAATGCACCAAAATGTGTGGAATAAAATTGGCTTTAAGTCGTTCTAACATTTGAATTCACTCAATAGTTTAGGAGATATTTCGAAATAAGTGTCCGAAAAAAAATTGTTCATGCTAAATTCAAGATTTCTTTTTTTTTACTAAAACTTCTTTTTAAAAGTGAAAGCATCAAAAATGTTTCAGTTTATCATCTTTATCTTAAAGTTGGCAAAACTACGAGTAAATAAAGCCACGTATCATAAAAATTGATGCACAAATCTTGATTGCATTCACAGTTAAGTTAGGACACCCGCAAACCTACAGTTAAATAGAGATACACTAGTAGGAAAAAAAATAAAAAAAAAAATTTTTCGTCTTAAATAAATAAAAAAATAGGTGGATAGATGGAATTTAAAGTGCTAAATAAAAATCAGCTTTTACTTTTTTTCTATCACATATTCATTTTTTTTTTTTTTATGGGCATGACTACTATGACCCCGCCTTTAGGCAGTCAGTCACACTTGTATAACTCGAGAACGGTTTGCCCTATTAAGATAAATTAAACTCCAGTAGATAGTGATCTAAATTGTCTTTGAGCTGAATTTACATAATATTTTTATCCAGTTAATATTTCCGTAGTTATTTGGTAATTAATAGCGAAAAAAAATCAATTTGTTTCTTTGAAAAATCTTGAAAATTTTGAACCATAACTCTGAAATTCTTGAGCGTATAAAAAATATTATTGACATACCTTGAAGACAATTTTCGTATACATCTTTTGGTGTATCATTTATCAAAATCGTGTAAACGGTTCTTGAATTATAGTCTAAATTGGACAAACCATTCTCGAATTTTATAGTGTGACCGCTGAATAAGGTGATGATATTAGTCATGCTCATAAAAAGAAATCAGTACGTGATAGAAAAAAAGTAAATGCTGATTCTCAAATATTTATCTTATATAAGGTTTGTTTGGTATTGAAAATGGGCAAAATCGGTTAATAAACAAAATAGTTATGGACTAAATACTAGAAACACAGGGTGTCCGTTGTAGCATCATCTACTGATATCTCTTTTACAAAAGCATGTACGACAACGAAATTTTGTACAGATAGCTCGAGGGTCGATATAATCTTGGAAACCAAAAATGGGCGTGGTCCTTCCACTTTACCGCCCACCTCCCCTATAAGGTGAAATGCCAACGAAATTTTGTGCAAATAGTTCAAGAATCAATGTCAACTCGGAAACAAAAAATGGGCGTGGTTCACTCACTTTACCGCCTGCCTTCCATATAATGTAAAATTTGAAAAAGTTGATGGTGGGTATATAGATTCGTCCAGGCCGAATATAACATTCTCGCTTGTTTTTAGATTAATTTATTTAAAATTTTTAACTTTATCTATGTAATAAAATATTATGTTAAACAATTTTAATTGTACAAATTAAAATTTAATTTTCGCTTAAATTAAAAAATAACAAAATATTATTTTATTTTCAAACCTTTGGGGTAAATTTTTTAAATACAAAGAGTATTATGGTTGTGTGTTAAAAAAAATTTTTGTGTTCTTTTTTTTTTTTTTTTTGTAAATATAAATTACTTTTGGCAAATTCTCAACTTCTAACCATTTAGCACACAAATGTTGCTGCAATTCTTCCATATTATTTATTTTTTCAGAATAAGAAGAAAACCAAAAAATTTCTATTTAACTTATGTAGACATTTGTTATTAACAGACATAATTTTATTTAACCAAAAAATAAGTTTGTAAATAACTTTAATGTGTTTTTTTCTCACATTGTTGGTTTGGTGGTGCACAGTGGGGTCGAGTTGAACAAAATAAATAAATAAATAAATAAATAAATAAATAAATAAAAATTGGTAATAAATCTCTAAATTCTAAATTATTGGTCGAATCGATTTGAAATGTATAGGAAAGTTTTAAAGAAGTATCTAAGTTTTAAAAAAACTATCTTATAATCTAACTGTTATAAAACGGGATAAGTTACAGGGTGTCCAAATGAACTACCTCAAGCATGAAAAAATTCTTCTTAGTTCCTCCTTAACAACTTTTCCATATCAATAACGATCTGACTAGTAGTTTAAGATAAACAGATTTATTACAAATTTTTTGGCGATTGGTCCCATTGTGTACAACAAATGATAAACCCAAATGAAACACATGATTTTCAACTATAATTTATTAAAACTTTTGGGTTTGTTTAGCAGCTCATTTTCTCATGTTGTTGTTGAATTCATAATAAAAAATATTTTTTCCCCATTTTATTTAGCCAAAAATTGAAGATAAATTTATGACAAAAGTAGAAAAAAAAAAAAAAAAAAAAAAAAAAAAAAAATTAAATTAGTTTTCCATTTGAACAAATGTCATAAAAGAAATCTCAACAGAAAAACCCAACACTTTAAGTGAAAATAATAAAAAAAAAATTTGTAAAAAGTAGGCTGACTAAAAAAGAATCAACGATAACAACGGAAATGTTAATGTAAAAAACGTGGAAATAAAAACAATTCAAACCCCCAAAAAAATGGTAAAATATGTACATATAAGACCAAAAATTTGTTTCATAAAATACGTGTTGTTATAATATAATTTTATTAGAAAATAAAAAAAAAAACATACCCACATACATAAATTGAATTATTTATATACAAGTAAAACAACAAAACAATTGTTAAAAAAAAAAAAAAAAAAAAATTATGAACATTTATTAAAACTTCCATATACATTCAAATGGCCTTAGGACTTTAAAATGATTTTAATTAAAAACTTCCAAGATGTAGCCAATAATGCGTATTTTATATTATATAATTGTATTCAATAAATTTTCTTATAGCAAATAAATATTGAATAGAAATTCTATACATTTATTATAAAGCCATTTAAAATCCAAAGACTTTTTTCTCTCACTTCTATTACACTTTTTTTTTCCACTTGAAAAACTATTAACCCATATTTGATAGATTAGATAGATCCTTTTAAGGACATCACATGACAATATGGAAAAGCTTTGAATTAATAAAATAATTATAATAATAAAATAATTGAATATGTATGTGTCATTCGTAATTGAAATTGGATTTAAGATTTATTTATGTAAAATCTGCATTTAATTTGTTTACAAATTTCAATTACTTTTTTAATAAAATAAATAATTTAAATTATAAAAATTCAAATTTTCGAATATTTTTTCTAAAAATGAGTTTATGGGGTTTCAATTATATTCTTTTTATTGTATCAATTAACAAATTAATCAAAGAAGTGATAACTTGAATGATTGAATAAAAATTTTTCAATATATTCGGCTTGGCCGAATCTATATACCCACCATCTGCAACTTATTAAAATTCCATCTCACTTATATAAGAGGTGGGTGGTAAAGTGGGCGGAACACGCCAAATTTTGTCCAAGTTTTTGGTTGGTAAAGTTGGCGAATCACGTCGCATTTTGGTTTCCGAGTTTATATCGATCTTCTTACCATCTATACAAAATTTCGTTGACATTTAGGAGTTATCAGCCGAAAAGTATGAATTGAAGTTACAACGGACAAATTTTCGCTTAAAAAATCATTTGAAATTTTTTTAATTTTCGACAAAATTTTATGCAAAACAATAAAACTTTTAATGACAAATCATTACGAATACATTGGGTTATAAACCTTAAATCATTTAACATTATCCCGAAAAAGGTACATCGTCTCAAGCACAAATAGTTCTTTTACAGTGTGGACAAAAAAATAGGATCAGCAGTAATTTTGTTAAATTTTTATAAAACTTTACTTTTTTTAAATCTCGATAACGAAAAAATACTGAAAAAAGATGAGAATCATCCATGATCTCCAATTCTTAGAACTACTCGTATCAGAAAGGATCTATAGATTTGAAAATTTAAAAATATGGGTAAAATCGAAAGTCAAAACAAAAGATAAGTGCTGAAATCGATCATTATAGTTAAATAATTTTACTTTCAATTCAAAGGCTGCAATTATAGACAATTTAAAAAGATTTAATGTGAACAGAAAATCACCTAAATTTTTTATTTATCAAGTCGTACACTTTAAATGCCAATAAGTCGATTTGAAATTCGAAAGGAATTTAAATTTCTTCTGAGAATATGAGAAGACAATTGGCGAAAACACAATTTATTCCATATACCATTCTGGTATGCCCCAGTCTTATAATACAGACCGGGAAAGGTCTCAAATAGTATCCTCGTGTACCCTAAAGTATAAAAATTGCGTATTATCTTCTAAAAAAGAGAGTATTTATTTTGTAGAATAATCTAAATATTAAATTTGGTGGAGAACTTTCGTATGGGTTGAAAAAATACAGATTTCGAAACATTTAATACCCCCTGTACAATTAAGCATAATGGTTGTACTAATATATCAGAGAGTGTTACTACCACTTCAAATTGTCAGGTCTATAATTCAGCATCATCTAGAATAGTTTTCCAAAAAAATAATGTTGCAGGAAACATTATTTATTATTATTTGTTTTCTATGTTCCCAAAAGAAGTTTATGTTACAAATAGATTTTGAACCGACTTAATAGAATTGATTTTTCGTTTCGGAAGAAATCTTTTTGTAATAAATCTTTTTTTGATTGATGTTAAGTTCTGCCATTTAATTGAAAAGAAGATTATTTAATTAATCGATTTAGGTACTTATCTTTTGTTAGGACTTTCGATTTTACCCATATTTTTATAGTGTCAAATCTATAGATTCTTTCTGATACGTATAGTTCTCGGAATTAAAGATCATCGACGAATCTCATCTTTTTCCAGTTTTTTATTTTTAATATCGTGCTTGAGATTTAAAAAAATTAAAGTTTCATAAACATTTTAGAAAAAAAAAGTAAAAATTTTAACAAAATTGCTGCTGACCCTATTTTTTTGTTTTTTGTCCACACTGAAAAAGGACTTTTTGCGCTTGAGACGATATACCGTTTTCGGGATAATGTTAAAGGTTATTTTTATATAGGTTTGTAACCCAATATGTTCGCATTGATTTGGGATTAAAAATCGTTATTGTTTTGCATAAAATTTGTCGAAAACTCATAAAATTTCAAACAAATATACTGGCACCAAAATTTAGCAATCTTCGAATTTTTACCGTAACTCCCCCTAGAATCGATCTTTGGGTTGCAAAAACGTACTGTGTGAAATATTAGTGAAATCGGATATCGTTAACCCGTGCCGCATCGGACCTGAGGTTTGTAGGGTGCATTCATATGGGAAAAAGTTGGTATTTCTACGGTAGTTCGAACAGAAAATTCATGAAAAAATTAGCATTTTTCCACAAACATTTACTTATACATGCACAGTTATATATATACATACACACACTAAATATAAACATGTATATGCTCTCTTTATAGGTAAGAGAGCATAGAAAAGTGCTTATTATTTTTAAGAGGCGGAAAAGCAAAAAAAACAAAAAATATTGTGTGATGTTTTTTCCCTCATCTTTTTCAACGTTTTTCGCCTCTAAATTCGTATTTGCTTTTATACAGGTAACAGCCAATTATTGGCAACCATATTTTTTATTTTTGAAAATTCTACATTTTATGTTTATGATGATAATGATGATTAGTGTATTAGAGTGTGTTTTAAGACTAGAATCTGTCTATGCTGTATTTTATTTATGATTAAGATGGCAATATTTTGTACAAAATATATTCTTTATTTTTATTTGCTGTCATCTTTTGTGAATGCTATTTATTTATTTATTTTTGTGTGTTTTTTTTTTTCGTTTGTTTGTTTTTATAACTTCAGGTGTTTTAATATGTTGGTTATTTGTAAATAACTTAAGGATAATAAAATATATTTATATAACTACCAACACTACACCTCTTTATATACATATAAGATTTATATATACATAAATATTTTATAAAGAAGAGTGTAAAAGGAAGTATATAATGCATGTACATATACATATAAATAATCATCATCATTGTTTTAATGTTTGAATACTCATCATAAATAACATATTTCTGTTTTTATTTCCTTTTTTTTCGTTCTCATATTATTATTTTTTGCATTATCTTTTACATATGCTTGTAAAAATGATAATAAATTATTTTAGCCTGTGGTAATATTTATTAATAAAAGCAAAAATTAAATGATAGTAAAAAACAAAAGTATATATCAAAAGGAACATAAACATTAAATGCAGATATTGTATTATATAACAATTTCCTGTTGTAATAATAACTAGAGCGTATGAGTGTTATTTAATTATACGGAAAAACATAATTAATATTACTTATACGCCTTCAAACTAATAAACTAAATTATTTTATATTCACTTACATTACAACTGTTAAATTGTTTTAAATATGTAGGTATATTTTTTTTGTTCATTATAGTATATTTACTGGTGTGAAACAATTAAAAACTGATTTAGAGTTAAATTGTATGTAATATTTACACGTAAATTATACAGCAACATTTCCGGGAATTGTAAGTATATACATACATAAATAGTGGCGCAATAAAGATACGTGATCATAAAATTTTATAGGGCAATGATTTTAAAATTACGATTTTAATAAACGTTTAGAGCTAATTAAAAATTCTATTCTATGAAAAAAAAATTTAAAATTGGAAAATTAATTTATTTAAATTCTTTTAGCCTGTGCAAAAGGCTAAAAATACAGTAGGAAAGACAACAAAAAACTGGTTAGAGTTTTTAAAAAATCACAGTCATTGTTAATTTAATAAAATAAAAACTAAAGATAAAATGTTTATAGATAAATAAATAAATAAATAAATAAACAAATAAACAAATAAATATATGAATAAACAAGCGTGAATGTAATATTCAGCTCGGCCGAATCTATATACCATCAACTTTTCAAAATTTCACGTTATATAATAGGTGGGCGGTAAAGTGGGCGGACCACGCCCATTTTTGGTTTCCAAGTTTTCATCGACCCTCAAACTATTTATACAAAATTTCGTTGTAGTACATACAGAGATATCAGCAGAAAAGTAAAGTTTTTTGTTTATTAACCGATTTTTTCAATCCCAAGCAAACCTTATACAAGATAAGTATTTGTGCTCCCTCTACGTTGTCCCGTTCGAGCCCTATCCTGTTTTTAACAGACGGACGGACATAGCTAGATCGACTCAGAATCGAACCAGGACACAAAAAATATATACTTTGTGGGGTCTTAGATGATTCCTTCGACATGTTACACACGGAATGACAAAATCAATATACCCCCCCTCTTTTTGATGGTGGGTATAACTAGTAACCAATATTTTGTAGTTTTTAAATTTTTAAATGTTGACAACTCACAAAACGTAATCTATATATATATTAAAGAGTAACGTTACTGACTGACTAATTCATCATCCCACAGCCCAAACGGCTGAAGCTAGAGAGACGAAATTTGGAACGTGGGTAGGTCTCCCTCTATATAGATCCACTAAGAGGGGGTAAAAAAGGGTAAAAACGGGTAAAATCGGCAACCTTATAACTCGCAAACTAATAATAACACAAAAAAAGTTGAAAAGTTATCGTTATTCGTTTAAAAACTTTTTTGAAAATCGGCCGTTTTAGGGAGAAAACGGGTAAAAGCTGTATTTTGGTACTTTTTTGGCACCATATGTATCTTTGAAACCAATCAACATACAGATAAAATTTATATCGTATTCATAACTTATCAAAAAACTAGAAATATAAATTTGGTATTTTTTCGAAATTCGAACGTTTAAGGAGTAAAAATCGTACCTATTTTTGGTACTTTTTTCATAAAACATTTTTTTATATTTATTGACATAACCATATGCGTATTTTAATATGGGATCTCATTATAATTTAGAAACTCATTGGAGTACAATTTCTGATACTTCTATGGGTAAAAAAAAAGTACCAAAAAGGGGGTAAAGACGGGAAATTACATTTTATTCAAACTTAATAATGAATTTTCCATTACATTAAACATAGAAACATCCTGTGGGTAAGAATTCAAGAGGATGAACTTTGTGGTACTTTTTTCTTCTTCTAATGGTACTTTTTGCATTTTCTGTAATATTTAACCTAGAAACATGAAATTAAATATCCGAAGTGGGAAAGAATCCATAAGAGGGATCTTTGTGGTACTTTTTTGTTCTTCTAATGGTACCTTTTGAATTTTCTATAATATTTAAACTAGGAACACGGACTTAAAGATATGTGGCCCTAAGTGAGTGAGAATTAATAAGAAGGGATTTTGTGGTACTTTTTCGTTCTTCTAATGGTACTTTTTGAATTTTCTATAATTATGAACCTAGAAACATGAAATTAAGGACATGTGGTGCTAAGTGAATAAGAATCCATAAGAGGGGACCTTGTGGTACTTTTTGTTATTCCAATGGTACTTTTTGAATTTTCGGTAATATTTAACTTAGAAACATGAAATTAAAGATATTTGGTCCTAAATGAATGAGAATCCACAATAGGGGATTTTGTGGTACTTTTTTGTTATTCCAATGGTAATTTTTGAATTTTCTATAATATTTAAACTAGGAACATGAAATTAAAGATATGTGGTCCCTAATGAATGAAATTCCATAAGAGGGGACTTTGTGATACTTTTTTGTTCTTCTAATGGTACTTTTTGAATTTTCTATAATTATGAACCTAGAAACATAAAATTGAAGATGTAAGGTCCTAAGTGAATCAGAATCCTTAAAAGTGATTTTGTGGTTCTTTTTCCTTATTCTAAAATACTTTTTTCGTTATTCTAATATTAAAAATCTAATATTAAAGAGATATAGTTATTTATGAATGAGAATTCTCAAGCTCTATTAGTCACATTCCTCTATACTAAAAAATAATAATAGGAATACTTTGGTAGTTTTTTTAACTTTCGAATATTAAAGATGTTAAGAATTGGTACTTTACTGGCACCCTATCAAACTTGCCTTTTGTACTTTTCGAAAATCTTATTTTAAATTTATTTTTTATAAAAAATTTCCGCTAACGAAGTAGCGGGTTAACAGCTCGTTCATAAATAAAGTTTTAATGAGGTCTAAAGTATTTAAGAAGTTTTAAAATTAATAACAAAGTTCAATAACAAAGTCCTATTTTTAAATCCCATACCTCTGGCCTTAAGATATCATTGGGGTGCATCTTTCGAAACTTTAGCGTGAATTCTATTTTGCTACGCCCGATTTACATTAGTCGGACTAGACAATGGAAAATTTTATTTTGAACTAGTTTGATAAAAATTTAATGCTACGTAATACATTAACCATAAACACAACAAAATATAGAACATTTAAAAACATTTCCTGTTATTCTACATACTAGACATTTTGCCCTCCTTTAAATGACATAATAAATTTTCCATAATCACAATATATGTAAAACTTTTCCCTTTGTTTTACCTATAAAATCTATTTATTTGTATTTATCATATTATTCAATCTTTTAGCTTGTCGACTTAATTTCTTCTTTTATCTTTTCAATATTGACTTTGATTTTAGGAAAACATACAAGAAAACACTTACTGTTCATTAGAATATATTTCTAAAACACACATACTATCATTCATCCTAGAATCCTTACAACTATTATTACACCAATGTGTAAATAACAATGAAAGTGTCATTTACACTCAGACAATATTAACTAAGACAAGTGTGTTATAGTAAAAGGTAAAAGACGAAGACAAAAGAAATTAGGACAGTTGTAACAGAAAAAAAAATTAAAAATTTATCTTAATTTTCAATGTTAGCAATTATTCAAGTGATCTAAATTTAAATTTTCTTATATTTTTGTTTCGATATAAAGCCACTTATCAGCATTCAATTATTTTTATACCATTCCGTCATTCCGTGTGTAAAATGTCGAAAGAATCATTTAAGACCCCATAAAGTATATATTTTCTGGGTCCAGGTTAGATTCTGAGTCGATCTGGCTATGTCCGTCCGTCTGTCCGTCTGTTGAAAGCAGGATAGGGCTCGAAGAACCAATGTAAACTCGGAAACAAAATATGGGCGGGATCCGCCCACTTCTTATATAACATAAAATTTGAAAAAGTTGATGGTGGTCATATAGATTCGGTCGAGCCGAATACAACATTCGGGCTTGTTTTAAATGTATTAATTAACTGGTTAATCAAAAATAAATAAACATGAAATAATCATCTGAGTAATTGATTATAAAATTCGTTTAGTAGATTGTATTTCAATTAATAAATTATTTCACTATATATCATTTGTAATAGAAAGTAGATCTTAAATTTGAATGAATTTAATTTGAAAGTATTTTTCGATTTTTTTTATTTAATGATAATCATTTTAAAATTCTGATTAATAAATTAAATAAAATTAAAAAAAATAAATTTTCCGTGTATTTTAAAGAATTTATTTCAACAATTAAATATATTTTTAAAATTTTATGCTTTTAAAAATATGTTTTTATTATTTTGGCCATTAACTGTAAAATACTGTTGATTAATTTATCATCAAAACTTTTATGTTCTAGGTTTGATAATATTGTTGTTTTCTTCTGCTGTTAACAATAATTCTGATATGATTTCTATGAAATGCCAATGATGATAAGCTGTTAAAGTTACATTATCTATTATAATCTTTTCTTTGTATAAAAAGTTTTAATGATGTCAATAGTTTTTAGATGACAAAGATGAAAATTCGAAAAACTAAGGAGTGAGATCGAAAAAAATCTTAACACACATTTTGCCTCATAACTTTTTTCGAAATCAATATTCAAAAATTTTTTTTGATCTAGTTATCATGGAAAAATACTTCAGTTATTATTATTAATAACAACCATGTTAATTTGTCCTTATTTTCATCAAAATAAGTGACGAAAAAGATTTACGTCCTACAAGTTATTAAAAAATTTCAAAAAATCTAAATAGGTCTTACAAATAATTGGCCACAGAATTAAATGTCGTCCGTAAAACCGTTTCTAATGATATTAAACAGTAACAGAGGAATTCGACTATTGATGTGAAACCTAGTTCGAAAAGAAAAAAGGACCACATGATATTGGGAAGGCCAGAAAATTGAAGGCATATTGAAAGGAACTCCAAAAACATCTGGTAGAAAATCAGCTCAGTTTTCTCAGTGCTTCTACTATTTGGTGCGAAAATTTAAAGCTAATGGGAAAGTTGATAACATATAAAGTTCAAAAAATTCCAAACTGGAATTCTGCAAAAATAAAAATTACAAGCCAAAAATAGGACTCGGAATTTAAAACCAAATTTCATACAAAAATACTCAAGCTGTATAATTGACGAAGAAACGTAGGTGCTGGCAGAATCTTCGCAGCTTGTGTCTCAAAAATTTTTATTGCTAATGCTCGAAGCAATGTTGGAGATAAGTTTAAGACCCAAAAGCAGCAAAAATTTCTTACAAAATTCATGGTATGACAAGCTTTTTGCAGTTGCGGCAAAACAGGAAAGTCATTTGATACATTCGGATCTATAAATACCAAAATATGCATAAAGGAATATTTGCAAAAAAGACTTCTTCTTTTCTTAAGAAAGCACAACGTGTCCACATATTTTTGGACCCATTTGGTATCATGTCACTACGATAAGAAAGCTCTGGAGTGGTACCAAATCAATAACATAGTTTTAGTACCAAGAGAGGTCAATTTTCACTATTGTCCATAGCTTAGACCAGTGGAGAGATATTGAGCTCTTGTGAAAAGTCAATTCAAGAGCACAAAAAAGGTATCCCAAAATACCGAAGATTTTAACAGAAGATGTGCACACTGTTCCAAAAAAGTGACTGAAGTAACTATCAAATCTCCAAAGAAAGGGTTTTCAAAAATGGTCCACAATTTTATAATTAGTGGTTAGAACCATAAAAATTATATATTTCTGTGATCTGTGCTAAATTATCAAATGATTAAAAAAATAATGAAAACTCTAAGATCAACCGTTTCCAAGTTATTGAATATTATGTATGTTAAGAATTTTTCGATCTCACTCCTTATAAGATTTTCTTTATGACAACCTAAATATATAAATATAGTAGAATTTTATTAAAGAAAAAAAAAAAAAAAATAATAAAAATTATTGAATATAAAAATAATTTTTAACGAAATCCTATTTTTAATGCATTTTTTTATTAAATATATAAAATAATGGATTGTAATTTTTCTTCTAATTTAAATTCAAGCCAAAAACATAAATGAAAACTTACTAACACTGCAGAGGTTAAGGATCTAATTTTTAAACCTATAGGACTTTTTTATAAAAATGGTAATTCAATATATAAAGTAAAACTTCTAAACAAAATTATTATTTTGTTTTTTTAATTACTGTATGTTTATTTATTTATTTTTTTATATAAATATATCAACCTTAGTATTTTCTTTACACCACAATTAAAATAAAAAAAAATAAACTCATCAAATTTATTTTAAAAAGGAAACAATTTTCTGTGGCCATTTTTATTCTGTTTTAGTTGCATAAAAGAGAGACTAATACAAAGTTTTTAATTGAGTTTCTGTTTTGTTCATTTGTATATTTTAAGTTAATAAAAGTTTTGTAACGGCAACTAACTATTCACTGTTTTTATTTTTTCAAATTTAAAGTTTTATTTTATTTTTAAAAGCAAGTTACTATTTAATAAAATATTTTATACATATTTGTTCCTATATTTTTTTAATTAATAAAATTAAAAAAATAATAATAAAATTCCCAACAAATTATTTTCTTATTTAATAGTTAATTACATTGACTCTTAACCAATACACCAAGTTATGTATACAGAGACATTGCACAATGGGGCCAAAAGCAAAATAAATGGTGGTTTCAAAGTCTGGAACTTTGAAACCACTGAACCGATTTAGATGACACTTAAAACATCGATAGAGGAGGAGTTAGACTTTCAGAATATTGTTAGATGGAGTCCGTAGCTGCAGCACAGTGGGCCAAAGTTGACTACCTCGAGAGTGAAAAACATATCGGGGCTTATAACTTTTACAAATATTAACCGATATGATATATTTTTACATTTTGAATTCTCCTAAGCAAGACAAGGATGCTTATTGTGCTAAATTATCTCGTATGGTTTAAAAGATATTTAACTTAAAAAAATAAATTTCTCATTTTTGGCCTTGACTTTTTTGCGATTTTGCCCTATAACTTTTAAACTAAAATCTCTAAAATTTTTTTAAAAATATACTAAAATTCTCTACAATTTTCTAAATTATGCTAATAAAAAATTTTTATTTTTATCTCAATTCGATAACAAGAAAAAAATGTTCAAAGTCAAAATTTCAAAACAGGTTTCAAAAATTGCAATTTTTTGCCAAAAAAGTAACTTTATATATTTAACTTTTTTAAAAAATTTTGTACAAAAAGTTTAATATTTTTTGACATTTTCTGAAAGACGGGACCCCAAGAAAAGGTGTAAGTGTAATTTTGAAAAGTTCTGAAAGTTCACCCTACATCCAGCAGTGGTCAAAAATTATCAATTTTGGATGAGAAGTTGAACTTTTTGAGTCTGTAAAAAAAATATTGATTGTTGATTTTTGTACTTCTGTGAATTAAACTATATAGATCAATATGTTCTTAAAGGTTCTGCAAAAAATTATTACAGCCTACCGCTAAACTTAGTCACACGAGGCAATTTTCCGAAAATACCCATATTTTCAATAATAACAACTGCGACTCCTAAAAATATACAGTAAAATTATATATATTTTTTCTGATTTTCACATTTGTCAATTCTCCATTAAATATTTGATATCACGTGAAAAAATTATGTTGATAACTATAAGCATTTAGAAATTATTCAGTCTCAAATTTTTAAAATAAGTCAATATAAACATAATTTGCATTTGTTCGCATTGTTTCAAGAAAAGTGTAATACAAATTTTAAAATAGTAAAATTTATTATACCTGGTTTTAAAGAAGACATAATTTCCTTTAAAATGATATATAACATGACTATTTTGTGTTTGCAACGTTTCTTGTTAATAAATTTGAACCAAGTTTCATCTAAATAGATTCAGTGGTTTCAAAGTTCCAGACTTATTACCATTTTTTTTGCTTTTGACCCCACTGTACATTGTTTTAGAAAATTTTTTGGAGAAATATTGGTTATGATTAAAATATTATTTAATCACAAAATTCATTCATTAAACAATTTAGTGGTAAATTTTAAAGAGTAAAGAGAAAAAGTTTCCAATAAAATCCTTTACACTTAATGCACAATTACTAACATCAAGTCGTTACTCCTTTAAGATGCCCAACTATCGAAAAGAAAGAAAAAAAAAAAAAAAATGAAAAGGAGAAAAAAAAACTACTTGTCTTTCAACTTTACAGAAAAGTGTCTTTCAAAGCTAAAGTGCAACTAACAAGTACATTTTATAAAAATATATTTACACACTTTAAGACAGAAATAAACCATTATATATAATATGGGTAAATCCAAAAAATAATAAATAAAACAAGAGAGAAACTATAGTCGGTTAAGACCGACCATATAATACCATTGTGAATGATCAAAAAATTTTACCTGTGGCCAATTGTAGACCAACACTTTTACTAAATGCAAAATCAATTATACAAATACAGAACAATGCATTGATACTAAGATATACTTATATGATTTTAAGTCCTTTAGGCCGATTCCTGGAAGTGGATTTATATGGGAACTATGGTATATTATGTATATGTTGTTTCTAGTTATATAATACTTATTTGAGTCGAATATTAACTGTATACTATCATTCGTATGGGATTTATGGTGATTTTCGGAATAGGGTATTTATTAGGGTGATCGACGCGGTTTTCCAACCTGTTTTAAAACCGGTTTTTTCAGTCAATGTGCTGTCGGTTTTTTCAAAATGTTCATATTTCGAATGTCGAATAGACCGGTTTTTTTAAACACAAAAAACCGGTTTTAAAAATAGCATTTTATTTCAGAAAATATGTACTAAATAGTGATATTTGAGTCGAAATTAGGAATAATTTTTTTAATATTCATAAAAACTGATTTCTTATGTTTTTAAAATATAGTTTAAGTCTAAATTGGAATTTATTCTGTAATATTAAACAAATAAATAATTAATAATTATCCTGTATGACCCAATTTAATTTTTTTGATCCAATATTTCCTTTATTTTTTAAAGGTGTTGTTGTTAAAAAAGTTTCACCTGCAGAATCGTTTCAATTGAGACAGGATTCCATATTAAGCCATGGTTTCTGTTTATGCTAACTAAAATTTTGATGATTTTTCTACAATTTTGAAACGTAATTATCTTCTAGTCATCTAGATATATAATTTGCTTAGCATTTTTTCTTATTCCAGAGCTTTCTGAAGCTACCAAAAGACGTAGAAAAATTAAAATTTGGCTTAATTATAAAACTTTTTGTCCAACAAATCCTAATGGAGCCATATTTTGAAATTTGTATCAGGTAGCGGATATAAGAGGATTTATGTGTCTTGGAAAGAGAAAAAATTCTTAGATTTTTTCTCTTTCCAGAGCTTTCTAAAGCTCCCAGAAGACATAGAAAATTAAAATTCAGCTTAATTATAACCCTGTTCGTCCTACAAATCCTAACGGAGCCAGATTTTGAAATCTCTATCAGGGAGCGAAAAAACGTGGATCTATATATATATGGATTTAAATATATCTTTCCTAAGCAATGTTTCCTTTCCAGAGCTTTCTGAAGCTCCCAGACGACGTAAGAAACTAAAAATCGGCATACTTATAAAACTAGTCGTTCAACAAATTCTAACAGTGCCAGATGTTTCTATCAGGGACCAAAAAGTCAGTTTTGGTATTAAGAACTTTTGAGTTGCTATACTTATTGTTTGCTCTCCAAATCCTATAAAAAATTGATTCTGTATTTCGACCAGGGAGCGCATTTACTACGATTTTTTTATTTCGAAAGTTTTACGAATTTAAAACTTTAATCAATATAATTCCAATAAATTTGAACGGCTTCAAATAATTGACTTCGATTAGGGAGAGGAAGGTGTCTAAATGTTGTTCATATTTTTTTCTTTTAATTTTCGGATTTGTTTGTGCATATTTTCATTATTATATTATTTTTCCTGACAT
This sequence comes from Protophormia terraenovae, assembly GCA_951394005.1. Classification (NCBI taxonomy): domain Eukaryota; kingdom Metazoa; phylum Arthropoda; class Insecta; order Diptera; family Calliphoridae; genus Protophormia; species Protophormia terraenovae. Next base: position 38,090,279 of record OX596077.1, on the reverse strand, counting down.
TGTTAGGCTTTTACGCTTGTATTTAATAAATTTTAACTTAATTATAAGAATTGATTTTTTTAAAGAAATGTAGTCTTTTGATATAAATATTAACTTCTGCAAAAAACCGGTTAACCGGTGCAACCGGATTTTTTTAAATACCAACTATTCGAACTATTCGAAAACCGGTATCTCAAAAAAGTCGAATAATCGATCACCCTAGTATTTTTATGGGAGCTATGGTCAATTATGGACCGATCTTGATGAAATTTGTCACAAAGATTGACACTTATACAAAACTCCTTTGTACCGAATTTCATTGATATATTGCTATATTTAAGGCATTTATGATCGTTAAAACCCTATTCCAAGAGGACATTTGTATGGGGGCTAGGTGAAATAATGGACCGATCCTAACCAATTTCAATATGCTACGTCCTTGTGTCAAAATAATAATCATCAAGATATCTTTAAAATTGCGAACTGTACTTTGTTCACAAGGTTTTCATGGACAGCCAGCCAGACGGAGGGACGGACGGATATTGTTAAATCGACTCAGAAAGTGATTATGAGTCGAACGGTATATTTTAAGGTGGGGGTCCGATATTTTTTTCTGTGCGTTACCTATGGTGTTGTAGGGTATAATGAATTTAAAATTGTAAACATTAAAAAAAGATCTTAAAATGAATGTAATAGTTATTAAAGAATACTGAGAATAAAATATTTAAAATTCCAGTAGAGTGTAAGGCATTTTCTAGTCTGCTATAACATCAAAGGCTTTATTTGTGCCTTTAATTTACCCAAATTTACAAGACTGACATATTTAAAAATGTTATAACATTTTCTTTTCTGAAGAAAGATGTTACCTTGTTACTGTGTAACTTTTTTTGAAGATTACCTTCACCCTCATAAAATTAAACCAATTCTGTAATTATGTTATATTTTAAAGTACTTATGAGAAAAAACAAATTATTTAATCGAAAGAAATCGGATTTTAGGTAAAATTTCGAATTTTTTATGAATTTTTGGCGTAATTTCGACTTTTTTGATAAAATTTTAGCTTTTTTGCGAAACAAAAAACACATCTGTAGTGAATTCAGATTGCAGTCCGTTTTGACATCATTACATTTTTTTCAGAATAAAACACAAAGGTAGAATAAAGGCAACATTTTAGCCAGAAAAAAAAAAACGCCATTAGAAAATTCCACAAAATTGGAAAGCACCATAACGTATGTACATTTTACCATGTGTATTTGTTCAATAAAATGTTTAACAAGCCATAATGAAAAATTTTGTAAAACTAAAATAAAATCTTCGTAGAAAAAAAAAAAAAAAATAAAAAATAAAAAAGTTGCTCATAAAAAGATAAAGCAAGACTAAAGTAATAGAAAAAAAAATAATAAAAAAAGAATGTTAAAAGCCAGTTGAAAACCACATTATTTCCCCTGTGTATAAAAATATCAAAATGTTATGTATGTATATGTGTGCATAAGGATGTAAATTGCACATTATCAAAGTGTTTGTTATTTCCTGACTTGGCCAGTGATGTCAAATGATGACTCTTCTTTTTTCTTTCTTGTTTTTAAACAAATGAGTTTTAAATAGGGATTAAGCTTTAATAAAAACTTTTATTATAATTATTTTTTTTTTTTAATTGGTTTAAGTTCAAAATTTAACTAAAATCTTTTAGCTGATTTTAAACAGTTTAGTTTTAATTTTACTTTTTATTTTTTCTTAAATCGAAGGTTACAGTTTTACTTTTTGTTTATTTCTGGAAGATCAATTATGATTAAAAAAAAAAAAAAAATCTGCTTTTATATTAAATTATGTATGTATAAATTTGTCTCTTCATATAATTTATAGCATAAATTATGGCTGTCGAATACTATTCAACAATAGCCCAAAAACATATAATTCCTTGCTTTCCTATACATACACATTTAATGTTTTTTTTTTTTAAAGGGTTACATAGATGTAAAAAATATATCAAATAAATTTCAAACAAACGTTATTATTTTATTTTTTTAGAAATATTTTGAAAGTTTTTTCATTAATGTTTATTTACTTAAAAAAAAAAAAATAATAAAATAAAATGCATTTTCCAATGTTGTTCTCTTTTGTTTCGGTTTGTGGTGCTACCAAAAACCAACTAAATAAAAGGGAAATGGTTTATTTGTAACGGAAAAAAACAAATAAACTTGAATAAAAAATTTATTATATTTTGTACAAGTTTAGTTTCCTTGATTTCTATTTTATTTCATAGTTTAATAAAATTCTAAAATGTTGCACATTTACGTCAAAGGGGATAACAAAAAACAATATTGATGTAATGCTTCAAATTAGTAAAAATTTTACATACTTTTATTTTTTAGTGGAATAAATATTTACCCAAGAAATAAGGACTGCGCACGAAAAAATCCGTGTATGATCTTGGGCTTTTAACTTTTGATGTAGTGAAAATTAAATAATTCTGTTAACTGGTTTACACTGTGCAGCGACCCCACTGTGCAGCGAGTGACATGCAGTATAAACGAAAAAAAAAAAAAACATTTAATAGTTTTGAAATGTTGATTACATTCTCTATTTATTACATGATTTCTCATACAAAAAATAATTATTTATTTGAAAATAAATTTTTGGTGTTAAAAATCTAATTAAGCTTAAATTGTTATAGTTTTCAACATTAAACATTTTATAATCCCCAGCAAAAACTTGGTAATGGTATGTAGTTATGGATGTAGTCACTTACATCCATAACTACATACCATTACCAAGTACCAACATACTTTTTTCATTACATGGAAGTAGATTATATTTTTATTTATATCATAAAAATTATATATGTATTTTAAGAGTGGATAAAACATGAAAATATATTAATTATTTGTTAAAGTCATTAAGAATATCACACGTAATCGTACAAACACCAGTCACCGGTGGAGTCGAACCCACGACGTAAGCAGGCAGAATAGCTTATTGTCAACAAATCCATTGGGCCACTTTATATGTACTTTAATTCATTCATGTACTCTGTAATTTGAGTTTATGTAAAATGCTAAATCAAACATAATACGGTATAACTCTTAAACCAATAAAGGGGCATAAAAATGTATTAGAGGAAATTTGCAAGAAATATTAATATCTATAAATGTTGTATTAACATCAATATACGTACGATGCACAATAAGCTAGTTATATGCAAAAACTGCTATTGTTCATTTAATTTTACAGGTTTGTGTACTAAATAAATTTCAGTCTGATAACATGTTTGTCAAATTTTTCAAAATTAAAAATTCTTGACATAAAAAAATAAATTCAAGAAAATACATTTTTTTTCTAATGTTTATAAAAATCAAATCTATAATTAACAAGACTATTGGTCAATTATTAGTGTTCAAAAGTGGTAAGTGTCTGAATATTATTAAAAAATATCCACTAATTTGTATTGTTATTTTTCTATCAGGTATAAATTTATAATATCTAGGCGGAGAAATTTAGAAATTCAATAGCCAACAAATTTTAAAAGACTGAAATTAGAGGAAATACAATTACATAAAAGTAAGAAAAATTTATTAGCTGTTAAACGTATTAAACTCTTAACAACTTTCAGATGAGGGCTTCTACAGAGATTTGGGCATTGGGCGACCTCCTAAATTGACATTTATGTAAAATGTACATACAAATATCCCCCAGATGCGATTGTTGTTGAAGTTACAGCTATTTTTGTGATTGCAGTGAGCAGGTGAGTGAGGTCCGATATTTTAGTCAACTTCCTCATGGGCCACAAGAATGCGTTTCAAGAATTAACCCAAATCTATGGTATGAGATAGTATGTCAAATCCTTATTTCCACATATTTTAAATAAATAAATTTAAAAAATATATATTAACTTTTTATTTTCTATACTTCAGTACTTATTTGTAACCGATAATGTAACTAGTTACTATTCATTTTGCTAATAATGACTTCTGTAATACTTTAAATTTAATGAGTGATTGAATAGCTACAAAATAATTAGTTCTTGTAACGGCATCTAAGTAACGACTTTCTGAAATAATATAGAGTAAGTAGTTGCCTCTAATGACATCACCGGGTTAAAAAAATGAGTTATTCATCTCATGTGAAAGTAGTGAAGAGCCATTATATTAGCTTCTTATCTCATTACATGGCAAGCAAAGTTTTTGCTGGGATCGTTTCAAAATTTAAATACAAAAACGGAATATATGTAGGGATATATAAATATATTTCTCATTTACTTCAAGAATGTCATAACTTAAAAAAAAAGAGATTTTTTGAGTTTTTGATTTAGAAATACGCGTTATTTATTTTCTGTACAAATATCGTGTAAATATATTTTATGGTCATTAATTACACTGGCCAACAAAAAAAAAAAAAAAAAAAACTTTTTTCGTGCTCCTTTAAAAAAAAAAAAATGTAGACTAGATGGAATTCCGCATGCTAAACTCGAATCTGCTTTCAGTTTTCTCCCCTCAGGTCGAGCTTTTTCTTATGGGCGTGTCTAATATTGCGACCTAAATAAGCCGATTACTCGAGTATATTTCACTATAACTCGAGAACGGTATGCACGATTTATATAAATAATATGTGGAATAAAATTGGCTTTAAGTCGTTCTACTAACAAATTTTTATCCGCTCAATAGTTTTGGAGATATTTCGAAAAAAGTGCAAAAAAAATTTGTTCATGCTAAATTCAAGATTTCTTTTTTTTTTTTACTAAAACTTCTTTTTAAAAGTGAAAACATCAAAAATGTTTCAGTTTATCATCTTTATCTCAAAGCTGGCAAAACTATGAGTAAATAAAGCCACGTATCATAAAAATTGATGCACAAATCTTGATTGGACAGATAAGTTAGGATACCCATGCATACCTACAGTTAGGCAGTCACACATGTATAACTCGAGAACTGTTTGTCTGATTAAGATAAATTAAACTCCAGTAGATAGTGATCTAAATTGTCTTTAAACAGAATTTACATAATTTTTTTATCCAGTTAATATTTCCGCCGTAGTTATTTGGCAATTAGTAGCTAACAATTATTTAATATTATTATTTTTTTTTTTTTAAATCGTGATCCATAACTCTGAAATTCTAGAGCGAATAAAAAATATTGTTGATATACCTTGATAAATGATGTATCATTTATCAAAATCGTGTAAACGTTTTTTGAGTTATAGTCTAAATTTGACAAACCGTTCTTAAGGTATAAGGAAATATGCTAGAGTAATGGCCTTACTATGGGCGCCCATAAAAAAAAATTCAGACCTGATGGAAAAAAAACTGAAAGAAGATTCGTGTTTAGCACATCAAAATACATAAAGTCCAACTATTCGTCTATGGGGGAGGATTTTTTGTTGACCAGTGTTATTGAATGAATATATTATTCATTTTTCTATTAAGGTAAATGTTATTTGAAAACTTTTAATGCGATTTGTGCAAAACTAGTTTCTTTTTTTTTTTTTGAGTTATGACGTTCTTGAAATAAAAGAGCGATATATTCCATATTTGATCAAGTGTAATGTTTTTAGTTTATCTACACATAAATATTTACATATAGACAATTGTGCCTGCATGTTATTTTGTTGATTTCATATGAGCTTATTGTGTCATTTATCTGTGTCCTGTTGCATGGCTGCCTCAGCCTTAATGTTTTCAACTCACATCAAACCTGCATTAAAAACCGCCTTTTTATATGATAGTTCATGTTAAGTCCTATAACACCTCACCTCCAACATCTGCCTTATTATACGTTATATTTTCCTGGAATTTTTGTTGTAGCTGTTGTTTTGTATTTGTGGTTCGTTGAATAAACTTTAATGCCGTTTAAGTGACACATGTGTCATAGGTTTATGTATCTAAAATAGAGTTTTTTGTTTTTCTAGATTTAACATTTTTGCGTTGGCATTATGAAGATTTTGCATGTTTTTTAATTGATGTTTTTTTTTTTTTTTTTTTTTTTTTTTAATGGAAAAAATTTATTACTCTAGTTTTTCTTTTAATCGCTAGAGATTTTTAAAAGGGGGGAGGGGAGGATTGTGTTTAAAATATTAAAGTTTAGAGCAAAATTTTAAACCAATCTATATATATATATAAAAGAGTAATGACTGAGTGATTGACTGACTGACTTACTTGGTGATTCATCATCGCACAGCCCAAACGGTTAACGATAGAAAGATGAATTATGGACTGTACTCGTAGATTGGTCTCCTACCAAATAGATCTACTAAGAAGGAATTTTTGGAAATTCGAATGTTTAGGGAGTAAAAAAGGGGTAAAATCGGTAACCTTATATCTTCTAAACTAATAGAGATACAAAAAAAGTTGAATAGTTATCGTTCTTAATTTAAATGAAATTGAAAAAAGATTCGGCTGTGTCGAATGTTTGATACCCCTCACCATATTACCATCTTAGTATCTTATCGACATCATATTACCATATTACCGACAAATAATAAAATTTTCGCCTTAACGTATGCTTTCATATTTTCACATATTTAAATCAAAATTTTTTTCAAACTACGAAAATTTGAATAAGAAAAAAAAAAAAAAAAAACAATCATAGCAGGCTTTGCTTTTAAAAAATAAACAACAACAATTCCATATTTATTTATTTTTTTATGTGTGTATATACTAAAGGGCTGCATGAATGCTGAATACATTCATCGTAAAAACAGTTAGTTCATGTTGTGTTCTTTTTCATTATGAAATGAATGAATGAGTATTATCCACAATAACTGACCACGAAAACTCAAAACATATGAGTAGAAAATACAAAACCATATAGTACAGAACCTATGTGAGTTGTGTGGATATGTTGTATACGATTTCATTGTGCAATGAAATAGATAATTCATTGTATTTTCTTTTTCGCTCTTGTTTTTATTTGTATATAAAAAGTGCGTGGCAAAAGCAAAAACAAAATCCACCACCAAAGAAGCACAAAAAAAAGATCAAAAGCCATATATGAGTTCGTACATGTGTGTACTACCCATAAAGAAATACAAAAAATACAGAGCAATACATTAGTTTGTACATGTGTGTTCTTTAATATGAAGTTTTGGTTGTTTGTTTACTAATGGACGAGTTGTGACCTTTTTGTTACTGTAGGGTATAGCGTACGTGTTTTGTTGTTTTACAAGTTGAAATACATTGATCCGCACCGAATTGATTATACCTTTTTCAGTGACATGTCTACTTTTAAAATAGTCAATTTATATCTTAAACTTTATCAACTTAATTTAAATGTTATATGAAAATTTGATAGTTGTTTAAGAAATTATTATTTGATTTTTATTGAAAGTAAAATTTTCCATTATTTTGTTTTGTATTTCTCTGATGAAAATAAGTTTTATTTCTGTTAAACTAATAATTGTTTATATATAATATATTAAGTTTTGAATGTTTGTGAATACTTTCATCTAAAATATTTGTTAAAAATAAATTATTTTATGTAGTTTATTTATATTTTAGATGTAAAATAAAAAAATGTAAAATATTCTTCAATTGCTTGAAAATAATTTGAAATAAAATTTTTTAAATATTTTTCTATTTGTCATATAAAATAAAAATTTTAAATCAAATTCCAAAGTCTTCAACTAAATTGAAAATATACATATCTTATTTCCTTAGGTTGAATACAATTAATCTATATTTTATATTCAATTTTAAAAAATCTTTTTCAAAACATTTAAATTTTTCTATTCTTAGAAAATATTTTAATATTTTTGATCATCATTAATATTTTGTAATATTTTTAAATTTGACTGGAATAATAAAAATAAGTAATATTTTCATTTTTATACTTAAATATTTGAAAAAAACTATGTAACTTTTTTTTCAAACCTTCTGTGGCTGAATATTTTTATTTCTTTGGAGTTTTTGCTTAATAAAATTATTGAAATATTTATTTTTTTTTTCTATTTAAATATATTGTTTTGCAATCAAAATCATAAAAATTTGTTGAATTTTTTTCATTTAAATAAAATATATATGAATATTATTTAATATATCTTCTTAAGAAAAAATATTTGTTTTAATTTTGATTAATTTAAATATTTTCTTTTTTAATTTTTTTTTTTTTTTTTTTTTTCAATAAAATAGAAAATTATAACAAATTTAATTGATGTATTATAAATAAAAATACAATTAAAATATCCCAATATTTCATTTTGTAACTATATCAATATGTAAAATCTTTAGAATGTTACCATAAACTTCTGTTTTTTTTTTTTTACTACGTTATAAAGCAACCACCAAACAAGCAAAACATAATATCCATCACATAAATCATAACCATTCATAGTATCTACTGATAATTCGAATTATTCATGAAAATGGTCGTACACTGAGTGAAGTTGATACGAACAGCGAAAAAAAACTCACAACGAAGTAACTGTTAGCCTACGATCATTGTCAAAACATACACAGATTTTTTTTTTTTTTATTTTCGTTTTATCTACTCATACTTTCTTATAATGAATGAATGGTATACATATCTATACACATAATTTTTCACTATTACAGAGTTCATTGAAATGAATGTTTTACGCCGCTAAGAAAATGAATGTGTTTGCGCAGCCCCAGTGTTTCAAATGGCTGCTTAAAGCAGTCGTAATTTTCTAAACAGTTGCTTTTTTTACAGCATCTTGCTGAAACAAGTTTACTTGATTCAGTTATCCACCACATACTAACTAAACACATTTTGCTGCTCACACACAAAACTGATTTAAGCAGCATCCCGTTTTTATTTTGTTCAGCAGTCAATTTAAATAAGCAGCGCACACACTCAGTTTTTTACTCAGCCAGTTTATTTTACGTCTTAGTCGTGCGCGCTCAGCACAACGTAGAAACCTTTTTCAGCAACGTAAGAACAACTGGATAGTAAGACTGTACAGTTCTGCGCAGTCAATATACAAAGTTGTTTGGTTATGGTTTTTACATTTTTATAGTTTTTAAATGAAAACAAATAGAAAACGGTACAATAAAATACTATGAATTGTATTAAAGATATTTATATGTAGATTTATTAATTTTAATTAAAAAAACAAAAATTTTTTGTGTAATATATTTATTTGCAATTTATTTAAAATTTTTTTAGAACTTTTATAAAAATATTAGATAATATTTAATATTAGTAGATGAAAAAATATTAACTAAATATTAAATATTGTTTAAATTAAAGAAAAAAATTTAAAAAAAAAATGTTTGTTCTTTTGAATAAGAAGAAAATTTTGTTATTTTGTATAATTTTCTTTGTTTTGATCTATTAAAGAAATTTGTAGTTAAGCTTAACTTTTGGACCCAATAAAAGCAATGTTTAATTGAATTAAAACGTTAAATTGTAATACGAAACTCTTTTTATTTTTTTTTAATAAAGGGTGGTTCAAAGATCTTTTTGTCATTTTTAAAATGCAATAACTGAGAAACTAATAAATATATTTTCATAACCTGATATAAGTCCTAATAATATGTATATGTATACAATATTATACTGGTCAGAATCGTATATTATAACGAAATAATAAAAGAAAAAAAATTTGGACACTTTCGGTAAAAATTGTGGCTTAGTTGAAGATGGAGGCGTACATTTGGAAGAAAAATTTTATATTTTAAATTTGCAATACATATAACTATTAAATGGAAAAAAGTAGTTCTAACAATTGTATATTTGACTCATTGATTATACAAGTATGTAAAATTTATATTGAATTTTATGTATTTTTTCATCGATATTGCTAGTAAGTTAGAATTTGCGAAATAATAATCACTAGATCATTAATACAAATAAGAGTAAATTATTTCAAAAATTGTTTATATTTGTAAATAAATTGTAGCCTTTTTTAAATATTGAACAAAATTAATCAAAAAATTACAAAGAACTATAAAACCTGGGGGGTTATTTTGTAACTAAATTCGACTGGAAAATCTTTCGAATTTGTATACTTTATACATTGAAATTCGAAAGTGTTTTCTTTCGAATCGAATTACACAATAACCCCCCTGGTGGACAGAAATTATTCTGAGCATAATGGCCCAAGTTTTTTTTTATTATTTAGGGAATTTCAAGTCTCAAAATATATATTATTAAATATTAATAATCACAGAATTGAAAATATCTTAACTTTTATTAAATTGATTAAGGATCATATTTAGTAGAAAAAATAAAAATTTTAATTTTAGAGTAGATCCGTGTGAGTGAAAAAAAAAACTATATGAAATTTAAAAATTGTTCCTAACATATGGACCTACTATTCCGAAAGATATAACATGGAATGTAGCACCCCAACAAAAAAGGAACTAATAAAGAGCTGAAGGAAGTACTTAGTGGTAAAAAAGTGCTGCAGAAGTTCTTTTTCTAACCCATGATTGTTATTGGTAAGATGTTCTTCTTCTATATTTCTAGTTCATATCTTTTGCAGTACTTCCTTTAAAACTATGTTTATAAAATTTTATAACAAAAAGTCTGTTTTAGAGCTATCAAAATATAATGAATATGATTTAAAATTTATAAAATTTAAATTTTCTTAGAAATTATTAACCTTTTTTCCCGATAGAAATTCATTAATTTAAATTTTTTTTGGAAGTAATTATTATTAAATTTTAAAAAAGGAACAAAGTAGTTGTAACAAAAAAATATATATACACTTTGTCCTACTTTTGAAGAGATGAAAATGTTCTTTTTTTTGGAAGCTATTGATCGTTTTTTTTTTTTTTTTTTTTGCTGGGACTTTTTAAATAAAAGTTAGCGCGTTATAATTTGATCTGTTAATGTTTTAGAATATTTAAATTTTGAAATAAATTTAATATTTCTTTGATAAATTGACTATATTTTTCCGTTTAAAACCACGTTCAACTTTTATTTATTAGCAGATGATCTGCTTAATTTTGATTCGTTTGTTATTAAAAATATTTCATTACTCAACAACCCTTCAACTCCAATTTGTAAATAGTGACACAATTTTACTAAAATAGAGTTACATATGTATATAATTTTCCAGCATTTGGTTATATTTTATAAAGCGGATAATTTGTTATAACTTACGTGTAAGTCATTATACTTACGTAAATCTTAAATATTATATAAATGTTTCTTACAGTGCTATTCTCTAATTCATGACAATTATCATTAATTAATAATTACTTATTATATGCTTTTATAAGTGTGACAACTATCACCAAAAATATATAAAAATATTTTTTTCAAAGCCAGAATAAAGAAAAAAAAAAAGAATTTTATTGTCATGTTTTTTTACTATCACAATAATTTTTTTTGTCACTCGGTCGAGAATTGCACTGTTATTATAATTATTTTTGTATAATCAAATGTCTTATTGTTCGGCTGAGGTATTAATAAAAGTAAAAAATTAATTAAGACATTAAAGCCGATCAATAAGAAAATAATAAATTATTAACAAAAAAGTCTTCAACATACAAGTTAATAACTTTTATTTTTAGATACATAAATAAATAAATAAAAATCACAACAAATCTTTATTATTTCGGTAACATAATACATACATATAAATATAATGTCTTTTTTTTATTTATCTTTACAAAATTTCTATATTTGTTAAATGAAAAACTTTTTTTATTTAAAATTAATAAAATAAAGATATATGTATGTAATATCTTCAATAAAATTCATATTATTTTATTGCACCGTTTTCTATTTGTTTTCATTTAAAATAATCAACTTCATTTTCCTTCTAAAATTTTAAAACAAAAACCAAACTACTTTGTGTAATAGACCAAAACAAAGAAAGTTATACAAAATAACAAAATTTTCTTCTTATTGCAAATAACAAAAATGTTTTTAATTTTTTCTTTAATTTAAACAACATTAATATTTAGTTAATATTTTTTCATCTACTAGTATTAAATATTATCTAATATTTTTATAAAAGTTCTATTATCTTAAAAAAAATTGTAAATAAATATATTATGTAAAAAATGTTTGTTTTTTTTTAATTAAAATTAATAAATCTACATATAAATATCTTTAATACAATTCGTAGTATTTTATTGCACCGTTTTCTATTTGTTTTCATTTAAAATAATCAACTTCATTTTCCTTCTTAAATGTATAAACAAAAACCAAACAACTTTGTAAATCAACTGTACAGAACTGTACAGTCTTACTATCCAGTTGTTCTTACGTTGCTGAAAAATGTTTCTACGTTGTGCTGAGCGCTCACGACTAAGACGTAAAATCAACTTGGCTGAGCAAAAAACTGAGTGTGTGCGCTGCTTATTTAATTTGACTGCTTAACAAAATAAAAACTGGTTGCTGCTTATTTCAGTTTTGCGTTTGAGCAGCAAATTTTGTTAAGTAAGCATGTGATCGAAAATGAAAACTTAAACTGTTTTCAGCGCAGTCGCCAGTTGAAAAAAAAAATTTGTGTGCTTAAAATTAAACGCTGCGCAGCCCTTTAGTATATACAAACTGACTGCATATACAAAGAACAACAACAACACTGTTATTCATTATATGACTGCTGTTTCTAACTAAACTACTTGTCTATACAAAAAACAAAAAACGTCACTAATAGTCATTACAATGCTTAATATACATGTTTGTTGGTGTATTTATATTCTTAACAGATTTGTTTTTGGGCCATAACTCTGTTGATTATGAACGAATTTGGTTTATTAAAAAAAACGAAATTTTATAAAAACATTTATGACTGATCTATATAAAAAAATAAAAATCTATAGCTTGAACAAGGGCTTCAAAAATAAAACAATCGTTCTCCCCGATATCTCAGTTATTACTGAACCGATTTATTTCATTTTTTCAGGACAAAAATTCAGAAAATAATTTCCGAGCCCTCTTCAAAAATTCGAAGTCCCTGGTATATGCAGAGGCTTCAGAAACTGAAAAACCGGTTCCAAAAACCGGGTTTTAAAGCATATTTCCGCCATTTATAAACCGATCCTGATGATTCAAAAAACCGAAATTTTATAAAAATATTTGTGACCGATCTGTATAAAAATAAAAATCTATAGCTTAAACCAGGGCTTCAAGGATGCGTTTTGTCCGATATCTCAGTTATTATTGAACCGATTTATTTCATTTTTTCGGAACAAAAATTCAGAAAAAAATGTCCGAGACTTTTTTGTAAAAACGAAGTCCCTAGTATATACAGAGGCTTCAGAAACTGGAAAACCGGTTCTAAAAACAGGTTGTTTAAGTATATCTCCGCAATGCATGAACCGATCTTGCTGAATTCCAATAGCAAAATTCTCGAAAGCATTTCCGATCGTTTGATATATATATTATATATGTCAGTTATCGGTGGGCTTCATAAACGCCATTTCAACCGACACACGGACGGACGGACATGGTCCTATCGTCATCATTTCTTACAAGGATCCCGAAAATGTCAACTTTTTTGCTCTCCGACGAAAATTGTGGGAATTACAAACGGAATGACAAACTTATATATACCCTTTACACCTTTGGTGAAGGGTATGAAATTAATGATACATGATCTATGTGGGTAGAATTTGAGAGGGACTTTTTGGTACTTTTTCGTTCTGCCAATGGTACTTTTTGAATTTTCTATAAAATTTAACATAGAAATATGAAATTAAAGATACATAGTCCAATGTGTGTAAGAATTGAAGAGAGGAAATTTTTGGTACTTTTTCAAATATGAAATTAAAAATATATGGTCCTAAGTGAATGAGAATCCAGAAAAAGGAATTTGTGGTACTTTTTCTTTCTTTTAATGGTGCTTTTTGAATTTTCTAAAATATTGAAGCTGGAAACATGAAATTAAATATATAAGGTCTTAAGTGAATGAAAATCCATTAGAGGGGACTTTTTGGTACTTTTTCGTTATTATATTACTCTTTAAATTTTTTGTAAAAATAATTGACTTTCATAAACGAAATTAAAAACGTATTATTGGTCACATTCTTCTCTACTAAAATATAATAACAAAAATAATTTGTTAATTTTTGAACCTTCGAACATTAAAGTAAGATGTAAGAAACTGGTAACAAAAATATTTAAAAAGTTTATTGTACGTAATGCTGAAAGAACACCAATATTGTAACTGTTTCCATAGGAGATGGGAATCATAGTTGAATTTTTTTTATATTACTGTTATTAATCCTAGTTACTTGATTATCTCATCGACTTTTGTGTGTGGCTTATTAATTGAGATTAAGTAATTAAAAGTGGTATCATATTGTGAATCGTTATTTTCAATTCATTTACTGAAAAATACATTTTTGTTTCCAAACACCTTGGTTAAAAATTATTTAAATTTTTTAAGACCGTTTCAAACTCCATTTTAAAACTTTAAAAGAGTTTGTTAAACAATTTTCAAAAAAATTCAAAAAATTTTTTTGAGGTTTATATAAAACACTATAGAAATTAAAATTAAAAAAAGAATTAGGTCAATACCTTGTATGACTAAGCCGTACCTGCGATTTAAATTCTGCGGATTTCGGCAAAAATGCATTTTTTGCAGTTTTTAATTGACTTTTAATAAAGTCAACTTTTTTGGAACTGCTATTTAAACTAAACAAAATTATTATGTAATAAGGTAAAACATATGTCAAGAAATACATTTTAAAGTTTCTAAACAAATTGGACAAGGATAACCTTTAAAATACGGAGGTCAAAGGTCAAGATCAGAAAAAAAAAAAACTTTATTTTTAAGGAAAACATAACGCACCCTACAAACTTCAGGTCCTATGCGGCACGGGGTTAACGATATCCGATTTCACAAATATTTCACACAGTTTGTTTTTTGCAACCCAAAGAACAATACTAGGGGCAGTTACGGACAAAATTCGAAAGTTGGTAAATTTTGGTGCAGCCTTTTGTATGCGCAGTGCTGTGCAAAATAATAGACTTATTTTTATTTGGTAAATATTTTCCATTATGAATGATATTTAAATTTATTTTTTTTTATTTATTTAAGAACTGTACTGAAAGATACACCATCCACAAATGTTTTTGTTTTTTTATGACTTTATTTAAATAAAAAATAAAAAAAAAAAAATCATTTTCCTATGATTCAAAATAATAGACTTATCCAATATTTCTTAAACAAATATATATATTTTTTTCATTAAAGACTAAAACAAATTAAATTTTATACTAATATTGAATATTATAATAATATGCCAAATTAATTCAATAACCTGAATGCACTGAACTCTTCTGGGCATTGATTCTATAAATTTTTGGCATTTTTTTTTAAACATCTTTCCAAAGTTGATTTTTATTCTGAAATGTCTTCCCATCTAGACCTCTCTTCAGTTCAACCCAAAGGTTCTCAATAGGATTTAGATCCGGTGACTCTGAAGGCCATTCTAAAACAGATACATTGTTAGCACTCAGCCAAGATTTAACAAATTTTAAGGAGTGCTTAGGATCATTGTCCTGTTGTAAAGTCTATTCTAGTGGCATATTGTTCTCCACATAGGGTAGCATAATATCCTTCAAAATATCACGGTACATTTCTTGGTTCATTATTTTTGTGATCTAATAAAGAGGGCCAACACCATGCCAACAAAATTCACCCCACACCAATATACTTCCTCCGCCCTGTTTTACAATCTTTTTTGTATAACGATCATCTAGTTCCTTTCCACATTTCTGCGACTATCTGACCCGAATAAGTTAATTTTTGTCTCGTCGTTCCATAAAATGTTCTTAAAATTAACAACTTCACTATTTTTAATTTTTGTAACAAATGTTTTTCGAGCTGCTTAGTTTTTTGAGCTTAAAAATGGTAACTTCCTTTCAATTCTACTTGGCAAACCTTTCTCTAAAAGTTTTCGTCGGACTGTTGAAGCACTAATTATGTTACCTATTTCTTTAGAAACGGCTTTTGAAGATAGAAATGGCAGCTTCTTCACAAGAGTTATCTGTGAATCCGTGGTAGCGGTTATTTTGCAAGGTCTACCACGTGTTTCTTTTGATGGCTTCCACTTGATCGCGTTTCTTACGAAATGATGAGAACTTCCAAGCTGTTCAATTGATCAAGTGTTTTTCCTTGGTCACGTAATTATTTCACTATTCGCCTTTCTTAAGGAGTGCTATGTACATTACGACCCATCATTTCGTAAAAATAATATTATTTTTTCAACAATATTTCATTTACCTTACATTTAATTATTTTCAGAAAATTTATCCAAATTATAAGGTAAATTAAAACAAAAAATATAATCCTTTAAAATAAGTCTATTATTTTGCACAAATTATATTTTAACTTTTCTTGAAATGTTTACGAAAGCGCATAAAGGAAAGAAAGAAATTTCTTAAAAATACCCATTATTTTTAGTATTGACAATATCAAAAATAACGATACCAAAAATTCCTAAGAGAATGTTTTTTTAATAGTGTTAAATCGAAGAGAAAATATTTAATATACAATAGCCTATTATATTGCACAGCACTGTATATTAGAGTGTCCCGAGGAAAGCCTTTTTCGAAATTTTAATGTAGGAAGACCTCTCAAACGATGCGTTAAAATTTGCTTAATACGAAAAAATTACTTTAAAAAATTTTAAAATTGGTCTTCAGTTCCCTACCAGCGATTGAAAAAAATGAGTTCGATACAATTTGGTAAAAAAAAAAAAAACGTTTAGATTTTTTAATCGAAATGGGTATCAAAAAATTCGTAATTTTATGCTTGTTATGGAACAAATATTTAAAAAATTTTTTCCCATGGGATTTTGTTTCGCTAGAAGACTTTTTAAGGCATTTTAATGAACAATTTTTTGAAAAAATTTGGAAAATTATATATTACACAGGGAAACACTGATTCTGCAGCACGAGGTTTCTCAGTCAATTCGGATACATGTTATTAATAAGTACTAAGCCTCTAATCCACTTTTTTTGAATTGACTCTAGTTCTCGCAATAAATCGTGAATTGTAATATTATGGAGGCTGGCCTATATATTGAAGCATATCTCGAAAACGACTTGTCTGATTTTGTTCAAAAAAATTTCAATAAAATTTTAAAACTTGTTTTCAAAGCCTTTAGATATCCTGTAAATACCTTAACAAAAAAAATCTGAATATAAAAATTCATACTAACCAAACGAATCTTTGTTGAAATACGGTTACACAAAAGTATATATATATATTGTCAGAATTATTATTATATTTTTTGTCTTCCATCAGTAAATCCCTAAAGATCTGCAATACAAAATGTATTAAAACAAATAGCCACAGTTACAACTACATACTACAACTATTACAAGATTCATGTTATTTTGTAGCTGCATATACATACATATAAAAGTAGGTTTATGTCAGTCAGTTATATATAAAATATATAATAATATAAAAACATAAAAAAAACCTAAGTATGCAACACATTTTTAAAACATGTGACAGTATACAACAATGTAAGTTATGAAACAATTGCTTATGTGTATGTGTTTCTTTTTTTTTATATAACAAATGGATGTTTAAATGTATGTATGGACTTTATATGTGTAAAATATTTCAGTCCACAATATTACATTTGTTACTATTATTAATTTAAAGAATAATTCTCACATTTCCATTATATATTATTTATATGCGTTGGTTGATAAATATAAAAAAAGATATGCTTAAGAAATATAATTTTTAATTATTTTTATGTTAAGAAAAAAAAAAAAATAATAAATATTGAGAAAAAAGAAAAAATCTATTGCAACTTACCCCACCACGTCCGGAGCCTTCAATACCTTCATCATCAATGTAAATTTCATCTCTCGGTGATAGACTAGATGATACTGTTGAGGCTGGTGAAGACTTAGATTTCTTAAAAAAAAAAAAAAAAACAAAAGGAATTTAATTTATTTTTTTAAATGATATTATAAAAAAGGAATATTTAAAAATATTATTTTCAGTAAACTTAAATAAAAATAAAATAAAACCAGTTAGAGTTTTTTTTTTCTTTTTGCAATCTTTTTGTTCGATTTCTAGTTGTTTTATATGTCACATACAATATTACTTTGAGTAATACATTTTTTAAATTATTTTTATTATTATAAAGTCGATGTTTTATTCAGTTCTTTCATTTAAAATATTGTCATGATTGATAATTTAATATTTTAAATTTCTAAAAAAATATAACTTCAAATGCATCAGTTTATTATTATTCTTTCAAAGAATTACATAAAAAATAATAAAAATTTGCTTGATTTTCCCACAATTGTTTGCTTTCAATTATATTAAATGTACAATGTACATGTAAACCAATATTTTCTTTATAACTACATAAAATTTTTCTTCTTATTTTATTTTTCCGAAACCCAATTCAATTTAATTTCTTCAAACAAATAATACATTTTGTGTAAGTAGGCCAAAAATCATAGAAATGCAATTATTTGTTCATTTGTATACTAAACTAAATAAATTATTTATTTTAATACAATTTATGTACGTATTGTTTTGCATATAAAAAGAATTTGTAAAGATTATAATTATTTAGTATTATTTGTAGAAGAAAAATGAATTTTAAATAAAATGCTGACTGATAAAATTATTAATACAGAGAAAAAATTATTACCGCACATTTTTCAATTAACACAGTTGTTTCATTTTGCATCAAAATTTAATAAATATATTCAAGTAAAAATAAAATAAAAATAAAATTTAAGTAAGATTTTATTTCTTATTTAAATTTTTAATTCATTCAATCATCTACTTGATTGATTTAACAAATTTTTTAATTGGAAAATTTTTTCTGTTTCGCATTTTTTACAGTTTTCAGTAATTGATATAATCATTTTGGTGAGAGGTAAAAATTAAAAAAAAAAAAATTATTAATTGAATGAATTATTTACTAAAATATTTGGTGATTGGTGACTTTTTTCTTTGTATAACTTTTGTACAAAGTAACCAGTAAATCAAATATATCAAATAAAAAAGGAGTAGGATAATAATTTATATGTTTTTAAGTATTCTTTTTTATTATCTAAGATCTCAACTGAAAATATTTAATTCTTCACAATAGTTAGCGGTCTATTACACTGTGTAATTTTTATTTTGCTATTTTTTCGAAAACTGAAATAATAATAAAATTAAATGAAAATTTTAATAGATAGGTCCTATTTTTTCTACTGAATTTGTAATTTCAATTTGAAATTAAATAAATAAATAAACAAATAAATAAATAAATAAATAAATAAATAAATAAATAAATAAATAAATAAATAAATAAACAAATAAATAAATAAACCCAGGAAAAATTTTAGAACATGTTCTAAAATCATTCTTTCAAAACTTTAGATTCTTTAAAAACATCCTCAGAACTAGTGGTATCACAACCAATTAAGAACTAATTCTGTATGACTTCTACATAACTTCTGAGAACAAATTACTAGTTCTCGAATGACTTCCTAGAACTGTTTAAAAACTTGTATAACAAATTCCAAAAATTAAAAAAAAAAAAAAAAAAATATAAAAAATTAAGTTGATTTTAAAAGTGTCCTTTAGGAAATAACCCATTAGAATAAAAAATAAAACTAATTCTAGAGCCGTTCCATAGAATGGGTACTGTCTAGCTAACACTTCCATAGAACTAGTTTTGGATGTGACAATTTTAAACAAAAATCATTGGTCATAACGCGAAAGTAGAACAAGTACAGTCTATTTTCATGTGTTCTGGAACTAGTAGTAGAAGAAATACAATTTTTCGTGGGAATAAGTAAGTAAGTAAGTAAGTAAGTAAGTAAGTAAGTAAGTAAGTAAGTAAGTAAGTAAGTAAGTAAGTAAGTAAGTAAGTAAGTAAGTAAGTAAGTAAGTAAGTAAGTAAGTAAGTAAGTAAGTAAGTAAGTAAGTAAGTAAGTAAGTAAGTAAGTAAGTAAGTAAGTAAGTAAGTAAGTAAGTAAGTAAGTAAGTAAGTAAGTAAGTAAGTAAGTAAGTAAGTAAGTAAGTAAGTAAGTAAGTAAGTAAGTAAGTAAGTAAGTAAGTAAGTAAGTAAGTAAGTAAGTAAGTAAGTAAGTAAGTAAGTAAGTAAGTAAGTAAGTAAGTAAGTAAGTAAGTAAGTAAGTAAGTAAGTAAGTAAGTAAGTAAGTAAGTAAGTAAGTAAGTAAGTAAGTAAGTAAGTAAGTAAGTAAGTAAGTAAGTAAGTAAGTAAGTAAGTAAGTAAGTAAGTAAGTAAGTAAGTAAGTAAGTAAGTAAGTAAGTAAGTAAGTAAGTAAGTAAGTAAGTAAGTAAGTAAGTAAGTAAGTAAGTAAGTAAGTAAGTAAGTAAGTAAGTAAGTAAGTAAGTAAGTAAGTAAGTAAGTAAGTAAGTAAGTAAGTAAGTAAGTAAGTAAGTAAGTAAGTAAGTAAGTAAGTAAGTAAGTAAGTAAGTAAGTAAGTAAGTAAGTAAGTAAGTAAGTAAGTAAGTAAGTAAGTAAGTAAGTAAGTAAGTAAGTAAGTAAGTAAGTAAGTAAGTAAGTAAGTAAGTAAGTAAGTAAGTAAGTAAGTAAGTAAGTAAGTAAGTAAGTAAGTAAGTAAGTAAGTAAGTAAGTAAGTAAGTAAGTAAGTAAGTAAGTAAGTAAGTAAGTAAGTAAGTAAGTAAGTAAGTAAGTAAGTAAGTAAGTAAGTAAGTAAGTAAGTAAGTAAGTAAGTAAGTAAGTAAGTAAGTAAGTAAGTAAGTAAGTAAGTAAGTAAGTAAGTAAGTAAGTAAGTAAGTAAGTAAGTAAGTAAGTAAGTAAGTAAGTAAGTAAGTAAGTAAGTAAGTAAGTAAGTAAGTAAGTAAGTAAGTAAGTAAGTAAGTAAGTAAGTAAGTAAGTAAGTAAGTAAGTAAGTAAGTAAGTAAGTAAGTAAGTAAGTAAGTAAATTTAAAATTTTTACTAATTTATTATTTACTTTAAAAATACAAAGTTTACATATTGTCTACACTCCACAATGGGGCAGTCAAAAATTTTTGGAAATAATTCTGTAACTTTTAATCCTCTGATTGGATTTACATAAAATTTTAATAGGCGTAGCAGAACCGAAACTACGACACTTTAAACCCAGCAAAAACTTTTTGGTTTTCGGTATAACTACTTATTAAAGTAGTTTCTTGGTAATGAAGCGTCATTATTATTTGCCTTCTCTACATTACATAAATAAGTACCCAATAGTATGATAGCAGAGTAATTTACAATCATGTGGATTAGTTGGCTAGAGCGTTGGATTAGCAGTCAGAAGGTTGCTAGTTCAACCCCATTCTGATGCTGTTATTTTTTATTTTTTTTTTTTTTTTGTTTTTAACAAAATGTCTAAAAATATATTTTATACTAAAACAAGTTTTTGTCACTTGGAAAATTAAGTGCGAGTGATGTACTGAATACAAGTAAAACGTTAGTCATTAATAAGCGCGAATGTTATATTCGGCTCGGCTGAATCTATATACCCCCCATCAACTTTTTAAAAATTTATGTTATATGGGAGGTTGGCGGACCACGCCCATTTTTTGTTTCCGAGTTTACATTGGTCCTTGAACTATTTGAACATAATTTCGATGAAGTTTCACCTTATATGGGAGGTGGGCGGTAAAGTTAGCGCACCACGCCCATTTTTGTTTTCCGAGTTTATATCGACCCTCATACAAAATATCGTTGTCATATATGCTTTTTTTAAGAGATATCAGCAGAAAAGTGTGGGTATAAAAACGAATGATTTATTTGGTCCCAAGTACAAATCTCACTGACGGTTCATTGTTTTATTTATTTTTTATTTTCGTTTAGGTACATATTTTTGAGTATCCGTAGAGTTTAAAAATAACTACATGAATTCGTGGACAACTCGAACAAAAGTAATGAATTCGTGCTTTGCGATTTAAGAAAATATAGACTAAAGTCAAAACTTTCATATACAATAGGTTAAATTCGGGAGGGTGTATAGCTACATCGCTTGGATTATTGGGCTTGTTTTCTATTTTAAAATAATGTTTGCGAAAATGCCTTTCAGAAAAATGTAAAATTATTATATGTTGTTAAATAAAATCGTTTACTATTGATACCGACTTCAGATTTTCTTTTTCAATACATAATTTTGTTCTTTATTTTTTTTCTTAAAACTAAGAAAATCGGTCAAAAATACTGGGATATATATGAAAAAAAGAAAAAAAAAAAAAAAGAACCAAGTACTTGAAAAATTGAGATGATTAAAATTTCAAAAGCAAGTAACTCGAAAACTATAACATATAAATAGCACAAGTAAGCATATAGGCCTTATTGAGGACTTTAATAATATGTAAAAATCTGTTTAGAAACAAAAAAATGTTCTATGGCAGAGATACTCTCTTTTGAGCCCCCATAGCTCCGCTCCTGTGGTATGTCTCCCTTCCAAAATTAAAATTGTACACTCCTCTACTATGTCTATGTGAAATTTTATGTAAATCTAACCAGCCGATTAGAAGTTACAGATTTATTTCCAAAAAATTTCGATTCTGAACTCTTGTGCATTCGTTTATTTTTATATAATTTGTTAATTATGGAAATACTTAATATTAATACTTAAAAATCTACATAGTTTACATGTTTAAAGAAATATAAAATTTGTAATTTATTAATAAAAGTTTTTACTATGGGAAAAAAATTAATCAATTTCGAAATTCATGGTTTACGTAATGTTTTAATTTTAAAGAATATATTTATTATATTAAAAAAAAAAAAAAACAAATAATAATAAACAAATACATTATCTATGCCATTTTCAATTAAAGGATGTATCAATTTTATATGCAAAAATCAGTCTATATATGACAAAGATATCACCCGAAACCGTGTTTATTACTTTTTTGGGCTTTTTAACGCCCACACTGTTTTTGTTTTTTCAGAAAATTTTTTTACCCATATATCGGACAAAACACATTTTATATCTATATTATATTTCCCATAAACATACACCTTTATTATTAAAAAGGCTGAACAAATTCTTATTCTCTTATAATTATTTTAACAATATTTTCAAATAATTATAAATATCCTAAAAGTATGCCAATTATTTCTAACATAAATTTCAATAAAACTTCATTTAATACCAATCGAGTATTGAAATGTTTATGAAGTAGGCATAATATGATTTTATAAATAAAAAAATAGAGGGAAGAATACAGCAAACAGAATATATCTATGACTGTTTTGAGTGTGTAATCATACATTTTCATTTTTATGAACACTAAAAGAAAATATATTGCATACATTTAGGATTCAACATATATAAATTGAAAAGTATAAAGTCGAATGAATAAAATTGAAAACATACATAGAAATTTGTATATATTTAATACAAAATAAAATCGATATACATTTAAACATAATATAAAAAGTATGTTTGTGTGTGTGTGTGTGGGTATTTATAAATGTTTTTATTTGTTTAAAAAATAAACATATTGACATGAAAATATAAAATTTCAAATATACATTATTCACATCTCATTTTATATTGTTACGACACATCTATACATGATGTTTCTTTTGTAAATTTTATACAAATGTTTATATATAAATAATATTTATATGTATAAGTATATATATATATAATATATATGTTTGTGTTTTTTTATTACTTAGACATGTAATTGTATTGAAAATTGTGCCTATAACGTATTTAAAATTTATCCATTTACTTAAATATACATAGATTTTCTATTTCCAATATTATATTTTAAACTTACACATAGATACATATTTTTGCTTTCTTCTCCTATATAGACACATACAACATAAAATACATTTATTTTGTATTTATATATGTGTCATTTATGGTATTTGCAAATGTAATGAGATTGACAGGATATTAAAAATAATAAAAAAAGAAAACATATTGTAAAAGATAAAAAGCTAACTTTTACAATGAACAGTCTATTAAAAATTCATTTAACCTAAAAGTTGGCAATGTATTTGATGTTTAATAGACAAATGCATATAATTTTTTAATATATTTTAATAAATGAAAAAAAAAAAAAAATAAATAAAATATGAAATTTTAAACCACATTAAATTTTAATTTCTTCTTTTATTCATTTCATTTTAAACCATTTTATTTTATTGCTTAAACCCCCAAAAGTATGCTTTGATTTTTAATAACCTTAAAATGTTATCTTTCTTATTTACTTAACTAATTTTAACAACATTTTTAGTTACTATCTTTCTAATAATTTTTAATGTTTTCTTCTTCATATTTCATCATAAACCTCATTTAGTTTTGAACATGAAAAAGGTCTCTTTAACTTTCATTCCATCATTATTTTGGTGGTTTTTAAATTGTTTCAGTTTTTAACCCAACAATTATTATTATTATTACTTAGAATTTCTTTCCTTTTTATGTTTTTAATCTTTTAAAATATTTAACTTCTTAATGGTCAAAGTACTTTATTTTTTAATTTTTCTATCTTATTATTATTTTTTTTTTTTTTTTGTGTTTAGAAAGAAGAAATGTCTTAAGTATTTTAAAATATTTTTGTTAAATGCTACAAGATAATAATCTAATTGGCTTGAGAGATTTAATTTGTAAGGGTAATTATTTTAATTAGACAAGCGTGTGGTAGATTTATTTAAGAAATTATTGTTCTAAAAATTTTCCTGACATCTGTCATTTTAAAATTAAAAAAATCAAAAACCTTTGGAATATTAAATAATTTTGCACAAAATTTATATTTTCACTTTAAATACTTTGTATTTAAATAATATAATTCCAAGAATTGTTTTAAAACATAATAATTTTAAGAAATAATTCTAATTTTAAGATTTTCTATTATTGAATGAAAGAAAATAATAAATTTTTAATATTTATGAATTTTGGTAAAAACAACTGTATTTTCTTAATAAAAATTATAAATTTTGAGAAAGATATGTTTATATGAAATCAACTTTTGTTAATTTTTCATAAATTTAATAAATTAGTTTTGGTAAATAGTAATATATATACATTAGGGTGGCCCTCATTACAAAAATGTCCAGATTTTGCTGATAATGAGGGTGGACCTCATTACAAAAAGTGTCCAGATTTTGCTTCTCACCCCCTAGAAATGTTCAGATAGTCGAAAAACTAGGTTAGGAACCTATTTTCTAATTACCTGTCATTTTCCTTATAGGACAATGACCTGTCAAAATACCTATCATGGTTTTCAGGTTTCCCCCTTTCATGCCTAATAGTAGATTTGTATCTGCCATATCAAGCTTAGGCCATAGGATCCTTGATATTTTGTAGTCTGTTCTACCATTCCATGCATGATTGGTTCTCTCCCGAATCTACTCTCTAATCAACCTGAAGTAAAAGCCTAGAGGTGGTCTCACACCACCTCTAGGCTGGTGGCACCTACTCTCTAATCAACCTGAAGTCCGGGCTTTAGACAAAAGAAACTAACCAATGCCAAATTTTGAACTGATTGAAAAAAATTTACCAAGTCGAGCTGGTATGGGTTCAGGGCCACGAGGATATTCAGAGCAACGAAAGGGCCGACGAATGTGCAGTAAATGCATCGTCCTTGGACGATAGCACAGCTTGCAATGACATTATCATCGCCTTCGTCTGCTTATTTAATACTCACGATGAATGGTCAATTGGCAAAATGACACTCAGGTGGTCTTCAATCACCACAACGGTCACAAAATAGGACTAGGGCATATACTTTGATTGAATTGCGATAAGACTTCTCGTAGGCATAATCAGAGGGCACTGTATGATTGGATGTATGTCGGAGCATATGGGCGAAGAAGAATCTGTACAGCATCTGTTATGTGAATGTACAGCACTACAAGAGCGTAGATTGAGATTTCTTGGTCGACAACTCTGTAGCTATCTGGACTGTCTTAACGACATGACGCTGACAAACCTGATTAGGTTTGTTAGAAGTACGGGCTGGTTTCAGTATGATTCAATCGTTGATATTAAGTGTGGAAATATTTATCATATATCATTTCTCTTTCTAGGGTATCACAAGAGGACTTATGGTCTCCGAGTGCACTCGCTATGGCTCGACACCCTTTAAACATAACCTATTAAGTTTGGTAACAATTTATATAAAATTCATTGTTTACATAATGTCAACAATTATATTAAAAAAATAATAATAAAAATTTAGAAAAGAAATTGTTTTAAGAAGATACTTAATCCATAGTAGAGGATTTTAAAAATCCATTGTTTACACGATGAAAAATATATACATTTTTGGAAAAATGTAATGAATTTTTTAATATATATTTTACTTAAGATGTATAAACAATTTATTATTTACATGATGTCAAAAATTGCATTAAAAAAATATATAGTATATGAACAACTTTTCCATTATTTACATGATGTCAACTATAGGACGTTTTTGGAAAAAATTTATAAATTTTATAATATTTAATTGGAAATTATAATTGGATTTTTTAATTGAAAATATTTTTTTTTAATTTTTGGAATATTAGATTTTTTAGTAGAAGTTAATAATTTTATTTATTTTAATATTAAGTAAAAGTTATAATTTTTAAGAATATTTTCTATTAAATCAATACAAAAAAATGTCAATTATTAAATAACTATTCAAAAGAATAGTTACAATTGTAATAAAATATTAAAGGTAAAATTCAAATTTGTAGTATAGTTTTGTTATTATTTACTATAAAGATACATTGTTTACATAATGTTAACCATTTTACTTTATAACAAAATTCAAGATTGTTAAATAAATTATTATTTTTAAGACAATTAAGATATGGCGAAATTAAAGGGGTTACAGAAATTCAATAAAAAAAAAAAAAAAAAAAACAATATGACAAATATGATTCATTAATTTGTTTATACACGAAGTTTGACACTTTGTGCTTATATGGAGTTTGACAGTTCTACTTAAGTATTAAAGAAATTAATCAGTTGATAAAGTAAGGCCACCTGTTTGAATTCGCAATGTTGTCAACAATTGTTATTTTTGGAGAATATAAAATTTGTTTAATATTTATTAAGATTTGGAAAAAATTATACTTTTTTTAAAACATTGTTTACATAATGTCAACAATTGATATTAAAAAAATAAATAAAATCAATAATTTTCGAAGGATTTTATATTTTTTCCCAAAAAATAAATTTTTTACATGAAGTTAACAATTATAAATTGTAATAAAATTATAAACATTTTAAATTATTTATGATTTTTATTTAATATTTTAAAATTTTTCTTTAAAGATACATTGTTTACATGATGTCAACAATTGTATACTTCAAAGAAATTTATTAAAACTTAAATTTTTTTAAATGTTACATAGGAGTTAAAAAAAAAAAAAAAAAATTGTATTACATTCTTTCAAAATACATACATTGTTTACGCAATTTTAAATAATTGTAATTTTTGGTAAGATTTTTTTTGTAGTAATTATTGAGTTTTGGAAAATTTTAAGCAAACAAGAAAAGTTTTTACTTAATGTCAACAAAATGTAATTTTAGAAAAATTTTATAACTTTTTTTTTTTTTTTTTTCACACACACTTTCGAATTCATTTTACAAAAAAAAAAAAAAAAAAAAATAAAAAAAATATATATACATATACATTGTTTACAAAAGGTCAGCATATGTTAATTAGAATAAAATTTAAAACATTTTATAAAATTTATAAATTGTTTGAAGCTTTAATAATTTTCTCTATAAAATACATTGTTTACATAATGTCAATAATATTAACTTAAAAAAAAAAAAAATCAAAAATTCAATAAAAATTTAAATTTTAAGTATAATTTTTCATTTTTTACTTTACAAATTCTTTGTTGACATAATGTAAACAATTATAAATTTTGAAAAAATAAACCACTTTGTTAAAAATAATATTTTTAAGAATGTTGAAGTTTTTACTTTAAATTTACAATAATTACATAATGTAAACAACACTAATGTTTAAAAAATGTAAAGAAAATTTTGTAAATTTTTGATAGAATTGACATTTTGAGACAAAAAATACATTGTTTACATAACGTCAACTAGAGTATTCTTTTTTATTAATGAATATTTGTTTATATTAACAATTTTATATTTTTTAACTTAAAAATAAAATGTTTACATATGTCTAATATTCCAAAATTTATGAATTATGAAGTTTTGTAGAAGTTATTAATTTTAAAAAGATTTTTAATTTTACTTTAAAAAAAAACAGTGTTTGTACCAGGTCAAGAATTTTAGGGATAAACATATTTATTAGTAATAAATATATATCTTTAAAACTGCAGTCAGACTGAAATGTTTATGCAATTTATTAAATATTTGACATGACAAAACGAATCACTATGATTCTAAAAAAATTTTAGATCATTTTTAAAAAAAATTTGCATTGAAAGAAAATACTTGTTTAAATGAAACTAATTAATAGAAAAAATTCAATAGTATAAAATTCTCCATCTTTGCTATAGTGTGTGTAAATTTCTTTTACAAACCCAGACATACCAAAGACATGAACAACAACAACAATAATAAGGATAAAGGTAAAAAGAATAAAAAATAAATATAAAGAGAACTAGAAAAAAGAAAAACATAATGCAGCAGCTCAGGAAATGTGGTATTTTGTAAAAGTTTTTGTAGTTTTTTACCTCGTTTTCCGACTTTTTTGTTTGTTTATACCACCATCATCATTACCACTACTACATGTATTATTCGTTATACTGTGTAAATTGTTTAATGTTGTGTCTGTGTATTTTTTTTTTATATTCAAAAGCACAAGTTTTATAAGGTTTATTTACTAGTGGAATGAATCTAAAGTAAAAAATATAAAATAAATCTACTACCTCAGTTAACAAGTTCTATAGTAATAATAAAAGCAACAACAACTACTCGTAGCTCAAACTAAAAAGGTGTGAATAACCGTGAGCTTTTTTTTTTATCGTGTGTGTGTATCTTTCTTTTATTCTATAAGATTTTTTTTTAACATTTTTGTTTTATTTTTTTTAGCTAAACTAAATATGTATACTATTTTTTAATTTTGTTCAAAAAAGTCTTAAACAAAAGACATTTGACTATGGTGGTAAGAATTGTTGTTGGCTCTGTTGTTGCAGCTTTTCAGTTTTGTGTGGCTTATGTTACTCATTTTGGTTGTAGGTTTTTTTTGAAATGTTAATAAACTTTTCTTGCTAGAAGTTTTTTTCTTGTTGGTTTGAATTTTTTTTAATAGAAAAATGATTTTCTATATAAATTTTATGCTGGTAGTAGAGATTTTTCCCAACCATAAGAAATAATTTGTAAATCATGTTGTAAAGTGTTGTTATACCAAAAAGGGATGTAATATATGAGTGATTCTATATCAAAAGGGACAAAATACAGTAATTTTCGGATTTGATATCTCCGATTTCAATGAAATTCGCTGCAGATATTACGTATTTAAAATGTTGCTCAAATCTCAAACTTGAGTAAAGACTCTTCCCGGTCCAAAAATATGACGTTTCTAAAATGAAAAAGCTGAAAAATTGCTCATAACTTATAAAATATACTTTGTACAATTTTTATTTTCATTTCATTTAATAGACAAACATATTGACTTTAAAACGACAAGTAAAACATTTAAATACTTCGAAAGATCAAAGGTCAAAATCGATAATATAAAGTTTAAAGCTTAAATATTTGAAATTTGAAATTTTTAAAAAATATATATATTGATAATGTAACTCAAGTTGGGCCTCTTTTGGTTTGGGAAATATGAAACAAAATACGGTAAAAAGCATATTTTTTGTATGTAAATATTAAAATATTTACAAAAATTATTTATTTAAAAAAAACAAGCGCGAATTATATTCGGCCCGGCCGAATCTATATACCCACCATCAACTTTTCAAAATTTTACATTATATGGGAGGGGGCGGTAAAGTGGGCAGTAAAGTGGGCGGACCATGCCCATTTTTTGTTTCCGAGTTTACATTGGTCCTTGAAGTATTTGAACACAATTTCGTTGATTTTCACCTTATAGGGGAGGTGGGCAGTAAAGTGGGTGGACCACGCCCATTTTTGGTTTCCGAGTTTATATCGATCCCCGAACTATACGTACAAAATTTCGTTGTCGTACATACTTTCATTGAAGAAAT